>CM062804.1:1522337880-1523604866 GCA_031772625.1 Pinus tabuliformis | reverse complement strand
TTTAACTCCAACTTAAGCTGGGGGCCCCGTTTTATAAACTGAATTGCAGCTCAACTAATTTTGTCTCATTTCCCTGCCTGCACCTTCATTTATAGCTTTGATGCCCAAATATTTGGTTCAATTCTCATTTCAATCAGTTTTCAGGGGGATTTTGAGCAATTGTGAGGCTAAGATCACATTAAGCTCAATAGGGCCTGCCTGAAACATTGAAAATGTTGCGCCCATATGCAATTAAGCTAGCAATAACCATTCTGGGATTCATGTCTATTAGCATGTTCTCTGATGCTGAACTGGTTCATCAGCTACCAGGGCAACCTCACGTTTCCTTCAAGCAATATGCTGGATATATAACAGTAGGCAAGAAAAATGACCGTGCTTTGTTCTATTACTTTGTAGAAGCAGAACAAAATCCAAGCTCAAAGCCTCTGGTGTTATGGCTGAATGGAGGTATGTATGCTTAGCAAGAAAATTAGTAGTTTATGAACTTGGATTTTCAATTAAATTCTACCAAACTCATTTCATTGAAGTATCTAATATGGAAATTGTGTATATGATGCAGGGCCTGGCTGTTCTTCAATTGGAGTTGGAGCCTTCTCTGAAAATGGTCCATTCCAACCCAGAGGGAATGTACTAGTACGAAATGACTACAGCTGGAACAAAGGTAGCAATTTGCATTCCTTCTGCAAATATATATATAGTTTAGACTGAACTTAGCAGAATAACTGATTGATTATATGAATTACTTAACATGTACAAGCAGAAGCCAATATTCTTTATCTGGAAACACCTGCTGGAGTTGGATTCTCTTATTCTAATACAACCTCATTCTACAATGGTGTCAACGACAAAATAACTGGTGAGATCTTATGTAAATAATGAGTTGCAGTACCAATTGAAGTTTCGGTGTTTATGTAAGTGTTGTAGATAACAATTTGTCCAAAATTTTGACCAGAGTTTGTGTTTCAATCATTCTTCCAGCCCATGATAATTTGGTTTTTCTACTGCGTTGGTTGAATAAGTTCCCAGCCTATAAAACCAGAGATCTATACTTGACAGGTGAAAGTTATGCAGGTAAAAGCACATTTTGAGCGTTGAAAAAATCCAGGAAAAAAAAAGATGTTACAATCTATAGTATCATCTGGTTGTTTGAAAAACTTACCTAAAAAAATTCAATTTATCCATTTATGAATTCTTTTTTTTTTCATATATTTCTGCCTCTAACTAAATATGGCTAATGTGGCCTACTGAAACAGGCCACTATGTTCCCCAGTTGGCAGTTCTGATGCTGCAATTCAACCAAAAACACAAGATCTTCAATCTCAAAGGAATCGCTGTAGGTCAATTAATTAGAATATGGAATTTGACATTGCCTTTTTCATGTAGTTCATGTTTTGATCTCTTCAGGTCGTTGAATCGTTTTACAGATTGGTAATCCGTTGCTGAACTTCGAAAAGGACTTCAATGCCAGAGCAGAGTATCTGTGGTCACACGGACTCATTTCTGATAACACTTACAAGAGCATGGCCAATATTTGCAACTACAGTCGTTATGTTCACGAATTCTATGCTGGTAAATTATCAGGAGCCTGTGAGAATGTGAATGCCATGGTGGATGCTGAAGTTAGCAAGTTTATCAGTAGCTATGATGTCACATTGGATGTTTGCCTGTCATCTATTGACTTGCAATCAATATTTCTTACATCCAAGGTATGCTAATTTATAAATACTTTAGATCTCAAATCCATATATAATATATATATCACTTTTTTTTATCAAAAAAATTATAGTGTGACATAATTTAATTATAGCTACCATAATTTAATTTAAAGAGTATCCAAATTTAACAATAATAATATGTGATTCAGACACAGAATAAGAATCCAGACGTGTGTGTGGAAGACGAATCTGAAACTTATCTAAATAGGAGGGATGTACAAACAGCACTTAACGTTGATATCACTGCTGGAGTTTTATCCTGGGATACTTGCAGCAGGTAAGAAATTTCAATATTACAAAATTATAAAATATTATTGGGTAAGAGGTGAATTCCTGATTCTAAAGTAATTGCAATTTATTTATTTTAGTTTTGATAAAATTTATCTTAAATTTATAAATAGTATAATTTAAATATAATATTTAATTTGGATATGGTAGGATTAAAGTATAACAGTTATTTTGAATGTTATTAACTTCAATTTTCACATTATAATTAAAAAATTATCAATTGAATTTATGTTTAATTTCAAAAATATAATTTAAAACATTAAAATCTTATAAAACATTATATCACCTAGAAATCAGCACACTGAGGGATTTGATCGGTTGCAATCATATAATTATTTTGAATTGAATTAATGAAATATTGGGTTGATTTTTGTAATTTTAAATTAAGATAATTTTGTTAAAGATTTTCTAAATAGCACTGTGTAATATATTTTTGAATTAAGATAAATTTGTTAGAGATTTCCTGAATAGCATAGTGTAATATATATGATGAGTCCAATATTCCAGAAATCTCTAACAATATGATAAACTGTGACAATACGATGAACTGTGAAAGTTTCCAATCACTCATGAAATAAACTTACTTGAATATGACAGTAAAGTTCATTATGACCATCAAAATCTGGAGATATCTACCGTCCCTCTGCTTGGACAATTGGTCAAGGCTGGCGTGAGAGTTTTTGTTTACAGGTAAGCTACGTTTTTAAACATAGTCTATAAACTTTTTTTTTCAATTTTTTCATATAGACATAATCGTTAGACATTTTTTAATTTGTTTTCCACCTATAATATACATATTATCAACCTCACCAATTTCATTCCTTCCAACCACCCAATATAATCCCAATGTACTACAAACACTTCATTTATATAACTTTCTTCTATACTCAAAGTTGTAGTTGTTTGTTCATACCTATGCAGTGGAGACCAGGATTCTGTAATACCTCTTACCAGCACACGTACATTGGTATATAACGTAGCGATCGATCTGAAGTTAAATTCATCAGCTCCATACCGGGTTTGGTTTGAGGGAAAGCAGGTACTGTTTTTCCCCATAAAGGACCTGATGGATCATTAATTGCTTTAACTCAATTACTAATGTTATGGAATCTGGGGTTGGTGTGATTTCAGGTGGGAGGATGGACCCAAGATTATGGAAATGATCTGCTGACATTCGCAACAGTTCGAGGAGCATCGCACGAAGTACCATTTTCGCAACCAGAAAGATCTCTCGTTCTATTCAAGTCATTCATCGACGGAAAACCACTCCCTTACTCCTGAGTCGCCCAGTCAGCTGAGGCATCAATGTTGTAACTTGCAGGAAAATCTTGCCTGCAAGTATTGAATAGTTAGTCGCCATTAAATGAAAAATATCATAATCTATGCAGGCGTGACTGGCCCTTAACTTATTATTATGTGCTGTACCAAAAGATCTTGAATTAAGTGTCCTCAGAGTGGGAGGCAAATATTTATGTACCGCCTGCAAAATAATTTAATGTAGCCTTCTATGCGCGTTACAGAAGTGTACAAATTTGGGTGTGTTTTCTTTAATGGTTAAATCTTCTTTCAAAAATTTTCGTATAGATAGTATGATTGTTTGATTAGGTATAAAATTAAAAAAAATGAATTTATCTGATTAGGTCTGCAATTTATATATTACGTAGAGGAAATTTTGATTCATATTTAGAAGTATAAAAGACCATGTTTATATTGTATGACATTTAGAAAGTTTAGAGGTATTGAAGTATTTTAATGTAAGAAATAAGAAGTTATAATTGAAAAACTTACATGAATTTATTTTGATTAAAATTAAAATTTAGATATATGTGTTATTATTATAGTAGTATAGTAAATAATATTTTTACAAAGAATTAAAAAGTTATGGTGTCAATTTGAAAGTTTCGAATTAGGCTCTGCTAATAAACTCACGAATTCTGTTTAATGGATTCAAGCTGTCCGAATTCTGACGAATTCTGTTTAATGGATTCAGGCTGCTTGAATTCTGTTTAATGGATTCAATCTGTCTAACTTGTTTTCAGTGTAAAAATTATGTTTTTTGCCTTGAAAGTTATGGAAATTCCGGTTATATTTTGAAAATAATATGGCAGAAATTTTTGTAAATCCAAGTAAAAGGTATCAAAATTCATTATTTTAGGTGCAGCCACCATCAAAAACATGATTGAAACACTGCATGTACCAAAAAAAATTTGAATTTTTTTCCCTGGATTTAGGCCATTTTTGACAGTTCTGGCAATTCCACCTATGTAGAACACTCCGTCCTGCAGTGTTTCTATGTGACAGAGGATGATGATGAACACCTATGGAGGGTTTGTTGAAAAATGAGCCATTCTGAAGTTGCAAATAACGGCCAAGAAGTGATTATTTTAGGAGTTGTCTTTAGTGTCATTTTTTGGATTTTCCTGTGCCGTATGAAAAATTTGAGGTCAAATCTTATTTGTATTATTTAAAATTGGTTTTTTGACTATATATATGGATTCAACATCGTGAAAAACCCCTAAGGCACTTCAATTGTACAGGACTAACCATCAAGTTTGTGATTTCAACAAATTCCTCCAAATTTTAGAGAAATTAGATCAGAGAAGACCAAAAAAAGCCCACGGAAAAAATTTATAAAAAAATCACACTAAAAACAACTCTATTATTTTATATCATCTATTTAAATAAAAATTGATCGTTAGGTTCCATTGCCATATTTTTGGATGGTCTTTCATTAAAATAAAATATTTATTTAAGTTTATTTATAAATTATTTATTTAAATTTATTTAGATCAATTTGAATTGTAGGATGTATATTAAAACCATCCTGACGGCAGCGGCCAATTAATTTGCCCATTCTCGATTTATAACAAACTATTTAGAATGTATATAGATTGAATATTAACTATGACAAACATCAATGCTATTCAATGTGTTATAATAAAATATTTAGAATATAAGTTATATTATTTAATAGAATACAAAGTATCGAAGCTAAGTTGTATGTGTATATTTAATGATAGTTTATAATGATAATTTGATTGATTTTTTTGGTAGTTATTCTTCTACAAGTTATTAGTTTAATTATTGTGGGTTAGTGGTTGAAGATAGGAGTCATTGAAAGGGTTATCTTGTTTCAAAGAGAGTCTCAATCAAGAATTTAGAAAAGGTAATCATTTTTTTTCTTGCTTTAATTTTTGTATCTAGTATATAGGTTAGCTATGGCTCAGATTATACAATCGTTGCTTGTGAATCATAACTAATATCTAAGTTATGTGATGAAACTGTATTGAAATAGACCAACCATGGAAGTCTACGTGCAAATGTGAGATGAAGTTAGGGATGAGTTATTATGCATCATTTGAAACAGAATAACTAATTCGGACATAATCATTATGGTCACTTATAATTATACAAGGAACCATTTGTACAATAAACATAATATAATGGAACTTTATAATTTAATGAATTCTCTCCTTCAGGATCCTTGTGTTCTTTGTATTGTTTGCATGTGTTTGATGTAGGTTATTAAAGCCAATAATTGGTATTAGAGTCTGTAATGTGTAATATCTGCAAAGGTATTGATTTGGGGTAGCATCGGATGTGCTGTAGCCATGAAAATTGGTGGAGAGGCTAAAGCACATGAGATCTCCAAGACCCAGAAATGGTTTGGACAGATTGTACCCGGATTGGGAGATATTAAAATAATTAATATTTTTAATGGAGTTCCTAAGTCTAAACTTAGGAAAAATAAAATATTAATGGGTATTAATATAACATTGGGTTAGAAGGTTCCAAGTCATGGATTAAGCCAAATTTAATATTAGCTGTTGATTAGAGATTTAATCTTGGCTGTTGAAGGACCAATAGGAAAAATATAAGAGGAGGCTTGAGGGTCAGTTGGAGAACACACCAGAGTGATCAATCATTTGTTTTTCTAGAGCGGAGTTGTTAAGCAAAGTCGAATCAGTGATTAGGAGCGAGGAGCAATGAGTACTGAATAGAGAGGTAGAGACAGTGCCACGAGACCAGCGCAAAGGCAAAGAGCGGGAAGCAATAGCCAGAGCAGGCCACACAGAGTCCAGCAGAGACAACATAGAGCCTAGAGGGATTGCGTCATCCATACAAAAGGTAGAGGGAGTGAAGCAGAGGGTCCTAAAGGCAACATAGTGCCTTAGAGGGCTGACGCAAAGCGGTTTAAGGCTGACATAGAGGCCAAAAGGGCTAACACAGAGCTTTAGAGTCGCTGGAGAAGGTTTTGTGGGACTGGTTTTCTGAATATCTGTTTCCCAATAGAGAAGTATTGTTGTCGTGTATTTTTATCTGTCGGGTAAGACGGTTAGGCAACCATTTGTACTCAAGGAAAAACTATATAATAATAAACCCTTAGAATAGTTGCACTGATTTTCCCGCATTGGGTTTTTTCGGGGACATTTTTCCAAAAATAACAGTGTAACTTGTGTGTTTGTTTTCTTTCAGCTGTTGATCTGTAAATGTTGTGACTTTATTGTGTTTATTTCGGTATTTAAATGTTTTAAATAACTTGTTCGAATTTAAAAAAGTAGAAGAAATAAACCACCAGAATACAGATTAATTTTCTAATGGATAGACTTAGAAAATTCAACATGGTATCAGAGTGTGGTTGCAGATCACGGAGAGCTGAAGGCATCAGCTGAGAAGAGCGTTTACAACATAATCAATCAAAGTGACACAAATTTGATCCTTGCAAAAGCGATAGAGGAGGGGTTGACACAGAGGGACTGTGTCATCAGTCTGGGACAGGGAGAGGTTAGCGCAGACGCTGAGGAGGGCAGAGAAAGGCTCACGCAAAGCCACAAAAAGACCAGGAGGGTTGATGCAGTCGCTAAGGGAGCTGTTTTTGCTAGTGTTGGGATTGCGTGGAGCCTTGAGGCTCATTCCTTCAGTTGTTGGGGCATAGGAAGATGTGGGCAATTTGCGGGAGCGAAGTTGGTGGGATACTCTGGTCAGAATAGTACCTAACAGGGCAAAACCAAGGTAGAGGGAGTTGCTATCAAGGTGGATTTCTAGCCAAGGAATCCGGATTAGTGTTGCAGTTGCATAGAAGATCAGAGAGGGGCAACTTGATGATTGGCAGAAAGATTTCTAGGAGGGAAATTGGGACACAGAGGGAGTTTAACAGAGAACTTCCATATGGGAAGTAGAGAGACTCAGTAGGAGTCGAACAGAGAATTTCTAGGTGGGAAGTAGAGAGACTCGGAGGAGTCGACAGAGAAGAGTAGATAGCCGTGAATGGGCTGAGGAATTAGGATAGGCTGGACGGAGCGTCCAACTTTGTGGTTTGGAAGGCCAGTATCCTGTCCATTGTATACAGACATCGCATCAAGGCCAATATCCTTTGCCTTGAGAATAGTGGTGATCCCAGTTGACCCGACTAAAAATGAAAAGTATGAGGGTTCAATGGCCAGGGCGAAGTGCATCATCCTTGATGGGGTCAAGGATCATGTGGTCTAACATATTTTCGAGAAGGACACAATAAATGAGATGTGGGAAGCCCTGAAGAAATTTTACTAGCATACTTCCATGCAGAGGAAGATGTTACTTAAGAATCAGTTGCAGAAGGGGGAGCAAATAGATCACTTTCTCGGTCAGTTGAAGGAGATCTGGGACCAACTAACTTCCATACGGGCCACGCCGGATGAGGAGATCTTGGTGAGGACCGAACTTAATGCAGTCTCCGAGGATTGGGAGACATTTGTCTAGAGCATACTGGGCAGGGAAGATCTTCCAGATTGGGAAGAATTGTGGGCGGCTCTTCACCAAGAGGAGATCAGGTGGTTGAGCAAGACGGGAAGAAATGGTAAAGGAGTCAGGATCAAGAAGGAAGAGGAAGATGATGCAGCTTTTGCATCTGTGGGAAAGCAGGAAAAGAGGAAGAAGAAGGACCTCTCCAAGGTCAAGTGCTTCCACTGTGGAGAACTAGGTCACTATGCGAACCAGTGTCCAAGGAAGAAGAGTAAGGGAGAGGCTTCTGACTCTAAGGCAGCGCCAGCAAAGGCAGAGAAGGAGGTCGAGGAGGATGATGATTGTGCCACGAGTGCTCATGTACTTCTAGAGAAGAGGTGGGGAGACATTGAGCTGTAGTGAGGAAGACTACAGGCGATAAGGGGCAGTGTCCTTGAGGTACCCAACCTTTTGGATTATACCTTGCTACGGGAGCCTCGAAGAGGAGTAGCAAGACTAGCAGATGTAGGTAGAGATGGATGCAGATGAAGCGGAAAAGAGTGCTACAATGCAGGAGTCCCCGAGAAACGGGAGGCTAACAGGATGCAATAATGCGAGAGGCATGGAGAGTGTTGCACCAATGTAGGATGTCACAGAGAGGTGTGCAACAGTGCGAGATGTAGGGAGTTGTTGCAGTAGCGCATAGGTCAGTAGAGGGAGCACTTGTTAGCGACAAAGGGAGCTTTAGCATCACGAGTGTTTCTAGCCTGACAGGGATGTCAGAAGTTGGGTGGATTAGTTGCTTACTTCTCAGTAACTGAGTTGTAGTGTAGTAGCATGATTCAGCATGATGAGAAGGGGATGTAGTGCAGATGCAGTGTTGGGAGGATGTACCAGCAGTAGCATGAATGCAGAGGGAGCTGCCGTATGGATGCAACAGTGGCAGTGGTAGGGCCATGGGAAGAAGTACAGGATGCAATAGTACAAAGGATGTTGGGTGGGGAGGCCTAGCATTAGCACAGGTACCAGTGCCAGATAATCAGAGTGTTGCTTAGTGAATAATATTACTAGAGCACAATCCTCACTAAGAGAGAGTGTTGATTTGGCGTAGCATCAGATGTGTTATATCCATGAAAATTGGTGGAGAGGCTAAAGCACATGAGATCTCTAAGACCCAGAAATGGTTTGGACAGATTGTCCCCAGTTTGGGAGATATTAAAATAATTAATATTTTTAATGGCGTTCTTAAATCTAAACTTAAAAAATAAAAAATATTAATGGGTATTAATATAAAGCTAGGTTATACGGTTCCAAAATTCATGGATCAAGCCAAATCTAATCTTGACCGTTGATTAGAGATTTAATTTCGATTGTCGAAGGACCAACAGGAAAAGTATAAGAGGAGGCTTGAGGGTTAGTTGGAGAACACACCAGAGTGATCAGTCATTCGTTTTGCTAAAGCGGGGTTGCTGAGCAAAGTCGAATCAGTGATCAGGAGCGAGGGGTGGTGAGTGCTAGATAGAGAGGTAGAGACAGTGTCGAGAGACCAGCGCTAAGGCAAAGAGCGAGAAGCAACAGCCAGAGCAGGCCACACAAAGCCCAACAGAGACAACGAAAAGCCTAGAGGGAGTGCGCCATCCACATAGAAGGCAAAGGGAGTGTCGTAGAGGGTCCCAGAGGTTGCGTAGTGCCTCAGAGGGCTGACACAGAGAGGTTTGAGGATGACGCAGAGTAGTAGGAAGCTGACGCAGAGGCCAGAAGGGCCAGCACAAAGCTTCAGAGTTGCTAGAGAGGGTTTCATGGGACATATTTTATGAATACTTATTTTCGAATAAAGAGGTATTGTTGCTGTGTATTTTTCTCTGTCGGGTGAGCAGGCTAGGCACCCAGTTTTACTCAAGGAAATACAACATAATAATAAACCCTTAGAATAGCTGCACTAGTTTTCTTGCATTGGGTTTTTCTAGGGACGTTTGTCCAAAAATAACGGCGTCACTTGTGTGTTTGTTTTCTTTCAGTTGTTGATCTGTAGATGTTGTGACTTTATTGTGTTTATTTCTGTATTTAAATGTTTTAAATAACTTGTTCGAAATTAAACAAGTAGAAGAAATAAACCAGCAGAATACAAATTAATTTTCTAACAAATAGACTTAGAACATTCAAAAAAAGGTTTGTGAAAGAGCCTTAGGGTTGTGGACATGTAAAGATTATTGTGATAAGAGAAGGCATTGAGGTATTACAATGATTCTTAGTGGGAAGGAAGAGAAAGGAGTCTTGTAAACATGCATCTTACTAGTAACAATTTTCTTTTATTGAAAGTTGGACATAATTGTTATCATCCATTTCGAATATGATTTACTTGTAATCATTCTTTGCAATCTGTATTGTGTTGAAGTTTCACATTTCATTGATTAGGTAGTGTTTATGAATAATGTGTTTGTGAAGAAGATACACCCTTGACCTGCACTAGATCCCCAAGAAAATAGACATGATTGTTGCGATAAAATGCTCATGAAGGACCACTTGTTAACTAAATCGTAAAAGGATGCACTTAGTCAGATAGAGAAGGTTTTGTCTAGTTCCATGAAGAAAAAACAAAATCCATTTAATTTAATGAATGAAGAAATGAAATCTAGGAGAAGGACTTCCAGATGACAAAGAGAATCACAAGCATACCATTGATTTGATTATTGTTTGCATTCATTCATATACTTCTACAAATGTTTTTTTTGTGTGTGCGATTAGAAGCTCAACCATGTATTCTAGTCACATGCGATGTGTATGAGTGATGACGACATTGAGTAAAGTGAACTGTGTCAAAAAAGGCTTGCAAACTCTTTGTTTTTGGCCAAGAAAATGAAATTGATAGTGGAAATGAAGATAAACAAAGTGGTTGAAGAAAAGGATAAGATAGAATTTGTTGAAGAAATCACATCCAAATCATGGAAGATTTATTTTTTAGTATTCAAACTATTTATTCTTGTTCAACATTTATGATTTGGAAAGTGAAGGTTCATTTACTCAAGCCAAGGATATATTGAACACAGAAGTACAACAAGTTGCTAAGATAACATATTGAATTGATTATGTGAGTCATTTACATGAAGATATCGAATTTGGAAGAGCGAAATATGGTAGAGCCGATAGAATATGCATAATGAGGTAAAGAAAAACTAATGCATGGTGAGAGATAGTAATCATCCTAGTTTGTAATGCATTTTATTTGGGGCATATGTAAAGGGTTTTTAATTTTTTGAGCATATAATTAATATCATGGGTTGATGGTCACATTGTGAGTTAAAAAAACATTTTTTTAATGGTTGTTGTACCTGATTTAAAATAATGCACATGTAATTATTTAAAAAACTAAAGGGTGGATGATCGGTTGTACTCAACAACAGAAAGTACTTGGTATAAGTAAAATTCTAGCCATATGAAAGTTGATTTTCCAAGGTGTTTTGTAATCCCTTTTGATTCAATCTTACGTGCATTAGTGTGGTAGGACATGCAATCATGCAGTGTGTATCCTCTTATGCATAGAGAGGATGTATCATCAAGTTATGGAATTAACCACTAGGTTGATACAAGGGTGGTAGATGTACTCTTATGCTAGCTTGATGTGGAATAAGAGAAATTGAGTCTTCAATTAAGGGGGGAAGGTGACATGGAGAATCTCAAAATTAGAGGTTGGGACCAAGTTATTATTAAGAGATAGTTTAAAATGTAGGTGAATCATGTAGGTGAAAAGGATTCCTATAGAAATAGTGAGTACAATGGATGGCACCCATGTATCTTGGTAGATTAATTTCTTTTTATATGGACATCAATGATTAAATGTAAACATAAAAAATAAAAAGTTCAATAAGAATCAATTATATATAGGTACAAAAAGGAAGAAGAAAACTCCATGACAAAATAAGGAAATTGTGAAAGAAAGATGAAGAAAGAAGATGTTGTAGCCAAAGCATGATGAAGAAAGATGGTGATAAAGAGAATGATGTAGTAAAGAGAATGGAAGAATGAAAGAAGATGATGACAAAGAGAATGATGCAATAGAAAAGAGAATGGCAAGATGAAAGAAGATGATGACAAAGAGAATGATGTATGACATGGAAAATTGAATAATGAGGACACAAGAATAAATAAAAACGATGAACATGCATAAATGAAGAGGAAAGAAGAGAAGCAAGGTAGAATAATAATATCATGTATTGATGAAAATCATTGTATACATAAAAATTTAATCCCTAGATAATTTACTGGTCCTACTTACATAATATTTTTTGGATGATGGAAAGGGAATGATCTTGACTTAATATTTGTATAAGTTATAGTGTGAATTGAATGGAAACTTGTAATTATATGCATCTAAATTAATGATGATCTAAGACTAATGAGGCATGTATACCCCCAAAATATATTACATTGAAAATTCCATGGTGCTCTAAAAACCACATTGTAGAGGAAGGTTCATGGTTAGCTAAAATGACTTACACAATGTATGGTTCATGTTTATCCATAACCATTGATCTTGTGGTAAATAGAAACCACAAAAACCAATGATGTTTGCTGTAAGAAAAAACCATAGAAACCACTTAACATGATGTATTGTTTGTGGTACACAAAAACCACATAAGCCACTGGATGTGATGTATTCTTTATGGTAAGCATAAACCACTTGAGGTCTTCAAGATTGCAAGGGATAAGGGTAATCTATTGTAAAACCTTGAGGTGTGATAGTTGAGGATCATCCACAAAATCCCATAGGTGTAATGGTTATAGGTAAACCAAAGAAAACCCAAGATGTGGCTATAGGTAATCCAAAGAAAACCCATGATGATGATTGGTCATGATGTCAGGTTAGTGAAATTGATTATGTTTTTGTAGGTACAAGATGAAAGTTGAAGAATATCAAAGGTGAAGAATGAAGAAGTTCATAGATCAAATAATACTTAAGATAAGGACAAAGAACAGTGAAGACAAGAACATAGAAGATGAAGTTGAATAAGGGACCACTTCAAGGGACAATTGAAGACAAATGATTACATATAAAAATCACAAGTACTCGTTAAGGGGAGTGTGAAGAAATAACTCCTACTTGTGAATCATAACTAATGTCTAATTTATGTGATGAAATTGTATTGAAGTAGATCATCCATAGAATTTTATGTGAAAATACGAGATGAATTTAGGGATGAATTGGTATGCATTTGGTTGGAACTGAATAACTAATTTGACATAATTGTTTCGATTGCCTATAATTATAGAAGGGACCATGTGTACACTAAATGCAATATAGGAGAATGGTATAATGTAATAGATTTTCCCTTGTGGGGGTTCTTGGTCCCTATGTCCATTACTTCATATTTCTTTATACTTGTTTTCATGTGTTTGTTATAGGATATTAAAGCTAATGGTGGATTCCTAGTGTTAGGGTCTTAGGTTTTTTACGTCAAATGTATTCTCCTTGTACATTGATTTTTAGTTTTTGAAGCAGTTGAGCCTATGACTACTGTTACTGTCATAGTCTCTAGATCACTGTCCAACATCCTTGAATTTATTCTATAGGGAGTTCATCCAAATCACAAAAGAGTGTCAAGTCGATGGGAATCATGAGGTCACACATATTTATACAGTTAAGTCAAAATGGGTTATGTGTCAGTCATTCATCGATCAGAACCATCCGAAATGAAGTTGTGTCAGTCTAAAGTTCTGATGGTCATGAGGTTTGGTCATTAAATATGTTTTAAATTCTTATCCCCTATTCCTATCTACCCCATGTTTCCCTATTTCCTACCATATTTCCCCATGACACCACTACCACTTCCCTATACTCATCACATGTACAATCCTCATGTATAACATGCAACCCCACCCATTACCTAAGAGAAATTATACTCCCAACATTTTAATGATTTCCCATGCTTCATGGTCATGTCAAATTAGGTGGAGCGCTCTAACTCATCAGTTCAAATCATCATTGCACTACAAGACAAAAGACAAGGGGTGATTCAAATTTTTATGCCACCTTATTCTCATGCCACTATACAGTGATGCAAAATATTCCTAATCCGAGCACATAACATCCCTAAAGGATACCAGAGATCGATTTGTAGCTGGAAGTTGATGAGAAACTGAGGTCACACTCACTGTGGGAATCTGCTGCGCAAGCTCTATTGTAGCCACCATTTTGAATAACACTTTTCAACCACATGAAGGATAATTTTGGAAAAATGAAAGAGGTTTTTTATCCAGAATAGACCAAGACAGAATAACCTCTTCTAGTGTCTACACAGATGTAATATATCAAGAGTTTAGAATGCATCTTCAAAGCTCATCTTTCGCAATTCATAAATTTCCAATTTTAAGTCATTGTTTTGTAGAGCATTTTCTGGGAAGTTGGGGAAGAATTTAGAGAAATTGAGAGAGGTTTATATTCACAAAAATATCATATACAATAACCTCCTTCAGTGTTTACATGTGTATTACCGTTTGGGAGATATGGCCCACTGTACAGGCGCTACGCAGTCGCTGCAATACCCTACCTACACATTTGCACATTTATTGGGAGGAAGCCACTTGTCAGGGTTTAAAGGGTTTGACATGGAGCAGATGTGGCAGCTAGCTCAAAACATTAGTTTTTACCCACGTGCCATCTTTGGAAGTGAAAAGTACCATCCTAGTTGCTGTGCAGTTGCTACGCAGCCTTTGCACAATCAACAATGAGCCTTTATACTTTTTGTTGTTCTCACTTCATGATGATGATCTTCGATGATAATATTTTTTTATAGAAAAGTTTAGTTTTAAATCTTTTTGTGACCACAACCACCACCCTATTAAAATTTTCCCTGATAAGCAATTTTGAATGGGTCCCCCAGAAGTTGATCTTGCACCCCTATGAATGATTTGTTTTATCCCAGGGGTTTTGAATCTTGGCTAAGTCAAATCTTCAATTTTTAAATGGTTAAGGCCCCCTTTATAAATCCCTGCTGCATTTTTCACCTATAATCCTTTCTTAGTCCTTCATTCTTATCCTTATCGGGACTTTTCCAACCCCTCAAAACCTCCCATCACATCTTTGTTCCCATTATAACTCATAATGAAAATACCTCGAAACCATGCCCAATTTCCCCTTTTCGCTTATTGCATGCAAATTAAACACATAATGCTTACCATAATACACCGGATTCGACGGCTTTATTAACTGAAATACATATATTTTCGGGTCCGAAGCATTTCGCATATCGCAATCGGCGGGGTCCCTAGGCTTGAACATAAAGTGTGCGACGATATGGCGGACCCGCAGATTCCATTAAACATAACACATTCATTTCGGGTCCGAATCCCCATTGCATATCGCATATCAGGGGATCCCAGGATCATTTATAAAACACAATGCGATATTGCGGACCCGCTACATTATTAAATAAAACATATATCTATATATATATATATATATATATATATATATATATATATATATATTACGGGTCCGGCCGAGTCGCATATCGCAATTGGCGGAGTCCTGGGCCTGTACACATTACGATATGCGATTTGGCGGACCCGCCGATCTTATCAAGCAAAATATATATGTTATCAGGTCCACCTTCCCCATCGCTAAATCGCTATTGGTGGAGTCTAGCACTTATGCCTAAGGCCCGAAGCGATGAAGCAAACTCACCGATAACTATGCGTCCGGGCGCATTAATTTTGAAATCCAGCCTTATGGTCAAATGAAGTCTTTTCCATGTATCCCTGTGTTTTCGGTAAGATGTTATGGTCTGGGTTTTCAAAAGAAATCTAGTAGGGGTGGTGTTGCATATGATGTCCCATTGGGATGTGCGATTGCGACTCGTCGCAACACAACTTTGGCTGAGCCAGGGGTCGTTTCTTTCACACTTGCTCTTTTAATTTCATTACACCTTATCATTTTTCAATGATGGCGAGAGATGTTCTTGGGTGTTTTTATCATTTGTTCATAATCATAAGGCTAATATGAATTATTTCTGCAGGTGAGTTCGAGTGGATCCGGTAGCAGATAAAGGTGCTGTATGTCTAGATGACACCTCTGCACCCCCAGTGTTGATACTACAAAAGCGAAACCTGCAGAAAGGGGTATGAACCGCCATAATGCATAATGAAGGCATGTTCTGTGTCAAAAGGGAAGCACAACGTTGATCCATCAAGATGTCACTCCCTCCAGAAACACCTCAAAGCATGCCATATGTGGGATGATGGGCACGACATCTTCAGTTTCCTCCAAGAAATGACAGGGAATAATAGCCACTCCACACAGGTGCAACAAAATGATACACAACCATTCTCTGTTTCATCGACACCCATTCATTTCCCTAGGAAGAAGGACGCTCCAGTGAAGGTGGCTTCGACGTGTCAACAATCTCATCGACTGTTCTCCTCTGTACATTTTTTGATCCATGTAGTGAAAAGAGAGGGGAGTGGAAAAGTCAGGGGAGACAGGGGGGTTAGTGCCTGAAGGCATAAATATTACCTCTGTAGATGAGAGTAGGTCTTTCTTTGGTTTGGCAGAACAACTTTTGTTTATTGTGAGTAAGGAAGATTGTTTGTGTCAGAGAAGGAGCCTTTTCTTAGATTGATTTTCCTATTCTTTATATGTTAAGAATTAGGATGTTGTTGTGAGCATAAATATGAATGTGATTTGTGTTTGTGCCCATTGATGACTTACAGTTTATGATTAGCTTTGGGTGTTTGAATGTGATTCTTCATCATAGTTAATTCGTGAGCAGTCCCTGATTTGAAACTATGTTAAACATCGGTTGCAAGCTTTAATTCCATAAAAGGAATTTGTATTCATGTATAAGTGATTGGATTGCAATTTAGAATTGATGCAGCCTTGTTCTTATGTGAACCAGTAATTGATTCATTTAGACTTGGGATTCATATATGATGTTTAACCTCTCTTTCGTCATGCTCCTGCAGGATAGATTAGGATAGCTAGAACTAGATTAGAGTAGTTAGAAGTAGTATAGATAGGATTTAATACATAGAGGTTAGTTGTTCTATTTTGTTGATTTAATTGAAGTCTTCCTCCGAGAAGCAATATATCAATGCATTTAACAGTTTATGGGGTCCCTTAAAACTCACCGGAACTAGCCATTCCAAATGAAAGTAGGTCTAATTGGGGCTTGCGATCGGGTTAGTTCCCCTTGTTGGCATAGTGAACATTCACCATGTCAACAAATTGGTGCTAGAAGGAGGGCCTGAACTGCTGTCCACAAATTTTCAAGCTTTCATCTATAAGTGCCACGCATGGATCTAAGAAGGTTAATACATGGATTGTGAAGGTCAAAAAGACCCCTCCTCTCATTCGGAAAAGCCTCATTTCGAAGAAGAGACAGTGTGGGAGTATCCTATCACTCAGGAACAACCAGTCAGAAGACTTACTCGAGCTTATGCTCGTTCCCTATCACAGCTCCCAATCTTTCAGTCATTACCTCCGATCGCAAAAAGAAAGCCAAGGGTCTATCACATAAACGAAGAAACCTCTATAGCCCCTTCTCTTGAAGATATTGTGCTTGATTCTTTGCAGAGTATCAACTCTCCTTGGGAAGAAATCCCTAAGGATTCCACGTCTGAAGGTAATCCCTGGCCTGATTTGGAAAATCCTAATGAAGAAACCCTCAACCAGAACATCCCTATCCTTGATATGGCTAATATTCCTCCACCGGGTGGAAACCAACTCTCACCTCCTTCGGGAGCATTGCCTCCCTGGCTAGCGCAGGATGCCATAGTGATACTTGGGCAGAAACATCCCTTACCCAAAAATGCAGAAAAAGTATTACCTAAATTCGACCCGGAGCAGGGAGACACTGCTGAAAACCATATCAATTCATTCTTCCTGGTCGTGCGCATGTTGGGGGTAGCTGATGAAGATGTAGTCTGTCACCTATTCCCTTTTACCTTTACTGGTGCAGCTTCCACATGGTACTTTAGCTTGAGAACCAGATCGATCACCTCGTGGGCTGCCTTTCAACAGGCCTTTTTAGACAAGTATGGCGATGACAAAACCCCTGCTACCTTAGTCCTGGAACTATCTCGTTTGAAAATGGAAACCAAAGAAAATGTTAGGGATTTTAATATCCGGTTCACCACCTTGTTCAAAAGAATCCTGGCCACTGGCAGGCCTACAGAAGAGGTGCTCATGGAATTCTACATCACTGCTCTCCTTGTCCCTACTACGATGTGGGTCAAAAGGAGTAACACACAGAGCTTACAAGGTGCTACCGATGAAGCAGTAAAATTCAAGAATGAAATGCTCAATCTCACAGCATTCCACCCTACAACTGGAGAAAATAAAGCCTCTCAAGCATCCAAGAAGAATAATGGGAGTGATAACAAAGGAGCTGAAACCAAAGACAAGGATACCACATATATAGAAGGTTTGCATCGGATCATTAAGAAGCTGACAAACACAGTCATCGATATGAAAAGGAATTCTAGAGAGAGTACGAGTGGGAGTGGAGGAGAGTATAACAATATAAAACCCTTCAAACCTTTCTATCGTAAGAAGACATAAGGCAGTCATGGTCCACTTGCACTGCTTGCTCCACCCAATGAAGGGAATTTAAATATAGAAGAGCTGGATCTTATCGGATCGCTCCTCAACCAAGAAGAACCTATAGTGGAACTTGAGCTAGAACAAGAATATGAGGAAGAATACCAAGTGGAAGAGCCCTTGGAAGAAGAAACCCAAATCAATGTATTGTGGGATTTCTATACAAATGAGAATGATGATGACCAAGGAGACAATATGACAGAAATAAACGCTAATGAAATCCACACACGAAGCAAAGGGCCACTTGCAGGCACCATGAAGCTTATATACCAGACAAAGAAAGATACTTGCCCTTTGAAAGCATCCACTCCCAAGGTCCCTGTTGAGAAGGGTAAACTTAGTGGTGATTCCAAGAGTACACTAGTCGCGAACTATCTAATGAAAGAGAATACGTTTCCGACTGCAACGAAGATAACCCAAAATGGTAAACTCTCGCCTAAGAACAAAAAAATTGGTATGTTTACTCTACCCTACCTTGTTTATAACATTGATTACAACATTGTAGATGATCTTAAGAAATCTAGGGCTAATATAACATACTTCGATTTGCTAAAATTAACGCAGCAAAGGGATCTGCTCCTGAAAGCTATGAATGAGCGGAATTGCAAACCTCCTACCAATCCGAGTAGCCAAACCAAGAAGTCGGCATCTAGACCTGTTAGTACCCCTAACACAGCCCAAAAGCCATAAGCTATGGAAGCCACTCTGTCCAAAATGAATCGAAACCCCCAATATTTCAGTGCAACCATGATAGGGAGGAAATCAAAATCCATGACTCCACCTTTCCTTATCACATTTGAAATCTTCAACATGAATGTACACAATTTCTTGGTAGATTCCGGTGCCTCATCCACTGTTATGCCTTACGTTGTTGCTAAAAGACTGCATACAATACCCAAGAGAATTGGAACCCGAATTATGCAATTGGACAGAACAAATGTGAAAGTACTTGGGGAGTTAAAAGATGTGTTGATTCGGATGGCTGCTAAACCACAATACACACAAGTCATTGATATAGTGGTAGTCGACATACCCGAGGCTTATGGAATGTTGCTCAGTAGGGACTGGTCATCAAATCTAAATGGATATTTCTCAACTGATTGGTCCCATCTCTTGTTGCCTCAGAGGGGAAAAGGTGATATGCTAAGAGTTGATCAAGAAAGATACATGAAGTATGTGGTAACGGAACTAAACAGCCCCAATGAACCTATAATGTTTATAACTCCATCCTTGGGAATTATAGTTTTGATCTTTGTACCACCGAAACCTGTTTCAGAGAATTCTAGGCAGAAATAGTTGAAGAAACTATGACAAACACGCAGTTGGAAGCTCTCCCCCGTGATCCAACTAATGAATCATCTTGTATTATAGTAGATGGTAGGGCTAATTTCGTAAGACACAGTTCATTGAATGTAACATTAGATTCTTTTTTTTGGACGCTCTATTTTGATGGCTCTAACTGCCTTGGAGGCGCAAGCGCTGGAAGCATTCTCAACATCTAAAGGCTAGCCGGTTAGAGTTCACATGCACCAACAACACGACAGAATGCGAAGGCGTGCTGCAGGGCCTCAAAAGGGTTATTGATATGAAAGTGAAAAATCTTAAAGTTTTTGGTGACTCGCAGATAATTGTGGACCAGGTAAGGAAAAGGATGTGCTACAATTCACCACACCTAGTAAGGTACCAACATGAGGTATGGAGCTTAATTGACAGTTTTGATGCTTTTAATATTTCATACATACATCGAGGGCAAAACCAAGATGCTGATTAGATGGCTGGTATGGCTGAAAAACTTTTGCCTAATCTTACATTGAACAAGAATAAATTTTATGTTGAATTAATTTTCAGACCATCCGTACCTGATAACATCTCAAATTGGCAGGTGTTCGAAGGTGATAATCAAATCCCTGAATTCCTGCATTGCGAAAAGGCATTCAAAAATACATTCATTGGTGAAAAGGAGCGTAAGTATATACTCACAGTAACCAACCACTTCACCAGATGGACCAAATCCATCTCGCTTCAGAAGGTTAATGATGATGAGGTAATATCTTTTATGGAGAAATCTATTATCAACAGGTTCGACATCCTTTACTCTTGATAATGCTTCTTACCTTTCATCTCTAAAATCGACTGGATTTGCTATTAATAAACCAATCCACATAAGACACACATCAGTCTATTATCGCCAAGGAAATGGAGAGCTAGTCCTAAACTGGGGCAAGCTGAGTAAGTCGAAAGGTGAACACATGAAGTTTCAACACTTATGGCTGGGTCCGTTCCAAATTAAAGAAAAAATTGGTCAGGGAACTTACAGAATGAAAATTTTATAGGGAGAAACTGAAAAACTCCCTGTTAATGACCAACACCTCAAAAGATACTTCCAGTAGCCACACACGGTGGTTACCTCCTGAGTAGGTTAGGACTCCTTTTATTTTGCTATTAGCTTAGTTTCATTTTCATCCTGTCCATTCCCGTTTTGCGCAAAGTTTATTTTTCTGTTGTTTGCAATTTTAGTCTTTCACATCCATCTGAGATCTGTCTTCCAACCTTTTTTTCACCTTCTCAAACCTCTTCAGATTGCCTTCATTCATTGCCTTCATATTTTTCATCCCTCATTAACCTACTGATCCTAAATCAATGTTACCTTGCAAATCAAACAAATTTTCAATGAGCCCATGAGAACTTAAAAATAAAATAAATAATAAAAATAAAAATCATCGGTGGAATTCAAAACCAAAGTCACTCAGTGGCATCTGTTGGGAACTAGGTGAGATCTGTTGATAACTTGGATATCTGGAGCATGTAGGGGCATCTTTATAAAACAAAAATGTGTAACTACAGCTGGACTGGCATGGAGGAATGTTGCATTTTAAATAAATCCAACTCAGACCTAGCCTATGCTTGTCCATAAGGTTGCAGTCATTCTCCATTGATTTCGTCCACTACACTAAGTTTTCCAATGCCTGCCATATACAAGTAAACCTCCTTTCATGGGCTAAGCTCACTGCCATATATCCTGTGCCATATCCAATTGTGCTCTAGTCCTTGTGCCTGAAATTGGAAGGACTTATTTAAAATAAAATGAAATTGAGTCCTTGTGCCAATATGAAAGGACAAGTTGTTTGGGAAGCTAGTTGGAGTAAGGACTGTTACTGGGCTCAGAGTACCGGTTGACATAAAAAGCCCCAAACTTGCTTCAACAGTTTAAAAATATGGCATGATCCATGACTGCGCCCCATTCAATCATATGAAAGTATAGCACTAAAATTTCTATATAAAGTGCAGATAAACATATCTTCATCAAGTTTGATGGGCAATGAAGAGCTGAGGTACACACCTGAATAGGTATTGACAGGCCAGTGATGGCCCCGAAAGGATCTTGAAAGTAGAAAATAGGTAAAGGAAGGTCAATAAACCCCATAATATGACCATTGGAGAATGCCTGTCAAAGCCTTATCAGTAAGTAGAAGCTATTTGTCTTTATCCCACCTGAAGCAACTAATGTTGAAGTGGAACCCATGCCTGTCCATCTATGCAGTTTTCATTTCAAGTTTATCTTTAACACCCTGATGTTCTATTGATCCAAGGGTCATTTGGAAATAGAGATAACTGGTTCTCCCAACGGTTCGCCATTTGTTGTGACCACAACCACCACCCTATTAAAATTTTCCTTGATAAGCAATTTTGAATGGGTCCCCCAGAAGTTGATCTTGCACCCCTCCGAATGATCTGTTTTATCCCAGGGATTTTAACTCTTGGCCAAGTCAAATATTCAATTTTTAAATGGTTAAGGCCCCCTTTATAAATCCCTGCCGCATGATTCATCTATAATCCTTTCTTAGCCCTTCATTCATATCCTCATCGGGACTTTCCAACCCCTCAAAACCTCCCATCACATCTTTGTTCCCATTATAACTCCTTATAATGAAAATACCTCGAAACGATGCCCAATTTCCCTTTTTCACTTATCACATGCAAATTAAAAACATAATGCTTACCATAGTACACCAGACCTGATGGCTTTATTGATTGGAATACATATATTTTCGGGTTCAGATCATTTCGCATATCGCAATCAGTGGGGTCTCAAGGCTTGAACATAAAGTGGCGGCGATATGGCGGACCTGCCGCATTATTAAATACAACACACACACACACACACACAGAGAGAGAGACACACACACACACACACAGATATAGGGTTCGAACAAGTCGCATATCATAATCAGCGAAGTCCTGGGCCTGCACACATTGCGATATGAGATTTGGCAGACCTGCTGATCTTATCAAGCAGAATATATATGTTATCGGGTCTGCCTCCCCATCGCTAAATCGCTATCTGCGGAGTCTAGTGCTTATGCCTAAGGCCCGAAGCAATGAAGCAGACTCACCAATAACTATGCGTCCGGGCGTATTAATTTTGAAATCTGGCCTTGTGGTCAAATGTGGTCTTTTCCATGTATTCCTGTGTTTTCGATAAGATGTCATGGTCTAGGTTTTCAAAAGAAATCCGATAGGGGCGGTGTTGCATATGATGTCCCGTTGGGATGTGCGATTGCGACTCGTCGCAGCACAACTTCGGCTGAGCCAGGGGCCGTTTCTTTCACACTCGCTCTTTTAATTTCATTACGCCTTATCATTTTTCAATGATGGTGAGAGATGTTCTTGGGTGTTTTTATCATTTGTTCGTAATCATAAGGCTAATATGAATTATTTCTGCAGGTGAGTTCGAGTGGATCTGGTAGCAGATAAAGGTGTTGTATGTCTAGATGACACCTCTGCACCCCTAGTGTCAATACTACAAAAGAGAAACCTGCAAAAAGGGGTATGAACCACCATAATGCATAATGAAGGCATGTTCTATGTCAAAAGGGAAGCACAACGCTGATCCATCAAGATGTCACTCCCTCTAGAAACACCTCAAAGCATGCCAGATGTGGGATGACGGGCATGACATCTTCAGTTTCCTCCAAGAAATGATAGGGAATAATAGCCACTCCACACAGGTGCAATGAAATGATACGCAACCATTCTTTGTTTCATCAACACCTGTTCATTTCCATAGGAAGAAGGATGCTCCAACAAAGATGGCTTCGATGTGTCAACATCTCATCGACCGTTATCCTCTATACATTTTTTGATCCATGTAGTGAAAAGAGAGGGGAGTGGAAAAGTCAGGGGAGACAAGGGGGTCAATTCCTGAAGGCATAAATATTACCTCTGTAGATGAGAGCAAGGATATTTTTCGTTTGGCAGAACAACTTTTGTTTATTGTGAGTAAGGAAGATTGTTTGGGTCAGAGAAGGAGCCTTTTCTCAGATTGATTTTCCTCTTCTTTATATGTTAAGAATCAAGATGTTGTTGTGAGCATAAATATGAATGTGATTTGTGTTTGTGCCCATTGATGACTTACAGTTTATGATTATCTTTGGGTGTTTGAATGTGATACTTCATCATAGTTAATTCGTGAGCAGTCCCTGATTTGAAACTATGTTAAACATCAGTTGCAAGATTTAATTTCATAAAAGGAATGTGTATTCCTGTATGAGTGATTGGATTTCAATTTAGAATTGATGCAACCTTGTTCTTCTGTGAACCAACAATTGATTCATTTAGACTTGGGATTCATATATGATGTTTAACCTCTCTTTTGTCATGCTCCTGCACGATAGATTAGGATAGCTAGAACTAGATTAGAGTAGTTAGAAGTAGTATAGATAGGATTTAATACATAGAGGTTAGCTGTTCTATTTTGTTGATTTAATTGGAGTCTTCCCCCTAGAAGCAATCTATCAACACATTTAACAGTTTATGGGGTCCCTTAAAACCCATTGGAACTAGCCATTCCAAATGAAAGTAGGTCTAATTGGGGCTTGCGATCGGGTTAGTTCCCCTTGTTGGCATAGCGAACATTCGCCATGTCAACAAATCCAAGGAGACTTTCTGTTTTTGTTTTTGAGGAAAAATACTTAAAAAAAAAACATATTTCCTCATTTTGTTTTGGAATCGATCCACTATTTGGATCAATGGTGCAGTGAATCTAAACTCTTATTATATTTTTTCTATTTCTATTTAAACTTAGAAATATATGAAGTAAAGGTTGTTGATGGTTCAACATTGTTTGCATCAATTTTCAGAATTTATGTGAGTAATTGTGATCAATTCATGGATAGAATGCTTATGACTTGAGAGTTATCGATTATTGTCTGCAAGGATTCTTATGGTATGATATTTGGAGTTATGTTTATCTATTTCTCAGTTATTCTATTGTCTCTTCTTGTTTTATGAGTATAATGATCTCGGTTGATTTGGAATTCAGTTAAGCTACTCTAGACAACTGTTTTCATATTTCAGTTGCAAATGGAATGTTCTATACTCATGAATGTTATTTCTTCTATCTAGTTTTCCTTCTTATGTATGAACATCATTGTTATACACATAGGAAGGATTTGTTTCTTCTGTTTTTCTCCTCTATTATACAGCTTATTACTGTTGTCCAAATTCATGCTTAACAAGCCCTCGTGGAGGATGTTGACTTTAATTTCATAAGTAAAGTCAATAAAAGATCAATTGATCACATGTTCTCACCCTTTCTACCATTTGTACTTCAACCAAAATTTTCAAAATCCCTTTCAGATCTAGGCTCTGTATGCCATATAGTCGAAACCTTTAGTTTCATAAGTTGAGAGAGCCCCCTCCGACTGGAGAAGACCAGTCTCTTAACCCAAAGAGGTTTGTGGCTATCTCTATGGTCCTTTTCCCTTCAGCCTTAAAGGAAATTATGGAGAGCTAACATATTGGCGTCCTTGTTGGGGAAAGAACGGTTTCATATTCCTAAGGAAAGATCATTATATTTTAGATTTGGTTGCTGATGGTGGACAGTTGTCAGACACAGGAAGGATGAACCATTCACCTGGCAACTCCAGTATTCAAAGGTCAATAGTTTCAGTAGTTTCAATATGACTTCACTTGTGAGGTATGCGCCTGTGAGTCATGCTCATATTCCAAGCTTTCCAAACCACATTCCTTGTGTAGACTAGCAAACTTATTTTCCAAGATTCAAAGATGAAAATCGAGATGATGTTGCTCTGAATTTGGTTAAATGTCACATGCATGTATGCAAGTTGAGGGTTCAATTTCCTTAATATTGTCTCATGAAGATAT
The DNA here is from genome assembly GCA_031772625.1 of Pinus tabuliformis. Taxonomy (NCBI): domain Eukaryota; kingdom Viridiplantae; phylum Streptophyta; class Pinopsida; order Pinales; family Pinaceae; genus Pinus; species Pinus tabuliformis. The sequence goes on along the minus strand of CM062804.1, from coordinate 1,523,579,402 downwards.
TCATGGACACTTTGGAAGGAAAAGAAGGTTATGGTATGAAAAATTGCCAGCTACTAGTTTATAATGTTTAAAATATTTTCATGCAATATTCTTTGAAAATTTTAAATGACCTTATCCATCTTTATTGCTAATTCAAAATTATTGTGAACATTTTGTGAGTTTCATTGAATATTTGGAGAGTTGTTATGAAGATGATCAGTTCATGGACTATGAAATTATAGAGGCCCTAAATGAGAAACCTTTCTATTATCAAGAAGAAAGGTTAGAGGATACTGATCAAGATATTTAGGATAATTCTCAACAAACACTAGTTTCTCAGCAAGCTGAAAATGAAATTAATGTTTTTTCTCCTGAGTTTGATGACAAAGTCCAACAACCTTTAGTCATTTCAGAAGAACAAGAAGCAAAAAATAATCAACTTATTTATAATGAAGAGTCAATGCTTACACGTGACAATTATGAGATTGAGTTTGGGAAAAAATTGAAAATCAAATTATGGTATTAAATTCTCAAGAAGATGAAGGTATTATTCATCAAAGTAGTGAGCCAATTAATGACAGTTGCATCATAGAGTCACGGTTACAAGAAGATAATAAGAAAGGAGTTATTTCTCTTCTTAAAAATCAAAATGATATTCTCACTGAATTATGTGAAGGGTTGTTTTTGGAAACTCCAATGTTAAATAAGGTGGAAGTTGTATTGGAAATGTCACAAGGATGTGTAGAATTTGACCCTAATGTATATGGAAAAACTGATGAACATATTGTTTCCATTTATTTTGAAGATAATCCTGAATTTTTGAAAGACCGCTTCCTTCTTCTTGTTGATCATCAAATAAAGGATCGGTGGAATTTTGAGTTGCCACTCTCTTTTTTCTTCTGCCGGCTCATGAGAAGTATGAACATAACTCAGTCAAGTATCCATTTGCTTGACTAGCTGCATTGGAGAGAAGAGATCACCTAGTGTATATAAATTAAACAAGTTAAGAGTAGGAAGCAGTGTGTTGGGTTTGTTTTTATTTAAATTTTAGCTTTCAGTTTTCAGCAGGTGTGGACAACAATCATAAATGTTTGAAGCCTGAGGAGAAGGCCCTAAGACTTTAGTGATGTGTTGTTAAATTTCTGATTTATTTTAAAGTTTCAGCTTTGTAATTAGTTGGTCAGTTGAGTATTTGTCGTTTTATGTTTGACTCCATTGACCAATGGTCTTAATAGGCTCTTAGTCTATAGTTTTTATTCTTGGGCCTCTCTAGGAGGTTTCCATCCCCATTGGAGCCAATGTTAGGGTCTTAGGTTTTTGACATCAAATGTATTTTCCTTGTCCATTGATTTTTAGTTTTTGAAGCAGTTGAGCCTATGACTACTGCTGTTGTCATAGTCTCTAGATCACTGTTTGACATCCTTGAATTTATTCCATAGAGAGTTCATCCAAAGCAGGAAAGAGTGTAAATTCGGTGGGATTCATGAGGTCACACATGTTTATACAGTCAAGTCAAAAAGGTTATGTGTCAGTCATTCATCGATCAGAACCACTCGAAATGAAGTTGTGTCAGTCTAAAGTTCTGATGGTCATGAGGTCTGGTCATTAAATATGTTTTAAATTCTTATCCCCTATTACTATCTACCCCATGTTTCCCTATTTCCTGCCATATTTCCCCATGACACCACTACCACTTGCCTATAATCATCACATGTACAATCCTCATGTATAACATGCAACCCCCCGCATTACTTAGGAGACATTATACTCCCAACATTTTAATGATTTCCCATGCTTTATGCTCATGCCAAATCAAGTGGAGCGCTCTAACTCATTAGTTCAGATCATCATTGCACTACAAGACAAAAGACAAGGGGTGATTCAATTTTTTATGTCGCCTTATTCTCATGCCACTCTACAGTCATGTAAAATATTCTGTTGTAGCGACTACAACCACCCTCCAAAATTTTGGCCTACACCAATTTCGGAGCCTCCCTTGAAGAGTTTCACTTGATGACTGCACACACTCGGGTTCACTCTGTGAGCTCGTGTGAGTATTTACATCCACCTTGCTTGTTCATTGCATTCAAGTCTCTGCATGATGATGTCTAAGTCATGCTTGCGACCATTTTCTGGCTATGCTCAAAGTCTTCTCTTCGTATGTGCTTGTTGTGTTCGCTATGAAAGCATCTATCGCACACACACACAAAGTCACATTAATTGTCACGCAAGCGTCATCTCGATCAATGAACGATTAATCGTGAGTGTCACGCTTGTCACTTACACCGTCGATCAGTCTTGTTGAACATGTGTATCTGGATGGTTTGGTCGTTTCGTTGTCAAGTCATGCGAGTGTGTGTTCGTATTATCACCTATGCATCTTTCGATTGTTCACACACTTAGCCATTTTTACTGAAGGTTTTGATGACCTAACTCCCCTCTGACAGTCGGACCATCACCCTGCCATCGACTCGATTGACTGTCAACTAGAACAACACAAAAGCACCAAGCTAGTCTTTTCAAGTTGCGCTTCTCACAAGCAATTCAATCAGCTCTCATGTTGGCTACCCACACAATCGGGCCCGACAATCACCCCGAGACTGACTCCCCTCAAACATTGCATAGAGGCCGCTGACCTCACCCGCTTAACTGACTAAGGAAACAATGTAGACAGGCTGGAAAGACACCAAGAGCCCGTCCCTGTCTCCCTCAAAAAATTGCGTAGTTTTCCCAGCCAGTCATCCTGACAGTCGACCAATTGTTCATCTCAGAAATTGCATAGTGTTCATGAGCAGGTATTTCGTTTCCCATTAGTCAACTCAGCTTAGAAATTATGCAGATATGATCAACAGGCCGACCTCCCAGCCTTAGTGCAGTTTTCCTTACCAGCAGCCTCAAGCAACATACTGCCAATTCCCTCCAAGAATTGCGCAATTTCTGCTGCCAATGACTCCAACAGCCATCTGGTAGTTCCCTCTGGGAATTGTGCAGTTTTGGCTACTAGTGACCCCAACAACCAACTGGCAGTTCCCTTTGGGAATTGTCTAGTTCTCTCTGCCAGTGACCCCAGTAGCCAACTGGCAATTTCCTCTAGGAATTGCACAGTTTTGGCTGCCAGTCTCTTAGGCAGTTCCCCAAAAAAACTGCACAATCCTTACTTGTTGATCCTTCATGCAGCCCAACCCATTCCCCTGCAAAATTGTGCAAATTTGGCTGTCCAACCCCACTTCTCGTTCATTCTGAAAAATGAGCAGAGCATGCCTGCCTTTCCTTTCAACATCTCAGACTGTTCCTCCCAAAATTTGCACAACTTTTCCTCCCAGCCGAGCCAGAAATCACAGATAGTCACTGTCGACTTAGATTGCCCATCTCCATCACTCTGTGACTCTTGCGCAATTTTCATCAGCAGTTCCCGGAGCCATCATCCCGCATCAAAACCTTGCTACCTCTCTTGGTCACCTTCATCCGAATGATCATGTGTTGTGGTAGACTAGGAGGTTTTGGATTTGATGTCGTCTCGTCCTAAGTGATTTCAGGTACAGGTACACCGAAAAACATGGAAAGATGATGAATGGGATGAACAAAGGGAGCACATGCAGAAGGACAGGTTCACCAATGGACGAACAAATGAAGCATGCGAAGTGGACGAATGTTATGAACATGCACCTTCACGAACATATGAGCTTGTCAAGCCTTCCAACATGCAAGCAAGGAACAACATGCTAAAGCTTCATCAAGCGAACCAAGGACCATCGAAGACTCCACTCACTTCGCCATGCAAAGGTGAAGCTATGATACACCATGAAGACATAGATCACCTAGTAGCACTATAGCTTGAAATGCACTCCAACAACAGCACAAATGTACCAGCATTGCCATGTCAAGTCATGTCAAGTCACGTCATGAATCATGTTGCCCACATCTCCACTGTGGGCTTGTTGTCAATCAATGTGATGTAACATGAAAGTCCAAGAGACCCACTTGTTGAACAAAGAGTCATGTAAATCGAAAAGTCATGGAAGTCAAATGGTCATGAGGGTAGTCGAACAACCACAAGGGTTAGTTTCACCCTTGGTTATAAATACCCCCTCATTTGTACATGCAAAGGACTATTCACCTCAGCTCCTCCCACATAGACAAGAGAGTCCGTAATATTTTCTTTGAGGAGTAAGTAGTGGCTCCAACGCCCCACATTCGGGGTTAGTGATGTATGGTGTAATGATGTGCCTTGGAACTTTTGCTTAATTCAGAAGCCTGCTAACAAGCCAACACGTTTTTACACATGTATTGTATCTATTGTAAGACTTATTTTTAACACTTGTAATGCATGTTGCTTTAACCTGTGTTCTACATTTGAACTACTTCATTTGTTGTAATGCATAATCTATTAATTGAAATGTGTTGTATATGCTGTTAACACTGTCTCGCCCGTGTAGAATTCTCTCCTAGACATCAGACAAACCTTTCACATGAAGCTTACTGTAACAACCGTTGCACTCGTTCGGATTGCTCCATGAGTGCTGTATATGTTATCTCACCTTGTATGTTGTGAATGCCGCATCCGTGTGGACTAATTCGCTGGAAGCCATGCATGTCCTATTGTGTTGTGCATTCCCATTAGTGTTAGGACTGCTCCCAATTGACCTGGAACTCACTCTCACCCTCTCCCTCGATAGTGAAAAAACCATTGACACAAGTGACACTTACACTCACCAGGGATGCGAACCTCACTTCTCAAAGACAAGGTGAACCACTCTCCTGTGTTGAGAAGCAAGAGTTGTGGAAAATCCTTAAGACAATGGCAATCGGGCCACCATACCAGATGGGACTCCCACACCAAACGGTGTGAGGTCTATTTGGGACTTCATACCGGGGTGATCCCTTGAATTGTTGGTGGGTCTAGCATCATCAACATTTCTGGCGCTAGAAGGAGGGAAACTAGTTGTACATGGCTGAAATTCCCCTCACACTCACTCATCAATCACTTGGTCAAGGTAGTAACTCACACTCCCTCTCACGAAACTCTGCAGTTGGTTACTCCTCACCTCCCAGAATTGAACACAATATTTCATGTCAACACCTTCGCTCCATCTGTCCCATCACTTGTTAGTTTGTTAAAGAAGTTTGACTGATCCCAGTTGTACAACATCTTCCGCACACATCTAGGAAGCCAAAAGTCACTCCCACAGGAGTTGTTGTATCATCGGTGGAAGAAGAAGTTGAAGACAAAGAGGAGCCTCTGATCTTCCTTGAAGATGAATAAGGCACTCTTGTGATCTTGGGATCGAACTCCAATATAGGAGGCAGAGGGGAAGGAAGTGGAGGAGGTGGAGGTGGAGACGAACCGACAGATTCAGATCCGGAACCATCAGATTTTGAAGGAGAGGAAGAAGATGAAGAGATGGCTGACCCAAATCTTGAATGGATGACTCAAGGACCATTGGCTCTCCCAGCTGTTCTGGACAAGATGCCGAAGTGAGCAGAGAGGATGAACATCAAGTTCAACCCCGACAACGCGGTGAAGGTAGAAGACCACTTAGACAACTTCTACCTATAGCTATAGACCCTTGATGTATGTTATGACGACGTAGCATGTAGACTGTTCCCATGTACCTTGGATGGTCATGCAACTGCTTGGTATCATAGCCTTCCACCCAACTCCATACAGAACTGGGGTTATTTCAAATGTATGTTCCTCAAAAAGTTTATTGATGACAAGACCCCAGCCATGCTGCTCAAGGAATTGGGAAGCCTCAGGATGGAGGGAAAAGAGAAAGTGAAAGACTTCAATCAGAGGTTTATGCATATTTTGAACAAATTTGCAGTAGACACTAAATCTCATGACTCCATCATTGTTGACTATTACACGTCTTCACTGCTGACTACTGTTGCGTAGTTCGTCAAGTGAGCTGCGAAGCCAACACTTTTAGAAAACTGTGAAGATGCCATTGCTGTTGAAAAATACTTGTGCACAATTGGAGTCGTCAAGGATGACGAATCAATGAAAGACTCCAAGGATGCGATAAGAAAGCCCCAAGTAACGATGAGCAAAGGTAGAGACAAGGAAGCAACTGATATTGAGACCCTCACGCGCCTTGTCAAGAATTTGGCCACCAAAATGTCCAAACTCAAGCAATGGAAAACAGACACATTTGCAAACAGCCATATGCCCAGACAGAGACAGGAAAGCAGTTCATCAACTGGCTCCTCAAGCAACAACAGATTCACTTCCAAATTTGCACAAAAGCCCATGTTCCAACTCGATCAGTGCGTTGATCCTAATTTATGTTTCTTCCATGAAGAGTTCCACCCCGAGAACTCTTGTTCAGATTGGAAGCAAGTCGTTACCTCTGTCTGCAGTCATACACTCGATGCGGAAGGCGATATGCAGGAGTAGCCGAAAGATACTGATGACAACGAAGAGGTTGCACCTGATGAAAGACCAAGTTTTGGGCATGTGGTGAATGCTTGTCAGTGCTTGTAAGTAAAGGGGCCCCGAGAAGCAACCCCAAAAGAAAATTGATTGTTACAACCTTAGGAGTAAAGGGGCTCCCCCTACACTTGGGGAAATGGAAGAGAAAGTGAGGCAGCTGATAAAGAAGGCTAATCCATCGGTTGGCTTGATGCAACAGACACAAATAAATTCTGGGAAGACATTGGCAGATAAGAGTGAATCCATGAGTGACAAGTTGCAGAACACTCCGCCGGACAGCATGAACATTCGTTCCACCCTGGACACCTTGGTGAGTCTACCACCTTCGGACTACAACATATTCGATGACATGAAGAAAACTTGGGCGAACATCAGTTTTTTTGAGTTAGAAAAAGTCCATAGTCAGCGAGATATCATGCTGCATGTGTTGGGACAAACGTTAGCAAACAATGCAGCCTCTACAAACAAGGGAGCAAGCACACCTCCCGGATCACTATCTACTATTCTCAATACACTCCAGATGGAAGGAGAAAACTCAAGTTGCCCTGCATTGCCTGCTTTCATTCGAATTTTTCAACTACAATTTTCACAACTGCTTGGTTGGTTCTAGCGCAGAAGCCAACGTCATGCCGCTCTCCATCGCTAAGAAGATCAATGCACGATGGAGCGAAACATCCACGAGAATCATCCAACTTGATAGAACATTAGTACCAGCCATTAGTGAACTTCGAGATGTGATCATCCGACTATACCATGACGGTCGAGTTGACCAATGCATCAAAATAGTTGTTGTGGACATACCAGAAGCATATGGCCTGCTACTTAGCAGAGATTGGTCCAACAAGCTAGATGGATATTTTGCTATAGATTAGTCTCACATGTCTCTTCTATACAAGGGTAGATACAACCACATGCAGGTGTTATTCGAGAGGTAAATGAAACACAATGTCACTCCCCTTAGCGACTAGAACAAACCATTGGCCTTCACAGAACTCATGTTTGGAAATTGCCTCCTGGAAAAGATATTGGAGTGTTATACTGCATGGCCAACTCCAACCTCATCAGACAAGCAGTTGAGACTCCTTACTCGCCCAACTAATGATAATGAAACTTGTATAGTTTGTTTTTCTGATAGTATCAGTAGTAGCAACAATGATAGTAGGAGCAGTACCAACACGCCAAACGGTCCATGTGCAGATGAGCTGTGGGTTATGAGCCTTGACAAGTCAAGAACACATGATGGCTCAAGGACTGAGTGTATCTCAGTCATCCAAACAAATGGACAATGCATGATTTTGAACTTTTTTAAGTTCAAAGGCACAAAAAACGATGCTGAGTATGAAGCACTCATGCTGAACACACAAAGGACCAACACTACGAATGAACAAATCAACCTGGGAACCTACCACGATCTGAAGATGGCTAATCGCGGTACAAGCTACACACTATAGCAACAAAAAATCGCTGATCGCTTGATCGAACAATATCGGGATTGGTCTGCACAAGCAGAAGATGACTTGAGTACACGCTACATGCGAGAAATCCAACATGAGATTCTAGGTAAAGGAGGAGACAAACCATTGCAGCAAAGAACAGATAACATATACATGTTGTTTGCACTCCTTTCACTGAAAAGATTGACTAACATTTTAAGTGTTTGGATTACTTGCAAAGTTCGTCATCATGCTTGGTTTTCTAATTTAAATCATGCACGTAAGAAATCTGGGAAAATCCGCTTACACATCGACTTCAGAAACTTGAACCCTTCCCAGAATAAAAACAACTACCATGTGCCATCATCTGAGCCCATGTTGCACACAATACCTAAAACAATGGTGTTGTCTTCACTTGAAGGTCTTCTAGAATGCCACCGGATTTCGGTAGTAGAGCCTGGTGGACTTGCACTGGTCTACGAGAAGCTTGGCCCACACACGTATCATTTGCAATCACTGGGCAAGAGGATTGACAACCTTCTTGCCAATGGCCAAGATCTCAAGCATTATTTTCAGTAGGTCGGGCCGCACCCGTGCCATGTACATAGTCCGCTTACTTCTTGTTGTTTCATTTTGTTTATTTTACTATTATCTTTGCTTTTGCTTTGTTTGATTTTTCTTACTATTTTTGTTCACGCTTGTTTTGTTTGTTTGATATATTACAATTTTTTTTTTTGGAAATAAGTGCTGCCAGCTACTACGTCCTGGCTTTTGAATAGAGTATGTGGCTGAGATTTGAGGAAACTCGTGACACTGCAACACTTGGCCAAGATTGTGTACGCCTTCTCTATTCTTGGTTGTAACCTTCGACTAATGAAGTCTTGACAGAAAATACGAACTGTCTGCAAGGGAATTTTTGGTCCAACCGTGAACCTACGTCCATACTGGGAAGCCCCATGCCTGTACTCAACCTTCTGCTCTGTGTGTTCAATCTCATCCAACTAGTAGAAACAGAAAAGTGGAAAATCTAAACGAGCAAACCTATGTCAGAGGTCTTACATGCTTCTCTGAAAGAACAACCTCTTCTGCTCTCAATAATTCAGGATCCCTCTTCTGTACCAAAAATAAATGAGTGCCTATGCACAGTCCTCTTGAAAAATATAAAGGTGAAAGAAGAGAAATGGTTCCTGCGCAGAGAGGTGAAGCCGCAACTCCACCGATGTACTGACCAGGCTCGCTGGCAGTGGAGCAATGTGTGTGTTCCTCTGTGACTCCGCTGGGGTACTATCTAGGCCTGTTGGCGGGGAAGCAACAACAGAGATGAAAACTTATACTCTGAAAATCTTCAACTCGCGATCTAAACTATCCTTCTCGGATTCAAAACATTGAGATTCAAGCTGAACTTTTGATTGTGTTTGACTGAGTTAGCAAAGGGTGAACCACATATGTCCATGGGGTAAGTAGGGAAACTGAAGTAACCCGCACAATGATTCAATACTCCCTGAAAGACCAAGGCCTTGTGCTAGAAATGAATCAAAACAGAGAAGTTGGAGTTCTACCAATGTGTCACCAAGTGTTGTAGCGGCTACAATCACCCTCCAAAATTTTGGCCTGCACCAATTTCAGAACCTCCCTTGAAGAGTTTCACTTGATGACTGCACACACTCGAGTTCACTTTATGAGATCGTGTGAGTCTTTACATCCGCCTTGCTTGTTCATTGCATTCAAGTCTCTACATGCTGATGTCTAAGTCATGCTTCTGACCATGTTATGTGCTCAAAGTCTTCGCTTCGTATGTGCTTGTTGTGTTCGCTATGAAAGCATATGCCACACTCACACACGAAGTCACATTCACTGTCGTGCAAGCATCATTTTGATCAATCATGAGCGTTGTGCTTGTCACTTACACCATCGGTCATTATTGTTGAACATGTGTATCTGGATGGTATGGTTGTTTCGTCATCAACTCATGCGAGTGTGTGTTCTTATGATCACCTATGCATATTTTGATTGTTCACACACTTAGCCATTTTGATGAAGGTTCTAATGACCTGACTCCCCTCTGATAGCTGGAAAATCACCCTACCATCGACTCGATTGGTTGTCAACCAGAACAATGCAGAAGCACCAAGCTAGTCTTTTCAAGTTGTGCTTCCCGCAAGCAATTTAATCAACTCTGATGTTGGCCACCCACACAATCGGACTCGATAGTCACCCTGGGACCGACTCCCCTCAAACATTGCGCAGAGGTTGCTGACCTCACCCACTCAACTGAATAAGGAAAATGCGCAGAAAGGTCGGACAGACACCAAGTGCTTGTCCCGGTCTCCCTCAAAAAATTACATAGTTTTCCCAGCTAGTCATCCCGACAGTCAACCAACTATTCATCTCAGAAATTTCCAGTGTTCATGAGCAAGCCTTCCACTGCCCATCAGTCAGCTTAGCTCAAAAATTGCACAGAGATGATCAGCATGTCGGCCTCTTGGCCTCATTGCAGTTTTACTTGCCAATAGCCTCAAGCAGCAGACTACCAATTCCCTCCAGGAATTGCGCAGTTTTTGCTACTAGTGACTCCAACAGCCAACTGGCAGTTCCCTCTAGTAATTGCACAATTTTGGCTGCTAGTGACCCCAATAGCCAACTAGCAGTTCCCTCTGGGAATTGCACAATTTTGGCTGCCAGTGACCCCAATAGCCAACTGGCAGTTCCCTATGGGAATTGCACAGTTTTGGCTGCCAATGACCCCATCAACCAACTAGTAGTTCCCTCTGGGAATTGCACAGCTTTAGCTTCCAGTCTCCCAGCCAGTTCCCCAAAAAAACGGCACAATCCCTACCTGATGACCCTTCATGTAGCCTAGCCCATTCCTCTACAAAATTGTACAAATATGGTTGCCTAGCCTCGCTGCCCATTCGTTCTGAAAAATGCACAGAGCATGTCTGCCTTGCCTTTCAGCAGCCTGGACTGTTCCTCCCAAGATTTGCGCAATTTTTCCTCCCAGCCAAGCCAGACCTCGCAGACAGTCACTGTCAACTCAAATTTCCCGTCTCCATCACTCGGTGACTCTTCTGTATTTTTCATTAGCAGTGCTTAGAGCCATCATCCCGCATCACAACCTTGTTGCCTCTCCCGGTCACCTGAATCCGAATGATCATGTGTCATGGTAGACTAGGAGGTTTTGGATTTGATGTCATCTCTTCACGAGTGATTGCAGGCACAGGTACACCAACAAACATGACAAGACGACAAATGGGATGAATGAAGGGAGCACACAGGTTCACCAACGGATGAACAAATGAAGCATGCGAAGCAGACGAACGCGATGAACATGCACCTTCACGAATAAATGAGTCTGTCAAGCCTTCCAGCATGCAAGCGAGGAACAACATGTTAAAGCTTCATCAAGCGAACCAAGGACCCTCGAAGACTCCACACACTTCGCCATGCGGAGGTGAATCTATGATACACCATGAATACATCCATCACCCATCAACACTATAGCTCGACATGCACTCTAGCAGGAGCATGAATGTACCAACATTGTCATGTCAAGTCATGTCGAGTCATGTCACCCACATCTCCACTATGGGCTTGTTGTCAATCAATGTGATGTAAAGTGGAAGTCCAAGAGACCCACTTGTTGAATAAAGAGTCATGTAAGTCGAAAAGTCATGGAAGTCATATGGTCATGAGGGTAGTCAAACACCACAAGGGTTAGTTTCACCCTTGGCTATAAATACCCCCTCATTTGTACATGCAAAGGACTTTTCACCTCATCTCCTCCCACATAGCCAAGAGAGTCTGTAATCTTTTCTTTGAGGAGTAAGTAGTGTAGGTTTTAAGCCCGTACAGTAATTACCTGCATACGAATTCTAAGAATAGAAAATAAACAATGTGAGAGCATAACACATAAAACACATATACACAGAGATTTTCCCCTAGATCCCAAAACCGGGACTACCAGCTTGATTTTTCATTATATTCCTTTCAATGTTACAATACATATTTATACATGCTAAAGCATCCAATACCATGGATCGAAAATCCATTGTGTCCAAAACCATGGACCGAAAACCATTGTGTCCAAAACCATACCATGTGCGAAAAACATGCACAAAACCATAGGTAGGTCCGCCCAACCTAATATAGGGTCCAAAAAACAAAATTTTCCAGTGCGTTTCCCCAAACCCTAGAGAAGGGGGTTACCTGCACCCCTCAGACCCCCTGTGACCCCCTGGCTACGCAATTGACGCAACGAAGGGGGGGCTCCGCCCCCCCTCTAACCCCCCGGTTAACTATGTGGGCTAGTCATGGAAAGAATATAACACAACCCAACAAGTAGTGGCTCCAACACCCCACACTCGGGGTTAGTGATGTATGGTGTAATGACATGTCTTGGAAATTTTGCTTAATTCAGAAGCTTGCTAATAGGCCAACACATTTTCACACATGTATTGTATCTGTTGTAAGACTGATTTTTAACGCTTGTAATGCATGTTGCTTTAACTTGTGTTCTACATATGAACTGCTTCACTTGTTGTAATGCATAATCTATTAATGGAAATGTGTTGTATATGTTTTTAATGCTATCTTGCCCATGTAGACTCCTCTCTCGGACATCAGACATACCTTTCACATGAAGCTTGCTCTAACAATCGCTGCACTCGTTCGGACTGCTTCATGAGTGATGTACATGTTATCTCACCTTGTATGTTGTGACTACCACATCCATGTGGACTGCTCCACCGGAAGTTGTGTATGTCTTGTTGTGTTGTGTGTTCCTAGCAGTATTGGGACTGCTCCCAATCAACCTGGAACTCACTCTCACCCTCTCCCTCGATAATGAAAGAACCATTGACACAAGTGACACTTACACTCACTAGGCACGCAAATCTCACTTCTCAAAGACAAAGAAAACCACTCTCCTGTGCTGACAAGCAAGAGTTGAGGCAAATCCTTAAGACAATGGCAACTGGGCCACCATACTGGATGGGACTCCCACACCAAATGGTGTGAGGTCTAGTTGGGACTTCATATTGGGGTGATCCCCTGAATGTTGGCGGGTCTGACACCATCAACATATTCCTAATCCAAGCACATATCATCCCTACAGGATACCATAGATCGATGCCCATCTAGAAGTTGATGAGAAATTGAGGTCACACACATTGCGGGAATCTATTGCGCAAACTTTGTTTTAGTCACCATTTTGAAGAATTTTTTCCGACCACACGAAGGATAATTTTTGGAAACTAAAAGAGTTTTTATCTAGCATAGAAAAAGAAAAAATAAACTCTTCGATTTCATGCACAGGTGTAACAGATCGAGAGTTTTGAATGCATCTTCAAAGCTTTTTGCAATTCGTAAATTTCCTGTTTTAAGACATTGTTTTGCAGAGAATTTTCTGGGAATATGCCGAAGCATTTAGAGAAACTGAGAGAGGTTTATCTTCAAAAAAGAATCATCTAAAATAACCTCCTCCATATTTTACACAGGCGTTACTGTTTGGGAGATATGGCCTGATTTACAGACGTTATGCAGTGGCTACGTAGCTGCTGTGCAGACCATGCCTACACATTTGCACATGTATTGGGAGGAAGCCACTTGTTAGGGTTTAAAAGGGTCAACATGGAGAATATGTGGCAGCTAGATCAAACCTTTAGTTTTTAGCCACGTGCCAGCTTTGGAAGCGAAAAGTGCCATCCTGGTTGTTGCGCAGTTGCTACGCAGCCTTTGCACAATCAACAATCAACTTTTATAATTTTTGTTGTTCTCACTTCATGATGATGATCTTCAATCATAAGTTTGCTTTTTTAGAAAAAGTTTAGTTTTAAAGCCAAAGAGACTTTTTGTTTTTGTTTTTGAGGAAAAATACTTTAAAAAACAACAACTTTCCTCATTTTGTTTTTGAATTGATCCACTATTTGGATCAATGGTGCAGCTAATCTAAACACTTATTATATTTTTTCTATGTCTATTTAAACTCATAAATATATGAAGTAAAGGTTGTTGATGGTTCAACATTGTTTGCATCAATTTTCAGAATTTATGTGAGTAATTGTGATCAATTCATGCATAGAATGCTTATGACTTGAGAGTTATCGATTATGACATGCAAGGATTCGTATGGTACGATATTTGGAGTTATGTTTATCTATTTCTCAGTTATTCTATTATCTCTTCTTATTTTATGAGTATAATGATCTCAGTTGATTTGGAATTCAATTAAGATGCTCTAGACAATTGTTTTCATATTTCAGTTGCAAATGGAATGTTCTATACTCATGAATGTTATTTCTTCTGTCTAGTTTTCCTTCTTATGTATGAAAAACATTGTTATATGCATAGGAAGGATTTGTTTCTTCTATTTTTCTCCTCTATACTACAACCTATTATTGTTGTCCAAAGTCATGCTTAACAAGCCCTCATGGAGGATGTCGATTTTACTTGCATAAGTAAAGTGAATAAAAGGTCAATTGATCACATGTTATCACCCTTTCTACCATTTGTACTTCAACCAAACTTTTCAAATTCCCTTTCAGATTTGGTCTCTGTATGCCATATAGTCGAAACCTTTAGTTTCATAAGTTGAGGGAGCCCCCTCCGGTTGAAGAAGACCAATCTCTCAACCCAAAGAGGTTTGTGGTTACCTCTGTGGTCCTTTTCCCTTTAGCCTTAAAGGAAATTACATAGTGCTAACACCTAGTTTGAAAAAAATCATGTGTATATGTAATAATACATCAATACCCAAGTGTGGAAAATGAAGAGAGAAGAAAAAGTGTGGCAAATATGTGATCATTGTTGAGATGTTTGATGAGCCCCAAAAATGGGTAACTTATTGGGCTCATTTTGCCTATTGTTCTCCATTTATCCACCATTCTTCATAGTTTATGTATGCTTTTGAAGTATGTTTATGTTAATTGAATGAATGGGAATAGTCACTTGAACATGAAGGCTAATACGTGTTTGTTGCGGATTCTTGGACAACTTTTGGACCAAGGTCAAGAATTTATGGGCCATTTGACAGCCAAATACGAGGGGACAAGGCTGGGGATTCATAGGAAGGGTGTCTCTTGCACTAAATGACCCCTTCCTCGAGTTCTCCACCATCATCTCGAAGTTCAGCAGCCCACCAAAGTTGATTTCCAAAGGCAGCCGAGCAGCTTTTATGAAGTGGCTGAGTACTGCAGTTTTGAGTAGCCAAGCCCCTTGAATTAAGGATGACTGCTGGAGGTCCTCGTAGTGCATAAGTAGGAAGTTTTACAACCTTCGTAGGTTACTTGTTGAACATTTTCATTTCGCACTATAGTGCTACTTTGTTTCTCAACCCATTTCGGAGCTTCTGCTATAACACATTTTGGACATGGTTGTTTTTTGAGTAATGGAAACCAGTTTTATGTTGCATCAGTTCTGAGCTTCTTTTTAGGAGCCTGCAACTCTTGGGGTTGGGCCCAACCCAAGCTCCAGGACCTCCTCTGTGTATTGTTATATGTTTTTATTTATTGTCTTCCTAAAATAGTTTCTGCTGGTAGATTAGAATCTTGCTTGGTTATCTAGGTCATTTTTTATGATTAAAAAAGCTTTTTGTGGTTCAGAGTGATTTGATAGGTTGAAAAAAGAAAATATCTTCGAAAAAGTCCATCAAGAAACCTTGGACTTCACCTCTCCCTCCTCGGGACCATGAGCTGAGACCCAAGTGTCCTTTCTGCCACAAAAACACTGTTTTTGCTTCTTCATGCAATTGCTAGTGTTAGTTTCTCAGTTGCAAAAGTTGATACCAGATGTGATTACATGCTCAGATCCATTCTTTCTTGGTTTTCACAAGTTATTTTACATAATTTTCTACAAATGAATTTCTGTTCATCATGGGTGTTGGTTCCTAGGTCAAATTAGGTTAGAATAGCTAGATGTTTGGTTTGCATGGTCTTTGTTTGGTCAGTTCCAAGAAGTAGTGTGCAGAACACTTGTGATACCTCCCTGCCTACCCTTCCACCAATAGTGCAACCTGTTCCATCCCCTAATTCAGATTCTTGCCTTTCGTTTGCCACACTTTCTCACTTTGACCCAATTTCCATATTTTTGTGCAACCTTGCTCCATCCATCCTTGAACAAATCCAACCATCCTCGTCACTTCTTAGCTTCATTTTCCAGGTTCTAAACCTCTTCACACCCTCATCCAACCTCCATCTCCACTTCTCCACCTTTCTTCCACCTTCAACCCTCCAAAATATCCTTTCGGAACATCCTGTAGAACCCCTGCAGACTTCCTGTAGAAGATCACGGGAGCAGTTTTTCGAGATCCAATCATGATGAAACTCTCTAGAAGGGTGTTAGGGACCCCTTAGGCCCTCTTCTCACCTTCCCAACCTCCTGCAAGCACCCTCACCATTTCCTTCCATCAATCAATCTCTGCACAATCAAAACAGTTAAGCACATGCATAATAATTCCACAAGATTACTCAAAAATACAAAAATACATTCCTTTTCAGATTTCACTGCAAGAGTAGCTTAGTCACATGCATTATACATTTCTAGAAGTCAATGGCATCCATTTCTGCTGCTTTCATCTCTTTTCTTGCACCAGTAGGGTTAGTCTATAAAACTAGGGTTTACTAGGGTTTGCATTCCTTTTCCACTTTCAGCTTCTTTCTGCAAGTAGACTAGCTTACTTCGAGTTAGCTTTCATCCATCACCATTAAAAGCTTCTTCTAAGAGCTCATAGAAGTTGGCTTAAGCTCCTAGCAGACTTGTGCCAGCTGATCCAGTGACAGCTGCGAAAAGAGCTAGTACTTGTGCACATAGCACTGTCGCTTCCAAGTTTGTTACGAACTATCGGGTTGATAGAAGTAAAGAAGGGAGTCCCAGGAGTTGCAGCATTATTGCTACAATACTGGAGCCCACCATATTTTTGGCGCCGTTGCTGGGGAAGCATCAGAGTATTTGTGATTGCTGCTTTTCTTCTACTTTCTACTTCAATCTTCTGCTAAGTAGTTTATTTCAGCAAGAGTAGAGTAGTTGTTTCATTTCCATTCTGCAATTTCATTTCCACAAAAGTAGATTAGACATTTCCTGCTTTCATTTCATTTCAGCAAGTGTAGATTAGCATTTCCTACTTTCATAGATTAGCATTTCAATTCCACAATTTCAATTCTGCAAGCGTAGCTTAGCATTTCATTTCTGCAATTTCGTTTTGGCAAGATAGATTTTAGTTAGTTGCAGTTCAATCGCTTTCAGTTTTGCAGGTACAAGCAGAAAAAAAAATGCCAAAAATCCACCAAAAATATTCCATTTCATGCCTCGTAGGAACAGAGACAATACAGGGAAATTCTTACCCAACACCCCCACCACATCACTGAGTCACCCTTCTCTCTTCTTCGGTGGCAGTGATCCAGAAGAACCTATAGGTGAACCTCCAGAGATATATGAAGATCCTATAACAGAAGAAGAGCAAGAAAACATTCCTCTTGAGACCATGGCTGAACACAGAAATGGTAGAGAAGATGAGGAGAGAATAGAAGGTACCTTTCCCATCCAAGAGACCAACGGGGACATGAAAATGAAAAACATAAGTCCCTCAGCCTTACCTCACTTCCATGGATTGACCATTGAAGACCCTGATACCTTCCTGTTTGAGTTTTCTGTCCTTTGTCAAACTTATGACTATGCAGAAGACGAGCAAAAGTTGAAACTCTTTCCCTCTACCCTCAAGGATGCAGCACTACGTTGGTTCATGGGGTTACCTGGAAACAGTATCACAACTTGGGCTCAGATGCAGCAAGCCTTTAACAACAAATACTGGGACTATTGTAGGTCAAAGGAAATGAAGGGAGAGATCTTTCGGATGACCATGGGAAGTGATGAGTCTTTAGAAGACTATGAAGAAAGGTTCCAACTTAGTTATAAAAGGGCCAGGTGCACACTGGACCCCGAATCTCTGAAGCTGGTTCTGCTCCGAGGAGTCCCTGAAGACCTTCTAGATACCCTCCATCTGCTAGCTAGAGGAGACATCTACCAACTACCTTATGAGGACATAAAGACTGTGTTTAGAAACCACTCTAGGGCAGCCCGAAAAAGAGGTAGGGGGAATCCACTTTCAGCTAGTGCCACCTTCTCCAAGCATGAGTTTGCAAATCAGATGGAAGACCTCAAAATTGAGATGAGATAGACCATTGCCATGCAACTGGATACCTTCCGAATCCAACAGAAGAAAGAGGAATCTGAGAAGGCTTTGGCCATCTTTTGTCCCAGATGTATAAGGAAGCATCCTAAGAATGAGTGTACATTGCACTCAGTGGAGGTATGTTTCGTTTGTGAGGAAGACCACCCCACAAACCAGTGCCCAACCTTACCCAAACTTAAAGCCATGTACCAAGGGGCTGAAGGGGCCACTGAGCCACTCTACTTCCTCAACAAAAGGAGGCCACATGGATCTAGACCTTACCAGCAGGGGATGCAAGGAACATCCCAAACTTATTACAACCCCAACCAATCCGCTCACATGCCTTCTTGGGGCCCCCTTCTCATCCTTCCTGGTCTGCACCTCATCCTTGGTCTTATCCATCTCAATACCATACTCAACCCGCTGCTCATTCGTTTCACCCTCATGCTCAGCCACAACCTCAGTGGAATGCACCTCAACCGAGGTGGAGGCCTCAATACAACTCTCCTCTCGTTATTTTGCCTCCACTGCTTGCTCAACCACAACCGTTACCCCTTGCTCCTCCAAGACAACCTCAAATTCCTGCTCAACCGAATCCAAACCCCAACAAAAAATAGGCCCAGCAAGTATACACTGGAGAGACGACATGCCCTACCTATGTTGTGGAGATTCAGGAGATCAACCTCCGATCTGGAAAGGTCCTTCCAGATCGCCAACCTCCTCCCCTGGAGGATGAGGAAGGGAAATAGGAAAGTGAACCCAAAGCCATTCCACCCTTTCCTGAGAGACTAACAGTAGCCACACAACCAAACCCAGAGGAGACCGAACTTCTGGGAGAACTTAAACAGTTGTGTGTGAAAATCCCACTTCTATAGGCTATAAAAGATGTACCAATTTACAACAAATTGATCAAGGAGAAGTGTTTTAGGCACCTAGGCAGGTGCAAGAGAGATGCCCCAACTATCAATGTCATAGGACAACTGTCTAATCTGATGTTGGGGCAAATAATCTGTCCAAAATATTTGGATCCTGGAAGTCTTGTAGTTGATGTCCACATTAATGGCACCATAATATCCCACACCCTGATCGATCTAGGGGTTGCCATCAATGTGATGACCAGGGACACTGTGCTCAAACTCAACCTTCAGAGTTCCTTAAGAAAGACCTCGACAGTACTACAGTTAGCAGATCGCTCCACCGTGACTCCCGAGGGGATTGTGGAGGATGTCTCGGTCTCTGTTGATTCTTGGGAGTACCCTGCAGAATTTTTGGTCCTTCAGCCAAAGGCAAAACTCACTGGATACCCCCTCATTTTGGGAAGGCCTTGGTTAGCTACTGCGGATGCTTACATCAATTGTCGAGCTGGGAGCATGAACATCAAGAATGGGCCTATGTCCAAACAGATAGTCCTATATCCTCCTGCCCAACCTCTGCTAGAACATGACTTACCTCTCTGGTTGGAGGAGGAAGATGAGGATGAAGTCTACTCTGCACCAGTGTGCACAATGGAAGCCACCCGGGGAGGTCCTCAAACCGAGGACGACCTAATTGAGAATTTGATTTAAAATCCACCTCCCGATGTGTTGCCATTAGAGAAGTTGATGGAAAGTACCTAAGCCCGCGCTTTAGTGGACCTCTGTGTGGCTGATCTGACCTCTCCCAAAGCTAAGAATGTGGAATTTGGCCCTGAAAGAACCTTGAAGATCAGCTCATCCTTATCTCCCTCTCAGGAGAAGGAACTATGTAGCTTATTGAACCGCCATTTGGAGGCTTTCGCTTGGAGCTATAAGGAGATGAAAGGAGTCCATCCGTCAGTCTGTACCCATCACATTTACATTAAAGAGGATTGTAAACCAGTCAGGCAGCCTCAGAGGAGAATGAATCCAACCCTTAAGGACATTGTTAAAGAAGAATTGCAAAAGTTGTTGGATGCAGGATTCATCTACCCCATCTCGGACAACGAATGGGTTTCTCCTCTGGTGCTTGTGCCCAAGAAAGTTGGGAAGTGGAGAACCTGTGTAGATTATCGAGGACTTAACAAAGTCACAAAGAAGGACCATTTCCCTTTGCCTTTCATAGATCAAGTGCTAGATGGGTTGGCAGGGAAGAAGTTATTTTCTTTCCTAGATGGGTTCAGCGGGTATAATCAGATCCAAATCAGCCCGGAGGACCAAGATAAGACCACCTTCACTTGTCCATGGGGTACCTTTGCCTACCGGGTCCTTCCCTTTGGGCTATGCAACGCTCCTGCCACTTTCCAGAGAGCAGTACTGAGCATATTTGCTGAGCTGGTTCATGATTCGGTAGAAATCTATATGGATGACTTTACTCCTTATGGGTCCAACTTCCAAGAAGCATTGACTAACCTAGGAAAAGTTTTAACCAAGTGTATTGAGATGAACCTGTCCCTCAGTCCTGAAAAATGTGAATTCCTGATGACTGAAGGGACCATGCTAGGTCATACAATCTCTCAGCAAGGATTACAGGTGGATCCTAACAAAATTGCTATCATCCAAAAGGTTCCACCTCCTCAGAAGGTAAGAGATGTTCAAAGTTTTCTAGGCTTAGCAGGATACTATAGAAGATTCATAAAAGATTTTAGTAAGCTATCCTCGCCATTGTTTGGTTTTTTGGGGAAAGATGTTGAATTTAAATGGATTGACAACTGCCAAGAGGCTCCAAACTGGGCCCTACCTTTCCACATCCACACTGATGCCTCGAACAAAGCCATAGGGGTAGCCTTAGGACAAGTTGAAGAGAAGCTACCATATGCCATATACTTTTTCAGCAAAAACCTGTCCAAGGCAGAATTAAACTATACTGTGACCGAGAAAGAGCTCCTAACTGTAGTCCATTCCCTAAATAAGTTCAGGCACTACAACACTGATTATCAAACATTTGTACACATTGATCATGCTGCGATAAGGTATTTGATGAATAAACCTGATGTGAATGGTCGTATCATTAGATGGTTACTTTTATTACAGCAATTTGACTTAACCATTGTTGACAAGCCAAGAAAGGAAAATGTCGTTGCTGATTTTTTGTCTAGATTAGATTTCCCTGTAGATGAAGAAGGGACGGTGGATGACCGGATGCCAGATGAACACTTGTTTGCTATTTCAGTACTCTCTCCATGGTTTCTGGATATAGCGAACTACTTGGTCTCAACACAGTTCCCTCCACACCTATCCTCGAAAGAGAAGAGCGGAATTGTGAGGAAAAGTGCCCCCTTTACTTGGATTGGGGGCAACTTTTTCAAACTCAGCCCAGATCAGATCTTGAGGCGTTGTGTTAGGGAGGAGGAATATTTTGACATTCTCCTAACCTGTACGATGGACCCTGTGGAGGCCACTTTGCAGCAAAAAGGACTACCTTCAAAATTCTACATCCAGGCTACTATTGGCCCACTCTTCATCAAGATGTCAGAAGATACATCAGCCAATGTGACCGATGTCAAAGGATGGGGAAACCGACTCCGAGGGATGAAATTCCCCTCCAACCTCAAGTAAATTTTGAGCCATTTGAGAAGTGGGGCATGGATTGTGTGGGTCCTATCAACGCTCCTTCAAAGCAAAATTTTTACATCATTGTGTGCACAGATTACCTGACAAGGTGGGCAGAAACAAAGGCAATCAAGGTAACGATAGAAGAAAAAGTGGTGAGTTTTTAAGGGAAAATATCTTCTACAAGTTTGGCTACCCAAGACAATTAGTCACAGATCAAGGAAGTCAGTTCACCTCTAACCTGATTGAAGACCTGCTCGCTCATCACAAGATCAAGCACAGAACTTCCACCCCTTATCATCCGCAAACAAATGGGAAGGTGGAAGTCACTAATAGGGCTTTAGAAGAAATTTTGACTAAGGTGGTGAGCAGGAGCAGAAAGGATTGGGCAGATTGCTTGGTTGAGGCCACCTGGGCCTACAACACCACTTGGAAAACCACAACTTCTTTCAAACCTTATGAGCTGGTCTACGGGAAGAAGGCTTTGCTGTCCATAGAGTTCGAGTACAACACATTAAGGTTGGCAACTCAGCTGGACCTGGATCTCAGCCATGTGCAACAGGAAAGGTTACTACAGCTGAATGGATTAGATGAACAGAGAATGCAGGCCCTCCTCCACTCAGAAGTAGTTCAACTCCAGAGAAAGATATGGCATGACCGACACCTTAACGAAAAGAAATTTCAGCCAGGAGATTGGGTGCTGTTATATGACTCAAGATACAAGGATTTCAAAGGAAAGCTGAGGACAAGGTGGCTGGGACCATATGCAGTGGAGAAATGCAACGAAAATGGTTCAGTCCTTATCAGGACCATTGATGAAGAAGCCATCCCCATGCTCGTCAACAGGCACCGATTGAAAATCTACAGGAAGCCCCTTTCCAAGTAGGAGTTCATTGAAACTCTGGATAAATCAGTGCTGGTAGTGGAGCAGGGCCTTGTCTCTACTCCACCCACACTTTGATCATAAAAAAAAAAGGATCCTTGGGTGAAAACCTCTTAGAGGCGCTCGTGGTAGACAGTGAGGGTGAAAACCTCTTGGAGGCGCCCCAACTGTCTCACCAAAAAAAGAAAAAAGAAAGAAAGAGGAAATAGGCCTAATTTCTGTTGAATAATTGCAGGTTGCAGGGAAGACATTGCAGGTTAGGGGGGCGCGAAAAACAAGGACAGAGGTCAACACCAGACTGCAAACATCCCTCACACTCACTTCCTCCATGACCACTCCCCTTTCCTAGGATTTGATCACATTCAGGCTAATATTTCATCTTCTATAGGAAGTTCTATATCTTCTATAGGAAGATCCTGTAGAACCTCCAGACAGGCAAAAATTGATCGTGGAAGGGAATTCGAAGGTTGGGATCTACTTGCTAAGCTTGCAACCACCCCTATTTATGTCCATTTCCATACATCACCCTGTTTCACCTCTTTACACCCCCATTGCACCCATCCTGTTACTTATGCCTGCACAGTCACACAAAAAATATATATAATAAAAAACCCTTGTTTTCCTCATACTGCCAGCAAGAACTTTGAGTGACAAATATAGCAGTGGCGTTTCACTCTCCCTACTTGTCAATCTCCATCTGGACTCCTCATCAGCTGAATCCCTCATCAGCAGTATAGCCCTGCTCATTTAGCTTGCATCCCAGGAGGAGAAGCTGCTACAGGACATCCTACAGGAATCCTGTAGCAGCTGATCCCTCTGGAAGACATACTCTGGAGACGAGGACAGCCGAAAAATAGAAAAGGAGACATGCAAAGAGCTCATCTTGAACACGGAAACATCAACAGTAGCCGAAACCAAGCAAGACCTGAGCATGCAGCGACAACAACCAATGGAATGGACTCCGAAACATGTGCATGCAACGTCAACAAATGAAGGAATGGGTTCCAAAACCCGTGCAAGAAGCAGCAGCAAACGAAGGAATGGTTCCAAGACCCAAAGTCTGCACAATGCGGCCATGACCATGCAGGTAAGTGCCTAAACTCATTCGTCAATTGCAAAAACTATATTTTAGAAGCTGCATGCCTATGGAAATGGTTCAGATAGAATGGGATCGGTGGCCAGTCAACTGGCCACCCTCGGCCAGTTACATAGCCTCGTGGGATCCGAACAAGCTCAGTTACATTCAAAATTGCCGACGAGACATGCATCCAACACATGTGGAGTGTCCATTCAGGGAGAAATCATCGGGACTAGCAGTGGTGGCAGCGGTTAACGACAGAGGGAAGGTGATGGTGGCCAGAAACACGCAGAGAAATTATGGCCGTGACGTTGGATCAATGGTTCAGTCTGGCCACCTCATCCCCTCACCACGAATTACGCCGCAGTTAAAACATGCTCGGCTGAAACTCACACCACCCTCTGTTCATTTGCACTTGCAACGTCCTCGACTGCAGTACGCGTCCTCCGCTTCCAAAAAATGTTAACCAGTCGTCCACCACCGGTTTTTCTACTTGTTTTCGAGAATCTCCCGCGTATCAGGCTCGCTCAGAAGCACAGAGATATTCTATAGGAACCCAGGGAGTCTTCTATAGGAAAGGGTTCTACAAGAAAGCCCGCACAGCTTTCCGGAGCAGAGAAGCCTAGGATTTCTCTTCATCGAATTTGGAGCTCCAATCGAGGTAGGCTCGAAAAAACTCTTCTATGCATGGTATGATTTGAAAAGGTGGTGAATTGAACGATACTGGGGAACCAGAGAAAAATCTGCCTGGGGATTAGAAGTAAAACATTTGCCTGTGTGATGCACTGGGTTTCTCAGTTGTTTCCGCATCCAAATTCTCCTCCACGTTCCTATTTTTTTTTTTAATTCTCTTGTAGGAAGATATGCAACTGTGGGGGTCAGCCTGTGTATGAACATTTTGAATTTGAATATCTTTATATGTGCTGGGAAGGAGAATTGAGCTCTGTACTTTGTCTATAGAAACAAAACTCTTCTTTTCATAAACAGGCAACTGAGTTCTGGGCAACAGCAGTCTTGAAAACCAGGGAATAGCTGCTAATTAATATTGATACCCGAGAAATCCCTTCTTGAGTTCAGGGGGGAAACCATAAACAACATTCCTTTTTCTGATCAAAGCAAAAAGAAAAAAACACTCTCACCATTCTAGGGGGATTCATAAGGAAAGAACCCTTGGACACCAGCAAACTGCACGAGCATCCTGAGGTGGTGGACCTTTTCACCCGAGCCAATTGGATGTCATTTTTTGACAAAATTCGGGGTCATGACAAGGAGATAACAGAGGAATTTTTGATGTCCCTGAGACCTCAATCAAAGACATAGGCCTCAGTAAGTTTTAGGGGTTTTACCCTAGGACTTACTTCTGAGCTCATCAGTTGTGTTATTGGTCTGCCATTAGGGCTCCCTTGGAGCAAAGAAGAGAGGTCGTTGGGCCAGGTTGCCAAGAAAACATTCATCCTACCCGAGGAACATCCTGTAGAAGACAAAAACGGGGTTAGGAGAACCAGCTTGCCTCCTCTCTGGAGTGAGGTCAGTTTCCAGATTATGAAGTACATCACATGTGAGGGGAGGTTTAGCATTGTGTATGGATATCATTTCAGGTTGCTGTGTGAACTAAGGCATGGGATTGATTCACCTCCAGCCCAGAAGCTGAGCATTCCCTATTTTCTTCTTCAATCACTAATTGAATGTGGCACAAAATTGAATGAAGGGACCCCAGATCAGCTGGCCCATCATGGGCTCATTAAGATATTAGTGGAAGATGCCTTGCATACCTACATTGTCCTCATATCTTGGGAAATCTTCCGAAACATGTCCCGAGATGACGATATTAGAATCTTGGCCGAAGACATCACCTCATCCAGCAGTGAGGAGGGAGAACACACTGAAGAAGGTAAGAAAACCAATGGTGAAGGAACATAGGAAATTCAAGCACAACAAGGACATAAATAAAAAGGGGGAGAGGGCCATATTGCTGAGCCTAAAACAGAGGAAGAAACAACAGCACAAACCCCAAGGGAAAAGAGAATGCAGAGGAGAGCAGAGAAGGAAGAAAAAACCTAAATGAAGGCTGTCACAGCCAAAGCAGACACACCGAAACAAAAGGGAAAGACAGATCCTGAAATGGCCGCAATACAGACAGAAACAGTTGACACAGGGACTTCTACAGGAAGCATGGAACAAGAACAACAGAGGGGGAAATCACCTGAAATATTGGCAAGGGAGGCAGCAGCTGTGCTTGCCGCCTTAAAAACACCTCCAAAACAAAAAGGGAAGAGAAAGAGGCAAACCTCCATGTACTTTAAAGCAAGAAGGAGCACACGGATCAAAGTAGGCAAACCCCAGCCGCAGTCAAAGGAGCCAATTGTCATTGAGGACACAACACCTAAACCAAAAGAAGGGTCTCCTTCAAAGATATCCGTCACCTATGAATGAGGAAGCCCAAAAACTTCCACCTAGAGAGAGAGAATGAAGACAATGGACTCAAAGACAGCTCTACAGGAAGCTGAGAAATCTCTATAGGAAACTCGGGCTAAGCTAAAAGAGGTCGAGAAATTGGAGGAAAAGGCGGCCAAACAATCGTAGGAAGAAGAAAAGACAACGGAAATATTGGAACCAAGCCCTCAGCCCAGCTTGGGCTCATACTATAACCTGTTAGAAGCCGGGAAAATAATTCCCCAGAAATTTGCGGTGCCACTCTTCTTTGCATTGGAAGAAGAAAGAATTAGGACTCACACTTGGATGAGGATTGCCAAGTCTAAGGGTGTGGCAGACATAGGCCACCTAGAAGAACAACTCAAGGAGTCAAGGAGAGAATTGGCCATGGTAAAGCATGTGGAAAGTAGTCAAAGGGCCAAACTACAGGAAGAGAACGAGCTGCTAAAACAACAGCTACGGCTACAGGGAATTCATAAGGAAGACAGCGCTCCATTCTAGATGAACAAAAACAACAGGAAAAGCCTCCAGCAGACAAAGAAACTTCTGATGAACAACAAAGAGTGGACAGGCTACAGGCCGAGGTTGAGGCGCTAACAAAATAACTACAGGAGAAGGAGTCATAGGAAGCAGAGGAAATACAGTCTCTAAAGCAACATGTACAAGAAAAGGAAGCCCAACTGGCCTGCATGGCCAGCTGGGCAGTAGAGGCCTTGCAGTGTAGGCAACTTGCCAAGTCATATGCCCTATATCTTAAGGATCAATGGTTGCAATTCCAGATTAACACCTTGGCCCAAAGGGGCACCATTCCATTTCAAAACTACCATCAATTCATGACCTTATGTGATAGCAGCTCAGCAGAAGATAAGGTTAAGTTATCCGAATTCTATTTGCACAACTTGGCCCTTCCAAACATGACTCTTTGGGACCCCAATGCTACATTGGGAGATGTGCAACTTATGGCCATGGCCTCTTGGTTAAATGATGAGGAAAAGAGGGCAGCGGAGATTCAGGATATTATGAACAGGGAGCTGAGTGAACCACTCATGATCAGGGTAGAACCAAAGGATACATCAGCTTTAATATATGCCCATCAGCATCTGGCCAACAACCCTCAGGTTTTACCAGATTACATTGAACAACAAGCTCAAGCCATTGCCCACTTTGAGGAAATGGAAAGACTGTTGGGGGTAACTGCATTCATGCTTGCACAAGGAGGTGGAACACACTGCCCCATAGTTTGAAAATAAGAGAATACCACTCCCCAACTAGGATGAGGGAAGCCTTGGCAAGGGTACCCCTCTATAAATAGTTAATGCAAAATCTGCAGGCCAACTGGATCGGCCTAAAGTTCAGTCCTCCCTTGCTTTTAGGACTGCTGGAAGGAGTCAGGGAAGAAGAAGAAAACAGGCAGTGGGAGGAAGTGGAAAGAAAACCAGGATTTCATGACCGGGAAGAAGACATCACCTTGGAGGCATGGGACATGAGGGAGGCAGTCAAATCTATCAAGGATGATGAGCTAGATTAGTTGCTCAGAGGATGAGCAACCCATTTAGCAGGGGGGTGATGATGAGCCCAAAAAATGGGTAACTTATTGGGCTCATTTTGCCTATTGTTCTCCATTTATCCACCATTCTTCATAGTTTATGTATGCTTTTGAAGTATGTTTATGTTAATTGAATGAATGAGAATAGTCACTTGACCATGAAGGCTAATACGTGTTTGTTGTAGATTTTTGGACAACTTTTGGACCAAGGTCAAGCATTTATGGGCCATTTGACAGCCAAATACGAGGGGACAACACTGAGGATTCGTAGGAAGGGTGTCTCTTGCACTAAATGACTCCTTCATCGAGTTCTCCACCATCAACTCGGAGTTCAGCAGCCCACCAAAGTTGATTTCCAAAGGCAGTCGAGCAACTTTTATGAAGTGGCTGAGTACTACAATTTTGAGCAGCCAAGCCCCTTGAATTAAGGATGACTATTGGGGGTCCTCATAGTGCATAAGTAGGAAGGCTTCCAGCCTTAGTAGGTTACTTGTTGAACATTTGTATTTCGCACTATAGTGCTACTTTGTTTCTCAGCCCATTTTGGAGCTTCTACTGTAACACATTTTGGAAATGGTTGTTTTTTTGAGTAATGGAAACTAGTTTTATGTTGCATCAATTCTAATCTTCTTTTCAGGAGCCTGCAGCTCTTGGGGTTGGGCCCAACCCAAGCACCAGGACCTCCTCTATGTATTGTTATATGTTTTTCTTTACTGTCTTCCTAAAATAGTTTCTGCTGGTAGATTAGAATCTTGCTTGGTTATCTAGGTCATTTTTGATGATTGAAAAAGCTTTTCGTGGTTCAGAGTGATTTGATAGGTTGACAATAGAAAAGATCTTCGAAAAAGGCCATCAAGCAACCTTGGATCTCACCTCTCCCTCCTCGGGACCATGAGCTGAGACCCAAGTATCCTTGCTGCCACAAAAACACTGTTTTTGCTTCTTCATGCAATTGCTAGTGTTAGTTTCTCAGTTGCAAAAGTTGATACCAGATGTGATTACATGCTTAGATCCATTCTTGCTTGGTTTTCATAAGTTATTTTACATAATTTTCTACAAATGAATTTCTGTTCATCATGGGTGCTGGTTCCTAGGTCAAATTAGGTTAGAATAGCTAGATGTTTGGTTTGCATGGTCTTTGTTTGGTCAGTTCCAAGAAGTAGTGTGCAGAACACCTGTGATACCTCCCTGCCTACCCTTCCACCATCAGTGCAGCCTGTTCCATCCCCTAACTCAGATTCTTGCCTTTCGTTTGCCACACTTTCTCACTTTGACCTAATTTCCATATTTTTGTGCAACCTTGCTCCATCCATCCTTGAACAAATCCAACCATCCTCATCACTTCTTAGCTTCATTTGCCAGGTTCTAAACCTCTTCACACATATCCAAATTCCATCTCCACTTCTCCACATTTCTTCCACCTTCAACCCTCCAAAATCTCCTTTTGGAACATCCCGTAGAACATCCTGTAGAACCCTTGTAGACTTCCTGTAGAAGATCACGAGAGTGGTTTTTCGAGATCCAATCATGATGAAACTCTCTAGAAGGGTATTAGGGACCCCTTAGGCCCTCTTCTCACCTTCTCAACCTCTTGCAAGCACCCTCACCATTTCCTTCCATCAATCAATCTCTGCATAGTCAAAACAGTTAAGCACATGCATAATAATTCCACAAGATTACTCAAAAATAAAAAAAGACATTCCTTTTCAGATTTCACTGCAAGAGTAGCTTAGTCACATGCATTCTACATTTCTAGAAGTCAATGGCATCCATTCCCGCTGCTTTCATCTCTTTTCTTGCACTGGTAGGGTTAGTCTGTAAAACTAGGGTTTGCTAGGGTTTGCATTCCTTTTCCACTTTCAGCTTCTTTCTGCAAGTAGACTAGCTTACTTCGAGTTAGCTTTCATCCATCACCATTAAAAGCTTCTTCTAAGAGCTCATAGAAGTTGGCTTAAGCTCCTAGCGGACTTGTGCCAGCTGATCCAGTGACAGCTGCGGCAAGAGCTAGTACTTGTGCATATAGCACCGTCGCTTCCAAGTTTGTTACGAATTACCGGGTTGATAGAAGTAAAGAAGGGAGTCCCAGGAGTTGCAACATTATTGCTGCAATACTGGAGCCCACCAATGTTATGTCCCTATAATACTAGTGTATCCCCTTATTGTTATTGTTACTGTAGCCCCCTTATTATTATTGTTGTGCTCATGTAGTCCTCATATTGTTATTATTGTGCCCCATAGAAGCCCACTATTGTTATTATTGTTCCCTTACATTATTATTCTTATGTAAGCTCTAATTATATTGTGACCCCTTATACTCCTATATATAGAAAGGATGTCTTGTAATTTTTATCATTCGAGAATTGTTAATTTATTTTATGTTAAGGAGGTTTCCCCCCCAAAGAGGCTAATTTTGAAGTCATTGATCTATCTATTTTGTGGTTTGGTTACATAACATTTGGTATCAAAGCTTTGGATTCTAGGGTTTCGCTGCTACAAACAGGCCATATTGGAATTTTTGCTATAACATTTTTCTACGAAGGTTGCGAAGTTGAAATGTTTACCATGTGGAGCTGAAATCCTGATGCACGTCCTGTAAAATTTTCAGATCTTGGTTTGCTATATTTTTCAGAGATATGGTTCGAGGAAGTTAAGATTTTTGTAGGCTCCAGAATTCAATCTCAAATAGGATACCTAGGGAAAATCGTCATAATTTTCTCTCTGATCATGAGATTTTTAAATAGTTACTAAAAGTACATAGACTCTAGTTTCTTGTGTATCATTTTCAGGGCCGAAGGTCGAAACAGTGACATGTGGCACTCTGTATAAGTTTGCTCCATAGAACCAGTCCATAATCAAGCCATCATGGGAGATTGGGCATAACAATACCTTGAAGAATCCAAATTTGGTGTGAACTGTGGCATTGTACAGAAGACTTAGAGGGCTACCACAAAAACGAATTTTAGATCATGGACAGTCGAAATTACAGAGATACAACAGTTCCAATATCTAGCGTTAAAAAAAACTAAAGAAAGGTGTGTATATTTTTCTAATTTGCATAAAGTTTGTTTGAAAAATTAGTTTGAAGTGATTCAAGGGGCATAGTGAAGCATTGATATCATTGCTTGATTCCAAAATTCCTCAAAAAAAAAAATGGACACACCTAGTAAGCAACTAGAAAGCTCTTTGATGACACATGAAGAAGAGGAAGAAATGCAATATGATATATCAAATTTACTAAACCAAGTGCAATAAATTTTTCTCTTGCAAAAGTAACAAAAAAGGAATTGGAATACATGATGAATGTTAATATAGATGGTATAAAAAGGGACTTGGGAGTTTTGAATAATGCTTATAAAGAAGACATGGAAGCAATGGTGAATGTCAAGATAGAAGGGTTGAAGGGAGGTATGGCAAAGTTGCTAGAAGAAAGGCTTCCCAGTGGTGACAAGGTAATCCATGAAAATCATGACGAGGAAAAAAGGAATATGAATTGTGATTTTAGAGATTCCAATGTTGGTTTTAGGAACCACCACATTCCAAAAGTCGATATGAGGAAGTTGTATGGCAAGGATGTGGTAACGGGGATACTACAGATGGAGCAATATTTTGATTTCCACGATGTGAAACACGCAAAAAAGGTAAGAATTGCAAAATTATATTTAGAACCCAATCAGTTTGTATGGTATCGATGGATTTCTTCTCATAAACTACTTGTCACTTGGTCAATTTTTATGGAGGAAATGATACACATTATGAGGATACCGAGAGAAACACGTTATTTAGGCCAATTAATAAATCTCAAATGAAAGGGTTCAATGGCAGAGCACATTGAGGACTCCAAAAATAGAATATCAGGGTAACTGATATTCCATAGGAGCATAGGGTTGATGTCTTCATAGGGACTTTGAAGGATAACATCCAACATGAGGTTCGCCTTTGGGAGTTTGATTCATTGGAGAAGGAATTTAGGGTGGCAATAAAAGTTGAAAGAAAAATCATGGCAACAAGGAAGTCTACCACTCACAACTATGGAAGTGTTGTTGCTCCTAGCCTTCCACAACCTACAAGGTTGATGGCACAACAATTGGAGGAAAAAAGAGCAAAAGGGATTTTTTACAATTGTGATAGCAAATACACTAAAGGTCATAAGTGTGCTAAGAAGAAACTATTCTACGTAGATTGTGAAGATGAGGAAGAAAAGGAATAAGAAACATCAAAAGAGGAGGATATACACTAGGAACCAGCCCCAGAGAAAGAAGAAATGAATCCTACCATATCTTGTAACCCATTGGTAGGAATTACCACTCCTCAAACTCTCAAGATAGAAGGACATATCAAGAAGAAATATGTAATAGTGTTGATTGAATTGGATAGTACCCATAATTTTATTCATTGTAAGATAGCCAAGGAATTGAATTGCTTCCTATATCCAGCACCAAAGTGTCAAGTGAAGGTTGCAAATGGAGGAAATATAAATTTCTATGGTAAGTGTCATAATATAATGCTAACCATGGGGGAATATGTATTGAATAGTCCAATGCTTTCCATACCAATGGGTGGTGTTGATGTTGTACTAAGAGTCCAATGGTTATAATTTTTGGGTACGATAGCTTTTAATTTTCAAGAATTTTTCTTGAACTTTTTTGTGGATGGAAATGAAGTTGAATTAAGGGGTATCACGAGGAAACCAGGAAAGATAATAAGCTCTAATAACATGACAAATATTCTAAATAAAAAACAATGGGGTGTAATTTCCTAATTAGGCTCTCTAGAGGTTCAAACATCAAAATCATCTATTTCTCCAGATCTCCAAAAAGTCTTGGACAATCATTCCAAGGTATTTGAGACTCCCAAAGGTCTCCCACCTATTCATGATCGTGATCATTCTATTAATTTGATTCCAGGAAGTGTTCCTCCAAACATTAGGCCTTACATATATCTCTATGCCCAAAAGAGTGAAATTGAACATATGGTTGCATAAATGATAGAGGTCAGTATAATTCAGCCTAGTCAAAGTTCTTTCTCTACTCCAGTAGTATTGGTGCACAAGATGGATGGATCATGGTGCATGTTTATAAATTATAGGGAGTTCAACAAGCTCATTATTAATGATAAATTTCCCATTCCTGTCATTGATGAATTGTTGGATGAATTACATGGAGTAATTTACTTCACCTAGTCGGATCTTCACTCGGGATATCATCAAATTAGAATGAAGAATGAAGACATTATGAAAACAACATTTAGAACTCATGAAGGTCATTATGAATTTTTGGTCACGCCTTTTGGCCTTACCAATGCACCTTCCTCATTTCAAGCTTTGATGAATTCCATTTTCAAACCCTTCCTTAGAAAATTTGTGTTAGTATTTTTTTATGATATACTAATCTACAACAAGTCTTGGAGGGATCATGTTCAACATGTTGACAAGGTGCTGAAACTATTGGAGGAGAAACAATTATATGCAAAAACCTCCAAGTGTTTCTTTATAGTATATGAGGTGGAATATATGGGTCATATTGTATCTCATGAGGGTGTTAAGGTAG
The DNA here is from genome assembly GCA_031772625.1 of Pinus tabuliformis. NCBI lineage: Eukaryota > Viridiplantae > Streptophyta > Pinopsida > Pinales > Pinaceae > Pinus > Pinus tabuliformis. The sequence continues at coordinate 1,523,546,406 of CM062804.1, read as the reverse complement.
ATCCTAACAAAATTAAATCCATTAAAGAATGGAAAATCGCCACAATCATAAAGCATATTCGAGGATTTCTCGGGTTGACATGGTATTATCGCAAGTTTGTTAAGAATTATGGGAGAATAACAACACCTCTAATAACATTATTGAAGAAAGATGCATTTTCTTAGACTCCAGAAGCAACTAAGGCCTTTGAACATCTTAAAGAGGCAATGTTCCAAAGCAACTATCTTAGATATATGCCAGACTTCACAAAAACCTTTATTGTGGAATGTGGTGCTTCTGAAAATGGAATCTATGTTGTTTTAATGCAATAAGGAAGACCCATTGCTTTTGAAAGTCATCCAATCAAAGGAAATTATTTACACTAACCTATTTATGAGAAGGAAAGGTTGGCAATACTACATGCACTAAAGAAATGGCGACCTTACCTAATGGGAAGACACTTCAAGGTAAAAAAAGATCATGATAGTCTTAAGTAATTTTTGGAACAAATATTATCTTCAGAAGAGCAACAAAAATGGGTCACAAAGATGTTGGGTTATAACTTTTAAATCATCTACAAAAAAGGGAAGAAAAATGTTGTTGCAGATGCACTCTCAAGAAAGGATGAGGATGTGGTAGCATTGCTTGGTGTCATGTCTATTATCCAACTAGATTGGATAACCGAAGCAAGGAATGAATAGAAGAATGACGAAGAAGTGTGGACACTAATTCAAAAGTTTCAGCAAGATCCCAGTACATCTGATACATTTAGTTGGAAAAATGATTCATTATGCTAAAAAGATCGCTTATATATTTCTAATAATTCCCAACTCAAACAAAATATTATTTTGGAATTGCACAACTCTCCCTTAGGTGGGCACTCGGGATTTTTAAAAACTTACCACAGGGTTAAGAAGAAATTTTTTGGGATGGCCTTAAATATGATATTCAAAATTTTGTGGCATAATGTTTGGTTTGCCAAAAAAATAAAGTTGAGACAATTAATACCCCGGGTTTGTTACAACCTTTAGCCATTCCAAGTCAACTTTGGGAGGAGGTCTCAATGGATTTTATCACTGGTTTACCCACGTCCAAAGGAAAGAGTGTCATCATGGTGGTAGTTGATAGACTTACCAAGTATGCACACTTTTGTGTATTATCTCATCCATTTAAATCCAGTACAATTGATATTTCATTTTTGGAAACAATTCAAAAGCTACATGGAAACCCAAATATTACTGTAAGTGACAGAGATCCCATTTTCACTGGAACTTTTTGGACGTGATTATTTTCTTGTATGGGTACTCAACTAGCTCATAGCTCATCCTATCATCCTCAATCTGATGGGAAAACTGGGATAGTGAAACATGTTTGGAAGGATAGATTCGTTGCTTTTTATCTAATAAACAAACACAATGGGTCAAGCGATTACCTCATTGAATGGTGGTAACACTTCCTTCCATACTGTAGCAAAAATGACCCCATTTATGGCACTTTATGGATATCATCCACTCCCCATCACATAATCTTTAGGAGAAAATTCTAAGGTTCAAGAAATGGAAGATCACATCAAGCATCAAAAGCAATTTCTCCAACTCTTAAAGGATAACCTCACTTTGGCGCAAAATCAAATGAAACAACAGTTAGATCAACATCATAGCGAAATAAGTTTCGATGTAGGATATTGGGTATTTTTACGACTACAACCATACAAACAAATGTCCCTTAAGCAATATAATAACGATAATAAATTGTCACCAAATACTATGGTCCTTACAAGGTGTTGCAAAAAATTGGTACTATGGCATGTAAATTGGAGCTTCATGCATCTTCCCAAGTTCACCCAGTTTTCCATGTTTCATGCTTAAAGAAGGTGATAGGTGACAAGCTACCAGTTCAAACAAAATTGCTAGAACTTGACAAGGAAGGAAAAATAATATTTGAACCTAAAACAATCATAGAAACAAGAACTTGGCAGCTACGAAAATTTTCAATTTCATAGTATCTTATTAAGTGGAACAACTTACTCATTGAAGATTCCACATGGGAGGATGATAATTTCATACAGAAGCATATAGAACTACTCAAGCATTGAGGACAATGATTTTTTGAAGAAGATGGGCATGTTAGGTCCCTATAATACTAGTCTATCCCCTTATTGTTATTGTTGTTGTATCCCACTTATTGTTATTGTTATGCCCATGTAGTCCCCATATCGTTATTATTGTAACCTATAGAAGCCCACTATCGTTATTGTTGTTCCATTACATTATTATTGTTATGTAGGCACTGATTACATTACGACCCCTCAGGCTCCTATATATAGAAAGGAGGTCTTGTCATTTGTATCATTCAAGAATTGTTCATTTATGTGATGTAAAGGAGGTTTCCCCCTCGAAGAGGCTAATTCTGAAGTCGTTGATCTATCTCTTTTTTATTTGGTTACATAACACGAGATGTTATTCATAACCATTTTTTAAGTTGTACATTCATATCAAATTTGTTTTACTTATTTAAATTTTGTATTGAGAGATGATTTTCATTACTAAGTATGAGGGGAGATATATACATTTTTCTTTTTTTTTAATATGGAGTCAATAGGTGATATTTAAAAATATTAATGATGAAAAATATAAATAAAATATTTTAATGTTATTTAAGTCAAATATATTTCTCTATAAAGGAATTGAAAGTAGAAAATAAAATTATGACCCTCTCTATATTCTAATACAATGGAGATGTATAATTTCCTCCATATTCAACATGGAGCTATAGATATATAACCATCATAAATCCATATTTTATATATCATGTATTGAGAGATTTATTGGAGATATTGTGTTCATTGATGTCAAATACAGGGGGGGACTACATATGTCCAAGATAAAGATTGCAAGATGAATATTATTGGAAATGTTGTTTGGATACCCAATTTTTTTTATGCCTAGTTTGGATACCATACTTTGAAGGAATTTGTAATCTAAATACCTAGATTAAATTGGAGTATAGTATATATTGTTTAATATATTATTTCAAAACCTTTTCAATAGTATATGACAGTCCCTCTATCTCCATTGGCACAAGGAGCTATGAAATACTCTGTCAAGTTGGTCTAACAAGAAAATATAGGTTAACTCAACTAGTTTTACAAGTCAGTCCCATAAGTGAACATAGAAACACTATGAATAAAGGATAGGTGAGTGAATTTGAATACCATCTAATAAATAAGATATCTATGGTGCACATTAGAATTAGGGAATACTCTCTGGGTCTTAAAGATGGAACACATATGATTTGTGGAGTAAATGAGTTATTTTGGCATTTTCACTATATATTTTTGTTTGATGTTTCATACCATGAACATGGAGGAGATGGAGGAACGATACTCATTTACATATCAAATAAATTTCAGAATTTAGTTCATTGTATTTCAAAGATATTCTCTAAGGAATTTAATGTTCTTGAATGCTTTTGAAATTTGCTTCAAACATGCCATCTTGGAATTATTCGCAATATTTTTTTTCTTATGAGATGTTTCAAACTGTGAAATGTGTAGGAGATGGAGGCAAGATATTCATGTACATGTGGTATAAATTTTATACTTTTGTTATATATAATTTTAGAGATATGTTCTGATGAAGTTAGGGTTACTGAATTCTCCTAAAATATGCTTCAAATGGGTCATTTTGGCATTTTCATTATAACTTTTTGTTTTGTTTTTTGTTTTTTGTTTTGTTTTGTTTTGTTTTGTTTTTGTTTTGTTTTTGTTTTTGTTTTTGTTTTTGTTTTTGTTTTGTTTTTTTTGAAATGTTTCAAACTGTGAAATGTGGAGGAGACAGAGGAGAGATATATAGGTACATGTCATATAAATTTAATACCTTGGTTTACTATAATTTTGAAGATATGCTTTGTGAAATTTAGTGTTTGTGAATGCTTGTGAAATATGCTTCAAACAAGATAGCTTGGAATTTTCTATATAAATTTTCTTCTAAGATGTATTATATTGTATAATATTAAGGATACAAAGATGAGATCTCTAAGGTACCTATGTTAGAAATTTTAGACTTTGGTTCACTATAATTTCATAGATATGCCTTATGGAAGTTAGGGTTATAGAATAATCCTGAAATCAACTTCAAATAGGTCATTTGACATTTTTTATATAACCTATTTTCTAAGAATTTTTAGACTATGATAATATTATAGATCTAAGGAGACATATAGAAGTGCCTCAAGTAAAAATTTTAGAATCCATGCTTACAAAAATGGATATGTGGTATGTTGTACAAGTTTGTTCTTGGGAAGAGACCAAAAACAAGTTTTGTGAGAAGAAGGCCCAGTGAAGGAAGAAACTATAAGTAGATCTAGTGGAGGCAAAAATATATAACAAACTTCATGAAGGTAGAAGCAAGAATTGGATTTGGTAAAGGAAAAATAGAAATAAGACCTCATGAAGGAAGAAGAAACAATTAGAATTGGTGAAGGAACAAGCAACTAACAAACCTAGAGAAGGAAGAAGTAGCTGTTGGGAAATCCAAGGAGTTGGAAGTTAAAATGATTTCCTTTATTGTGACATTAATTTGTGATAGCCCCAAGAGTTAGCTCAATCGGTCAAATCAAGTGCCTCACCAATGGGAGGTCACAGGGTCGAATCCCGAAAGCTCTTGGGGTTAGGTCAATAAATAGGCCGAGGGGTGTTGATGCCCTTCGGGTGGCGTCCACTCAGTGTTTAAAACCCTGGACGTAGCGGCTACCCACTGACCCGGGTATTCGTGAACCAGTAAGTGAAAAAAAGACATTAATTTGTGATATTTTCATTATTAGAATTAAATTTCTTAGTTATATTTTCTTATCATCAAGATTGATGTTGAGATTGCAACAAGATGATGGAGCTTAGTGAAAAGAGTCGCCTTCACTAAGTGGGCCCGCAGGCAAATTATGGTGCAAGTTCTATTTTTGATCACAGTGTGAGTGATCATAATGTGGGTGAACAAAGTGTGGGTGACCACAGTGTGGGTGATCAAAGTCTATTTTTAGATTGGCTGTCAAAAATAGAAAAGTCAAATATTATTGTCTCATAATAATATTTGGACTATAAACTTGATCTTATTCTCTTGGAGCACTTCAGTTTGAGCTACAGATGTGGCCCATGCAGCTGTCAGAAGGAAGTACGCTTTTCTTATGAGTCAGTTGAGTTGTTGCATGCATGACTTCAGTTAGAACTCAATCAGTTGAGTTTGGTGGAGTTGATTGTGGAGTTGATGGAGTTGTGTTCAGTTTGACTTGGTTAAACTAGTTGTAGTTAGTCTAACTGCAAATAGACTAATGATGAGTTGTTAAACTAATTATTAACTCATAATACAACTATAGAATACATCAGTTAACTCAGTTGCATGTCAGTGCATGTTCAGTTCAACAAGGACAGGTGTTAGAGAATCAGATTGCTATCAGTTGTGACTATAGTTGTGCATCAGATCTTGCACAATCAAAGGATTGAGTATGCCAATGAGTTTGCTCATGTATTTGCCCAATTTGTAGCTTCTGCTCACGTCTTACACATTGTGAGTGATTCTTTGGAGGTAAAATACGAGTTTGGTAGACCATTCTCATTCATTCTTGAGCAGGTATTGAGCAGTGGAGGCAGGCAAGCAGTGGAATAGATTTGGAGATCAGATCTTAGCTGTATTGTGTGTAAAAGGTGGAGCTGGTACTGGATTGCTTGTGATAATCATTGTACTTTGTAATGTTACATGGTCTCGATCATTAATATACAGATAGTGTGGGGTTTTTAGCGAGATGCTTTCCCCGGGTTACATACTGTGTTAATGTGTGAATGCTCTTGATGTTTTATTGTTATTGATGATGCTATATTGATGATCAACGTAGAGGAGCTTATGTATTGTGTATGTATTCCGTAATAGTACATGATCAGGATAATCTTTGTTGAATATGTGTTAAATTATTCAAAATTTCTACATGGTATCGGAGCTGTTGATCATCAGATCTACTATTCAGGAAGTGTTTACATTCTATTTCTTCAGGCAGAGTCTGTAATCGGGCTAGGTAGCCTCTGGATTCATCCTTCCTTTGGAAGGTGAGATATCCGGTGAATGCCCATACAGTCAATCTCTATACGAGAAATATTGTGTTCTCACGAATCTTAGATCCGAGGCAGTTGAGTTGGTTGCTGGTGGAATTCGAATTTGCAGCAGTGTTTTCTTGGTGACAACGCAACAATGTCTTTCAACGGATTGCGATTGGAGTATTCTCTTGAGGGCAGCTCAAACTATATTGCATGGAAGGACAAGATGGAGGCAGTATTGGATGATAACGGGCTGAAGGAGTTCATAGATACGGATATCCCAATGGCTACTGATGCTGCTGAGGTGGAAGTTTGGCAAAAGAAGACCGCAAAATGTCGAAGGATTCTGTTGGAGGGCGTGAAGGATCACATTGTGTCCAGCCTCCATGGAAAGGCTACTCCATATTTGATGTGGAAATCATTAACAGAATTATTCCAAAGCAAGAGAGATCAGAGGAAGCTGGCGCTCAAAGATAAACTCAGAAACATCAAATGCGAGAAGGGTGACAGTATTCCCAAGTATCTCACGAAGTTCACTCAGTGTCGAGATGAGCTGGGAAGCGTGGGGGTTACTGTCGATGATTAGGACTTGGTGAGCTTGGCTCTCATTGGTCTTCCGAAGAGTTGGCATTCCTATCAGGACTTTGTCAATGGTCGGGAGAAATTTCCAGGATGGGAAAGACTATGGTCAGATCTTGTGCAGGAGGAGATCAGGCGGAGTACCAGGGATGAATCTTTGTCAAAGGGAGCTGATGAAGAGAATTGCGCTTTGGCTGCCAAAGCAAAGAAGGGGAAGAACAAGAAAGCTTCTCATTCCGGTGCGAAAGGCAAGAAGCAGGATATGTCCAAGGTGAAGTGTTTTCACTGTCACCAGCATAGACACTATGCCACTAATTGTCCGCAGAAGAAGAAGAACAAGCAGGCTGCTGGATCTTCAGCAGGAGACGCTCTAGCCTCACAGTTTGAGCTTGATTTTTCATTGATCGCATGCTTGGTTTCAAGTGTGATGGGATCAATGTGGTTCTTGTACAGTGGTGCGTCTTTTCACATGACGGGAGATAGAGATTTGTTCTTTGATCTGGAGGACAAAGATCTTGGAGTGCACATCGAGATGGGCGATGATGGTAGATATAGTGCGACCGGTATCGGTACCATTTCCTTTGAGAGGGAGTCTGGTAAACCCTTCGTATTGAAGGAAGTCATGCATGTTCCAGGATTGAAGAAGAATCTCATCTCAGTGGCGATGTTAGAAGACAAGGGGTATGATGTTGTTTTCAGCAAGGGAAAGGCTTTCCTGCACAACAAGAAAAATGGTGAGACCCGGAAGATAGGGGTTTGAGTGAGGAACCTTTATCAGTTGCATGTAGATGGATGCGCAGCAATGGTGGGCAAGGCAGAAGGATTGGTGAGCCGGGATGATGGCGAGTTGTGGCACAGGAGATCGGGTCACCTTCACCATGGAGCCTTGAAGATACTGCAGCAGATCACTACAGGGCTTCCTAAAGGCACACTTGCGTAGTCAGATCAGTGCAAGGGGTGTACTTTGGGGAAGTTTGTGAAAGCCACCTTTCACGAGAAGGATAGTCGCGCCACGACGATCCTTGAGAGAATTCACACAGACGTGTGTGGACCTTTCTCAGTTTCTTCGACAGCAAAACACAGGTATTATGTGATTTTTGTTGATTATTTCTCTCGTAAGTGCTGTATCTTCTTCATGCAGAAGAAGAGCGAGACATATTCAAAGTTCTGTGAATTCAAAGCACTGGTTGAGAAGGAGTCGAGGAAGAAGGTGAAGGCTCTTAGGAGCGATAATGGTGGTGAATACATCTCGGACGAGTTCAAGGATTTCTGCAAGGCAGAAGGGATTCGTAGAGAGCTCATAGCTCCCCATAACCCACAGCAGAACGGGGTAGCTGAGCGGAAGAACAGAACGATTGTGGGTGCTGCACGGGCAATGTTGCATGATCAGGGCCTACCCCTTGACTTGTGGGCGGAAGCATGCAATACAGAAGTTTATGTGCAGAACCGTTGTCCTCATAGGATACTTGGCATGAGTACACCTGAGGAGACTTATTCTGGTAAGAAGCCTGATCTTTCTCATTTGAGGATTTTTGGTGCTAACATTTACGTGCATGTGACGAAGGATGCCAGGAAGAAGTTGGAGCCAACCGTAGAGGTTGGGATATTTGTGGGGTACACTGATACGCCCCACAACTATCGTGTGTATTTGCCAGACAGTGGTAAAACTGTTGTGCGACGGGATATAAAATTTCAGGAGGAGAAAGCCATGAAGTGTTCGCTTGAGAGGGAGCTACACTTGCATGCAGATGAGGAGCTATTAGTTCCTAAGGATGAGCTTCAGGACGTGGATCAGCCACAGGACGAGGTTCATGGAGTGGAAGAGACCACTCATGCAGCGCCAACCATCAGAGGGCGAAAGCGCTTGACAGAAGCTGAGCGACTGGCTCAAGATGCAGAGAAAGTTGTAGGACCACCTATAGCCCAACGCAGGCAGAGACAGTCAGCCGATCAGTACACTGGATACATGGCTCTGATGAGCAAGTGTGTTGTGACTGAGCCATCCTCTTTCGAGGAAGCTGTGGAGGATCCCGCATGGGTAGACGCCATGGTGGAAGAGTATGATTCTATTGTCAGAAACAGTGCATGGGAGATTGTTCCTAGACCGGAAGGGAAATCAGTGGTGGGTTCGAGATGGATCTACAAGGTCAAGCAGGTAGCTGACAGGAGTGTGGAGAAGTACAAGGCAAGATTTGTTGCCCGAGGCTTTTCTCAGATAGAGGGGATCGATTATGAGGAGACCTTTGCACCTGTCACAAGGTATTCTTCCATACGGATGATTCTTGCTCTCTCAGTGCAGATGGGATGGCACATTCATCAGATGGATGTGAAGACTGCGTTCCTCAATGGAGTCATTGAGGAGGAGGTGTACATTGAGCAGCCCGAAGGCTTTGAGGTCTTCAGCAGCGAGTCGCATGTGTGCAGGCTCAAGAGAGCGCTGTATGGGTTGAAGCAAGCACCACGTGCTTGGTACACACGGATAGACAGCTATTTCACAGGACTTGGATTCTCCAAGAGCGAGGCGGATCCTAACCTATACCAGATTGTGGTGGAGGGTAAGTTGCTTATCATTGTACTGTATGTTGATGATTTGATTCTAACGAGTGATGAGCTGTGATACTGTCATGCAAGAAGGATCTTGCTACAGAGTTTGAGATGAAGGACTTGGGCCTCCTTCACTATTTCCTAGAATTGGAAATATGGCAGCGCAGTGGTGGACTGTTTGTTTCTCAGGGCAAGTATGCTCGGGAGATACTGGAGAAGTTCAACATGCATGGCTGCAAGCCTGTTGATACTCCTCTTCCTGGAGGTTGGAGGAAGGAGGATGCCACTGTTTATCGACAGTTGGTGGGGTCGCTGATGTATTTGGTCAATTCACGACCTGATATATGCTATGCAGTTAACCAACTTTCACAAGCTATGGTTAAGCCTACCAAGCTCTTCTGGAAGGTGAGCAAGCATGTATTGCGCTACTTGAGAGGCACATCGGGATATGGTTTGTGGTACAGACAGGAGGATGAGGTGAAGCTATGTGGCTTCACGGATGCAGATTGGGCAAGGATCCCAACGGATAGAAAGAGCACATCAAGAGGGGTCTTCAGTATTGGATCGACAACAGTTTCTTGGTACAGTAGGAAGTAGAGATCCGTGGCACTTAGTTCAGTGGAGGCCGAGTATATGGCAGCAAGTTTGGCTGCATGCGAGACTATATGGATGAGGAAGATCCTGGTTGGTTTGTTCGGTTCTCATTTGGATCCTACTGTGATTTACTGTGATAACCAGAGTTGCATTAAAATCTCGGCTAATCCTGTATTTCATGATAGATCTAAGCATATTGACATCAGGTACCATCATATCAGAGATTGTGTGCAGCGGAGGATCATGTTGCTTTCATAAATTCCAACGGAGGATCAAGATGCTGATATTCTGACGAAGGCTCTCACCAGGAGCAAATTCGAGTACCACCGAGGCAGGATAGGGGTTGCTGATAATCCATATCTTGTCGAGAGGGAGTGTTGAGATTGCAACAAGATGATGGAGCTTAGTGAAAAGAGTCGCCTTCACTAAGTGGGCCCGCAAGCAAATTATGGCGCAAGTTCTATTTTTGATCACAGTGTGAGTGATCACAGTGTGAGTGATCACAATGTGGGTGACCAAAGTGTGGGTGACCACAGTGTGGGTGATCAAAGTCTATTTTTAGACTGGCTGCCAAAAATAGAAAAGTCAAATATTATTGTCTCATAATAATATTTGGACTATAAACTTGATCTTATTCTCTTGGAGCACTTCAGTTTGAGCTACAGATGTGGTTCATGCAGCTGTCAGAAGGAAGTACGCTTTTCTTATGAGTTAGTTGAGTTGTTGCATGCATGACTTTAGTTAGAACTCAATCGGTTGAGTTTGGTGGAGTTGATTGTGGAGTTGATGGAGTTGTGTTCAGTTTGACTTGGTTAAACTAGTTGTAGTTAGTCTAACTGCAAATAGACTAATGATGAGTTGTTAAACTAATTATTAACTCATAATACAACTATAGAATACATCAGTTAACTCAGTTGCATGTCAGTGCATGTTCAGTTCAACAGGGACAGGTGTTAGAGAATCAGATTGCTATCAGTTATGACTATAGTTGTGCATCAGATCTTGCACAATCAAAGGATTGAGTATGCCAATGAGTTTGCTCATGTATTTTCCCAGTTTGTAGCTTCTGCTCACGTCTTAAAAATTGTGAGTGATTCTTTGGAGGTAAAATACGAGTTTGGTAGACCATTCTCATTCATTCTTGAGCAGGTATTGAGCAGTGGAGGCAGGCAAGCAGTGGAATAGATTTGGAGATCAGATCTTAGCTGTATTGTGTGTAACAGGTGGAGCTGGTACTGGATTGCTTGTGATAAGCATTGTACTTTGTAATGTTACATGGTCTCAATCATTAATATACAGATAGTGTGGGGTTTTTAGCGAGATGCTTTCCCCGGGTTACATACTGTGTTAATGTGTGAATGCTCTTGATGTTTTATTGTTATTGATGCTGCTATATTGATGATCAACGTAGAGGAGCTTATGTATTATGTATGTATTCCGCAATAGTACATGATCAGGATAATATTTGTTGAATATGTGTTAAAATATTCAAAATTTCTACAATTAATGCCAAACAACAAAAGAAGAAAACACAAGATATAGGCACGTTGCCAGGGAAAAACCCCCCTCGAGGGGAAAACCCAGTCATAAATTCTTCCTTTATTAGATTCAAGATGAGACGACCAAGACCCTAACAACTTATATTCGAGGCTTCCTCCATCCATCAATTCAATAGTTCCGGTAGAAATCATTCTTCTTCACCCTTCAATCCTACAATGGCAGTGAACTAGTATCACTGTGATATCACCAAAACACCAGAGGACCATGACTTCATCACTGGGATAATATCATGTCATATGCTCTAGCAATAATATGATAGCACCGATATACATTACCAAAATGTTAAAGCAGTGAATTGTGGTATCTCTAAATCACTAAACTGTGATTCTTGTACCCTATCTGAATTCCTTTAAACTTAGACCAAACCTTGATCCTTCTTCACTATTGTGGCATAGATATATCACTTCACCTATGGAAATTCAACCTCTACTTTCAGAGATATCCACACTTCTATTTCAGAGATAGACCAATCTACCCTTCGGACATACCCGAAATTCTTTTCTGAGGCATCCACACTTCTTTCTTGAGACATTTGAACTTCTTTTTGTGATTCTATGCGAGCTTTCTATGTTAATGTAATGCAAGAACCTCGCCCTCATATATATAGTTGTTTTTCCATAAATGAACCGACATGATATCTTGAAGAGAAGTGTGAATGTTATGATTCGACATGAGTTATTTTGAGGATAACCGACTTGATGAGGGTTCTTTGGATAGCAAGGAGACTTCGATGGCTGGAGGGGTATTCTAAATTTGACTTTGATAATAACCTAGAGCCTTCAATGGAGGCTTGACCTATACATTTGACCCAAACATGAAACCCATGCCTTAACAAGTCAATTAAAAATAATAATAAAATTATTTTTTACTTTCTTTCGACAAATATATTACATCTAAGTCAAGTACAATAATGAAGACCGAACCTAGTTACATTTTCCAACACTCCGTATTATCTAAGGAGGTATTCATATTTTTGTATAACCAAAGAGGTAGATGGAAGATCTCAACACATCATATATGAAGAAGTTTAGGCACCGTAATGACATGGACTAGATTCTTGATTAGGGCAATCTATCCATTGGTCTTTCAACAATTTAGGCACCGTAATGCCACATACTAGATTCCTAACCAAGGCAATCTATTCATATGGGAATAAGATGGACTTAAGATTTCAACCCCTCTAGGTACCATCAGTCTTAGTTGCTAACCACCAACTCAAAAATCCAGGTGTGTATCCAAAACAGAGCTCAATAACCAACACCACATTTCCAACTTCAGGACCCAAACATCAACACACAGTGTCGACTAGATGTCTTCCCAAGAAATGATTCATTGAAAAAGTCTCAATACTCCTTGATCCAACAGATCAAGGATGACCAATCTCTCCCAATAAAACTGATTGGTAACCAGAATGCTATCAAAACCTCTGAGAGATTCTCCTATACAAACACAACCCCAATCAATTCTTTCACATATACATAATCAAATTCAAACCTTCAGGGTCATTCTAGATGTTTCTTCTCAGTAGGACTATCAACCAAATATTTAACAAAATATTGCTCAATCATATGCTTTCCTATTTTTCATTCGGCAACATATCCTCTGAAATTAATTCTTCAATCAAATCAAGTTATGCCCTCCCTCTCAACCAAGAAGCATCTCTTCATCTGGACTCCCTCCTAATCTTTAGGGAGATATCTTCTATTCAGGCTCCCTCAGGGAGATCAACTTTTTATTTTCATCATCGGAGAATCTTTCATGGCTTCCAACCATTTCATCAGAGTTATCCTCATCATTCTTATCACATCAACGAGCATATTCACCATATTGAAGATTGTGTACCTACACAACTTAGATATCAAGTACAACCAAATCTATAGAAGCATGAAGTGAGTCATATCCTAATCATGGAAGCATTTAAAATTTATACATATCAAATACCCATACTCAATTACACATAAGAGACATATACTCTTCAGCATCCTGCTAGGGACTTTGTCATGAACCCTGGACTACTTCATAAAAATTATCATTCCATCTAGGGTTTCAATGTGTCTTCCAAAGGTATGACATACCTTACTACAACATATAACAAACCATAGAAATAATTAAGACAAATATAAAGCATCCAACAACCTTTCGAAAATAATATGTTAGACTTCTCATTAGGGTTTCATACAAATCCTAGATTTCATACAAAGGAGTCAATCAAAACTAATAGAGCTTTTTCATTAACATGACCAACCTCCACTAGGGTTAGTCACAAAGCCTACATTTTTGATCATCCATCAATCCCAACCAAAACTCAGATTTCAACAATCCTACAGAAATTTCAAATTATCATGTTGTCATCAGATATTTTTACTTCTATTAAGTTTCTACTCCAAAACCCTAAAATTCCATTTTCATGATCTCAACAATCATTAAATAAATAGATCTCATATTGTTATATCAGACATACTAGAAAATGTAACTACTACTAGGGTTTAGCTGCAAAACCCTAGATTTCCAAATATCATCATCCTAGAATTTTAGATAAGGAATTCCATTAAATCCTAAAGCATATGACCATCAGTGACCAAGTTAACACACATATCTAGGATTTCATAATCATTCATAGGCATATCATATGTCCGAAAATATTAATACATCTAACTTAGACCAATGTAGTGTTTCAACCAAAATGACATATCTATATATGCCTAGATTTCATCATCATGCAAATACATTTCATATCATGTGTTAGTCAAACCCAACTTCACAAAAATATCAAATAAGAGTTAGACACACACACTTGATTACATTAGGGTTTGATCAAACAAACACACCCATACCAAGGAAATCATTTCTAAGACATTAAAAGGGTCTTGCTCACACATTCAACCAAACCCTAATGAGTTATGGTTTCAATGTAGAAACATAGCAAACCCAACATTAAAAAACTTCAAAGGTTCAGATTTTAGACCTTATCATTCAACCTTAACAAGTTAGGTTTTCCTGATCATACCAAAATAAAAAACATGACACCGTCAATAAAACTTCAAATAGCATTTCACAATAATCCTACGCAACTCAGGGTTTCATACATTCACATTAGCATACCCTTCGGTTAGGGCTTTCCAGAACCTGTCTAGGGTTCTACAAAATCAGTTAAGAATATGAGTGGGGTGGGTAGATTTATCAAGAGATGAATCACCCAAGAAAAGAATCATTATGATTCAAGAGAGCTAGACACAACAATGGTTAATAATGTAGAATGGATTGCCAAAAAGAATGATTATGAATAGGAAAATCTCATGATCTAAGACATACCTTTTTATCTCCAATGATTTGTCTTGTGAGGCCTTCTTTGATAATTCTTGAGTGTTCAACATGTCATGATCTTCTATATCTGTAGACATAATGTACTCAAATCCTGAAAGAGTGCTTGAGTTTGTAAGGACAGACTTTAGATAGTTTATGTGATGACACAATCCACTTCGGTTTGTACGTAATAATCCCAATCTTCGTTGTTTGTAGAAGGAGTATCATAGTTTATTAATGATGACAATGTTGTGGCAACAAAAGATTCTTGTTGTGGTTAACTGTTATCACTATTTTAGTTCTTATAAATACCAATTCTCCAGCCCATGATCCTATCAAATATTTAACCACATATCACAGAACTCGAATTCTTTTATGATTGTAACTTCACTGAAAACTTATGAACCCAATCTCTGAAGTGATCAAGTTGTCTCATTGTAAATTAAATCATACTTATACTTGTGATACTATATGTCTTGATTTCATTACTATCCTTTGGGGTGAAGTTATATTTTTCTTCTAGATTGTGAGATGATCGACCCTTGCTCTCTGAGATGATTTGACTGTGATTGAGATTAATACCTGAGCTTTTCATTCTTTGACTTTTCACCTTGAGGTATGGCGAAATTAGCTTTATTCAAGGTGTCTTAACCCATTCTAGTCTTAGCTCCATTAGCCCATAACTGTCCTTCTTCAAACTGTCTTTTGACCATGACCATAGCTCCAATTCGATGTTCAGAAATCCAAGGAGTTGGCAGTTAAAACGATTTTCCTTATCATGTCATTAATTTGTGATATTTTCATTATTATAATTATATTTATTAATTATCTTTTCTTATCATCAAGATTAATTCCAAACAACAAAATAAGAGAACACAAGATATAGGCATGCTGCCAGGGAAGAACCCCCCTCGAGGGGAAAACCCAATCACAAATTCTTCCTTTAGTAGATTCAAGATGAGACAACCAAGACCCTAACAACTTAGATTCGAGACTTCCTCCATCCATCAAGTCAATAGTTCAAGTAGCAATCATTCTTCTTCACCCTTCGATCCTTGCAATGGCACCGAACTAGTATCACTGTGATATCACTGAAACACTAGAGGAACATGACTTCATCACTAAGATAACATCATGTCATATACTGTGGAAGCAATAGGATAGCACCAAGATACATTATTGAAATGTTAAATCACTAAATTGTGGTATCTATAAATCACGGAACTATGATTCCTGTACCCTATCCTAATTCCTTCAAACTTAGACTGCACCCTGATCCTTCTTCACTACTGTAGCACATAATTATAGCACTACACTGGGGGAAATTCGGCCTCTACTTTCAGATATATCTGCACTTCTCTTTCAGAGATAGACCGAGCTACGCTTTAAACATACGCGAAATTCTTTCTTGAGGCATCTGAACTTCTTTCTTGAGACATCCGAACTTCTTTCTATGATTCTATGTGAGATTTATGTGTTAATGTAATGTGAGAACCTCACCCTTATATATATAGTTGTTTGTCCATAAATGAGCCAACATGATATCTTGAAGAGAAGCTTCATTGTTATGAGTCAACATGTGTTATTTTGAGGATAACTGACTTGATGAGGGTTCTTTGGAAAACAAGGAGACTTTGATGGATGGAGGAGTCTTCTCAGTTTGACTTTGAAAATAACCTAGAGCCTTCACTAGAGGCTTGACCTATACATTTGACCCAAGCATGAAACCCATGCTTTAACAAGTCAAATAAAAATAATAGTATTTTTTTTACTTTCTTTCGACAAATATATTACATCTAACTCAAGTACAATAATGAAGACCAAACCTAGTTACATTTTCCAACAGTATCAAGCAAAATCAGTGAGGTAGGTTGGTTCCTACAAATATTTGTAGTAGTGGGGATTGGTGCCTCCTATTGGTGCCAACAAATCTTGTAGCAAAGGGGATTGGTCCCTCTTGTATCTTGGTTCCTACAAATATTGCAACAAAGGGTATTGGCATCTCTTGTAGGTTAGTGCCTACAAATTTTGTAATAGAGGTGATTGGTGTCTCTTGTAGGTTGTTGACTACAAATATTGCAACAAATGGGATTGTGTCTCATGTAGGTCGTGTTACCTACCATTTTGTGGGTAATATCCCTAGGAGAAATTTTTTCTCCAAGATGGTCCTCAGCCAATAGCCACTAGCCACTAGCTAGCTCACTGTGCCATTTCTCCACCACCTGAGCCATCCATGTGGTCCCTCATCCATTTTCCATGATCATATGTTTGAAGGTGGGCCTCCTGAATCTAAAGGTATGCCTTTTCATTTGGAAATTAAGTATTGTAGTTTGCTTATCATGGACACTTCTGGGCATGGATTAATGGGGGGGTTCAGCGGAAAGAATGGGCTAGGTTTGTGCATTTTTCCCCTAGACCCCTTTTAGGAATTAACCTTGGATTCTAGTCCAGTGGGATCTCTTTTACTGACCATTTGGTTCCAGGGATGGTATTTCACAAGAAACCCTGATTTTGGTTGTGTGGTACCACTCCCTTATCCACTTATATTACCCTCTTTCCACTCATTACTAGCCCATCCATAATTTTTCCCACCTAGGTCCACATTCCTCCATTGGGTCCACATAGGGTAAGCTTCCCCCTTATCCTTGCCTACATGTTATAGACATTTTTGTGCCTTACAGATCTAAGCATGAAATGTCCATAAACCAAGGGATCCTAAGTCCCCAAAAGTGTTGTTCCGACCCCTAAAGGAACAAGGTCAACAAATTACAGCTTCTCCCAGAAGTTCTCCACCAGAAACTGCTCAGAATCAGTCAAATCAGGATCATTTCAGCTGCTCCACTAGCTAGCTGCGTTGCATAGCACCCAAATACACTAGCTAGGTGCGTTGCAACACACCTAAATGCACTAGCAGGGTGCGTTGAGCGGGAAATGACAAATGGCAGTGTCATTCCGCGAGGTGGACAGACAATGGAAGCTTCCAGAATCTTCCCCAATGACACTTGCCTCACTGAGTTCGACCAAGGATGAGTAAGAGGCTCTCAGTCTCCAAGTGGAAGCAAGAACTGACAGAGAGAAGCCACTAGTAAAATCATAAGCTGACTCATCCTCTTTGCATACATCTATATATGGATCCCTCATTCCAGAGATCCAGAGGCTGGAATTTTGTACATTGCAGAGAATTGTTGTTGGTTTTGAGATAGATATCAGAGTATTGGGTGATTTATGCTTTGTTGGAGGTGAAGAGGGGACTCCTTTGCTGGTAGGTTGATGCTGGATCAGGAATCATCGGTTGTAACTCCTCCTGGATCTTCTTGTTATATCAATAAAACTATTTGAGTTTCTCCTACATGCTTGTGTATCATTGATGTTTGTTACATTTGTATGTTTAGCTTAAATCTGATCCTAAGCTATTTATGAATATAAATCCATGTCTTTGTGTAGTTTTCTTCTTCTGTGATCTTACAGGAAATTGGTGAAGCTGGGAAAGTAAGGGAGCAGGTAGCTGGAAGCTGTCAAAGAGGAGAGAGATTGGATCAAAGGACTAGCACAAGACACAGGTTGGTTCATCATATTCCTCTTCGTTTATAGTTCATAAAGAAGAATACGAAAGTAGTTTTCTCTGTTTATTTCTAAGGTCACTGTCACACCTTAGTGGGATAGGGTCGTTCTGAGTAGACACTTTTCCTGTTAACAAAATGGCGACCATACTGGGGATCGTGTCTAATTAGTTTGTTTGTGTTTCTCTTGTTGTTTGTTTCATAAACATAGAAGTAGCAATCGAACTGCATTTGCCATTAACAAATGCAAAATAGACATCTGCTACTTCAATCCATTCACTGGATCTGTTTATGATTTGAACAGCTGATTCACAAATGATCTGATTGCCCTTTGTGATAGCTCTTAGACCTCCTTTAAATCTACCCTCTGATTGTGCATTACTGATTGCTTTTACTCGGCCAAAAACCATAGATTAAACTGCAAACCGTGACCCAGAACCCGGATAGAATTCTCGTTTCTGCCCCAGCGCAGGCTCTGTGAAGAGATTCTGCATTTCAATGCAGTTCCCGAGAGGGATACCTACGCTGCAATCCAGTTTCTCTGTGTAAAAGGTGCGCTGATCAGCCTAGCCTTGTGCAGACTGAGGTTCTTTGCTTCATTTTTCAGTTTTGTCTCTGATTTTTGCAGCCTGTGATTAGTGTATGTGTCTGTTTAAAAACCCCTTTTCTTTGCCTTAATTCCGCCTCCTTTGCACAAAAATACTGTAGATGTTTTTGTGTGTTTGTTACATCATTTACAGTTTTCCATTGAAAAAGTAGAATAGTCATACTGTTGTCCTTTGATTTAGATCTGTCGTAAGTGTCGATTTTGATCTTAGGAGAAAGTTTATTTGCTGTTGACAGTCGATTATGCTTTTACTTTTGCCTTTGGTTTGAATTTGTGACTTTCTAGTGTCGAAACGAGTATTTATTTCAAAATCATAAAGTGTCGTAATCATCTCTACCTTTTGATTTCGAAAAGAAGCTTGTTTGTGTTTGTCACTTGAAAGAAAATTCAGATTTGTACATCAACTTTCTTTTTAGGCATCAATATTAAGAAAGTGAAAAACAAATACATGCACATGTGCATTTGCATATTGGCAGTCTGTTTGGCTTGATTTAGGAAAAGTTCATTTACAGTGTGCTCTTTGCTCTTTGTGAAAAGATTGTGTCTTTCTTTTCCCCTTGTAGCTAGGATTTTCATTGCTGAAAAGAGATAAAAGTTTGCTTATCATCTTTAGATTGCATTTTAGGAATTACTTCTACATCTCGTGGTGAACCCAAAAGGAAAACTTCATAAGAAAGATCAACTTAAAATAAACTGAATGAATCTAACAACGCTTTGGAACTTAACGCACAACATTTAGAGGTCTAGGCTAGAGACGTATTCCGGCGTCGTAAAGCCTGGTAACTGTTGTCCTCACTGATGGTTGGGTGATTCCTCCACTTTGAGACGATAAGTGCCAGTACGGACTTGTGCTCCCATGTACCATCGAGTATATATTGGGAGACCCCTATAGGCTTAAAACCTTTTATCCATAGGAAGCCGTGTCGGCCGCCCTACTGATCGTAATGCACCGAACACAGCATTCGGGAAGATTGACTGCCATACCGTAAAAATTATTCTGCAGTTTTGCGATTGGTTTGGTACTCCCTTTACCTAGATCTCCAGAGCAGTCCCTTTCGTTCCTTTTCAGACTCCTTAACGGAAAAGGTCCATCTGAGCACTTATCACTTCAGGCTCATTAAAAATCGAAGGCGACTAGAGTCATCTTTTGTTTTTTCTCGACTCTTAAAAATTGAAAAAACAAGTTGTGTCAAAGCGTCTAAAAATTTATTTTAAACAGAATATTCATACCCTTTTCCTATGTTGATCTTAGGTTGAGAAAATGGAGTCTACCAACCAAGGAATTCCCCTTGGTGGAAATCCTAGTCCCTTCTCCTCTTGGGGAGATGTTGGTGCACCCCATATGGCCACATTGTCACTTCCAGGACTGACAATTGGCTTGCCAGTATGGCTCTTCTCAACCAATGTCGTTCAGAACACCACCATTCCTGAACAATCGAATCAGCAATTAGATGAGTCCAGAGTTGCCCACCAACCTTCTACTTCCTCTAATTCTTCCTCTCCTCCTTCCTCTTCGCTTGATGGGGCTGGCAAAGCCAAAAGTCAAGTTCCTAAGGAGAAGAAGGAGAAGAAGAAGAAAGAGAAGAAGAAGAAGGAGCCAAAGGCGAATGGGGGAAAACGAGTGTCGTCTAACGAAAATCCACACACTGCACCGACCAGGCCTAAATCGCCATGTGTCATTTGCAAAGGAGACCACTTTCACAGAGATTGTCCTTGCATCCCCTGGATACTAAGGGACTGGTCTCTTTGTTTGCACAATCCGGTGTCATCAACCTCTGATGATCATGTTGAAAGCACACCGTCAACTAGCGAAAGTGAAGCCCCAGGACAAAAAGGGAAAGTTAGATTTCCTTGTAAACTGTGCGAAGGTAATCATGCCGTCCACCGTTGTCCCTTCTTAGACGAAGCGAAAAGAGTTTTGGATGATCGTCCGGTTTCACCGTTACGACTTCCTCCTGGATATAAAAAACTCTTGCCGAGTCCGTCGCTAGTTGAGAATCCAGCTGGCCCGCTCAAGTGGTCGGCTGAAGCGCCTATCATTGAAGATAAACCATCTGAATCCATACCAGACGAAAGTCAAAAGGTCGAGGCGGCAGTTGACCCGGTCTTGCCTTCAGAGGTTTTATCTTCAGATGATACAGTCACTGAAGAGAACAAGGATGACGCCGTCCAAATTCTCTTCATCAACACAGACTCCGACGAACATGGGGGCAATCTACCCATTCCCTTACCGCAGGAGGGAAGTTTGTCAGAGCCATACCCGACCATCTACTCGGTCCCACCTCCAAGCAACCTAGTTGTATCCTTCGACTGGAATCAACTAGGCAGACCCCATTTACCAGCAAGTGTACCATTCCGAATTATCGTTCAAATATATAGAATGGTCATGGCTGGTACCATCATAGATGAGGGGGCTTCTGTGAGTATCCTTTCCTCTATTGCTTGGAAAGCGCTTGGTTCACCATCGCTGTCGCTTGAGATGAGAA
This sequence comes from Pinus tabuliformis, assembly GCA_031772625.1. Classification (NCBI taxonomy): domain Eukaryota; kingdom Viridiplantae; phylum Streptophyta; class Pinopsida; order Pinales; family Pinaceae; genus Pinus; species Pinus tabuliformis. Next base: position 1,523,525,112 of record CM062804.1, on the reverse strand, counting down.
ATCTGACAGGCTTTGATAAAGGAACCAGTCGACCTTTAGGGATCCTTCTTGATGTGCCCATAACATTGAGAAGGAAGACAGTTCACATGAACGTAATGGTAGTTCAAGGACCCTTGGATTATAATCTACTCCTTGGACGAGACTATATTTATTGCATGGGAGCCATCGTCTCCTCACTCTTTAGAATAATGTGTTTTCCGCACGAAGGAAGAGTGGTCAAGCTCGTGGACCAGCTTTCATTTCCCGGATCACGCATAGCAAATAGTCATATACCATTCCTAAATGGTCTCTTCACGCAAGAAATGTCTCAATCCCCAGTCCGTCCTCCCAATGAGCACGAGTAATTCGGAGGGATATGACTGAAACCCAGGGGGCATGCGTCTTGGTCTGCTTCAGCAGGAAAACTTCGGGTATAGGGTAGGTTTCTGCGGGAGAATATGACTAGTCTGTACCCCGTCCGTCGGTGGAAGAGGGGTTATTCTAGAATAAGATTCTCTTGTCAAAGTTATGTGAGTTGGCGGACGTCGTCACTCACCTTTGTTTATCTCAGTAGACATCACCGAATAAGTGTTTTGTTTGCTGTGTGAATAGAACAATCTTTGGGTAACCTGTAAGAGGTAGGCCTCTCTCGGTAAAACAAATGTTTTGGCAGACTAAAGTAGAGGTAACTTTGAAACTCTGTTTTATACCTGGGGGCATGCAAACCTTTTGGAGTGCAAGCGAGGGGTAGCTATTTATTTTTTAAATTTTTAGGACCTCTAACCCTTTAAACTCGTAGGATTAGTCGTCACCTAACTTGCATAAAGAAAGGATGTGGGGCAAAACTCTAAAAATTGCCAATTTTATATGAGACATTCTTATCATATGACTGGATTAATCGAGCAGTTTTAGCACATAGTTCAAGCTCGTTAAAAAATAAACATAAGACATGAGCAAATGTTTCCACCCGCGTTTAAGCTCGTTAAAAAATGAACTATTCCCCGGTAAATAACCACCGTGAATGAAACATTTCAGCCATTAAAGCCTTGGTCGTGTTTGCACCGTCACCTCCACTTTTCCATTGGTCGATCATTCACCTCCATTTGATTGTTTACCCATTTTGAGGAACAGCTGTGAAGAGTGATTTCACTAGCCATCCTTGTGACACTGCCGTGATTGGAAAATTCCAAACCTTACCTGGAATCAGCTGCTACCCATTTTATCACTCGTTCCTCAAAAGACGAGTCTTCTTTAAGCTCTTTTCAACTGACTCGTAAAATATGAAAAGATTGCCGAGTTTTGGCCTTCCAGCTCGTTAAAGTGACAGGAAGTGCTATCCCTCCTCTAGATTTTAATCTTTTTGGACTTGAGGGATTATTGCACAAAAATATCGAACGCTTGTTTTGTTCGGCTCGTTTAAACTATCGAAAATTCATCCCTTCTGCATTGTTTTATACTTTTTCGGACTTAAGGGATTAGATGACGAAAAAGGAATTTTGGAGTTACCTTTATGTACCTTTTCAGACTCTCTAAAAATGAAAAGGACCGAGTTATCTTTGTCGTTAAACTCCTTAAAAAGATTAATAGCGACAAACTTGTCTTTAGACGAGAACAAGTTTCACTATCGCTAGGCTCGTTAAAACATAGCGATGGGTTTGCTCGAAGGGAAAATTATAGAACAAGCATATGTTATCCTCCTCAAGCTTGACAAAAATAAAGAGGTACAGGTCAGCAATGACTGGGGAAAAATTGGGAAGAAAACTCAAAGAATCTTTATTGGTAGCAAGTCGCTCTTGAACATGACACTTCCATTCCGTGCCTGAGTCGGGTTGGGTTGTCTCGTTCACCGGTCACATCACCATGGTCACGCCATACCATCCACATTTGGGGTAAATGCTACCAATCCATCACATAAGTGTCGCCGACATGTTCAAGAGAAGTCATCCAGAGAAGTCACCTGTGTCCCATCCACTACCATACATTATACTTCATTCTTTCATGACCGCCATCCTGAACCGTATATCATCAGATTGTTTTCACCTCCATCAAAATCATTTGCTCCGTTCTGTGTCATTGATGTGGGATTCATTAAGGCCCTCCTTTGACGGATCGCTTCTTGTCGACATCAGCTCATTATCCAAGAAGTTGATCTAGGAACAAACCCTTCAGTACTTTGAAGCTTGCATGCTTCAATGGCAAGTTTCTCACTTCCGGCGACAGGTATACGTCAATGACCTTCGACCGAAAGATTTTGCGTGGTGTTCGACGCCAAGTCCTTTATTCACACCACGTGAATTGTACTGCAGTACCTTGAGGGTCATCATTATCGGTGATTCCTCTCATGCTTGTTAACAATTTACATCATTGATTGGTAATCAAGCGATGTCTTTCCATGTTCGACTTCAAAACATTTCTCATATGGATCGACTTGTACTTCGAGTGAAGATCGGACGAGATTGAAGACCCCGAATCTAGTTTCATCCATCCGGGCTACGATTTATATTTAGGAAAATAAAGACATTGAAATGTACAGCACTGTAGCACAGATAATCATCCTACCAAAAAGATGATGGCTCTATCAGAATCATCAGTCTACCATCAGACGATTGTCTGGCCTATGTACATGAAAATGAATTTATAAAGCTGAGCATGGGAATGCCCGCCTCAGCTAGATCATGAAAACAGTATGAAGATAATGTATTGTATTGTATCTTATTACAGGTCTCCTCCTAGCATTGAAAGAACTTCGGATCCTCCTAATAAAGTATTTCACCCGATAAATGGCCTCATACTTTAGGGGGCAACTGTTATAGAAATTTTTGTGCCTTACAGCTCTAAGCTTGAAATGTCCATAAACCAAGGGATCCAAAGTCCCTAAAAGTGTTGTTCCGACCCCTAAAGGAACAAGGTCAACAAATTACAGCTTCTCCCAGAAGTTCTCCACCAGAAACTGCTCAGAATAAGTCAAATCAGGATCATTTTAGCTGCTCCACTAGCTAGCTGCATTGCATAGCACCCAAATACACTATCTAGGTGCGTTGCAATGCACCTAAATGCACTACCAGGGTGCGTTGAGCGGGAAATGACAAATGGCAGTGTCATTCCGCGAGGTGGGCAGACAATGGAAGCTTCCAGAATCTTCCCCAATGACACTTGCCTCACTGAGTTCGACCAAGGATGAGTAAGAGGCTCTCAGTCTCCAAGTGGAAGCAAGAACTGACAGAGAGAAGCCACTAGTCAAATAATAAGCTGACTCATCCTCTTTGCATACATCTATATATGGATCCCTCATCCCAGAGATCCAGAGGCTGGAATTTTGTACATTGCAGAGAATTGCTGTTGGTTTTGAGATAGATATCAGAGTATTGGGTGATTTAAGCTTTGTTGGAGGTGAAGAGGGGACTCCTTTGCTGGGAGGTTGATGCTGGATCAGGAATCATCGGTTGTAACTCCTCCTGGATCTTCTTGTTATATCCATAAAACTATTTGAGTTTCTCCTACATGCTTGTGTATCATTGATGTTTGCTACATTTGTATGTTTAGCTTAAATCTGATCCTAAGCTATTTATGAATATAAATCCATGTCTTTGTGTAGTTTTCTTCTTCTGTGATCTTACAGGAACTTGGTGAAGCTGGGAAAGTAAGGGAGCAGGTAGCTGGAAGCTGTCAAAGAGGAGAGAGATTGGATCAAAGGACTAGCGCAAGACACAGGTTGGTTCATCCTATTCCTCTTCGTTTATAGTTCATAAAGAAGAATACGAAAGTAGTTTTCTCTGTTTGTTTCTAAGGTCACTGTCACACCTTAGTGGGATAGGGTTGTTCTGTGTAGACACTTTTCCCGTTAACACTACACCCTGGGTCATGGCCTGGAATGAAGCCTTGAATTTGATGCAACTGAAGAGAAAGTTAAAAGCATATATTGCCACATTCAAGAGGAAAAGTACCACAAAATGCAAAAGATGTTCAGGACAAGAAAATTTATCACATGGAAAAAATCCAATACATGAGCTACAGGTTCTATGAGCCTTCTTCATCATATAGGAACCCATGATTGTCCCAACCCCTGGTGGGAGATGAACCTCCCAACCATAAAACGAGGATTTTACTGCTGTATCTTACACATCATGCTCTAACCTCTTGAGCCCTAAGTAGTCAATCTAAGAAAATCATAAAAAAGGCAAAAGGCATAAAAGAAGGGTGGAAAAATCAGGGTCGAGGTACCTCATGCATCACGACTGCTCCATCCTATACATTATAAACCCAAGTGTGGGCTTCCCTCTTATTAGATACCCTTGTACCCCAACATGTGATCAAGGATTTCCCCTTCTCATCCCCTACTCCATTGACCGTATCTGTCACATGTCCCACCTTTTGAAGGATGTACCTTGAAGTAGAACAACCTAATAAGGTGTTTGGTTAACCCCATTTGGAGTTTAAGAGACATTGGCACATCCCAAAGCCCATTGTGGAAGGGCGGGCCATTATGAAGTCCCCACATGTGGTCCATGATTAGGTAAGCTCATTTACTAGATTTCTTTAATGACTTTTATTATTGGAAGATTAGGGGATGCATTGGATCTTATGTAGGATTTCATATGGTTTCCATTTGGGGTTGGGTCTCTATGTATGCGGTCTTGATCCTCCAGAGGGCTACATTGGCACATGTAGGGTGAGCATTGAGAGCCATGGGACTCTACAATAGGAGATTACACTCCATGTATCCCCACATCTATTCAGAGATTGTGTGTGGTTCACTTATTGGACGAGGAGGATGCACATGATCAATCATGCCCAGTTGGCCCAGATCTACACCATACACTTGGGAGGTGATCCAGGACTTGCATGATGATGTGGCATCACCTACACCATCATCCTAGCCCTTGAAAGTGACCTACAAGCATCTTCGATTTGTTTGGAGACCCATGAGTACACTTGTGTGCTCCCACATGTCATTTGGAGCACCATAGGTAATTACAAGGGGCCAATCCCTTGTCCACTTCTTTTGAGGGTCCTATTCTTCATTGTGGCACCCATGGACCTCATTAGGTCTCTTAGAGGGCCGTACGACATGCATAGATTATTATTTGACCTCTTGAGAGGCTTACCTTTTCATTTATGAGCTAGTTTGGTGGGCTTGTCACCAAAAGTTGCATTATTAGAACATTATTTTATTTCTTGGGCTTATGTAGGCCAAGTAGGCTAATTCAAACTCCTAAGTTATGTATAAATACAAGTGAGATGAGTTCATTTTTCATCATCCCTTTGGTTTGGAGCTCTTATCTCTCTTGATATTTTCACACTTTATCTAAGGATGAATTGGAGTTTTATGGATGCGTTTTGATGTGTGGATATTGGTCTATCTTCTCTTGAAGCTTCTTTATTGTCAATTATGAATGGCTGGATATATTATATTACATGTAAGTACGCACTTTTTGATTTTATTCTTGTTTACTTTTGTCATATATGTTGGATTGGGATTTTTGTTGTTCTAGGGCTAATTTTTGCATGCATTTACTACTTAATATTGTGGAATTTGTCTCTTTTATAGCATTCCTTCAATGTATGGGCCATGTCATGGGAGTGAAATCTCCTAAGGGTAAAATTTGACCTTAACAATCCATTCCTCTTGCACATCAAAGTATAAAAGTTGCAAGGTTGCTCCTTCTTGACCTAGAAAAAAAAACGAAGTGATCTTGAGGCCTCCTTGACCAGGAACCAAGAAATCCTACTCTTACCTCAAATAGACACCATTCTCCCAAAATATTAAGGCACTGATCTACCAAAGGTGGTCACTAAAATTCATATTATCTCACATCCTTCTAGGACTAGCCACATTGGGGTACCTAGGGCATCAATTTCCTGACAATATAGCCATAGAAAAAGTCGATCTCCTATGCTCTCTGGAGTTGGCCTTTCCTCTAGATCTCCTCCAATTTTGAAGCTATTCTGATGGTGGAGTTGGGAGAAAAGTCAATCCCTTACTTCGGGATCAAAACTTTCCCTTCCATCCCCAAGGCTTGTACCTCATAGGGTCAAGACAACATCTTCAAGTGAAATTATTTCCTTGATCCTTTTCACCACCTTGTCTAGGGTAAGAATGTCATTGGTTTCCTCATACTTTCCTCATACCCTAGACTGGGTCCACTTGGCCTCATTTGGTCCCACACCTTTAAAGGACCATTCTTCAAGAACCATCAGGGATCCCAATTATAACAAGTATTTTAGGGTTTGGGGAATTCCTTCACAAGACTATTCCCATAAACCTAACCCCCAAAATCCTCTCTGCTTTCCCTAGAATCTATACTACCTTGCTTAGTGATAAAGCTCCATATTTCAAAATTTTTTGGGAAATGGTTTGTTTGAGTCACTCATATCCATTGACTTATCATTCATTAGTGACTCCATACATATTGAGTCTCCTCCCATTGGTGAAATTTTGTAAATTGAAGGGAGTCTTAGTTGAGGTGACAACTAAGTCTCCATTTGTTTCCCTTGGCCTACAATTTTCCCTTTAGTGACCCCCCTTAGGTCACCTGCTAGTTTGGGCAGTAACATTTTGGCGTTGTTTTTAGGGAGGAGGTAGGTCTACCTCCATGGTGAATCATTAAGGAATTGATTCATTGAAAACATTTATAAATATTCCTCTGCCGAGTCCACTCATTGTCCAATCCCCTAGTTTACTTGAAGACGACGACATTCCTCCTTTAACTAGTGCTGCTACAAAAAGGGGAAAGTGAACTCCATTGCTTGTTGGAACCTCCTTTTTCCTCAAATTCGAGAAGGTCAATGATAAATCTCCAAAGATGACATCTACTTCAAGCATTGACTCTGAAAGGGATCAACCCAAGATGACCAAGAGTGAAAGACACTTGGCTAGTGTCTTTGCCCCTTTTAAATTGAGTAATGGTCCCAAGCCATTACATGAAAAAATTAACCGATGGTTTCCCAAATTTAAAGGGATGCTACTTGGGCTACCCATGGTTTTATTGAATAATTCTAATGGCCTTTGTCCCAAGCTAGAATGAAATTTGATGAATATAGGATCATGATGTTTTTTGCCTTATCACTTGGGGGACAAGTAAGAGATTGGTATCTTAGCCTTCCCCCTGGATGCATAAAGGACTATGACGAATTAGAGGAACTATTCATTAAAAGGAACCTTCAACATTTAAAAGTTCTACCAAATAACCAAGGGAAGGGAAGATGTGTGAGAGTTCATTCAAAAGTTTGATAGGGTAGTCAAAGATATACCTGATCATTTGAAGCCATCTGAAGCCAACATTCTTGACAAATTCATAAAAGTCATGGGTGGCCACCTCACCTATGTGTTGAGGAATAAGAAACCATCCAATTTGGTTGAGGCTAAGGAAATGGAAATGGAAGTTGAAGAAAACCTGCAAATTTCAAAGGTTTACATCAATGATTACCTTATAGCCAAATTTGAAACCAAGAAGGAGAAGTCCAAAGATCAACATGAAGAAACTCTATTTCTATTCTCAAAAATATGGAAAGGTTCACCAAAGAAGGCAATGCACGCGATAGGGTTATCATGAACAAAATCACTGCCCTAGAAAGGGCCCAAAAACCGAGTTACTTCCCTAAAGGAAATCCTTTTTCCAAAAATCAAAGTGAAGAAGATAGGTCGAGCTCTTCTCAAATCCCAAACACATTGGCCCTAACTAATATTATTGAGCAAAATTATTCATTTGATGATGAGGAGAGTGAAGGGGATGAAAGTTAGGATGAACAAATAGATGAGCAAGCCAATATTGTGGAATCTGATGTCTTCAACATTTTTGTAGGAGGATCATACACGCATCCTCCCATTAGTGAGGTCACCCTTAAGGAAGAAAAATAAGAATCCATTCTTAATGCTAATAGCCAGGGAAAATTGAAAGGTGTCCAATATTCCCGAAAGGAAATGGACAAAGACCCCTCACCTCCTAAGGAATAACCTAAGGAACATCCATCACCTAAGAAAGCCACTCCTAAAGACTCCATCCCAAAAGTTCCTTCCAAGAAGGATCCCCCAACAAAGGTCAATCAAAAAAAGGATCCTCCTAGGAAAGAATACAAGAAAAAGGAAAAGGGGAAGGAAATTAAACTTGACATTGACATAGGGGTTGTCGTCAGAAATATGATTATACATGTTCCCCTAAAGGAGATTGCTAAGATTCCAAAGCAACAACAACAAATTAAGAAGTCCCTGGGAATTCAAGATGAAGAATTACTTGAGGAATTGCAAAACATTCATATTCCTGACTGAAACCCTGGGCACGAACCATTCTTGCTTACTTTGGCTATCAATGACCTCTTCTTACACAATTGTATGCTAGACTCAAGCACTTCCACCAATATCATGCCTTTGAGTATTATGAAGCAATTGGGTCTCAACATCACTTGACCATATAAAAGGGCGTGTGGTTTTAATTCCAAACATATGGAAGTTGAAGGCATCATCAAGGACCTTAAGGCCTCTTTAGCTAGGAGTCCCGATATATCCCTCCTCGTGGATGTTATTGTTATTGATATTCCTGATGTGTGGGGGATGTTGCTATCCCGGAAATGGGGAGATACCATTGGGGGCCATGTTCAAATGGACCTATCATACACAACCATAATGCAATCCAATGGCACCCCTTTTACCCTATAGGGAACCTACATATTTATCCCATGTGATTAAGCCTGGACCATACTACGAGACATGCAAGGTTGAGAAACCTTCCCATATCCTCCCTACCCAGGAATTCTGAATTCTAAAGTGGCTAATCTCTCAAACAAGAAAGAAGTGGAAGCCTAAGAAAGAATATAAGGTTGGGGACTTAGTCATGGTAGCTAAAGATCCCATGCCTGTCAAGATCCATGGAAGGGTTGGGGATGACTATTACTACATTTCTAAACTTAACGATGAACCTTGTCCCGAATCAGTCAAATTAAGTCGTATTACCTCCTTCCTTGAGACTTGACATTGTATCATATGCATGGTAGAGTAGGATGCATTGCATGTTGATTTTTGCATTAGAAACAACATCATATTATTTTCTCATGGTAGATAGATGAATATTTGCATATTTTATTTTTTGTTGATTTTATGGACTAACATATTAGCATGTGTGATATTGCGACGCCGCGAAAGCATGTTGCCCCTTGTTTTTCCATCTATTATATGTGCAGATGACAAGTCTATGATAACCAAGAGATTGTTGGAGTTCTCGTGACCTATCGTTCGAGTAGCTTCACCCACTTCTTCGAGAGATCACGTCCCAATTGGAGCCACATGTTACCCACCATTTTGTGGGTAATATCCCTAGGAGATTTTTTTTCTCCAAGATGGTCTTTAGTTGGCAGCCATTAGCTAGCTCACTGTGCCATTTATCTACCATTTGAGCCAACCATGTGGTCCCTCACCCATATTCCATGATCGTATGTTTGAAGGTGGGCCTCCCAAATCTAAAGGTATGCTTTGTCATTTGGAAATTGAGTATTGTAGTTTTCTTATAATGGACACTTCTAGGCATGGATTAATGGGGGTATTCAATAGAAAGACTGGGATAGGTCTATGCTTATTTCCCCTAGACCTCTTTTAGGAATTAACCTTGGATTCTAGTCCTGTGGGATCTCTTTTACTAACCATTTGGTTCCAGGGTTGGTATTTCACAGGAAACCTTGATTTTGGTTGTGTGGTCCTGCTCCCTTATCTTCTTGTGTTACCCTCTTTCCATTCATGGTTATCCCATCCATCATTTCTCCCACCTAGGTCCACATTCCTCCATTGGGTCCACATAGGGTTAGATTCCCCCTTCGTCTTTCCCACACCTTGGGTCATCGCCTTGAATGGACCCTGGAGGTTGATGTAGCTGAAAAGAAAGTTAAAAGAATATATGGCTACATTCAATAGGAAAAGTACCACAAAATGAAAAATATGGTTGGGATAAGAACATTTAGCACGTGGGAAAAAGCCAATACATGAGATCTACCCCATCATCATGGCCATCACCCTAGTTCCTACAGGTTCTATGAGCCTTCTTCATCATATAGGAACCCATGATTGTCCCAAACCCTGGTGGGTGATGAAATGCCCCACCTTAAAAGGGGGATTTCACTGCTATATCTTACACATCATGCTCTAACCCCTTGAGCCCCGAGCAGTCAATCAAATAAAATCATAAAAAAATAAAAAGGCATAAAAGAAGGGTAGAAAAATCAATGTTGGGGCACCTCATGTACCATGATTTCTCCCTCCTATACATTATAAACCCAAGTGTGGTCTTCTCTCTTATCAGCTACCCTTGTACCCCAACATGTGACCCAGGGTTGCCCCTTCTCATCCCCTACTTCATTCATTGTATCTGTCACATGCCATCACCTTTGAAGGATGTACCTTGAATATTGTCCCCTTTGGAAGTAGAAACCACCTAATAGGGTTCTTGGTTAACCCCATTTGGAGTTTAGGAGATATTGGCACATCTGAAAGCCCATTATGGAAGGGCAAGCCATTATGAAGTCCCCACCTGTGATCCATGATTAGGTAATCTCATTTAATCAATTTCTCTAATGAATTATTGTATTGGAAGGCTAGGGGACACATTGGATCTTATGCAGGATTGCAGATGGTTTCCATTTGGGGTTTGGTCTCCCTATACAGAGTCCTAATCCTCTAGAGGGATTTATTGGAACATGTAGGGTGAGCGTTGAGATCCATGGTCCTCCACAGTGGTAGATTTCACTCCATGGATCCCCACAACCATTCAGAGATTACTCGTGGTTCACTTATTGGACGAGGAGGATGCGCCTGATCCATCATGCCCAACTCGCCTAGATCTACACCATACACTTGGCAGATGATCCAGGACTTTCACGATGTTGTGGCATCACCTATGCCATCATCCTAGCCCTTACAGGTGATCTACATGTATCTTCGATTTGTTTGGAGACCCATGAGGACACTTCTGTGCTCCCACATGTGATTTGGAGCACCAAGGTTATTACAAGGGGCCAACCCCTTGTCCGCTACTTTTGAGGGTCATATTCTTCATTGTGGCACCTATGGACCTCATTAGGCTTCTTAGAGGGCCATACAACATGCATAGATTATTATTTGACCTCTTGAGAGAATTTCTTGTTCATTTATGTGCTAGTTTAATGGGCTTGTCACCAAAAGTTGTATAATTAGAACATTACTTTATTTTGGGGGCTTATGTAGGCCAAGGAGGATAATTCGAACTCATAAGTTGTCTATAAATACAAGTGACATGAGTTCATTTCTCATCATCACTTTGGTTCAAATCTCTTATCTCCCTTGAGATTTTCGCACTTTTTCTAAGGATGAATTAGAGATTTATGGATGAGTTTTGATGTGTGGATAGTGGTCTATCTTCTCTTGGAGCTTCTTTATTGTCAATTGCGAATGGTTCGATATACTCTATTACATGTAAGTACACACTTTTTGATGTTATTATTTTTTACTTTTGTCATATATGTTGGATTAGAATTTTCGTTGTTCTAGGGCTAATTGTTACAAGCATTTACTTCTTAATATTGTGGAATTTGTCTCTATTATAGGATTCCATTGAATGTATGGGCCATGTAATGGGAGTGAAATATCCTAAGTATAAAATTTGACATTGACAAGCCATTCCTCTTTCACATCAAAGTATAAAAGTTTTAAGGTTGCATCTTCTTGACCTCGAAGGCAAATGTGGTGATCTTGAGGCCTCCTTGACTAGGAACCAAGAATCCTTACTCTTACTTGACATAGACTCCATTCTCCAACATATTAAGGCACTAATCTACTAAGGGTGGTCACTAAAATCCATATTTTGTCACATCCTTTTGGGACTAGCCACATTGGGGTACCTAGGGCATCAATTTTTCCAACAAGCTAGCCATCAAAAAAATTTGATCTCCTAGGGTCTCCTACACCGGCCTTTCCTCTAGATATTCTCAAATTTTGAAGCTATTATGATGGTAGAGTTGGGATAAAAGTAAAAAACTAGCTCTGGGATCAAAAATTTCCCTTCCATCCCTAAGGCTAGTACCTCATAGGGTCAAGACAACATCTTCAAGTGAAATTATTTCCTTGATCCGTTTCCCCACCTTGTTTAGGGTAAGAATATCATTGGTTGCCTCATACTTTCCTCATACCCTAGACCGGGTCCACTTCGCCCCGTGTGGTCTCACTCCTTTAAAGGACCATTCTTCAAGAACCATCCGGGATACCAATTCTAACAAGGCTTTTAAGGTTTGGGGAACTCCTTCACGATCTTATTCCCATAAACCTAACCCCCAAAATCCTCTCTTCCTTTCCCTAGAATCTATACTACCTTGCTTAGTGAGCAAGCTCCATCTTTCAAACGTTTTTGGGAAAGGGTTTGTTTGGGTCACTCATATCCATTTAATCATCATTCATTAGTGACTCCATACATATCGGGTATCCTACCATCGATGAAATTCCATAAATAGAAGGGAGCCTTAGCCGAGGTGACAGTGGGCTAAGTCTCCATTTTTTGTCCTTGGCCTAGCATTTTCCCTTTAGGGATCCCCCTTAGGTCCCTGCTTGTTTGAGTGGTAACAGGTTGGTGCTTACAAATCTCGTAGAAAAGAAGATTGGTGTCTCATGTATCTTAGTGGCTACAAATATTTTAGCAAAGGGATTGGTGTCTCATGTATCTTAGTGTTTACAAATATTGTGGCAAAGGGGATTAGTGTCTCCTGCAAGTTGGTTCCTAGAAATATTGCAACAAATGGGAGTGTTGTCTCCTATAGGTTTGTGTGTATAAATATTTCAACCAAGGGGATTGGTGTCTCTTGTAGGTTAGTGTCTACCAATATTGCAAGAAAGGGTATTGGTGCCTACAAATCTTACAACACGGGGTGTTGATTTTTCCTATAGGTTGGTTCCTATGAATTTTGTAGCAAGAGGTTGGTGGCTACAAATTTTATATTGGTAGGTTGGTGCACACAAAGAATTATTGTAAATAAATATTCATGTATATCTTGTGTTCCATATGTGATATTGTTTGGCTATGATTAATGAATGTTTAAATAAGTAATAAATTTTCTTATATTGATTCACCTCCCCCCCACAATCAATATAAGTGTGAATCCAATAATTTGTATCAAATCTCCTTTTAAAGAAGTCTAACCATTGAAAGGAAGACCTCGCAGGGACCATGTCTAGTCATGAAGGTTATTTCACAAGAAAAGCTCCATTATTCGATGAAACAAATTATGCCTTCTAGAGGGTAAGGATGCAGATTTATCTAATGTCTCTCAGTTTTGGCATTTAACAATCTATAATGGAAGGTTATAAAGCTCTAGAAACTCCTCCATCTAATCAAGATGGTAATAATTCTTGCGTGAGTAATGCAAAAGCCATGATTCCATCTTATGTGGCCTATCAGAATCAGAGTTTGTCAAAGTAATGCATTGTGAATCTACAAAGGACATTTGGTACAAACTTCAAAACAACTATGAAGGAGATGACAAGGTGAATAGGGAAAAGCTTCAAACCCATAGAATATACTTTGAGAGATTGAATATGAATGATGAAGAAGATATTGCAACCCTCTTACTTCGCGTAGATGATATTGTCAATGCTAATAGAGGGCTTGATGAAGAAGTTAAGGAATCAATGGTTGTACAAAAGATGTTGAGATATCTTGCCTTCAGATTTTATGTAAAGGTCTCAACTATTGAAGAAATAAAGGACATGGAAAATATGAATATGGATGAGCTACATTAGATTCTCACTACATATGAATTGAGAACAAAAAAAGGAAAGTCAACTCTAAAGGAAGCAACTTTCAAAATTTCAAAGAAAATAAAATAACTTAAATCCATTAATTATTCTAGTAATGAAATCGATGAAAAAGAAGCATAATTTGTCATAAATATGTAAAAGAGGATTTGGATAATACAAAAGTAAGCTACCATTCAAATGTTTTGATTATGGTATAATAAGACATTTTGTTGCTAAATGACCATATGAAAATTGTGAGGATAGTGATGATGTAGAAGAATATGAAAATATAAGCAAGTCTTATAGACACAAAAGAGAAAAGTATTCCAAGAATAAAGGTTTTTATTCTATAGAATATAGAAGCTCCTCATAAGAGAGTGATGAATATCTAATATTGAAAAAGAAGCTTATTTTGATAGCCATCGATCAAAATATTGTTGATAAAGAAGATGAAAACAATTAGAAGAGAAAACATATTTAGAGGACGATGATATTGATGGGGAAGTAAACCCTTAATAAGAACTTGTTAACTCCTTAGAAGAAATAGATAGACTCAAATACAAGATCGAAAATAGAGAGAGATATTGTAAAAATATGAGAAGAGAAAGGATTGTGATCTTGATGAAATAAAAATTTCCATTTTCAAGACACAACTAAAAGAGGGAAAGAGGATAGAAAAGGTGGTGAGAATCTAGTTGAAAGAATCGGATTTATGAAGGGAACAAAATGGAATACATATTTATAACAAAAACATAGAGATATGTAAACTTGAATTCTATTAATAAATAGAATGTGTCGAAAAAGTAAAGATGTGGAATGAAACATACTGGCCCAAATGGTGGTATCTTATCTCTAAGAAGAGATGTGACAACTACACAAATTTGGTAGAGCACTTTACAATGAGGCTGAAAGGCCCTTTTCAACATAAATCAACAATGAGGAAACCCTAAAAATCCAAAAACTTGGTCGTAGGAGTGAAACAACACAAGGTTTGTGGGCTCCATGTTGAGAAATCTAGGGGAAACAAGTTAGGTGATTTCTCTTGCTTTGATAAATGCTTGTGATATATTTTTCTTAACTTAATTTGCTTCTTCTTTTACTTGTTATTATTAGGTTTTATTTTCATAAAACAACTGCCAAACCATAGAGAACATTTAAAAAATAGGACACTATATATAGGCGATCAACCAAGACCAAAACCTCTCCAACTGAGAGGAAAACCCATCAAAACTCTTATCTTCTTATAAAAATTCAATTGACAAATTCCAAGATCAATGACCCTTGAACAAGACCCCTCCATGTCCAAGTCAAACCTATTATGAAACCAGCTCACAAAAAGATAGAAAAGATAGATCAACGCCTTAGAAATAAGCCTCTTCGAGGGGGAACCTCCTTTAAATTACACAAATGAACAATTCTTGGATGATACAAATGATAAGACCTCCTTTCTATATATAGGAGTCTAAGGGGTCATAATATAATTAGAGCCGACATAACAATAATAATGTAAGGGCATAATAATAACAATAGTGGGCTTCTATGGGCACAATAATAAAAATATGGGGACTACATGGGCACAAAAATATAATAAGGGGTTGTACTAGTAGTATAGGGACCTAACATGCCCCTCTCCTTAAAAAGATGTTGTCCTCAACGCTTGAGTAGTTCTTGATGCTTCTGTATAAAATTATTGTCCTCCCATGTGGAGCCTTTAGCGGGTAATTTCTTTCACTTGATGATATACTTTGAAATTGATCGATTTCGTAGCTATCGGGTTCTAGTTTCTATGACTGCTCCAGGTTCCAATATGACTTTTCCTTCCTCATCAAGTTCTGACAATATTGTTTGAACTAGGATCTTCTGCAACTTTTGAATGAGTGGCAACACTTATTTGTCCTTCTTCCATTCATCCCTTGCTTTGTTTATCCAATCTGGTTGGATAATAGAAATAGCACAAAACAATGCTTCCACATCCTCATCCTTTCTTGAGAGTGCATCTGCAACAACATTTTGCTTCCCTTTTTTGTAGATGATTTCGAAGTCATAACCCAATATATTTGTGACCCATTTTTTTATGTTCTTCTAAAGATAATATTTGTTCTAAAAAGTATTTAAGACTATCATGATCCATTTTTACCTCGAAGTGTCTTCCCATTAGCTAAGGTCGTCATTTCTTAAGTGCATGTAGTATTGCCAACATTTCCTTCTCATAAATAGCGTTTTTGTGATGTAATCGTAAAAATACCCAATCACCTCCATCAAAACTTATTTCACTGTGATGTTGATTTTCCTGTTGCTTCATTTGATTCTTCACCAAAGTGGCGTTATCCTTTAAAAGTTGGAGAACTTGTTGTTGATGCTTGATGTGATCTTTCACTGCTTGAATATTTTTCTTCTTGATATGTCCTTCTATCTTGAGAGTTTGGGGAGTGGTAATTTCTTCCAATGCATTACAAGATATGGTCGGATTCATTTCTTGATGCTCGACGTGATCTTTCACTTCTTGAACATTTTTATTCTTGATATGTCCTTCTATCTTCATAGCTTGAGGAGTGGTAATTCCGGCCAATGCATTACAAGATATGGTCGGATTCATTTCTTCTTTCTCGATGTGATCTTTCACTTCTTGAACCTTTTTCTTCTTGATATGTCCTTTTATCTTGAGACTTTGAGGAGTGGTAATTCTTGCCAATGCTTTACAAGATATGGTCGGATTCATTTCTTGATGCTCAATGTGATCTTTCACTTCTTGAACATTTTTCTTCTGGATATGTCCTTCTATCTTGAGAGTTTGAGGAGTGGTAATTCTTGTCAATTCTTTACAAGATATGGTCGGATTCATTTCTTCTTTCTTTGGGGTTGGTTCCAAGTGTATATCCTCTTATTTTGATGTTCCTTGATCCTTTTCTTCCTCCTCTTCACACTCAATGTAAAATAATTTCTTCTCAGCACACTTATGACCTTTAATGTATTTGTTATCACAATTGTAACAAAGCCCTTTTGCTCTTTTTTCTTCCAATTGTTGTGGTGTAAACCTTGTAGGTTATGGAAGGCTAGGAGAAACAACAATTCCATCTTTATAGTTGTGAGAGGTAGACTTCCTTGTTGCCATAATTTTGCTTTCCACTTTTCTTTCCAACCCAAATGCATTCTCCAATGAATCAGGTTCCCAAAGATGAACCTCATGTTGAATGTTATCCTTTAAAGTCCCTATGGTGACATCAATCCTCTACTTCTCTGGAATATCATTTTCCCTTATATTCAATTTTTGAAAGTCCTCAATGTGCTCTACCACTGAACACTTTTGTTTGAGATTTATCAATTGGCTAAAGAAGGTGTTTCTCTTTGTGTCCTCATACTATGCTATCATTTCCTCTATGAAAATTGACCATGTAACAAGTGGTTTACGAGAACAAAGCCCTTTATACCATAAAATTGATCTGGTTCTAAATATGAAGATGTAATATGTACCTTTTGTAACAGTTGCACCTCATGTAGATTAAAATATTGCTCCATCTATAGTATCCTATTTATCGGATCCTTTCCATCAAACTTCCTCATATCGCCTTTTCTCGATTTTAGAAGCTCTATCTTGAAACGAATTTAACTTTGTAATTTCAAATCTCCAAGTTCTGAAATTGCGTTTTGTCATCTCCCCCTGTGTTCTCTTTCTATCCCCACAAGTCTGATCAAGATTGGATTCTGCAAGGAAGAGTTGTCAAATCTCCCACGATGACCTGATTATAGACTGGTTCAGTAGAGCGCACTTGTACGAAGTGCCATGTCCCACTGTTTCAACCTTAGGATTTGAAAAATATACATAGAACATTACAGTCCGTCCTCTTTCTATAACTTCTTACAAAATTTCAATCTAATTCTCAAAGAGAAAGTTATGACGATTTTCCCAAGGTCACCTATTTAGAATGTAATTTGGGATTCTACAAAAACCCTAACTTCCTCAGATTATATATCCGAAAATATAGCGAGATAGCATCTGAAATTTGGATCCAAGCTTCACCAAGATTTCGGTTCAAATGGGTTTTAATTTCAGATTCTGAGCCTTCGTAGAAAAAATATTATAGTAAAAATTACACGATGACCTGTTTGCGATGAAATTTTGGAGCTTGCAAAAACCCTTATTTCCTTAGATCATATCTCCTAAAATATAGCGATACAAGATCTGAAATTTAGACTCGAGGTTTAGACCGATTTCTTCTAAAATGGGTTTTTGTTTTAGCTTCTGAAACTTCATAGTAAAAATTCCATGATGACCTGTTTGGAGCAGCGAAACCCTAGAATCCAAAGCTTTGATACCAAATGTTATGAAACCAGCTCACAAAAAGATAGAAAAGATAGATCAACGCCTTAGAAATAAGCCTCTTCGAGGGGGAAACCTCCTTTACATTACACAAATGAACAATTCTTGGATGATACAAATGACAAGACCTCCTTTCTATATATAGGAGTCTAAGGGGTCATAATATAATCAGAGTCGATATGACAATAATAATGTAAGGGCACAATAATAAAAATATTGGGCTTCTATGGGGCACAATAATAGCAATATGGGGACTACATGGGCACAACAATATAATAAGGGGTTTGTACTAATAACAATAATGGGTTACACTAGTAGTATAGGGACCTAACAAAACCTTTCCTCTTGATGATATGTCCTTCCAGCAACTTTGACCTCAACACCTTATGCAACTTCCACCCCCTAATAGATACTTCTATAATTTCGACTTCCTAGAAGATTCTTTTGCAATTTCGGCCTCCAACAGTTTCTTCTGCAAAAACCTTAGATCACGCATGTGGCTAGAATATGCATGATTTTAACTTCTTTCTTCTTCGCTTGAAATTGAATCTTCTTCTTATCAATTCAGCTTGCAAGGGAGATTTTGTTTGACCCAAAACTTTGGTTCTTTTCATGTGACTGCAATTCAGAATATTTTGTTGCTAGATGATGCCCTAACCTTCTCACATGTGTAGGAATATAGCCCAAAACATATCTAGAGTGCTTTGCTCTTCCTTCTCCTTTCTTCATCAGGAATTAGGCTTCTTTCTCTATCTTGATCAAACTTCTCTTGATGCTTGATTGTGTGTGTCTTGAATGAGGTCGAGTAATCCTTTATATAGGCTATCTTGAGCCCTCAAATAAGTCGAATTCACCTTCTAGATAGGCCGAATTTCTTTGTAGCACTTGAAGAGGTCTTGGAGGGTCTTTTGACTCAAATAAAATTTCTTTACAATATGTAACATGCCCAAGAAGTGTATTTGATACATGACAATGACTTTCTAGACTTGTAAACTCAATGAAAAGCCATAGAATCTCTCAATGGGAGCTTGACCTATAAATTAAATTTCCTTGAGCATGAAACCCATCACTCAAGAATAAAAATAATAAATCTATTTTTCTCATTACATAAAATTATGATTACATATGTCATTATGAATTTCAAACCTAGGTGCATATTCACTCCCTCTTAACTAGGGTGGTATTCATAATCTGTACCAGGGACTTCGACAATCTCAATATGAATAATTCTCATAAGAAGAGTTGGATTGGTAACCCATATGTTTAGCATCATATCATCGAGAAATGTCACATAGTAAGACCTTTAGTAACAGTTGTATATCTCCACAATATCATAGCACAATGTTGGAAAGACAAATGACCTACAGACACCATCATCATTGTCTCTCAAGGTACATACCCCACCCAGGTGTTCACAGAGTATGTCCTTCCATTTTTATTCTTATCTTTGATTCTCAGTTCTTAAAGAATATTGTCCTCTTCGACTACTCTTATCTTGGATTCCCTACCTCATCCTCAAAGAGTATCAGATGCCCGATGCTTACCAAATCCTCCATTCTTTCTTCCCAAAGTGAAGCCAAGAATTATGTGTCTATCTCTCCCTAATAATCAACTAGGGAGTATTTACTTATTATTATAAAGGAATGTACCCATTCCTATAAAATTAATGTACCTAAGCTCCCTCTTATTCGAGGACTTGTCCAAGATTCCTCGTAACAAAGGACTTACTTCCAACAACTTTTTGCTCTAGGTGGAGATCATGGGACTATCAACTGCTTGTGGGGCTCCTTCTGTTGATGTCATGAATTTCATCTTCTTCATTATGGAGCCTTAATATTTTTTAGGGAATTGTCCATCCATCAATTTACTTGAATGAACCATAGGATTCATGTCATCCTTCTTTTCATTAGAAAGTGATATTTTATTCCACATATAACTTTCCTTTATACAACTACCTTTTCAAAGTCGTTTTTCCTTTAGGATTTTCCATCCAATCACATGAGTTCTAGTTGTAGGTGACATCTACAACTCTTCTTTCAGTAGCCCTGTATCAACCCATTTTGATTTTTTTCAAAAATAAAATATGAATATCAAATCAAAGTTACCCTTTGTGATGGTCTTTCATCATGACATCTTGTTTTCTTGCAATATCCTACATATTCATAAACACATCTCCAAGACTTCATGTTTCAAT
Organism: Pinus tabuliformis; assembly: GCA_031772625.1. Taxonomy (NCBI): domain Eukaryota; kingdom Viridiplantae; phylum Streptophyta; class Pinopsida; order Pinales; family Pinaceae; genus Pinus; species Pinus tabuliformis. The sequence continues at coordinate 1,523,504,880 of CM062804.1, read as the reverse complement.
GGTCTTCTTTCTTTTATAAACCTTATCAAGGTCTCCATACCTTCTTCATGGAGATGTTACATCAGATTCTTTATCAGATTTTGATTCCTTATCTTATGAGACCATAGTTGCAACTTTTATGATCTCTTCTTCCTTCCTTCACATATTGCTTCCCCAGGAACTTCTTGACAAAGTTCCTTCATCATGATTTTCAACCACCTCATATTCCATATGATTTCATCTTGTCAATATATGAACCTTGTTTTCATGAATTTTTCAAAGGAAGAGATCTCCTTTCTTTTGATCATGCTCATGAGATAGAGAATTTTCTCATGATATCTGCAGCTATATGATGACATGACTTAATCTATCAAATATATACATACCTCTTTCCTTCTTTTGGTTATCTATGCTTCCTTTGGTAGCTTCCTTTCCTTGATTGAGAGTACTTCATTCATCTTGTGTTGTTTCACTCCTTTGTCACCATACCATCATCCTTCTAAACAATGTATCCCACACAAGGTGGAATGATTAGTGAAACACTTTCTTCTTCCAAGAGAGGTGAACCTTCTAATGAAGATTCCAATGGAGGATTTTTTATTTTCCTCGTCCTGCAAATTCTCCTTCCAAATGGTGATGATGTATGATGAAATCATTTTATCATGTTATATGACCTTCTTCTAACCATATGTACTATCTATTCTTTCAATGAGTTTATCAAGAGCTACTTCCTTTATACGATGATTTCTACATCCATGTAGACTTTTGTTTCAACTTATTCTTTCAATCTTCTCTAATGATGTCATGAGATCTTGCTTCCATGGTATGCTTTCAAATATGATGACATATCCTACTATGATGCATCCTACCATACATATAATGATTCTTTTCATGATAGCTATTATTTACAAAAATTGAAAAGAGCATAGAGAAGGAGATTATCTCAGTCATAGTAGAGATTTCTCACTTCCTCCTTCGTTTATTTATTATTTTCAAGTTCTTCCACTTCTTTGGTGATATGGGCTTCTCGCCTTCCTATTTTTTTGTTTTCCTTCTTGAGTTTAGGATAATTTCTCTTGTAGTGCCCATATTCATGATAGTCATAGCATTGGATTTTCGACATATCCTTCTTGTTCTTTTTCTTAGGACCAAACCTTCCAAACTTTCCTGTCCTCCTATCCATGGTAGAAAATTCTTGAACTTGCTTGTTTCATCCTACATCGTTTTATGCCTTCAACCTGGTTTCTTCAATATCACACAATGACCAAAGTTCATTAAATGGTGTGGCTTCCTTCTTTCTATATATTCTTGATCTAAAGTTTCCCCATTACTTAGTAGTGGATTGGGCACTATGGTGGTCATTTCTTTATCAAACATTATTTCTCCCAACTCTTGTAGTTGGTCTCTTATTTTTGATACCCTCATAAAGTATTAGGTTATTCCTCTTCCTTTGAGATCTTCATTATGTATAGCTCGTTTCTCAAAGATATCACTTCTCCCGCAATACTTACTGAGAACAATTGTACTAGTTTATCATATATTTCTTTTGATGTCCCCAATTTTTCAACATATGTTATAAGAATATCCTTGATGTATTCTACAGGGATCTTTTGAGCACTAATTTATCCTTTCATATACTTGGATAGGGATTGAGATTATTATTTTGGAGGTTTAGTGATTGAGCCCTTAACATATTCAACGACTTCATTTTCTATGAGGATCAAATTTGTCCTCTTATTCCATGCAAGAAATTTTGATGACTCAAATGATTTGTTGCTTTCCTTGCAAAATTAAGTCATTTTGATAGCATATTCAGTCATAAATATAAATGTACCTACTTGTCAAGTGAAGATGATTCTTTATTACAATATATTCAACTTGATGCCTTCTTTATTTTGATGATGATTTTTATAATAGAAGATGCCCTCTTGATTAATATGTCATCCTTCAAAAGTGATCCTTCAAAGAGAGGGAGATCTCCTTGATTCCATGATGATGAAATCAATGCCTCTTCTTACTTCCCTTGGATGTGGAGACTTCAAGATACTTCAATGAGTAATTCTTATTTAAGTGGAGGTAGGGTCCTATAGATATTTTATTTGTGATGATGATGTGAGCTTCTCAATAATGCTTGAATTGTATATCCCTTCATTTGATGAGTTAGGGTTTTGAGGTCTACTTTCTTTGAGATGAATGGTCCTTATTTATTATTGATACTCTTTCTTGTGCTTCATCCCTTAAGTGTCCTTCTCTAAGTTGCCTTTCCTTTTCTTGTCATACCTTTGATACCATGTCGAGAAATATAGGGGCAACAAGTTAGGTGATTTCTCTTGCTTTGATAATTGCTTGTGATGTATTTTGCTTAACTTAATTTGCTTCTTATTTTACTTGTTATTATTATATGTTATTTTCATCAAACAACTGCCAAACCATAAATAACAGTAAAACAAGAGGACACTAGATATAAGCGATCAGTCTTATTTTTGATACCCTCATAAAGTATGAGGTTATTCCTATTCCTTTGAGATCTTCATTATGTATAGATCGTTTCTCAAAGATATCACTTCTCTGGTAGTACTTACAGAGAAAAATTGTACTAGTTTATCATATATTTCTTTTGATGTCTCCAATTTTTAAACATATGGTATGAGAATATCCTTGATGTATTCTATAAGGATCCTTTGAGCACTAATTTATCCTTTCATAGACTTGGCTAGGGATTGAGATTATTATTTTCGAGGTTTAGTGATTGAGCCCTTAACATATTCAACGACTTCAATTTCTATGAGGATCAAATTTATCCTCTTCTTCCATGCAAGAAATTTTGATGACCCGAGCAATTTGTTGCTTCCCTTGCAAAATTAATTCATTTTGATAGCATATTCAGTCATAAAAATAAAGGTACTTACTTGTCAAGTGAAAATAATTCTTTATTACAATATATTCAACTTGATTCCTTCTTGATTTTGATGATGATGTTGATAATAGAAGATGTCCTCTTGATGAATATGTCATCCTTCAAAAGTGATCCTTCAAAGAGAGGGAGATCTCTTTGATTCCATGATGATGATTTCAATGCCTCTTCTTAATTCCCTTGGACGTGGAGGCTTCAAGATAATTCAATGAGTAGTTCTTATTTAAGTGGAGGTAGGGTCATATAGATATTTTCTTTGTGATGATGATGTGAGTTTCGCAATAATGCTTGAATTGTATATCCCTTCATTTGATGAGTTAGGGTTTTGAGGTCTTCTTTCTTTGAGATGTGATGATCCTTGAGATGATCGATCCTTATTTATTATTGATACTCTATCTTGTGCTTCATCCCTTAAGTGTCCTTCTCTAAGTTTCCTTTCCTTTTCTTGTCATCTTAGCTCTGATACCATATCGAGAAATCTAGGGGCAACAAGTTAGGTGATTTCTCTTGCTTTGATAATTGCTTTTGATGTATTTTGCTTAACTTAATTTGCTTCTTATTTTACTTGTTATTATTATATGTTATTTTCATCAAACAACTTCCAAACCATAAATAATAGTAAAACAAGAGGACACTAGATATAAGCGATCAGTTAGGGCCAAAACCTCTCCAACTAAGAGGAAAACCCACCAGAATTCTTCTCTTCTTATAGAAATTCAATTAACAAATTCCAAGAGCAATGAAACTTGACCAAGAACCCTCCAAGACCAAGTTAAACCTTTCCTTTTGATGAGATTTCTTTCCCGCAACTTCAACCTCAACAAATTATGCAACTTCGATCCCCCAGTATATACTTCTGCAATTTCGACCTCCCAGAAGATTCTTATACAATTTCAGCCTCCAACAATTTCTTCTACAGAAACCATAGATCACAATTGTGGCCAGAATATGGATTATTTTGAGTTCTTTCTCCTTAGATTGAGATGGAATCTTCTTCTTATCAATTCGTCTTGCAAGGGATATTTTGTTTGACCCAAAACTTCAACTCTCTTGGAGTGACTGCAATTCAATATCTTTTGTTGTTAGATGATGCCCTAACCTTCACATGTGTGTAGCAATATAACCCAAAACAAATCTATAGTGCTTCTTTCTTCCTTCTCATTTCTTCGTTAGGTATTAGGCTTCTTTATTTGTCTTGATCAAACTTCTCTTGAAGCTTGAGTGTGTGTGTCTTGAATGACATTGAGTAATTCTTTATATAGGCTATCTTGAGCCCTCAAATAGGTTGACTTCACCTTCTAGATAGGTTGACTTTCTTGTTATCACTTGACGAGGTCTTGGAGGGTCCTTTGACTCTATTTTGACTCAAATAAAATTTCTTTACAATATGTAACATGCCCAATAAGGGTCTTTCATACATGACAATGACTTTCTAGACTTGTAGACTCAATGACAAGCCCTAGAAGCTCTCAATGGGAGCTTGACCTATAAAATAAATTTCCTTGAGCATGAAACCCATGCCTTAATAATAAAAATAATAAATTTATCTTTCTCATTACATCAAATACATAAAATTATGATTACATATGTCATTATGAAGATCGAACCTAGTTACATATTTCAACACTACAATGGGGTCGTATCTCAGATTATTGGGGTTGTAAATTTTACATACTATCTTTGTTTGGTTCACTCAATATCCTATTAGAAAATTATAGTAGAGAAGTACACATTTTGAATGGACCCAAGGAAAATATTGCAGCTATCACCTTTCCTCTACCACATCAAAAAAACATTGCTTAAGGCCTCAAAATGACCTCGGAATTTCAAGACCCAAAAACTAAAAAAAACTACCAAGATGGAGAATTGTGCTTTGAGTTAGTGGAATAGATGGGTGGCCACAGATATCCACCAGGATTAGTCCTCCCCCCTTAGGAAGCAATGTTATCCATTGCATTGATTTCCCCTATCGAATGAGGAAAATTTTGCTAAACTTGGCTCTGGGTGAGCCACTTGCCTTAGTGTAGGATTTTCCCTCCTTTAATAACTCGATAAAATTGGATCCTCTATTGGTAAGTTCCCTTAACCTCTGTGTCCATGATATTATTAATGGTTACTTTTTCTATGCAATCTAGGTTGAGCTCTATTAGTTTCAAATGCTCAGTTACCTTTGGTATTTCCAATAATGGTGGAAAGTATGGCTAAAGGAGGTCCACATTGAACACTTGGTGTAATACAAGGAACTGGGGAATTTTTGGCTCAAAATCATTGTCACCCACAACCTTGGTGATAGTGTAAGGTCCATAAAAAAGTGGACAAAGCTTCTTATGTGTTTGTGTAAGGCTATATTTATGCAATTGAACCAAATCTTGTGCCCCACCTAAAATTTTTGTGGTACTTGATGTTGATCATGGAATTGCTTATACTTAGTATTGGATTTATGTAAAATATCATGGACTGCTTGATAGATGTGCTAAACCGATCCAATGAATTAGGTATCCTTTTTAGCCTTAGAGTATGCATGGGAATATTTATCTTATTTGGATGCAAGGGGTAGAGATATATCAATAGGACCCAATGGTTGAAATCCTATACCCACCTTAAAAGGGTTGTAGTTGGTCAAACCATGGAGCATTCTATGGTAGTTGTGTTGAATATATGGGAGGATTTAATCTCATGTGTGTGGATGTTTGGATTTGTACATGTGCAAGGTATACACAATCATTTAGTTGACTACCATTGTTTGGCCATCAATTTGGGGGTTATAAGGCAATGGATTTGGTAAGCTTGGTGTCCAATAGTGATTAGAGGCTCAACCAGAATGTGTTTAGGAATTTGTTGTCCTAATATGATATGATGTTATGTGGTATCAAAAAAAGTACCCACACTTGTTTGAAGAAGAGCTTGGTAGTGGCCTCCATTGTGATATTCTTCTTACAGGGTGTCAAAAAAATTGTCTTATAAAATCAATCAAAAACCATGCATACACAGTCATTACCTTGCTTGGTTTAAGGAAAACAAAACATGTAATATATCAATATGGATTCCAAGGGCCCGTTAGGAGTAGGAAGAGGGACATACATACATTTCTTCATAGTGGTTGGTTTGTAAATGGAGTAAGAAGTGAAATATATGATAGATTTGTTAACATCCCCATCTATGTTTTGGCCAATAGAAATAATTTTTTATCACAACCACTATATTTTCCATGCCAAAGTGTCTTGCCATAGTCGGCTCTCGTTTTTTGCTCCAAATTAATAATTTCAAGGGGAAGTTCACTACTCACATGTTAGGCCCTTATGAAATTGATATTATCTTTGATAATGGTTCCATGAAAATCAAAATCGTTGATGGAGAATGAATTTATTCCTTGTCTATGGGCATAAAATAAAATTATATCAGTAGCCTAGATTAGAGAGGAATTTATTCAAGAAGTATTGCAGCAACCGAGAATGGAGGTTGTGGGAAGGGATTATTCCCAACCTTCTACCACCTCGATTTAGTTCTTTATTCTTTATATATATAGGAAAAAAGGGATTAAAAAAGAAAGAGAAGAAAAAAGGAAAGGAGGAAAATGAAAAGAAGAAAAGAGAGAAAAAAGGGATATAGAGAGAGAGAAAAAAGAGAAGAAAAAAGGGAAGGAGGAAAATGAAAAGAAGGAAAGAGAGAAAAAAAGGAGAGAGAGAGAGAGAGAGATTAGATAAACAATTAACTATGAAAACCAATTTTCTAACACAATTTAACATGAATTTTATTTGAAAAATAGGTCTCTAGTAGGATACTCCAAGTCCTACCATTTTTGTAGCATTCTACTTACCTCAAGAATCATAGTTTACCATTAATTTTCATTTATCTAGTTTGCAATTTGAAAAATAGGTCTCTAGTAGGATACTCCAAGTCCTGTCATTTTTATAGCATTCTACTTACCTTATGAATCATAGTTTATCATTCATTTTCATTTATCTAGTTTGAAAAGGTCATAATACCAAATTAAATCTAGCAGAATGACCTTCCTCTTACAACCTAAGGTACGAGATTAAACTAGATTTTTTCAATTTTCAGCTCTAACAATAATTGAGAATCCTACCCTTCTTAATAAGTTAGGTCTAGAGATTTCAAAAGCACTCAATATTTGGAATTTTTGTCATTAGAACTTGAGGGTGGCCATGAAATTAACTACACAATCTTCTTTATTGTCATAGCTAGGAAAAGGATAGCATTCAAAATTTGTGTTCTAAATATGATGACAACCTCAAATTTTCCCAATAGAAACCTCAACATAAATTGCTTCAATCATTCAAGAAAATATGCTAGTGGTTGCCAAACTTGTATAATGGTTTATGTATGACCTACAATAAGCCTTTTGAGTCTGTTTCACAATCTAAATTTATGTTGATGGTAACCAACTTCCAATTCCAAGGTTAGATGCCCAAGAAAACCATTCTCTTCTTTGTTCACATTTTTAAAAAGAACATACATATGAGTGTCAACCCAAGTTCTTATTCAGGTAATATAATGTAAAATGAAGTTTCAAACTCTTTAATTTACTGAAAATAGGGAAAAATCATGAGCTTTTATGTATATTCTCACATGGCCATTAAGTGATATTTGTATTATGATTATAATTAGCCCTTCACTAAAATACATATGCACATATACTTGTTATCTTGTCCCTCATACTGATGTTGTAACCTTTCTTTCCACCTTTTGGCGTTATGCACTCACCACCCTTAATTTTCTACCACCTTTGCCATAATTGTTACATTGATCCCTTTGCATATTATTATTGTCATTGAATTCATGACTCTCATACTCAACATTATTTTTGACCCAACCTTCCCTCACCATGATTATCTCCACCTCACCTAGAATTATATGCAAATTTTGAAATGAGGGGGTATGACTAGAACCCATCCAATTTTCAAAACATTCCCTTAGTCTTATGTGCACCTATATCACTTACAATGCTAAACTAAGAAATTAAGTGTTTCAATAGAACTCCCAACACTAAGAATTGACACCATGGTTAAACAAGGGGTAGTAAGGAAAGAAACCATAGACATGAAGGTGTTAGAATGGTATATGAAGTTCCATTCATTCATATTTATTTTTTGGGTAGCTAGTTCGTACGTATTTTTACAAAAATTTCAAGGGTGCAATAATGAGGTGTCCCAAGCTTTTGCAGAGGGTTCCAATGGTAAAATTTCTTGAGCTTGTGCCCTTTTCTTTATATTTTCTAAGGAACAAGTGGCTTGAGTCATTTCCTTACCTCAAATAGGTGAGTGATGGTTTAAGAACAAGAAAATTGAGAAGGGAATTTGGGCTCATATTTTATGTGAAACTAAGTAGAATCTAAATCAGGCTAAAGAAGTTCCATAGACATGGATCAAAGAGGAATGAATAAACATCTTGTTCATTCTGCAAAAATATATTATGTGTGAGGGAAAGTATGAAGTCATGTTGTTATACTACATTCGTCTTTTGTTTCACTTTAAGGCAGATGACAAAGTTAATTTCCATTTTTACCTATGGAAGAGTCTTTGTAAAATTCCCAAACACATCTAATGATACCCTAGAAATAGGGGCCATAGCTTATACCACCATGGATTGGTCAAAATTTTGATATGAAATAATTGAAGAAGAGGAACAATACTTAGTATTTTTTTCTAAATCGTAATCGGTTCAATGGAGTAGACATTTATGGCCTATGAAATCGTAGAATGTGGGCCCCCATAGATTTAAATTGGTGCTAAAATTCCAATGGAATTTATAGTTTTCCCATCCAATTCTTGGTTTGTATTTCTTTTCCAGTTGCATCTCCATTCTTGGAGTCATTCAAGGACATATTGTGAGTTTTTTCCTTAGGTATAACAGCCAAATTGAATTAAAAAAATGATTTATGTAAGTTTGGAATGTTGGGTTGTGTTATATTCTTTCCACGATTAGCCCACGTAGTTAACTGGGGGATTAGAGGGGGGGCGGAGCCCCACCCCCCCTTCGTTGCGCCGATTGCATAGTTGGGGGGTCATAGGGGGCTTGAGGGGTGTAGGTAACCCCCCTCTATGGCGCTGCCTCGGAAAATTTTGTTTTTGGACCCTATATTAGGTTGGGTGAACCTACCTATGGTTTTGTGCATGATTTTTGCACATGGTTTTGTACGCGATGGTTTTTGGTCATGGTTTTGGACGTGATGGTTTTCGGTCCACGGTATTTGATGCTTCAGCATGTATAAATATGCATTGTAACATTGAAAGGAATATAATGAAAAATCAAGTTGGTAGTCCCAATTTTTGGATCCAAGGGAAATTCTCTGTGTATATGTGTTTTATGTGTTATGCTCTCGCATTATTTATTTTTTGTGTTTTAGAATTCGTATGCAGGTAATTTATGTACAGGGTTAAAACCTACATTTGGTATTAGAGTTGTTTTGGCTTCAAGGGGACGCCTTTGTTGCTGAGGGGTTTCACTCGGGCCTGTGGTAGACCCAGTTCAATGGGAGATCTGTGGGATCGATTCTAGTGGTGAAAGAGGATGGCAAACGATGGAAAGATAGAGATCAAGAAATTTAATGGTCAAAGTTTTGAGTTATGGAAACTCACGATGGAGGATCTATTGGTGGATAAAGATCAGTGGGTCGTGATAGATCCAAGTACTAAACCAACGGGAGTGTCTGATGAAGAATGGAAGAAGTTGGATCAGAAGGCTAAGAGCACAATATGATTGTGTGTCTCAAATTCAATATTGCTGAATGTATCAGGCAAAGTTACAACGAAGGCTTTGTGGGACAAGTTAGGGACTTTGTACCAATCTAAGTCTCTGGTGAATAAACTGTTTCTACGGAAAAAGCTATATAACCTGAGGATGAAAGATGGAGACTTGGTAACAGAGCATCTGAACGCATTTAATACTGTGGTAAGTCAGTTATTGTCTGTTGATATTAAAATTTCAGATGAATATAAGTGCATCAATTTGTTGTGTTCTCTACCAGATTCGTGGGATAGTCTAGTTATTACAATAGGTAGCAATACAACTGCCTTGTAGTTTGATGAAATATTCTCATCCTTACTGACATAGGAGATGAGACAGAAAAATATGGAGAGCCAGAATGGTGATGCCTTGTCTGTACGAGGACGGTCCCAGAACAGAAACAAAAATAAGTCATCGAATGGGAGATCAAAATCTCCAGGAAAACATGTAAAGGTGGTGTGCTGGAAATGCGGAAAAGAAGGGAACTACAAAAGGGACTGTAAATGTAAAGCTCCTGACAAAGGAAAGGGATTTGATGATGCTCCTTTTGCAGAGGAAAAAGCCACCTTAGATGAAGGTGGGGATGTGTACTTGGCTTCTTCAAGTACACATGTAGATCATGAGGCATGGTTGATTGACTCAGGTGCATCCTTTCACTTCACTCCCCACAGAGAGTGGTTTTGCGAGTATGAGAAATATGATGGTTGTGATGTCTTCTTGGGGGATGATAGGAAGGCTAGAATCGTTGGTCATGGAAAAGTAAAGTTGAAGTTGCAAGGTGGAATGGATAGAACACTTTCGGGTGTTTTGGATATTCCTGCATTAGCCAAAAATCTGTTTTTTGTAAGCAAGTTGGATGATGCAGGTGTAAAAACAGTGTTCAAGAAAGATACCTGCAAGATGGTTCGGGAGCACTGGTATTGATGCGGGGAATTCGTATTGGAACTCTGTACAAGCTGCAAGGTAGCACTTTTGTTGATGGGTGCAATAGTTCTGTGGTTCCTGAAAGTGGAGCAGAAAATCTAGTGGTCTCTCGAGAGAAGACCATGCTATGGCATCAAAGGCTTGGACATATTGGAGAGAAGGGCCTTCGAATACTTCATGGTAAAGGTATGGTAGAAGGTATAAGTAATAGCTCTTTGGATTTTGATTTCTGTGAAAATTGTGTATATGGGAAGCAGAATCGGGTGAGTTTCCCCTATGGTGGTGTTGTGGCCAGCAACAACCCCCCCCCCCTTTTTCATTTAAATGTTGTCCAAAATACTAAATGAATGGAGACCCTTAGTTAAAATTTAGGAAAAACAAGAGTTTCCCTTCTTCAAAATAAGGTTACCATCGTAAGCTTAGGAAGATATTTTGAATACTTTAAAACCTAAGTTTATGATAAGGAAAAAATCTTTAAAAAAGCCGCATCATAAAATGATAAGAAAAACACCTCCATTTGGGTATAATCCTGGTATGTGCAAGATTCTCGTACTAAGAAATATATCGCATCGCAAGAAAGTAATGCTAATAAGAGAAAACTTCAAGATTTTTTGATTTGCGATAACACCGATCGCAAGATCGCATATCGCAGGGAATAGGCTAACAAAATTTGGCAAGCATAAAACTTTTGTGATCTACGATGTTGGGATATCGCGATAAAACGATGGTTTCGATATTAAGCCAAATCAACTCTGCGATGTTATATTTGTGGGTCGTTGTGAGAGCGTGATAGTGCAATAATGCGATGTCGCGATCTGCAACGATTGCGAACCAAATCGCAAAATCACTCCATCACGAATCTTTCGGGCACGCTATTCAAGAAAATCCACTTACCATAATCTGACTCAAGATCGTGCACTTTTAATGATAATAAAGGAATTAGTTGTCATCTATTAAATGTAGACGTGTGCTTTTGCAAAGAATTACTTCACGTAAGGTGGCATATTTGATATATCTGCTGCATTTAAGACTCTCCCATCACCTTTCTTGATCAGTCATTTCCATTTCGCTTATGAGCTGCAGGAACGGAGAATGAAGGACGATACCAAGCCATACGCAGGAAGAAATGGGAAAGAAAAATAAGGCTCAGGGCTCTGAGGTGAAGGAAATGGCACCTTTATATACATACACAGCTTGTAGCAGAGACACAGGGATATCGACGTGGGAAAGCATGTACAGACTGCTTGAAGAAGAAAACCCCATAATAATGAAGGTTACCACTGTCGCAGACTCACAGGGCTCTTCGGAAGCATCTTTAGAAGAACTAGTGTGCTCATTCCTTCATCGGATAGCAACAAGGCCCAAAATTCTCCCATATACGGATATGATCAAGTGAATACTTGACAATGCAGAAATGAACAACGGACAGTTCAAGATTCAAGGACATGGACTCATCGGGTCATTCGCTGCACAAGATTTAAAGCTCATGTATCATCTTCCTGAACCGTAGGCGACTTACAATGCACAATTCATTAAAAAATTTGTGGCGGAGAACCCAAACCTATCAAAGACCACTAAATATTGGTCCAGAAAAGATGAACCACTCAAGAAAGACAAAAACGGTATGTACAGCACTGGTTCCCTCACCTCTCCATATTGTTTTGCTGCGGCCATGCTTTGTAGATTATTTGGGATGCCAGATATCAATAAGTTTTCGTCTGAATGGTTACCATTGATAGATGCTGCCACAAATGCCGTTATTATAGATTGGGCCAAGATCTTTTCTGATAACCTATTCACGTCTATTATCAATTACCAGTCTAAAAGATCCATGTCTCAAAGGATCTATCCTCCTTTTTACCTATCCGCATATGTTATGGATTCTATTTGTTATGTGTCTAAATTTCCCGCTATGGGTCGGAAATGGACAACTCAGGACCCATTACCCATCCATGTTTATCATAAGATATTATGGGATTCTCAGTTCATTCCACATTTCTACCAGATTTGTCACGGGCTTATCTTACCCATGTATAGAATGATGTATGATAAAGACCCCCCGAGGTGCTCACCTGAAGCACAGATAGATATCATCCCCATTGCAAGATGGTTCGGAGAAGAATGGTTCACCTATATTAGAGTATTTGGAAGCACCGTCCCCCTCATGTCCTGCCTTTGTATATCCCTGACAAGCTTTTGGCTCGAGAAATTGCATATCAAACCTGTTCAGAAGGCAGCCTAACTAAAGACCTAAAAGACAAAAAGAAGGCCATATGGCCACAGTTTCCTGTGGCTTGTGGGGCCTTTTCGTTGTTCGATGTAGGTCACGCATTCACCGAAGTACAGAATATGACGTGTCTACAATTATTTAAATTCCTGGCAAGACTATTTGACCCAAATGAGGTTGCCTAAGATTTCACAACGATAGTCAAGATAAAAGTGTTCGTTGGAAAGAAGGATTTATTTGATGATTTATTTCAGAGTAAAAGCTCACTTCAGGAAATTTTGCGGGAAGCCCAATCACGATTGTCTCCAGATGACCTCCAAAGATTCATGGTATACAGGGAAAGAAGACTAGCCAGTGTTCCTCTAGAAAAGCTGCGACTATCTGCCAGAGAACCGACTCCAAGCATTAGCCTCAGTGGGAATTCAAGCACTTCCGAATCTAAATCTAAGACTAGACAAGATATTCCTGAGCATTCTAAAAGATTCGAAAACAACCAAGATAGGAACGAAGAGTCAGCTAAAGACACTGCTCAGTCAATGGAATTTCCACAACAGCAAGTTATCGCCTCCTCGCCAAGAGATGTCCCCCCTCTCGTCATTGAAGCACCACCCATCACAACAGAATTAGATAAAGAATGGGAAACCTTCAACGAACTGATCAATCTTGAAGGACAAGCCCCAAAAACACCTGTGAGCAATACACAGGTAGCACAAGAAGTGGGCTCAACCATAGTCAGCAATGTCACAGAAACGGAGCATATTCCTATCGCTCCATCTTCTGAGCTTCTACTGAATGTAGAAGAAATTCCCCCACTGGACATATTTTATAGTCCCCAACATAAAGCGGTTGTAAGAAGACAGAGAAAAAAGAGGAAGTTAGAAAATACACTTTCTCAGGATGCTGAACAATTAGACGTCCTATGGAAAGATCCTGCCAGTAATTTGACCAAAAATATCACCAAACTGTGTCAGATCGCAGGGGTGTATGCCTCTGCGACTATTGACAAAGCGTCATAAGTACAACAATTGTTGAAAGAGCAAGAGAATCAAATACAGGTACTGCAACTACAATTGCAACAAGCCAATGCTAATAATGAGGCACGCAAACAGCTTGAAAAGTTGCAGGAAGATTTCCAGCAAATGCAAATAGGTTACCAAAGAAGTTTGGATGAAAAGGGAAAACAGTTGCAGGATGTACTAGAGATGCACAGAGACGACCCTAAACTTACAGACTTTATTTCAGAATCTATTGCCTTGAATGATAAACTACTGCAGCAACAAGAAGTGTTGGGACAAAAGATATCACAGTGGAATTATTATTGCGAACTGAGTGATAAAATCACCAATCAAGTGGTAGACTTGCGAAGTGACTATGATCAGATTGACAAACGAGTGACGGAGTACTTGGCTTGGCAGGATGAAGACGAGGAAAAAGGAGCAGGTGCACCCAGGATAAATGAGAATCATAAAGAGTTTCTCTTCAACAAGTGGGACGATCAAATCAGGGAGGCGGAACAAGTAGCAGAAACAGCAGCCACGACAGCAAGCATTCTTGTCGACTGTGTAAATGAAAATTTGCACAGAGCAAACTTAATCGCAGAGACCACCCCGGGGTATTTACCAAATAAACTATGACTAGAAGCAGAAGGTGCAAGAAAAGGGAAAAGCGGTCCAAGCACTAAACAGGTTAAATTGGGAGTGTTACTGGGCATACTTGGTGAAGCCGCATAGTCAGTGCATGACTGTGAAATGTATCATAAATGTGGCTGAGAAAGTGGTGCCAGCTCTCATAGATTCCGTTTTCTCAGCGCAACTCAAAGCAGAAGTCAGCCAGCCGACTCTCCTTAAACCAATGATGAATGCATGCAGCTTTAAAGATCAGATTCATAAGTAGCTTAATTTAGAATGTTGTTTTTACTTAAAAATTAGATTAGAAAAGGGACGGTCATTTGAAAACCGCATCCTAAATTTTGTAAATAAACTATTATTAGAATTAGGAAGTAGTATTTAAACCCTTCTCATGCATTTAGAGAAGGGTCCAGAAATTTGTCAAAAACTTGTCCTCAGAACATGCACTTTTGCACCCTCAGAGGAGGTTTTGATGAATGAATGGATCAAAGTTTATTAATGTTTTGCATTTGATATCTGCTACTAATGTTGCACTTCTGTACTCTTGGTATATATTAGAACAAGTAGAGATAAATCATTGTTGCTTGAAGCCTATGAGTAGGACCAGTCATAAATGGTACTTTTATCTCTTGACCATTTCTGCTTATATTCTTAAAGTGATATACAGTTTTTAGTTGTTTATATGTTATTGCATGAATGTTTGAGTTACCATTTGGCACTTTTGTACGGTGGAGCCATTTATTTATGTTTGATATATGAATAACTTATTATGCGATATGCTGTTCACAACTATTTTGTCTAACTTTTTATGCAAAGTGGTTCATCTTCATTGATTCCCATTCTTATGATAGTTGAATGATCTTTATTACCAGTTATTATTTGAAATCTCTTTAGATCGCATAATAGAAAAAACACATCCCGGGTTAGCATAGATTAGATGTGCTGTTTTTATTAGATTACAATAGCATAGAATTATATTAAAGTAGCTTAGATTAGAACTCTTAGATCAGCATCATCCAACTCTGCACACACACACACACCCTTAGATTTGGAAACTGGTCCCATTATCCCCAGTTGGACCCGCTATACGAAACGGATAAGGAGCTGCCAACCAAGGTCCGGACCAGGCGGGTATCCCCCTTGTTGTCGACCCGATTTTCGGGGCTTCAACATATTTGGCACTAGAAGGAGGTCCTGAGCATAGTGTCTGTCGGAATGGTTTGAAATCGTAACATTTGAATTGGGATGGCTGCTCACAAACTTCCCATTTGGAGTTGCATCCATGTTCGTGCCTCTTCCAACACTCCACATGAACTGGTAAGACTCTTGTCTCAGGTAAAATTCAATGGTAAGAATAATTCTTCTGCTTTTAATCACGCCCTTCAATTTATTCAAAATATTTCAAGTTCGAACGTTCAAAAAATTGATGAAGGCATTTTATGCAGAATTTTTACTCTCACATTCACGGCGGAAGCTAGAAAATGGTGTAGAACCCTCCCAGTTTCCTCAATTCACAGCTAGGATCAATTTGCCAAGGCTTTCATTTGTAAATTTGATTGCTATGATTATGATCAGGTATATGATGAAATTGAGTATCTACGAAAAGAAGATGAATCTGTTAGGGATTTTAATATGCGATTTCATCTTGATTGTCTAAAATATGATCTTGAAAATGAACTCATAAATGAAGAATCTTTAGATTATGCTGAGCATTCCCTACCTCCTATGTCTAATCCATCAGAAATTAGTTCAAGTCTTGTTTTATTTTCTTCTAATAGGAATGAAAATTCCAATTTGAATGTGCGAATCACTCATGATGAAGAAACTTCCCAAAGCTTAGGAAACATGCCTGCTCTAATGCAAGAAGACAAAAGCAAGAATTTTGAAAGAAAGCCTGCCTTGGAACCAGAAAGCAACTTGGAGACAAGGTTAGATAATATCATCGCAAGTCAACAAATGCAGATGCCAAGGTTAGAAAAGCAAATTAATTCTCTTTCGAAAAATACAAACATGCAAAGGTATGATCTAAAGCCCGATGTCTACAATGAATTGATGAACAAGAATTTTTTCACGATGACATTTTCAAATGCATTGTTTCAGAATCACATTTTTCTCTTTATCCTGATGGCTTTAGTGATGATAATTTTTCCCCCTCAGTATTAATGATATCTCAAAAAGTACAGAGGATTATTCACATGAATCACCATTAGGTTTTCAAGATAAAAAGGTAGCTATATAACATCCTTTGGTCATTTACAAACAAGAACGACTTGACCTTCCTTTTCTGAAAATATTAGATGAAAAAGAAAAATCTAGAGAAACCTTTAAAATCATTTATGATAGCTACTTTGATGATGATGATGTTGATTTATCTCAAGTAACTCAACAGAGCTCAGATAATGAGAGATATTCTAATTCGAGAATCATATCAGTCGATCCTCATTCCAGAGTGACAGATCATTTGCATGAATTTACTATTCAAAACAATATCCCGATCTATGATTCGTATCATGAGCAAACCCCCATGCCTGTTCCCAATCATAACTTGTTTTCTGATTCACAAGACGTAATTCGAAATTACTCGGATCCCGTAATTCTGGCCAGTTCTTGTGAAAAAGAAGATATTTCAAGTCAATCCCAGTTGTGCTGTAACATTAGTTGTACAGATAATCATTGCATTCTTTTTCACTTGCACTCATTTTGTATAAAATCGGATTGTATTTTAAATTTTCAGATTTTTGTTAGATTACTATGGTATATTGAGCACCTTATCAAAGAACATTCGAAAGATGTATTACCATTTTGGAAAACTAAATTGTGTCAAGGAAATACAGAACTTTTTCAATTCCAAGATCAATCAATATCAACCTTTCAGAAGAAACTTCTATGTCATCCAAAACATCATCAACGAAAGAAAGTATTTTTGGAAACTTGCCAGCAATTCTCGTTAATTAATAAATCTCTTTCGAAAAATTTCCATCTATTTTTCATTGATTTATTTAGTGATTTATATGTGGAAATTTTCCTTTTACGAGAAATTGCTAAAAGCTTGACTTTAACGCATAGTAGATTACAGGTCATAAAAACTAAAAAATCACATTCGCAACCTGGCTTGTCATCTTTCCTATTACATGATCACCAATCCATAACGAAAATTCATCCTGATTTTTATGATCCAATAGGTATCCAATTGGAAAGAAGATTTCATAAGAAAGAAATTTCAGGCGAAATTCCGACTGAAGTTACACTTTCTGATCCTACATTCAATGTTCACAGTCCAAGAAAAGTTTTATTCTTAACACTGATGTTTAAAAGGTACATACGTGTAGGAATAAAAATGAAAAGATGGTTCCACTGGAAATATCAGTTTACCTAGTTAATTTTTCTGTGTATAGTTAAAATAGAAGTAGGGGTAGTTTAGCTAGGTTATTAGGTGGATAATTTAATTTTTAAATGTTGGTAGGTAAAATAAGAGAAGAAATTATCCCTATCATGTACATAATCCAAGGGAATAGTTACCTCTCATTTCTTTAAATATTTTTCTCCCTAATAAAATTTGTTGTGGTTAACAACATTTGGCATTTACTAAAGACACCATTTCTCTATCAAATTTTGAACTTATGCTTGTATAAATAGCAAATCTTTTGGAAACTTGATCTTTATTATCAATAGATACGGTTAAAAACTTTAACCCAGATATGATACTAGTTTCAACTTCAGGAAATTTGACGAAAGCAATCTTAGTGAAGGAATTGTTTTATATCAGTACAATGAAAGGTATCAATAACAAAATGAGGATTCCCTGTAGAACAGACATTTCCAAAAACTCTATTATCGTTGTCCAGAGCTTTCTTAAGGAAAAAATGACTTCCTCCATGCTAAAGAAAATCACAACATTTAGAGAAACGACCCAAGGATACACTATATCTTGAAGAATAAGAGGTCTCATCACGAGCCGGCTTATCATGATCACAGATATTATAACTTGTTGTCTTTGCCATTACTATCCACCAAAACAGGGCAACGACTTAAGATTGTTAATATAAAAAGACAAGGGGTTTCATCACGAGCCAGCTTGTTCAGCAAAAGTGTAAATCAAGTGAATGACTGTGTCATAATTTGGCTACCAAACCAAGACATTGTTCTTTAAGAATAAAAAAGAAAAAAGTGTCAATATGGGTTTTTCTTTGGAAGTTGTAGAACACCTTAAGCAGGATAAAGGATCATTACTGGGTAATAGGTAACTCTGTCGAGGCTATGGACGCCTGCTGGCAGTGGAGGCTCTACCTACGATGAATGAGCATATTTAAAAAAAAAAACTGGTACACATGGAAGACCTTATTTTATCTTTACAAGACCAAGTAATGGCTTATGTAAATGCAAGGACAAGCTGAGGAAGCAAATAATTAAAATAGAAAGAGTTTGGAATAAAATGTCATTGACAGTTTGGAGTATAATGCGCTTTATCTTTTTATAATAAAGTTTAAATTTTCTAAAAAATGTTTGTTTTGGAAATTTGAGAAGTTCAATAGAAAATCAGAGATAACTGGTTCTCCCAAGTGAATCGCCAATTGTTGTGGCCAGCAGCAACACCCCCCCCATTTTTCATTTAAGTGTTGTCCAAAATACTAAATGAATGGGGACCCTTAGTTAAAATTTAGGAAAAGGAAGAGTTTCCATTCTTCAAAATAAGGTTACCATCGTAAGCTTAGGAAGATCTTTTGAATACTTTAAAACCTAAGTTTATGATAAGGAAAAAATCTTTAAAAAAGCCGCATCATAAAATGATAAGAAAAACACCTCCATTTGGGTATAATCCCGGTATGTGCAAGATTCTCGTACTAAGCAATATATCGCATCGCAATAAAGTAATGCTAATAAGAGGAAACTTCAAGATTTTTCGATTTGAGATAACACCGATCGCAAGATCGCATATTGCAGGGAATATGCTAACAAAATTTGGCAAATAAAACTTCTGCGATCTGCGATGTTGCGATATCGCGATAAAACGATGGTTTCGATATTAAGCCAAATCAACTCTGCGATGTTATATTTGTGGGTCGGTGCGAGAGCGCGATAGTGCAATAATGCGATGTCGCGATCAACGACGATTGCGAACCAAATCGCAAAATCACTCCATCACGAATCTTTCGGGCACTCTATTCAAGAAAAGCCACTTACCATAATCTGACTCAAGATCGTGCGCTTTTAATGATAATAAAGGAATTAGTTGTCATCTATTAAATGTAGACGTGTGCTTTTGCAAAGAATTACTTCACGTAAGGTGGCATATTTGATATATCTGCTGCATTTAAGACTCTCCCATCACCTTTCTTGATCAGTCATTTCCATTTCACTTATGAGCTACAGGAACGGAGAACGAAGGACGATACCAAGCCATACGCAGGAAGAAATGGGAAAGAAAAATAAGGCTCAGGGCTCTGAGGTGAAGGAAATGGCACCTTTATATACAGACACAGCTTGTAGCAGAGACACAGGGATATCGACGTGGGAAAGCATGTACAAACTACTTGAAGAAGAAAACCCTATAATAATGAAGGTTCCCGTTGTCGCAGGCTCATAGGGCTCTTCCGAAGCATCTTTAGAAGAACTAGTGTGCTCATTCCTTCATCGGATAGCAACAAGGCCCAAAATTCTCCCATATACGGATATGATCAAGTGGATACTTGACAACGCAGAAATGAACAACAGACAGTTCAAGATTCAAGGACATGGACTCATCGGGTCATTCGCTGCATAAGATTTAAAGCTCATGTATCATCTTCCTGAACCACAGGTGACTTACAATGCACAATTCATTAAAAAATTTGTGGCGGAGAACCCAAACCTATCAGAGACCACTAAAGATTGGTCCAGAAAAGATGAATCGCTTAAGAAAGACAAAAACGGTATGTACAGCACTGGTTCCCTCACCTCTCCATATTGTTTTGTTGCGGCCATGCTTTGTAGATTATTTGGGATGCCAGATATCAATAAGTTTTCGTCTGAATGGTTACCATTGATAGATGTTGCCACAAATGCTGTTATTATAGATTGGGCCAAGATCTTTTATGATAACCTATTCACGGCTATTATCAATTACCGGTCTAAAAGATCCATGTCTCAAAGGATCTATCCTCCCTTTTACCTATCCGCATATGTTATGGATTCTAATTGTTATGTGTCTAAATTTCCCGCTATGGGTCATAAATGGACAACTCAGGACCCATTACCCATCCATGTTTATCATAAGATATTATGGGATTCTCAGTTCATTCCACATTTCTACCAGATTTGTCACGGGCTTATCTTACCCATGTATAGAATGATGTATGATAAAGACCCCCCGAGGTGCTCACCTGAAGCACAGATAGATATCATCCCCATCGCAATATGGTTCGGAGAAGAATTGTTCACCTATATTAGATTATTTGGAAGCACCGTCCCCCCTCATGTCCTGCCTTTGTATATCCCTGACAAGATTTTGGCTCGAGAAATTGCATATCAAACCTGTTCAGAAGGCGGCCTAACTAAAGACCTAAAAGACAAAAAGAAGGCCATATGGCCACAGTTTCCTGTGGCTTGTGGGGCCTTTTCGTTGTTCGATGTAGGTCATACGTTCACCGAAGTACAGAATATGACGCGTCTACAATTATTTAAATTCCCGGCAAGACCATTTGACCCAAATGAGGTTGCCCAGGATTTCACAACGACAGTCAAGATAAAAGTGTTCGTTGGAAAGAAGGATTTATTTGATGATTTATTTCAGAGTAAAAGCTCACTTCAGGAAATTTTGCAGGAAGCCCAATCACGATTGTCTCTAGATGACCTCCAAAGATTCATGGTATATAGGGAAAGAAGACTAGCCAGTGTTCCTCTAGAAAAGCTGCGAATATCTGCCAGAGAACTGACTCCAAGCATTAGCCTCAGTGGGAATTCAAGCACTTCCGGATCTAAATCTAAGACTAGACAAGAGATGCCTGAGCATTCTAAAAGATCCGAAAACAACCAAGATAGGAACGAAGAGTCAGCTAAAGACACCGCTCAGTCAATGGAATTTCCACAACAGCAAGTTATCGCCTCCTCGCCAAGAGATGTCCCCCCTCTCATCATTGAAGCACCACCCGTCACAACAGAATTAGATAAACAATGGGAAACCTTCAACGAACTGATCAATCTTGAAGGACAAGCCCCAAAAACATCTGTGATCAATACACAGGTAGCACAAGAAGTGGGCTCAACCATAGTCAGCAATGTCACAGAAACGGAGCATATTCCTATTGCTCCATCTTCTAAGCTTCTACTGAATGTAGAAGAAATTCCCCCACTGGACATATTTTATAGTCCCCAACATAAAGCAGTTGTAAGAAGACAGAGAAAAAAGAGGAAGTTAGAAAATACACTTTCTCAGGATGCTGAACAATTAGACGTCCTATGGAAAGATCCTGCCAGTAATCTGACCGAAAATCTCACCAAACTGTGTCAGATCGCAGGGGTGTATGCCTCTGCGACTATTGACAAAGCGTCAGAAGTACAGCAATTGTTGAAAGAGCAAGAGAATCAGATACAGGTACTGCAACTACAATTGCAACAAGCCAATGCTAATAATGAGGCACGCAAACAGCTTGAAAAGTTGCAGGAAGACTTCCAGCAAATGCAAATAGGTTATCAAAGAAGTTTGGATGAAAAGGGAAAACAGTTGCAGGATGTACTAGAGATGCACAGATACGACCCTAAATTTACAGAGTTTATTTCAAAATCTATTGCCTTGAATGAACAACTACTGCAGGAACAGGAAGTGTTGGGACAAAAGATATCACAATGGAATTATTATTGCGAACTGAGTGATAAAATCACCAATCAAGTGGTAGACTTGCGAAGTGACTATGATCAGATTGACAAATGAGTGATGGAGTACTTGGCTTGGCAGGATGAAGACGAGGAAAAAGGAGCAGGCGCACCCAGGATAAATGAGAATCATAAAGAGTTGCTCTTCAACAAGTGGGACGATCAAATCAGTGAGGCGGAACAAGCAGCAGAAACAGCGGCCACGACAACAAGCATTCTTGTCGACTGTGTAAATGAAAATTTGCACAGAGCAAACTTAATCGCAGAGACCACCCCGGGGTATTTACCAAATAAACTACGACTAGAAGCAGAATGGAAGTAGAAGGCGCAAGAAAAGGGAAAAGTGTTCCAAGCACTAAACAGGTTAAATTGGGAGTGTTACCGGGCATACTTGGTGAAGCCGCATAGTCAATGGATGACTGTGAAATGTATCATAAATGCGGCCGAGAAAGTGGTGCCAGCTCTCATAGATTCCGTTTTCTCAGCCCAGCTCAAAGCAGAAGTCAGCCAGCCAACTCTCCTTAAACCAATGATGAATGCATGCAGCTTTAAAGATCAGATTCAGAAGTAGCTTAATTTAGAATGTTGTTTTTACTTAAAAATTAGATTAGAAAAAGGATGGTCATTTGAAAACCGCATCCTAAATTTTGTAAATAAACTATTATTAGAATTAGGAAGTAGTATTTAAACCCTTCTCATGCATTTAGAGAAGGGTCCAGAAATTTGTCAAAAACTTGTCCTCAGAACATGCACTTTTGCACCCTCAGAGGAGGTTTTGATGAATGAATGGATCAAGGTTTATTAATGTTTTGCATTTGATATCTGCTACTGATGTTGCACTTCTGTACTCTTGGTAGATATTAGAACAAGTAGAGATAAATCATTGTTGCTTGAAGCCTATGAGTAGGACCAGTCATAAATGGTACTTTTATCTCTTGACCATTTCTGCTTATATTCTTAAAGTGATATACAGTTTTTAGTTGTTTATATGTTATTGCATGAATGTTTGAGTTACCATTTGGCACCTTTGTACGGTGGATCCATTTATTTATGTTTGATATATGAATAACTTATTATGCGATATGCTGTTAACAACTGTTTTGTCTAACTTTTTATGCAATGTGGTTCATCTTCATTGATTTCCATTCTTATGATAACTGAATGATCTTTATTACCAGTTATTATTTGAAATCTCTTTAGATCGCATAATAGAAAAAATACATCCCGGGTTAGCATAGATTAGATGTGTTGTTTTTATTAGATTACAATAGCATAGAATTAGATTAAAGTAGCTTAGATTAGAACTCTTAGATCAACATCATCCAACTCTGCACACACACACACCCTTAGATTTGGAAACTGGTCCCATTATCCCCAGTCGGACCCGCTATACCAAACGGATAAGGAGCTGCCAACCAAGGTCCGGACCGGGCGGGTATCCCCCTTGTTGTCGACCCGATTTTCGGGGCTTCAACAGGTGGTAAGAGGGTGAAACATATATTAGAACTTGTGCACAGTGATGTGTTTGGACCTGTGAAGGTTCCATCACTGGGTAGATCTATGTATTATGTATCATTTATAGATGACTTCTCAAGGAATACATGGATATATTTCCTTAAGAAGAAATCTGAAGTCTTTGACAGGTTTAAAGAATTTAAGGCTCTGGTGGAAAACCAGACAAAGAAGAAGATAAAGGTGTTGAGGACAGATAACGGTGGATAGTTTTGCAGCAAGGGATTTGAAGAATTATGTAAGAAGTGTGGTATAGCATGGCAAAAGAATACTCCATACACACCTGAGCAAAATGGAGTTGCAGAAATAATGAACAAAACATTGATGGAAAGGGCTAAAAGCATGCTCAATGATGTTGGGTTAGGACAAGAATTATGGGCAGAGGTGGTGGAGACTGCATGTTACCTAGTCAACAAATCACCTTCATCAGCATTGGAAGATAAGACTCCACAAGAGGTATGGACTGGTAAGAAGCCTTCTCTTTCACATCTAAGGGTATTTGGATGTGATGCATATGTACATGTTCCAAAGGAGAAAAGAACCAAGTTGGATAGTAAATCTGAAAAGTGCATCTTTATTGGGTATAAAGATGGTTTAAAGGGTTATAAGCTTTGGAACCCAATAACAAGGAAGGTTGTGTATAGCTGAGATGTGGTGTTTAGAGAGGTGAAAGATGTTATTAAACATGAAGTCCAACCAAAGGAACCTAAGAAGATAGAGTTTGAGCTAAAGGAGGAAGAATCAGACTCTACAACATAGGAGGAATAAAAAGATGAAGAGCCACAAACTCCGGGTGTGAGAAGATCAGTTCGAGAAAGAAGGCAGCCAGAAAGGTATAGTCCATCTGCTTTCTGTTCAAATTTTTCTTTATCTAGTACTGATGATGATCCCATAACTATGAAGGAAGAAGTTGATTCAGAGGATGGAAAACTTTAGAAAGAGGCCATGGTTGATGAAATGGCATCTTTGCACAAAAATGAGGCTTGGTATCTGGTGGAGTTGCCGGCTGGAAGGAAACCCATTGGCAGCAAATGGGTGTTCAAAAAGAAAACAAATGTAGAAGGAAAAGTGTAGAAATACAAAGCTCGGTTGGTAGCAAAAGGTTATTCCCAGTTGCTGGGAATTGATTTTGGTGATATTTTTTCTCCTGTTGCCAAGGTGACTTCTATTAGATTACTTTTATCTATTGTTGCTGCTTTTGATTTTGAGGTAGAACAGATGGATGTGAAGACACAATTTCTTCACGGGGATCTGGAAAAGGAGATCTACATGAAGCAACCTGAAAGCTTTGTGGTGAAAGGTAAGAAAGAACTGGTATGAAAGTTAAAGAAGTCTCTATATGGGTTAAAACAGTCACCAAGGATATGGTATCAGAAATTTGATACATTTATACAGGGACTTGGCTTCACCAAAAGCAAAGCAGATCATTGTGTGTATTTTAAATTAATTGGTCACTGTGTTATTTATTTGGTCTTGTATGTGGATGATATGTTGTTGTTTGGAAATGACAAAGAAATTATCCAGGATTTGAAGACCCAATTGTCCTCCAAATTTGACATGAAAGATATTGGTGATGCAAACTATATTTTGGGCATGGAAATTAAAAGAGATTGGGCAAAGAGGAATCTCTGGTTAAACCAGAGGCAGTATGTCGAGACAATATTGCAAAGATTTAATATGCAGGATAGTAAACCGGTGAAGGTTCCTATTCCTATAGGTGTAAATTTATCTGTTGAATAGTGTCCCAAGACACAAGAAGAAGAAGAGGACATGTCCGGTATTCCATATGCAAGTGCAGTTAGTAGCTTGATGTATGCAATGGTATGTACTAGACCAGACATTGCACATGCAGTGGGAGTATTGAGCAGCTTTATGTCAAAACCAGGAAAGGAGCATTGGAGAGCGGTGAAGCGAGTTTTTAGGTATTTGTGTGGCACTAGTGATTATGGTTTGTGCTACCAAGGAAGACCAGGATTGGACAGTGTGTTGGATATTCATGGCTTTGTTGATGTAGACTGGGCTAGAGATCTAGATCAGAGAAGATATACAAGTGGGTATATGTTTAGCCTATTTGGAGGTGCAGTGAGTTGGACGAGTAAGAAACAATCTGTAGTGGAACTATCAACTACAGAGGCAGAATACATGGCAGCCACTCATGCAAGCAAAGAAGCAATTTGGTTGCAAAGATTATGTTCAAGTATGGGGTTAGTACAGGGAGCTATAAGGATAGACTGTGACAAACAAAGTGAAATTTTCTTGGCAAAGAACCCTGCATATCATTCAAAGACAAAGCACATTGATGTTCAATATCAGTTTGTGAGGGATATGATAAAAGACAAAAAGGTGTTGCTGGTAAAGGTGGACACTTTGAAGAATACCGCAGATGCATTGACAAAATTTGTGAGCTCTGAGAAGTTCTCTTGGTGTAGAGAAACAATGGGCCTTGTAGGGCTAGATAAATGACTAAGCTCTCTTGTGGCACCCTGTGGAAAGAAAACAACAAGTCGGAGAATGTTGGGTTGTGTTATATTCTTTCCACGACTAGCCCACATAGTTAACCAGGGGTTAGAGGGGGGGCGGATCCCCCCCTTCATTGTGCCGATTGTGTAGCGGGGGGTTCACAGGGGGTTTGAGGGGTGCAGGTAACCCCCCTTTATGGAGTCTGGGGCAGCACCCTGGAAAATTTTGTTTTTGGACCCTATATTAGGTTGGGCGGACCTACCTATGGTTTTGTGCATGATTTTCACACATGGTTTTGGACCCGATGGTTTTCAGTCCATGGTTTTGGACGTGATGGTTTTCGGTCCATGGTATTAGATGCTTCAGCATGTATAAATATGTATTGTAACATTGAAAGGAATATAATGAAAAATAAAGCTGGTAGTCCAGGTTTTGGGATCCAGGGAAAAATCTCTATGTATATGTGTTTTATGTGTTATGCTCTCGCATTGTTTATTTTCTGTGTTTTAGAAATCGTATGCAGGTAATTAATGTACGGGGTTAAAACCTACATGGAAAATGTGCTTGTCCAAGGTCCATGAGAGCACACTACCCATGATTTTTCAAGTGATCATTTTGCAAAATGCTCCTCCTTGTGCAAAATTTGCATTGATCTTCACTAAACAAAACCCTATCTAAAAATATATTTAATAAATCATTTTCTAGACTATGAAATCCTAGGAGTGTGGTTCCCCTAGCTATAACCTAGTTTGAGAGCCCAGCATAATCATTGGTTTTCTCCTTTATGTCCATGTTTATATCTTATGGCCAGTTGCATCTCACTTGTTGGAGTTATTCAGGGACATATCGTGATTTTTTTCCTGTGGGTATAAAAACCAAATCGAGCAGCAAATTTAGTTGTTTAAGCTTTGGAAAATTTGTTGGCCAAATCCCATGTGAGCACATTACCTATGATTACTAGAGGAATCATTTTGCAAAATCCTCCCCTCGTGCAAAATTTGCATTGGTCTTTATAGAACAAAATTGTAGCTTTGAAGAGGCTCAATAAATCATTTTTTGGCATATGGAATCTTAGGAGGGGAATTCCCTTGGTTGTAACCTAGTGCTAGGATCTAAACAAAATCAATGATTTTCCCATTTAATTCCTAGTTTGAATTTTATGGAAATTTGCAGCTCACTTCTTACAACCATTCAGGGACATATTGTGATTTTTTTTCCTTTGGTATAAAAACCAAAAGTCATAATGAGAAGAAAATAAATGTAATCCAAGGACACAACTGTGATGCTACAATGACACTAATGTGGATTCCAGGTGACTTGGGAGGACATTAATAAATCAACCAACAATTAATGAAAATGATGCAATATAATAAATATAAAGAATGCCCATTAATTGAAACCAATATGCATCATTCCTCTTGGGGCATCTCTCGTTTATTTTTCTTTTAAGAAATGGTTTTTATTATTTATTTTTATTTTAACATCCATTCCTTAATTTGAAAAGAGATAAAAGAGAAACTAAAGAAATAATACCAAAACTTTGGATGTATGGATGACTTTCAATTAACATTTTTTAACTTGCAAATATAAATTATACTTTGCATAGGGCTAGTTTTTGGGATCAAAGTTAAAATAACTGTGGGGATTTTGCATTAAGGTGGAAAATATCATTTGCATATGAATTGTACAATGTTATTGGAAAACCTAATTTTGTCCTAAGTGGCCAACATAAGCTTTCTCTTTATGCATTTTCCTTAGGATATTATCTTGGTTAGATATATCTACGAATATTATCAACTAATGGAATCGTATGTGTGGAATTTTTATTTATACCATTGTGACTCATTTATAGCCATCACACCATAAGAGACACCCATAATTGACACAACATACGAAACACACATAATGTAAATGAACTAATGTACATAGTGGCTACACTATATGAGAATAAATGTAAGGAACTTCTACCTTCTATTAACCAATCCCCAATGTTGAGAAGAGATTGATGCCTCTATTTATGAAAAATTTAGTGCATGAGTAAAGATAATAATGCTCATCAATGTATATTGAAGTGGAATTTTTAAAATCCTAGTTTTTTGGAATTTAAAAAACAATAGTTTTGTGGAAATTGTATACCCTAGTAATGTGAAACTTGAAAACCCTATTCTTGTGGAATTTAAAAAACAATTGTTTTGTGGAAATTGTATACCCTAATAATGTGAAACTTGAAAACCCTATTCTTGTGGAATTTAAAAACTCTAGTTGGTGGTTAAGGTTTGTTACTTTAGTGTATGCCATATCAAGGGTGTAACATCCCCTGGTTGATTTTCTATGTAAATAAAAAAAAAACTAATAATAATAAACCAAGGTCATGGGACATGTATTCCAATTTGAATGTCAAGTAAAACATAGTGATGGGGGTCACTTGTGATTCATTTATGGCTATGGAAATTATAAAATGCAATGGCAAAGGAAAAGTGGCAATAATTGGTATTTTGTCTATGAAATAAAGGAAAATAGGAGAAAAGGGAGGTGAAGGGTCATAGATTTGCATGAGGAGAAAATTGAAGGAAAAATGAAGAAAATAGAAGCCTCAATGATAAAAAGGATTTTGAGGACCAATTCACAACCTTTTTTCAGTTTTAGCTTGGAGTTCTCTTCTATTATCTCACTCTCTCATACTCTTGCACACTTAAAGTATTCTTCAAGCATTCTTGGAGCAATTTGGCATATAATAGATTTGGAGTAAGAAGGCAAAGGAAAGTGGGAAAGCGTAAGGGAACAAGTGGATGAACAACTATAGCTAGATTCCTTTGCAGGTAGCAGGTTACATGTGTGATTTCCTTGATGATTTGCGGATGAATGGTATATGCATGTGATTATTTTGTTATGTTTTTCATTTGCATAGAGGAATTTCCTAGATTGACAATGGTTTTCAGCCTTGCCTTGCAATTTTTTGAATAGCCATGGTGTTGTGGGTTTTTCCATTTGATTTTTTTGTAGTTGGTGTTCGTGATTCCTTATGGATGTGGGTTGGAACAAACAATCTGGAAGCCCTAGAAAAACTTGGGTTGAGTTACTGTCCGTAGAGACTAGGTTGGGACAAATTCTCTAGAGCCCTTGGTGGGTTGAGACTCTAGTCCCTAGATTTGGGTTGGACAAACATTTAGAGCCCTGGAAGGTTGTGGGTTGAGTTAATAGTTCTTGGAGCCCTGGACAACTTGGGTAGAGACAGATATAGTTGGTGTTAGTGATGTCCAACCGTGAGGTGGAATCATTAGTTGAGGGTGAAGGTGGTTTGGCCTTTTGAAGGCCTGGGTTTGGTTTTGTGAGCCCTGGAAGGTTGTGGGTTGAGTTAATAGTTCCTGGAGCCCTGGAAAACTTGGGTAGAGACAGATGTAGTTGGTGTTAGTGATGTCCAACCATGAGGTGGAATCACTGGTTGAGGGTTAAGGTAGTTTGGCCTTTGGAAGGCCTGGGTTTGGTTTTTTTGGTTCATTCCATGAGATACCACATTCACGATTGGAATATGGCGAAGGGGTGATTAATTGAAAGAGAGATTTGGTTCAGGCCAATATATGATCTGGTGATATGTGGAAGTCCCTAACTTGGTTGGCATTTTCATATGTTAATAAGAGTTATTCTTCTATTGTGATTCATGTATATTTGTTGGCACTATGTTGGCGACATTATGGCTGGGTTTCCATGGTTTATATGATGGTTATATGTTGTTCATATGATGTGTATCTTATATCGCTCTTATCATGAATTGTTTAGCTATTTATCAATTGATGAATGTATGGACTAATAAGTGTTGTTGCGGCTATGAGGAGAGGGAATAGGGCCTTCTCGGTGACTCTCAAATGAATCTCAGAATTTTATGATCAGATATGCATTCATGACATGTAGCTTACATGTTTTCCATGTGTTTTACGCAATATTTGTTATGTTCTAGGAAGTCTAGGTCAAGTTCTACCTTCAAGTTTGTATGTCTAGCCTTGTTATTATGTCATTCATTATTCTAAGAAGTTTCAAGAACTTCCGGTCAGTGATCTAGAGGATGACTTAGAATTTAGCCTTGGATCTTGAGACTGCACCCTCTAAATTGGACAATTTGGGTCACAATCGCACCCAAGCAAGCTTGTGTATGTGGATTGAGGCTTATAACCGCGTGGAGGCCTTGGCATGCATGTAGTTGGGGGTTAAATTTCATGAAAAGGATCCCTAACTCAGGGTTTGGCTAACTATGGTGGTTCTTTGACCCTTGAGTGTCCCTGTAGCCCTATGGAATGTTGTGAGTTGTTAGTCGATGGTTATTTGTATACCCCACTTCCTTAACTAGAGATAGGAGGCCAGGTCATGTCATAGTAATCTCTTCATCTAACATTTACCATGAAAGGCTAGTGATATTAGGTAAATGTGGGAGGGGTGGTTACGGATTGGTACCAAAACTCTTAGGTTCAAACATTTGGACTGGATGGGCAGAATTTGTTTTTCATGCATGCATGTCAGTTGTTTACGTGTTTGTTATGAATTCATTATGATAGTCATTGTTGCAGTAGTATCATCATGTAGATGTTTATGATGTTGATGTTGATGATTTTGATATGTTGATTTCATTTTATATACATGTGTTGTGCTAATACAAATTGATTTTGCAAATGAGATAGACTCCCCTGAACTTCACTGAGGTATGTTGATTATGTTTATATTGATTTATCTGACATTGTATGTTTGCAAGAAGTAGAGAATCAATATGACTAGAAAAATGGTGGACTATTTTTCACGTGACTCTCCCTATAGATCAAATGAGAATTATGGTGATGAGTATTCCCCTAACATAGCAAATACATTGAGAAGCTTGAAATTAGAGATCAAAAGTTGTAAGGCGGATAATAACAGGATCATTCTATCATAGGAAAGACATCCCAGGGCACAAGAAAAGAAAGCAGAGGTTAATGCAGTCATCCTTTAGAGTCTATCATGTTTGCATAGATAGGGACCACTTAGGATCAGTCATGGACATGAGGAAAGGAATAATGGGGCATATTGCAGTAGGTCCCAATCAGGATACAATTTTGATAGGGATGACACAGTAAAAAATGGTAGGTTCTTGGATACACCTGATAGGAGGGGTAATGACCATTGTTTATATTCTAGTTCTAGTTTAGAGAGACAACATCATCATCACCATCACCATCTATATAGGAGGAGTGAGAAGCAGTACTTACCAGAGAAGTTAAAGAAAGAAAAGACTCCTACATTTGATGGATAAATGAAGAAGTCACAGGATGTAGAAGCTTGGTTGTTTGGGATGAATAAGTTTTTCAGATTGCATGATTATTCAAAAAATATGAAACTCGGGATAGCTACTTTCAGTCTTAAAGGAAAAGTAGACATTTGGTGGGAATATTTGAAGAATGTCAGAGACATTTGAGAAGAGGAGCTGACTTGGACTAAGTTCGAGAGACTTTTCAAGAAGAAGTATCTATCTGAAAAATAATATGATGACAAGGAAAAGAAATTCTATGAGGTTAAGATGGGATCTATGACCGATGAGGAGTATACTAGCAGATTCTTGGAGTTATTGATATATGTGTCTTATCTTAAGGAGCAGAAAGAAAATATTTATAGATTCATTAGTGGCTTGTTAGTATCATTCGAAGATAGGATTGAGTTTGATAAGCCTAGATTGTTGGAGGAAACCATCAAAAAATTGAAGCATTGTTATGAAAAATAAAAGTGCAAGGCTGAGCCTAAGTAGGATTGCAAAGGTAATGAGAAGAATAAATTAAAGTGGGATAAGAAGAGAGGAAAACCATAGGATACATATGACAAGGAGAATGCATCACCATATAAGAAGTTAAATGTAGTTGACAAAGTAAAAGGACTTCGATTTGAGAAGAAAAATAAGGGTGATGGAAGGAAGCATTTACACTGTTGGACTTGTGGAAATGATCATCACAAGAGAGATTGTCCACAACATCAAGGTGGAAGATCGCAGATCTACAGTGCTCAGGAGGTGCAAAAAGTTAGGGATGTTAAACAGAGTATTCATTGGATTTAAGAAACATTGGATAATAGGCAGGTTGATCATCATGAATCTATTATAGATGGAAGGTAATATTTGTGATCAAGTTGTTTCTATTTTGATTGACCCTGAATCTAACTAAAATTATATTAGTCCTGACTTGGTGGATAGTTATATGAATAGCTTATCCTCTCCATTGTCAAATGATGGAACAACATCCGGTGTGTCCTACGAGTGATCAACAATGGGTGCATTTGTGGATGAAGATACACGTGCAAAATCATGGATGGCAGGTTCACCAAAGATGTGAGGGAAGAACAGAGGAGGCTCAGGCAGAAGGGAGTCATCCTTCACCGAGTGTTGATGCTCAAGCTCCCACTCATAATCTTCATGAATAACAGCGCATGTTGGTTGTGCAACACCAACTCCGTCAATCTCTTGTTCCTCATTCACAACAAGTGAAGAGTCTAGAATGGAAGAACACAAGACAGTATCATCCGGAGGAACAACCGAGTGCGAAGATGAAGGTTGTGGAATAGTACGCATATGGAAACTCGAAGGACTCAAAACCAAATCTGTGCAAAAATTAAGTGAAGTGATGTTGGGAGGATGTGAAAGATAAACATGTGTGTGAGCATGTTCCTCAACATCACTTGGCAGTGGTGGAGTCGTTTGATGAAGGGATCAGAGACAGTCAGTCTTGACAGTGACCGCATCCACATGAGATTGCATAGCTCCATCACTGAAGAACGTTGAGTGAGGATTGATTTCAAACTTCTCCTTGTGACGGTAATATTTCTTAAGGAAATACTCAAATCGGTCCCAAAGATAGTCAAATTTCATCTGGCTCCTCAGAGCTTGAAACTGCAAGTCACGAAAGCACTGCAAAAAATCCATGATCAATTCATGCGGAGCCTTCCATTGTTGTAGCAGTTTTTGATCAATATGGTTTGGAACAAAATGACAGAAAGTGTCTTCATGAGATCACAGAAGTTCTCAAGTGAGTGCACGTTGTTATCCAGTAAGCTAAATAACCATCGAAGTGGAGATTTGTGAAGTGCGTATGCAAGCAGCAAGCTGGCATGTTCGTCAGAACACCCATCTTCCTCATAAAGAATGGAAAGAAATTCATGTATGTACTCAGGCCAGGCCACTTCGCGTTCACTATCATATGTGTAAGTGGACAAGTGATCGAAAAAATCCCTCGTGATGGTGACATCTTCATGATTCGAAAAACATCGTGGAGGGAGAAGAGTGCAAGAATCCATGAAAGATATGAAAAGGTTCAAAACCATATGAGAGGACATAGCTTGTCATCTAGCCCTCCTTCTAGTGCCAAAAATGTTGAAGGTGCTAGACCCGCCAACATGTCAGGGGATCTCCCCAGTAGGAAGTCCCAATTATACCTCAGACCATTTGGTGTAGGAGTCCCAGTAGTGGGTCATATGGTAATGCCTTAACCGCCATTTTGCACAAAGGCAAGTGAGATAACTTTGTTAGTAGCAAGGGTGTGACAGCTGCAATGAGTCAAAGAAGGTGCATGAGAGGTTCTAACACACGAGGGTTGAGATAAGTGTGCCCCTTGGCAACCTGGAATAGTACTCGACTTAGAAGGGAACACACAAGCAAAGATACATCACAACATGGAAGGCAAGTTATCGAGCAATCCAAAGTGATGGTTAAACCAATAACACATTTCAGAAAGATTCATACATACTTATACAAAATAGTCCATACATGCATGCGTAAGCAAACCAATACATATATCATTTAGAGTAAACTAGATATCATAGAATACAATACAACATATGCATGAAAAGTGTTGCTATTATTATATAAATAATTGTAAGTTCCACTGATAAAATACATCCATGTCCAACCACTAGATCCAACAGTGGAACGTTACAACAACATCTGCCTGCTCGTCCAAAGAGATGTACTAGCTCTGTGCAGTGGAAAAGCCAAGGCTCGTTGCAATACTATCCAAGATCTCTCCAAGATAGTCTTATCATAACCTTGGTTGACCAAAAGCCTGTACAATGAGTTATGAGGGAATATTTATAGAAAAGGGTGGGGTGACCCTTTAAATTCCCCTTTGTGACAGTTCAACTACCCTCATGACTCTTCACCTACTCTATGACTGTTACATCCAACTATCGACACTTGACTTACACTTGACATGACTTTACATTACAATGCACATGTACCCATGTGAAACAAAATGGCTTGAGAAAGCCATGCTAAACATCACTCTGACTTAGACAACCATGGAAGTCCAACTCCTCAACATCTTCATGCTAATCAACAGCAACATACTGATGCCAAGATCGGTAGTCCTTGATGGTGTTTGTGTGTTCCGCGGTGACATTTGTCTGAAACTAGACTCTTGCCTCCAAAGCATCTGGGTACACTGCTCGGGTTCCTCTGTCCAACTCATCTGAAAGCATGCGCATCATTATCTTCAATACGGTCGGACCAACAATATACTTTTGCATGATGTCTGCACTGATGGGAAAGTCTGGGCTAGTGGCAATGCGCATCAACTTGTCAAAGTACGAGTCAGGCTCTAGTTGGACCTGTTTCTTTGTCTTCTCCTGGGTGATAGTCCCAATAGATGGGATCACATGTGTGCACACCGCAACATCCATACTCTTAAATACTCGTGCATGGGAAGCTTGTATGCTAGTGATGAGATTCAGGAGCTCTTCATAGTTCTAGATCTGACTCCGGATACATGCCTTCAACTCGACTGCATTGGCCCTCATCATCTTAGGCAAGTGAAGCGGGGCTCCCTTGTATTTCATCATCCATGTTTGCATGTCATCAACAATAGGATGCAATTTCGTCAAGGTACGTGCTCTTCTAGCACATCATTGCTACCATCTGTTGAGATGGACGACTGCCTTATGCATGGTACCAAACTTGGAGTAAAACACTCGCATAAATGTGCCAAGGGAAAATACTTCATCTAGTATTTCCTTCTTCATTTCAGCTCGAGTGGACATTGTAACCAAGTATCCTCCTTGCTTGGTGGTCTATAGTTCCTTTGCCATTCGCTCATTCTCAGCTATCAGAAAGCGAACATTTGAGCTAGGGGCTTTGGCATACACTCTGGTTGCATTGGCCAAGGTTGCTGGATATTTGCGCACATCAGTCACGATCACTCGTTTTTCAATTTTCACAAGAGATGTATGATCCTTCGGAGTTGACACTCTGCGAAACTGCACAACTCTATGTTGAGATTTGTCGAATGAGATGTTATGCATCTCTCCTTCTGGATGATCACCAAGGATCTTAGTGCCTCCTTGGTCACTTGAGACTTTCTCATCATCTGGATGCAATGAAGTGGGTGAGTCGACCTCTTTGTGGTGAGGCATGACGTCAGTGTCTTTTTCCATCTCCTTCTACTCCATGTCTGCATCCAATTGTTGAAGTGTTTTTTCTATCTCATGAGCGAAGGCTTTCTCCTATGATGGTTCACCCTATCTGCCTGATGCCATCTGATCTGATAAGTCCACTACCTGTACCAATGTTGTTTCATTTGTTTGCACATGTTGCACTATAGAAAATATGTGATAGGTTAACCCAATAATGCAATATAAATCAAAGCAGAATAATATAACCTACTTCTACTATCAATTTGCAGAAGCTTAAAGATCAAGCTGAACAATATAACCAGAAGAAGAATCAATGGCACAATACACATGAAAATACTTTGAGGAAATCCTCAGATAAAAACCCCACACTGTTGTATTATCATACATGGTGGAAATACACAGGAATTATACAAAGCCTTAGCTCTCACAGCTAGCCAGCTCTCAGTACAATCCTCACAAATGCTCACAGGCAATCTCGACTTCTATCCAGCCTTCCTCTCTACCCTCCAAGCTCCTATTTCCTTGCGTTGTTCCTTGTGGTTGATTTTCCTATTACCAAGTGGAAAACCAAGCCTTCAAAATTGCGCAATCCTCAAGGATGAACCATTGACTGCATGCATGAGTTTTCTCCATGGGAAAACACATGCAACTAATAGTACACTGTCCTTGACCATTAATCTCAACTGGGTCTTTCTCATAATAGACATGCATGAGTTTCTGATGAGGGAATTTTTAGTTAAATGGAGTAGCACTAGTTGAGTGCATTAATGCATCAACTGACTGTTAAATCATTATTAGTTCCTCAATTAGTTTGGAACTAATTTAATTGGACTTAACTTAGTAAAATTAGTTAACTAATTACAACTCAAATATAACTCAATCTTATCTACTTAATTTAAGGGATAACTCTTGCATGACTTCAAAAAGACTTCTAACTTAAATTTATCCAACTAATTAATTTAAAATAAATTAATTAATTATTTCCAAGTAATTGTTAAGACTAAATTCGATTTTAATTCACAATTTAATTCAAGGACAAATTAAATTGGAATATTCTTGTTGCCATATTTCAACACTCCCTCTCAACAAGAAAGGGATTATCTGCCACCTCGATCCCATCTCTATGGAACTCGAATTTACACTTTGACAATGCCTTCATCAAAATGTCAGCATCTTGCTCCTCTATCGAAATATACTGGAGTAACATGATCCTCTCGACCTGTGAAAAGCCATTGGCAACAGATCTTGCCTTATGCTTCTCCAAACTACCATCAATAGCTTGCTTTACCTTGTAAAGCCAACGGAAACTCACAACCGACTTGTTCTCTGGTCTCAGAACCACGTCCCAAACACTGTTACGAACTATGGAGTCATACTCCTCCACCATAACATCAACCCAAATCGCCTACTGCACTACTTCCTCAAAGGAAGATGGCTCGATCTCAAAACATTCCAGAGCAAGGGCCATGTATCTAGTGTACCTCTCAGGTGACCTCCTCTGTCTGCGCTGAGAAGATCGTGCTCCCACATTCTCTCTCACATCCTCCAACAATTTGTCAGCTTCTATTGCGTGCTTCCATCCATCTCTGGAAGACTCTGCTTGAGTGGATGTCTCCACTCCTAGAACCTCTGCATGCAGCTGCTCGGCATCAGTCTGAGGCTCCTCCTCCTTAGGAACCAACAATTCCTCCACAACCTATAGTTGGAGCTCCCTCTCAAGGGAAAATCACATGGCCTTCTGCTCATCAAACTTGAGATCTCTACGAACCACTGTCCTCCGACTGGTAGGAAAGTACACCTGATAGTTGTGAGGGGTATCAGTGTACCCCAAAAATATCCCCAACTCTGTTGTCAGCTCAATTTTCTTCCGTGCATCCTTTGTCACATGGCAATATATCAATGAGCCAAAGATCCAGAAGTGACCCACATCTGGTCTCTTACCGGAGAAAGCTTCTTCTGGTGTCTTCATCCCAAGTATGCAATGCATGCTTCTATTCTGCAAATAGACCATTGTGTTGCATGCCTTAGCCCACAAGTGAAATGGTAGGCCTTGGTCATGTAGCATTGCCCGTGTTGACCCTACAATAGTTCTGTTCTTACTCTCAGCCACCCCATTCTGCTGTGGGTTATGAGGTGCTGTCAACTCTCGTTTAATTCCTTCCACTGCACAGAAGTCATTAAACTCTTGAGAGACATATTATCCACCATTGTTGCTTCTTAAGGCCTTGATCTTCTTCCCTCACTCTTTCTCGACTAAAGATTTGAACTCACAAAACTTTGTGAAAGTTTGGTCCTTCTTCTGCATGAAATAAATCCATCATTTACGAGAATAGTCATCAATGAAAATCACATAATACCTTTTCTTCGTTTTGGATGCCATCGAGAATGGTTCACATAAATCAGTATGAACTCACTCTAAGATAGCCTCTACTCGACTGTCTCAATCATGAAAGGAAGACTTGGTGTACTTTCCCAAGGTGCAATCTTTGCATGTGTCAACTTGCTCAAGTTTACCTTTGGGAAGTCATGTATATATCTGTTGCATTATCTTCAAATTCCCATGATGCAAATGGCCCAACCGCCTGTGCCACAACTCGCCAATGCCTTGGATTTGCACCAATTCTACTTTCATACTCAATGCTGCACAATAATCTACCTCTGATTTATAGATATTCTTCACCCGAATCCTTATCCTCTTGGTCTAACCTATGGCTACGTGTCTTAGGAATGCCTTTCCTTTACTGAAGACAACATCGTAGCCTTCATCCTCCGACATCATGACCGATACCAAGTTCTTCTTCAATCCAGGCACATACATCACATCTATCAAGGTGAGAGGAGCTCCATGCTCCCTCTAAAAAGCAACCGTGCCCACTCCTGAAACAATATACCTTCCATCGTCACCCATCTCTATGCACATCTTGAGGTCTTTCTTCTCCAAGGCACTGAATAAATTTTTATCACCGGTCATGTGGAATGGGGCTCCACTATCAAGATACCAGACACAACCCATCATCGATGACACCATACATGTGATGAGGGTAAAGTCCATTTCGAACTGAGAGGTTAATGCCTCACCTTCCGATCCTTCCAAGGATCCCTTCTTGGACTTATTTGATGGGAAATTAGTTGCATAATGTCCCATCTTGTGACAATTAAAGCCTCTTACTTTAGACATGTCACCCTTCTTCCCTCCATGAGAAGAACTCAATTTGAAATGGGAAGCCTTCCCCTTCCCTTTCCTTGCCTTACTTGCTAAGGCCAGATTTTCTTCATCATCATTCTTGGATGAAGAATCATCTCGTGTGGTCCTCCTGATCTCCTCCTGCATAAGATCCAACCACAGTCGTTCCCAATCCGGCAGTTCCTCCCTTCCATTCACAGAGTCCTGGTAGCTATTCCAACTCTTTGGAAGGCCAAGAAGAGGGAGGCTCACCATATCATCATCAATAGTAGTTATTCCCACACTCCCAAGCTCACTTCTGTAGGTAGTGAGCTTGTTCAGATATGTGGAAATAGTATCACCCTTCTCCATCTTGATTCTTTGAAGGTTATCCTTTAGCGCCAATTTCCTCTAGTCGCTACTGTTCTGGTAGAGGTCCCTCTCAAATGTCTTCCACATTGAAAATGGAGTATCCTTCCCATGGAGACTCGAGACAATATGGTCTCGAACTCCCTCAAGGATGATCTGTCTCACCTTCGCCACACACTTCTTCCACTCAGCCAACTCTTGTGCATTAGTTGAAGCTGGCTTTGTGATTTCTTGTTCAATGAATTCCTTCAAGCCATTGTCTTCTAATACAACCTCCATTCTATCTTTCCATGCTATGTAATTTGAGCTACCTTCCAAGGCATACTCGAGTCTCAAGCCATAAAACATCATTGGCCAACCTTGAAGTGTGATACGAATTCGATTTGCACCTGCAACCCCGAGCTTCAAACTTCGAATTCTATTCTCAATGTACTATTCATAGCTCTGATACCATGTAGAAATTTTGTGATAGGTTAACTCAATAATGCAATATAAATCAAAGAAAAATACTATAAGCTACTTCTACTATCAATTTACGGAAGCTTAAAGATTGAGCTAAACAATATAACCAGAAGAAGAATCAATGGCACAATACACATGAAAATACTTTGGGTAAATCCTCAGATAAAAACCCCACACTATTTTATTATTGTTACACAGTAATTTGTCACTATTGGTCACCATCCCTGTTACCCCTTTCCCATACTTTGGAGGACTCATTCCGGGACCTGTGAGCAGTGACATAACTTAAAAACACTTACATTATGTTCCCCTAAGTATAGACTTCATGTGCCCTGAAGACACCTCCTGCAAAATATCCCTGAAAAGTGCCCTTTTTCCACTAGCGCGGGTCCACAGTTTACTACCCGCGCCAATGAAGGAGATCCTCAAAAGAAGGTGCGCCCATTGGCGCTCTGTCTTAGAGTAACACCCGCGCCAACCAAGTTTGGAAAAGATTTTTAGCAAACGCGCGCCCGGATGTTTTTTCCCTTCAAGTCATGAAGTATTTTGAGGATAAAGCTGATCTTCTAGATGTCGAGATTCATCATCTATCCACAGCGGCTTTTTTGAGATAATGCCAATCCATAATGGGTGTCTTGATGCATTTTATCTTCCTCCCCTTCTCCATCTATAAAAGTCTGTCCTCAAGCATTTGACAAGCTAGTTTTTGGGTAGTAGTGATAACGCTTGTCTTGAGTGATAGTAAGAGTCTTGGAGCATAGGGAGGTTATGCTGCCAGAAGTCTGAGCTGTGTATTCATAATCAAAGAGAGAGAAAGGTCTATTGCAAGACATATGTAGCTGCTCGCCCAGCCAGAGGAGAGATTCAACGTCAGAACTTTGGTTGTATTTTTCTCTGTTGATTATTCATTAATAAACGACTATCGTTATGGTTCCGATCTTATTGTTCATTATGATAATGTTTGATCTATGTCTTTTCTGACCGATATATAGTTGTATTTAGTGGATTTTATGCTTGTATTCGCTTCGTTCTTTGCATGTGCAGGTATCCATTCGCGGAGATCGTGAGGATCGTGACCTGCCGGAGCAAGGGAACGAGAGTATCAACTCGTCTACGACACTAGCGTTGGACTCCAGGTTGGTTCTCATAATCCACTTTCAATTTGCAACTAGGAACTTGCATGGTAGCGTTAATTGATTGTTGCTAGACCCATTTTGGGCTAGTGGGATCGCCTCTGTCCGCAGAGGGGATTTACCTCTCCAACAATTTGGCGACTCCACTGGGGAAGCTATTTGTTGTTTGATTCATAAACCTTGGACGGAGCCTGAAGTACGGCCAGGCAGCCTTCGAAACGCTATTGCTTTGCATTAGCGAAGTAGATCAACGCCACTTCAGTCAATCTCCGGTTTGGTTTATGAACCGAACAGCTTGGAGTTTGTCTTGCATTTTGATTTCTCTTGTTTGCTTTCTTAGATGAGTTTTCTGAGCTGGATTTTTATGCTTGGTCTGCCTGTCTGTATATTTGATCTGTCTGGTTTCTGTTAGTCAAGCCGTGAACTGTTGGTTTTTATTTTTTTAGTCGGCAAATTTGATTAGCGCGTTTTTAGGCCTGACAGTCGCGCCAGTTGGCGCAGGTTGCACATTGACAGACCGCGCCAATCCTTAATTAGCGCAGTTTTCTTCCTGACAGTCGCGCCAACCCTGTGAACTTGTTCATTTTGCTTGTTTACAGCCTCCCAAGCTTGGGTTTCCTGTTTTGTTCAATCATCTGAATGTATCAGAGTCTTTTTTGACTAGTTTTGAGTCTTTTTCTGGAAAATTATTAATTTGATTTCCTTTGATCATTACTTGGAGGTTTGTCTCGATCTTTTCACAATTTTTCATCTTTTTGCTTTTGTTTTTGCAAAAAAAATTCCCCCTCATTCGCTGGGGGGGGGGCTAAATTGTGTATGAGTGTTAATCGCCTTTGAGTGTTTTTAGTTTATGATCTTTGGAACTCTCACCCATTTTTCTTGGTTTGCACTTGATTGGTTCTTAGATTACATTAGAATCATCGTGTGTTTGAGAATTCTCTTGCATAGATCACACTTGCATAATTAGAATTCTCATTTTCAGGATATGAATGAAAAGTGTGCATAGATTACATTTGCATACTTTGGGTGTTTGCCAGTTTCTGTTTCGGTCTTCTCTTGATCCAGTCAACTTTTTGGATACTCTTTTGCATCTGTTTGGTGGTTGTTGAAGCTTGTTTTTGGGTTATTCGAGCAATTTAGTTCTTTTTGCTTGATTTCCATATGGCTTCGTTTTGAGCCTAGATCACATGGCTCATTGAGATTTTGGAGTTTTTCTTGGTTTGAATGATTGCCTTTCTTTTCAAAGACTTGATTGTGTCCATTGAGTGAAATTTGTTTTTTTGCTCTCTGTTATCGTATCTCTCAAAATTTACTTAGTGCATTTTTCCAATAAAAGAAAAACGAACAATCTCTTTTGCGTTATATTAGTTAATGGAAATTAAAGTTTTTCATTGTTGTTAGTGATTAATGACTTTAAAGAAAATTTTATTTTATTTCCATTAGCTGCATTAGAGTTATCATTGTTTGTTTTATGATCATTTTGTTCAATTGAAAGATCTCAACTCTCTCGTAGTTAGCATTCATCGAATGAAATGATATATTTTGGCATATAGTTTGCATCTAGGAAATTTTGAGATATTACATACGGTAAGGCCTGAAAATCGAAACCTAATCAAAGATCAACCATAAAATGAACTGAATGAATCTAACAACGCATTGGAACTTAATGCACACATTTAGAGGTCTAGGCTAGAGACGTGTTCCGGCGTCGTTAAACCTAGTCACTATTGTTTCACATTACGGTTGGGTGATTCCTCCTTTTGTGACTCGGTAGTGGTCTAGCACGGATTTGTGCTCCCACGTACCGTCGAGTATATGTGGAGACCCCACTAGGTTATCATCCTTTATCCACAGGAAGTCGTGTCTGCCACCTTACAAGCCGTAATGCACTGAACACAGCATTCAGGAAGATTGACTGCTGTACGGGAAGTCCTTGGTTTTCATATGATTGCCAAGGTGTATAAGCAGTTTTACGGATTGTTTGGTAAACCTTTTGCCTAGTTCTCCAGAGTAGTCACTTTTGATCCTTTTCGGACTCCTTAAAAGAAAAGGTGCCAGTGAGCGTCTTGTCACTTCGTGCTCATTAAACATTCGAAGGAGACTAGAGTCACCTTTTTGTCCTTTTCTCGACTCTTAAAACATGAAAAGGTCAAGTTCAGTTCCTTTGTCTTAAAATTTATTCGGCCACGATTCACATTTACCCGGTTAGATCTTGTTTGCGTTAGCTTGAGTAGGGTTCTTTCTCATTTTCAATGGCATCCTTCCCTGAGTCTACCGGCCAAGGTGTTCCCGC
Organism: Pinus tabuliformis; assembly: GCA_031772625.1. Lineage (NCBI taxonomy): Eukaryota > Viridiplantae > Streptophyta > Pinopsida > Pinales > Pinaceae > Pinus > Pinus tabuliformis. The sequence goes on along the minus strand of CM062804.1, from coordinate 1,523,461,813 downwards.
GGATGGAAACCCTAGTCCATTTCCTTCTTTTGGAAATGTCAGTGCTCCGTATATGGCAACTTTGTCTTTGCCTGGGTTAACCATCGGTTTGCCCGTATGGTTGTTTTCAACCTCGGTGGTCCCGAGTGTGATGACTCCTATTCCTCCGTCTCCTCCACCCGAACAACATCATGTTGATTCCAAGGTGGACCTCTCCCCTTCTTCGCCTGTTTCTGCGTCCTCATTTTCTACTTCGCCTGGCGAAAGTCTAGATTCAAGTAACCAGGTGGCTAAGGAGAAGAAGAAGAAGACTCCTAAGCGAGAGGTTAAAAGTACAACTCAAGTCGAGCCACCTTCTGCTCCTCCGCGGAAGGTCAAATTTCCTTGTAGGTTGTGCAAGGAGGACCATCTTCTTCGCGATTGTCCTGGCATTCCCAAGGTCTTAGAAGTATGGTCTCGCGATCCGGCCCGCCCCTCATTGTCCTCTGAAGCTCACGGCGATGCTACACTATCAGCTGGAAATGTTAAGGGAAAAGGGAAGATTTGAATCCCCTGTAGACTCTGTGAAGGCAATCATCCCCTTCACCTTTGTCCGCTCATGGATAAAGCCTCTGTTGTCTTGGAAAGTCTTACAACTCCCTCACCCCAACTTCCCATTGGTTATCAACGTCTCTCTGCAGCCGCAGATCGTTGCCCTGCTGACAAAGAGATCGACCAAGATTCCTCTCTTGTCCAGCCTCCTCTTCCTGAACCTGGCTCTGCCAAGCCTGTTCCAGACCAACCATTGGTCGGAAAGAGTGTCGACTTGAGTTCACCACCTGTAGACCACTCTGTTTCGGAAGAGATTAATTCCCATGTTCTTCTCATCTCCTCAGATTCTCCTGAATCCGGAAATGACTCTCCTATCACAGCTGTTCCTGAGAGTCCTGCTTCGGTTCCTTTAGAGCAGGGGGGCAATCATACGATTCCCCCACCAAGTAGTTCAGTTGTTTCCTTCGACTGGAGTCGTTTGACTACCTCCCGCCTCCCATCCCATGTGCCTTTCTGGGTCACGGTACACGCCTATAATAAAGCGATACCTGGCACTGTTTTGGATGAGGGTGCATCTGTCAGTCTTATGCCTGCTACTACTTGGCAAGCTTTGGGTTCCCCACAGCTTGTGCCAGTCGCACCGAATCTGACGGCTTTTGACGGAGGAATTAGTCAACCATTAGGGATCCTTCCAAAGTTCCCTATTACTTTGGGAGGCAAAACCGTCTATATAGACGTATCGGTTACCCAAGGTGCTTTAGATTTCAATCTTCTCCTTGGTCGTGACTATGTATATGCCATGGGGGCCCTTGTCTCTTCACTTTTCTGTGTGGTTTGCTTTCCACACGATGGAAGAATTGTGACTATCGATCAATTATCGTTCGTTCGTCCACGAGTCCCTCCTGCGCAGTCATCATCCCTTCCTGGTTTTCATCCACCAGTTGCATCTGCCCCAGCACAGATCAACTACGTGGCCACCTATCCCGTGCCTGTATCCAGCGATGTCGCCGTCGTGCACAGTGTCCTGGGGGAATTGGGTCCTGACTTCCGAGATGTTGTCCTTCCACCGGGAGTGGCACTCTTGGAAGCCCCGACTTCCTTTTCATTATGATGAAGTTTGGGTGGAGCATAGTTCGTTTTCCTATGTCAAGCTCCTTAAAAAATGAAACTAGGTTTGGCCGAGCATAGTTCCTTAAAAAATGAAATAAGGGTTATGAGGATAGTTCTTTTCCTAGGTCAACCTCATTAAAAAATGAAACATCTCCTCCTTTCCAAATCGAGTCCTTGATTAAGATCTCGTAAAATACAAGTCGAGTCTTTCACAGATCTCGAGAGTGAACCTTCATTCCATCCACCTCGTTGAATGCAATAAAGCTTGGGGGCATGTACCTAGATTTGGTTATCATGCTGGGGGCACGCGAACTTATAACAAGCATAGTTTTTCATTTCAAGCTTGTGTAAAAATGAAACCGAATCCAAGCAGAGTTCTCCATGGTTCAAGCTTGTGTAAAAATGAACCCATACCCATTGCCGTTTATCTGCTAAGTTCTGCTAGATGAGCCTTGGTTGTTTCATTCCATCGCCACCATCTCTTTGGCCGATCATATGCTCTCACTTGGTTGTTTATCTTTTCCTGAGGAACCGCAACGATGAGTGGTTTTATTAGCCAGCCTCTCGACCATCATATGTTTTGAGCAGTTCCTCCATTACCGGAACCAGTTGCTACCCGTTATACCACTCGTTCCTCTAGGACGAGTCTCCTTTAAGCTCTTTTCTGACTCGTAAAATATGAAAATATTGCCGAGTATTTTTTCCTTTTTGACTCGTTAAAGAGAATAAAAATGGAGGTCTGCTTTCAGCTCTTTTCTGACCATTTAAAGATGAAAAGATTGCCGAGTTACTCCTCTTGACTCGTTAAATGTTAATAAGAGGCGGTCGTTTTAAGTTCTTTTTCCTGACCGTTAAAACATAAAAAGATTACCGGGTTTTTGTCGTTTCAAACTCGTTAATGGTTACGAAACGACGTGGTTTTGATCGCTTTTTTACTTTTTCAGGTCGAAATCACTACTTATGAAAAGTACTCCTCGATCATAATGGTTGGGCGGGTTTTTCGAGCATTGTTTTATACTTTTTCGGGCTCGAGAGACACAACTTTACGAAAAAGGACACCCTTGGAGTTTCCTTTTTGCTGTCTTTTCAAACTCTCTAAACATGAAAAGACGCCGAGTTCTTCCTTTGTCAGACTCGTTAAAACCTGATGACATCGGATTCTGTCGAAATGACACATCATAAGCATATACTATCCCCATCAAGCTTGTTAAAAATAATTGGGGTACTCGCCAGAAATGGTGGGGGAAAATGGAACCACAATTATTGTCGTGTCGACAGTATGTCGCTTTTGAACATGGCACTTGTCTGCTTTCGTGTTTGGGTGGGGATATCTCATTTCATTTTTCACTTGCCTCCATGGATTTGGATAATCCTGTTTGACCTCTCATCTGCTCACTGCCTCGTCACCATGACCTCTGATCCATTGATGTCAAATACTGCCAATTCCACTATCGTGCCGCCGATATGTTCAGGAGAAGTTGACCTTTGTAGAAAAAACAACCTCCCTCTGATAGCTCACATAATCCTGATTCACAACATTATTTCTCTGTCTCGTGTCGATGATGTGGGAAACATCATGGACCACCTTCGATCAAGGTCACTTCCTGTCGACTTCAGCTCATTATCCAAGAAGCTGATCTAGAGACTCCCTTCCGATGCCTTGGAGCCTGCATGCCTCAATGGCAGGTTCTTCGTGTTTGACGTGAGGTTTTCATCATTGGCCTCCGATCGAATGATTCTATGGGTGTTCGATGCCAGATCACTAATTCGCACGCCGTAGATTGTACTTATAGTACCTTGAGGGCCATTGTCATTATTGGTGGTACCTCTCGCGTCTATTAACAGTTTTCATTATTGACTGGTAATCAGACGATGTTCATGCATGTTCGACTTCAGCTCATATATTCGCATGCTTGAACTTGTACTTTTGTTCGGGTCGAGATGGAGCGCAAGACCCTGGATTTTGTCTGTTATAATCCAGACGTGATTCTTGTTACATGACTCATTCACTGGATGGCTGTGACCATACCTGAGTCTATTCATTGATCCTAACCAGATGGCTGCGCCCATACTATGGATCTAGATTATTATGTACTCTCTTATGGATGGCTGCGACCATACCACATATATCATGTACTTGAGCTATCAGTTGTATCTCTTGATGCAGATTCTCGACGGCAGCTACATGTGTTCTTGTAAAGCATTTCACCCCTCTCTCTCTCTCGGGCCTCATGCTTTAGGGGGCATCTGTTACACAGTAATTTGTCACCATTGGTCACCGTCCCTGTTACCCCTTTCCCGTACTTTGGAGGACTCATTCCGGGACCTATGAGTAGTGACATAACTTAAAAACACTTACATTATGTTCCCCTAAGTATAGACTTCATGTGCCCTGAAGACACCTCCTGCAAAATATCCCTGAAAAGTGCCCTTTTTCCACTAGCGCGGGTCCACAGTTTACTACCCACGCCAATGAAGGAGATCCTCAAAAGAAGGCGCACCCATTGGCGCTCTGTCTTAGAGTAACACCCGCGCCAACCAAGTTTGGAAAAGATTTTTAGCAAACGCGCGCCCGAATGTTTTTTCCCTTCAAGTCATGAAGTCTTTTGAGGATAAAGCTGATCTTCTAGATGTCGAGATTCATCATCTATCCACAGCGTCTTTTTGGAGATAATGCCAATCCATAATGGGTGTCTTGATGCATTGTATCTTCCTCCCCTTCTCCATCTATAAAAGTCTGTCCTCATGCATTTGACAAGCTAGTTTTTGAGTAGTAGTGATAACGCTTGTCTTGAGTGATAGTAAGAGTCTTGGAGCATAGGGAGGTTATGCTGCCAGAAGTCTGAGCTGTGTATTCATAATCAAAGAGAGAGAAAGGTCTATTGCAAGACATATGTAGCTGCTCGCCCAGCCAGAGGAGAGATTCAACGTCAGAACTTTGGTTGTATTTTTCTCTGTTGATTATTCATTAATAAACGACTATCGTTATGGTTCCGATCTTATTGTTCATTATGATAATGTTTGATCTATGTCTTTTCTGACCGATATATAGTTGTATTTAGTGGATTTTATGCTTGTATTCGCTTCGTTCTTTGCATGTGCAGGTATCCATTCGCGGAGATCGTGAGGATCGTGACCTGCCGGAGCAAGGGAACGAGAGTATCAACTCGTCTACGACACTAGCGTTGGACTCCAGGTTGGTTCTCATAATACACTTTCAATTTGCAACTAGGAACTTGCATGGTAGCGTTAATTGATTGTTGCTAGACCCATTTTGGGCTAGTGGGATCGCCTCTGTCCGCAGAGGGGATTTACTTCTCCAACAATTATCATACATGATGGAAATACATAGGAATTATACAAAGCCTTAGCTCTCACAGCTAGCCATCTCTCAGTACAATCCTCACAGATGCTCATAGGAAATCTTGGCTTCTCTCCAGCCTTCCTCTCTGTCCTCCAAGCTCCTATTTCCTTGTGTTGTTCCTTGTGGATGATTTTCCTATTACCAAGTGGAAAACCAAGCATTCAAAACTGCGCAATCCTCAAGGATGAATCCTTGACTACAAGCATGAGTTTTCTCCATGAGAAAACACATGCAACTGATAGTACATTGTCCTTGAACATTAATCTCAACTAGGTCTTTCTCATAATAGACATGCATGAGTTTCTAATGAGGGAATCTTCAGTTAACTGGAGTAGCACTAGTTGAGTTCATTAATGCATCAACTAACTGTTAACTCACTATTAGTTCCTCAAACAGTTTGGAACTAATTTAACTGGACTTAACTCAGTAAAATGAGTTAACTAATTACAACTCAAATATAACTCAATCTTATCTCCTTAATTTAAGGGATAAATCTTACATGACTTCAGAAAGACTTCTAACTTGAATTTCTCCAACTAATTAATTTAAAATAAATTAATTAATTATTTCCAAGTATTTGTTAAGACTAAATTCGATTTTAATTCACAATTTAATTCAAGGACAAATTAAATTGGAATATTCTTGTTGCCATATTTCACATGCGCCCCCTGTTGTATATGTTGTTGTTGTGTGTCCCTCTATTATTTGCGAAACTCTTGTTCCTTTCGGAGTTGCTCTTTCAACTCATGCAACTCCTTCTATTATTCTTCCATTCTTTTCCTATCCCTCTGCGTTTGCGCAATTCGCATGTCGCACTGGTGCCTCTTTGCCTGTATAGCCATAGTTGCTTTCTCTACCAATGGATCTTCCCGAAACTTGAAGCTTTTCCCCTCCTCCATGGATCGACAATCTTCCTCTTACCTTTGTCATTCAATGGTATGCTTGCCTCTGGTTCCATTGTTGCTACTGTTGCTGTTGGTGCTCTCCATGATGTTTCTTCATGTTACTTTGCTAACCACTCCATAGCGAAGCAGACCTATTCATTGGGTCTAGAGACACTGTAGAAATATCTCCATGGGTCCTCCTTGATCCAATGACATGCCCCGTGGATCCAGTTGAACTAAACTCTCGTGCAGTGATCCTCCACAATGCAATGTGGGTCATACGGATTGTAGCTTTGGAGGTTGAATGCATACTTCTTCATCAGTTCTGCTTCAACATCCGCTTACCTGATACTCTAAATCTCATATAACCCAATCCGCAATGGAAGAGCGGGCCAAGGTGCCTTCTTCTTCTGGTGCAGTCTAGCTGTCAATCTTGCCAAGATGTGGTATGCTACTTCCTGCATGATAAGTACGTCCAAGGAAAACTTCGGTAGAACATATGGAGGCTTCTCCGCACGAAACATTTGGATGAAGGCGCTAGATGATGAGGCATACCAATCAACGATTTCTATCAGTGCCTTCATTGCTTCCTTTGACATGCAGGGTGGATCCTATTTGAATATCATCTTGTACATTGGGGTGAAAAAATGATCGGACAACCGTGTGATTACTTCTCTGAAGATGCATTCGGACAACAACTTGAAATATGTGTTCACGTAGTCTCCACTGATGACCATGCCCACTCCAAGCCTGGGAACTCCTGTTGGGCACAAACTGCATCTAAGATGTAGGCGGACATGTAAATCTCTGCATGCATACCTCTGAGTGATTGTCAAGCCTTCATTCCCTATTCCTTTAGTTGATGAGCCAACATGCCCGACCAGTTACATGGTTTTCCTTCTATATCTAGTTGGACCAGTTCGATCACCCAACTATGTGGGAAGGTTTCCGTGCTTTCTTGTCCATATAGTCGACATGCAAATATGACCAAGTATTGATATTCCTTCCGCAGTATCTCTGTCTTATAGATCTGGTTGGGTGTCAACCTGAATCGAGCTGGCTTCTTTACCTAGTTCTTCAAAATGTCTCTGGAGTTAGCACTGTTGTTGGGTAAGCTGAATGTAGTCTTCATGACAATCACGGGCTCTAGAATTTGATACATCTCATCATAATCTCGTGTCCAGAAGGTTGCAAGGTTCATTCCACTGACACTTCTCAAGGTCATCATCTCAGGATCAGTGTGAGAGACGATCTAGTGTATCATGTCCACACATGGGAATGCGAGGTATCTGCATGAAATTCAGTACAAGCCGAACTTGTGAATGTTCACATACACTTGACAATCTTTGAGGTATTCCTCAAATGTGCCTACAAATTCTTCATTGACTTCTTTCCACTTCAGTTTGATGTCCTTGTCTAGAAATGACTTTGTATCTTCATAGATTGGTAGATTAGAGGACACTCACTCAACTTATGCTCCAGCTACATTTCCATCAGTCCTGTGATCTCGCTCTCTTGGAATCCATTGATCCTGTACTGCTAAGAGGCAGATGAACACCTAAAATATCTAGAGACAAGCAACATGAATGGAAAGAAATCTATCAGCGAAAACCAAAGCAAATTCGGGGAATGACACAACACATACTTGGGGAAATGATAGGCAAGATTGTGCAATTCTTCTGGGACGTTGGGTGACTAGATTCCAGAACTATGCAAAAGGGAGTTTGGGCTGTTTGGGAGGTAAGGCTGGCTGCTGGATCTGCACAATGTGCAATCCAGACTGGCTGGTAGATTTACACAATGCACAATCCAGACTGGCTGCTGGCTACTGGGATTATGCAATGCACAATTCCAGCTGGGAGTGATTGCAGGGTTAGGGACTGCATTGAGCAATTTTCTGGGCCAACAGTCACTATCCCTCATAAATGCGCAAAACAGTCCCAGACGACAATGCCTGGGAATAAATGCGCATTTCTGGAGAAGAAGACAGAGCCTTCCTACCCCAGATTGCGCAAATTCTATATCGGTGAAGGCAAAGTCTGGGCCAAGGTTGGCCAGACTCGCCGATGGGAAACTAAAAGCAAATATGAAAGTAAATTCATGCCGACACTAAGTGAAATCAGAAGTGAGTAACAGTGCATGAAAACATGAATGAAAGATTTTGTAAATAGATCAACATGCATATGGGTGAAGCAAGTTGTTGAATCAACGACCTTTCGTGAAAACAATTTCATTCATGCGACAACAGTGAGATAGTAACGAAAACTGAAATAGTACTAGGACAAGCTAGTATACATGTAAACATAAACAAGCATTCAAATCAATCAAGCAAACATCACTCACACAAGCGAAAACATAAAAAGTTACAGAGATGTTGAAAAAGACAAGTTGAGGCCACTTACCTATGAATAGCTAAGTTGGATGTGTCGAAGAGTCCTGGATGTGCTGTGGGATGTCAAAGATCCAAGATCGATGTGAAAGAATGAGCTCTGATGTGTCTAATCAATAAGTTTTGAGCTCATGACGCGCATGCCACAAATCTAGGAAAAAACGACACTTGGAGGAAAGTTTCTGAAACAACTTTGCATGTAACCTCCAACTGCTAAAAATCGCTCCCTGAATCTTGGGATGCCTTTTGTATGTTGACTTTTTTTATTCCAGTAAAAATCAAGCCATGCATGCAAGTCAAGTTTCCTTGGTCCCTAGTGGAATTGTTCAACCCAACTTCTCATGCATGAAGCTGCTCAACTACTGGAAGGAAATGCGCATCTCTAGCTGGAAGCTGGGCTTGCTGCCCAGGAGATTTGTGCAATTTCTAAGCAGAACAGCTGAATACTACCTAGATTTGTGAAAATTATGGGCTGAGTAGCCTTGGTGGGGAAAATTACACATTTTCACAGTGAGGGTTGGCTGGCAGAATTGCACAATTCTGGAGCCCAGCAGGCTGCCAGATAGGATTGCACAATTTCTGGAGGGAAGGCTGGTTGCCCACCAGAATTATGCAATTTCTTGGGGGAGCTTCTCAGCCTACAGTTGGACCAAGTGCGGATGAACAGCCTATGAGGGGAATGCATCAAGCTGTGATTGACAGGCTGCCTTTGTGCAAGAAAAACATTGAATATTGTGTACTTGACAAAGCAAGACAATGTGTTGTGAAAGGTTCATAGGGAGGCTCCAAAACAAGGCTAAGGAAAAATTTTGGAGGGTGGTTGTAGCCACTACAACACTTGGTGACACACCGTAGAACTCCAGCTCTCCAAATGGACCTTGTTCGTGAAAAGAAAGTATAACACCTCCGGAAGTATTGTTCAATTCTCAGCTCATCTTGGTTTCACACTAGCTTGATTGTAAGATGTAGTATTTGCCAAGCTCTTGGTGGATTGACACACATTCCAAGCCAAGGAAACATAGTTGTTTTGATTGGGGTTGAGGGGTATATTGGTGCACAAGCAGTATAGTCATCAGAGTCTTAGTTTCATCTCTAGTGTTGCTCCACTGCTAGCAGGCCTAGACAGTGTCCTGGCAGAGTCACATAAGAACACAAGCATGGCTCTGCTGTGAGCGAGCCTGGTCAGTACCTCAACAGAGTTACTTGCATCACATCTCTACGCAATAAGCCTTTCTCTTCTTTCACCTTATTCATTATCATTTTGAAATTTCTTACTTTTCATTTTTTTCAACTATGCATAGCTCTTATTCATTTCATAGGTGGAAGAGGGATCCAGACTTATTGAGAGAAGAAGAGGTTGTTCCAGCAGAGAAGTAGTTTATTATACCTCTGACGTGCCTGTTAATATTTCCCCCCTCACCTTACTCTACTTGACTGAGCTGACAAGGGTTAACCCAAAAACAACTGACTAGAGTAGGTGACACTAGTTAGCATGCAAGTGTTGTGTTTCAACCAAAGGTTGACTTCAAACAATACATATTTTCCTTCGACGTATCATGGACTAAATGTAACAAGTTCTTCATACAGAGACAAGATGACAGATAACCAAGTAGTGATAGTTGTACAAGCCCTCTTGTACTTTACCCAGCTTGTTTCAAGAGTCATGCATGGCTTCATGTGAAAATAACCTACGAATGAAACAAGTGAATTAACAGACAACAAAACAAAGCAAGAGCAGAAGAAAAAGTGAAAGAAAAGCAAGTAAGAAAACAAGCAAGTAGACAAACCAACAAACAAAGCAAGTAAGCAAACAAGAATGCAAGCAAACTGACTGAAAGGAAACACTAGTCCTACTCCTAAAATAACGGTGCATGGGCCTGATCATGTGAAGTGATATTTCCAATGCAGCCATTGGCGCATTGGTTGACCCATGTTGGTGAAGGCTTGGTCCGCGAGAAACCCAGTTGTGTGAACCAGCAAGCAAGAAAGATATAACAATGAAGATAACCACACTTCGTGTTTCAAAGTGCCCATAAGACATAAGTGAGTACAAGTGCATGGCGAGCAGCCTGTGGACCTATCATGAAGCTATGTGACACTACGTGCAACTTTGAAGCATAAGCACACCCTTGACTGCAACATGCAAGCAAATGAAAGAAACAAAGATAACTTGCGTCGTGCCCACGTGCTTGTAATGTAAGACTCCTCCAATGCATGAGTGATAAGATCATGTAGTTCGAGTGGAGGAAGTGTGATATGTGTGTGAGATGGATCTTCAATGCATACAAATGAGTGATGAGGAGCTTTGGGTGATTGAACAGATTCCTGATCAAGAGTGATATTAACCCCAAGAGAGCGACGACCTGACATAATTATCAACTCGGGCTGAAGTGCCTCGACAGTCTTAGGTGTTTCAACTTCATCATTAGGTATATCATCATAGAATGGTGGATTTGAAAGATCAACTGTGATAGAGTGATGATCATGATCAACTATGGGAGTAAATGGATCACAATCACCATGATTAGAAAAATCAATGATTTCATTAGCATCCTCACAATCAAATGAATCAAATAGAGTGGTAGATGAAAAGACGAAGGCTTCACTGGGGGAGAAATACCATACCACATGGGTTCATATTCGGGGATCAATATTGAAGAAAATATGGCATAATATATTGGGGGATATATAGGGGGTAAAGGGTTTTTATATTGGCAGTTATAAAAAATGGAGATCAAAATTAATGATAAAATATAAAGGGGTATAAAATAAGATGATAAAATGGATACCTACAATATCTAGTGGAAGTAGGTATTTTTAAAATTGGGAAGGTGTATTGGGTTTGTATTGGTAGGGGGTTAAATAATGTGATTTTTAGGGGTATTTTCCAATATGCAGTCAAATTAAGGGTATTTTTTAATATGCCATGAACACACATGATAGGTCAGAGGTTCATTGAGTGAATCCCCCGTGATGAAAAGAGAACAAACTCATCCTCTACATCTATGGAAAAGTCAAATGAAAGATCAAGTGGATTTTCAATGAACAACTTATCCTCTTCATTGTCGAATGATGGACCAACATCTAGTGTGTCTTGCAAGTGATCAACAATGTGTGCTTCTGTTGATGAAGATACACATGCAAAATCATGGATGGAAGGTTCACCAAAGATGTGAGGGAAGAACGAAGGAGGCTTGGGCAAAAGGGAGTCATCCTTCACCAAGTGTTGATGCTCAAGCTCCCACTCATACTCTTCATGAATGACAGCGCATGTTGGTTGTGCAACAGCAACTCCATCAGTGGCTTGTTCCTCATTCACAACAAGTGAAGAGTCAGGAATGGAAGAACATAAGATAGTATCATCTGGAGGAACAATCGAGTGCAAAGACGGAGGTTGTGGAACAATACGTGTATGGAAAATCGAAGGACTCACAACCAAATCTACACAAAAATTAAGTGAAGTGATGTTGGGAGGATGTGAAAGATGAACAGGTGTGTGAGCATGATCCTCACCATCACTCAGAAGTGGTGGAGCTATTTAATGAAGGGATAGCAGACAGTTAGTTGTGACAGTGACCACATCCACATGAGATTGCGCAGCTCCATCACTGAAGAAGGTTGAGCAAGGCTTGATTTCAAACTTCTTCTTTGGATGGGAAGATTTATTAAGGAAATAATTGAATCAGTCCCAAAGATAGGAAAATTTCATCTGGCTCCTCAGAGCTTGAAACTACAAGTCACGGTAGCACTGCCAAAAATCCATGATTGATTCACGCGTAGCCTTCTGTTGTTGTAGCATTTTTCAGTCAAGATGGTTTGGATCAAAAAGATAGAAAGTGTCTTCAATGAGATCACAAAAGTGCTCAAGTGAGTGCACACTATCGGCCGGTAAGTTGAACAACCATCGAAGTGGAGATTCATGAAGTGTGTATGCAAGCAACAAGCTGGCGTGTTCATTAGAACACCCATCTTCCTCATGAATCATGGAAAGAAAGTCATGTAAGTACTCATGCCATGCCACTTCGCCTTCACCGTCATACGTGTAGGTGGAAAAGTGATCGAAAAACTCCCTCGTGATGGTGACATCTTCATGATTCGAAAAACATCGTGGAGGGAAAAGAATGCAAGAATCCATAAAAGATATGCAAATGTTCAAAACCAGATGAGAGGACACAACTTGTCATCTAACCCTCTGTTAGGCCCCTATACTACTAGTGTAACCCCTTATTGTTATTAGTATAACCCACTTATTATATTGATGTAGCCATGTAGTGCCCATATTGTTACTATTGTGCCCCATAGAAGCCCATTATTGTTATTATTGTGCCTTTATATTATTATTGTTAGGTCGGCTGGATTATATCGTGACTCCTTAGACTCCTATATATAGAAAGGAGGTTTTTTCATTTGAATCATCCAAGAATTGTTCATTTATGTAATGTAAAGGAGGTTGCCCCCTCGAAGAGGCTGAATTCTAAGGCGTGGATCTCTCTTTTCTATCTTTTTGTGAGCTGGTTTCATAGCATTTGGTATCAGAGCTTTGGATTCTAGGGTTTCGCTGCTCCAAACAGGTCATCGTGGCATTTTAGCTATCACTTTTTTCTGTGACGTTTCAGAAGTCACAAAAAAAAACCCATTTGATAAGAAATCGCGTTGAACCTTGGGTCCGAATTTCAGAGATTTTCGCACAATATTTACGGAGATATGATTTGAGGAAGTTGGTCTTTTGGCAGACTCCTTAATTACATTTAAAACAGGTGACCTGGGGAAAATCGTCATAACTTTCTCTCTGGGGATCGGATTGAAATTTCGTAAGAAGGTAGAGAAAGAGGACAGACTGTAGTTTTTTTGTGTATCTTTTTTAGATCCAAAGGTCGAAGTAGTGAAACGTGGCACTTCATACAAGTTCACTCTTCTGGAAAGGTCTATAATCAGGTCATCTTGGGAGATTGTGCGTAACTTTTTCTTAGAGAATCCAATTTGGATCAGACTAGTGGCATTGGAAATAGGACACAGAGGGCTAATATAGCTCACAATTTCAGAACTTAAAGATCCAAAAGTACAGAATTACAGTCATTTCAAGCTCGAGCACCTAAAATCAAGAAAAAGCAAGATGAGGAAGTTTGATGGAAAGGATCCGGTAAATTGGATACTTCAGATGGAGCAATATTTTGATCTACATGGTGTACAACTGTTACAAAAGGTATGTATTGCATATTCATATTTAGAACCAGATCAATTTTTATGGTATGAAGGGCTTTGTTCTCGTAAACAACTTGTTACGTGGTCAATTTTCATGGAGGAAATGATAGCACATTATGAGGATACAAAGAGCAACACCTTCTTTAGAGCAACACCACAACAATTGGAAAGAGTAAAAGGGCTTTGTGACATAGTGGAAAGAAAAATTATGGAAACCAGGAAGCGTACCCCTCACAACTATAAAGAAGGAAGTGTTGTTCCTCCTAGCCTTCCACAACCTACAAGGGTTACACCACAACAATTGGAAGAAAAATGAGAAAAGGGGCTTTGTTACAATTGTGATAGCAAATGCACTAAAGGGCATAAGTGTGCTGAGAAGAAATTATTTTACATAGAATATGAAGAGGAGGAAGAAAAGGATCAAGAAACATCAAAAGAAGAAGATATACGCCAGGACCCCACCCCAGAGAAAGAAGAAATGAATCAGACCATATCTTGTAAAGCATTGGCAAGAATTACCACCCCTCAAACTCTCAAGATAGAAGGACATATCAAGAAGAAAAAGGTGCAAGAAGTGAAAGATCACATCGAGAAAGAAGAAATGAATCCAACCATATCTTGTAATTCATTGTTCGAAATTACCACTCCTCAAACTATCAAGACAGAAGGACATATCAAGAAGAAAAATGTTCAAGAAGTGAAAGATCACATTGAGCATCAAGAAATGAATCCTACCATATCTTGTAAAGGATTGGAAGAAATTACCACTCCTCAAACTCTAGAGATAGAAGGACATATGAAGAAGAAAAAGGTTCAAGCAGCGAAAGATCACATTGAGCATCAACAACAAGTTCTCCAACTTTTAAAGGATAACGTCACTTTGGTGCAAAATCAAACGAAACAACAGGTAGATCAACATCATAGTGAAAAATGTTTTGATGTAGGTGATTGGGTATTTTTACTGCTACATCTCAAGCAAGCTATTTATGAGAAGGAAATGTTGGCAATACTACATGCACTTAAAAAATGGCGACCTTACCGAATGGGAAGACTCTTCAAGGATGAGGATGTGGAAGCATTGTTTTGTGCTATTTATATTATCCAACCAGATTGGATAAACGAAGCAAGGGAAGAATGGAAGAAGGACAAAGAAGTATGGCCACTTATTCAAAAGTTTCAAAAGATCCCAATTCAAATAATATTGCCAGAAATTGAAGAGGAAGGAAAAATCATATTAGAACTTGGAGCAGTCACAGAAACAAGAACCTGACAGCTACGAAATCGATCAATTTCAGAGTATCTCATCAAGTGGAAGAACTTACCCGCTGAAGATTCCACATGGGAGGACAAGAATTTTATACAAAAGCATCAAGAACTACTCAAGCGTTGAGGACAACGCTTTTTGAAGGAGAGGGGCATGTTAGGCCCCTATACTACTAGTGTAACCCCTTATTGTTATTAGTATAACCCACTTATTATATCGATGTAGCCATGTAGTGCCCATATTGTTACTATTGTGCCCCATAGAAGCCCACTATTGTTATTATTGTGCCTTTATATTATTATTGTTAGGTCGGCTGGATTATATTGTGACTCCTTAGACTCCTATATATAGAAAGGAGGTTTTTTCATTTAAATCATCCAAGAATTGTTCATTTATGTAATGTAAAGGAGGTTGCCCCCTCGAAGAGGCTGAATTCTAAGGTGTGGATCTCTCTTTTCTATCTTTTTGTGAGCTGGTTTCATAACATTTGGTATCAGAGCTTTGGATTCTAGGGTTTTGCTGCTCCAAACAGGTCATCATGGCATTTTCGCTATAACTTTTTTTCTGTGACGTTTCAGAAGTCACAAAAAAAAAAAACCATTTGAGAAGAAATCACGCTGAACCTTGGGTCCAAATTTCAGATCTTTTCGCACAATATTTACGGAGATATGATCTGAGGAAGTTGGTCTTTTGGCAAACTCCTGAATTACATTTAAAACAGGTGACCTGGGGAAAATCGTCATAACTTTCTCTCTGGGGATCGGATTGAAATTTCGTAAGAAGGTAGAGAAAGAGGACAGACTGTAGTTTTTTCGTGTATCTTTTTTAGATTTAAAGGTCGAAATAGTGACACGTGGCACTTCATACAAGTTCACTCTTCTGGAAATGTCTATAATCAGGTCATCTTGGGAGATTGTGCATAACTTTTTCTTAGAGAATCCAATTTGGATCAGACTAGTGGCATTGGAAAGAGGACATAGAGGGCTAATATAGCTCACAATTTCATAACTTAAAGATCCAAAAGTACAGAATTACAGTCATTTCAAGGTCGAGCGCCTAAAATCTAGAAAAAGCAAGATGAGGAAGTTTGATGGAAAGGATCCGGTAAATTGGATACTTCAAATGGAGCAATATTTTGATCTACATGGTGTACAACTGTTACAAAAGGTATGTATTGCATCTTCATATTTAGAACCAGATCAATTTTTATGGTACGAAGGGCTTTGTTCTCGTAAACAACTTGTTACGTGGTCAATTTTCATGGAGGAAATGATAGCACATTATGAGGATACAAAGAGCAACACCTTCTTTAGAGCAACACCACAACAATTGGAAAGAGTAAAAGGGCTTTGTGACATAGTGGAAAGCAAAATTATGGAAACAAGGAAGCGTACCCCTCACAACTATAAAGATGGAAGTGTTGTTTCTCCTAGCCTTCCACAACCTACAAGGGTTACACCACAAAAATTGGAAGAAAAAAGAGAAAAAGGGCTTTGTTACAATTGTGATATCAAATGCACTAAAGGTCATAAGTGTGCTGAGAAGAAATTATTTTACATAGAATATGAAGAGGAGGAAGAAAAGGATCAAGAAACATCAAAAGAAGAAGATATACGCCAGGACCCCACCCCAGAGAAAGAAGAAATGAATCAGACCATATCTTGTAAAGCATTGGCAAGAATTACCACCCCTCAAACTCTCAAGATAGAAGGACATATCAAGAAGAAAAAGGTGCAATAAGTGAAAGATCACATCGAGAAAGAAGAAATGAATCCAACCATATCTTGTAATTCATTGTTCGAAATTACCACTCCTCAAACTATCAAGATAGAAGGACATATCAAGAAGAAAAATGTTCAAGAAGTGAAAGATCACATCGAGCATCAAGAAATGAATCCTACCATATCTTGTAAAGGATTGGAAGAAATTACCACTCCTCAAACTCTAGAGATAGAAGGACATATGAAGAAGAAAAAGGTTCAAGCAGTGAAAGATCACATCGAGCATCAACAACAAGTTCTCCAACTTTTAAAGGATAACGTCACTTCGGTGCAAAATCAAACGAAACAACTGGTAGATAAACATCATAGTGAAAAAAAATTTGATGTAGGTGATTGGGTATTTTTACTGCTACATCTCAAGCAAGCTATTTATGAGAAGGAAATGTTGGCAATACTACATGCACTTAAAAAATGGCGACCTTACCGAATGGGAAGACTCTTCAAGGATGAGGATGTGGAAGCATTGTTTTGTGCTATTTATATTATCCAACCAGATTGGATAAACGAAGCAAGGGAAGAATGGAAGAAGGACGAAGAAGTATGGCCACTTATTCAAAAGTTGCAAAAGATCCCAATTCAAATAATATTGCCAGAAATTGAAGAGGAAGGAAAAATCATATTAGAACTTGGAGCAGTCACAGAAACAAGAACCCGACAGCTACGAAATCGATCAATTTCAGAGTATCTCATCAAGTGGAAGAACTTACCCGCTGAAGATTCCACATGGTAGGACAAGAATTTTATACAGAAGCATCAAGAACTACTCAAGCGTTGAGGACAACGCTTTTTGAAGGAGAGGGGCATGTTAGGCCCCTATACTACTAGTGTAACCCCTTATTGTTATTAGTATAACCCACTTATTATATTGATGTAGACATGTAGTGCCCATATTGTTACTATTGTGCCCCATAGAAGCCCACTATTGTTATTATTGTGCCTTTATATTATTATTGTTAGGTCGGCTGGATTATATTGTGACTCCTTAGACTCCTATATATAGAAAGGAGGTTTTTTCATTTGAATCATCCAAGAATTGTTCATTTATGTAATGTAAAGGAGGTTGCCCCCTCAAAGAGGCTGATTTCTAAGGCGTGGATCTCTATTTTCTATCTTTTTGTGAGCTGGTTTCATAACACCCTCCTTCTAGCACCAGAAATGTTGACGGTGCTAGACCTGCCAACATTTTAGGGGATCTCTTGGGAGGAAGTCCCAATTAGACCTCAGACCATTTGGTGTAGGAGTCTGAGCAGTGGGTCGTATGGTAATGCCTTGACCATTATTTCACATAGAGGCAAGTGAGATAACTCTGTTGGTAGCAAGGGTGTGATAGCTGCAGTGAGTCAAGGAAGGTGCATGAGAGGTTCTAACACATGGGGGTTGAGATGATTGTGCCCCTTGGCAACCTGGAATAGTACTTGGCTTGGAAGGAAACACACGAGCAAAGATACATCACAACATGGAAGGCAAGTTAGCGAGCAATCCAAAGCAATGGTTAAACCAACAACACATTTTAGAAATATTAATACATACTTATACAGAATAGTCCATACATGCATGCATAAGAAAACCAATATATATATATAATTTAGAGTAAACCATATAGCATAGAATACAATACAACATATGCATGAAATGTGTTGGCTCTTTTATATAAATAATTGTAAATTCCAGTGATAAAATACATCCATGTCCAACCACTAGTTCCAATCGTGGAATGTTACAGCCACATCTGCCTGCTCTCTCCAAGATAGTCTTATCGGAACCTTGGCTGACCAAAAGCCTATACAATGAGTTATGAGGGAGTATTTATAGAAAAGGGTGGGGTGAGTTGACGTTCCCCTTTGTGACAGTTCAACTACCCTCATGACTCTTCACCTACTCTACAACTGTTACATGCAACTATCGACACTTGACTTACACTTGACATGACTTTACATTGCAATGCACATGTACCCATGTGAAACAAAATGACTTGAACAAGCCTTGCTAGACATCACTATAACTTAGACAACCATGGAAGTCCAACTCCTCAACATCTTCATGTTGATCGACAATAACATACTGATGCCAAGATCGGTAGTCCTTGATGGTGTCCGTGTGTTCCGTGGTGACATCCGTCTGAAACCTGACTCTTGCCTCCATAGCATCTGGGTACACTTCTTGGGCTCCTTCTTCCAACTCATCTGAAAGCATGTGCATCATTGTCTTCAATGCGTCTAGACCAGTAACATACTTGTGCATGATGTCTACATTGATTGGCAAGTCTCGGTTGGTGGCAATGCACATCAACTCGTCGAGGTACAATTCAAGCTCTAGCCAGAGCTGTTTCTTTGTCTTCACCTAGGTGAGAGTCCCAATATATGGGATCACATGTGTGTGCACCACAACATCCATACTCTTGAATACTCGTGAATGGGAAGCATGTATGCTAGTGATGAGCTGCGGGAGCTCGTCATAGTTCCGGATCTAACTCCAGATACGTGCCTTCAAATTGACCGCATTGGCCCTCATCATCTTAGGCAAGTGAAGTGAGGCTCCCTTGTATTTCATTGTCCATGTTTTCATGTCATCAAAAATAGCATGCAAGTTCTTCAAGATACATGCTCTTCTAGCACATTGTTGCTACCATCTATTGAGATGGACGACTACCTTATGCACAATACCAAATTTTGATTACAACACTGGCATAACTGTGTCAAGTGAAAATACTTCATCTAGGATTTCCTTCTTCAGTTCAGCTTGAGAGGACATTGTCACCAAGTCTCCTCCTTGCTTGGTCGTCTGTAGTTCCTCTTCCATTCACTCATTCGCAGCTATCATAAAGCAAAAACTTGAGCTAGTGGCTTTGGCATACACTCTGGATGCATCAGCCAAGGCTGCTAGTTGTTTGCACACATTAGTCATGATCACTCATTCGTCAACTTGCGCAGGAGATGTATGGTCCTCTGGAGTTGACACTCTGCAAGACTGCACAACTCTATGTTGAGATTTGTCGAATGAGATGTTGTGCATCTCTCCTTCCGGCTGATCACCAAGGATCTTAGTGCCTCCTTGGTCACTTGAGACTTTCTCATCATCTGGATGTAGTGAAGTGGGTGAATAGACCTCTTTGTGATGAGGCATGAGGTCAGTGTCATGTTCCAACTCCTCTTGTTCCATGTCTGCATCCAACTGTTGAAGTGCTTGTTCTATCTCATGAGCGAAGTCTTGCTCCTTCAATGGTTCACCCAGTGTGCCTAATGCCAACTGATATGATAAGTCCACTACCTATACGGGTGTTGTTTCATCTGTTTGCACATGATGTGCCCCCTACTATGTTTGTTGTTGCTACGCTTCCCTCTCCTGTTTTCGTAGCTCTTGTTCCTTTGGGAGTTGCTCTTTCATCTCATGCAACTCCTCCTCTACTTCTTCCATTCTTTTCCTATCCCTCTTCCTTTGCACAATTCACATGTCATGCTAGTGCCTCTTTGCCTCTATAGCCACAACTGATTTTTCTACCAATGGATCTGCTTGGAACTTGCAGCTTTGCTCCTCCTCCATGCGATTGAAAATCTTCCTCTTATCTTTGTTGTGCATTGGTATGCTTGCCTCTGCTGCCACTACTGCTACTGCTACTGTTGGTGCTCTCCGTGATGTTGCTTCATGTTGCTTCACTAACCACTCCATAGCGAAGCCGACCTGTTCATTGGGTCTAGAGAAACTGTAGCAATATCTACATGGGTCCTCTTCGGCCCAATGACATGCCCCATGGATCCAGTTGAACTGAACTCTCGTGTAGTGATCTTTCACAATGCAATGTGGGTCATAGGGATTGTAGCTTCGGAGGTCGAATGCATACTTCTTCATCAGTTCTGCTTCGACAGCCACTTACTTGATAGTTTGAATCTCATATAACCCAATTTGCAATGGAAGAGCGGGCCAAGGTGCCTTCTTCTTGTGGTGCAGTCTAGTTGTAAATCCTGCCGAGATGTGGTATGCTAATTCCTACATGATAATTATGTCCAAGGAAAAATTCAGTAGAACATGTGGAGGCTTCTCCGCATTGAACAATTGGATGAAGGTGTCGGATGGTGAGGCATACCAATCAGCGATGCCTATCAGTGCCTCCATTGCTTCCTTCGACATGTAGGGTGGATCTTGTTCGAATATCATCTTGTACATTGGGGTGACAAAATGATTGGACAATTTTATGATTACTCCTCTGAAGCTGCATTCGGACAACAACTTGACATATGTGTTCACAACCATCTCCATCGGTGACCATGCCCACTCCAAGCCTGGGAATTATTGTCTGGCACAAACTACATCTAAGATGTAGGCGGACATGTAAATGTCTGCATGCATACCTCCGGGTGACTGTCGAGCCTTCATTACCTATTCCTTCAGCTGATGAGCCAACATGTTGGATCAGTTACATGGTTTTCCTTCTCTAGCCAGTTGGTCTGGTGCGATCACCCAACTCTATGGGAAGGTTTCTATGCTTTCTTAGCCATACAGTCGACATGCAAATATGACCAAGTATTGATACGCCTTCTGCAGTATCTTCGTCTTATAGATCTGGTTGGGTTTCAACCTAAATCGAACCAGCTCCTTTACCGAGTTCTTTAGAATGTCTATGGAGTTAGCACTATTGTTTGGTAAGCTGAATGGAGTCTTCATGATAGTAACGGGCTTTGAAATCTGATACATCTCATCATAATATCATGCCAAGAATGTTGCAAGCTTCACCCCACTGATACTACTCAAGGTCATCGTCTCGGGATTACTGTGAGAGACGATTCAGTGTATCATGTTCGCGCATTGGAACACGGGGTATCTGCATGTAATCTGGTACAAGCCAGACTTGTGAATGTTCACATATACTTGATGGTCTTCGATGTCTTCCTAGAAAGTGCCTGCAAATGCTTCATTGACCTCTTGCCACTTCAGTTTGATGTCCTTGTCTAGAAACAACTTTGTATCTTCATACATCAGTAGATTAGAGGACACTCGCACATTGCTGCTCTAGCTGCATTTCTATCAATGTCCTGTGATCCCACTCTCTTGGAAGCCATTGATCTTGTACTGCCAAGAGGTAGATGAACACCTGAAAGATCTAGAGACAAGAAACATGCATGGAAAGAAATATGTCAGCAAAAACCAAAGAAAATTTGGGGAATGACACAGCACATACCTGGGGAACTGATAGGAAAGATTGCATAATTTCTTCTAGGAGGCTAGGTGACTGATTGCCATAACTACACAAAAGGGATTTTGGGCTACTGGGAGGCAAGACTAGCTATTGGATTTTTGCAACGCACAATCAGACTGGCTGTTGGCTGCTAGGATTGTGCAATGCGCAATTCCAGTTGGGAGTGACTACAGACTCAGGGACCGCATTGTGTAATTTTTTGGGCCAGCAGTCACTGTCCCTCGGAAATGTGAAAAAACATTCCTGGAGGACAGTAAATGGGTAGAAATGCGCATTTATGGAGAGGAAAATAGAGCTTTCCTTCCCCAGATTGCGCAAATGTTGTCTCGGTGAAGGCAGAGTCCAGGCCAAGGTTGGCCAGACACGCCAACAAGCAACTGAAAGCAAATATGAAAGTAAAATCATGGTGACACTAAGTGAAAGCAGAAGTGATTGACAGTGCATGAAAACATGAATGAAGGATTTGGTAAATAGATCAACATGCATGTGGGTGAAGCGAGTCGTCGAATCAGTGACCACTCACGCAAAACAGTTTCATGCATGCGACAGTAGTGAGATAGCAACGAAAACTGAAACAGTGTTAGGACAATCTACTATACATGTAAATGACAACAAGTGTTCAAATAAATCAAGCAATTAACACTCACACAAGCGAAAACATAAAAGGTGACAGAAATGCTGAAAAAGAGAAGTTGAGGCCACTTACCCATGAATAGCTAAGCTAGATGTGTCGAAGAGTCTTAGATGTGTTGTGGGATGCCAGAGCTCCAAGATTGATGTGAAAGAATGAGCTATGATGCGTCAAATAAATAAGTTTTGAGCCAATGATGCACATGCCACAAATCTAGGAAAAGGCGACAGTTGGAGGAAAGTTTCTAAAACAACTTTGCATGTAACCTCCAGCTACTAAAAATAGCTCCCTGAATCATGGGATACCTTTTGCATGTTGCCTTTTGTTATTCTAGGAAAAAGAAAGCCATGCATGCAAATCAAGTTTCCTTGGTCCCTGGTGGAACTGGTCAACCCAACTGCTCATGCATGAAGCTGCTCAACTTCTGGAAGGAAATGCGCATTTCTGGTTGGGATCTGGGCCGACTTCCCAAGAGATTTGAGCAATTTCTGGGCAAAACAGTTGACTGCTGCCTATATTTGTGCAAATTCTAGGTTGAGTAGCCTTGCTGGGGAAAATTGCACAATTTTCACTGTGAGGGTTGGCTGGAAGAATTGCACAATTCTAGAGCCCAATAGGCTACCAGACAAGATTTCACAATTTTTGAAGGGAATGTTGGGTTCCCTCCATAATTGTGCAATTTCTTGGGGGAGATGCTCAGCTTGTAGCTGGACCAAGTCCAGATGAACAACTTATGAGGGGAATGAATCAAGTTGTGATCGACAGGTTTCCTTTGTGCAAGAAAAAAACTAAAGCTTGTGTACTTGACAAAGCAAGACAATGTGTTGTGAAAGGTTGGTAGGGAGGCTCCAAAACGAAGCTAAGGCAAAATTTTGGAGGGTGGTTGTAGCCGCTACAACAGATATATGTGTCGAACAAAGTGAGATAAAGAAGCTTATATTGCAATAATTTCATGCTAATTCATATACAGTTCAACCAGGATATCCTAAGACATTGACAGTAGTGAAGAAGTTACCATTGGCTGAACGTGAAGAAATAAGTGGTTGAGTGTGTTGCGATATGTTTGGATTGTTATTTGGTAAAAGTAGAGTGTAAGCATCCACGTGGTTTATTACAACCGATTATGATTCCGGAATGGAAATGGGAGGTATTTCCATGGATTTCATTGCAAGTTTGCCAAGGGCATATAGAAAACATGATTCTATTATGGTTGTGGTCTACAAGTTGACTAAGGTAGCTCACTTCATTCTAGTGAAGTCTACAAATTCAGCTAGTGAGGTAGCATAGGTCTTAATCAGGGATATAATGAGGTTACATGGTATTCCTAGGAATTGTGTTAGACATAGATTCCAGGTTCACTTCCAAGTTTTGGAAATAGTTGTTTATAGGTTTGGGGACAGAGTTGGCCTTAAGTACATCTTATCATCCGCAAACATTTGGAAAAATAGAGAGGGTCAATAGGAATCTTGAGGATTCCTTGAAGACAAGTCTGTTTGAGGGACTTTATAGGCAGAGTTGTAATACTCCCATCACTTGGAGTGATCTAGTGAACAGGGTATTGATTGGACCAAATATGTTGGTATAGATGGAACATGAAATGTAGGTTATCAAGAAGAATCTAAAGGCAGAACATGATCGAAAAGAGATTTATACAGATCAACATGGGGTATTTAAGGAATTTTAGGTTGGGGAACATGTGTACTTGCACATCAAGCCAAAGAAGAGATCATTGAGGATTGGGTCAAGTGCCAAGCATGTGCCAAGCTGGCACCTCGGTATTGCATGATGTTCAATATCCTTAAGAGGATTGGACCAATGGCCTACTAACTTGCACTACCTCCGCTAGTGAAATTCCATGATGTTTTCCATGTTTCATTGCTTAAGGTGTATGTGAAAGATGTTGAGCATGTGATTGACTAGTATGTATTCTAGGTGTAGCCAGAAAGAGGATTACAGTCGGAACCTCAGTGCATTTTGCAGTGAAATATGCTCACACTCCATAATCGAGCAATTGAGCAAGTTAAAGTGCAATGGAAGCACTTTGGGCTCGATGAAGCTACATTGGAATTGGCTGATCAGATGCGGGCTATGTATCCTTATCTATTTGTTGGTTAAGCAGATGTATTTTGGTATATGCTTTAATGTTGTGTTTTGGTTATGTCTATATGTATGCATATGTATGTAAATACTGCATCGAGATGTGTTATAAAGCTCCAATAAGTGGTATGGTGTTCATGATATGTTGGTTATGTTTTAAGTAGTATGATATGATGTAAATGTTGTATCGAGTTGTGTTATAAATCTCCATGGGAAGCATGTGTTTTTTTGTTTTATAAGCATCATTGAGCATGGAGGATTGTGTTCCCCCAAGAGGGAGGGGTTTGTAACAACCCCTAGTTTATTTTCTATGTAAATAAAAAAAAATAATAAACCAAGGTCATGGGACACATATTCCAAGTTGAATGTCAGGTAAAACATAGTAATGGGGATCACTTATGATTAAGTTATGGCTATGGAAATTGACAAAGACAAAGTGGCAATAATTGGTGTTTTATTTATGAAATAAAGGAAAATAAGAGAAAATGGAGGTGAAGGGTCACAAATTTGCATGAGGAGGAAAATGAAGAAAATAGAGGCCTCAATGATAAAAAGGCTTTTGAGGATCAGTTCATAACCTTTTTTCAATTTTAGCTTGGATCTCTCTTCTATTCTCTCACTCTCTCATACTCTTGCACACTTAGAGTATTCTTGGAGCACTTTAGCATGCAATGGATTTGGAGAAAGAAGGTAAAGGAAAGTGAGAAAGTGCAAGGGAACAGGTGGATCAATAGCTACAATTGGATTTCTTTGCAGGTAACAGATTACATATGTGATTTCCTTGTTAATTTATGGATGCATGGTATATGCATGTGATTATCTAGTTATGTTTTGTCATTGGCATGGATGATTTACCATATTGACATTGGTTTTTAGCCTTGCCTTTCCATTTCCTAAATAGCCATGGTGTTGTGGGTTTTTCAATTTGATTGTTTTCTGGTTGGTGCTCATGATTCCTTATGGTTTTGGGTTGGAAAAAATTCTCTGGAAGCCTTGGAATAACTTGGGTTGAGTTACTAGTCTTAGATCCTAGGTTGGGAAAAATGCTTTGGAGCCCTTGGTGGCTTGAATTACTAGTCTCTAGATCCGTATTGGACAAATTCTCTAGAGCCTTAGAAGGTTGCAAGTTGAGTTACTAGTTCCTAGAGCACTTGATAGCTTGCATAGAGACCGATCTGGTTGGTGTTAGTGATGTCTGGTCGTGAGGTGGAATCATTGGTTTAGGTTTGAGGTGGTTTTGCCTCTAGAAGCCCTGGGTTTGCTTTTTGGTTCATTCCATGAGATCCCACATTCACATTTGGAATATGGCACAGGGTGATTTGCTGAAAGAGAGATTTGGTTCATCCCAATCTATGGTCAGGCGGTACATGGAAGTCCTTGACTTGGTTGGAATTTTCATATGTTAATAAGAGTTTTTCTTCTATCGTGATTCATGTATATTTGTAGGCATTATGTTGGTGATATTATTGTTGGGTTGTGTTATATTCTTTCCACGACTAGCCCCCCTAGTAAATCGAGGGGTTAGAGGGGGGCGGGTAGCCCCCCTCAACAGAGTTCGAGGCAGTGGCCCAGGGAATTTTTTTTTGGACCCTATATTAGGTGGGGCAAACCTACCTATGGTTTTGTGCATGGTTTTGGGCGCGATGGTTTTCAGTCCATGGTATTGGATGCTTCGGTATGTATATATATGTATTGTAATATTGAAAGGAACATAATGAAAAATCAATCTGGTAGTCCCGGTTTTGGGATCCAAGGGAAAATCTCTGTGTATATGTGTTTTATGTGTTATGCTCTTACATTGCTTATTTTCTGTGTTTTAGAATTAGTATGCATGTCATTTCTGTACGGGGTTAAAACCTACAATTATGGCTGAGTTTCCATGGTTTATATGTTAGTTATTTTCTGGTTACATGTTATTCATATGATTTGTATCTTCTATGGTTCTTATCATGAATTGGTTAGCTATTGATCAATTGATGAATGTATGGACTAATGAGTGTTTTTGCAGCTATGTGGAGAGGGAATAGGTCCTTCTAGGTGACTCTCATATGAATCCCATACTTTTATGATCAGATATGCATTCATGACCTTTAGCTTACATGTTTTCCATGTGTTTGACAAAATGTTTGTTATGTTCTAGGTTGTCTATGTCAATTTATGCCTTCAAGTTTGTATGTCTAGCCTTGTTATCATGTCATTAATGATTCTAAGAAGTTTAAGGAAATTCTAGGTAGTGGCCTGGAGGCTGACCTAGAATTTAGGCTCAGATCTCGGGACTGCACCCTCTGAACTTGACAATTTGAGTCACAATTGCACCCAAGTAGGCTTTTGCATGTGGTTGGAGGCCTATTACTACATGGATGCCTTATCATGCATGTGTTTTGGGGTGAGTGTGTGAAAAGGAGCCCCAACTCAGGGTTTGGCCTCTTGGGGTGGTTCTTTGGCTGCTTAGTGTCCCTATAGCCCTGTAGAATGTTGTGAGTTTTCAGTCAGTGGTCAGTTGTAGGCCCCACTTATTTAACTGAAGCTAGGAATCGAGTCATGTCATAGTAATCTCTTCATCTCATGTTTACCTTGGTAGGTCGGTGACATTGGGTAAATGTGGGAGGGGTGGTTACAAAGGATTTGGAGAGTCTCATTTCTACTAGATTTATGAAGATATGATCGCTAAGTGTAAGAATAAGAAGGAATAATATCACTAACTTGCAAAATTGAAGAGAGAAGCAAATGTTTTAGAGTTGATGTCTAATGCTAAGTTTGGAAAACCTATTTGATGGATAAGGCTAATGATGAACATGAAAATTCTAGTTGGATGCTAAGGCTATGTGTGGAAAACCTTGATTTCACTAACATAAGAGAAACTAATGTGCATATGATAAGGCATGGGAAAATGAAAATTTTGTGATATTTTGGATGAGGTGTATAAGGAGAAGTTGATAACAAATGAATTATACATTGTAGGCATACTAGAAAAGTTTGTACATAAGATGATTGGATGTTTGAAAGGGAAATAATAGACAAATTGATTTGCAAGAAGGACTATAAAATTGAAGCCATCCCAAGCATATGTTTCCAAAAATTAGTGGGTTGGTGTTTAAAACCACCATTTTCTTATTGATGATCTTTCATGGGCCTATGATTCATTGGTTAACTTTGGCACAACAAAGGACAACATAGTAAGACTGAATAATTAATAATAAATAGGAATTCTTTATAAGTTCATTGAAAAAAACATACCAAATACCACATAAAAAATAGAAAGTAAAAAGCATACCACGTGCCTAACTGCTTACCCATGGTCATTCAAGTAGGTCCTCATGATCGCTTCTAATACTAAAGTTCTCCATTAAATGCTTATATTCATGATCGGGTAGTAAGTATAGTACCTTTTATGAATTCTTACTTGGAATTGTTTGTAGTCAGAGGTTTATACCAATAGCTAAGTTAGTATAGTGGTATACAAAATGACCTGGTCTATAATATTCAAATACAAACCCTTTTCTCTTTCATTTTCTTTCACGACATGTTAAATATGTTATTCTAATCATTGTTGACCTAATTAGAAAGTTAACGCCTTCATATTTGTTAATGAAACATTGATGGTTTTCTTTCCCTCTATGCAATGTGCAAACCAATATTCATTGATCCATTCATTACCGTATGGGGTAAATACTACATATATGTGCCTTGAAAAAAATGGAGTACCGACATGTGAGTCCACTGAATAAAAATAAAGCATACTACAATCATGCTAGTTAATAAAAATTAACAAAATATTCAATAAACCTAGTTGTACAAGATCTAATATGTGACCATAATCTACTAAAATACTCTATTTTTCCTCCACAAACTATGATAATTATATAGTATATGTTGACCAATGGAGAGTGATACACGATCAAAACTATCAACCGAGTCTGTGGATTATTGTCCCATTCACTACTACCACATGTTGCACAAAAGAAAGAGAGCTTTCTTGTCCATAATTCAAGTATAGCATTGTCTAATGTTCGAACTAAATGAAATCCATGAGTACCCTATATTTTTTTCATGCATATAAATGTGATCAATCTACATTTACCACCCTTTTGAAAAAAATATATGTACATGTGATTTAGAGTTTATTGGTATTTTTTCATTCTTTCTCCCTCGCGTAACTAAAAAACACCAAACAATAATGGATTTTGCATGTTGAATGATGAAAGTAGTAGTGAACTTCATTTATTTCCTACATAATGTAGTTTTAATGAATTCTCGTACTCCATCATGTTCCTATTTTTTGTGCCTAGTATGAAAATAGTTCCAAATAAATTGTACCTTGTGTTTTTTGTGCAATCTACAAAACCATTAAAATACATGTATATTTTTGAATTGGCTAGCACCACCATCTGACCAAATCCAATGTTGATCCATTTGTATTTTATTCTCCTTCAAATGATTGTTGAACAACTAAAAGTAGTTGTTTACATAGGCTAGGTCGTGGCACCTATTTTCACTTATGTAGAAGTGGTACTCCTTAAATATAACCTTGCTGTCTTTGTTACTATCTTAACCATGCCTATATGTGATACGAACCATTATGCTTACCTGTTGTGATTGATCATATCATCTTTGAATATTATTTTTCAGTTGAAGGGTGTAGTTCTCCCCAAAATCAAAAACTAATAATATAGTACCAACGAGAAACATATCTCTACATAATCAAAAATGTGCATCCTATATATCCTAAAGCCACATGGACATGATGCATATATTCTCGGGTCTTTTCATAGAATTTTTTGATGAAGTCACATACTTGTACCTAGCAAAACAATAATAAAGAAATATATAAATACATCGTTACAAATACAAATTTCTATAATATTAAATTCCTAGCATCAAATTTCAATTTGAAAGAAAGCATATTGTTAATGGAACCACTACTCTCTATTGGTGGAATTATATATATTCTATGAAACACCCTCCTCTCACATCTACCCAAGTAACCGGCTAATTGGGGTAAACATGTGACGAGAGGCTACTATGATTAGATTCAACCTCCTATGTAACCTTAAGGAAATGGAATCGATAGAAACACAACATACAGACCTTCCACACCAACTACATGACCCCTGAGAATCATCCCAACACTTCAGGAAGCTTGCCCTTGCCCCCCCCTGAAGTTTTTGATCACTTGACCTCTAGACACTCTCATACTATAGATCGGCCAATGTCTAGGAGGCTTTGGACGTTCTCATACTATACACATGCCAGCATCCAAGGACTATTTTTCCCAGTTTTTTTCCAACGTCCTCGGGAATTAAACCACTTTTTCAAGCCCAAATCCCAGGTCAGTGCCCATAATGGAGTGACACCTCCATAACAGTAAAATAATAGGGAAACAATGATGCAAAAGGAAGTAGTTTAACAATCCCTTAACCAGACCCCTACTATCCATGACAAGCATTTCGTTAAACATATCCCAAATATGTAATCGTGACAGGTGTAAATAACATATTTAAGCATAGAGATCTCATATTTACCTGAGAATCGCTAAGAACCATTGTTCCCTCTTGTCGTTTGTTGTGTTGTCATCTATTAGATCATAGTGACATTGTCCATTCATTTATAAG
The DNA here is from genome assembly GCA_031772625.1 of Pinus tabuliformis. Classification (NCBI taxonomy): domain Eukaryota; kingdom Viridiplantae; phylum Streptophyta; class Pinopsida; order Pinales; family Pinaceae; genus Pinus; species Pinus tabuliformis. The sequence continues at coordinate 1,523,431,778 of CM062804.1, read as the reverse complement.
TAAAAACATGATGAGATCCATACATAGCCACTGCCATAAAACACATATATAACCAACATAATAGCAGCAAAAATACCATTGAAATCACAACCATATGATCCACATATAAACCAGCATATATTCATAGAAATACAAGGATAAATAACCTTTCATTAATGTTGCAAATTCCAAACCCGGGATGGGACTACCACGTTTCACCCGACCATATAGTGGCTGAGTCAAATCTCTCTTCCGTAATTCACCCCCATGCCATATTCCAAGCATGAATTTGGGACTCAAACCAAAAGAACCAACCAGGGCATCCCGAGGCTAAACCACCTCGCCCTCATCAATAAAAACCAGGGTTTACCATAATCCATCCCAGATCACTAGGCCAACACAATAAACATGTCATAGCAAGCTTTACCATGATCTCCACCCAGTCACTAGGCCAAAACAAGCATGGATGCCACCATATTTCTCCACCTACACCGTGAGGAATTTTCTTGTCTCCTAGTCTCTTAGACTTTACTACAATCCAAAATCTAGATCACTAGTCCCTAAACCGAGGCCCATTCTCCAAGCTTTACCACATATCCCAAACCCAGTATTAATAAACCCAACGGAGAGAAAATCTCTTGGCTTTACCTTATATATTTTCATTCACCAGCAAGGATTCATAGGTCCACGGAGGCAACATAATCATGGCTTTACTGCAACCCACAATCTGGCTTAAGGGTTACTAAGCTAGTGTCTTTACTGTGATCCACAGTCTGGTTCAAGGACCACTAGGCCATCTCCTCTATCATTTGGAGATCTGCCTCACTCAGCTTCGAATCCATTTAGCAATCCAGCTCAACCAAAACATGAGAACCCATTACACCATGGCTATCCAGAAATGGAAAGGGTAGGCTAAAAACACTGTCACACATGGAAAAACCCATGACATGATAGAAAAGAACCACATGGAATACCATGCATGCCAAATCTAGCAAGGAAAATACACATGCAAATTGATACCTGCCAAGAATCCTACTGTAGTTGCTTGATCCTGCATTTCCCTACTTCATCTTTGCTTCCTCTTGCCTCCTTTTCCTTTCTTGATCCACTGCGACAATTCTCCAATAAAACTCTGTGTCCAAGAGTGAGAGAGAGGGAGAGAGAGAGAGAAAGAGATAGAGAATAATGAGAGAGCTCCAAAAATAAACTGACAAAAAGTTACCAATTGGTCCTTAGAATCATTTTATTAATGACGCCTCTATTTTCTTCATTTTTCATTATTTTCCTTCATTTTCCTCCTCACATACAACCTCTGACCTTTCACCTCACTTTTCTTCTAATTTCCATTATTTTCATAAATAAATGTGCCAAAATGCCATTTTTCCTTTCCGAATTCTTAGCCATTGCCTTTTCCAATTTCCTTAGCCATAATATACCGATGAACACCCACACTAGGATGTCTTTCCCAACATTCAACTTGGAATAAGTGTCCCATCAACCATGGTTATTATTTTTTCCTTTATTAACTTTAATTACATGAAATTTTCACCAGGGTTATTACAGAACCCTCTCCCTTGGGGGACACTGTCCTCTATGTTCAACCACACCTATACCTCATCAAAACCACTAAAAATAAAACATACTGCCCATCGAGCTTTATAACATAGCTCGATGGAGTATTTACAATGATCAGCCCGCTGAAAAGAAAACCAACATGAAAACATAATTACATGACACCTATACCGCTTATTAGAGCTTTATAACATAGCTCATGGTGGTATTTAGATCCATATACATATGTACATATACCAAAAAACATACCAATACATATACCAAAACACCATACCAAAAGTACTTTGCCTCAACCGGCAAACAATGAAGGATACATAGCCCACATCTGATTTGCCATCTCCCATGTAGCTTCATTGGGCCCAAAGTGCTTCCACTTCACCTTAACTTGCTCAATTGCTCAGTTTCGGAGTATGAGCAATTTTTTCTACAATTTACACTAAGGCTCTGACTGGAATTATCCATTTGGTTCCACTTGCAATACAAACCAATCAATCACATGATCAACATTTTTAGCATACTTCTTAAGCAATGGCACATGGAAAATACCATGGAATTTCATTGTCAGAGGTAGTGCAAGTTGATAGGCTATTGGCCCAATCCTCTTAATGATACTGAAGGGCCCACAAAACTGCGGTGCCAACTTGGCACAAGATCCAATCCGTAAGGATCTCTTCTTTGGTTTGATGCACAAGTACACTTGTTCCCCAGCCTGGAACTCCTTGAACAACTTATTTTTATCTACATAACTCTTCTTCCTATCCTGTGTTTCCTTTAGACTCTTCTTTATAACCTACATCTCTTCTTCCATGTCTGCCAACATGTCCGGTCCAATCAACACCATGTTAACTGGATCACTCGAACTGATAAGAGTATTGAAACTCCGCCCATACAATGCCTCAAATACACTCATCTTCAAATATTCCTGATACCCATTGTTGTAAGCGAACTCTACCATTGGAAGATACTCTTCCCACTTTCATCATTGATACATCACATACATCCTCAAAATGTCCTCCGATATCCTGTTCACCCTCTCTGTTTATCCATCTATTTGAGGATTATAAGTTGTACTGAAGGCCATCTCTATGCCCAAACTTGCAAATAACTCCTTCCAAAACTTGGAAGTGAATTTCGCATCCCTGTCTGACACAATATTCTTCAGAACACAATGTAATCTTACCACATCTCTGATGAATACATGTGCTACATCGCTAGCTAAGAATGTAGACTTCATTAGAATGAAGTGCGCAACCTTTGTCAACTTGTCCACAACAACCATGACGGAATCATGTTGTCTCACTATCCTTAGAAAACCTGTGATGAATTCCATGGAAATAACCTCCCATTTCCACTCTAGAATTGCAATCGACTTTAGCATTCCACCTAGATGTTTACACTCTACCTTCACACGCTGACAATGAAAACACCTAGCGACAAACTCTGCTACATCCTTCTTCAGATTCGGCCAATAATAAAATTTCTTCACTGCGGTCAATGTCTTTTCATAACCTGGGTGAATCGAATATGGTTTCGCATGAAAATCTATCATGATCACCTTCCTGAGCTCACTACTGTCTGACACATATATCTTGTCTCTGAATCTAACCAATCCATCTATCATAAGACAAGAGTCCTCATCCTGTGTACCTACACTTGTACCTGTACCTGTACCACGACCTATACCTATACATGTACCTGTACATGTACATGTACCTCTATTGTCACATGTGCATGTACGTGTATCTATGCATGTACATGTGCATGTATTGTCACATGTACATGTACCTATACTTGTACTCTATTGCAACCTAGGCATAATATTCATATACTTGACATCCTACTGACCTGCCTACAAGAGCCTATCCTATAAGCCTATCCCATAGGAGATGATATCTCCTAAGTGATTTACATGTACCCACCTGCTGAGAGCATCTGCCACCCTGTTCTCCTTTCCTTTGATGTACCTGATCTCGAAATCAAACCCATTGATCATGGCCAACCATCTAGCTTGGCTAGTATTCAAATTCAGTTGGTCAAACAAATACCTCAACCCAATGTGATCGCTCATCAGCATAAACCTCCTGCCAATAAGATAGTGCCTCCACATCTTCATGCATGTATGATCATTGCTAACTCAAGATCATGTGTCGGGTAGTTCTTCTCATGCTCGTTTAGTTTTCACAACTCATAGCATACCACTTGTCCATCCTACATAAGGACTCCACCAAGTCCTCTCTTGAAAGCATCTGTGCACACTACAAACTCTTTGTCTGGATGCGCAATCTGTAGAACTGAGGCATGTGTCAACAACTACTTAAGTTGCTCAAAGATATCCTCACACTCCTATGTCCATTCAAACTTCTTACCTTTCCTCTGTAATGATGTAATAGGATAAGAAATTTGTGATAAGTTTCTAATCAACCTCCTATAATAGCCTACCAACCCCATGAAACATCTCACCTCATCCACATTCTTAGGATCTACCAACTCCATGATGGTCCTTATCTTTTCTGGATCTACTATAATGCCCTCCTTAGAGACAACATGCCCCAGGTAGTGTACCTCAGTCTGAAATAAACTACACTTGTTGAGCTTATCATATGATTGATTGTCTTTCAACAACCTCAACACTGCTGCTAAATGCTCTACATGCTCTTCCTCATTTTTATAATATGCCAATATGTCATCAATGAACATAATAACAAACTTATCCAAAAACGGACGCAACACACTATTCATCAAGAACATAAATGTAGCTAGAGAATTAGTCAATCTGAATGGAAATACAAGAAACTCATAATTCCTATACCTATTCCAAAGAGTTGTCTTACAAATTTCCTCCTCTTTAATGTCTACCCGGTGATATCCGGATCTCAATTCAATCTTAGAGAACATTGTTGCTCCCTTCAATTGATCGAACAGGTCATCAATCCTTGGAAATGGATACTTATTCTTAATAGTCACTTTGTTCAGCTTCCTGTAGTCAATGCATAATCTGAGAGTTCCATCTTCCTTCTTCACAAACAATGTCGGTGCGCCCCAAGGTGATACACTTGATCTAATGTATCCTTTGTCCAACATTTCCTTCAACTGCAATTGCAACTCAACCAACTCAGGTGTACTCATCCTATAAGGTGCTTTTGATCCTAGAGCTACCCCTGGCACTAACTCGATAGAAACTTATACCTCCCTGTGATGGAAACTTTGGAATATCCTCAGTAAATACATCATTGAACAGTTGTAGAACTAGGTACCCACTCAACACATATGAATCGTCAACTTCCTTACCTTTGTCACTAGAGATGTGCATTGCAAATAACATACACCCTTTCCTGTGACTACATTTTTCCTGCATAGTTATTACCATCCTAACTGACGTGGCTTTCTTCTTTCCCCGTAAGACTCTTGGTTCCCCATTTTCATCAACACACTCAATGGATTTTTCATAACAGTCTACCTTGGTTCTATGAAGATACAACCAATCCATGCCCAACAACATACTGTATGATACTAACTATAATACATTCAAATGTGTTTTGGTAGGCATACTATTCAAATCAAATGCACAAGATCTTACCCAATGATCAACTCACTTCTTTGTACCTGTAGCGAACCGCACTAACCAATATTTTGCATGCAATTCCTTACTCAAACCACACTTATCCACCAATTCAGGACTAACATAGTTATAATTAGATCCAGGGTCAATCAAAATAGAAAAAAATTGTTCACAAAGCTTATCGTCCATCTCAATGATAGATGTTTGATGGTTTGCCTGTTTGTTATCCAATGTTGCATAAATACCAGGAACACTTTGACCAGTATCTCCAACCATGTGTGCCTCCTGTGCACTATATATCTTAGGCTTACCACCCTTATTCTATGAAAAATCTCTCTTAAGGTGCTCCTTACCACATTTCCAACACTGCAACTGACTAGTACCCTCACCTCTATGTTATTGTTGTTGTGACCCATGCCCCTGTCTAAGTGCATTGAACCTCTTTTGTGGTGCCATGTTTTCTTTCTCATTTTCGTTTTGAGGCCTTGTTCTTTTCAGATGCCATTTACCTTTACGTTTGCCTTTTCTCTTCCATCCTTGCAAAGATTCATTCTTATGCTTTGACTATTCATAACAATGTTTCAATTTCCCAATGACTTCCTCAAGTGACCGAGGCTCATCATACTCAATACGATCTCTAAATGCTAATGGAAATCCAATGAAAAATCGTTGAACTTTAGTCTTCTCATCTTTAAGATATGGTACATACCTCAATAGCTCCATAAATCTTGTCCTGTGACTCTTCATCTATCATTGATCCCATTTTTAGCTCATAAAACTCTTTGACCTTACTGTCTTAGTACATTTATGACAAGTAATTCTTCCTGAAAATCCTCTTGAACTCATGCCAACTCAAGTCATCTATCCTGATGTCTCTGACCCGCTTCACATCTTCCCACTAAATGTCTTCTTTACCTTTCAAGTTAAATATCGCTACTATGGCCTTCGTGTTACCTATGTAATTATGCAACTCAAAGAATTTTTTCATCCCAAGTATCCAAGCCTCTGCATATTTCAGCTTCTTCACATCTCTATCAAAAGTAGGTGGCTTTGCTTTCTTAAACTCATATGGAAAGTACCGCCTATCACTCCTCTTATATGGATGATAATGATGATGATCATGATGCCTGTCAAAACCAAAACTAGAATAATACATGTATCCATCACCTCTCCTATCCGGAGTATCCAACAATCTTCCATCTCTAACTATGTCATCTCTATCTGACCTATAACCACCATGATACCTACTACCATATGCCCCATTATTTTTTTCCTCCTATCCATGGTTGATCCAAAGTGGCCATTTTCGCTGCAACTCTGACAAACTATGAAGAAGTATAACATTTACCTATGCTTGTTTCTCTTGTGCCTGTATGATTTTGTCATTGTTTGCCTTAAAACTCCTTACTTCTTCCTTCAGGCTTCTCAAGATGTCTGCCAAATCATAAGAGTGCCCAACACAATGTTGCTCATCTGATTCATAAGGAGAGTCTTTGTATTCTACCAGCTTGCTAGCCATTTGATATCTTTCCTGCAAGGCATACTATGTCAGCTAAACCAAATAAAAATAAACCAACGTACCTTAGTATAATTCAGGGGGGATACCTTGTCTGCAAGACCAAAAAATCAGCGTGATACATGAATAACATAATCATAACAACATATAGACATATACAAATAAGTGCACCAACACATACGCGTCATTCTAGCTACAATCCAATCATCAATGCGCGACCTTAACAACAACGCATACCATGACCTCATGCAAGACAACAACCATTACATCATTATACACTTTACCACATGAAAACATTAACATACATGAAAAATATGTAACCAACCACACACATTCATAAACACATGTGACCAAGCATAAACGAACAATACTTGTAACCAAACCTACAAGAATAATACATGCAACCAAGAATGTAACCAAGTGTACAAAATGATACATGTAAGTGACATATAACAACATGTAACCAGTCATACACTCATGACGATGCACTCCATAATAACAACATAAACTTCCACATGAATACATCACCACAACCATGATCAACATCATGCAAATGCAACAAGCACATGGAATGCAAGCATAAGATACACACATGCAACCGACATGCATGCATGACCAACACACACCTCCCATCTAGACTAAGGGGTGAACCATTTGATACCACTCGGCAACACCCTCCTCCCACATCTACCCAAGTAACTGGCCAACTGGGGTAAACATGCAATGAGAGGCTACTATGATTAGATTCAACATCCTATGTGACATTAAGGAACTAGAATCGATGGAAACACAACATATATACCTTCCACATCAACTACAAGACCCCTGAGAACCATCCCAACATGTCAGGTAACTTGCCCCTAGGACCCATTGAATTTTTTGATTACTTGACCTCTAGATTCTCTCATGCTATAGGCATGCCAGTGTCAAGGAGGCTCTAGACACTCTCATACTATAGGCCTACCAGTGTCAAGGAGGCTTTGGACGTTGTAGAGTCCAAGGACTGCCTTACCTTGACACTCTTCTTGCCTATACTTCTTCCTTTTCTTATACCTATCACCTAAATAAATGCAATAAACCCAAGGTTTTGTTAAGGTAATCACTTACATGTCCTCCTTTTCATATTTTGTCTATATACCTTATTGTTTTATTAAAGTTTTCATTCAGCGATGAAATTGGCCTATTTTTGCAGCTAATTCGTATTTCCGCAACTACCTCCATTGTTGACAGGGTTCGAGTGCACCAGCTAACCAAAAGAAGATATGGATGGATGAGGAATGATCCCCTCATGGATTATTTCCTATTCTCTTGAGCCAATCCTTCAAGAAGATCACACTATAACATGATCAACCTCAAAGTCAACTACAATATTATGTGTCGGGATAGAGTCTGAGTTTTCTGAAATCTTATCGATTTGCTTTTCCAAATAGAAAATCGATTATTTAGCTATATAGTTTGTTTAGTAAGGATCATAATAAATATATGTAGGCTCAAAACTCTCATATTGTTACTTGGAGAAATGTTATAAGAGCAATGGTCGCTATGTGTTTCGGTGTGCGTCGTTATATGTAAATTTTGAAGAACATCCTGTTAAACTTGTTTGTGAGTAATAGACTTGGTTCATATTTTCCATGTTGCGTTGATTGAATATTGTCATCTATCTCGTGGAGGGCCCCTACGTCCAGTACAGGCCTTTGATTGATTTCACATAGATTTCTTTGATTTCCTAAAGTTAAATTATGGATGCTCTGTTTTGTGTTTTGAAATGCAGTATAATGGAATTCGCGATTAAATTGTTGTCTGCATAAGCAATTTTCTTTGCTTTCTACCTAACATAATTATGTTATCTCATTTTCTTTTTACCTGGTACAACTTGATCATCTCAATTGCTTTCTACCTAGTGTAATTTGGCTGTCTCATTTCACAGCTTAGTTTTTTTCCATTTTATCAGCTTTAGTTCTTGTTTGAATGAAGTTGCATTAGTTAAAGAGTGACAACCTTTTCCTTGGCAATTAAGTTCAGCCACCATTAATTTTCAATTTGATAGAATAAATCTCTCTTACACATAGTAATCTAGTCTGGCTACGGCATAAAATTCAAGATAAAATCAAAAACAATCTAACAAAGTAGAGTTTAGGATCACTCTCCAACCATCCACAAAACTTGATTCAACTAAGACTAATTTTAGGATAACCAGCTAACAACTTTAAGAGAAATACTCTAATATAATCAGTAATACCATCTCCATATTAATTCTAAGTTTAGACCTTAACAATAACATAGATATCTTAACGACATAAAATAACTTCTAGCACATATAGTGCACTTGTGCTTCATCAATATACCTACCCTGTTTGATAATTTATGTTGACAATTTAAGAACATTAAATTGGATAAACATTTTGGTGCCGTTGTCGGGGAAGTACAAACAGAAGTTAAAAAAAATAAAAAATTATCAATTAAAAACATGATATGCGTATGGATAGAGACTCCAGAGGAAGATTTGTAGGACGAGGAAGAAGCTTGACTCCCACAAATCCACTCACTTCACCTCGACTTCGAAATTCCACAACACATACTCAAACTCGAATTCCATTTGCATGTCAACAAAGACTTCCTGAAGTCTCAAGATTAGAAATCCAATCCAGAAATTCACCTACTTCATCCACCGAAGCTGTAATTGAATAAAATCATGCATCCCCAACTACAGAAGTAGTGTTTCTATCCTCTACTGGTGAACAAATTTTAGGAGAATAATTAGAAGTTCTTAGCAAAGAAGAAGAACAAGAAACTTATTTTGACCACCCATTGATAGAGGAACCAAAATAATTAGAAGAACCTTACATTAGTTCTAAGGAATCTATCATGGCTGGAGAAGGGGAAGGAGAGGTACACAATGTCAATGGTGAGGAAAATAGGATTGGAGGAGGAAGAGGAGGAGGTGGATATAGGGATAAAGGAGGGGGTAGAGGTAGAGGAAATCAAGATCCTTTTGGATTTCCTATTTTTGATGAAAATACAATCCTCACAATGAAAAATATATCATCCTCAATTCTTCCTAATTTCAACGGAAAAAGAAATGAAGACCTAGAGACATTTCTCTTCGAATTTGAAGTATTATGCAGATCATATGACTATCTGCATGATGCTCAAAAACTGAATCTGTTCCCTACTATTTTAAAGGATCCGGCATTAAAATGGTTCATGAGTTTAGGAATGAATTCTATAAGAACATGGGCAGAAATGAAAGAGGTTTTCTTAGGCAAATATAGATATTATTGTAAGCCTAGTAACCTTAAAGATGAAGTCTTCAAAATGACACAAAAGGAAGATGAAAATCTTGAAGACTTAGTAGAGAGATTTGTCTACAATATTAAAAGAGCAAAAATGGATAATTTGGATGAGGAAACTTTGAAATCCCTCCTGCTCAAAGCTATCAAAGATGAATGGAACGATCTCCTTAACTTAACATGGAAAGGAGATATTTCTCAATTACCATTCGCAAATATTTGTGATCTACGTGTACATATCTCAAGGGGTAAAGCACGAGTTGGAAAGAGTCCTAGAGACCCTCTCTTATCAAGAATTAATAAATTTGTAGTTGGGATAGTCCACAGGGTAGAATTAGGAAGATTTCTTGATACCTTCAAGACAAATATTTTAGGGAATCTAAGTGAATAGATAGACACCCTTAAAATACATAATAAGAAAAAATATGAAAATGTTGCATTATCTATTTTCTGTCCTAGATCTCGAAAGAAGCATGCCTTAAGAGAGTGTCCCTTAGATTCAAAAGCTATAGAAACTTGTGCCATATGTGCAGATGATCATGATACTAAGGAGTCTCCTTATTTACCAGGTCTCAAAGTTGTATTTAATGATGAAGGAATACCAGAACACGTAGACTCGCTTTACTTTATAGCCAAGAGACCATGGAAAAACTCCCAACCAAATCAACCACAAGGCTTCAGACCACAACGATTTTCTCAGTCATCACAAAATAATTGGAATCCATCTTGGCAACCTTAGGCTCATCCACAATCACAATCTTGGAATCAAGGATGGCAAAGTCCTTATGGGGCTTATGCTCAATATCAACAATATTCACCATCATATCTTCCACCGCAATTTCTACCCCAATCTAATCAAATTCCCCAAGCTAATCAATTTCCTCAAATCCAAGTTTAGAATCAAAATCCACAGCCCTCCCTACCATTTACACAAAAACCAAATCAACTACCCGCTTAACCACTTTCGAATCCTAATAATAAAATACCACAACAACCTTTGTAAAACATGGAAGGGAAAAATCCTCAAACTTATGTAATAACTCTACTAGATCTAAATAATGTCCAATTAAGGTCTGGAAGAGTTTTATAAAGAAAACTCCCTGTTGTTATTCAAGAAGCAAGACCAAATCTTCAAAAACATAAAAATCAATATGAAGAAGGAGAGACCTCTCTCCCGTAAAAAGAGAATAATCAAACAGAAAATGGTCCAATAAATACTCCTATTATAGAACAACCCTCGGTATCAATTAGACCACCTTTTCCTGAACAGTTGAAAAGTGATGAAGGAGTAGAAAAACAAATAACATTCTTGATTATAATATGTTGGATGAATTAAGAAATGTTTGTATCAAAATTCGTTTGTTACAAGCCATAAAAGAAATACCAATCTTTGCAAAAATAATTAAGGAATTAAGTACTCAAAGATCAGGAATAAAAAGAATTCAATTAGTTGGGAAAATTGCAGACATGATGATGGAGAAAACAACAATCCAAAAATATCTAGATCCGGAAAGCCCCATTGTAAAAATTCACATCTATGGAATAGAAATATTGAACACATTGATTGATCTAGGAGCAGCCATAAACATAATGAGTAAACAAGTTATGGATTCACTTAGGCTTCCTAACCTCCAATACACACCAACACTATTACAATTAGCAGATAGGTCTATGATTAAACCTGATGGTGTGTTGGAAGATGTTTGTGTATCCTTAGATTCTTTGGAATACCCTATTTATTTCATGGTCTTAACACCCAAGAATAATTTAGGAGGACATCCATTAATCCTAGGAAGACCTTGGTTCACTATAGCTGATGATTTCATCTATTTTAGACCAGGTGACATGTTTATCTCAAATGGAAATTATACAAAGAAATTTACATTATATCCTCCTGCGAGAACACCAATAGAAACATAGAATGAGGAATGGATAGATAATGAAGATGATATACAACCTGTTTTCACTACTATACAAGTAAGAGAGGAAGATAAAATTTTAAATATATTGGAAAATAATGAATCTTCCTCAAATTATGACCGTAGTCGAAATGAATATCTCTCATCTAGACAAGTATTATTACTCTCCATGGAAAAAATTGGGAATTATATAATAGAAATCTTTCCAGGTAAAACTTTGAATGTTAATGAAAACTTGGAAGGATTACAAAATAATCAACTGGTAGAAGCCTTACAGAAACGTTCTTCTACTTTTGCATGGGAATACACTGATATGACAGGAATTCATCCTAAGACTTGCATACATCATATCTACATCGAACAAAGTGCAAGACCAGTTAGACAGCCGCAATGAAGAATGAACCCAAATCTAAAAGAAATTGTTAAGGAGGAATTGCAAAAGCTACTAAATGTAAATTTCATCTATCTGATATCAGACAGTCAATGGGTCTCACCCCTAGTAATTGTTCCAAAGAAAAATGGAAAATGGAGAGTATGCATTGATTACAGGGAATTGAATAAAGAAACATTAAAATATCACTTTCCACTTCCTTTCATAGACCAAGTCTTAGACACATTAGCAGGGAAAAAGTACTTTTCATTTTTGGATGGTTTTAGTGGATATAACCAGATTCAGGTAGCACCTGAAGATCAAGATAAAACCACATTCACATGTCCATGGGGAACTTATGCTTACCGAGTACTTCCCTTTGGATTATGCAATGCTCTGGCAACATTCCAAAGAGCAGTCCTCGGAATTTTCTCTGATCTTATTCATGATTGTGTGGAAGTGTACATGGATGATTTCACAGTTTATGGAGATTCTTTTAATGAAGCACTTGAAAATTTAGAAAAAGTTTTAATAAGATGTAAAGAAACAAATCTCTCGTTAAGTCATGAGAAATGTTTCATGATGTTTAACGAAGGAATTGTTTTAGGTCACCATATTTTAAGAGATGGAATTAAGGTAGACTCATCTAAAGTCGAGGTCATTTCTAAATTATCAGTGCCAAACTGTCAACAAGATGTTAGGAGTTTTCTTGGTTTTACTGGATATTATAGAAGATTTATAGAAAACTTCACAAAAATTGCATCTCCACTCTTTAAACTACTTACCAAGGACCATGAATTCAATTGGAATTATGATTGTCAAGCTGCCTTTGAAACTTTGAAAAAGATAATTTCTGAAGCACCTATCTTAAAAGGACCTAATTGGAAATTGCCTTTCCATATATCAACTGATGCTTCAAATATAGCCTTGGGAGTTGTGTTAGGGAAAAAAATACCTTACTCCTTATGCAATCTATTATACCAGTAAAAATTTAACTCCTACAGAGCTAAATTATAATGTAACTGAGAAGGAGTTTCTAGTCGTAGTTCATGCCATTAACAAATTCAAACATTATATAACTGGCTATGAAACTTTCATTCACACAGACTATTCTGCCATTAGAAACCTAATGAATAAACCAATCACTAATGCAAGAATAACTAGATGGCTCCCGGAAAACAGAGCACAATCGCTGAATTTTTATCTAGAATTCAGAATGATAATAATGATCAACCTTTAGAGGATAAATTTCTTGATGAATATCTTTTTGCAGTATCTACTAAATTACCTTGGTATGCATATATTGCTAATTATTTAGCTATAGGTAAAATGTCATTTCATTTGTCTCCTAGAGAAAAGAGGAGGATAGTTCACAATAGCACATCTTATTCATGGATAAACGAAGGGTTATACAAAACAGGACCAGATATCATCATCAGAAGATGTGTTCGAGAGGATGAAATACCATAAATACTTAAAACCTGTCGTAATGAACCATGTGGAGGACAATTTTCTGACAAAAGGACTGCTTATAAATTCTTACTTTTAGGATATTATTGGCCTTCCATTTTCAGGGTTACCAAGGAATATGTTAAAAGATGTGATAGTTGTCAGAGAATGGGAAAACCCACTTTTTCAAATGAAATTCCATTACAGCCACAGGTACTCATTGAACCATTTGAAAAATGGGCACTAGATTTTGTTGGTCCAATCAACCCACCTTCAAAGCAAAAAATATATATATTCTAGTATGTACTGATTATGTCACTAAATGGGTAGAAGCTAAATAACTTCCTTTTGCTACTGAAAATGATGTAGTTTCATTTCTTTTTTAGTATATTTTCACTCGTTTTGGTGTTCCAAGAGAAATTGTAACAGATCAAGGAACACAGTTTACATCCAAATTAGTGCAGAAGGTTGTGGAGCAGTATAAAATAAAACATTGAAAGTCCACTCCATACCATCCACAAGCAAATGGACAAGTTGAGTCTACAAATAAGGTGATTGAAGCAATCCTTATGAAGACTATACACTTACACAGGAAGGACTGGGCAAAAAAGCTTCCAAATTCTTTGTGGGCTTATAGAACTACATGGAGAAGTACTACAAGACATACTCCCTATGAACTTGTTTATGGGAAGTAGGTCTTACTTCTAATAGAGTTCCAGATCCAGACTTATAAAATAGCAGTCCAGCTAGATCTTGACTTATCAGAAGCACAAAGGCAAAGGATGAGACAACTTAATGAGCTTGATGGAATAAGACAAGAAACCCTCCAGAAGAACAACCTAGTCCAACAACAGAGATCCATATGGCATGATAAGTACATTAAAGAAAGAAAATTTCATCCAGGAGACTAGGCATTACTCTTCGATTCAAAGTTCAAGAATTTCCAAGGAAAAATCCAAACCCACTGGCTTGGACCTTATGAAGTTGAAAATGTCTTTGACAATGGTGTAGTTAGAATCGGGACTATTGATGAAGAGAAAATTCCTCTTTTAATAAATGAACATCGACTTAGACTTTATCAAAATCCATTGACAAAAGAAGAATTTGTCAAAATTTTCCAAGATAATTCAGAATTGAAAATGGTTGAGAAGAATTCTTCTTCTTTTCCACCTTAGAAATTTTACTTTTCTATATATATATATATATATATATATATATATATGTATGTATGTATGTATGTATGTATGTATGTATGTATGTATGTATGTATGTATGTATGTATGTATGTATGTATGTATGTATGTATGTATGTATGTATGTATGTATGTATCTATATGTATGTATATATATATATATATATATATAGATATAGATATAATATTCAAAAAAAAAAATAAGGTATAAACATAAAAACCAACATGTTGTTGGCATGCTTATACAGAAAATTTGAAGTGAAAACCAACTCCTGTTAACACCTTAAATTTTCTTTCCAAAAAGAAATTCCCTTTCCTAAAGTTTTTTTTTCTCAGCTACAGAATTAGTGACTTTCTGCAACTCGAACAAGTTTCTGCAATTAGGACAATTATCTGCAGCTCTAATAAAAATTTTGTAGCCAACTTGACAGGAACACTTGGCTATTCAAATTAAAGAATAATTGACAGTGAAAAGTACCTGCAGGAGATATCAAAGGAGAAATAAGGTTAGCAAGTTAGTCAAAGGTATGTGATACTTTAATTTTACAATGAGTATTAATATATTGCATATATGAACTGAGAGGACATAGCACTGCCAAGATAGAATGAAATCATTGCAAATTGTGGTTGATGGTCGCTTGTCAAAATCATCATAATCCATCACTTAAACTTTGTCTTGTCCTCATTCTGAATCCGTCGAAGTAATCACCGAATCATTATTTTGAATGCGCTCTAACGATCAGTTCATTCCCACGACCTTCATTATAATTTAGTTGTTCTCCCATTTCTCCAAATTCACATAACCTCCCCATCTCTCTGCCACTGAACAAAACCCTACCAACACCATTTTTCCTGTCAAGTGAGCAGTCCTTGAGACAAAGCATCTTCCATAATGGGTGTTATTGTCCGAACCGAACCAGCAGGGAAGAATTTCTTAGAAGGATATCCTCAGACCAGGGAGTTGTTGCAAAAAGTACAGTGGTTACAATTTATAGAGAAATTCAACGGTTTCCACAGGGAGGTGACAAAGAATTTTACACGTTCTTTTGATGGGACGAAGGTTGAAATAGGAGACATCAAATTCACCAAAATAGAGTCCCTGATTGCAAAAGGTACTGAATTACCTAGAAGTGGAGAAAAATGGTTTAAAAATAGAGGAATCAATGGGGAAGATTGGAAAGTTTTCCTAAAAAATCCAAGCATGGACACCAAAATCTTCAAGAGAGGTATTCCTAGTACAGCCCTTAAGAGTAAATGAAGGAACTTTCTCCTTGTACTTTAGAAGTTTATTACCTGTGAAGGTCAGTTTGGATACATGTATTTCTACCACATTATAATAATGATGAATTTTCTTGAGGAGCACCAAATGAATCTTACTTAATTCCTCTTGCATAATATTAAGAAAATGTCCATGAATGTTCAAAATAAAATTCAATTCATAGGCAATACCATGTACCATCATGGATTGATAAAGATCTTGATTGAGTTTCACCTTCATAGTATAGGGGACAACTGGGAAAATTTTCTGGTAAGGAATCATTTTGAAGAAAAAGCCCCTGAACAACCCAACAGTAGTAGAATCCTCAGGGGAAGGAAGAAAAAAATGGAAACAATAAAAGAACAAGAACCCCAGTCTCAACAGGAATTATCAAAGGATGAACTACCCATAGTGGATATTTTGTAGAAAATGAAAAGAGGGAAACTTATAAGAAATAAATCTAGAAAAAGAACAGAGGATTTACCACAAAGCAAGATCCTTTCTCAGGAAAAGAAGCCAAAAGCTAAAAAGAGGAAGGCACAGGGATTACTAACCTCAGGACCGAGGAGAAGTAACATATTGAATACGATGCAACAAGCAGTTTCAAGAGCTATAGAATATATCGATCTTGAGGAGAGGGAGCCGACTAAAGACCTTAAAGGTTCTCTAGAAGGATCACCAAAATTGTCACCAAGGGTGTCATCACCACCCTGCAGTTCACCTCCAAGAAGTCCAGTGCATAGTCCAAGTGTTGATCCTGTTCAACAAGAGATTTATGACTACATAGAGTCATTAGAAAGGAAGGAAGCAACAACTAAAGAATCAATCCAAAGTCCAGGAGAAGGAAGCAATCAGTTCAATGAGCCACAAGAACCTTCAACATCTAATGTTTTAAAGCAAGAGATATTTGAGCTGGAGACATTGAACAGATATCTCAAAAATGAAAATCAAACATTGAAAGCACGGAATGGGATTCAAATTGAAAAGAGTGAAAACGTTATTCTTAATTTGAGTTTATGGTACAAAAAGAACAAGAAGTTGAAGAAAGAAGTAGGGCAATGCAAAGAGAAATTATAAACCTAAAATATAAGATCCTCATGAAGAAACCAAGAATGCCAATGGTTGCCAGAAAGAAGAAGAAAGTGAATCCTGAATGTGATAACCAGAGGGCACAAGAGAATGACAATGATGAATTGTATGAGGACATACAAAACCTCTAGCGTGGGGGAATGTAGAGTCCAAGGACTGCCTTACCTTAACACCCTTTTTGCCTATACTTCTTCATTTTTCCTATACCTATCACCTAAATAAATGCAATAGACACAAGGTTTTGTTAAGGTAAGCACTTACATGTCCTCTTTTTCATATTTTGTCTATATACCTTATTGTTTTATTAAAGTTTGCATTCAACTATGGAATTGGCCTGTTTCTGCAGCTAATCCATATTTCCACAGCTACCTCCATTGTTGACAAGGTTCAAGTGCACCAGCTAAGAAAAAGAAGATATGGATGGATGAGGAATGATCCCCTCGTAGATTCTTTCCTATTCTCTTGAGCCGATCCTTCAAGAAGATTGCACTATAACACGGTCAACCTCAAAGTCAACTGCAAGATTATGTGTCGGGATGGAGTCCGAGTTCTCCGAAATCTTATCGATTTGATTTTCCAAATAGAAAATCGATTATTTAGTGATATATTTTGTTTAATAAGGATTGTAATAAAGATATGTACGCTTAAAACTCTAATACTATTACTTGGAGAAATCTTATAAGAGCAATGGCCGCTATGTGTTTTGGTGCACGCCACTATATGTAAATTTTGAAGAACATCAAGTTAAACTTGTTTGTGAGTAATAGACTTCATTCATATTGATGAGCCTCATCATTGGGTAATTATATGGGCCTTAATTCACCTCCTAGCTTAGTCAAATCAACTCTTCTCACAACTTATTACATGTTTTGATTATATTTTGTTTAATGAGATGAGTTAAAGTGAGATATTATGCCTAGTGGACTAATATGCATTGAATGCAGGTTTGGAAGAGAAAATCAAGGAATTTTGGCAAGAATAAGGTTTGAAACTCGAATGGGATAAGGGAAAGAGATTATAGGAGGTAAATCCTCCTCATTTACTCCTCCCCCATTTGAATATTCCTCCATTAATCACACCAGCTCGGAGTGCAAGCAGCCAAGTCATGAAGATCAAAAGGTAGCTGAGCAAGTGATAGACAAAGAGTTAGTTCATCTTGAGTTTGGGAGCCGAGCCTCCCTAGATTTAAGAAATTCATTGGAGACTTCAGTTGGATATGTAGAGAGGCCTAGAGCCTCATTAGGATTCAATTTTTTGTTGTAAAAACACTAGTTATTTTTGAGCTCCAGACTTGTGGAAGACATTGATGTAATTTTCTATTTTGATAATGAAAATGAGATTTTTCTTGATCCAGCACTGAGTTAACTCAGAGGGCTGAAGCTCTTGGGTTAGGGCCCAACCCTAGCAGCAAAGGCTTCTCTTCTTGTATTTGTATTCTTAGCTTAGTTTCATAGATTCATAGTTAAATTGTCTCTAGAAGTATTTCATTGCAAGTACTGTGGATTTGATTAGTCATTTATTAGTTTGCTTCCATTTGTGCATTACTTCAGTAGCAATTTAGAAGAGATAAAAGGAGCACCACAAAGTTATCAATAGGTGTCTTGGCCTCACCTCTTCCCTTAGGGATCATGATTTGAAGAAAAGACCCTTAAGCAGCCCCAAAAAGACAGATTTCCATTTCCTCATAAGATTTAGAGTTTGTTCTACTTAAACTAGCATTTGATCATTTTTGCAAGTGTAGGATTTAGTTTCCATCTCTTCCATCTTTAGTCTTTCAGTAGATCTCATCCATGATTCCATTTTGTTCAGCAATTTTCTTCATGCATGAAGTAGACAACTAGTTCATTAAATTCTTCTTTTCTAGTTTGCTAGAATTCTTCTTGTTTACATAACTTTGTGGAAATTTTAAATGTTTGATGCAGAGCAGGTGCTTCAAAAATAAAAAGGGATCTCATAGCAGGCAAACACCTTCCAACTTCGTCCATCCATAATCATTCCTTTCTTTCAGCAATACCTTCACCAATCTCCTCATTTTACATAGAAATTCCTCCAAGCATGTTGAACGAATCCAACCATATCATAAACCTGGTATTGAGTTATGAGTGATACTGGGAATTTTCTCACTCCATTCCACCCATCCACCACCTTCCTTAATCCTTCCATCACCTCCAACAACCATCATTTTTCTCTCAGTTGTATCCTGTTGAAATACAAGGAATCCTGTAGGTTTCTAGTACATCCTGTAGGATTTCCTGTAATGGCCTGTTTTGAGGCCGAAGTGAGGGAAAACCTCTAGGAAGCCACACCAAGTCACCCAAGGGTCTCCAAAACCTCCCAATCATCTCCTAAACCTCCCAACCATCCACCATCGTCGCTAAACCACCTGTCACATCACCAAAAGAGATTAGGGTTTACACTTGACTTTCTAGAAAAAGAATAAAAGGAAAAAAACAGTTTTGTTTCAGTCCTTTACATGCACAGTAGCGATGTTTGATGTCTTGAACTTCCATGCTTTAGATAGTAGAATTTCATACATGTTGGTTTGTCATTTTTGTAAATCATAGTTTCTCAACATTTAGTTAGAGAAGGGTGTGTTTTTAGCATAGGATTTTAGTCATTTTCCTTATTTGCAGTAGATAAGCTTTCTCCTAGAGTAGATCTCCCTTTCTTTCATCAACAATCAAGCTTCTTCTAAATCCATAGAAAGTTGGCTTGAAAACCCTAGTGGTCTCTCGCCAGCTGAATAGTGACAAAAGGTAGAACCATCACTTATACCTGTGTATACAGCACTGTCACCTCCAAGTTTGTACAAACGCCAGGTTGATAAAGTAAATTTGGTAGCTCCAGGAGTTGCAGCATTCTTGTTGTAATACTAGTGCTCATCACTTTTTGGCGCCGTTGCTGGGGAGGTGTATGAGTACTATGTGATTACTACTTTCTTTCTTCTATTTCTTGTTTCTAATATTCTGCTCTTAGTTTCATTTCTGCAAAAGTAATTTAGTTTTCTTCCTTTCCATTCTACATTCTTTGCTTTCCTTTCCATTCTGCAAGTTAGATTTCAATCAAGTAGTTAGAGTTTTCATTCAGTCAGTAGTTTTCATTCAATATGAAATTTCAATTCTGCAATCATTTTCAAAGTTTGAAAAAATCACAAAACCAAACGAAAACATCCATTTTCATGCCTCGTAAGAATAGGGATAACTTAGGGAAATTTTTGCCAAATACCCCCACTACTTCCAATAGCCAACCTTCCCTCTTCTTCAGTGGATGTGAACTGGAGAAACCCTTAGGTGAGAAAACAGACATATTTGAAGAACCTACAGGGGAAGAAGAACAAGGAGAACCCATTCCTACTGAACCTATGGCTAAAAACAGAAGGGACAGGGGAAATAGAGAAAGAGTTGAGGGTGCCTTCCCCATGAGGGAAACCAATGTGGATACTAAGATGAAAAATATAATCCCTTCTACCCTTCCTCATTTCCATGGCCTAACCACAGAAGACCCAGACACTTTCTTGTTTGATGTTGTTGTTATATGTCGAACCTATGACTATACAAATGATGAGCAGAAGTTGAAACTATTTCCATCCACTCTCAAGGATGCAGCTTTGCGCTGGTTCATGGGTTTACTTGGAGATAGCATTAAAACTTGGGCCCAAATGTAGTAAGCCTTCAACAACAAGTATTGGGACTACTATAGGTCTAAAGACACTAAAGATTAGGATGACCTTAGGCAATGATGAGTCCCTAGAGGATTATGAAGAAAGATTCTAGCTTAGCTACAAAAGGGCCAGGTGCACACTTGACCCTGAGTCATTGAAGCTCATCCTGCTTAGAGGAGTAAGGGAAGACCTTCTAGATACCCTACACTTGTTAGCAGGAGGGGATATGTACCAGTTACCCTATAAGGATGTCAAGTATGTCTTTAGAAACCATTCTAGGGAAGCCATGAAAAAGGGTAGGGGTAGTCAACCTATGGTCAGTCCAACCTCTTCCAATTCATCCATCAAGGGTGAAATTAGAAATATGTTGGAGGATTTCAAAAGCGAGATGTTGCAAACCCTTGCCCTACAAATGGACACTATGCACATTAAGAGAAATTAAGAGGAAGCAAAGAGAGGCTTGGCCATTTTTTGTCCTAGATGCACTAGTAGGAATCCTAGGAACAAATTTCCATTGAATTCTATTGAAATTTGCTCAGTCTGTGAAGAAAACCACTCCACAAACAAGTGCCTCTCTTTACCTGGACTCAAAGTTATATATCAAGGAGCTGAAGGGCTCACTGAGTAGCTTTGCTACATAAACCAAAGGAGACCTCATGGGCCTAGGCCATACCAGCAGGGCATGCAAGAGTCATCCCATGCATATTACAACCCCAACCAAACCACATCCATACCTTCTTTGGGACCCCCTTCTCATCCTTCCTGGTCTACACCTCCTCCTTGGTCCTTTGCACCTCAGTGTCATTCCTAGCCAGCCAGCCAGTCATTTCAACCATATGCTTTGCCACAACCTCAGTGGAATGCATTTCCCTAGGGTTGGAGGCCCTAATACAACAATTTTCTAGCTTTATTGCCTTCACCACTTGCCCAACCACATCTTTTACAGTCTGCTCCACCTAAACAACCCCAGATGCCTACCCAGCCAAATCTGAACCCGAACAATAGACAGACACAACAAGTATAAAGTGGAGAGACATCATATCCAAATTATTTTGTGGAAATTTAGGAAATCAACCTCAGATCTGGGAGAGTACTCTTGGACAACCAACCTCTACCTCCACCCAGGGAGGTTGAGGAAGAAAGAGAGGAAAGTGTCCTTAAAGTAAATCCACAACCATTTCCTGAGAGATTAACCCAACCACCCTAGCCTACCCTAGAAGAGACTGAACTTCTGGGAGAATTGAAAAAGCTATGTGTCAAAATTCTACTTATCCAAGCTATCAAGGATGTACCTATTTACAACAAGTTGATTAAGGAGAAGTGATTCAAGCATCGAGGGAGGCAAAAAAGAGATGCCGCTACCATTAATGTCATTGGACAACTATCCGACTTAATGTTGGGCCAGGTAATATGTTCAAAGTATTTGGACCCTGGAAGCCCTGTAGTAGATGTGCACATCAATGGCACCATTGTCCCACACACTTTGATCAAACTTGGGGCTGCCATTAATGTGATGACCAAGGACACCATTCTCAAGCTCAACCTCCAAGGTTCATTGAGGAAGACCACAACAGTTCTGCAACTTGCAGACCGCTCCATAGTGACCCCTGAGGGGATTGTGGAGGATGTGATGGTATCCATTTATTCTTGGGAATACCCTGTAGATTTCCTAGTTCTCCAACCTAAGGCTAAGCTTACTGGTTACCTTCTCATCCTTGGGAAGCCCTCATTAGCCACTATCGATGCTTACATTATCTGTAGAGCTGGAAATATGACCATAAAGAATGGGCACATGTCCAAGAAGTTAGTCCTATACCCTTTTGCTCAACCATCTCTAGAACATGACTTACCTTTGTGGTTGGAAGAGGAGGAGGAAGATGAATTTAATTCCTCCCAACTCTATACCTTAGAAAAAACCATGGGAGGGGGACAGCAGGATGAAGATGATTTGATCAAACACATACTCCAAATTCCAACCCCTGGTACATTGTCCTTAGAGGAAGTAGTAAAGGAAACCAAAAACAACCATCAAGTGGATCTATGCTTAGCGAATTCCAACCCTATCCATTTCAAAACCATAGAATTTGATCTCGAGAGAACTTTGAAAATCAGTCCATCTCTTTATGTTATCCAAGAAGAAAATGTATGGAACATCCTAAAGGAACACCTGGATGCCTTTGCTTGGAGTCACCAAGAAATGAAGGGAGTGCACCCCTCGGTGTGTGCTCACCATAGTTATATCAAGGAAGGTTGAAAACCAACCTATCAACCCCAAAGGAGGATGAATCCAGCTCTTAAAGATGTACTCAAATAAGAACTACAAAAATAGCTAGATGTAGGATTCATTTACCCTATCTCAGATAGTGAGTGGGTCTCTCCTTTGGTGTTGGTTCTAAAGAAAAATGGTAAGTGGAGGATTTGTGTCAATTACAGGGAGTTAAACAAAGCCACAAAGAAGGACCATTTCCCCCTACTTTTCATCGACCAAGTGCTAGATCGCCTGGCAGGGAAAAAAATTTCTCATTCCTATATGGATTCAGCGGGTACAATCAAATCCATATCAGCCTGAAAGACCAAGATAAAACCACCTTCACTTGTCCTTGGGGTACTTTCACCTATAGGGTCCTTCCTTTTGGCATATGCAATGCTCCTACCACTTTTTAGAGAGCATTCCTAAGTATGTTTGTCGAGTTAGTCCATGATGCAGTAGAAATCTATATGGATGATTTCACACCTTATGTAGGTTGTTTCGAAGAAGCTTTGTCTAACTTAGGTAAGGTTCTACACAAATGCATTGAAACGAACTTGTCTCTCTGTCCCGAGAAATGTGAATTCTTGATGACTGCAGGGACCATGCTAGGTCATTCAATATCTCAGCAAGGACTGCAAGTGGACCCAAACAAAATAGTTATCATCTAAAGGGTCCCACCTCCAAAAAAGAAGATAGATGTCAGAAGTTTCCTAGTGTTAGCTAGATACTACAAAGGTTTATAAAAGACTTCAGCAATTTGGCTTCTCCTTTATTTGGGTTATTGGCCAAAGACTCTGAGTTTGTATGGTAAAAAAGTTGTCAAGAGGTCCTAGACACCCTGAAGGACAAGTTAACCACTACACCGATTCTCTGAGGCCCAAATCGGGCCCTTCCTTTTCATATTCATGTTGATGCCTCACACATAGCCATAGGATCAGCCTAGGCCAAATAGATGACAATTTTCCTTATGCCATTTACTTTATCAGTAAGAATCTATCAAAGGCCGAACTAAACCACAAAGTGGCCGAAAAGGAGCTCTTGGCTATTGTGCATTCATTGAACAAATTTAAGCATTATATTACAGGCTATCAAATGTTTGTACATATTGACTATGATGCAATCAAATATTTAATGAATAAACCTGATGTGAATGCCCAGATTATTAGATGGTTACTTTTATTACAATAATTTGATCTAACTATTTTTTATAAGCCTGGCAAGGAAAATGTTGTTGTAGACTTTTTGTCCATATTAACTTTGCCTGTAGGTGAAGGGGTCATGGTTGATGATCAACTACCAGATGAGCACTTATTCGCCATTTTGGTTCTCTCTCCATGGTTTTCTGACATAGCAAACTATTTGGTATCTACATAGTTCCCACCGAATCTTTCCTCCAAAGAGAAAATAAAGATTGTGATGAAGAGCGCCCCCTTCACCTGGATTGGGGGCAACCTCTTCAAACTTGGCCCAGATCAAATTCTGAGAAGATGTGTGAGGGAGGAGGAAGTATTTAACATCTTCTAACCTATCATTATGGGCCTTGTGGAGGTCACTTTGCAGCAAAGAGGACAACATTTAAAGTGTTACAAGTTGGGTATTATTGGCCCACTCTTCATGAGGATGTGAAAAGATATACTAGTCAGTGTGATCTATGCCAAAGGATGGGAAAGCCCACTCCAAGAGATGAAATGCCTCTGCAACCTCAAGCGAATTTTGAGCCATTTGACAAGTGGGGCATGGATTTCATTGGACCTATTGACCCACCTTCCATGTAAAAGGAGCATCTTAACCAAAGTGGTTAGCAGCAGCAAGAAGTATTGGGCAGATAAACTAGTTGAGGCCACCTGGGCCTATAATACCACTTGGAAGACCACCACTGGATTCACACCCTATGAGCTAGTCTATGGGAAAAAGGACTCATTTCCCATTGAGTTTGAGTATAACACATTTTGGATGGTAGCCCAACTATATATAGATCTCAGCAGTGCACAACAAGAGAGATTGCTTCAGTTGAATGGTTTAGATGAATTCAGAATGCATGCCCTCCTACACACAAAGGTAACTCAACTTTAGAGGAATATCTGGCACAATAAGAACATCAAGGATAAGAAATTTCATGAAGGTGATTGAGCCTTGTTATATGATTCTAAATATAAAGACTTTAAGGGCAAGTTAAGGACAAGATGGTTGGGGCCTTATGTTATAGAGAGATGTCACGATAATGGTTCAGTGCAGATCAGAACCATAGATGCAGAGGCTATTCCATCACTTGTTAATGGGCACAGACTGAAAGTTTACAAGAGGCCATTTTCAAAGCAAAAGTTCATTGATGGTATCAATAAAATAGTGATGGTGGTGGAGCAAGTTTTAGCTCCTGCCTCATCAAATAACTAAGAGAAAAAAAAAAGGACTTAGGTGAAAACCTCCATGAGGCGCCTGAGTCCCACTAGTGGGCTGAAAACCTCTTGGGGTGGCCCAATGGCATCAAAAAATAAATAAGGAAATACAAAGATCCATGGGTGAAAACCTCTCTTGGGGCACCCAGGGCAAACAACTACAATGAAAACCTCTTAGAGGCAGACTAGTTGTCTTCAAAAAAAAAAAGGAGAGAGAGAGAAATCATGAAAAAATTATCTTTGCAGGTTAGCAGGAGGACGATCAGAGAAAAAAGGAGAGTAAAAAAGAGCCCTATTTCACTCACACTTTTTTTTTCCACCCGTCATCATTCATCATTCCACCATTTCTTTCATTTTTTTCACTCCTTTGCTTCATTTTACAAGGGGACTATGTTTTCTATAGTATCCCCTATAAACCTACAAGATCCCTTGAAAACCTACAATATGATCCTATAGTAATTACAGTGGCTCGGGAATCCTACAAGAAGTGACCATAGGGTGAGAAAATGACCTGCCATAACATCCCTACTTCACCACTTCATTACCATACCTCTCTCCACCTTGATCGCCC
The DNA here is from genome assembly GCA_031772625.1 of Pinus tabuliformis. Classification (NCBI taxonomy): domain Eukaryota; kingdom Viridiplantae; phylum Streptophyta; class Pinopsida; order Pinales; family Pinaceae; genus Pinus; species Pinus tabuliformis. The sequence continues at coordinate 1,523,405,705 of CM062804.1, read as the reverse complement.
CTGCATTCGTCATAAAAAAAATCAGTTTTCAAAAAACATTAACAGTCCTCAAGAGAAAACACAAAGGAAAAAATGAAACAAGAGGGCAGAAGGGAACAACACCTGAGTGTATTCCTCATTATTCACACTCCTAGACCTCCTCTCTATCCATGTCATCATCTTCAAAATCCCAGCAGAGTGTTGATTAAAAGTTCTGAGGGAGAAACAGCTACAGGACATCCTGTAGGAAATCCTGTAGCATTCTATCCCATAGAATAAGAATTATGAGTAGCAGCAAGCTTCCAGCATGAATATCCAAGGGAAAAAGAAGCTCCAGAGTAGCAGCAACACCATCATCTTCAACACTAAGTACCTTCACATCAAAGGAATCATCAGAGAGCAATAAAAAAGGAAGGAAAAATAACATGCATCCAACACACAACAAGCACCTCATGTCTTGAATAAACTGCAGCAAGGTATTAGCACCACGAGTAAGTATCTCGCTTAACTCTCTCATTTTCATTATGTAGTCAAAAAATGTAAAGGTTGTGAGCGAGTTGGTTTATAAGCGAAAGCTGGCAAGTTAACTTGGCCACCTTCATTTAGTCAACGAAGACAAAACAATTGGTCCTCCCACACGTGGCAACAGTCAAGTCAAAAAAGAGAGGAGAAGGACACAAGCAGTTAAGTCTATGGAGGCGTGAACTAGGAGTTTATTACGAGGAGAGGGGAATGATGAGGTGGTAGTGAGAACCAACGATCAAAAAAGATAAAATGTACCTCCGCTGCCAGCACACCACCTCACTCAACTCAACCATAAGAGGAAATAATCATTTATCCCCATGCACTCATACATTCATATCCTCGAGGCTCACTCTAGAAAAGTCACTCTCATACCCAGACAACCTACAGAAGAGAAAATTCCACCTTTCTCTTGCACAGGAATTCCTACAAGATTACACAGGAAATCCTACAGGATCACACAGGAATCCTACAGGATATAGAGACAGCCTACAGGATTGGCCGAGAGCAGTTTCAAAAGGGGATACAAAGGGGTTGGCCACAAAAAACACCACGAGGAGGTAGGCTCTATATTTACTTCCATTTTTCCAAGTGAATTTCTCAAAAAAATCTCCTAGTTTGAGTGAATTTGGCAGCTGTATAAGGGAATTGACTCCACAATTATTTCAGTTCCATTTACTTCTGCATTAAAATTTCTATCAACCATCTCTGCTCCTAAAAATTCACCAGCCAAAATGACAGGGGGGTTTAATAGAAGGGAACCCATTAGCACTGTGAGAATCCACCAACACCCTCCTGTGTTAGAAATCTTCATGAGGCATAATTGGATGGGATATTTTGAGAAATTAAAGGGGTATGATGATGGAGTGGCCCGAGAGCTTTCTCTCTCCCTCATTCCATTGACGAGAGCCCATGCCACTATTGTGGTGAGAGTAATCTCCATAGAGCTCACCCCTGAACTCATAAACAGGGTTACCACACTTCCCCCAGGAGTGCCTTGGATAAAGGAAGACAAGGGAGATAGCCATATTGCCAAGAAGTTCTTTCTAGAGGGAGAAGAGCCCATTGAGGACAAAAATGGAGTAAGGAGAACAAGCCTACCATACCCCTGGAATGAGGTAAGCTACCACCTTATTCAATACATATTCTATGAAGGTAGGTATAGTGTGGTTTATGGGTATCACTTTAGGCTTCTTGAAGAATTAAGGTTTGGAGCAGAAACACTTCCTCACCATAGGCTCATCATACCATACTTCCTTCTGCAATCACTGATAGATACAAGCATAAAGGTGCAGGAGGGAAACCACCAATAGTTAGCCCACCATGGATTAATTAGAATCATCATAGAAGATGCCCTCCATAACCTTAGAATTCCTATACAATGGGTAATTTTCAGAGACATGCAAATAGAGGAGGATATCAAAGCCCTCACATATGACATTAGTCATACTGTTAGTGAAAAGGATGAGGAAGAAACTAAAACAGATGGAGAAGAAGCAGAGAGGGATGAAGATGAGATAGATGAGGAGGAAGAAGAGGAGAAAGAAAAGGAAGGTGATGAAGAAATAGAGGAGGATGTCAAGGAGGAAACTGATAAACAAGATGAGGATCTAGAAGGAGAAGAAGAGGGGAAAAACATAGCGGGAAAGGGAAATGGAAAAGAGGAGGCAGAAGATAAGAAGGAGTCACTTAGGGTGTCTCCAGAACCCACTGAGAGAGAGGCAGCAACTGCCTTCACTACCCTTAGCACCCCTATCACACAAAAAGGAAAAAGAGAGAGAGGCAAACCCCTTTATACTTCAGAACAAGGAAAAGCACAAAGATAAGGCAGGGAAAACCCCAAACTCCAACAATGGTTCCCATTGTTATTGAGGACTCACCTAAACATCAAGAGAAGATTTCTCCTCCTATAAAAACTCAAGAAGAAGGATCCTCAACCCAAACCTCCCCTAAGTCTCCTATCACCTATGTGAGAAGACCTGTAACCAGGTCTACCTCATCCAAAGGAAAAGGCATCCTACAGGATACACAATAGGACCTACAGGAAGCAGAGGTAGTCCTACAAGAAACTCTGCTAAACCTACAGGAAACTCAAAAATTGGATGAGGAAAGAAGTAAGCAGCCAAAAACAAAGAGAGAGGACCCAGAGCTAGAGGAGCCTAGTCCTCAACCTAACCTTGACTCCTACTATAGATTTATTGAGGGGGGCAAGGTCATTCCACAAAAAATCACAATTCCATTATTCTTTGAGCTTGAGAAAGAGAGAGCTAGAACTCATAGATGGATGCAGATTTTCAAGTCCAAGGGAGTGGAGGACATTGGTCACATGGAAGAAAAGATCAAAGAGATGGGCAAAGAGCTAAGTAACTTGAGGGACAGAGAGGCCATCATGAAAAATTAGTTAGAGGCAGAAAATACATGATTGAAAGGACATCTGCAAGAAAGAGAAAATGAATTGGTATCCATGGCCAGTCTATCTTTGGAAGCAATCCAATGGAGGATGCTAGCAAAATCCTATGCACTATACCTTAAGGAACAATGGTTGTAGTTCCAAATCAAGACCCTAGCACAAAGAGGCACTATGACATTCCAGGATTATAGACAGTTCATTGATTTTTGTGATCAAATCACATTGGAAGATAGGGCCAAGATGTTTGAGTTTTATTTGCATAACATGGCCTTCACAAACATGAATGTATGGGACCCTAATGTAAAGCTAGGGGATTTATAGTTGATGGATTTGGCATCATGGATGAACCATGAGGAAGCAACGGCTGTAGAAATGAAGAAGGTATTGGCAAGAGAACAAACAGAGCCTCTTATGATCAGAGTTGACCAGTCCAATCCAATGGCACTCATCAATACACATAATTTAATTGCAAATGATCCTCAACTTGCACCCAGGTGTCTTGCTGTAAAAGAGCAAGCAATTACACATTTTGAAGACATGTTCAGATTATTAGGGGATGATAGCATGCAAGCTTGCCTAAGGAGATGGAATACATTGCCATACAATTTGAAGATCAGAGAGTACCACTCTTCTCAAAGGATGAGAGAAGCACTGAATAGGACACCCATGTACAAGCAATCCATCCAAAGACTCAAAGTCAATTGGATTGGCTGGAAACTCAGTCCCCCACTACTCTTGGGGATGTTATAAGGAAGGAAGGAAGAGGAAGAAAGAAGGCAGTGCGAGGAGGTAGGAAAGAAGGCAGTGGGAGGAGGTAGGAAAGAAGGTAGGATTATATGCACAAGAATAAGAAACCATAGCATAGGCATGGGATGCCAGGTAAGCCACTAGAGATATGAAAGAAATGGATATTGATTGAGTTGCTTAGAGGATGAGCAACACTTTCAGTAGGGATGTGATGATGAGCCTCATCATTGGATAATTATATGGGCCTTAATTCATCTCCTAGCTTAGTCAAATCAACTCTTCTCATAACTTATTACATGTCTTTATTATATTTTGTTTAATGAGATGAGTTAAAGTGAGATATTATGCATAGTGTACTAATATGCATTGAATGCAGGTTTGGAAGAGAAAATCAAGGAATTTTGGCAAGACTAAGGTTTGAAACTCAAATGGGACAATGGAGAGGGATTTTAGGAGGTAAATCCTCCTCATTTACTCCTCCCCCATTCGAATATTCCTCCATTAATCACACCAGCTCGGAGTGAAAGTAGCCAAGTCATGAAGATTAAAAGGCAGTCAAGCAAGTGATAGACAAATAATTAGTTCATCTCAAGTTTGGGAGACAAATCTCCCTATACTTAAGGAAGTCATTGGAGACTCTAGGTGGATAAGTAGAGAGGCTTAGAGCCTCATTAGGGTTCAAATTTTTGTTGTAAAGCCACTAGTTATTTCGAGCTCCAGACTTGTGGAAGACATTCATGTAATTTTCTATTTTGATAATGAAAATGAGCTTTTAATTGATCCCACACTGAGTTAACTCAGAGGGATGAAGCTCTTGGGTTATGGCCTGACCCTAGCAGCAAAGGCTCCTCTTCTTGTATCTGTATGCTTAGCTTAGTTTCATAGTTTCATGGTTAAATTGTCTCTAGAAGTATTTCAGTGCAAGTACTGTGGATTTTATTAGTTGTTTATTAGTTTGTTTCCATTTGTGCTTTACTTCAGTAGCAGGTTAGAAGATATAAAAGGAGCACCAAAAATTTGTCAGTAGGTGTCTTGGCCTCACCTCTTCCCTTAGGGATCATGATTTGATGAAAGACCCTTAAGCAACCCCAAAAAGACAGATTTCCATTTCCTTATAAGATTTAGAGTTTGTTGTACTTAAACTAGCATTTTATCATTTTTGCAAGTGTAAGATTTAGTTTCCATCTCTTCCATCTTCAGTCTTTTAGTATATCTCATCCATGATTCCATTTTTTTCAGCAATTTTCTTCATGCATGAAGTAGATAGCTAGTTCATTAAATTATGCTTTTCTAGCTTGTTAGAATTATTCTTGTTTACATGACTTTGTGGCAATTCTAAATGTTTGATGCAAAGCAGGTGCTTTAGAAATAAAAAGGGATCTCATAGCAGGCAACCACCTTCCAACTTCATCCATCCATAATCATTCCTTTCTTTCACCAATACCTTCACCAATCTCATCATTTTACATAGAAATTCCTCCAAGCATGTTGAGCGAATCCAACCATCTCCTAACCTTGGTATTAAATTCTGAGTGATCATGGGCATTTTCTCACTCCATTCCATCCATCCACCACCTTCCCTAAGCCTTCCATCACCTCCAACAACCAGCGTTTTTCTCTGGGCTATATCTTGTAGAAATACAGGGAATCCTGTAGGTTTCTAGTACATCATGTAGGATTTCTTGTAGTGGCATGTTTTGAGGCCGAACTGAGGGAAAACCTCTAGGAAGCCACACCAAGTCACCCAAGGGTCTCCCAAACCTCCCAATCATCTCCTAAACCTCCCAACCATCCACCATCATCTCTAAACCACCTATCACATCATCAAAAGAGATTAGAGTTTACACTTGACTTTCTAGAAAAAGAATAAAAAGAACAAAATAGATTTATTTCAGTCCTTTACATGCACAGTAGTGATGTTTGATGTCTTGAACTTCCATGTTTTAGATAGTAGCATTTCATACATGTTGGTTTGGAATTTTTGTAAAGCATAGTTTCTCAGCAATTAGTTAGAGAAGGGTGTGTTTTTAGCATAGGATTTCAGTCATTTTCCTTATTTGCAGTAGATAAGATTTCTCCTAGAGTAGATCTCTCTTTCTTTCATCAGCAATCAAGCTTCTTCTGAATCCATAGAAAAACCCTAGTGGTCTCTCGCCAACTGAATAGTGACAAAAGGAATAGCCATCACTTGTACTTGTGTATACAACACTATAAACTCCAAGTTTGTACGAACCCTGGGTTGATGAAGTAAAGTTGGTAGCTCCAAGATTTGCAGCATTCTCGCTGCAATACCGGTGCTCATAACATATTTTCCATGTTGCGTTGATTGAAGATTGTCGACTGTCTCATGGAGGGCCCCTACGTCCAATACATGTCTTTGATTGATTGCAAATAGGTTTCTTTGATTTCTTCAAGTTAAATTACGGATGCTCTGTTTTGTGTTTTGAAATGTAGTATAATAGAATTCATGATTAAAATTTTGTCTGCATAAGAAATTTCCTTTTCTTTCTACCTAGCGTAATTCTGTTATTTCATTTGCTTTTTACCTGGTACAACTTGATCATCTCAATTGCTTTCTACCTAGTGTAATTCGGCTGTCTCATTTCACAGCTTAGTTGTTTTCCAATTTATCAGCTTCAATTCTTGTTTGAATGAAGTTGCATTAGTTAAAGAGTGACAACCTTTTCCTTGGCAATTAAGTTCAGACATCATTCATTTTCAGTTTGATAGAATAAATCTCTCTTACACATAGTAATCTAGTCTAGCTGCAACATAAAATTCAAGTTAATATCAAAAAAAATCTAACAGAGTAGATTTTAGGATCACTCTCCAACCATCCACAAAACTTGATTCAACTGAGATTAATTTTAGGATAACTAGCTAACAACTTTAAGAGCAATACTCTAATATAATTAGTAATACCATCTCCATATTAATTCTAAGTTTAGACCTTAACAATAACATAAATATCTTAACGACATAAAATAACTTCTAACACATATAGTGCACTTGTGCTTCATCAGTATACCTACCCTGGTCGATAATTTGTGCTAACAATTTAAGAACATTAAATTGGATAAATAGACGCTCTCATGCTATAGGTATGCCAGCGTCCAGGGACTATTCTTCCCAATTCTATTCCAGCGTCCCCAGGATTTAATCCACTTTTTCGAGCACAAAGCCCAGGTCACTACCCAATATGGAGTGACACCTCTAGAATAGTAAAATAATAGGGATTCAATTATGCAAAAGCAAACAGTTGAGCAAGCCCTTAACCAGACCCCTACTAGTCATGACAGGCATTTCGTCAAACATATCACAAATATTTAATCTGTAGGTGTAAATAATAGATTTAATCATAGGGATCTCATACTTATCTAAGAATTGCTAAGTACCATTGTTCCCTCTTATAATTTTCTAAATTATTATCTGTTAGGTCATAGATACATTGTCCATTCATTTACAAGTAAAACCATGATGAGAGCCATACATAGCCACTGCCATGAAACACATATATAACCAACATAATAGAAGTAGAAATACCAATGAAATCACAGCCATATGATCCACATATAAACCAGTATATATTCATAGAAATATAAGGAGAAATAGCCTTTCATTAATGATGCAAATTCCAAACCCAGGATGGGATTACCACATTCCACTTAACAATAGAATGGTTGAGCCAAATCTCTCTCCATCCATTCACCCCCATGCCATATTCTAGGGATGATTGTGGGACTCAAACCAAAAGAACCAACCGAGGAATCCCGAGGCTAAACCACCTCACCCTCATCAATATAAACCAGGTTTTGTCATAATCCATCCCGGATCACTAGGCCAACACAATAAAAATGTCATAATAGTATTTACCATGATTTCCACCCTATCACTAGGTCAAAACAAGCATGGATGCCACCATATTTGTCCACCTACACTATGAGGAATTTCCCTGTTTCCCAGTCTCTTAGGCTTTACCGCACTCCAAACCTAGATCACTAGGCCCTAAACCAAGACCCACTCTCTAGGATTTACCACATATCCCAAACCCAGGATTACTAGGCCCAACAGAGAGAAAACCACCTCTTGGTTTTACTATATATCCTGCCATTCACCGGCAAGGATTCCTAGGCCCATCGAGGCAACACAATCCTGGATTTACTACAACCCACAATCTGGCTCAAGGGTTACTAGGCCAATGGCTTTACCATGATCCACAATTTATTTCATGGATCACTAGGCCATCTACTCTATCATTTGGATATCCACCTCACTCAACTTCGAATCCATCTAACAATCCAACTCAATCAAAACATGAGAACCCCATCACACCATGGCTATCCGAAAATGGAAAGGCTAAGTTTAAAACACTATCACACCTGGAAAAACCCATGCCATGACAGAAAAGAACCACATGCAATACCATGCATTCCAAATCTAGGAAGGAAAATACACATGCAAATCAATACCTGCAAAGAATCTTGTTGTAGTTGCTTGATCATGCATTTCCCTGCTTGATCTATGCTTCCTCTTACCTTATTTTCCTTTCTTGATCCAATGCCACAATGCTCCAAGAAAAATCTAAGTGTCCAAGAGTGAGAGAGAGATAGAGAGATAATAATGAGAGAGCTCCAAAAATGAACAGACAAAACATTACCAATTGATCCTCATAATTCTTTTTATTAATGAGGTCTCTATTTTCTTCATTTTCCATTATTTTCCTTCATTTTCCTCCTCACATGCGACATGTGACCTTTCACCTCCCTTTTCTCCTAATTTCCATTATTTTCATAAATAAATGTGCCAAAAATTCAATTTTTTCTTTCCAAATCCCTAGCCATTCCCTTTGCCAATTTCCTTAGCCATAATAAATTGATGAACACCCACACCAGGATGTATTTCCCAACATTCATCTTGGAATAAGTGTTTCATCAACTGTGGTTATTATTTTTGCCTTTATTAACTTTTATTACATGAAATTTTCACCAGGGTTGTTACATTCTAATTCCAATATTTAATTATCGAATCTGGGACCGTAAGACATAGAGATGAAATCATAGGAAATGTAGGATTTGAGCATATTCTAAGATATGCTAACAACTAATACTAGAAAGAACCAATCACTAAGGATTATAACTTGTCACTAGACTGTGGGACTCTAATGCTTATCAGGTTTTGAACCACAATATTTCATTACAAATAAACAATGTCCATGTGGTTTTATGTATGTAGCTTATTAGAACTTGAGACTTGAATGGTTTTAATCCTAAAGTGATGCATACAAAAATTCATTAAACATGTTGTAGAAAATAAAATTGCAGAAAAGTGAATGTCGGTAACTATAAGCAAAAGCGTGCAAGGCAAGTAAAGAAGCCAAGGAAATAAACAACAAGAAATGCAATAATAAAATAACAAAAATAAATGTCAAACAGGCTTACAGTCATAATGATATATTATAGGTTCTTATTTGTTGTAGGACTCTTTAACCAAGTGACTTCAAATCTATTAATCAATTAAAGAATCCTAAACTGCAAACCAAAGGTTATTCAATATTGAGATGTAGAATATGGTTTCTGGTACTGAATTAAGTACCAAAATTACAATTCTGACTCTGGTACCGAATTTACAGTTTTGGTTCTGGTGTCGAATTAAGTACCAAAAATCTAGAAATTAAAATTCAAGATAATGAAATATATTGAGAAAAGCTTCAAGATCTCTTAATTCTTAAGCCTGGAAAATCAATTTGAATTTGATCATAATGCATTCTACTTAACCAATCTGAAAATAGGGCAATAAATCTAATACTATGTGAAATACAAATCTAATGAAATATTGAAAAGAAACATCAAATAAAATATGCAATCAATAAAAACCTAAATATTACCCTATTCTATGAATAAAAACTAGCGCGTTAGCTGAGCCGAGGGGCCCTTCCCAACCTAGAAACTTGCCCAAAAACTAATTCAAATCATCAAGATTCTCAAACTTCAATAATTAATCTTCATTGCAACAATTTCTCTTCTTCTTACAAAAATGTTCAATTAAAAATTCATGATCCCCTTTATCAGACCTATGAGGCTCTATTTATACATAAAAACTAGTTAATAAGGATAAGATCTAATCCCCTAAACTCATAAAATAAATTTACAACTTTAGAGGAAAATCTCAGAAATCTTATCATTTTGTAATTTTATACAAATTGGCATTAAAGAACCAGTCATATCTTCTCGACCATGATGAATTTTGGGGAGATGTTTCTATAGAGCCTAATTTTCCATATTATCAACAAAAAAATCTATTTTAATTTCCTGATTCAATTCCATGGCATTGGAAATCGTGCCTAAAGTTGGTTGTTGAGATATTTTTGCCAATCTTAGTTTTTCAGAAATTTTGTACAAATATGCTTCAAAGAACTAGCTGTAACTTTTAAACCATAGGTAATTTTTGGAAATGGTTTGAGATCTAAGTTAATTTCTACGTCGTGCAAAGAGATTCCCCACCATATGTATGGAAATCAAGTCAAAACATGGCAATTTCAAAATTGTTACCTATTTATTGTTGTAGCTTAAATCATGTGCTAGTATCCCACATGTGTGAGATGGGTATATTCCAAGTCTTGTACTAGCATATTAAGACCATGTGCCACATAGTATGTCATTATTTGAGAAAGGAAAACATATTTTATAATTTTGAATTTTTTTCTCCATTTGTGCAGGTGCAGAATTGAGTATTGAACTACGGAATTGGTACCCAACTACCAAAACTAATACAAGGATAGAATTTTTTGTAGTTGAACATGCTCCTTGGCCACATAACAACACTATTAACCCATCATTTATAAAAACATATTGAAGGCATGTTTAATCATTAAAAAGATAAGAAATCCATCATAATTAACCATAGGGTAGAAGAGGTTCATTTCACGGAAGTTGATGGTATAATGCCTATGAAAAGTATCATAAATGTGGAAATATGTATCATGAATAAAGACTTTATATATTGAATAATATGGCATATTCAGAGCCCAACATTCCCCCATGCCTAATACTTTGCATGTCTTCATGCAAAAAAAATCCATGCCTCTGACATTATTTCTTGGTGCAAGTGATTTAAGGTGAACTGTCATACCATCATGGACTTGATATGTTTCACAACAAGGTAGCACAAATTGAGGACAAACAAAATATAGACTAGGAAGGGATGGTGGATTATATAGGGTAATGGTGAGGATAAAGGTTGGAAACTTTGTAAGACGATTATTCACTTTGTGGTTATTTTCTCAGATAAGAAACAATGACTACATCCTCTTATTGAGAGAATTCAAATTATGATTTTACGAATGCTTTATGATGTACAAGGAAAAGAAACTATATATTCATGTACCACAATATTTTTTTTTTTCATTCTTATGGTCTTACTAGAATATGCATTAATGGATTTGAAAATGGGGGTTTAATGATGGTTTAAGAAAGGTGAAGATTTATGGAATAGGGAGTGGTTAATCATTAAGAATCCTTAAATTTTAATGAGTTAAAGAGTCTCAAACATGTTTTACCTCAAGTATACCATTTGAATTTTGATTTGTATTACAATTTTCAATGGAAGTTGTATGAAGCTGAAGATGAGGCTGAGTAAGGCTGATAGTTTGGAATGATCTGGAAGAGCTGGAGTTGATGAGTGTTGATTTGATTTGCTGAAGTAAGTTGAACAGAATGAAATGAAGATGATGAAAAGATCCCAACAACCATGTTGGGTTGTGTTATATTCTTTCCACGACTAGCCCATGTAGTTAACCGGGGGGTTAGAGGGGGGGTGGAGCCCCCCTTCATTGCACCAATTGTGTAGCGGGGGGGTCACAGGGGGTTTGAGGCATACCCGTAACTCCACTTTATGGGGTCCAGGGCAGCGCCCCAAAAAATTTTGGTTTTGGACCCTATGTTAGGATGGGCGGACCCACCTATGGTTTTGTGCATGATTTTCACACATGTTTTTCGATGCGATGGTTTTCGGTCCATGGTATTGGATGCTTCAGCATGTATAAATATGCATTATAACATTGAAAGGAACATAATGAAAAATCAAGCTGGTAGTCCCGGTTTTGGGATCCAGGGGAAAATCTCTTTGTATATGTGTTTTATGTGTTATGCTCTCGCATTGTTTATTTTCTGTGTTTTATAATTCGTATGCAAGTAATTTCTGTATGGGGTTAAAACCTACATTTGGTATCATAGCAGTTTTGGCTTCAAGGGGACGCCTTTGTTGCTAAGGGGTTTCGCTCGGGCCTGTGGTAGACACTATTCAGTGGGAGATCTGCGAGATCGATTCTGGTGGTGAAAGAAGATGGCGAGCAGTGGAAAGATAGAGATCGAGAAATTTAATGGTCAGAGTTTTGAGTTGTGGAAACTCAAGATGGAGGATTTTTTGGTGGATAAAGATCAGTGGATCTTGGTAGATCCGGGTACTAAACCAACGGGAGTGTTCGATGAAGAATGGATGAAGTTTGATCAGAAGGCAAAGAGCACAATACGATTGTGTATCTTAGATTCAGTATTGTTGAATGTATCAGGGGAAGCTACAGTGAAGGCTTTGTGGGACAAGTTAGGGACTTTGTACGAATCTAAGTCTCTGGTGAATAAATTGTTCCTGCGGAAAAACTTCCGTGTTCCATATGCAAGTGCAGTCGGTAGCCTAATGTATGCAATGGTCTGTACTAGACCAGACATTGCACATGCAATGGGAGTATTGAGCAGGTTTATGTCAAAACCAGGGAAGGAGCACTGGACAACAGTGAAGCGGCTTTTCAGGTATTTGCGTGGCACTAGTGATTATTGTTTGTGCTACCAAGGAAGATCGAGATTGGACAGAAGCTTGGATATTCGTGGCTTTGTTGATGCAAACTGGGTTGGAGATCTGGATCAGAGAAGATCTACAAGTGGGTATGTGTTTAACCTATTTGGACGTGCAGTCAGTTGAATGAGTAAGAAACAATCTGTAGTGGCACTATCAACTACAGAGGCAGAATACATGGTAGCCACTCATGCAAGCAAGGAAGCAGTTTGGTTGTAGAGATTGTGTTCAAGTATGGGGTTAGTACAGGGAGCTATAAGGATAGACTGTGATAGCCAAAGTGCAATTTTCTTGGCAAAGAACCCCGCATATCATTCAAAGACAAAGCACATTGATGTTCAGTATCACTTTGTGAGGGATATGATAGAAGACAAAAAGGTGTTGTTGGTAAAGGTGGACACTTTTGAAAAATACTGCAGATGCATTGACAAAATCTGTGAGCTCTAAGAAGTTCTCTTGGTGTAGAGAGACAATGGACATTTCAGGGCTGGAAAAATAACTAAGATCTCTTGTGGCCCCCTGTGGAAATAAAACAACAAGTGGGAGAATGTTGGGTTGTGTTATATTCTTTCCACGACTAGCCCACATAGTTAACTGGGGGGTTAGAGGAGGGGCAGAGCCCCCCTCATTGTGCTAATTGTGTAGCGGAGTGGGGGGGTGTCACAGGGGGTTTGAGGCATACCCGTAACCCCACTTTGAAAATTTTGGTTTTGGACCCTATGTTATGATGGGCGGACCCACCTATAGTTTTGTGCATGATTTTCGCACATGTTTTTAGACATGATGGTTTTCGGTCCATGGTATTGGATGCTTTGACATGTATAAATATGTATTATAACATTGAAAGGAACATAATGAAAATCAAGCTGGTAGTCCCGGTTTTGGGATCCAGGGGAAAATCTCTATGTATATGTGTTTTATGTGTTATGCGCTCGCATTGTTTATTTTCTGTGTTTTAGAATTCGTATGCAGGTAATTTCTATATGGAGTTAAAACCTACAAATCACTCCCCTATTCCTAAGGCTTTCCATGTCCTCATGCAAACAAAGTGAAGTATCGAAGAAGTGAGGAGGATTGTTTAGATGGCTCTAATACAAAAAGGGACCTGAAAAACAAAACAATGGAACTAATGAGATGAATACTTAACAAAAATAAGTCATCTCAGATTTATTAAAATGATGTTAAACTAAGACCAAGCATAAAATAAATTCCAAATTACTCATTACATATGGTTTCATCAATCTTTAACAGTTTTATGCTCAAGAAAAAGAAACCTTTTATAAATTTAAGGGGTTGTCCTTCTTTGTAGACAGAAAAGTAGGAGGCTTATTATGATCACAGAAAATGATGAACCAATGAAAAATTAGTTATTACTATCCAAATCCTAAAGTATTATAGTTATCCAAGTATTATGGATAAGATTTGAAATCGAGTTTTATTAATTCTTAGTGATCATAGGTCCCACTTCTAAGATAATTAAATCTTAGGTATAGTATGAAAAAACAATGATAGAGGACATAAGGTTACCTTAAGGCCATTCTTTAACAACAAATTTATGGAGTTTTTTTTTCCCTTGACTTCATCCACACATGATTCCTTTCGATTGTAACACTATAGAGTAAGCATCATATATGTAGACAAAAACCATGGTTTGGTTGACACTTCTTTAGGCAAAAAGCCCCATTGCCCGCGAGTGTCCATAGCCCCGATGGGCTTGCCTAGTGGTATCATAGGTTAGTACCCACTTCTAGTAGGCGTCCATAGCCTTGACAGTTTAAACTCTTAAACCTATTTTACACTGAAGGATTTAGTCACATGTTTCCTACCATTTTAGGTTTAGATTATCAATATTCCTTTTTCAATTGGAAGATGGGGAAGCAGCTTCAGAAATCCCCTTAGAGGCATAGGATGATACCTTCCAGAGTGACTTTGATTACCTACATAAAGGATTGGATGTGTAAGGTACTTATAGGTACTCAAATGACATAGCATGAGAGATGGATGAGGCTAACCAAATAATAACCAAAAGACACCTAAAGTCCTACCAATCATAGTTTTCATTTATGCTTTTGCTTTTAAAGTAGTGTTCCACTATGAGGAGAGACTTCAAATCTTAATAAATATGCTTGGAGATCATGCTTTGGTTTTATGGTTATAGTATTCAATTTGATTTTTTTTCATTGGTGTCATTGTATGGACCCCTTAACTTGCTTTTAATCCCCTTAATATGTTTTCGTAACTATATTTTGAGCAATTGTTTTGTATTGATAATCAGAAATCTTTATGAATAAGAGAATGAAATTTCAAAAAAGAAAAGGTATATAAGCTATGAATAGCTTGGAATTATCATTTGATCAACTTCTATGGAAAATATTGGTTATTCGGTCATCTTCGTGAAATAGTTGTGTTAATGATAAAGCATGAATGCATCATTTTTAACCACATTATTAACCTATGTTTGGTTGTATCTTAAATCATGTGTTAGGATCCAACACGTGTAAGATCAGTATATTCCAAGTCTTGTACCAACATATTAAGCCCATGTGGCACCTAATATGTCATGATTTGAGAAAGAAAAACATATTTTATAGTTTTGAATTTTTTTCTCCATTTGTGCAGGTGCAAAATTAAGTATCGAACTGTTGAATTGGTACCAAACTGCCAAAACTGATATAAAGATAGAAATTTTTGTATTTTAACATGCTCCTTGGCCACATAACCACATTATTAACCCATCATTGATTAAATATATATATATATATATATATATATATATATATATATATATATATATATATATATATATATATATATATATATTAAAGACACATTTAATCATTAAAAATATAAGAAATCCATCATAATTAACCACAGGGTAGAAGAGGTTCATTTATCGGAAGTTAATGGTATAATGGCTACAAAAAGTATCATAACACATAAATATGGCTCATGAATAGAGACTTTATATATTTAATAATACGGCATATTCAGATCCCAAAATCCCCCCATTCCTAAGACTTTCCATGCCCTCCTGCAAACAAAATCAATGCCTTTGACATTGTTTCTTGGTGCAAGTGATTAAAGGTGAACTGCGATGCCATCATAGACTTGACATGCTTCACAACAAGGTAGAACAAGTTTAGGACAAAAAACTATGGACTAGGAAGGGATGGTGGATGATATATGGTAATGATGAGGATAAAGGTTGGAAACTTTGTAAGACCATTATTCACTTTGTGGTTCTTTTCTCAGATAAGCAACAATGACTTCATCCTCTTATTGAGAGCATTCAGATGATGATTTTACAAATACTTTATGATGTACAAGGAAAAGAAACTATAGATATTAATTTACCACAATAATTTTCTTTTCATTCTTATAGTCTTACTAGAATATGCATTAGTGGACTTGAAAATAGGGGTTTAATGATGGTTTAAGAAAGGTGAAGATTTATGGAACAGGAAGTGGTTGATATTTAAGATTCCTTAAATTTTAATGATTTAAAGATTCTTAAACATGTTTTACCTCAAGTATACGTTTTGAATTTTGATTTGTACTGTAAGTTGCAATGGAAGTTGTATGAAGATGAAGATGAGGCAGAGTAAGGTTGAGAGTTTGCAGTGGTCTCGAAGAGATGGAGTTGATGAGTGTTGATTTTATCTGTTGAAGGAAGTTGAAGAGAATGAAATAAAGATGTTGAAAATATCCCAACAACCACTCCCCCATGCCTAAGGTTTTGCATGTCCTCATGCAAACAAAGTGAGGTAAGGTTTTGCATGTCCTCATGCAAACAAAGTGAGGTATTGAAGAAGTGAGGAGGGCTATTGAGATGGATCTAGTACAAAAAGTGACCTGAAAAACAAAACAATGAACTAATGAGATGAATACTGAACAAAAATAAGTCACTTTAGAATTAATAAAATGATGTTAGATTAACACCAAGAATAAAATAAATTCCAAATTACTCATTACATATTATTTCATCAATATTAACAGTTTTATGCTCAAGAAAAAGAAACATTTTACAAATTTAAGGGGCTCTCCTTCATTGCAGACAGAAAAGTAGGAGGCTTATTATGATCACAACAAATGATGATTCATGAAACAATGAAAAAATAGTTATTACTAACCAAATCCTAAAGTATTATAGTTATCCAAGTTTTACAGACAAGCTTTGCAATTGAGTTTTATTAATTCTCAATGATCATAGGTCCAACTTCTAAGATAATTAAATCTTAGGTATAATATGAAAAAATAATGATAGAGGACTCAAGGTTACCTTAAGGCCATTCTTTAGCAAAAAATTTATGGAGTTTGCTTTTCCCTTGACTTCATCCACACATGATTCCTTTTGATTGTAACACTATATAGTAAGCAGCATACATGTAGACAAAATCCCTAATTTAGTTGACACATCTTTAGATAGAATGCTACATTTCCCAAGCATCCATAGTCCCAATGGGTTTTCCTAGTGGTATCATAGGTCAGTACCCACTGCTAGCAGGCGTCCATAGCCTCAATGGGTTAACCTCTTAAACCTATTTTACACTGAAGGCTCTAGTCCCATGTTTCCTACCATTTTAGGTTTAGATTATGGACATTTCTCTTGCAATTGGTAGATGGAGGAGCGACTTCATAAAGCCCCTTAAAGGCATAGGATGATACCTTTCATAATGACTTTGGTTTACTTGCATAAAGTTTTGGATGCATAAGGTACTTATAGGTACTCAAAGGACATAGAATGAATGAGACATTTTAATGTGAGATGGATGAGGCTAACCAAAGTGTTAGCATTAGGTTTACACCTTCATGTCAAGTCAAGGATGTCAGTTTATCTTTTTACAAGTCTCAATCATAGAAAGGGGGGTGTTGTATTCATTATAAAGTTGGAAAAACCTAGGGAATTGTGTAATTCAAACCCTTTTGCCTAACCCTAATTTTATGCAAAGTTTCACTTTTATGATTCGACCTATAGCAAAAAATTGGGTAGTGCTACCAAATCTTTTCGTAGCGCAGTGCTACGAAATGTTTTCATAGCGCTTTTAAAAATAATTCAAAACTCAATTTCTGACCCATTAAGTCATCTGTTCTAAGCGTCCAAGTGGTTTTTTATGAAATAGCAGCCCTCCCCCTGCATGAGGTGACATTTTCCAAGAGTTTTGAGCCCAATTGATCCATTTTAAACCAAACCCTAGTTTACTTTGTTTTGCCTAAAAAATATTTTTCCAGCAAACCCAGATTTATTGTTTTCCATTGTAAAAAGAGGATTAGTTTTTTTTGCAGTCCCCGGTTAAGCTATTTCAAGGTCAATGAAGGTGTTATAGGTCTTGGAGCTTGGAAAAATGGGTCGGTATGGCCATGTGAAGAGGTTCGAACCTAATGGAATGTACTTTTAAGTGTACCCTAAAATGCTTGATCTTTTAAGAGGTGCAAGTTGGGAACTTAATGGGTACAACCTTAGTTGGTGCCATTACTTTGTATTCCCTTTCGATGGTGATACAACTAGAATCAAGATATTACAATTCCCTATCACATAAGAGTCGATTTTTGAAGCAATTGGTTTTCCAATAGAAGGTGGAAGGTGATTCAAGAAATAGAGGTCGTTGAATGTGGATTTGAATTTCTTCCTAAAAGAAGACTGCCAAAATCAAGACTGTGATGCAGGGGTCCTCCAAAGAAAACTGAAACCTCAATGGGATACTACACGTAGAACTGCCTAGATTTTATTCACTTGTGAAGGCAAGAATTCCAAATTTTACCTATACCACATTAGGTTTCTTTGTCACTAAGCAATTTTTAGGAAAATGAATTTGCTATACTTCCTACATAAAAATTTGTTGAAAATGTGCACTAAGGCAAGGAAGAGACCTGAATTACAAGATCGTGAAATTTTTCATCATAGTATTATTAATATTTTATATACCCGTGAGTTGAATAAGCAAGTGAAACAATTAAGGAATATTAGACAAAGGAACCCAAACCCACATGTACATAAAAGACCAAAAAGAGGCCAAAACATAGTTTCTCCTCAAGTTGTAGCTCATGAGACTAAAGGAGAATTTCTCCAACCCTAGGTTGAAAGACATGAGGAGGTCCCTATGAAAATTTTAGAAGTTTAGGTTGAGGTTTATGAACAGAGGACTAGAAACCAAAGAAGCCAACAAAGAAATTTAGTAGAGAAGGAGGAAATAAAATAGGAAATCTCAAAGAGAAAAAATGGTAAACAAAAATTAAAGTAGAAGATGAGGAAGTTGAGACAGTTATGGTTCTAGGTATGAAGCCTCACACTCGGCCTACTGACAAGTCGAGGTTGAACTTGAAAGCCATAATGAGTCCTAAGTACAAAGAAGCAGCCATCATCCTTGATGAAGAAGAAAAAAGAGAGTAGGCTTCAAAAAGTAAGAAAAGATAGATAAAAACAGAGTATGCTGAGAAGAACAAAGGAAAACCCTACAAACTAATAAAATCTCACAAACTCTAACCAAGAGGGTGACAAGGAGTCAATGTAAGTTGGAAATCCTTGCTCAAGTTGCAGAGGACATAGTTGACTCCAGGTGCAGAGTATAGTATAAACCCTAATTTTTGTTACAGTAAACCCTAATTTTGTTGCACCAAGCCCTAATAGATATTTAACATTTTGGTTTACCATGGTTAAATTATCAAGCAGTAATTATTTTGAGTATACTATGGTAAGATAACAAATATTTTTGTGGCCTAAGGAGTATGAGTCAACATGAGGAAATCAAGCAACAAATAAAGCAGACAGTTACACATTTTTGGTATCATTTCTAGGTTCATGCATTAGTTGGATACAAGGAGGGAATACAAATTCAGCTTTAGAGATCAATCGCGTAAAGAAGGAAACCTTTCCATATCCTATCTTGCAGCAGATAGCTCATTATTCTCCCATGATACTAGTAGCAAGAGTATATAGCAGCCTTGTACTATGTTTTGATTGGGGATTATGTACCAGATTAGTGATCTAAATATCTTAGAGGATAGGGTTTTTGTGAGTTTGTCAATTAAACTCTGAAAAATTATGTAAGTATTTTGTAATTATTGCTACCACATTAAGGGAATTTTGAGTTCTAAAATGGGCTTCCTAAGGAAATTATAAAATAATATTATAAATAATAAAATAAGATTATATTACATCATCAAATTTTAGAGGGAAAAAAAGAAAAAACTATTTTTTCAACTCATATTTTCAAATTATGTCCCTATCGATTTACTCAAATTTTGAGCACTAACACTTTTTGGATGTAGAATTTGATTCCTCATCCAAGGAGTACCCATGTTGAATACTTTCGATGGACCCTACTACACGAAAAACAAGAAATACATGAAAAACGTGATTTCAATCACATTTTTTCATGTATTTCTCATTTTTTGTGTAGCAAGGTCCATCAAAAGTATGCAACATGGGCACTCCTTGGATGAGGAATTAAATTTTTCATCCAACGAGTACTCCCACTCGAAATTTGAGTAAAACCTTAGGGAGATAAGTTGAAAAAATAGTTTTATTATTTTATTATTTTTTAATATTTTTACTTTTTTACTCCAAAAATGGTGAATCATCCCCCATGGTTGACATCATCATCTTGAATCCTATTGGTTTTTATAAAGTTTATTTTGGTTGTACATTTTTCTTAGGAGGACCATTTTAGACCTCAAAAGTCCCCTAGTCAAGGAGTTGAACTCTATTGTATTTATTATATATTGCATCAAGAATATGAAGAAAGGGTTGGATTTTCTGAAAATTATAGTCATTGTTTGTGTGTTTTGAATGCTTCGATTATTTCATTTTCCAATATCAGTAGATTATAACCAGTGATATAAAGATTCATGAGATAGTGAATTTTAGTATATATCTCAGTGTTTTTAATTTCTCCTTCAATAATCTCATAACTATATTCCCTTTGAATGTTTGGAAAAGACAAATTAATTCAAAATTCATTTTATTCTCGATGCTCTGAGTTAGGTTTTAAAAGCTTCTCATTCTGATCGTCTAAAGCCACCTTAGGATTCATTGTGCATACCCTAGTGGTGGACTATTTTTCTTCCTCTTCATCCATCTACAACAAATGGCAAAGGTCTAGGATATGCTATCCACCTTGCCTTTATCAACTCTTATTAGACAACCAGCTATCTTGTTAAATTAATATAAACCCTAGATATTTGACTCCATCACCAAATGAGTTGTTGATTTCAAGCCCAACCAAACCCTATATCAACACAACCTATCTAATATCTAGCCATAGTGTAAAGGTCAGAGAGAGCCCTCACTACATTGAAGGGGCTAGCCTTCAATCTACAAGTTGGAGTGGAAAGGTTACCTTGGAAACTTCTCTCCTACAACTAAGACAAAACTTCTAAGTGATAACACAAAGAATATCCAAAAGACACCTAAAGTCCTACCAATCATAGTTTTCATGTATGCTTTCTCTTTTAAAGTAGTGTTCCACTATGAGTAGAGACTTTGATAACTCTACTACAAGTCTTAATAAAGATGCTTGGAGATCATGCTTTGGTGTTATGGTTATAGTATTCAAGTTTATTTTTTTTCATTGGTATCATTGTATGGACCCTTTAACTTGCTTCTAATCCCCTTAATATGTTTTGGTAACTATATTTTGAGCAATTGTTTTGTATTGATAATCAAAAATCTATATGAATAAGAGAAATGAAATTCCAAAAAAGAAAAGGTATATAAGCTATGAATAGTTTGGAATTATAATTTGATTCAAATTATATGAAAAATATTAATTATTCGATCATCTTTGTGAAATAGTGGTCTTAATGATAAAGCATGAATGCATCATTTTTAACAACTTAAGGAAAAAAAGAGATATCATCATATACTCCCCTAAGTGTTCCATTATGTTGACAAAGACGTGTGTTCTATTTTTTGAGTATCAGTATTATTCCAGTATTTAAGCATCCCAAACGAACAATATCCTTGAATCTGATTTTGTATTGTGTTGCCTTTTTAGGGGCCTAATCCAAGTTCAGCGTTAGTTAGCCAAAAAAATCCCTACACTACTTGCCCTTTCGGCATTATCCCACGGAGCGCGGACCGAAGTCTCACCCGAAGCAGTATGGGGGGATGCTAGAACCAAGTTTCTGCACCTTGAGATGGTCGTGATGTCGGTTTATTCCTTCTATTCTTGCCTTTGCACATGTCACTTAGTTCTAGGGTTGGCCAGACTAGCCCTCTATCCATCCTTCAGTACCTCTGCGAAAAAGGTACGATTGACCTTCGTGCAGCCCTAACCTGTGGTTCAAGTATTTTCACGCTACTAGGGCAGTGTACCATGCAGATTCCCAAACTAGTCTAAGTGTCTTACTTATCTTATTAAACAATGATAGTTAGCACTATGTAAACAGATGTTCTTACTTGCGTTCACTTAACCAACATAATTACATACATTCGCGCATCATACAAGCATTATAAATGGAATTCATACACACACGACAAGATGCATTAATCGGACAAAGTCACAGAATTTGCAAAATAATTCTCTTTATTGATATCTTCAAGTGGTTACAAACTCTATCTGTCCTGCGCACACAACTACAAGGGTCCACGCACTTAGCTACGAACTTCTACCCTAGGCCTCTGCGCACTCAGCTGCAGAGACTCTACCTATGCTACGACCAAAAACTTAGACTTCTTACTTCATAACTATCATTATTTGACTCCTTAACTACCTAGAGCTTACTTACTTAGCTCTTTTTATACAATCCCCTGGTCCGTGGACCATGGGTAGATCTTTTACAGCCAACTTTACTTTACAAAAATAAGGGTGGACAACCCTTTATGACTCATGACACTTTCGCTCTCCGTGACCGCAAAATGCAGAGACTTTACTGTTTTATTACAAAATTCGACCCAAAACATGGGCTTTTAGCCCCAAAACTCTCCTTGGGGGATCTCATTCCCAACAAGCCCCCAACACAAACCTCGTGACTCACCCTCGAGTCACTCGATAGGCACAGAGATCTTTGCACGAAGACCTTCCAATTCGACTCGTATGACCACAACCTCAACTATGCACTGTGCAGCAGCCTGCTTCGCGTCTTCGACCATATGCTTGGTCATTGTTCATGAACTGTCAACCTGAAGCTTTTGCTGAGTGGCTCCATCTCAATTTCTGGCACCGACTCCTCTACTTCAGTGTCTATAGCTTCTGTGGATGCCGGAATAACACTTTCCAACAGTGCTCACAACGTCTCTGGTAAGTTTTCAAATGCTGGAGTCTCTTTCAAAGCCTTGAAGTATTCTCGGTTCATGTGTGCCTGAGAGCTCAACAACTCAATTCTCAAAATGCCAAGTGTTTTTCGCTAGATAGCCACTTGTAATTTATAGGGCATTTTGAATTCAAATCTGATTGTTCCCCCCAAATTCGGTTCATTAATGCTGGATTGGTGGTAGATATTCAAGGATCTAACCCATAATTTCATCTTAAATGCTTTCGCCCGCTCCATTTGGTTGCATTTCTACCGTCAAATCATGAACAGTGACTTTAATGGTCACTTTCTGACTGACCTGCTTGATTTCTCCCTGGGTAGCACAGCTCCCCAAGACGAGCAGTGTAGTTTATAGTCTCGTGCCTCCTTTCAGCTACCTGGAGCACTAAGACTGTGTTGCCTTCATCTAGTCACATGGTTGTACCACCGGTGTATGGCTTCAATTGACTGCAATTCACCTTTCCTGGGAAGGGATCTCCATTCAGTTTGACCAATTGAACCGCTCCTCCGTCGGTAATCTCCTTGATACATAGGGCCCTAACCAGTGCATTCTGAATCTCCTTGGAAATTTATCAAACTCACTATCATACTCACTATCATATAATAAAACCATGTCATTTACCTTAAAGGTGTGCAACTTAATGTGTCGATCATGCCAGGCTTTTTCACGCTGCTTTTAGACCTATTGGTGAAATCCCGCTAGAAATATTTCTTCCTCAAGCTCATCCAATTGTGCGAGCCTTTCCTCCAGTGCTCCGTGATCCATCATACCCGTGAGCGCTGCTATGCATAGACTAGGCACAACATATTCCATAGGAATTATCACTTCAACACCATAGACAAGCCTAAGGGGAGTTTGTCCAGTCAACTTCTTACATGTCGTTCAATAAGCCCATAGTACTGCAAGTATGCATAGGTCCCAATCACTTCGTTGAGTGTTGCAAACCTTGGTTAGTGCGTTCTCCAATACTTTATTGAATGCTTCCACCATCCCATTAGCCTACGGGTGATAAGACATGCTCTTCTGGTGATATACCTGAAATTCCTCCGTTAGTGCGTTGATCGATTCATTCAAAAAGTGTGTACCGCGATCACTCATGAAGATATTTGGATAGCCAAATCACATCAGTATATACTCACAGAGGAACTTCACAGCAGTCATGCCTGTGCAATCCTTCACAATCTATGCCTCTGCCCAACGAGTCAAATACTCTATCGTAATGATAAAGTACCTTGCTCTCGTCTTGCCTTGGGGTTGAATAGGTCCCACAAATCTATCACCCCTTTCTCAAAGGGTTGTAACGTCATCTGTGGATTCAGAGGCATCTCATCCCTCTACAATGGCATGCCAGTCCTTTGAACACGTCACACGCCTTGCAATACGCTTTTGAATCCTAATGGAGGGTTGGCCACAATAACCCTGTGCATAGAATATTCTACGTAGTCGCTGTCCCTGCAGAATGTCCTCCTACGACGCCCCCATGAGCATCTGCGAGGATGTTGCTTCTTTCAAACTCGGGTACATACCGTCGCAATACCTCATCAGACCCCATTTTGTAGAGATTCCCAACAATGATAGAAAAATTTGTCATGCACACTGCTAACTCCTTCTTCTGATGGACAGTGTATCCTTTAAGGGTAGTTCTTGTTGTTAGGAAGTGTGTGATATCCTCAAAATGACCATCCGCGATGCGCACTGCAAATAGTTGCGCATCAGGCAATCCTTCTTCCAAATTAGTGGGACCTTCCCTAGTTTCTATGCGCAACAGATGGTCTAGTCCCGCGTTCAGTCGTCTAGGCTTCACAATAACTTCAAAATCATACTCCTGGAACAATAATAGCCACCTACAGATTCTCCCCCCCAACACAAGCTTATTGACCAGGTATTTCAGCACGGAGTGATCTGTATACATCTTAAAATAGCCTCCCAGTAAGTAGTGTCTAAACTTCTGGAGCGCATATACCATAGCTAACCCTTTGCGCTCAGTGGTGGAATAGTTCTTCTCCGCCTTGGATAACCTTCTGCTTGCAAATGCGATAGGATGGTCCAAGTCTCCATAAGCATGAGCCCATTTGGCTAAGTGCACGCATAGATCATCTTTCCCATCATACTTGTCTATAATTCATACCTTCATCTTCCCAAATCATGTTCTTATTATCCTCCTACATTCGCGCCAATCATCAAAGCGTCCCTTGTGCGTACCCCACCATCTTGTGGGCATAGCGCGCAGTGCCCAGTCCAACGCCTGGAATCGCTTCTTTTCTGGTACCTCCCTCTCAAATGCATCCAAAAATATATCTACATCATTCAAGCAATCATAAGTGGGTAGTTTCTTACCTCTGATGACACACAGTGCAGCGACCGGGTCATCATGTTACAGCTCAATGTAGTTACCTCATGTAACTGATTCTGCCAGTGCTCTAATTTTTCATCGGAGTCTAAGGTGCAAGCACCCTCGCGATCCCATGTAATTCATCCATCCACTGTTAGATTCACACAATATTGGTTTCACATTGTTATCTTATAGATACAGTCCAGATCATCATTGCTCTCATAATTGTGGACTGGTTCAGTATAGCACGATCCTTCAGCAGGATCTAGGGGTACTATTATGCAGAGCAATTTCTTCTCAAATATCATCTTTCATTTCTTTAGGTTGATTACCCCGTTCATATCAGTAGCCCAATTAATGTAGAGGAGCGCAAGGTAGGGGTTGTTATCATCCACAATTTCTATTACTTCAAAGTCAGCCAGCACGCTTGCGCCTTCAATATCTATAGTCACCCCTTGCAGCTGCCCCATGGGGATGATCTTCTACTAGTTCACCATCCATAGCTGAATCAAAGACCATTTTAGTGCGGGTCTCCCAATTTGTTCCCAAGTCTACCTCAGTAGTACGTTCGCATCTGACCCTAGGTCCAAAATAACCCGATCCATTTCATACTCTCCTATCTGTACGGTCAATCTCATCTCCTATCCCGTCCTTTTTTTATGCTTACCAATCTTTCGTACTACGCACAGCTCACCCGAAGTGTTTCTGACGCATCTGTTTATGAGCTCTTGTAACCCTTTCATAGCCTTACTATCGCATGGTAGCTTCATGCAGGTCTCCAGGAAATTTGTAAGCATAGAAGGGTCCATCTCCTAATTAAGCTTATCCTTCCTTATCGAGGTGGAGACCTCAGCGAAGCTCTTCTTTGCTTCCATGAATGTTTCACCTGCGCACTCCAAATCGAATTTAGCCTCCTTCATGGGAGCCTTGCGAACCCATGTATTGTCTTCGGGTTGTTTCCCCTTGTCATCTCCTATTGTGATTCTGCTTCAGAGCACTATATTCACATTCGGATCCTCTTTGCGTAGCTCAAACCTCATCATCTGTAGGTTCTGAGTTGGCTGAGGTGGTAGCGCCCCTTTTTCACATATCCTTACTATCAGCGTAGGACAGTCTTCCGTTTCATGATCAAATAGAGTGCAATACTTGCATGATGGAAGTGTTGGGTTAGTACAATTGTGGGCATAGTGTCCTGGTCCTCCGCAATTGTATCAGATCAGCTATCCCCGACCTCTTCCAGGTCCTCCTTCGCCTCATCCTTGTCTGCGCCCCTGAAAGCCTGTCCACACCATCCCTGCGCTCTTGTCAAGGGGCCTCGTTTCTACCTGAACCCTATAAGCGTGAGTTCTATGCATAATTAATTCATAGCTTCTATAATTACGCTCATCATGCCCTATCGACCTACAGAAGTTGCAGAACAGTTGTTGTGGCATTTGTACAAACTTCTACAACAAATGACAGTTATCTGTGGCATGTTTTCCTGCTACCTGACATATAGCGCACCATAATGCAGGCCCCACGCTTGGTCCTACCTGAGCTTCTGGCCTCAAAGGAATCAGTCCCCCTCCTGTAATGTAGTTTGCAAAGACCGGGCAATGGTCTTTTTCATGCCCCTGACCCTTGCATTTCAGGCACCATACCTCTTCGCGTGCCTCTAGTCGTACCGTTCTGTCTTGCTTCAAACTTTGCATCTCAAGGCAAATATTTTTCAACTGTGCATAGATTTGTTGAACCCCTAGATTTGGATCTTGCATCGATGTTTCATGTAGTCTCATGGCAATCTCTAAGGCCTCCGCCTGAGTTGTTATCTTCTATTTCCACAGCGCAACCCTTAGGTGTGGCATGAGCGAAGCCACAAACCACTCGTGATGTTTTCTATCTATTAAGTTCATATTAGCTTCACATATTTTACACTTCAACCTCTAATCTAATTCCCAAGGTGTCTTGCCTGGTTGCATCGTGATTTATTTGAACCCCACAATCAATTGTGCTTCAGATTTAGGCCTACTGAATTCTTTGTACAGCGCGGTCTGGATGTCTGCCACTCCAACATTCAAGTTTAAACCATTAGAGTACTTGATATACCAGGTTAGTGCACAATCCTACAGAGCACTAACCAATTTCACCTTCTTCATGCGATCATCTATAATGCCCTGAGCTTCCCATACAGCTTTCACAACAAACCAGAACTGGTCCGGGTCCTCATTTCCCAAGCCTTTGAACAAAGGCAGCTTCACTGAATTTTCCATACTGAACTGCGGTGGAGGTGGAGGTGGTACGGGTGAAATCACAAGTGATGGTGGTGACTTTGGAGGTGGCGTGGGTGGAGGTGGCAGTCGCGTGAATCCTTGTCTTATTAATTGAATAGCACTTCGTAGAGCAGCTTGCGCTACTCCTTCTTCGTCACCTTACGGAGGTGAAATCAATGGGCTATATTTAGGACCCTTTCTTCCTTCGTTCTTGTTTTTCCACTTCATGTAGCCCTGAACATCAAGGTAGCTTCATAACCCACTTTTTGCACAATAACATTTTAAGCTAGGTATTCAAAGATTTCAAATACTTACCTCACGGTCCTTTGAAAAAGCGTCGCTCTACCTCGTTGTAGCTAACTAAGGTATCGACCATGAATTCAATTACAAATCCTCTTATGATGTGATTGAGCCAATGATCGACAACACAGGCGATCTTATCCTCAAATGCTTCCAATTTTTGTACCAACTCCGGGGTCCAAAAAATAGGACCGTCAAGTTTCCACCTTCCTTGGCTATCTACTAGCTTCACGATCCACTCGTATAGCTCAACCGGAAAGGAACAAAAGAAGATATTGTGGATCTATGCATATATCTACCAGTCCAACCACTATTCCTTTGTCAGTCGCAGGTTTCTATTCTCCTGCACCGCGAATTCGTGGATCTTCCTATCCAACCAATCTCTAAGCTCTTTCTTAGTTGGATTGCAGTGATACGACATCACACATCTCTTATGCAGATTCTGGTCCCAGTAACAAAACCATTTCTTGGCTTGTTGGGGGCCTAACCCAGGTTCAGCATTAGTTAGCCAAACAAATCCCTACACTATTGGCCCTATCGACATCAGCCCATAGAGCGCGGACTGAAGTCTCGCCCAAAGCAGTATGGGGGGATGCTAGAACCAAGTTTCTGCACCCTGAGATGGTCATGATGTCGGTTTATTCCTTATATTCCTGCCTTCGCGCAGGTCACTTAGTTCTAGGGTTGGCCAGACTAGCCCTCTATTGCATCCTTCAGTACCTTCGCGAAAAGGTACGATTGACCTTTGCGTAGCCCTAACCTGTGGCTCAGGTACTTTTGCACTGCTAGGGCAACATACTGTGCAGATTCCCAAACTAGTCTAAGTGTATTACTTATCTTATTAAACCATCATAGTTAGCACCGCATAAACAAATGTTATTACTTGTGTTCACTTAACCAACGTAATTTCATACATTCGCACATCATATAAGAATTATAAATGGAATTCATACAAAACGTGACAAGATGCATTAATCGGACAAAGATATAATTTTCAGAATACTTCTCTTTATTGATATCTTCAAGTGATTACAGACTCTATCCGCCCTACGCACATAGCTGCAAGGGTCCACGCACTCAGCTGTGGACCTCTACCCTAGGCCTTTGCGCACTCAGCTGTAGAGCCTCTACCTACGCTACGACCCAAAACTTAGACTTCTTAGTTAGAGCTATCACTATCTAACTCCTTAACTACATAGATCTTACTTACTTATCTCTTCTTATACAATTCCATGGTCTGCGGACCATGGGTAGATCTTTTACAGCCGACTTTACTCTACAAAAATAAGGGCAGACAACCCTTTATGACTCATGACACCTTCACACTCCGCGACCACAGAATGCGGAGACTTTACTATTTTATTACAAAATTCAACCCAAAACATGGGCTTTTAGCCCCAAAACTATCCTTCGGGGATCACATTCCCAACATCTTGAAAAATAGCAAATTGGTACCAAAATTTTGGGTACTGGTTGGTTGAAATATGGTAACAAATAGTTGGTATGCAATACCGCACGATCTTGCAATGCAATCATTTTGATTTTAGGCATCCAAACTAAAGATTAGCTTCACATAAAATTCCAAACATGATATTCATAGCTTACTTTATTGAAAAGAAAAACTAGAAACAAATCTAACTAAAAAGAAATAATAAGTAGGAAAGTAAAGTAATTGTTGAACCATGTTGTTATTTGAAATAAGACTGAGCAGAAATCTTCGTTAAAACAATATGTAATTGAAGAGACCTCAATAGAAATATGCAATAGGAACATAGATCTCCCATTTTCAACTAGTTGTTTTTTTTTAACTATTAGCATTCCCACTTATACAAAAAAATCAGAAAGATGTTGCACTATATTTTAGAACTAAGCTAACTATTTTTTTCCCCTGGGAAAAATCGTAATTTTCTATTATAAATGGAAAATTACATTCTGTAAATGACAGTGGCATATGTTGTATGCATGGCCATAGCCATCAAAATATATAATTATGTACATAATTACCCACTAAGGTTATGCCTTTAGGTTCTGTAAATATTTATAAAAAATTTCAAAATGTTTGCTTTGCAAAATTTCTTATATATATCTGAGTCATATAAAATTGTAAAATTAGGGCCTATCGACCCTCTGTTGAATCTGGTCAATGTAGGGCCTGTGATTAAACTAGAAAATCTCTGCCTCCTTCTATTCTTGAATCAACCATTGACCTCTAGGTTGATTCCCTACCTCCTTGGAAAGTTGATCCGTAGTTTGTTTGCGCTCCCTGTAAATGTGGAGACAAGAAATTTATTCAAATTGAGATTTTAATTGCAATGCATCATCCAAAATGTTTATGAGGGAATGCACATGACATGCAGATGTGCAATTGAACCAACTAATGATGATTTTAGAGTCCCCAAAGATCTGAATATGTCTACAGTTTTGTGCCAATGCAAAGTATAATAAGTGTCAAAGCGAGATGAGCTCAGTGAAGTTGTTTGTGTCAGCACCCAACCCCATGCGGATTCGGAAAGAATGGTTGTCTGATAAATGGAGAAGAATACCCCCCCCCCCCCACACCCCTGGTCTTGGGCAGATCCGTCGAAGTATGCCCAAGGATGGTCATGGTTGATAGCTTCAGGAGTTATAGTGCGAGTAGGAGGGGGTTGATCATCATCTGGTAATTCATTGAAATTATTGATGATCCGAGTGATTACCAAAGGCCACTGAATTTGCAAGTTGTTGAAGATGATGTTGTTCTAACTTAACCAAGTATGCCAGCATATAATCAGGGGGAGATTACGATTCTTCATGTTGGGGGAAGTTGTCCACCAGTTGTTCCATGCCTCCTTGATGTTGCGCCCATCCCAATGTTGTGTTATGGCCAAGGAGGAGAGGACTTGCTCCCAAATGTGACAAAACATTGTGCATAACAAGAAGAGATGATCATTCAATTCCTCGTCCTGTTGACAAATGACACACCAAGTCAGTCCGAAGTGTGATCTCTTCATCAAGTCGATGTCTATAGGAGTTTTATTCATGATGATATTCCACATAAATAGTCGAGTACGTGGGGAGCCTTGAGTTTCCAAAGTGCTCTCCACCACCCCTCTAGAACAGTGGGCTTATGTGTAGCATGAATAATGGGATATCCATCTTTGGGAGTGTATACTCCATGTTCTACAAGAGCCCATATGGTCATATTCATCATTAGTTATATGGACATGTGATTCAGATAAAGCATTAATATAATTCTCCCAATCCTGTATCCACTGTTCTGGAATGCCAAGTGTGGATGTTGATTTCCAAGCTTGCAAGAAAATAGTAATGTTATGCTGATCCACTATTTGTGCAATCGTGGATATGCCCCTGTCATTTAGGAATAATAAGGTTCAGTGGAAGTCGATATAAGTTTCCACAACCTGTCCATGGATCAGAACCAATGTGGACTGTTGTTCCAGCGTTGATTCGCCAGGTGAGGCCACTCCTGATGGTGGGTATGGTTTGAAGTACAGCCCACCAGATGACGGAGATGCCATGTTTGTCCCAAGCTAGAAGACTAATCCAATCCATTAGGCTTAGGAGCCAGATGTACTTGTTGATAACTACCTCAATCCACAGACTTCTGGATTTAGTAGAATCCATCCCAATTTGGCATCCAATGCCTATGAAAATGCTGGTAGATCTTTGAGGCCCCATCCTACCCGTTTCTTTGGCAATGAAATACGGCTCCATCTCACCTAAGCAAATGGCTTCCCCTCATTATGTCTATTCCATAGAAATTTGCAACATATCTTTTGGATTCTCGATAGTACACCTCGAGGAATCCATGATAGGGACATCCAGTAAACTGGAGTGGCTTCCAAAATTGATTTGATAAGCACCAGCCTCCCAGCTCTGGATAAGAAACAGTGGTTCCAATTAAGCAGCATTTTTTCCACCTTAGTCACCATCTAGGTCCAATCAGTGATTTTGTATCCATGGTATTTTATGTGAAACTTCAAATATTTAATTCCATCATCCAATTGAATACTTTGAAAGGGAAACTTCTGATAAGCATGCCTAGTTTCCATCCCAGTGGTTGTACTAAAAAGTTTCATGATGTCATAGAAAGTATTAAAGTCTCGGATGCCACCGCTGAGGAAGATAAGCACGTCATCAACAAATAGAAGATGGGATATAATACACTAATTAGTGATCTTAAGCACCTGAAGTCACTCAGCTCTTCTCTCATGTAGAATCAACCTTCTTAGGCCTTCCATGACAAGCAGGAAAAGTGATGGGGTGAGTGGGCATCCTTGTTTGAGACCCCTCTCAGCATGGAAGAAGTTGGAGGCAAATCCATTTATAAGTATACTAAAGGAGACAGTGGTGATGCAGCACATAATCCATCGAATGAATGAGATAGGGAATCCAAGGTGTGTGAGAATCATTCTAAAATAGAGCCAGCTGACTCGATAAAAATCCTTTGATAGGTCAATTTTGAGAATGGCTCCTTTAAGATGCTTCAATTTGATGGAATGGAGTGCTTTCTATGTCGTGCCAATGGCCTCATGGATTTTTCGATTGTGGAGGAATGAAAACTGTTCAGATGAGATGTTGGCCGAGAGTATAAGCTTAATATGGTTGTCAATGATTTTGGATATAATCTTGTATAAGCAGTTGCAAAGGGATATGGGCCAAAATCATTGAAGTATTGGGGGGAATCCACCTTTGGGATGAGGGAAATGAAGCTGGATTTAATGGCCTCATACATGTGCCCTGTAATCTTTCATTCCTCTACAACCTTGAGTAGTTCTATGCCTAAGGTCTCAAAAAAGGTAAGATATAATTCTATAGTCCATCCATCAGGGCCTGGAATTTTATCCGTCTTGAACCATTTCAGGGTACTCTCCAATTCCCCCATAGATATAGGTTTAGTGAGGTCTTCATATATGTCAGGGTCAACATATAGAGGGAAAAGACCAGCAATGAGAATGATTTCTGCAAGCGAAGTCCCAAGTGGAGCCTTGAAGAGTTGCTAAAAATGTGAATTTCCCAAATGAGTTAGCTGATGGAACATCTAAGCATATTATCCATGATCAGTAGGAATTTTCCAAATAGTGTTACAGGCCCGCCTTCCTTTGGCATAATTATGGAAGAATTTAGTATTGTCATCCCATACCTTTAGCCAAATGGCTCTACTTCTATGTCTCCAAGTCTCCTCTCGATCCTGAAGAATATTGGACCTCTGGGCCTCCAACTCGATGAGGGTAGATTTAGCTTCAGTTGAGGTGAATCCCTGACCTTAGTCATCCATAAGGTTAGCAAGTTGGTTCTCAATTGAACAGAGTATCAGATCATCTCTGGATCATTTATATTTGTCTCATTCTAGGGAGATACTTTTAAGTTCAATGAGGTTTCGACAAAACCCTTCTGTCAGGTTCCTCCTTTGGGAGGGAGGGTGATCTCTCCAATAATCAGTGACCATTTTGTGATATTCAGGGTCCTGTAACCAGGTTGAGTTGAACATGAAAGGTACTCTGGGTTTATGGAAAAGTCCAAGTAGTTCTAGATAGATAGGGGAGTGGTCATAGATAACCCCAGATCCATCCCATTGGCAAAAATTAGTGATGGTACCAAGCAAGTCCTCCTTAATGAGAAAGCGATCCAATCTCCTACCCAGAGCAGCATCACCAATTCTCCTATTATGCCATGTCGGTTGCTTTTTGTTCATGGGGATGTCAATCATATGATGATGTTCTAGGAGGTGTTCCATATAATCCGATAGTGGATCCAGTTGTGCATGATGTCCCCAAGATTCCTCATGACCAATAGTGAAATTGAGATCTCCACCCAAAATAAGATTATTAGTGTTCATCAGGGTTAACTGTAAGAGGTAGTTCCAGAACTCCACCCTGTTGTGATATGGTGCGTAAACATTGATGATACTAAAGTTCTGCCCATCTCTGAGGAAAATATATCCATTCCCAGGAATCCAGGTCCCCCCCAAACAGAAATAGGATTGATGGATCGAGTATTAATGCCCAGTGAAATACCCCTGGATCATCCATTGACATCTAGGGCATGAAAGCACCAGCCAGGCTTCATAGAATGTAGAATCTGGGCAATTTTCTCTGCCTTCCCAAGGGTTTCTTGTAAGAAAATAATATCGAATGGCTCTGAATCTAGGAGCCTCTTGAGGGCTAGTTTTTTAGCAGGGCTAGCCAACCCTCTGCAGTTGAAGGACAACCACTTCATGGATGATCTCGATTAAGGGTGTTCTTTGCTCTAAGAACCCTATCAATAGTGGCTTGTTTTCCTAGGGCCACATCTACCCCAACCAAAAGGATATCTCTCGAAACCCTAGAAGGGCGCCCTAGAGGGGGTTTGGTATCAATAGGAAGGGAAGAGATTCCAATGCCAAATGGTTCAGGTGGGATGGATACCTAGGGGTGAAGGTTATATGGATGAGAAAGTCGAGAAGTGGTGGAGGGCTCAGGTGAAGTGATGGAGGCAGCTCCAGTAACAGAGGGTGGGGTAGTGGAGAAAATAGAAGAAGGAAGATCAAGCGGGCAGGTAAGAGGGGAAGTGGACATGCAAGAAATGGATGCATATGCAACATGTATTTGTTGTGCAGTGCATGTAAAAGAAACAGAGGAACAAAGAGGAGGAAGAGTACCCGTGGAGAAAGCATTCGTTTCAGCAGTTCAAGATCTCGTCATGGGCGGGGATGAAGGTCGCGAGGAGGCAGTACTAGTTGGTAGATAAGTGTCCCCATCCATAGCCAGCGGACTGGTAGCACGAGGAGTTTGTTCTTCCAATAGGGGATCTTCATATTGTGGATGCTTAGCACCTTTAATCGATGATGAAGTCATCAATGAAATGAGGGGGAAATCCTTATACAAGTGCCCGACCTTGTGACACCTTCTGCACTTGAAGGGGACCCCTTCGTAGTCTAGGGTTTGTTTGCGGATGAAATGCTTCCAGTGCAGAGTGATCTTTTCCTCCAAGCCTTCTCTGGTGTCCATGTGAACCAATATGTGGGCCATAGATTTGTTTCCTGAAGAAGAGTAAGACTTATCATGGTCCAAATAGGTACCTAGTGCATTGCCAATGTGAATAAAGATATCCTCCAACCAAAAGTGCAAAGGCAACCCAAGTAGACGGACCCAAATCGGTACCACTCCCAACTTCTCCCGCTCTGAATCGAAGAGGGGGATCCATCATTTGAGAAGCACAGGGGCCATTTCGATATGCCAATAGCGGGAGAGTATCCATTCTATATATTCTTCCCGGTGGAAACTAAGGTCAAACTAACCTCGGTTAGAATGGTGATCAACGGAAGTTCCTTGAGTAAATTTCCCCAAATATCTAAGGTCCAGAGGCGAAGCCACTCTACCGAATATGTTCTTCCCCTCACATGCCCCACCAAAACCTGATTTGCAGTGTCCACCACTTCGCCCATAGTGACACCTTCCCCAAAAATGAGATTGATGTCTTTGCTCGTAGCCTTGACACACTTACTCTTCTTAGCCTTACTAGTTCGTGGAGCTACTAGATGGTCCCGGAAGGGGTCCTGATTTCCTTGTGAGTCCGCCTGTGGAGAAAGTGAGGAGTTCCAAGGGTTAACTGTTGGAATGTTAAAGCTGCCATAGGGAATAAGAAAACTCCCCTGGAAACAGTTAGGGTTAGGTTTGTTGTCTGAAGTTGGGTGATGGATAGAGGAAATCCTAGATTGAGAAAACACTAAAGAAATGGGAATGTCGGATGATGCAGGGTGCAAAGATGCCTCGGGAAAAATTAAATTGAACGTTGGGGAGGGAGCAATGCAAGCAACCAAAAGGTTGAGCGTAGCAGGGGAGAGTGGTGGGCAGTCAAGCCCTGGAGATGTAGCGCAGGGTATAGAAGCCGGAAGGTAGGGCACGAAAGGTTCAGGAGGCGAAATGACACATGGCGGGTCTGTCCGCAAGAGAGACAACGTGCAAAGAGGACCAGAACCTGACACATCATGAGGGAGCATCCAAATTAGATCGTAGGGATTTGGGTTGGCATAATAATCGGCATCATCTAACTCCATTCCAACAGCTACAGACATAATCGGGGACGTTGTAAATGGTCGGAGAAAGTGAAGGGCAGTAGCCCGCAAGCCGTCGCGGTGAGATGCACGCTGCAGGAAGATGGCAATAGTAACGATGGAGACATCAATGCATCAGACCACCTACTAACCTAGACCTTGTGGTGCTACAATACTCTTCTTTTATTCTCTTCCTTATATATATATCTATATATATATATATATATCTATATATATATATATATATCTATATATATATATATATATATATATATATATATATATATATATATATATATATATATATATATATATATCAAACTAAGCTAACTATTATATGTAACAATTATTTATTTATTTTTTTACTATCCGATTCTCCTGAGAAAAATAAATTCCTATCCTCAAGTATATGAGTATTTACAATGTAACCATGTATGTAATAGGTGTGAAAATACATTCATACTCAAGTTTAAAATATAATATTCAATTCATACCTTAATATGAAGTACCAATTGTTTTAATTATGATGTCAAGAAGTAAGGAAGAATGAAGGAGTGGTATGCCCTTACAGTTTCTTGAAACCAACTTTCAACAAAATCATAATTCTCTTGGTTTACCTCTTTATTTGGCTCATTTAGCATATCCTCCTTTATCGTGCCATGCAGATCTTCTATTATTAGATTATTATCCTCTTGTGTTCTTAGAGGATCTTTAGATAGGCATGTCAAAAATTATTCAATTTGAGGTTCTAATGTTTGTTTTCCATCAGATGCAATCCATGATTCTTCAGTTTCATCGGCAAATTTGCAAGAGTAAATATCTTTGTGTGGATGTGATTTATGGAGTTGTTGTTCTTCTATCGCTTTTGGGAAGGCAGATAATTTCTTGGCTACTATCAAGATTTTTTCTTCCTGAGATGCAGAGATCCTAGCTGCTACTAGGATTTGAGATAGTTCTTCCAAACTCTTGATCATCCTTGAATACTTCTTTGTTGGTTTTTAATCCTTTTTATGCACACAGATTAGTGTATGGAGTTCTTAAAATACCAAAAACATTAAAAATATTAAAGAAATAAAAAGGAAACGCACTGAAAACAAATAAAAGAAAACCAATCATGAACTCGAAGCACCACCATGCTACTAAGACCTTGTTGTCAACAAGTTATATGTTTACACAAGTTTCTTGTTTTCATGAATAAATCTAAAGGAAAACAAACTTGCAAAGAAAAATAAGGAAACAATAAGGCTTTGGAGCAACCCCACCAAAGTGGATGTGCAGGTTCTTAACTCTTGCCTTATCATTTTATATTTGCCCCCAAGTTGTCCCTGTAACTAAATTCATGCCAAAAACTTGTGAAAACAATTATGCTCTAAACCATTCAGCACCTCCCCGACAATGGCACCAAAAATGTTGGTGGAATATATGTATTCTAATTCCAAAATTTAATTATCGAATCTGGGATGGTAAGACATAGAGATGCAAGCACAGGAAATGCAGGATTAAAGCCTAGTCTAAGCTATGCTAAGAACTAACACTAGAAAGAACCGTTCACTAAGGATTATAACTTGTCACTGGACTGTGGGACTCGAATGCTTATCAGGTTTTGAACCATAATCTTTCATTATCGACAAACAATGTTCATGTGGTTTTATGTATGTAGCTTATTAGATATTGATACTTCAATAGTTTTAATCCTAAAGTGATGCATACAAAAATTCATTAAACATGTTGTAGAAAATAAAATTACATAAAAGTAAATGTCAGTAACTGTAAGCAAAAGCATGCAAGGAAAGTAAAGAAGACAAGGAAATAAACTACAAGAAATGCATTAAAAAGAAAAAAAGAAGAAAAAAAAATGAAATAGAATTAGAGCCATAATGATCTATTGTAGGTTCTTACTTGTTGTAGGACTCTTTAACCAAGTGACTTCAAAGCTCTTAATCAATTAAAGAATCATAAACTGCAAACCAAATAGTATTCAATAGTCAGATGTAGAATATGGTTTCTGGTACTGAATTAAGTACTTAAATTACAGTTTTGATTCTGGTATTGAATTAAGTACCGAAATTACAGTTCTGGTTCTGGTATCGAATTAAGTACCAAAATTACAGTTTTAGTTCTAGTACCGAATTAAGTACCGAAAATCTAGAAATTAAAATTCAAAATAATGAAATATATTGAGAAACAAGCTTCAATATCTCTTAACTCTTAAGCCTGGAAAATCAATTCAAATTTGATCATAATGCATTCTACATAACAAATCTGAAAATAGAGCAATAAATCTAATACTATGTGAAATACAAATCTAATGAAAAATTGAAAAGAAACATCAAATAAAATCTACAATCATTAAAAAAATTAAACTTTACCCTACTCTATGAATAAAAATTAGTGCGTTACCTGAGTCAATGGGCCCTTCCTGACTTGGAAACATGCCCAAAAACTAACTCAAATTAGAAGGATGCTCAAACTTTAATAATTAATCTTCATTGCAACAATTTTTCTTCTTCTTACAAAAATGTTCAATTACAAACTCATGGTCCCATTTATGAGTCCTGTGAGGCTCTATTTATACTAAAATCTAGTGAATAAGGATAATATCCAATCCCCTAAACTCATAAATAACTTTAAAAATTTAGAGGAAAAGCTCATAAATCTGATGTTTTTGTAATTTTATACAAATTAGCATTAAAAAAACCAGCCATATCTTCTCAACCATGACGTATTTTGGGGAGTTGTTTCTAGGAATCCTAATTTTATATATTATCAAAAAAAAACTCTCTTGGAATATATTGATTCAATTCCATGGCCTCGAAAATCATGCCTACAACTGGTTGTTTAAATACTTTTTCCAATCTAGGTTTTTCAGAAATTTTGTACAAGTCTGCTTCAAAGAACCAACTATAAATTTTAAACCATATGGAATTTTTGCAAACGGTTTGAGATATAAGTAAATTTATATGTTTTTAAAAAACATATTTTCCATATTCTTGAGATTCGCCACCATATGCACGTAAATTGAGGTAGAACATGGTAGTTTCAAAATTGTTGCCTATTTTTTGTTGTAGCTTAAATCATGTGCTAGGATCCCACATATGTGAGCTACATATATTCCAAGTATTGTACCAGCATACTAATCCCTTGTGGCACCTAATATATCATTCTTTGAGAAAGAAAAACAAATTTTATAATTTTGACTTTTTTTTACATGTGTGCAGGTGAAAAATTGAGTACCAAACTACTGAACAGGTACCAAACTGCCAAAACTAAAACAAAGATAGAAATTTCTGTAGTTTAACATGTTCCTTGGCCACATAACCACACTAGTAACCAATCATTGATAAAGCCATATTAAATATATATTTAATCATTAAAAAAGGTAAGGAATCCATCATAATTAACCATACTAGGGTAGAAGAGGTTCATTTAGCGGAATTTGATGGTATAATGGCTACGAAAAGTATCATAAATGTGGGAATATGACTCATGAATATAGACTTTATTTATTGAATAATATGGCATATTCAAAGCCCAACACGAACATGAGAAGTGACTAAATGTATCATTTTTCATTCATTCCCTCCCTCAACAGTGTATGTAAAATATTTGAGATTTGAAAGTTAACCTCCTTCCTCCATAATTCATACTCATTTCTCATGTGGATGCACTTTCTCAGTAATTTCATTCCACCACAACTGAAGCATGTCCCATCTAATCAAGCGTTTGGACAAAATGTACAACCATCTCGCCTTATACATAGGATGCTACAGATAAAGTCTCTACATGATGTCAACATCAATATAGCTAAGCATTCTTGCACAAGGGTGTTATGCAACACAAAAAAAACATATAGATATGTGTCATAATGATAAGAGTATTCAATGTGGTATCGACAACATGCGTTACGAGTTGTGTTTATTCTAACATACTAAGGATTGCATTTCTTGAATGATCATTGGCGCAAGTTAAGTAAATATAGTGAATTTTTTAATCTTTTATACAATTATGTCATTGTTGTGTTAAGGAAGTGCTTAATATGGGATTAATAGTCCCCATAACTCATTCTTAATATATATTTTTGGTAGAAGAAGGTATAGTTTTCTCATGCTAGAAATTTTTCACTAGTCCCTTAACTACTCCAATTAACATCATATCAAAATGAGTGAGCCTACCAATGAAGGCCCAAATATTTGTTTGGACACATGTTTCAAGGCTATTATGTCTAATAGAATACTTTGGAAGGGTTTTGACATTACATTTACTGAGATGGGATTTATGTTTTAGCAAATGACATTTTTTGTGATATTGTTAACAATTGATTGTGGCAAGGCACAAAGTATTCTTTGATAATTTTATAAGATTGGTAACGAATATTTGGATCAAGTATCTTAACCTCAAGTAAAATAAACCACTTTCATCCATCTGTAGGCATTTTGGAGATCTTCATCATACATTATCCAATCTAGGTAGGGGTGATGGACATGTATTCTAGAACTCTTAACCTCTTTGTTGTGGAAAAACATTATTCGAAGGGGACTAGACATGCTTGGGGGTAGTTTCTGAAATTCCACATTGTTGAAAAAGGGGTTGCACCATAGAAACTTCTTCATCAAGAAGTTTTACACCAATCAACACTCTAATTTCATCCATACTATAAACATCTCCATGCAAATCCATCATCATCTCATCATCCACAACAATTTGTTATGATGGAATATTCATTCAAGGTTCATCCACTATGCTAGAAGTTGGATTCTACATTTCTAAAACTATATGATTTTCCATACTTACACTAGTGTTTTCTCTTGCTTTAATGATATTTTCTATGGATTATTTTCCTTGACAACTTTCTTTTCTGACTATGATGGTTCCCCATGTTTAAATGGATTGTGATTACAAAGAGGAAACAATTGTCTTCCAATAACAAATAAGGATATAAAGTGTCTTTCAATAACACAACAAGGCGAATGTTTTTTCCCAATATTACAAAAAAGGACCATCATCATCAACTCAAAAGGCATAAAACTACAAGGTTTTTGGCATGGTAAGGTATTTAATTGTATTATCTTTCATATTTAGTAATGTTTCTTATTATTGAATTAATGTTTGTATTAGCCACCGAATTCTTGCAATTTTGCAGCTAATCTATGTTTCTGTAGCCAACACCAAGGTTTACCAGGATTCGAGGTGGCAGTTAAGAAGAAAAAGATATGGATAGGTGGAGATTCGTCCCCTTAGCTATTCCCTCCTATCCATCCAAACCAGATCATCAAAGGATTGTTTGATTGCATGGTCAAAGGGTGGAAGTCAATGTATTGCTGAACAGGTGAGCGAGAGTCCGAAAATATTATGCTTCACAATTTGTTTTGCCAAATAGAAAATCATGAGAAAATGATATTTTGATACCTGTTAGAAGCTAAATTTAGAAGTTTTTTAGCTAATGGTAGGCATAAAAGCCTCAAACAATTATTTGACATGGGATTTTATAAACACTGGGCAGCAAAACATGAACAAAGGTTGAATTTTATGTATGTGATAGTGATGTTTCAAAACTCCATTTTTCTATAATGAAGAATGAAGCTTGATGCATAGCTGACTGTGGGATTAGAGTTCCGTGACCGCCTATTTGTGGAGGGCCCCTGCAAACAGTGAAGGTTTTGCATTTGTATATTTCCTTTTTATCATTTAGTTCAGTAATTTATATGCTCTATAATCATTTTGCAGCATTGATTTTAATTAAATAGCAATAGAAATATTTCACTAATGATGATAATTGTAGCATAGACACCTTTCATAAATTTATTTGCAGCTTTCATTTCAAAAAATTTCATATATTTCTTTACAATTTCATTCCAGAACATGAGTGATTTCCTTACAGTTTTGTTTCAAAGGATTTCATATTAAAGCATGAGTGATTCCTTTGTAGTTTTGTTTAGAGCATTTCATTTCAAAAGCATTTTTATTTCAAAGCATGAGTGATTGATAATGAGAAGATGTATGGTTTTCATTTTAACTAGAGGTCGATTTCATTTTAGTTTTTATGCAAAGGATTGTTAGAACATTACAAGAATAATTCTGCTCTTAGAGATTAAATTTGTGTTGTAATAGATTAGCTAGGTGTTTATTAATTCAATAAGAAAGTGTAAATTTTCTTTAGTTTCATTTTACAAGTGTAAAGAGGATTTTTTATTTCATTAGAAAGCAGTGAGCAGGAATGCAATTGAGATTGAATATGTTAATTTCATTTTCTTTAAAGAGTAAAGTAGGAACACAAAACGTCCTTAGAAATAATTTTCGATAACTCAATCATACACATTAATAATTTGAAGGCTTATAGCATATATAGTGCACTTGCACTTCACAAGTTTACCAACTCTAGTCGATAGTTTATGTAACAGTTTAAGACAATTAAATCGACAAACATGTTTGCGTCGTTTCGAGGGAAGTGTAAATCGAAGTCTTTATCTTTTCATAATTAAAAACAAAAACATGATATGCATAGGGAAAGAGATTCTAGAGGTATTAGATAGAGGTGAGAGTTTTATTCCAACATCACTCACCCCACCATGACCTTGTCGTGCCACACCACCCACACAAACGTGAATTCCATCCATAGTAGGCAAACACAAATTCCTTGAGGTATTAAGATCTGAAATCCAACCTAGAGATTCACCAACTTCATCAACATAAGCCATAATATAAGAAGAAGATCCCATATATCTTAAAACAGGGGTAATTCTCCCATCTTCAATTGGAGAACAACTTCTAGCTCAAGAGTTGGAAGTTCCTGCTGAAGAACAGGAAGAATAAATATATTCTAAAAAACCATTG
The DNA here is from genome assembly GCA_031772625.1 of Pinus tabuliformis. NCBI lineage: Eukaryota > Viridiplantae > Streptophyta > Pinopsida > Pinales > Pinaceae > Pinus > Pinus tabuliformis. Next base: position 1,523,363,201 of record CM062804.1, on the reverse strand, counting down.
ATAGAAGAACTAGAGGAACTAGAGGAAGCTGAAAACCCAATTTTGGAACCAAAACCCTAGATTAGTTCTGAAGAATCCACAATGGATGGAGAAGGGGAAGGAGAGGTACATAAAGTGAATGGTGAACAACCTAGGATTGGAGGAGGAAGAGGAGGAAATAGGGGAGGTGGAAGAGGTGGAGGAAGAGGAAGAGGGAGAGGAGAAGATATAAATCCATAACCCTTTGGATTTCCTATCCTCGATGAAGATACAATTGTGCCAATGAAAAATATATCACCCTCTATCCTTCCAAACTTTCATGGACTGGGTGAATATCCTAGAACATTTCTCTTTGAATTTGAAGTCTTATGTAGATCATATGATTATCTACATGATGCTCAAAATTTGAAATTATTCCCTACAACCCTTAAAGATGCAGCATTAAAACGGTTTATGGGTTTAGGAATAAATTCCATAAGAACATGGGAACAAATGAAAACTACATTCTTAGATAACTATAAGTACTATTGTATGCTCCATAATATTAAGGATGAAGTCTTTAAAATGGTATAGAAAGAATATGAAAATATTGAAGACATCGTTGAAAGATTTTCTTATAATGTTAAAAATGAAAAAATGAATAATTTAGATGAGGAAGCTTTGAAAGCTCTCTTATTAAAATCCATTAAATATGAGTGGATTGATCTTCTCAATCTAATGGGTAAGGGATACATTTCTTAGTTGTCACTTGGAGAAATTTATGAGTTATGCATACACATTTCAAGAGGCAAAGCAAGAATTGAGAAAAATCCAAGAGATCCTCTTTTATCAAGGATTAATAAATTTGCAGCTAGGACAGTAAGTGGAGAAGAAATAGGTAATTTGCTTGATAGTTTAAAAACGGATATTTTAGGGAGTCTTAGTGGACAAATTAACACCCTTAAAACACAAAACAAGCAAAACGCTGAAAATGTTGCATTATCCATTTTTTTTCGTAAGTGCGGAAAGAAACATGCCTTGAGAGAATGTCCTCTTGATCTAAGGAGTGTAGAAACTTGTGTTATATGTGCGGAAAGTCACGATACGAAATAATGTCCCTCAATACCAGGTCTTAAAGTTGTTTATCAAGAAGAAGTAGTACTAAATCAGGTAGATCCTCTTTGTTTTATTACTAACAGACCATGGAAAAATTCACAACCAAATACAACTCAAGTTTTTAACACACACTAACCTTTTTCACAACCATCACAAAGTAATTGGAATGCACCAATGCCTTGGCAATATTTGCCACAACCTTGGGCACAAGGATGGAAAAATCCTTACGGAAAAGACCCTCAATATCCACAATTTCAACAATCATATTGTATTTTTCCTCCACAATATTATCCTCGGCCTATTCAACAAACTCAACCCGACAATTTGAATCCGTAACTTTCATTACCATTTCCTCAAAGACCAAACCATTGTCTGCCCAACCACTTCCAAATTTGAATAATAATAAAAACTCACAACCTATTTACAATATGGAAGGACAAAATTTCCAAACTTACATGATAACTCCACTAGATCTAAACAATGTCCAACTTAGATCTCGTAGATTATTGGAGAAAAAGTCCCCATCAGTTGTTATTCAGGAAAGTGAAAATATCTCTGAAGAAGAGAAGTCTCTTAATGAAAAAGAAAAAACTCAAAAACAAGTTACTCCAACACATCTAAATAACTCAACTCCTATTAGGGAACAACCTTAAGTATATGTTTCAAAACCACCTTTTCCTGAGAGATTGAAAATTGATGGAATAGAAAAGCAGATTTTATTGCCTGATTATGATATTTTATATGAAATGAAGAATGTTTGCATAAAAATTCCTTTGCTACAATCCATTAAGGAAATACCAATTTTTGCAAATAAAATTAGAGAGTTGAGCATAAAGAAAATAGGAATAAAAAGAAAAGAAGTTAAAAGAATCCAACTAGTCGGGAAAGTTGCAGATATCATGATGGGTAAAACAACAATTAAAAAATATCTTGATCCAGGAAGTCCCATTGTGAAGACACACATCAATGGTGTAGAGATCCTAAATACATTGATTTGTCTAGAAGCAACTATAAACATCATGAGTAAACAAACTATGAATCAACTAAAACTTCATAATCTTCAATATAGACCTACATTGTTACAATTAGAATACAAATATGTAATCAAACCTGATGGTGTATTAGAAGATATATATGTATCCTTAGATTCTTAGGAATATCCTATTGATTTCATGATTTTAACAACCAAGAATAACTTAGGAGGACATCCATTGATTTTAGGAAGACCATGGTTGGCTACAATTGATGCTTTCATAAGTTGTAGATCTAGTGACATGTTTATCTCTAATGGAAATTCAGCAAAGAAATTCACATTGTATCCACTAGCAAGAACAACGATGGAAGTTGAAAATGAAGAATGGTTGGATGGTGACATTGATATAAGACCAATATTTGCTACTTCACAAATAGATGAGGAAGATAAAATTTTGAATTTAATGGAAAATAATGAGTCTTCATCATATTATGAATATAGTCATAGTTTTCAAGAACAATGCAATATTGAATATTTATCATCTCATCAACTATCCTTGAATTCTATGGAAAATTTTGGTAATTCCACAATTGAAATTTTTCTAGGAAAAACTTTGAATATCAACAATACTTTGGAATGATTTCAAAAGAAATAATTAATAAAGATGTTACAAGAACATTCCTCTACTTATGCATGGGAATATATTGACATGAAGGGAATTGATCCTAGTACTTATATGCATCATATTTACACTTAATAAAATGGCATACCAACTCGACAACCTCAAAGAAGAATGAACCAAAATCTAAGGGAAATTGTTAAAGAGGAACTACAAAAACTGTTGAATGTAGATTTCATCTATCTAATATCAGACATTCAGTGGGTTTCACCCTTAGTAATTGTTCCTAAGAAGAATGGAAAATGGAGAGTATGCAATGACTATAGGGAATTGAATAAATCCACTTTAAAATATCATTTTGCACTTCCTTTTATAGATCAAGTTTTAGATAGATTGGCAGGAAAGAAATATTTTTCATTCTTGGATGGTTTTTGTCAGTATAATCAAATCTAAGTAGCCCTAGAAGACCAAGATAAAACTACCTTTATGTGCCCATGGGAAACGTATGCTTACCAAGTACTTCCTTTTGGATTATGTAATGCACCTGCAACATTCCAAAGAGCAATATTAGGCATTTTTCTGATCTAATTCATGATTGTGTGGAAGTATATATGGACGATTTTACAGTTTATGGAAATTCTTTTGAAGAAGCTCTTAAAATTGTGGAGAAAATTATCATTAGATGTAAAGAGGAAAATATCTCATTAAGCCATGAAAAATGTTTTATGATGTTTGCTAAGGGAATTGTTTTAGGACACCATATTTCAGGAAATGGAATTAGAGTGGACAAATCTAAAGTAGAATTTATTTCTAAATTATCAATTCCAACTTGTCAACGAGATGTTAGAAATTTTCTTGGTTTCACTGGTTACTATAGAATATTCATAGAAAACTTTACAAAAATTGCATCCCCACTTTTCAAACTGCTCACAAAATATTGTGAATTCGACTGGAATATTGATTGCCAAAAGGCCTTTAAAACATTAAAGGAGAAAATATCTTAAGCACCCATTCTTAGGGGACCTAACTGGAAACTACCTTAGCACATTTCAACTGATGCTTCAGACACAAGTTTAGGAGTTGTACTAGGAAAAAAGGATTTAACTCCTTATGCCATTTATTACACCAATAAAAATTTGACTCATGCAGAGTTAAATTAAACTGTAACAGAAAAAAGAGTTTTTAGTTGTTTTCCATGCCATCAATAAATTCATACATCACATTACTGACTATAAAACTTTTGTACATACAAATCATTCTACAATTAGGTACTTAATGAATAAACCTGTCACTAGTGGCAGAATTACAAGATGGTTTTTGTTGTTGCAAGAGTTTAACATCACTATTTTGGATTGACCTGGGAAACAAAATATTGTTTCTAACTTTTTGTCTAGGATTCAAAATGATAATAATGATATACCTGTCGAAGACAATTTCCCTGGTGAATATATTTTTGCAATATCTATTAAATCACCTTGGTTTGGAGATATTTCTAATTATTTGGCTACAGGGAAGTTACCATCATATTTATCTCCTCGAGAAAAAAGGAAGGTAATTCAAATTAGTGCATCTTATTCATGGATAAATGAAGAATTGTATAAAACAAGGCCAGATCTAATCATTCGAAGGTGTGTTAGAGAATATGAAGTACCATAGATATTGAAAGTTTTTCATGATGAGCTATGTGGAGGACACTTCGCTGATAAAAGAACTTCCTACAAAGTCCTTCTCTTAGGATACTATTGGCCTTCCCTTTTTAAGGATGCCAAGGAGTATGTTAAGAGATGTGATAGTTGTCAAAGGATGGGGAAACTTATTCCCTCTAATGAAATTCCTCTACAGCCTCAAGTACTTATTGAGCCTTTTGAAAAATGGGCTCTGGATTTTTTTGGTCCAATCAATCCACCATCAAGACAGAAAAGGTACATTCTTGTTTGCACTGATTATGTTACAAAATGGGTAGAAGCTAAAGCACTTCCTTTTGCTACTGAAAATGTTGTAGTTTCATTTCTTTTCGAGGATATCTTTACTCGTTTTGGTGTCCCAAGGGAAATTGTAATAGATCAAGGTACTCAATTCACATCCAAGTTGGTACAAAAGATAATGGAGGAGTACAAAATCAAACATCAGAAGTCCACTCCATATCATCCTCAAGCAAATGGACAAGTGGAGTCAACTAATAAAGTAAGTGAAACAATTCTCGCCAAAATTGTGCATTTGCATAGAAGAGACTGGGCAGAAAAGCTTCCAGAAGATTTATGGGCATACTATACCACATGGAGAAACACTACAGGGCATACTCCCTATGAAATTGTTTATGGGAAGCAATTCCTTTTTCCTATTGAGTTTCAAGTAAAAACTTTCAAGACAATAGTTAAATTGGGTCTTGATATTTCAAAAGCACAAAAACAAAGAATGGAGCATCTAAATGAACTTGATGAGATAAGACAAGATGCAATCCAAAGAACTAATCTAGTTCAACAATAGAGATCTGAATGGCATGACAAATATATCAAAGAAAGAAAGTTCCATCCAAGATATTGGGCATTACTTTTTTATTCAAAATTCAAATATTTTCAAGGGAAATTTCAAACTCATTGGCTTGGGCCATATGAGATTAAAACAGTTTTTCATAATGGTGTAGTTAGGATCAGAACTATCAATGAAGAAAGAATCACCTTCGTTATAAATGGTCATATATTGGAAATTTATCATAAACCATTGACAAAGTAAGAGTTTATTGAATATCTGCAAGACAACATTGATTTTCAGTTGGTTAAGAAGGATTTTCCTTCTCCTCCAACTTGACTCGCAAGCCTTGTTATATATATATATATATATATATATATATATAGATATATATATATATATATATATATATATATATATATATATATATATATATATAATTTGTATAAACATGAAAACCAAAATTGTTATCATGTTTATACAGAAAATTCAGGGTGAAAACCAAGTAATTTTGGCATCCTAAATTGTCTTTCCCATTCCTAGTTTATTTGTATCCCTCTTCTCCTTTTTAGAATAATCAGCTACATAATTAATGAGATTCTGCAGCTTTGACATAATTCTGCAGCTGATGTTTGGCAGGAACCACTAATTTGATCAATTGAAGAAATTATCAAATCCGCCCTTGGAAACACTTGAAGGCAATGCTAAAAGGAGCAATAAAATGTTAGAATTATCAATTCAAAACATATGTAAATATTTAATTTAATAATAAGGGTCAAAACATTAGTATATGAATTATATGGATGATATACCGTCGGTTCAAAAACTATCATTTCCAAAGTGAGATGACAATATCTTGTCATATCAAATAAAAAAATCTATAAACCGCTATTCATCCCTCATCATTACACAATGCTCCAGTCTCAAATTTCACATTCATTGTTGAGATCACCCAACTCATATTCATTCATACCCTAATGGTCACTTAACTTCACTTATTTTTCCTCTCGCTCTCATTCATACTCTAACCAAAAGACATTATCTCGAAACCCTAACTCATACCCTATCAAGAAGCGAATTCTGAGGTGAAACTTCTCAACCATGGACGTCATAGTCATAACATAACCAAATGGTAGAAAACTTATGGAAGGATATCCACAGGTGAAAGAAATGTTGCAGAAAGCACAGTGCCTAGAGTTCGTGTAAAATTTTGATGGTTTTAACAAGGAAGTAACCAAATCATTTGCCAAAGATTTTGATGGTGTAGACGTTGAAATTGGTGACATCAAGTTTGCAATGACAAAATCTCTTATTGCTGAAGCCACCGAACTATCAAGAATCGGAGAGAGATGGTTTAAGAACAGGGGCATTGAAGGAGAAGAATGGAAGACTTTCTTGAAAATCCCAGGTATGGATATGTTATGAAACCAGCTCACAAAAAGATAGAAAAGAGAGATCCACTCCTTAGAAATCAGCCTCTTCGAGGGGGCAACCTCCTTTACATTACATAAATGAACAATTCTTGGATGATAAAAATGACAAAACCTCCTTTCTATATATAGGAGTCTAAGGAGTCACAATATAATCCAGCCGACCTAACAATAATAATATAAAGCCACAAAAATAACAATAGAGGGATTCTATGGGGCACAGAAATAACAATATGGGGGTAATAGGGGCACAACAATATAAATAGGGGGTATAACTACAATAGTAATGGGGTAATCACTAGTATTATAGGGACCCAACATGCCCCTCTCCTTCAAAAAAGTGTTGTCCTCAACGCTTGAGCAGTTCTGGATACTTTTGCATAAAATTCTCATCCTCCCATGTGGAATCTTCAGCAGATAAGTTCTTCCACTTGATAAGATACTCTGAAATTGATCGATTTCGTAGCTGTCGAGTTCTTGTTTCTGTGATTGCTTCCGGTTCCAATATAATTTTTCCTTCCTCGTCAAGTTCTGGCAATATTGTTTGAATTGGGAGCTTGTCACCTATAACCTTCTTTAAACATGAAACATGGAAAACTGGGTGCAATCGAGAAGCTGCAGGAAGCTCCAATTTGTATGCCATAGTACCAATCTTTTCCAACACCTTGTACGGACCATAATACTTTGGTGATAATTTATTATCCTTCTTAGCTTGCTTTAGGGACATTTGCTTATATGGTTGTAGCCGTAGGAATACCCAATCACCTACATCAAAACTTCTTTCACTGCGATGTTGATCTGCCTGTTGTTTCATTCTATTTTGTGCCAACACGAGGTTATCCTTTAAGAGTTGGAGGACTTGTTGTTGATGTTCGATGTGATGTTCCACTGCCTGAACCTTAGAATTTTCTCTTAAATATGATGTGATGGATGGTGGTTGATACCCATAAAGTGCCATAAATGGGGTCATTTTTGTTGCTGTATGGAAGGAAGTGTTATACCACCATTCAGCCAGAGGCAACCATTTGACCCATTGTGTCTGTTTATCAGATACAAAGCAACGAAGATATCCTTCCAAACATTTGTTTACTATCTCAGTTTTCCCATCAGATTGAGGATGATAAGATGAGCTATGAGCTAACTGAGTACCAAGACAAGAAAATAATTCTGTCCAAAAATTTCCAGTGAAAATGGGATCTCTGTCACTTACAATAATCTTTGGGTTTCCATGTAGCTTTTGAACTGTTTCCATAAATGCAGTAGAAACTGTACTGGCTTTAAATGGATGTGATAATGCACAAAAGTGTGCATACTTGGTAAGTCTGTCAACTACCACCATGATGACACTCTTTCCCTCAGACTTGGGTAAACCTGTGATAAAATCCATTGAAACCTCCTCCCAACGTTGGCTTGGAATGGATAAAGGTTGTAATAGACCTGGTGTCTTAATTGTTTCAACTTTATTTTGCTGGCAAACCAAACATTCCGCCACAAACTTTTGAATATCTGATTTAAGGCCATCCCAAAAAAATTCCTTCTTAACCCTGTGGTAAGTTTTTAAAAATCCTGAGTGCCCTCCTAAGGGAGAAGTGTGCAATTCCATAAGAATCTTTTGTTTTAGCTGGGAATTCTTACAGAGGTATAAGCGATCTTTGTACCATAACGAATCATTTTTCCAGCTAAATGTATCAGAAGTACTGGAATCTTGTTGTAGCTTTTGAATAAGTGCCCACACTTCTTCGTCATTCTTCCATTCCTCCCTTGCTTCGTTTATCCAATCTGGTTGGATAATAGAAATGGCACACAACAATGCTTTCACATCCTCATCCTTTCTTGAGAGTGCATCTGCCACCACATTTTGCTTCCCTTTTTTGTAGATGATTTCAAAGTCATAACCCAACATCTTTGTGACCCACTTTTGTTGCTCTTCAGAGGATAATCTTTGTTCTAAAAAGTATTTAAGGCTATCATGATCCGTTTTTACCTTGAAGTGTCTTCCCATTAGGTAGGGTCGCCATTTCTTAAGTGCATGGAGTATTGCCAACATTTCCTTCTCATAAATAGCTTTGCTTAAAAACTTTCCCTTGATTGGACGACTTTCAAAAGCAATGGGTCTTTCATCTTGCATTAGAACAGCACCAATTCCATTTCCTGAAGCATCACATTCCACAATAAAGGTTTTTGTGAAGTCCGGTGTAGCTAAGACCGGTGCTTGGCACATTGCCTCTTTAAGATGTTCAAAGGCCTTTGTTGCTTCCGAAGTCCATGAAAATGAATCTTTCTTCAATAATGTTGTTAGAGGTGCTGCTATTCTCCCATAATTCTTAACAAACTTGCGATAATACCCTGTCAACCCAAGAAATCCTCGCAGATGCTTTATGGATGTGGGGATTTTCCATTCCTTAATGGCTTTAATTTTGCTAGGGTCTACCTTAACTCCTTCATGAGATACAATATGACCCAAATATTCCACCTCCTGGACTCCAAAGAAACATTTGGATCTTTTTGCATATAATTGTTTCTCCTCCAATAGTTGTAGCACCCTGTCAACATGTTCAACATGATCCTTCCAAGACTTGCTGTAGATTAGTATATCATCAAAAAATACTAACACAAATTTTCTAAGGAATGGTTTGAAAATTGAATTCATCAAACCTTGAAATGTTGAAGGTGCATTGGTAAGGCCAAAAGGCATGACCAAAAATTCATAATGACCCTCATGAGTTCTAAATGCCGTTTTCGGAATGTCTTCAATCTTCATTCTGATTTGATGATATCCCGAACGAAGATCCAACTTGGTGAAGTAAATTGATCCATGCAATTCATCCAGTAATTCATCAATAACAGGAATGGGGAACTTATCTTTAATAGTGAGCTTGTTGAGCTCCCTATAATCTGGACACATGCGCCATGATCCATCCTTCTTGTGCACCAATACTACTGGAGCTGAGAAAGAACTTTGACTCGGTTGAATTATACCAGCCTCTAGCATTTCTGCAACCATACGTTCAATTTCACTTTTTTGGACATATGGATATCTGTACGGCCTGATGTTTGGAGGAACACTTCCTGGAATCAGATGAATAGCATGATCATGATCACGCATAGGTGGGAGACCTTTGGGAGTCTCAAATACCTTGGAATGATTGTCCAGGACTTTTTGGAGATCTGGAGAAATAGATGATTCCAATGTGGAAACATCTAGCGAACATAATTGTGCAATTACACCTCTTTGCTCCTTTTTTAGAAGCTTTGTCATGCCATTAGAGCTGATTATCTTTCCTGGTTTCCCTGCAATACCCCTTAATTCAACTTCCTTTCCTTCCACAGAAAATTTCATGAAAAGTTCTTGAAAATTAAAAGCTATTGTACCCAAGGATTGTAGCCATTGGACTCCTAGTACAACATCAGCACCTCCCATTGGAATGGAAAGCATTGGGCTAGTCAATACATATTCTCCCATGGATAGCTTGATATTATGGCACTTTCCAGAACAATTTATTGTTCCTCCATTTGCAATCATCACTTGACACTCTGGTGCTGGATATAGGAAGCAATTCAATTCTTTTGCTACCCTACAATGAATAAAATTGTGGGTGCTTCCTGAATCAATCAACACTATTACCTTTTTCTTCTTGATTTGTCCTTCTATCTTGATGGTTTGAGGAGTGGTAATTCCCGCCAATGCATTACAAGATATGGTCGGATTTATTTGTTCTTCATCTAGGCTTTGTTCCTGGAATATATCCTCTTCTTTTGACCTTTCTTGCTCCTTTTCTTCTTCCTCTTCACAATCTATGTAGAATAATTTCTTCTCAGCACACTTATGACCTTTTGTGTATTTGCTATCACAATTGTAACAAAGCCCTTTTGCTCTTTTTTCTTCCAATTGTTGTGGTGTCAACCTTGTAGGTTGTGGAAGACTATGGGCAACAACACTTCCGTCTTTATAGTTGTGAATGGTATGCTTCCTAGTTGCCATAATTTTGCTTTCCATTTTTCTTGCTAACCTGAATGCCTTCTCTAATGAATCAGGTTCCCAAAGGCGCACATCATGTTGGATATTATCCTTTAAAGACCCTATGAACACATCAATCCTATGCTCCTCTGGAATATCTTTTACCCTTATGTTCAATTTTTGGAACTCCTCAATGTGCTCCATTATTGAACCCTTTTGTTTGAGACTTATCAATTGGCTAAAAAAAGTGTTGCTTTTTGTATCCTCATAATGTGCTATCAATTCTTCCGTAAAAATTGCCCAAGTGATAAATTGTTTACGAGAACAAAGCCATTGATACCATACAAACTGATTTGGTTCCAAATATAAAGTTGCCATACGTACCTTTTGTGTGTTTTGCACATTATTGAGATCGAAGAATTGCTCCATCTGTAATATCCATGTGGCGGGATCCTTGCCATCAAACTTCCTCATATCGATTTTTGGAACATGGTGAGTCTTCGATCCAACATTAGAGTCTATGGAATCATGATTAACATTTCTTTTGTTCTCATCATGAGTTTCCTTTACTACCTTTTCACCATTAGTGACCCTTTCTTGTAGCAACTTCTTCAATTCTTCCATGTTTGTCTTCAAATCTATCTTCAAATCATCCATCTTAGCTTCCACTTCAATCATCTTAGCTTCTACACCTTTCTTTAAACAGTCCATCTTAGCTTCTACACCTTTCTTTAAACCAACCATCTTAGATTCTGTTCCTTTTTGTGTAAGGGACATTTGTTGCACTTGGTCTTGTAATTTTGATATATCATGTTGCATTTCTTCCTCTTCTTCATGAGTCATGCTAGAGCTTTCAGGTTCCTTACTAGGTGTTTGCATTTTCTTTCCTCGGGGCATCAGTTACCGATAATAATGCTCTACTATGCCCTTTGAATTCCTTCAAAATAAATTTTCAAACCAAGCTTAAGCAAAAATTTAAGAAAATCTACACACTTTTTTTCACTTTGTAGGAGCTCGATATTGCCTCTGATGTATCTCTGTACTTTCTGATCATCTAGTTCTGAATTTGTGACCTGTAGTAGCCCTCTGTGTCCTCTTTCCAATGCCACAAGTCTGACCCAAATTGGATTCTCCAAGGAAGAGTTATGCGAAATCTCCCACAGTGACTTGATTATAGACTAGTTCAGTAGAGCGAACTTGTACGACGTGCCACGAGTCACTGTTTCGACCTTTGGATCTGAAAAACACCCACAAGAAACTACAGTCCGTCCTCTTTCTGTAACTTCTTACAAAATTTCAATCCGATCCCCAGAGAGAAAGTTATGACGATTTTCCCCAGGTCACCTGTTTTGAATGTAATTCAGGAGTCTGCAAAAAGACCAACTTCCTCAGATCATATCTCCGCAAATATCACGCAAAAGCTCTGAAATTCGGACCCAAGGTTCAGCGCGATTTCTTCTCAAATGGGTTTTTTTTGCGACTTCTGAAACATCACAGAAAAAAAAATTATAGCGAAAATTCCACGATGACCTGTTTGGAGCAGCGAAACCCTAGAATCCAAAGCTCTGATACCAAATGTTATGAAACCAGCTCACAAAAAGATAGAAAAGAGAGATCCACGCCTTAGAAATCAGCCTCTTCGAGGGGGCAACCTCCTTTACATTACATAAATGAACAATTCTTGGATGATAAAAATGACAAAACCTCCTTTCTATATATAGGAGTCTAAGGAGTCACAATATAATCCAGCCGACCTAACAATAATAATATAAAGCCACAAAAATAACAATAGAGGGATTCTATGGGGCACAGAAATAACAATATGGGGGTAATAGGGGCACAACAATATAAATAGGGGGTATAACTACAATAGTAATGGGGTAATCACTAGTATTATAGGGACCCAACAGGATACCACTATTTTTTAGAAAGGAATTCCCACTGCAGCACTTAAGGGTAAATGGAGAAATGTGTTTCTAATATTTCAAAAAAAATGTCACCTGTGAAGGAAGGTTTGGTTGTATGTTCTTTACCACATTCATTTGATGATGCATTTTCTCAAAGAGAATGAAATAAATATTCCTTATTTTATGTTAAATAGCTTAAGGAAAATGTCCAATTCATAGAAGGATCCAATTCATAGAAAACACCATGTATCACCATAGCCTTATAAAAATACTCATTGAATATCATCTTGAAAGCCTAGGAGATAATTGGGATACCTTCCCAGTTAGAAATCATTTTAAGGAGGAGGATTAAGAGCCACCTAGAAGCAGTAAAGCGAAAAGAGGAAGGAAGAAATATCTTAGAATCCTATTAAAAACTTACCTCAACAATAACTACAAGAACAGTCAGAATATGAGATTCCTATTACAGAAATTTTAGGAAGCATTAAAAGGCAATCTATTAGAAGAAATAAATCCAACAAAAAGGAAGAAAGCACATCCAAGAAAACAAAGGAAGCTAAAATAGAGAAGAAAATAGCTAAAACTAAAAACACTCTTCCATCAAATGTAAGAAGAAGTGTCAGGCTTAATAAAAAACCATCTCAACAGTCTACAGATGTTGTTAATTTGGAGGAAGAAGAGAAAATGAAAGTTCCATCACCTACTGTCATCTCACCTATTCATAGCCCAGGCCAAAAAACACCAGAAATAGATCCAATATAGCAAGAAATATATGATTACATTGAATCTCTAGAGAAGAAAGCCACAGAAAGGCATCATTTTCAAATCAAGAAAAAGAAACTCAGTCTAGTAGCCCACAAGAACCTCTAGTCATAAATATTTTGAAACAGGAAATATTTGAGCTAGAGACGCTAAATAGACACATACAGTAGGAGCATGAGGCCTTAAAGATATAGAATGAGATTCAAAGAACTAAGAATGATAATATTATTTTTCATTTGGGTCTGTGGTATAAGAAAAACAAACAATTAAATCAAAAGGATAAGGTTCTTAGAGGGAAGGTGATAAGTCTAAAGTATAAAATCTTCATGAAAAAACCAAGAATGGCAGTGGTTAAAAAGAGGGTGAAGAAGATAAACCTAGATGTACTAGGTCAAGTCTCAGATGAAATGCAGTAGTCTAATTCTAAATTTTTTCATGAGGACATGCAATGGCCTCCGTGTGGAGGAATGTAGAGCCTCATGAATGCTTCATTTTGACACTCTCCCTTACCAATTTTTCCTCTCTTTGACCATCATCATCAACTCAAAAGGCATCAACCTACAAGGTTTTTGGCATGGTAAGGTATTTAATTGTCTTATCTTTCATATTTAATAATTTTCCTTATTATTGAATTAATGTTTGTATTAGCTATCAAATTCATGCAATTCTACAGCTAATCTATGTTTTTGTAGCCAACTTCAAGGTTTACTAGGATCCAAGGTGCCAACTAAGAAGAAAAATATATGGACATGTGGAGATTGATCCCTTCAACGATTCCCTCCTATCATTAGAGGAAATTTTAGCCTAAAAGTGGCCTCCTAAGGAAAAATAATAAAATAATAGTTAAAATAATAAAATAAGATCTATGAATTTTGGAGGGAAAAGAACAAAACTACTTTTTTTACTCGTATTTTTTGCTTATCTCCTTATCAATTTATCCAAATTTCAAGTGTAGACACTCCTTGGATGTGGAATTAAAGTCCACATCCAACGAGTACACATTATGCATACTTTTGAGAAGACCCACATTGAAAAAAGTTGAAGATACATTAAAAAAAAAATATTGAACCCGTTTTTTTAAATGTATCTTCATTTTTTGTCAACGTGGGTCTTCTCAAAAGTATGCATAATGGGTATGCATTGTATGTGGAATTTAATTCTGCATCCAACAGGTGTCTACACCTGAAATTTGGGTAACCTTATAAAGAGATAAGCTAAAAATACAAGTAAAAAATAGTTTTTCTTATTTTCCCTCCAAAATATTTACGTGTACCTCTTTTTAGATTTAAAGGATTTTGATTAGTTTACATATTATGACATGGAAATTAAGTGAAAATTTCATGGGCACTTTTAGACTAAAATTTCCTCTAATGCTATCTGAACCATATCATCAAAGGATTGTTCGATTGCGTGGTCAAAGGGTGAAAGTCAACGTGTTTCTGAACAGGTGAGCGAGAGTCTGAAAATCTTATGCTTCACGATTTGCTTTGCAAAATAGAAAATCGTGAGCAAACGATATTTTGATACCTTTTAAAAGCTAAGTTTAGAAGTTTGTTAGCTAATGGTAGGTGTAAAAAACTCGAACAGTTATTTGACACAGGCTTTTATAAATACCATGCAGCAAAACATGAACAGAGGTTGAATTTGATGTATGCAATAATGATGTTTTAAAAACTCTATTTTCCTGTTAATGAATAATGAAGCTTGATGCATAGTTGAATGTGTGATTAGAGTTTTGTGACCACCTGTTTGTGGAGGGACCCTGCAAATAGTGAAGGTTCTGCATTTGTATATTTCCTTTTTATCATTCATTTCAATAATTTATATGCTCTATAATCATTTTGTAGCATTGATTTTAATTAAATAGAAATAGCAAGATTTCACTAATGATAATAATTGTAGCATAGACACCTTTCATAGATTTATTTACAGCGTTCATTTCAAAATCATTTCATAAATTTCTTTACAATTTCATTTCAAATGTTTCATTTCAGAACATGAGTGATTTCCTTACAGTTTTGTTTCAAAGCATTTCATTTTAAAGCATGAATGGTTTCTTTGTAGTTTTTTTTAGAGCATTTCATTTCAAAAGCATTTTTATTTCAAAGCATAATGAGAAGATGTATGGTTTTCATTTTAACTAGAGGTCAATTTCATTTTAGTTTTTATGGAAAGGATTGTTAGAACATTAGATGAATACTTATGCTTTTAGAGATTAAATTTGTGTTGCAATAGATTAGTTAAGTTTTTCTTAATTCAATAAGACAGTGTAAATTTGCTTTAGTTTCATTTTACAAGTGTAAAGAGCATTTTTTATTTCATTAGAAAGGAGTGAGCAGGAATGTAATTGAGATTGAATATGTTAATTTCATTTTCTTTAAAGAGTAAAATAGGAACACAAAACATCCTTAGAAATAATTTTCAATAACTCAATCATACACATTAATAATTTGAAGGCTTCTAGCATATATAGTGCACTTGCACTTCACAAGTTTACCAAATCTCATCAATAATTTATGTAACAATTTAAGACAATTAAATTGACAAACAACACTAGAAGACAAAAAATGTTTTCCAGATACTCAATAGACAATAAATTCCTTCAAATTACTCAAATTTCCTTTTAATTATTAAAAAACTTCTTTAAGTTACATAATAGGACACAAACTTGATTACCAATAACACAAGTTGACAGAAAGCTACTTTCCAATTACACAAAAACTCATAACAAGTATTTACGTAGTTGCTACTATATTGTGCTTGTTTGCTAGATTTTTATTTGGATATCAAGCAAGTGGAAAGCATGTGCTCTAGAGAAGATGGCTAGAAGAAAAAAGTGTGCATGCATTATTAGGAATGTGCACATTTTCCTAAGACTAAAATCTCTCTCTCTCTCTCTCTCTCTCTCTCTCCACTGTTTAGTTGTATAACTATCTCCATCTCTCCTCTCCCTCCCCTCTTATCTCCCTCTCTCTCCTATCTCAATCTCCCCCCCATCCTTCTCTCTATTTTTCTATCGTTCTTTCTCTCCCCGCAACTCTCTCTCTTTATTTCCATTTATATATTTTGTCTTTGTCTCTCTTTCTCGTCATCCCTCTCTCTCTCTCTCTCACTCACTCTCACACACACACACATTCCCTCACTATCTCTCACCCTATATCCCACATCTCTCTCTCTAGTCCTCCCCCTCTCTCTTATTTCATCTTCCCCCCATCTCTTTCCTCCTCACCTTGACTCTCTTCCTCTCTATTTATCTCCTTCTCTCTCTTGTCCCTCCCTCTTTCCTCTCTTCCCACTCCTTATCTCTTCCCTCCCTCACTCCCTCTTTATCTCCCTCTATCTCTCCATTGTCACTCACTCACTTTATCTATCCACCTCTCTCTCTCATATTGCATCTTTATTTATATCTCCTCTTCCCTCCTTCTCTCCCTCTCTCTTCCCCCTCTAGATCCATCTCTATGTCCCTCCCTCTCTCCTTCCCCTTATCTCCCCCATTGAATCTAACTATCTATCTCTTCTTCCCACTCTCTCTCCCTCTATCTTCCCTCTCCATATTCATCTCTATATCCCTCCATCCCTCATTTCTCCCCTCAATACCTTTATCTCTCTCTCTCTCTCTCGCTATATATATATATATATATATATATATATATATATATATATATATATATATATATATATATATATCCCTAGTAGAATCTTTCTTTCTATCTACATATCTTAGTTTGTCTCTATCTCTCTCTATTCTTCCATCTCTATCTCCATCTCCCTCCCTCTTGCCTTCACTCTCTCTCCCCCATTCGAAATATGTTTCCCTTGATGGATCCAAGCAGAATGCTCAAGGTGTAGAAACTTTGGAGCCAACTCCAATTCAGAAAATCATCTCAATGGCTCTTGGAAACTACTTAGATGCATAGACCTTGAAAAGATATTTTGAAATGTATATTGAAGTTCGAGAAAGGCCTCCTAGATCAAAACTTAGTGATAGTCAAAGTTATGAAGGAAAAATTAAAAGGTTGTAGCTAATGAATGGTGATGGTCTTAGTTGGAGTTAGTTTTGGAATTTGGACAAACATGGTGGAGCCCTTGGTGGAGAAAATAGTAGAGCAATCATTAAGCAGTGATCAAATTTCTTGATGAATGTGTGCCACGCGTCAACCCCGACCCATTGACAAATATGTGAGGGCCTATACCCACTAAATGGCTAACAATAGGGGAGGCCCACATTGGGTGGTATTAGCCAAACAACTGATAGGGAGATTTATGGCCAAGATTAAAGTGAGGCCTCCTCCACTTTTTCCACGAAACCACTAAGGAGGGTGTCATGTTAAACCATAGCATTTAAACGATTTTTGTTACTTGGCATGCAACACGATAAGTTGACAATTGGCATAATTTCATTGGCCAACTAAGGTGACAAAGACACATATGTGGAGACACAATTAGATGATGATTTCAACAACGACATGGAAACTATGAGAGGGTGACATGTGGCATTCATATTTTTCATTTTTAGGTACCTAAGAGGGCCCAAAATTAGTGACACATGGCATCCTTGTAGAGGTGTGAGACGGGTTAGCAATAAGGACACACTAGAGCATAGGTGGCATCATCGTGGCAAGGACACATCACCTTCAAAGAAATGGTTCTCTGAAGAAATAATATTATAAGAAATGATCTTGAAAGTTTTTTTTAGAGTCACCAATAGAAACTTCGAAGAAGATGGAAGACGAGAGACGCTGAAGTTTGAGGGCAGGTGACGACAATAGTTTCGTTATTAGAGGACGTGGCAAACAGTTAATCTTGGTGGTAATATGATTGGTCCATGTGTCAGGAAAGTGGTTCATAGGGACACATCATCTTGGAAGAAACCATACCGTAAGAAACCATCTTGGAAGAAACAATCTCGACAATAAATAAGGGTGTTCCACTAAGTTTTTGACGAGAAAAAAAAACAAGGGTTAAATTTTGGGCTAGCACCTGGTTATGTACATTTGTATAGACTAAGGCATGGAATGTTAAATAAACTATTGCTAAAGCCCTCGGGGCTTGGAACAAAGGAATGCCCAATGGAGGTTGTATGCAATAATTCTATGTATAAAGCACTCAAGCCCGCAAAACTTTTCAACAATCATGATTAAAGCGTTTCGGGGCTAGAACAAAAAACTTTGGGTATTAATTCAAATCGATGAATGAGTCAATAACTTTTGGCGCTATTAGACCAACTTTGATGAATTTCATCAAACTGTCAGAGCACTAAAGTTTAAGAATAAGGCATGAATGATTTAATAGCCCAAATGGAGTAATGGATAGATTTGGAGGTGAATTTAGAAGTAAGGCTAAATTTGGAGTTAGCCAAAAGTCACAAATAAAACCTGTAAAATTTCCAAACTTGTATAATTAAGTAGTTTAACTCATATTTACTCATAGAGACAACTAAACAAATATTGAATACTTATTGGAAACATCAAAAGAACATTCTAAAAAAAATATTATTGAGATCAAAAACTCTGATAAGGGAAATTTAAGTGCAAGTTCAAAAAACAAATATCAGCCTTAATTTATACATAAGGAGAATCACATTTGCAAAAGGTGTTTGTTGTGTTGGTTGTGTTAGTGGTTCAGTTATTGTTCATAGGTTCATGTTGGTGGATTGATGAGTGATCATAGATTGTTGAAGGTGATTTTATGGTGTTTTATGATGAAACATTGAGGTCAAGAAAGTGGTAGCTTTCAGATCAAGGGTTGTAAATATTTCCAATAGTGGCTCGTAAATAGTTAGGGGTTAGAGCTCCTTTTAGTGGTAGATTATAAACTACTGGTTGAATCTCCTTTTAGGTGTAGCTGATAAATTAGAGTAGTAGCTTTCTTTTGGTCATGGCCAAAGAACTTTGTAACAACAAGTAGAAGCTTTCACTTGTGAAGTAAATTGAAGAAAAATTTTGAATAATATACGTGTGTTATTTGTTCTTATTATTGTGGAGCACTGGAAAGGTATGTTTTTTACGAACAATTTAGTGACTTTTCAGTAACAATTGTAACCCTTTCTGCATAATGAACTTAAAGAAATAAATAATTTTAATAGAATGTGTGAGAATTAGTATGGAAAACTTAATCGCTGATAATTGTTATTTTTCCATGTAGGAAAGGGTGGAAACGAAGGGCTGCCATTCGAAAGGAAAAGACAAAGGAGGAATAACTGCTGTCCCTTTAGAAGGGAACCGGATGCGAACAAGATCGAACAGATCGAAGCAGAACGACCCTGGAAAGAAAGAAGGGTTATCAATTTGGCGGAACAGGGGAAGAAAAGTAAAGGATTAACGGCTTGGCGAATCCCTCAGGATCTTTGATCCTGAGGGATCGTTGTTTTGCTTATTTTTGCTACCTAGATACCTCCGCCGTTACTTTTATAAAAAGGGACAGCATCGTTAAGCAAAGGGACCTTTTTTCATATATGTAACTGTGAATTTCATACTCAACTTTGATCATCAACTCTCACTAAGACTTGTTTTGTTGTACATTTGTTGATGCATTAATACAAAAGACTTGGTGTTTATTTCATCTCTGCGTCTGGAGTAATCTAAGGCAGTGTACCGTTGGAAGCTAAGGGCCCGGCTCCGAAGGACACTTTCTTTTGTATCATTATAATTTGGTTTCTGTGTGGTTTGTTTATCTTTATAGTTTGGTAATCTGACATGTTTTTCATATGCTATTCCATGCTCTGTTACGATTAATTCATTAATGGTTTCTTTCAAGAGATTTATGTAGTGACTCTGTATTGTATGAGTGAATCTTTTCAGAGTTGATTGCATGTTAACAATCTAAGCCAACTGTTTCTGTTACAGAGCCTTCATATTGAATATTGTTGTATTGGATTCATTTGAAATCTCAATTATTGGAATCCGGAAGTAATGTTATTCTATTTGGAAACATATTCATATTCGCGTTAATCATCAGATTGCTATATTAAGTATGTTGTGTATATATGGTTGATGATTGCTGTTCCATAATTCATTTGTGAATACTGTTCCATAAAGTATAATCCATTGAAGTTGCTTTAAGAGAGGAGACTGTTATTTTATTACAGAGTGTGAGTTTGGTTCAATAGAACAAGTTTAGTTCGGACTCGCGAGGTTTAGTTCCATTTATTGTTGTTCCATTTACTGCTGTTCCATTTCAGATTTGCTGTTCCATTTCCTGTTTGTTGTTCCATTTCACTTTCTGCCGTTCCATTTACTTGCATTTGTTGTCTTGGTGTGAGAGAAGGTCTAAGGCTGTAGTGAGCCTCAGCAGTCGCTGCCTAGCTCCCAGACCTATGGTCCATGCTCTAATTTCCTTTCCATCAGTTTCTAGAGGGATGGGTTATCGCTTCCGTACCCTTGACTGATAAGCTGCTTTGTGTGATTTTATTCTTTTAGAGCAATTTAGTCATAAGTTTAGCATCCGTTTACTCTTGTATTTTCTAAACACTGTACTACTAAGCATTACTCTGACGAATAGCCTCGGATTGAGATACTCTTTGTAATAACAAAGCGTTCCCGGATTGACTTATTAATGTGGCATAACTAGAGGTGAAAGAGACCCTTGTTACAGCTCTACAATTATGTTGATTCTTGTGATGATCATATGAACTATTGTTGAAGTGTTTATTTTTTTCCTAGTATTATTCATCATTCAAATAAAGTTTTAAAATTCCTACAATATTGATTCACCCTCCTCTCAGTGTTTTCTTGGTTTCTAACTGATGGTAGTAGAGTTCTGGTTAATTTATGATCAGTTTAATACCTGGAAGAAATATCAAGGACCATGGCTAACCACGAAGGAGCATACACCAACAAGGCATCGATGTTTAATGGAACAAACTGTGTGTTTTAGAAAGTCAAGATGAAAACCAGTATTCAATTGCTTCGTGTTGATGTATAGGATGCAGTGGAAGAACTATATAAAAATCCTCAAGCCTTGATTACTAGAGAACAAAAGATGGGATTTACATAAAATCTATGGATTCCCTTCTTGTTGGCCTGCTTGAATCAAAACTAGTCAAGTTTTTGGATTTTTCTACTGCCAAAGCTATTTGGGACAAGATGAGCAGTTTCTATGAATATGAAAACAAGGTAAAGCAAGCCAAACTTCAAGGTTTTAGAATCAAATTTGAGTCTTTTAAGATGCATGATGATGAATATTTTTCTAAATACTTTCTTAAAGTTGATGAGGTGTTGAACATTGTAATAGGTCTTGATGAAAAGTTAAAAGATCCAGTAGTAGTTCAAAAGGTTCTTAAATCTCTCCCTGAGAGATCCAATCCTAAAGTTTCAACCATTGAGGAGATGACAAATATGAATACTCTCTCTAGATCAACTACTTGGTACCATCACTACCTACGAGATTGGAATTTCTAATGGCAAGCCAACAATAAAGGATTAATCCTTCAAAGAAGATAAGAAGCTCAAGGAAGAACATGATGATTAATGTTGTGAATCAAATGAAGAAGAAGCTAAGTTTGTGAGGAAGCTTAAGAGAGGCTCAGGAAAGTATAGAGGTAAGATACATTTTAAGTGCTTTAAATGTGGTAAAGTTGGTCACTATGCTTCCAAATTTCCTAAAAATAAGAAGAAAGAATATGACCCTAGATAGAAGCTTATGAAAATACAAAAGGATAGAAATAAGGCTAAAAAGAAAAGCTTCTACACCCAAGATGTTAGCTCGTCTAAAAGTGAAGGCAACCAATCTTCAGATGAGGACAAAGATAATGAATTTCAAAGGAATTTAGGCTCATGGCTAAAGATAACCTAGAAATAGAAGTTGTTGAATCTGATGGAGAAGAAGCTGAAGTTGACTTAGAAGGAGATTTGGTCAGTGCTCTTAACGAGATTCAAAGGTTAAGGAAGATAATAAGACTCAAAAGGAATTGTTGATTGAGGACAAAGATGAACCTATAGAACCTCTGGTCTTGCAAATTGAAGAAGGTAAAAAGATTCAAGAAACATCAAATCAACATCTCAGTGAGAAAAATCAATCACGTGAAAGACTTGAAGGAGAAATTGTTTTGCTAAGGAAAGAGCTAGAAAAGGAAAAAATCCAATTGATCTTTAATGAAAAAAACAAAAAAGGGATTGGAAGTTTAAATGAGCTTCTTGAAGCACAAAGAGTATCAAATAATAAGGCAGGTCTTAGATTTGAGGTTGATTCAAGTTTAAAAATTGATTTAAATGGAAAGAAAGTGATTACCTTTTTGCAAGTAGCAAAAAATGGAGACAACATAACAGCCAGAAATGTATCAAGGAAGCACGTAACACAATTTGTAAAAAAATACTAATAAGGAATAGCTAAATAATAGGAGGAATTCAAATAATTACAACTCAAACAATGAAGCTCGGCAATGTACTTTTAACCTTGTACAGAAATTACCTACAAACGAATTCTAAAAACAGAAAATAAACAATGACAAGAATATAAAACAAATACACAGATATTTCCTCTAGATCCCAAAATAGGGACTACCAGATTCATTTTTCATTATATTCCTTTCAACGTTACAATACATACATATATATATATATATATATATATATATATATATATATATATATATATATATATATATATATATATATATATATATATATATATATATATATATATATATATATATATATATATATATATATATATACATGTTGAAGCATTCATAAACCCCAATCCATTAACCCTAGATTAGAACATAATCGTAGTTCCCTTGACCAGATCTACAAAATACCATGGGCAGAAAACCATCATGCCCAAAACCATGTGCAAAACCCATGTACAAAACCATAGGTAGGTCTGCCCACCTAATATAGGGTCCAAAAAAAAAATCTTGGGGCACTACCCCACACATACAACTAGTCGTGGAAAGAATATAACACACACCCAACAAGAAAATATTTAGAAATCGATTTTCTCCCCTGTAAGAAGGAATCTTTCCAAGCTAAAGTTTTACTTGCACAAATTATAGGCACAATGCAGCAAATTGCAGGGTGAATATGTCAATTATATAGTTCAGGCCATGAAGAAGAAATTATCAGCCAAATAATCAATTTGTTAGGTAAAGGATGAGAAGACCCAAGTACAGCAATTCAATATCTCCTTTGAACAATTTGATTCAATGTTATGTCTGTTAGAATTTGGGCCATAGAGAAGTTGATTGCAGACTTAGAAATAAAAGGCTCGATCCAATTATCAAGAAAAAAAGTTAGGAACCCAAAGTCCAGAAGGAAAAATAAATCACAGAGAATTGTAATATTGTTCTATCTTATCAAAATGAAGGAATTACTTGGTATGTTGACAGTGGTTGTTCTAGGCACATGTCAGGAGACAAAAGTAAGTTTTTGACATGGAAACTAGTTGAGAAAAGCATTGTGACATTTGGAAATAATGCACCTAGTAAGATTGTTGTTAAAGGAGTTATTAGTCTAGCTAATGGTGGAGGTAAAGCCAAGAATGTGTTTCTTATTGATGGGATGAAGCATAATTTACTTAGTGTGTCTCATATGTGTGACCAAGGCTATGATGTGATTTTCAAAGATAAAAATTGTCAAATCAATTCTGTAGGCACTGGAGAAATAACAGTTGAAGTTGTAAGAAAAGACAGTAATTTCTATGTCCTAAAAGAGAAGACAAAGAGGTGTTGTTTTTCAAAGATTGATGAGAGTTGGTTGTGACGTAGAAGACTTGGACATATGAATTTTGATTAGATTGTCAAATTGGGAATGAATAATGTTGTTATAGATCTGGAAAGATATTAAAGCCAAAGAATTCTACTTGCGGGTCCTATCAAATTGGAAAACAAATTTGAGTACCATTCAAGTCCAAGGAGAACTCATCAACCAGGTAGTTGCAATTGATACATATAGAATTATGTGGTCCTTCAAGAAATCAGACACCCACATGTCAATTTTATTTCATGCTAATCATTTATGATTTCAACAAGATGATATGGATGGAATTTTTAAGATAAAAACCAGAGGCCTTTAAGAAGTTTAAAGACTTTAAGGCCATGGGTAAAAATGAGATAGATTGTAAAATCAAGTGCATAATGTATGATAACGGAGGTGATTTTAATTCAAAATAGTTTGATGACTTTTGCAATAAGCATGCCATTAAAAGGTATTTTACCATAGTAGAGATTCCATGGAAAAATAGTGTAGTAGAGAGAACCAACAGATTGGTTCAGTAGTTGACCAAGGCCATGATGGGAGAAATAAATATTCAGTAGAGATTTTGGGTTGAAGCCATTCACATAGAAGTGGGATTTTAAACAAATCTCATTTCAAACCGAACAGTGAAAACACTCCATATGAGCTTTGGTATGGCAGACCTACGATAGTCAGAGTGTTTTGAAGCACATGCTATATAAAAATGAACAATGAAAATCTTGGTAAGTTTGATGCTAGAGTTGATGAAGGTATTTTTCTTGGGTACTCTTAGAATATAAAGGGTTATAAATGCTACAACAAGAATACAAAGAGGATAGTTTATTATATTGATGTTAAAGTTGATGAGAACATCGAATATGAAGTCTATTAGCTAGTAAATATTAGCTCCAATTATCCAGTTAACAATGATAAGAATGTTGATGAGCCACTTTCAGATCAAGACAATGAAGAAACTCCCAGTTCTCAATCCAAGGATTCTATAAGGTATGTACAAAAACACCACCAAATTGACCAAATTGTTGGTGACTTAAATATAGGTGTGTAGACAAGCATAAGACTATTAAACCCCCATACTCAAGCACCTGTAGCTTTGTTATCTATGATGGAACCAAATGATTTTTTTCAGGCTGACCAAGATGATAATTGGTTAAAATACATGCATGAAGAGATCAAACAAATCGAGAAAAATTAGACATGGGAGCATTTTCCAAGATCAACAAACAAGAATGTGATTTCCATGAAGTGGGTCTTTAGGAACAAATTAAACGAACATGGTGAAACAATAAGAAACAAAGAAATATTATTTTGCGAAGGCTATGCATAGATTGAATGGTTGGAATTTGATGAAAAATTTGCTCCCATTGCTTGATTAGAGCCAATATGCATGTTTTTGGCCTTTATTACTTTCACGAAATTCAAGATATATCATATGGATGTCTAATCTTCTTTCTTGAATGGACAATTGCAGGAAGAATTCTACATTGAGAATCCAGATGGTTTTCAGTTGTCAAATAACCTTGATTATGTGTGCAAGCTGAAAAAAGGCCTTGTATGGTCTTAAGCAAGCCCCACTGGATTAGTATTCCAAGTCGGAGAGTTATTTTCTCAAGTGTGGTTTTAAAAGAGGCACAGGTGATAATAATTTGTATGTAATTATAATGCTGGAAAATTGTTAGTGGTGGTTGTATATGTTGATGATATTATTTTTTCTAGTGATTCAAATCAACTAAGTTGTCAGTTTGCAGCTAATATGAAGGTCAAATTTGAGATGTTTATGCTTGGATAACTTTCTTATTTCCTTGGTTTGCAAATTGCATAATCTTCCAAAGGAATCTTTATCTCACAAATAAAGTATCTCAAGGAAGTTTTGAAGAAATTTGGCATGGAGGAATTTTCTTTGGTAAGCACTCCAATGGTTACTAGATGCAAGCTTAGCAAGATTGATAAATCACTAGAGGTGGATCAGACTTTATACAAATCTATTATTGGTAGCCTTTTATATTTCACAGAATCAAGACCAAACATCATACATATGGTTAGTATCATTGGAATGTCTCAAGCATCTCGCAAACAAAGTCATCTCCTAGTATCCAAGATGATTCTTATATATTTAAGAGTCAGAATAGACTATGGAATTTGGTATCTGAGAGGTAAACAATTATCACTAACTATTTTTATTGATGTTGATTCTCTAGGTGATGTATATGATCAAAAGAGAATTAGTGGCGGTTCTTTATTTATTGGTGATAATCTACTTTCAAGCTTTAGCAAGAAGCAAGCTTCACTTTTTCTCTCTACTCTTGAAGCAGAATACATAGCAGAAACTTCTTGGTGCACTCATCTCTTATGGAAGAAGAAAACTTTACAGGATGTACAAGTATTATATGATCAGCCTATCCCTATCATATGTGATAATACAAGTGCCATCAACATGTCCAAGAACCCTATTTTCCATTCAAACACAAAGCATATTCCAATCAAGTACCATTTCCTCCAAGAGCAAGTTGAAAATAATATTGTCAAGTTGGAGTATATACCTACAAAAGAGTAGGTAGTTGATATATTCACTGAACATCTCCCAAGAGATCAATTTGAGTATCTAAGGAAAATATTGTGTGTAGTTCCTTTTGACTTCCTCCACTAGATCTTCCTCAACAAGAAGAAAGGCAGTCGTTTAGCACTCGGCATATCAAATGAATGTTTTCAGGTCCACAAGATCAACAAGACTGGGGGATATTATTTGCAAGGGGGGTACATTACTTTATTTTCCATTAATGTCAAAGGGGGAGATGTACACCAAAGAAGGAGTAGTACCAAAAGGGGGAGAAGTATGAGAAGACCAAGAAGGACACTTTGTGATTATGCTTGTGTTTTTGGTGTTTATGTCAATGCCAAACGGGAGAATGTTACAAACATGTTGTCATTGATGTAAAAGGAAAAGAATATGATGCCAAAGACATTGATGGGTACAAGAATAATGCTCAAGGTGAAGAAAATTTAGAGCCAATTCCAGTTCCAAAGATAATCTTAGTGGCTATTGGAAACTGCTTAGATGGATAAAGCTTGAAAAGATCTTTCCAATTGTATATTCAATTTAGAAAAAGGACTCCTGGATCAAAAAAATTTGACAGAGAAAGTTATGAAGGCAAAAGTCAAAGGTTGCAGCTAATGAAATGGTGGTGGTCTTAGTTGGAGTTAGTTTTGGAATTTGGACAAACATGGGGAAGCCCTTAGCGGAGCATCTAGCGGAGTGACTAGTAAATAATGGTCAAATTTCTTGATGGAATATGAGTGCCACATGTCAACCCCAACCCATCAACGAATATGTAAGGGTAGATGCCAACTCAATAGATAACAATAGGGGAGGCCCCACGTTGGGTGGTATTAGCCAAACAGCTAATCAGGAGATTGACAACCCATGTTAAAGTAGGACCTCCTCCACTTTTTCCATGAAACCACTAAGGAGGGTGTCATGTTAAACCATGGTGATTAAACAGTTTTGGTGACTTGGCATGCAATGTGATAAGTCAAAACATTGCATAATTTCATTGGTCGAATCAAGTGACGAATATGCATAGGTGGAGACACGATTGGATGATGACATCAATAATGATGTGGAACTTATGAGAAGGTGACACATGGCATGCATATTTCGTATTTTTAGGTACCCAAGTGGAGTGAAAATTAGTTACATGTGCCACCGCTCAATGAGTGACACATGGAATCGTTGTAGAGGTGGAAGATAGGTGAATAGTAAGGACACACTGGAACATAGGTGGAATCATCATGAAAAGGAAAAATCAGCCTGGAAGAAATAATCTTCATAAGAAATAATCTTGGAAGAAATAGTTCTCGGAAGATTTTCCGAGAGTCACCAGTAGGAAGTTTCAAGAACACAGAAGCCAAGAAATTTTGAATTTTGATGGCAATTGACAACAATAGTTATGTTTCAAGAGGGCGTGGAAAATAGGTAATCTCAGCGGTAATATGATTGGTTTGAGTGTCAAGTAGGGGGTCCCAAGGGACACATCATTTGAGAAGAAACCATCTCGAAAGAAATGGTCTCGACAATAAACATGGGTGCTCCACTAAGTTTTTACTAAAAAATAAAATTCGGGGGCTAAATTTTGGGATAGCACCTAGTTTTGTGTGGTTGCATAGACCAAGAGCACGGAAGGTTGAATAAATGGTGGTTAAAGCCCTCAGGGCTTGGAAAAAAGGAGAGCCCAATGGAGGTTATATGCGGCGGTTCTATGTTTAAAGCACCCAGGCTCCCAAAACTATTCAACATTCATGATTAAATCCCTTCGGAGATAGAACAAATTGCTCTAGCTGTTAATAAAAATGGATGAACATGTCAATAAATTTTGGCACTATTGGGCCAAATTTGATGAATTTCACCAAACCAACAAAGCATTAAAGTTTGAGAATAAGGCATGAATGATTTGGGAACTCGAATGGAGGAATGGACAGATTTGGAGGCATATTTACTAAGTTTGGCTAAATTTGGAGTCATCTAAATTTAAAAAGTCACATATAAAACCTATAAAATTTATAGAATTGTATGATTGAGCAATTTAACTCAAATTTAATGACAAACACAACTAAGTAGAGATTGAAGCCTTACTGGAAACATCAAGACAACATTCCAAAAGCATAAAAATAAGAATTTTATGAGATCCAAGCCTTTGATAAGTGAAATTTAAGTGCAAGTTTGAAAGAAAAAAAAGTGTCCTAATTTCTACATAAGAAAAATCAAATTTGCAAAAGGTGTGTGTTGTGTTGGTTGTGTTAGTGGTTCTGTAATTGTTCAGATGTGGATGTTCGTGGATTGATCAGTGATCAGAGATTATTGAAGGTGATTTTAAGGTGTTTTATGATGAATCATTGAGGTCAAGCAAGTGGTAGCTTGTAAATTATGGGTTGTATCTCCTTCCAATAGTGGTTGGTAAATAGATAGGGGTTGGAGCTCCTTTCAGTGGTATCTGATAAAATAGGGGTTGAAGCTCATTTTAGTGGTAGCTGATAAACTAGGGGTTGAAGATCCTTTTAATTGTATCTAATAAATTATGGAGTAGTAGCTTATTTTTGGTTGTAGTTAGAGGACTCTGTAGCAATAAGTAGAAGCTTTCCTTTGTGAAGTAAATTGAAGAAAAAGTTTGAATAATCTATGTGTGTTATGTTTTCTTCTTATGTTGATTCTTGTGATGCTCATATGGACTGTTGTTGAAGTTTTTATTGGTGCCCTAGTATTCTTCATTAATGAAATAAATTTTTAAAATTCCTATAATATTGATTCAGCCCCCCTCTTAGTATTTTCCTGGTTTCTAACATCCCCCTCACTCACTGACTAGTTCTCTCCCTCTCTCCCCCTCTCTCTAGGTCTCTCTCTTCTTTCCTATCTATATATATATATCTTCTTCCCACTCTCTTTCCTTATATATACCACTCTATATTTGTCTCTATCTCCATCCCTTTCTCTCTTCCCCATCCCTCCCTCCTCTCTCTATCTTTCTCCCCCAAAATATCTCTCTTCTTCCCTCTCTATCCCCTCTACATTTTTCTATACCTCCCTCCCCACCTCTTTGTCTCCCTCTCTCACTATTCATATACCCCTTTCTCCCCTATCACTATCTCTCTCTCTTCTTCCCTCTCTCCATCCTCTAGATCTACTCTTTATCCCTCCCTCTTTTCTTATATTTTTATTTATCTCAACCCCTCCTCTCTCTTTCTCTCCATATCTACCTATCTCTCTCTCTACCTCCCTCTTCCTAGCAATGTTTATCTCTATCTCTCTTTTTCTGTATTTTTGAAGTTGAGGGAGTAAACACATTGGACAACATGAAAACCACTTTGGAAGCTGGGATCTAGCCCTGTCAGCTTCAGAGAGGGATATCTCTATTTGATTTAGCTTTGTTTTATAGATAAATTTTAGGCTAGCTACGATTGTATTTATTTATTTTGTTTGAAAGGTTTGATTGATTTAAGTGTTATAATTCCATTGGGCTATGGAGTCTATAAACTAAACTGGAGTATTGCATCAATTTTTAGAGGAGTTCTCATAGGGAAAGTTAGGTTGCAGTAAATAGATCTTTTCGGAATTTAAATGGATCGTGGAACAACAGAAGTGTAAGGTTCAGTAGAGACCAAAGAGAAATTAAGAATTCTTTGTCTTGACTTCAGTGGAAAACATTAAAATTAACAACAGCCAAAATAGGGCGCTCTAGATAACGAATCTTATTTATCACAGTTTCTGTTGATTAATTCAGATATTTAGAATATAGAGGAAAGAAATAACAATGTTTAAACAAATAGACAGAAGAAACACATCACCATTTAACACACCACATGAATCCTGTGAAAGGTCCCTGTATTATTGATGCTCCAGTACTTCAAAATTACAATATGCAACAGAAATTACATTTGAAAATCAACACTAATACTTCAAACAGTGAAGTATTTATAATAAAAATTACAATAATGCTTTACAAAATCATTGTCAAATCGACAGTGTATTATTAGCCTAATTACAAACTAATATCATCTAATCTTGGCAAAAGAATAGGCCACGTAGGTTGTTGAAGAGAAAGGTGGCCCTGTTTGGTTGGTTTCGATTGTCGAGTCATCCCAAAACAAAATGTGATGCTAAAATGACTCTCGTGTTGTTTGTTGTGCTGGAAAAATCGTTTTACTGCTCCTGAGTTATTCCTTAATCCAGTAAATCAACTAACTCTTCCCATCTCTTTTCATCTGGCATTGTTAACTTTGTTACCCTGTGGTAGATTTCATCTACCTCTGTATATTTAGCAAAATTTGGTTTCACGGTAAAAATATGTTTTACCTCATTCTGCGCATGGAAGTCATTTGACATAGTCTCCAGAAATATCTTTTCTGTCATACTCCCTTTCATTCCACTGAACTTAATTTTTATTTTAGCCACGTCTTTTATCTTCAGGATATAGTCCTCCTGAGTGATCAACTTATCATTTATGACATAGATACTGGGAAATCCCTTTTCATTAAGGCTTCAATCTTGTTTGTAAATCTGTTCACCTGCAGTTCTAAGGTTTCACACCTTTCCTCCAACTGGTCAATGAGATTTCTCTTTGTCAAGACTTTCTTGACTTCCAAAATGGTGGAAGTTCTATCACTGACTCCTACTTCCTCCAGCTCATATCTGGACTTTGAGTTTAAGAACCTAATTATATTGGCAGCTTCTATTGGCATCTCTCCTATCTTTTCCCTTCCTTGCACAATGGTTTTTGTTGCCTTCTCTATTAACTCTTTCTACTCAAATATGATTTGGATAGAAGGAAAAATCTCATTCATTGAGTCTAATATGTTCATCCAAATTGTTTCCTTGGCTTGGGCCAAGGTCTGGCCAATTGAAGTGTCTCTCTCTACCTGGCGCAACTTTTTCAAAAGTCTCTGAGATTTCTCCAATTCAATAGTCTGAGCAACTTCGGCTTTGGCCTTCTGGATTTCCAAAGCTTTGAGTTGGCCCTGCAAAGTCTCAATTTCCTTTGACTACAATGACATATTTTGAAGTGTTTGTGTTACCTGTTCAACAATGGGAGTCTGAGTTGAAGTAGTAGGTGCAGTGGTTTCTCATGTTGATGGCAGTTGAGAAAGAGGTATAGCATCCAAGGGAACAATAGTGATCTTCAAACTGTCTTCCTTATCCTTTATTAGTTTTCCAACTCTAATTCCATATGCCTGATTTGTATATGTTGGTCTATAATCAGTTTCATCATATCTGCTTTCTGAGCTTCACCTTCTTCAATGTCCTTGGTCATTGGATATTTTGTAGCTGGCAGTTTGAGTTGTTTCCTCAATGTTGTAATATCCAAGTTCTTCTTCCTAATAATTTCCCCGGCAGCATTAACATCTTTAGGGTCATACCCTATCATGATCACCAAGTCTTCCAAAGACTTGATCTTGTTATCTTTGGCCAAGGAGGAGACCTTCTCTATCTTCAAATGTGATTGTACATTTGCAAAAGAAACCTGCAATTTGGATAGGGACATGGCAGTGTTAATCATAGTGGAGGATATCATCTCACCAATTTGTTTGTGCATCTCCAATTGATCAATGGGATGTATGTCCTTTCTGCTGAATTCAAAGGTGGTGCTCTTGTAGTCTGCTGCTGATTTGGGTTGTGGAATCCGAGCCTCAAGAAAATCCATCTGCATTTTACTATGCTTTGTATCAAATACTGAAAGCAATCTACTTTGGGAGCTGGAATTCTGCTTTAAGAATTGGTTGTAATTGTTGTTCTTTAGAATTTCATTTCTGAGCTTTATTTCTCTATACCTGTCAAAAATTGTCTTTTCTTTATCTGTTTGGACAGTTTGTGATTCTAGCTCAGTCTCCTTATGACCTTGTGAAGATGAAGGTTCATAAGGAGATGTAGTGAACTTGGTGGTTGTAGGTGGTGAATCTGTGATGATGATAGTTGCCTGCTCTTCAATCTCTTTGTCTACTTCTGGTTTGTGAGTTACCTTGGGTCTCTTTCTATAACTGATTCTAAATTATTTGGCTTCACTTCCAGTAGTAGATGATGATCCTTCCTCCCTCTGCCTTTTTCTTGATTTCTCCTGAGGGACAGGAGTCTACAAACTGGAGGTAGAAACAAGCTGCTCTTCAGCTTCCTGTAGGGTATTTTCTGCCCACTCTAACTGATTGGCATATTTCTCTATGTCTGGCCTAGAAGTGTGTATGTAGGGGGTGTTCTTGTTCTCCACTCTAATCTTTGAGATGATGCCACAAGGGTCATAAGACCATGTGAAGCTCAAGATGAACTTCATCTCCTTCAATATTTTATTTTCCTCCTCACATGTTGTCCTTGTGTTGCACACAAATGGGCCTACCTATGTCTTTATCCTGAATTGTGCCTTCTTCTTGGCCACTACAAAGTGGATTTCATCTGAGTTCAACATATGCCTGATATACTCTAGTGAAAAGATCCTCATTGGGAGGCACTTGGGGAGTTTATAGGGGGGCCAATTCACAGCCATAGACTCTAATCTCTGTGTAGTTTTGATATAGGTACCAATCACCAGTCTTTGCTTGGTCTGAAAAATGTAAAATTCTTTTGATCTCCTCACTAATTTTGGGTTGCACTGCACTATTGAGAATTTTCATAGCTAGATGAACAAAGTCCCAAATAAATCGATTGTATGTGAATTCCTGCTGATCTTTCATGACCAGTGAGGTCCAAAAGATCATTGGTTGTTGGTCCCCTGTATCATCCAACTTCTGTAATGAAAAAATGAACTTTCCTGCTTGATAATAGATGAACATGTAAATGAAAAGAGAGGTGTAATTGAACATTTGCTTTGTAGGAAATTTAATAAATTGCTCATGAATATTGTCAGCCAAGAATTGACTGAAATTGAAAATGATAGAGGGCTTGTTGTATGTGGAAATTGTGGAGAGGAATCCTAATATGGGCTCATCTACCCACTAATCAGAATGATAGCCTAAGATGTAAGAAATGATGGAAATAATCTGCTTGGCCTGATCAGGGAAAATGGAAGAAGGATATGGAGGATTCTTCTTGGGTAATTGCAAGAAAATCTCAAAAATTATGACTTTGGTGGCAAAGTCCAGCATCTGATAAAGCTAGGTGAGGGATTCTAAGGAGAAAGGGGCCGTATTTTCCACAGTAGGGGTTAGCATCATTTGGTCAATGGATTTGGTTGTAATGGTGAAAATAATGTCACCTGTAGGGGAAATTATGGCTCTCTAGGCAGGGACATTACATGTTTGACATCTTTTGGTAAATTTTGGGGCTTGGAATGTCAAGGGAAAAATATAATGGGGGAGGTTTGACTCGCAAAGTCCTATATCATCAGTCTTATATGTGTGTCTAGCCTCTAACTAGCAATATAACACCAAAAAATCAGTCACACAGAGTTTCACTTATCCTGTAATCCATGTCTGCTAATGGTATATGATATAAATCTATGGAAGGGGGAATTAAATGGTTAATGACCTTGTCTTGGGTCTTGGTCTTAGGATCCATGACTGTAAAAGATTTTAGAACAATATGAATCTGCAGAGGAGGGCTTACCGAGCTCAGAAACTAAAATAGTCTTTCAGGCAAAAAGGGAAAAGGAATGTCAGTGAATGTTGCAGTCTGGCTGCAGGAATGTCTTGATGGAGATTGTTTTCGAAAACTGTGAACAGCAGAAACAATTAGGAGTGAAAAAGGGGAAGAATGAGATGCTGAGAGGGATTTTTAAACAATGCAACAGAGTCTCGTTGGAAATGGTGCGGGATCGTTACAGAACGATTACCCAGGAAAACGAAATAAATGAGGAATAGGCATTAAGCAGAGAAAGAATTTAATTGGCCCAACGGCCTTGACAAGTGGTGGAGGGTGAGTGGTGGAGAAAAAATGGTGGGGTGCGACAGAAATAGATAAGGGATAGGCGGTTTTTGGAGGGGGTGATGGGAAGTAAACGTTATCGGTCAGGGGGGTGCGAAATGACCGCAATGCACCACGTAAGGGATAGGGCCCGGCAGGAGAAACCACCTTCCAGAAGCCCCCCCTCGGCAGTAAAGGGAGAATGCAAAGAGGGGCAGAAAAAGAACAAGGCTCGTAGATGGAGTGGTGGATCGGATCCAGAGGTACTAAATGAGACTGCACTTTAATCGCAAGTGACAAGCATATTTGTCCTTATGCACTTTTTAATATTAGCTATCCGGACTTAGGATAAGGACGGGTAATGAAAAGTGTGAAATATTTTACCCATAGCGTGCACTTTGAGTTTCCAAACTTAGGATAAGGGATATATAATGAAAATTTGGAAATACATTAGCTATAGATGGTATATTTGCCTCTTTAGCTATATTCTCAGACTTAGAATAAAATTTACATAGGGAAATTATTCACCCAATCACCTAATCTACCTACCCTTAGCTAGACTAACATTTTTATTTCTGTCTCCAGGGTGCACTTAGACTAGCAAACCCATTTTTATTTTCTTTTATGTTGAATGAAAAACTATTTAACCTATTCCTTATTTCTCCTATTGACCTAGATTAAATAGTTGGATCAATGTCATTTTTTATCTAACTAACGATTTACCCAGATTAAACTATTGGATAAACCTTTATTCTCTATCTAATATACAGAAATTTAAAGATGTTGAATCCTGATTAAACAGTATGATTAAACTAAAACTAGTGATTGTGGCATTTTGAACAAGTTGCACACAACTTTATTTTACAGAAACGAAGCAAAAGCTATCTATGAGTAGTGGCATTTAGACTTGCAACACTTTTAGTATTATTCTTTTTTTATTTTCTTCTTTTGGTGGGGTTCAATTTTTCTTCTTTTTCAATATTTTGTCTTTTTTTCTTTATTTTTCTTCTTTATACCCTCTTTTTCTTTTTTTATTCTATTTTTTCTTTTATTTGGAAATCATTGGCAAATTGACAAGTATTTACAAAATTGGATTCCTGAGATATAACACTCAATTACCTTGAGATACTATAAATTATAGGACCCTAACATACTGCAAACATAACAAGAATAGTCATAATACCTCCACGATACATGCATGAAGAAGTCTTGGCTCATGGAGCTTCTAATTATAAACGAAAGATCCCAAGTACATTTTTACAATAATGAAACAGTAGATACATTAGTGGAACATGAAGCCACAACTTGCTTCTCCAAAGAATGTTCTATCTCCTATGCACTACAAGAGAAGGCAGGAATCAAAGAATCCAAGCCTTTTTCTTGAGTTATGAGGAGCTATTTCTAACAAATGACAATGACTTTTGAGCTTCATTGTGACTCTTCAACTCCTATGACCTATGGCCTTCTATACAACTTTTCATATTCTCTACATGACCATTTACATTCCATATGTATCTTTTCACATTCCACATGTGCCTCTTGTACTCCATTACATGTAACTTATTAAAACAGACAAATTACATATAAGTCAATGGCTATATGAGACAAAATTGCTAATAGGAAAAAATCTTATCAAATTGACAAGTCATTTTCTTCCTCATGGATCTCATTGGTGATGTGTGCGTGCCATGCTCTGAACTTTGTAGAGATAACTTTAATCTGAACTAGCAAGTCCGTTGCATATCACATCTTCACCTCCAATGCTTATGTCAACATAGTCTTGGAGCTTGAATGCACATTATTCCATAGCCATGACAGTTTCATGTGAGCTTTGATTGGTGTGATGGTATATTGTAGAATAATATCTTTGGTGATCTCCAAGCCTTCTTGTTTTAATGCTTGCTTGATTTTTTCTATGTACTACCTTTTTTCCTAAAATATTATTTACTTGCTTCTTATCTCTTCAAGTGATCCTATTGAAGGCATCCCATGTTTCTGTACTAGAGACTCAAAACCATTGTGCAGTCGACTATAAGAAGAAATAGTGTTAGTCACTTGTCTTCAAGACGGCTATAATTATGATGGTGGAGTCTCAGTTGTACTCGTTCAATTTTAGTAGCAACCCTTTCCTTTCTAACCAATTGTTGAAAAACATTCATATATTTGGCATCCCATTCCTGGAGTTGATCAACATATTTGTTTGCCACTTTCAAGAGTTTCAAGACTTCTTATGCTTTCTTCTTAATACCAACAAGGGGGGCCACTACTTGTTTTAGAAGTATCATTTCATCATATAACCATGCCATGGTATCCTCCATTGGTACTAGTTCCTCCTATATTTCTGATTTCCATTATGTTGTATTGAAGTTGTGTGAAGATAATTATTGATTTTTTGTAGCAAGGTGTTTCTCTTGTTTCTTTACTACAGCTAAATCTTTCTTTAATCATGCATTCTCACTCAAGATATTCAGAGTTGTTTTGTGCTACTATAGCAAAAGAAATATTTGCACCATGATTATCTAGGGATTCCTCCTAGTATTGGAAGTTATCACCTTTTATTTAGATACCGAGACTCGATTATGAGGATCATTGTGGAAGTATTTTCGCCTTTGTTGCGCGATCCTTTTCTTGAGATCATCAAACGTGACATGACACACATCCATGGCTCTATCTTCAGGTGGAGATGTGCTTCCCATTTCATCAAATGGGAGATGACCACCCATAAGAAGAGGTTCTTCCAGGGAAACTAGTTCATCATCTATGGGTTGGATGGAATTATCTTCCTCCAACTCTTCCTCTATTTCTTGAGTCAATTGTTCTTCCTCTGGTCTCTTTGCTACTTCTTCCTCCTATGATTGTCTTTGTTGCTCCTCTTCTACTCTCCTTCTTTCCTCTTCTTCTTCTTGTTGCTCCCCGAGTAACTCATCTTGCTTTCTCTTCTACTCTTCTTCTAATTCTCTCCTTTCCTGTTAAGCTTGAATAGCTCTTGTGTTCAAAGGATCAGATCTCCAATTTCTTTTACTTTCTCCTGTCAAATCATGCTTGATCCTTTTCATGGGAGATACACTCTTTGCTTGAGGATTTTTTTTTGCTTCCTCTTGTATATGCACATCTTGAGCTAGTGGAACTTTGGGGGAACTAGCTTCAATACCTAGATATGTCTTTTTAATTGCATTGTACTAGTTCTTCACCATCTCATCTTATGCGGTAGACATTGATGAATATCCAAAATTGAAACTAATCTTGTCACAACGTTTCTTACACACTCTCCTAGGATCGTATCCATCAAATTCCTTAACTGCAAAGTGCAAGCGGTCCAACTCTTGTATTTTTACATTTGATGCCTTATGGCTCATCATTTCATACAATATGATCCTCAAAGGGAAGATGGGCCAAGGGGATATCTCCCTTCTTTGAATAACTCCTGAAAACCCTTTGTCCAACCAATATGCTACTTCTTGTAATACCACCTTATTAGTCACATATAGTAGCATGAGATGAGGAAAAATATGGCATTTAAAGAATTTGATATATGTACCTTCAGGTGCAAAAAACCAATCCATGATATCATGTAGTGACTCCTTCACCTGATCGGTCATGCAAGGAGGATCGATCTCATATATCATATGGAATATGACTACGAAGAAATGCTCTTCCAATCTATCGTATGCCCCTCTAAAACACTATTCTAACAACACCCTGTAGTGGAAATAAACTGGATTTTGTGGGGTCTAGTTCCAAGACATTCCTGGGAAAGCATATCGTGCACAAATTCCATCCAACAAAAATGGATACATGTAGAATTCTGGTGCCTAGTTTGTACTCAATTTTTTTTTCATGCCCCACATGATGATGTAACTCAAAAGAAAGTATATATTCCCAATTGAAGATATTACCACTGTTGGCATTATGACACAGGTTTGGCGCTATGATACAGGTTTTGTCCTTGATGGCAACTAACTAAAATGATAGATCACAGTTCAGGCTCTTAGAATGAAGGAAAAAAGAGATATATGCAAGTTCCTATTAACCAAGTCGCTTATACACGCGGGTTCGAGGATCATAAGGCGCGTATACGTATGCACACACTTTCATGCAAGGAAAAGTGCATACACGTGGGAAAACTTATTTCTTGGTCCATGGTATTTAGTCGTTGGTATTTGGACCATGGTATTTAGTCGTTGGTATTTGGACCATGGTATCTCGTCCGAAGTGTTGAACCCAGGTATTAGGTCCCTGGTATTGATTCTCTATGGTTTTGGCCATGGTATTGACTAAGGCCTCAGACTATAAAAGGGGGAAGAGATAATTAGGCAAAGGCATTCACTCAAGTATTGAATATCTTATGAAGAGCAAGATCTAGAATACTGGTCATTGGGTTATGGTGCATAGCTGGATCTGAACCAAGGAGGAACCTGAGTGCTAGAAGAAGGATAAGTTCTATTGATGGGTCAAGATCTTAAGGCTTGAATAGTAGTATCTTTATGTGATTTTGATCTGTTATATTTGGCGCATGACTTGATCTATAAATCTGATAATCTGGGTATAACTGATGTCTGAATAAGTGAAAAGGGTAAATTATCTTTTATAGATCTGTACGCAGGTTCGGCACAGCAGAGGCGCGTATACACGTTGGTTCAGTAAGTCAAAACAGCGTATATGCTGGTTGGCCTTAATACAGAAGCATATGCACGCAGGTTCTACATATTGAAGTAGCATACATCTCATGAAATATGTTTTAGCTACTTCTGTTTATTGTTGCAGTGTTCTGGGTTCAGGATTGGTTTCTGGTTACTGTTAATGTATTCTGGTTATAGCATTCAGAGAAGTAATTGTTTGATTCAGTTTTGATTAAAGAAAAGGAGATTGGTTGATGCAGATGTATTTGATGTTTGATTATTGTTATTGATGGATCCAGTCTGAAAATTTATGAAACGTGGTCCCTGGAAGAAAAGAGAATGTTGTAGCCTTCTGTAGGTCAGCACCTATGTACTAGTACATCAGCTAGTACAAGAGCTAAGGGGTTTGTAGCTCCCTTCCAGGAGAAGCTAGAGAACAAGAGAAGGTTGTAGCCTTCTACAGGTAGAAGCCTGCGTACTGGTATAAGACTGCACCAGTACAGAAATATTGTAAAAAGAAGTTTTTTATTACAAGAAGATAGAGACGAATTGCAGCAGGATGTTTTCACCCACATTGGGTTTCCACCTTATATCTTGTGTCCATGTGTGTGATGATCTGTTCTGTTTTACTGCACCTGTTTACTATTCTTATGGTTAATGAAGTTCTAATGCATTGATTAAAGATCAACATTTAATGAATCATAAGTTTACTGATATACGTTGGTTGCTTTAGACACAGTAGCGTATATACGCAGTTTCCCATAACTGAAGTAGTGTATACAAATTTGATTGTGAAATGAAAAATAATTGATTTGATAATACTGATTCACCCCCCCCCCCTCAGTATTATTTCCAACAATTGGTATCAGAGCAGGTCCTTCAAAAGAAACTTGATCGCTTGAAGGAAGATATATCATCATGAGAAACTACGAAAAAGAGGCATCTATCAGGCCACCAATCTTTGATGGGAGAAACTTCGTCTATTGGAAGGTAAG
Source organism: Pinus tabuliformis (assembly GCA_031772625.1). Lineage (NCBI taxonomy): Eukaryota > Viridiplantae > Streptophyta > Pinopsida > Pinales > Pinaceae > Pinus > Pinus tabuliformis. The sequence goes on along the minus strand of CM062804.1, from coordinate 1,523,323,329 downwards.
AATCACAGCCTATCTCAGTCTCTTGGTACAAAATTTTGGGATATCGTGGAAGCAGGATACACATTTCCATCAGCAACTCCTATAGATACGGCTGGTAAGAAGCAATATGAAACAAATGCAAAGGTTGTCAATACTCTATTAGGGAGTTTATCTCAATCAGAATTCATAAAGGTTATGTAGCTCAAAACCGCAAAAGAAATATGGGACAAGATCCTTCTGAGCTATGAAGGAGACGATCAGGTAAAATGTGCAAAACTACAAACTCTCAGAATGCACAATGATGAAAGTGTGGCTAATTATTTCTTACGTATAGATGAGATTGTTAATCGTATGAAAAACTTGGGTGAAGAAATAAAAGATGTTACTTTGGTGGAAAAGGTGCTAAGATCTTTGTCTTCTAAGTTTGAATCAAAAGTTTCTGCCATAGAAGAAAAGCAGGATCAACAGAGCATTACCATGTCACAGTTGCACGGAATCCTAACTGCTTTTGAAATGAGAAAAGGGGGACCATCAGGTAGGAGAGAAGCCGCATTCAAAGCTTTAGGAAAAGGAGATTACAATGAGTCAGGACATATGTCAGAAGGAGAGGAAGAATCAAACTTTTTCAAGAACCTTCGACGGGGTTCTGGAAGATTCAGAGGTAAGCTACCTTTCAAATGCTTTTCTTGTCAAAGAGTCGATCACTATGCAGCCAAGTGTCCTCATAAAGATAAGCTTGACAAAGGTAAGGAACCAGTTAGATGGAACAGAAAACATAATGTAAGTAAGAAGAGCTATTATACTCATGAAGACAGTGATGGATTTTCAATTAGTGATGAAGATGAGCAATGTAATGATTATAGACTTTTGATGGCTTTTGAAGATGATGATTTCTTGGATGCTATAGATGAATATGATATCTATGAAGAAATTTCTAAACTTAAAATCTGTTTAGAAGAAAAGAGTATGATCATAGATACGCTGACATTCCAACTTGCTGAAAGGGAAAAACACAATGAAAAGTTAGAATGTGAAATTGTGGGACTTAGAAAAGATATTGAGAAAACAAAATCTCTTAATCTTAGATTTGCTAAAGGATCTGAAACTTTAGATGAGATTATCAAAGTGCAATGTTCTCCTCTAATCAAGACGGGTCTTGGATATTCTGAAGAAGCATCTCAAGCATAGAAGCCATCCACCTCCAAAAGTTATCTTGATGCAGTAAGGAGAAGTGAACAGGTTGACAATTGACAGCAAAGGCATAAAGTAGATCACCAGGTAAATCAAGGTCAATCTACTTCAAGGATGAATAGAAGCTACAACCAACCGCAGGTAAATCATTCTCAATTTGCCTCAAGAATGGATGTCAATGGAAACTACAATCATTTGGTCGGTAGGTTTGATAATCGCAAGAATTTCTTCAATGGCCAATGTTTCTCTTGTCATAACTTTGGACACAAAGTTGCTCAATGTGTTGCCTACAAGACCATCATGACTAGAGAAGCACAAAAACAAAGGAGTATGACTGGGATCATGAAAAAGACCTACAATAACTTTTCTACTCTTGAAAATGAAATAGAATGTTCTATTTGTAACAACTTCGGTGATGAAGATTCTGAATGCAGGAGTAGGTTTGAGCAAACAACTCAGAAGGAGCAAGCTTCATTGAGTCCCAAAACATGGAGAAAGAAAGAACCGCAACCAGAAAGATATGGTATAGCCTTATATGCAGAAGGACAGGAAAATTAGTGGTACATCGACAGTGGATGCTCGAAACATATGACAGGTGATAAAGAAAAACTTCAGCCATATAATGCCTTAGAAAAGGAAAGGAAGGTCTCATTTGGAAATGACACCCCTGCACTCATAAAAGGTAAAGGTTATGTTCTTTTGAAAGAAAAGGTCAAAGCTTGAAATGTTATGTATGTTGATGGCTTAAAGCATAATCTATTGAGTGTGAGTAAAATGTGTGATCAAGGAAATGAGGTAATATTTCGATCAAATGCATGTATTGTTAGTGAATTTGATACAATAGAAACAGTGATCAAAGGCATAACAACTCAAAATAATTTATACATACTCAAGGGAGGACAAAAAAATACTATCTAAGCAAGAATGATGAACATTGGCTATGGCACAGAAGATTGGGGCATCTAAGCTTCTCTCAGATAAGGAAAGCATGCAAATATCAGGCGGTTTGTGATCTCCCTGACATCAGAATTCCAAACAATACAATATGCAAATCATGTCAGTTTGGTAAGCAAACCAGAACTAATTTCCCTGAGAAGGAAGGATCAGCTATTAAGCCACTTGAACTTGTCCATACTGATTTATGTGGTCCATCAAGGAAAAATTCACCTCGAGGAGAAGAATACTTCATATTGTTCATTGACGACTTTTCCAGGATGTGTTGGATAGGACTTCTGAAGCATAAAGACGAAGCCTTCGAAAATTTCAAAGCATTCAAAGCCTTGGTTGAAAGCGGATCAAATCGCAGAATCAAATGCCTCAGGTTTGATCGAGGAGGGGAATTTACCTCGGATGAATTTTTTGATATTTTTGAAGAACATGGAATAAGAAGGGAATTCTTTATTGCAAGGACTCCTCAGAAAAATGGAGTAGTAGAAAGGATGAACAGAACAGTTCAACAAATGGCTCGTGCTATGCTTGATGAGTCTGGAACTCCTGCAACCTTCTGGGGTGAAGCTGCATTTGTTGCCATTACTATTCTCAACAAGACAAACATCCGGGTGAACAGCACTCAAACTCCTCATGAACTTTGGTATGGTAAGACTCCTATGGTAAAATACTTCAAAATTTTTGGAAGCAAATGTTACATCAAAAGGACTGATGAAAACCTTGGCAAGTTTGAACCTAGAGCAGATGAAGGCATTCTCCTTGGTTACTCTTCCTGAAGCAAAGGATATAAGTGTTACAATAAAAGACTTGGAAAAACTGTTGAAAGTATTGATGTAGTGGTTGATGAAGAAGGAAACAATCCAAGGTAGATAAAATCTGAAGATTTCGAAGATGATGAGGACTATCCTTCAACATCAAATCAGACTTATGATGAAGAAGAAACCTATGAGGCACCAAAAGAACAGATAAGGGTAGAAGAAAAGACTCCATCCAGGTATGTCTAGAAGAATCATCCAGAGACTCAAATTTTGGGGCAGAAAGAGGCAGGTGTACAAATAAGAAGAACTATTTCAGAAGCTTCAAGCTATCTAGCATTTCTCTCCTCCACTAAACCACGAAATGTAAGTGAAGCATGCAAAGATGAATGCTAGGTCAAGGCCATGAATGAAGAACTTGAGCAAATTGAAAAGAATAACACTTGGGAGTTAGTTCCAAGACCAAAAGATAAGAATGTCATAGGGACAAAATGCATATTCAAAAACAAGCTGAATGAGAATGGAGATGTTATTAGAAACAAGGCCAGACTTGTTTGTAAAGGGTATGCTCAACAAGAAGGTATAGACTTTGAAGAAACTTTTGCACCAGTTGCTAGACTTGATGCCATAAGAATGTTCCTTGCTCTTTCTAGATTTCAGGAGTTCAAAGTATATCAAATAGATGTGAAATATGCTTTTCTAAATGGAGACTTAGAAGAAGAAGTATACATTGAGCAACCAGATGGATTCATCCTTGGAAATGACCCAAAACTTGTATGCAGGCTCAAAAAGGCTCTCTATGGCCTTAAACAAGCTCCAAGGGCTTGGTATTTTCGGTTAGACAAATATCTCCATCAATAAGGGTTTTCAAAGGGGTCAAAAGATAGAAATCTATATATAAAAATTGACAATGATAAATTGCTAATACTTGTTGTGTATGTTGATGATATCATCTTTGGTAGCAATGAAGAAACCATGAGTCAAAACTTTGCTTTGGTGATGCAGAAAGAATTTGAAATGTCCTTACTTGGTGAGCTCACATATTTTCTTGGTTTACAAGTCCAACAAAACAAAGACGGTATTTTTCTATCACAAACCAAGTACCTCAAGCAGATCTTGAAGAAATATGGGATGGAGGATTCGAAACCAGTATGTACCCCTATGGTAACAGGATGCAGCCTCAGCGCAAATGATGAATCAGCAGCAGTACATCAACCAACCTATAGATCCATGATTGGTAGTCTGCTCTATTTGACAGGTACCCGACTAGACATCATGCATGCAGTGGGAATAGTTGGAAGATTCCAGGCAAATCCAAAGGAAGCACACCTTCAGGTAGTTAAGAGGATTTTTAAATATCTTCAAGGAACGCAAAATTATGGCTTATGGTATCCTAGAGATACAGATCTCACACTTCATGCATATACAGATGCAGATTGGGCAGGAAGTGTGGATGACAGAAAAAGCACTAGTGGTGGTGCATTCTTTATGGGTTCCAGATTAGTATCTTGGTTCAGCAAGAAACAAAGTTCAATTGCATTATCTACAGCTGAAACAGAATATGTGGTTGTTGCATCTTGCTACACACAACTCCTTTGGATGATGCAAACATTGCAAGACATTCAAATCACTTGTACTCCACCTATCTCCATTTTTTGTGATAATACAAGTGCAATCAGTATTTCAAAGAATCCATTCATGCATTCGAAGACCAAGCACATACCTATCAAATATCATTTTCTCCGGGAACAAGTGCTTGAAAAAAAGGTCAAATTGGAGTATGTTCCCTCCAAGGAACAGGTTGTTGATATATTCACCAAACCACTGCCCAGGGAGACATTTGAATATCTCAAACAGAAGCTAGGAGTAGTCGATGCATCATCTTGTTGTTGAAATTATCTATTTCAGAGAACAGTGGTCTTTGCAAGTGTCTGTGGACACAGTTGCGTATATTATGGTTTGAAGAAAAACAGTGGGGCCAAATTCAGGATGAAAAGATTCTAATATGGGTCTGACAAAGACCATCTGGCACAGGTTCAGGGGGAGCACATACTTCTAATAATGCATTGTTGGCATTATTTTAGAAGATCTTGGTTCATTTTCTTTCAGGTAGAACAGGTGCAGAAGGAGATCATGGTTGCTAGTCTTGATGATGATTGACAAATGTTGTTGATGTTAGTTGTGATGACTATCATAGTCTTGTCTCAGATATTTAGTCTCTATGTCATGTATTTTCTTTATTTTCAAGGTCATGCAACAGCCTATCCTGGTTTCCCCACTATGCCTGGGATGGATGATGTAATGTTCTTGTTTTATCGTGTGTAAACTTTTGGTGTATCCCCACTTGGTTAGGTGGATGAATCAATATTGGTATATCACCACTTGGTTGGGAGATGGATGTATGTATGAGTCTTTGGTGATAGGAAGGTCATTTATGATGTATAAAGTCATGTTTCTTCTTGTAGAACATCTTCTTGCAGACCTTGCCTACAGGCGGGGGGAGCATGGACAGCACAGCAGAGCAGAGATTTCAGCATGTACTCAGGGGGAGCATAACCCTTTGCCCTTGATGAAAAAGGGGGAGAATGACTTTGAGTGATTTGGGGTTGCCATCAAGTCCAAAGGGGGAGATTGTTGGCATTATGACACAGGTTTAGTGCTATGACACAGGTGTTGTCCTTGATGGCAACTCACTCAAATGACAGATCATAGTTCAGGCTCTCAAAATGAAGGAAAAAAGAGATATACGCAAGTTCCTCTTAACCAAGTCACGTATACACGCTAGTTCGAGGATCATAAGGCGCGTATACGTATGCAGGCACTTTCATGCAAGGAAAAGCGCATACATGTGGGAAAACTTATTTCTTGGTCCATGGTATTTAGTCCTTGGTATTTGGACCTATGGTTTTGGACCATGGTATCTCGTCCGAAGTGTTGAACCCAGGTATTGGGTCCATGGTATTGATTCTCTATGGTTTTGGACCATGGTATTGAGTAAGGCCTCAGACTATAAAAGGGGGAAGAGATCATTAGGCAAAGGCATTCACTCAAGTTGAATATGTTATGAAGAGCAAGATCTAGAATACTGGCCATTGGGTTATGGTGCATAGCTGGATCTGAACCAAGGAGGAACCTGAGCTCTAGAAGAAGGATAAGTTCTATTGATGGGTCAAGATCTTAAGGCTTGAATAGTAGTATCTTTGTGTGATTTTGATCTATTATATTTGGCGCATGACTTGATCTATAAATCTGATAATCTAGGTATAACTGATGTCTGAATAAGTGAAAAGGGTAAATTATCTTTTATAGATCTGTATGCAGGTTTGGCACAGCAAAGGCACCTATACATGCTGGTTCAGTAAGTCAAAATAGTGTATATGCTGGTTGGCCTTAATACAGAGGCGTATGCACGCAGGTTCTACATATTGAAGTAGCATACATCTCATGAAATATGTTTTAACTACTTCTGATTATTGTTGCAGTGTTCTGGGTTCAGGATTGGTTTCAGGTTACTGTTAATGTATTCTGGTTACAGCATTCAGAGAAGAAATTGTTTGATTCAGTTTTGATTAAAGCAAAGGAGATTGGTTGATGCAGATGTATTTGATGTTTGATTATTGTTATTGATGGATCCAGTCTGAAAATTTATGAAACTTGGTCCCTGGACGAAAAGAGAAGGTTGTAGCATTCTGTAGGTCAGCACCTATGTACTAGTACATCAGTTAGTACAAGAGCTAAGGGGTTTGTAGCTCCCTTCCAAGAGAAGCTGGAGAACGAGAGAAGGTTGTAGCCTTCTGCAGGTGGAAGCCTGCTTACTGGTATAAGACTGCACCAATATAGAAATATTGTAAAAAGAAGTTTTTTATTAAAAGAAGATAGAGATGAATTGCAGCAAGTGGTTTTCACCCACATTGGGTTTCCACCTTATGTCTTGTGTCCATGTGTGTGATGATCTATTCTATTTTACTACACCTATTTACTGTTCTTATGGTTAATGAAGAACTGATGCACTGATTAAAGATCAACATTTAATGAATCATAAGTTTACTGATATACACTGGTTGCTTTAGACACAGTAGCATATATACACAGTTTCCCATAACTGGAGTAGCGTATACAAATCTAATTGTGAAATGAAAAATAATTGATTTGATAGTACTGATTCACCCCCCCTCTCAGTATTATTTCCAACAACCACAGGTCATTACCATGTTGAGCATATATATCCAATTTTCTTCAAACACTTCAGCGTTCTTCGTGCATGCAGCCAAAAACACATAACAATGAGTTACTAATATACATCCTTCAGAATATTGGTCGGGTAAACTGTAGATGGGCAGTGTCAGAACTTCGCAGGCTCTCGACACCAAGATTTAATGATGTCACTTGTGTTGAGATAAGCTCATCTAGTGTAAAAGTTGTTAATGGCATACTCTATGGGCTTAATCATCTTATAATAAGTATGCATGTCTTTACCATAATAGATGGCAAGCTTACAATTTCTTTCGCTAAAAAGCACTAGATCATAATCATCCATGTGTGTAAGAATCCACTCAATTACTTTTTCACAAGGGATGACTGGGAACCTGCATGTGATCTTGTGTATCCTATACCACTTGATATTTATGTATGCTTGCAAATCTTCTATGTTCCCAACACATTGTTTCTACATGAATGTGTCTTTGATGTCATTCCATTTGACCTCAATAGAATTATCTATGAAGCATTGTTTATCTACATAGATGGGAATGATAGGATTTGTAACTTCAATTTCTTCTTTATTGCTTGCCTCTGAAGCTTCTTTGGAGGCCACTTGAAATGTAGCAGGAGGCATGGTTCCAATAGATGATGAAAGAGTAACAATACTTGCATCTCGAACACATGTATGCAGAAGCACACTCATGGCGAAAAATATTAACTTTATAAAATCCCTTATTTATAGCAAGCAATAACTTATACAATCACATTCAAAGAGCCATAAAATGTAACTGAGAATGTAATCCTATCAATGACGACACATGGCTACTTGCATGGGCAAGAAATTTCCACCAAAACAAGGAGGGCGCACTTTCAAAGCACGAAGGAAGTTCAAGGTTCATATGGGGCTTTGAAGTGCACTCATACACTCAAGAAAGAGAGAGAAAATATCAAAGGCATAGGGCCCACTGACAAATCATGAAGTAGAATCATTTGGGCCTTCAAGGTGTGATCATGCACTCAAGGAGACTAAGAGAGCTCAAGGGCACACTCCAAAGAGATGAAGGGGTCAAGCTTCAACCCTTTAGGCCTTTAAGGTGCACTCATGCGCTCAAGAGGACAAAGAGAGCGCAAGGGCACGTGCTGAAGAGATGAAGAGAAAAGATTCAAGCCTTCAGGGTGCACTCATGCGCTCAAGGAGGGCACATTTCTTCATGACAAAGCAATATGTTCTAAAGGAAAATTTATCTTTTCTGTGCACATTTTTCTGACTTAGTCAGGGTTCAACTTTCAGAGTTGTACTTTATCATAGAATGGCTCAAGGACAAGTCCATCAGCAGTATTGAATGATAGAAATGTAGAGAGGAAATATCTACAAGTTTTTATGGCTGTTATCACAATCATGATTAGAATGTGAAGAGTTAAGGATATGCAGAGTCACAACCTACAACAAAAAATTAACACTTGTATAGGAAATAATGAACTGAAACGAAAATAAATAAATTGAAAAGAAAAGAAATTCCAACAAGGAAATCAAGGTCGATAGAAAAAAAACATGAAAGGCAACCAATAGAATCAACATGCAAAACTTACTCGGAATGAAGGTTGATAAAGAGATTCTTGATCCAAAGATGTGAGCCCAACCTAGATCAGAATGATTATGACAAAGAATTATTAATTGAGTTTATTTAAAGGATATTACATGCAAATCGATCTCATGCATGCTCACCACTTTTCAACGAGTAAATCAGTTAGTTTTGGGAAGTGAAGTTGGTTCCTATTGTCTAGGAGTGCGCCCACATGCAACAAGGAAGCGCATGCATGAGTTCTAGAAGGGTCCATGTCTTCGTGCCGAATTAATGCACTTAAGGAGGGCGCAATGGTTGAGAATGCAGGAGTGTGCTCCAAGGAGGGCACAATTGTTCAACCCGAAAGAGTGCGCTCAACACAAGAGCAACTCTTCATCATATTGAAGTGCAATTTTTCTTTAACAATGTTTTTTCTCACTTTGTATGATTTTTTGTTGCGAATAAGGATAGTTTCTAGGTCAAGAAAAGTTATGACCTCATCTATCCTTGGACAAGATAACACAAGCGCTTCTAAAGGTTAGGTGATGACACTTAACAAACATTGACTTAGGAGGATGCAACACTTACAAAAGAATAAGAATAAAAAATCAAACAACGTGACAACACTAGGTGGTTTGAAACAACAGTTCATGTAGGCTCCAAAATTGAGTTAGGAACAAATTTTGGAGGGTCGTTGTCGCAAGGACAATAATTGGTGACACACTGGGAGAACCCCAACTTCTCTGGTATGGTTTCATTTATGAACGAAGTATCAATCCTATAGGAAGTATTGATCCAATCAATGAGTCACCTTATCTCCCCACTCTACCCAGTTAAAGATATAGCTTCCTTCATTTCATCACTCAACATAACACATCATAAAGCAATTCATATCATAATCCATCTGACAAAATTAATGGTAATATATCACAACGAGTTTAAAACAATCAGGGTATGAGTTTTACATCTCTAGTGTTGCTCCGCTGCCAGTAGGCCTGGACAGTACCCCAGAAAATTCACTTCAGGAACATAAGCATTTCTTCGCTACTAGCAAGCCTGGATAGTACCCTGGAAAAGTCACTTGCTTCACCTCCCTACACATGAAGCATTTCTCTTCTTTCACCCTTTATTTCCTTGTTTTAAATAGGAATGTGCTTAGGAACTTATTATTTTTAGATGGGGTGGAAGAGGGACCTCGACTTCTTGAGAGCAAAAGAGGTTGCCCTTTCAGAGATGGGTTTAAGGCTTATGATGTTTTTTTCGCTAAAATTTTTCCCCTTATCTTACTTTAATTAGATAGACAATAAAGAACACACTATTAATAAACAATATTGAGTAAGGAATGAGAATCCTAGATGGATACAGGCATCATGGTTTGTTGATGGTTTCTCGACTAAAGGATCATATTTTTCATCCAAAAATCATCGACTTGAAATATGTAAACCAAATCAAAGAATAGGGTAACAAATAATCCAAGGGTTGCATGTTACCACAACTTTCCTTACAAAATATTAGCCACATCTTCTTGAAGATCAAAACTAGCTTTATGTAGGACTAATGAAACCAAAAGAACAAAATGGGAAGATGAAAATGTAAAAAAGGAATGCAATGTATCTAACTAAATTCACCCTATCCTATCCTAAACTAAAAATTACAAAGTCGGGTTAAGTGAAATGGAACTTCCAATGCAACCATAAAAGTTGCTTTCGACTCTGAAGTTGAAGGATGTGATCGTTTAAGACCAGAGTGAAATACAGTGCAGTGAAAAGGTTAAACTGCAAAAACATTTGCACTGACAAGTAAAAACAGGAAGTGCAAGAACAATAGTGTGACACTCTTGACTTCTCTACTTGACAAAAGACTCCATAATAACAAAAACTACCAGGTTCATGACCATATAAGAATCGATTGAACGCATGAAGGTACAGGCCATGAGACATGGGTCCTAATCGATAGGACTCTTCAATCCAATCTACAATAGGATCATGGAAACAACCTTCAGGAAAAATTTGAAGAGAAATATTAATCAAAGACAAATCCATATAATAATAAAAATCAATCAGTTGACCATAATTTGTATTGTCGTGTGATTTGAGCTCTTCAATGGATGATGCAGATGGTTGGTTAGATCAAAGGATTTGAAAATCATTAAGATAATTCTTTGTTTCCACATCACAAATTAAATATTTGCATGAGGTGGGATGTAGCGATTGAAGTTCAAAAGTCAAATTAAACTTTCTACTTTGAGGGTTTAAAATTTATATGTGAAGGAAACAAGAATTCCTCAATAGAGAATGTAGAACCTCTATTCTACACCTATTTGTCTACCATTTTCCTCCACTTTTCCTTATCTTTCCTTCACTTTTGCCTCATTCTCACCATAAAACCTCTCAGATCATTACATTCAGTGTCAATAAGCATGATCAAGCAAGTTTTGCTAATGGATGACTATTTGTTTAGTTTTTGACTTACTTACAGGAATCCCGCAGCTATCTGATGATCCCGCAGCTATCTGAAGATCCTGCAGCCTTTTTGTTAAACACTATGATCCACGTGTCGGTTTGCTAGACGGGCCACATGGGCACTCAGGTATCAGTGTGCTCGAGGTTCCTGTCCCATTGTTCCAGCCATCCACGTCACTTTCACCCATGGTCAAAGCTGGTTTAGCCACGGTCAACTCAAGGTGGTTTAAACGGTGTTTGAGAGCTGTTTGGTCACGTCACCTTAAATGGTGATCTGTCTATGTTCTACAGATGGCAGAGGACGCAATCTAACATAGGATTTATTATCCATGTCGACAGAACCACTAAACTCGTCCACGCAGCCGTGATGTGTCAAAGGACCTTTAATACGCATACTGTTTTATTGTTTTTCTGTTAACTAGCTGTACGCGTAGGCTATCTTAGAAGCTCCTATAAATTGATGCGTCTGCGTACGCTCAAAGAACTTTGGATTAGTTGTAATTTGCTGCACTTGTGTTGAATTTAGAAGCGTTTGTGAACTCTGTTTTCTAGTGCTATTCCAGCACTCTGTTTTGTAAACTTTTTGCAAATGGAGGAATCAATATAGCACTGTTTTGAAGTTTCCAGATCTTTGAGTTCTCTTGTGGCTGAATGAACAGAGGGCCCCTGCTCATCTCAGCCTTTGTAAAGTATTTCATGTGCAGCATTTCATTATTTTCTTATTTGTTTCCTTAAGCATGTATAGTTTCATTTACTTGTTTTCCTTTATTTTCAGCTGATCAGTGTTATTTCTTTGCAGGTTTCTTTTAGCCCGGGATTTATTTTTATATGTGTTGTGTTTGCTTTACAGCTAATGGTATTTGAAGTTGACAATTCAAGTGCTGCCTTTTGTCTTTATAGTTAGTTTTTAATCTTATTTCTCAAAGAGCTGTTAATATACATGAATGATCTTCATCATAAACTGTTATCTTTTAAGATCAAAATATCACTAACTTGCAGCTGGTTTGGGTGCTTTTTGGACTGTTCTTAAGCTACTTTCTTTCCGTACTTTACACAGTACATGTGCTTTGAAGTATCGAGTTAGAAAGAGTAAATCATTACCACTAGTCTTTAAAGTAGAAGTTTTGATTTTAAAGTGCTTCCTAGACTATTTCCTCACTACTTTCTAATCATGCTTTCCATAGTACATATGGCTGAAGTAGAGAATTAGAAATAGCAAATTATTATCATTAGTCTTTCAAGCATATTTTTCTCACTTTTATAATTCCACTTAAGCTACTTTCTTTCCGTGCTTTACACAGTACATGTGCTTTGAGGCATCGAGTTAGAGAGAGATAATCTTTATTCTTGGGTTTTAAAAGTGATTCTCTTTTCTTTCATTAGCAGCAACTTGAACGGTGTCTAGTGCCATTGGTAGTGGTCATTTGCTTTCAAGTTTATTTCAAGTCATTTCAATTCATTTATTCTTTCCAAGCATTTCCTTTCAAGCAATTAGTTAGAGATCACTCCACACACACTTCCACTCATTTAGAATTCACTCTACACACACACCATCACTCACTTGTTTATAAATTCTCACTCCATCTTAGGAACATAATTAACCACAACAACACCCCCCAACGATAAGAAAAACTCTAAGAGGTTACTTAAGTACATATAGTACACCCTCACTTCATCAGCTTACGAGCCCCGGGTTGACAATAAATACTAGCAATTTAGATAACACTAAATTGACTAAACATTTTGGCGCCGTTGCCGGGGAAGTGAAATTAAGTAGCCATATTCTTAGAAGAAAAAAAATATAAAAAAAAAACTTCAAGAAAAGAAGTTAATAACCTATCTAAGTATGCTCTCCTCTTGCACTTTGAAGTGATCTGGAGGATCAGAAAGGAGAAAGTTATTAATCTAATAGTTTCTTAAGTATGCTCTCTTCTTGCACCTAGAGTGAACTGGAAGATCAGAAAAAGAACTATTTAACTTGACTTGAAGATAAAATAAAAATGATATGCATAGAGCTAGAGATTCTAGGGGAAGGTTTTTAGCTAGAGCTCGAAGTTCAATTTTTACAAGTCCATCTGCTTCAAGAGATAGACAAGAGATACCTCCCTTATCTCCAACCGAAACTCCTAGTCCTGAAATTCAAGAGCCAAGAGTTGAATCTCCTATACCTTCTATTGAGTTTGAACTAGGAAGAGACTCTTCTCTTTCTCCTACCAGACAACCAATTGTAATTGAAGAAATAGACTCACCTGAAGAGGAAGGAGAAATCTCTTCTCATTCACCCTTTGTAGAAGAACCAGAAGATTTTGAAATCCCTAGGAGAATCATCATGGCAGAAGAAGAAGGAGGAGGTAGAGGTAGAGGAGGAGGAGGAAATAACAATAATAATGGAGGAGGTAGAGGTCCCATTGGAGGAAATAGAGATGGGGATAACACATTTGGGTTTCCCATTGTTGATGAGGACTCCCGAGCCACCATGAAAAACATATCACCATCCGTTCTCCCAAATTTTCATGGATTAAGAACTGAGGACCCTGAAACATTCTTGTTTGAATTTGAAGTTGTGTGTCGAACTTATGACTATCTGGATGATACTCAGAAACTCAAACTGTTCCCATCAACATTAAAAGATCAAGCTTTGAAATGGTTCATGGGGTTAGTTACTCAGTCCATTAGGACCTGGGATGAAATGAAACAAACCTTTTTGGATAGGTATTTGGACTATTGTATGCCTACTAATCATAAGGATGAGATTTTTAAAATGATGCAAAAAGAAGATGAGAGCTTAGAAGATTTACTTGAGAGATTTCAATATAATTTAAAAAGAGCAAAAATGAGCACCTTGGATGAAGAGACCTTAAAAGCCCTCTTATTAAAAGCCATTAGGGATGAATGGATAGATATCTTAAACATGATGGGGAAAGGGGATATTTCTCAACTTCCTCTCAGTGATATAGCAGAACTATGTACCCATCTCTCAAGAGGCAAATCAAAAACTCAAAAAGGGCCTAGAGATCCTTCTCTCCTTAGGGCAAATAAATCTGCAACAGGATCAGTGAGTAGGGCTGAAATCGGTAATATGCTAGATGAATTTAAAACTGACATCTTAGGGAGTCTTAGTGAACAAATTGATACCCTTAAGATTCAGAATAAACAAAAAGCAGAAGCCGAGGCTATGACCATCTTTTGCCTGAAGTGTAGAAAGAAGCATGCTTTAAGGGAATGTCCCTTGGAAGCACAAGTTGTGGAAACCTGTGTAATTTGCTCAGAAACTCATGAGACCAAGGAATGTCCTTCAATCCCTAGCCTCAAAGCAGTCTTTCAAGAAGATCCAAGTACGCTTGAATCTCTTTGTTTTGTTGCAAGAAGACCTTGGCAGGGGCAGCAAAATCAAGGGTTTAACAACTCTATGAATTTCCAGCCCCCACCAAATTGGAATCCTTGGCAACAACCTTGGTCACAACCACAAAATCCTTTCCAAGCATGGTTTCAAAGCATGCAAATGCAAAATCCTTATGGGAGATTTGCCCAATTCTATCAATATCCTCAATCCTTTCAGAATCAGCAAGCTCCCCAACTTCCAAATCAAGGTCAACAACTGTCATTACCATTCCCTCAACAACAACAACCTCCTCCACAAAATCAAAATTCTCAACTCTTGTTACAATCTCAGCAGAGGCCAAATCAACTTCCCTCTCAACCTCAACCAAACCCCAATAATAGGAATCCTCAAAATGCTTATGTGATGGAAGGTCAACCACTTATGGAAGGTCAACCATTCCCTACCTATATGGTTGTCCCTCTCAATGAGGTCCAACTCAGATCAGGTAGAATCCTAGACCAACCTTCTACAAGTGCTCAACAACCAAGCATTTCTGAGGAAGAATCTCTCAAAGCCAATAAGGGTTCTGAAGTATCCCTTCAAAACCCAAGCATTAAAGAAAAAGAAAAAGAATCAACTCCCTTAGTAGAGCAACCCACATCTTCAGCTATTCCTCCTTTTCCTGAAAGATTGCAAATTGATAAAGGAGTGGAGAAGCAGATTTGGTTGCCTGACTATAGCTTTCTAGATGAATTGAAAAATGTCTGTATCAAGATTCCCTTGTTAACAGCCATTAAGGAGATTCCCATTCTAGCAAAGACAATAAAGGAGATGAGTTTGAAAAAAACAATAAAAAGAACCAGAGACACCAAAAGGATACATCTAGTTGGAAAAATTGCAGACATTATGATGGGTAAAATTACCATGCAAAAATATGTAGATCCCGGTAGCCCTATTGTTAAAACTCATATTAATGGGGTTGAAATCCCAAATACTTTGATTGACTTCGGAGCCGCTATCAACATTATGAGTAGACAGACCTGGATCAGTGAAAGCTTCCTAATCTTCTCTTTACACCTACTTTGCTGCAACTTGCAGACAGATCAATCATTAAACCTAATGGTGTATTGGAAGACATTCCAGTCTCACTAGACTCTTGGGAATATCCAGTTGATTTTATGATTTTAACTCCCAAGAACAATCTAGGAGGACATCCTCTTATTCTAGGAAGACCTTGGCTGGCCACAGCTGATGCTTTCATAAGTTGTAGGTCGGGAGACATGTATATATCAGATGGTAATTCTACCAAGAAATTCAACTTGTATCCTCCCGCAAAGGCAATAACAGAAATAGGAGAAGATGAGTGGATTGATGATGAGGATACTCTTCAACCTGTTCTAACCATCTCTGAAATCAGTGAGGACAGTCAAATTCTAAATACATTAGAAAATTTTGAGGCACCTTTAGAATATGACTCTTCACAATTCCAGTTAGATGCAGATATTGAATATCTCTCCTCTAGACAGATGTCTCTCTTCTCAATGGAAGAGTTTGGTAGTTCTACAGTTGAAATCTTTCCAGGAAAAACATTAAACATTAACAAAAACTTGGAAAGACTACAACAAGAAGAATTAACTAAACTGTTGCAAAAACATTCCACTGCCTTTGCATGGGAATATACCGACATGAAAGGAATCGACCCTAAGACTTGTATTCATCATATTTACATTGAAGAAAACAGCAGACCTATTAGGCAGCCACAAAGACGGATGAATCCAAATCTTAGGGAAATTGTGAAAGAAGAACTTCAGAAATTGCTCAAGGTAAACTTCATTTACCCCATTTCAGATAGCCAATGGGTTTCTCCCTTGGTTATAGTGCCCAAAAAGAATGGTAAATGGAGAGTTTGCATTGACTATCGAGAATTGAACAAAGCAACCTTAAAGGATCATTTTCCTCTACCTTTTATTGATCAGGTATTAGACACTTTAGCAGGTAAAAAGTATTTCTCATTCTTGGATGGTTTTAGTGGTTACAATCAGATTCAGGTAGCACCTGAAGATCAAGACAAAACCACCTTTACTTGTCCTTGGGGGACCTTTGCCTATCGAGTACTCCCTTTTGGTTTGTGCAATGCACCAGCTACATTTCAAAGGGCTGTACTAGGAATTTTCTCAGATCTGATTCATGATTGTGTAGAGGTATACATGGACGATTTCACAGTCTATGGTAATACATTTGAAGAAGCCTTGGCAAATTTGGAAAAAGTACTGGTAAGATGCAAGGAAACAAATCTTTCTTTAAGTCATGAAAAGTGTTTTATGATGTTTACTGAAGGGATTGTTTTAGGACATCATATTTCAGGAGATGGAATCAAAGTTGATAGATCTAAAGTAGAAGTCATCTCTAAGTTACCTGTTCCAAATTGCCAAAGAGATGTTAGAAGTTTTCTTGGGTTTACTGGTTATTACAGAAGATTTATTGAAAACTTCACTAAGATAGCATCCCCTCTTTTCAAATTGCTTACTAAAGATTGTGAATTTAAATGGGATCCTGAATGTCAATCTGCCTTTGAAGCTTTAAAGACTAGAATATCTGAAGCACCCATTTTAAGGGGTCCAAATTGGAAACTCCCTTTCCACATTTCTACTGATGCTTCAGATATAGCTTTAGGAGCTGTTTTGGGACAAAAGGATTTGATCCCTTATGCCATTTATTACACGAGTAAGAATTTGACTCCTACTGAGTTAAATTATACTGTTACTGAAAAGGAGTTTCTAGCCGTTGTTCATGCTATAAACAAGTTTAGACACTATATAACCGGCTATGAAACCTTTGTCCACACTGATCACTCTGCCATTAGATACCTCATGAACAAACCCGTCACTAATGGTAGAGTTACAAGATGGCTTTTGCTTTTACAAGAATTCAACATAACTGTGTTAGATCGACCAGGTAAACAAAACACAGTAGCTGACTTCTTGTCTAGAATCCAAAACACTAATGAGGACTCTCCGGTAGAGGATAAATTTCCAGATGAGTATTTGTTTGCAGTAACTACCAAAACCCCTTGGTATGCTGATATTGCTAATTATTTAGTTACTGGAAAATTACCTTTACATTTATTTCCTAATGAGAAAAGGAAAATCATTCAGGATAGTTCACTTTATTCTTGGATTTCTAATGAATTGTTCAGAACAGGGCCAGATTTGATGATCAGAAGATGTGTACGAGAGGATGAGATGCCTGACATCCTTAAGGCATGTCATGACGAACCTTGTGGCGGACATTTTTCTGATAAGAGGACTGCCTATAAAATCCTTTCATCAGGATATTATTGGCCTTCTCTCTTTAAGGATGCAAAGAAATATGTTAAAAGGTGTGACAGTTGTCAAAGAACTGGGAGACCAACTCTTTCAAATGAAATGCCACTACAGCCACAGGTATGCATCGAACCTTTCGAGAAATGGGCTCTAGATTTTGTTGGACCAATTAATCCGCCATCCAAGCAAAATAGATATATACTGGTTTGTACTGATTATGTTACCAAGTGGGTAGAAGCTATAGCATTAACTTCTGCTACTGAAAATTCAATTGTTCAATTTCTTTTCAAGGATATTTTCACTCGTTTTGGTGTCCCAAGAGAAATTGTAACAGATCAGGGAAGCCAGTTTACATCAAGGATGGTAGAAAAGCTGATGGAGGAATATAAAATTAAGCATAGAACATCTACTCCATACCATCCGCAAGCGAATGGTCAAGTAGAATCTACAAATAAAGTTCTTGAAAGCATCATCACAAAGACTGTTCATCTTCATAGAAGAGATTGGGCAGAAAGGCTTCCTGAAGCCTTATGGGCCTATAGAACTACATGGAGGAACACTACAGGACATTCTCCCTATGAACTTGTTTATGGGAAGGAAGTCCTGTTCCCCATTGAGTTCCAAATCAAGACCTTCAAGACAGCAGTTCAATTGGGGATGAGCTTAACAGTAGCCCAGAAGCACAGATTGGACCAATTAAATGAACTAGATGAAATGAGACAAGATGCAATTCTAAGAACCGATCTAGTTCAGCACCAAAGAAGCAAATGGCATGATCGACATATCAAAGAGAAGAAGTTTCAAAAGGGTGATTGGACACTCTTGTTTGATTCAAAATTTAAGGACTTCAAAGGAAAATTTCAAACTCATTGGCTTGGGCCATATGAGATTGATGAAGTCTTTAATAATGGAGCAGTTAGAGTGAAGACTATTGATGAACTTCAAACTCCCTTTATTGTGAATGGCCACCGGTTAAAAGTCTACCACAAGCCACTCTCAAAAGAGGAGTTTGTTAAGTTATTCCAAGGCGATTCTGAAATGAGGCTGGTGGAGAAGAATTCTTCTCCTCCATCAGCCTAATCTCTGTTTCTTTCAATTTCAATAAATAAAAAAAAAAAGAAAAGAAAAAAAAAAGAAAAAAGAAAAAAAAAAAAGAAAAAAAAAAGGAAAAAAATTGAATAAATGTATGAGCCTGAAAACCAATCTCTGATTGGCAGTCTCATGCAGAAAACATAAGGTGAAAATCAGGGTCACCTGACACCTAATGTTTTCCAAAAAAAATCTCTCTCTTTCATTTCCATTTCATTTATTTCATCTCACCATTTTCTTCCATCTTACCATCTTCACTTCACCTCACCGCTTGTCACTCATTCGTTCATTCATTCCTTCATTCCATTTCACTTCATTAATAAAGTTTTTTTTAGGCAACTAAAGTATTTTATGCAGCTAGAAGACTTCATTACAGTTTCTGCAGCCATTTGACAATCCTGCAGCCTTCTGTACCTGCACAAGAAACACAGGTTGTCTGAAGAAAATATTTACAGTTTAAAATCATCAAAGACAAGGAGAAAAGATCATGTGCTAGCAATAAAGTTAACAAAAGGTTAGTAAATCATCAGAAGCCAAATCAAATGTGATCCGAGGTATGTTCAAAACTCTAAACCTATGGTTATTTCATTATGCGAACTTTCTGGGTTATGTCTTGTTGGCCACTAAACGTAATGATTACCCATTTTCTTTTTCCCATGCGACTACAAATCTCCGAATCCTCCACGTCTACCAGCTCATAATAACCACGATTTTTGAAATTACATATGGCTGTTTCGGTCATTAAGGTCTTGTACCCTAATGACGTAACCTACCGCATTACGTCTCTCAGTTCTCGTCCCGCAGCCATGTGTCACTCCACATCCGAAATTGGAGAATGTAGCC
Source organism: Pinus tabuliformis (assembly GCA_031772625.1). NCBI lineage: Eukaryota > Viridiplantae > Streptophyta > Pinopsida > Pinales > Pinaceae > Pinus > Pinus tabuliformis. The sequence goes on along the minus strand of CM062804.1, from coordinate 1,523,303,652 downwards.
GTTCCGTTCATCATTTTAAAACCCTCTATGCTCATAACACCCTATTCCTCGCCATTATCTCCCTTGTTTCGTTTTCACTCACTACGATTACCTTCATAAACCATCCTCTGTTTTCCCTCTGCCATATAGCCCGTAAACCTGTGATACAGTCGTATTACGACTGTTAGTCACCGTTTTTACCGTGTCCACGCTAATTCCACCGCTTAACTCTAAATTCAAGCCGTGAATTCCCGGTGTCTGAGGCTGTTTATGCACCGTATACCCTCTGTTCCACAGAGTCTGAACAGAGACCGAGAAGTTACTGTGTGAAATTACGGAGTTACTGTGTAAGGTCACCATCAAATTTGTGTTTAAATAGAGCTGAGGAGTCGATGGGAAAGCTTTTGAGGGCTGAACCCGAAGGTTCGAAATTCTTGGAGGCATATCCTCAGGTTGAGGAGGCACTACAAAGGGCCAATTGGTTACAATGTATCAGAAAGTTTAAGGGCTACCATAAAGAAGTAACCAAAGCCTTTGCAAGATCATTTGAGGATAAAGACAGTCAGGCAATTGTGGGTGATTTAACAATTACAGTCAGCGAAGGAAGCATAGCAAGGGCTACCTCTCTTCCACAAACCGGTGAACGTTGGTTCAAAAACCGGGCAGTCCAGGATCAACAATGGAAGCGGATTTTTAAAAACCGAGGTATGGACGCAAGTGTTTTCACCAAAGGAATTCCAATTTCCCATGTTAAAGAAGAATGGAAAATTCTATTGTTATTAGTACAAAAGTTTTTCACCTGTGAAGGGAGATTTGGAGTGTTGTATGTCTATCATGGTAAAATTATGCTGCAGTTTCAAGGAGAACATGATATAAATCTTCCTTATTTCCTATTTCAAAGCCTTAGGAAAATGTGTTCCATGGCTCAACGAAATCCACGAAATGTAGAAGCTTACCTCTGTCACCATGGTCTTGTAAAATTATTGATAGAAGAACAGTTAAAAGAAAAACAAGACACATGGGAAAAATTCCTTGTAAGGAATCATTTTGCAGAGCCTGGAGAGTCTTCTATACCTAGAAAAAGCAGAAGGAAGAGAAAGGAAAGTATCTCTGAGACTGATATCTTAGAAGGACAAACTGAGGAAGAAATAGAAGCCCATCATCCTGAACCTGAGATTGAACCCACTGAAGACAGTGCTCAAGAGGTCATCTCAGAAACCCTCGCTGAACTTGCCAAGGAAGCTGCCAAAAAGAAAAGAGAGGACAAAAAGAAACAAAAACAAGATAAGGGGAAATCCATAATCCGAGAAACTGACCAGACCCCAGAGCATTCTAGTGGTGAAGAAAGAGATAACCAGCCTTTAGCACAGAGGATAACTAAACTCCATGAGAAAACTGCCCTCTCTGAGAAAGTAAAAGCTCAAAAACCAAAGGAAAAGGCACGAAAAGAAACACATAGTGCTACCACTGTAAGAAGGAGTAGTAGACTGCAGAATAAAAGGAAAGCCACGAGGACACTCTTCGTTGATCTTAGCACACCTGAGAAGGGTGCTACACAAGCAGACCTTGAGGATAGTCCATCATCACGTGAGGCAGCTACTCCTCCAAGAGAAGACAGTCCATTTCAGCCGGAGTTTGAAACTGAAATTGAACATGAATATAGTCCAAGGAAGTCACCAATTGTTGACCCAATTCAACAAGAGGTGTACAACTATTATGAGACATTAGAGCAAAACACTGCTGGACCAAGTAATGTCATACCTCATGAGCAGCAAATAGATTTACTTAGACAAGAAATCTATGAACTTGAAGTGCTGAACCGTCACATTAAACAGAGAAATGAAGAAATGAAGCAGCAAGCTGATATTGCCAAGGCAATCCAAGATAATACCTATCTTCACATGAGCATGTGGCAGAAGAAACACAGCAAACTCAAGAAGAGATGCAGAAGGCTGAACAGAGCCTTAATTAATTTGAAATTCAGATGCATGTTCAAGAGGCCAAAGGTTAATGTTTCTACACAAAGGAAGAGAAGGAGGTTGGATGTCCTAGCTGAGGCATCCCAGCAGATGGACTGAATTGTGTTTTCATTGCATGAGGACATGCAATACCCTCGGAGTGGGGGTATGTAGAACCTCTATTCTACACCTATTTGTCTACCATTTTCCTCCACTTTTCCTTATCTTTCCTTCACTTTTGCCTCATTCTCACCATAAAACCTCTCAGATCATTACATTCAGTGTCAATAAGCATGATCAAGCAAGTTTTGCTAATGGATGACTATTTGTTTAGTTTTTGACTTACTTACAGGAATCCCGCAGCTATCTGATGATCCCGCAGCTATCTGAAGATCCTGCAGCCTTTTTGTTAAACACTATGATCCACTTGTCGGTTTGCTAGACGGGCCACATGGGCACTCAGGTATCAGTGTGCTCGAGGTTCCTGTCCCATTGTTCCAGCCATCCACGTCACTTTCACCCATGGTCAAAGCTGGTTTAGCCACAGTCAACTCAAGGTGGTTTAAACGGTGTTTGAGAGCTGTTTGGTCACGTCACCTTAAATGGTGATCTGTCTATGTTCTACAGATGGCAGAGGACGCAATCTAACATAGGATTTATTATCCATGTCGACAGAACCACTAAACTCGTCCACGCAGCCGTGATGTGTCAAAGGACCTTTAATACGCATATTGTTTTATTGTTTTTCTGTTAACTAGCTGTACGCGTAGGCTATCTTAGAAGCTCCTATAAATTGATGCGTCTGCGTACGCTCAAAGAACTTTGGATTAGTTGTAATTTGCTGCACTTGTGTTGAATTTAGAAGCGTTTGTGAACTCTGTTTTCTAGTGCTATTCCAACACTCTGTTTTGTAAACTTTTTGCAAATGGAGGAATCAATATAGCACTGTTTTGAAGTTTCCAGATCTTTGAGTTCTCTTGTGGCTGAATGAACAGAGGGCCCCTGCTCATCTCAGCCTTTGTAAAGTATTTCATGTGCAGCATTTCATTATTTTCTTATTTGTTTCCTTAAGCATGTATAGTTTCATTTACTTGTTTTCCTTTATTTTCAGCTGATCAGTGTTATTTCTTTGCAGGTTTCTTTTAGCCCGGGATTTATTTTTATATGTGTTGTGTTTGCTTTACAACTAATGGTATTTGAAGTTGACAATTCAAGTGCTACCTTTTGTCTTTATAGTTAGTTTTTAATCTTATTTCTCAAAGAGCTGTTAATATACATGAATGATCTTCATCATAAACTGTTATCTTTTAAGATCAAAATATCACTAACTTGCAGCTGGTTTGGGTGCTTTTTGGACTGTTCTTAAGCTACTTTCTTTCCGTACTTTACACAGTACATGTGCTTTGAAGTATCGAGTTAGAAAGAGTAAATCATTACCACTAGTCTTTAAAGTAGAAGTTTTGATTTTAAAGTGCTTCCTAGACTATTTCTTCACTACTTTCTAATCATGCTTTCCATAGTACATATGGCTGAAGTAGAGAATTAGAAATAGCAAATTATTATCATTAGTCTTTCAAGCATATTTTTCTCACTTTTATAATTCCACTTAAGCTACTTTCTTTCCGTGCTTTACACAGTACATGTGCTTTGAGGCATCGAGTTAGAGAGAGATAATCTTTATTCTTGGGTTTTAAAAGTGATTCTCTTTTCTTTCATTAGCAGCAACTTGAACGGTGTCTAGTGCCATTGGTAGTGGTCATTTGCTTTCAAGTTTATTTCAAGTCATTTCAATTCATTTATTCTTTCCAAGCATTTCCTTTCAAGCAATTAGTTAGAGATCACTCCACACACACTTCCACTCATTTAGAATTCACTCTACCCACACACCATCACTCACTTGTTTATAAATTCTCACTCCATCTTAGGAACATAATTAACCACAACAACACCCCCCAACGATAAGAAAAACTCTAAGAGGTTACTTAAGTACATATAGTACACCCTCACTTCATCAGCTTACGAGCCCCGGGTTGACAATAAATACTAGCAATTTAGATAACACTAAATTGACTAAACAGAGAATCTACATCCCATGAGATGACATTAATAACAAGATCTCACGAGAAAATATTAAACTAGCCAAAATCAAAAATATCGCCCGGGTGAAAACAACATGACATAACCATTAGCGTAGGTTGAAGTGTCCTATTCACCATACTTAACTTTGAGCTCTGAAAAGATTGGGAAACAAACTGAGAAAACATGATCAATTGATTTTCTAAACAAGAGTCATCATTCAAATCATGAGATTCGTAAGGGAATTGAGGTTGATCAGATAGATTTTTGATATTACCACAAAAATCTTCAATGATAAGCATGTCATATTCTTTATCAAAACAAGATATACTTGAAAGGAAATCTTCAATAATCACATCAGACTCCATTTGAAACTTTCACAAATCTAAATCTTCTTGCAGGAACAAAGATTCATCCATGAGACTTGAACAATCATCACCATACAATTCAGAAAAAAGGAAATGATCAGGGTCATGGTTGTCTAAGGATTCAACTTGATTAACAGGTTGAGGGTCGATAAGAGAAATATCAAGATTCGAATATGATTTATTGATAGGATTAGACAAATCATCATCAAGGGAAATATGTGAAAGAAAAATTAATTCCTTATCAGCAAATTGACCTTCTGATTTATTGATCAGTTCGGGTTCAAAGTACGGAACATCAAAATTAGAGGCACAAGGAGTACAAGAAACATCGGATTTGTCTTCAGGATGTTGAAGTTCCTTTTGAACAGGAGAACATGATGAATCTATTTCAAAATATTTTCTTGAAATTTTGACTAAGAAATGAAACTTTTCATCCAAAAATTACCAGTCCACATCCTCATCCACAAATTCATAAAAGATATGAAGGAACCAATCAACAAACTATTTAAGAGATTCATTTGATTCCATTCTAAGTTGATTGACTTCATTAAGAACATCTTGATTCTCATACTTACCGAAAACATGATGAATCTCATTAACCAAATTCTTAAGAGATGACATAGAAGTAGTGGGTAAAGAATAACACCATTGCTTAGCACGACCATCCAATGTAAGGGTGAACAACCTTGCAAGGGTTTCTTCAGAATAAACTCCACTTGAAAAAAAAATTGAACAAACCCAATTACATAATCAAGGAATTGTGTTGCACCCTTTCCATTGAATTTCAGATGTGATAAGTTATGCAAAAATTCCATAGGGATTGAAAGATATAAAGCTTCAGAAAAACACCTCAAGATTATGATCTTGAATGAAGCCATTAAGGTGAGATATTCAAACAGACTTCACAGGCTCAACTTGTCATCTGGCCCTTCTTCTAGTTCCAAAATGTTGACGATCTTGGATCTCGCCAACATGTAAGGGAATCTCCCTAATGTAAGTTCCCAATTAGACCTCACATCATTTGGTGTAGAAGTTCGATCTAGCTATATGGCTTGGCCACCATTGCAAAGGTTTCAGAGATGTGACTTGGTTACAACACATACACAAGATATCACAAACACATCTTTGGGGAAACAAGCATGTAAGCTTTGTGTTACACCAAATGTAAGATACACAAGGAACTTCCATGGCTGGTGAAGGAAAACGAGCCTTCGATTAGGGAAGTAATAGTACTATCCTAAGGGAAACCTAGGAGTGAAGAGAAAGTCTTGTTGATTACCTACATATTAGCCCACAAGATAAACAACAATCATGAATCATAAAAGCACTCATTCAACAATAACCATATCTAAGCAACAAAATATTTCATTAGACTTAGTATGAATTAAGTCAACATATACCACAAACATAACAAGAATAGTCCTACTACATGCATGGAGAAGTGTTGGCTCATATAGCTTCCAATTATAAATGAAAGATCCCAAGTACATTTTTACATAGATGAAACACTAGATCCATTAGTGGAGCATGAAGCCACAAATTTCTTCTCCCAAGAATGATTTATCTCTTATGCACTACAAGAGAAGCCAAGGCAAGACTCCAAGAATCCAATCCTTTTACTTGATCTATGAGGAGCTATTTCTAACAAATGACAATGACTTTTGAGCTTCCTTATGACTCTTCAACTCCTATGACCTATGGGCTTATTTACAACTTTTCATATTCTCTACATGACCCTTTACATTCCATATGTGGATTTTCACATTCCACATGTGCATATTGGACTCCATTACATGCAACTTATTAAAAAAGACAAATTACATATAAGACGGTGGCTATATGAGACAAAATTGCTAATCAAATTGACAAGTCATTTCCTTCCTCATGGAGCTCATTGGTGATATATGTGTGCCATGCTCTGAACTTGGTAGAGATGACTTTAATCTGAACCAGCAAGTCCAATGCATATCGTATCTTCACCTCCAATGCTTCTATCAATATACTCTTAGAGCTTGATTATACATTATGCTATATCCATGACAGTTTTATGTGAGCTTTGACTGGTCCAATGGTATATTATAGAATGATATCTTTGGTGATCTCCAAACCTTCTTGTTCTAATGCTTTCTTGATATTGTTAGTGTCAGTGTCTTCACACTTCCGTCAGTGATCAAATTGCTCTTTTGCATCCATGTTAGGTGTCTCATTCGATCAACTGCATTCCATTAGGTCATGGATCAACTGATGGTAGTTGTTTCATTCAGTTTCCCTCATGTCATATACATGTTGACTATTCAAACATATTTTCAATCATTCATAGTCATTCCAGTTCATTTCATTTTTAACCAGTCCTAGGGTTTAGTTTCATTAGGTCTTACAGTTTGTCATCATGGTCATTCAGAATAAATAAAGTGGTCAACAGACACATGAGGAGGTTAATAACGGTCAGAAAAGTCAAAAATTGTTAATTTCTAAGCTTAATGAAGTTCTAACCTCAAAACTTGTTTTGAGGTAAAATAGAGCATTGGTATTTTTCATGTAATTTTATGTAATTTTATGGTTTCTATATGTAATAAATGATCACATGCTGCTCCTGGTCACCTGATGACATTGCCAAGCACCTGCCACTGCAAAACTCAAGTCATCTTGAGCACCAATCCGCCTACAAAAGCGAAAGAGAACAAACCCTAATTTCCTCTCCCACTGAGCTAGGGTTGGCTATGGGATCAAAGATATCTGAGCAGAGGAGGCATAAGGGATATCAGAAGGTATGAGGCCATTTCATATGATCAAACATCAGATCTACACCATTTTTTGAGAAGTCATTCCAAGGAACAAGCTATTCATCACACATAAGGGACGGTTTTTCTTCAAACTGTGTTTCTGAAAAAGAAAAGACGAATTTGGAAAAAGTTAGAGAGTTTTTTGTCCCTCAGTCACCCAATAAGAAAAGCCTCTTTCATTTTTTACACAGCTATCATGGTTTTAGAGAAATGTCAAAAATACAGTTGCCTCAGGAGAGTTAATGCACCTCCGGAGTGACCTTTGGAAAATCAATATTTCTCTTAGCTTGGTTGGCCAAATGACTTTCTAGAGGAGTAAAATTATAACTAGACACAAATATATTTCCAATGAGATATCATGAGCTCAATTTGGAGTTTAGGAAGACCTTCAAAATTTGACTGCAACAGCACTCTGCATTTAGTCAGACTCATTTTGCACATTTTGACCAGTCTTGGGAGATTGGACTTTTGACAAGGCAAATGACCTCCAAATTGGAAAATTCAAGATGTTATGGAAATTAAACTCGATAAGCTTTCCAACGAGCTATCAAACGCCCAATTTGGAAATCGGGAAGGCCTCCAAAAGTGGTCTGCAAAAGGCACTGCGCATAGGATCAATGGCGCTGCGCACCTGGCAAAGTTTGACAATGTAAAATTAAACTGGCACTGCGCACCTGTGTGAGGGTGCTACACACATATTGGGGAGACTCAAAAACTTCTTAACTACATCAAATTTCATCTAAATCTCTTGAATACCTTTGTCCAAGTAAGTATAGCCATCCTTATTGCTAATGAGGAATTAGTGCTTGGTTTCTTGGGTTGTGTGGTCTCATCTAAAGCAAACCCTAGTATCTATGAATTTCTTCTCAAAACCCTAGTCAATCACTAAAACACCTCTCACAAGTTATAAAACACCTACTGTTGCTCTCCTATTCCATTCTTTACTTATTTTCCTAAGTTCCCTCCCCTATCCTTAGTTCACTAGAGCTCATTTCCCAAAGCCCTACCCTCCTTATAAAACCCTCGCCCTATACACTATTCCCAAACCCTAATTCCCAAATCCTACATTTTCACCACACCTACTTCCCTACCAAACCCTTATCCCACATTCTAAACCCTACTCATTCCCCTCGTTCCCTAAACCCCAAAACTTCCACTCCTTCAAGCACTCACACCCCCATACACCTCACTCACCTTATCTTTTCAAAATCTCTTCATACTAATCTTGTCCCCACCTCATTTCTTTATTTCTCATCTAGCTACTACATCACCAAAACCCATGGAGAGAGACACAGCCTATGAGAGGGTGGAGGAAACTTTCGTGACAGTTCTAGGGAAAGACATGTGCCAAGGAGAGCCTTGAGGAACAAGAAAGAACATGATAAACTCAAAATCTAGCACCTAAAAAGGATCCCTCATGCCAAATTTCAGGAAATTTTGAGCAATTTTTGTCATTTTTGAATTTTTGAAATTAAAAAACAGGCTTCTCCTGGGGACACTTTCTTGAAAAAAAAGTTTATATTTTTGGAATCAGAATAGAAAAATATGGAAGCTCAAAAGTGGCTAATAATTTTGGACAAGTTCTAGGTCTCCAAAAGGGAAAAAAACACCCAAAAAGTGCCCTCTCTGCCACTTTTTTGCCACACGGGAAGAAGTCTTGGGAGAATCAGTTTTTGGAGGGGAAAATGGACTCCAAAATCAGAAATTCAGGTTGTTCCAGAAAGTGGACTCATCAAGCTTTCCAACAAGCTATCCTACACCTAATTTGGACTACAAGAAGCCTTCCAAAATTGGCCTAGAAAAAGCGTTGCGCATAGGATCAATGGCGCTGCGCATAGGATGAATTTTGCCAGTTTTGCCTGATTTTCCAGATTTCGCCTAGTTTTCTCTATAGTTGACTTTTCTTGCTCTCTTGGTGAAATTAGCATGGTAAATGATGTAATTTGATGTAATTATGGATGTAAAACACTTAATAGGGTAGATACATCAAGTCAAAGGTGGTTTTGAACTGAATGAATTGGTTTCCTTGGTTTTAGAGGCAAGTTGTTCCACTGCCTATATTCCTGTTCTTAGTTTAGATATGGTTGAAACCACCCATTTTCTCATGGATTTGACCCTGATAGCTAGCTTTAGTAGTTTCCTTGCCTATATCATGTACTTTTTTATTCATTTGTAAAGGTTGGACTTTGGCAGAAGTGTTAGATTCACTGAACATTTTGTATCAACAATTGGCAAGGAATAAAACCAGGTTTCACAACTATTTTTGTGGGATTCTTGTGATAGTGAGTTTATGTATTGTTTCTTCTTTGTAATGAGTTTTTTGATGTTTTATATGTATCCACATCTCTCTCTTTCCTATAAACTAAATTAATCAAGGTGAATAGACAAAATACACTAGATTTACAGTGCTTTGTCTTGGGAATGCATTTAGTTTTCAATGTTTTCACTGTTTGAAGAGGATTCATAGTTTCTTGTGCCCTCCTCAACTCCTCAGTTGTCTTACTCTACCATCTCAATCCATTGCTAGTACATAAATGCTTGTCTACCTCACCCCACAGAACATGACTGTATCCCTGAGTTGATTTCCCAAACCCAAGCTGCCTTCTCCAATTGATCCAACAACCAAACCTAAAATCAAACCAGAAACCCTAATCTACTATACCTAGCCTAAAATCAACATTCATTTCAGTCATCTCAAGCCCTAGTTGCCAATATCCTAATTGAGATTGACAAGGAGAGAGCCCTCTCCCGACCTGGTAGGGCTAGCTACCAGGTTAAGCATGTTTTGATGTTACCCTAGACCTGCCTTCCTTCAACCTAAGGTATATTTAGGCACTAACATAGTAGTGACCATACTGGGGACGTAGTTTTATGTTCCTCAGTAAAATGTATCAAGTTCAAATCTGATTTTTGATGGTGGACAACGATCAAACACCGAAAGGCTGAAATCATTCACCTGGCGATTCTAAATTAGTTTCGAGATCAGATCCAAGGACTCCACTGGAGGATGAACCTGACCAGTAGAAACATGAAAGGAAAATATGGAAATATCAAGTATTCAAGTTGGAATTTCATCCAAGACATTATGTTCTTTGTTATAAATTATTTCTTCTCTTTTCCCGAGAATGTCAAGAAGGCTTTGCAAAGTATATTGTTGGGTCCCTATAATACTAGTGATTACCCCATTACTATTGTAGTTATACCCCTTATTTATATTGTTGTGCCCCTATTACCCCCATATTGTTATTTCTGTGCCCCTTAGAATCCCTCTATTGTTATTTTTGTGGCTTTATATTATTATTGTTAGGTCGGCTAGATTATATTGTGACTCCTTAGACTCCTATATATAGGAAGGAGGTTTTGTCATTTGTATCATCCAAGAATTGTTCATTTATGTAATGTAAAGGAGGTTTCCCCCTCGAAGAGGCTGAATTCTAAGGCGTTGATCTATCTTTTCTATCTTTTCTTGAGCTGGTTTCATAACATTTGGTATCAGAGCTTTGGATTCTAGGGTTTCGCTGCTCCAAACAGGTCATCGTGGAATTTTCGCTATAACTTTTTTTCTGTGACGTTTCAGAAGTTGCAAAAAAAACCCATTTGAGAAGAATTCACGCTGAACCTTGGGTCCAAATTTCAGAGCTTTTCGCGTGATATTTGCGGAGATATGTTCTGAGGAAGTTGGTCTTTTTGCAGACTCCTGAATTACATTCAAAACAGGTGACCTAGGGAAAATCGTCATAACTTTCTCTCTGGGGATCGGATTGAAATTTCGTAAGAAGGTACAGAAAGAGGACAGATTGTAGTTTCTTGTATGTGTGTTTCAATTCAAAGGTTGAAACAGTGACTCGTGGCACGTTGTACAAGTTCGCTCTACTGAACCAGTCTAAAAGCAAGTCACTGTGGGAGATTTCACATAACTCTTCCTTGGAGAATCCAATTTGGCTCAGACTTGTGGCATTGGAAAGAGGACGCAGAAGGCTACTACAGGTAGCAATTTCAGAATTGGATGATCCAAAATTATAGAGATACATCAGATTCAATATCAGGCTTCTATAAAGCGAAAAAAAGTGTAGTTTTTTTTTTAATTTTTGTGTAAGCTTGGTTTAACGGAATTCAAAGGGCATAGTAAAGCATTATTATCGGTAACTGATGCCCCGGGGAAAGAAAATTCAAACACCTAGTAAGGAACCTGAAAGCTCTAGCATGACTCATGAAGAAGAGGAAGAAATGCTACATGATATATCAAAATTACAAGAACAAGTGCAACAAATGTCACGCTCACAAAAGCTAACAGAAGCTAAGATAAGTGGCGTGGAATCTAAGATAAATGGCATGGAATCTAAGATAAAGGGCATGGAAGCTAAGATGGAGGATTCGATGGCAGATTTGAAGATAGATTTGAAGACAGACATGGAAGAATTGAAGAAGTTGCTACAAGAAAGGGTCACTAATGGTGAAAAGGTAGTAAAGGAAACTCATGATGAGAACAAAAGAAATGTTAATCATGATTCCATAGATGCTAATGTTGGATCGAAGAATCACCATATTCCAAAAATCGATATGAGGAAGTTTGATGGCAAGGATCCCGCCACATGGATATTACAGATGGAGCAATTCTTCGATCTCAATAATGTGCAAAACGCACAAAAGGTACGTATGGCAACTGTATATTTGGAACCAAATCAGTTTGTATGGTATCAATGGCTTTGCTCTCGTAAACAATTTATCACTTGGGCAATTTTTACGGAAGAATTGATAGCACATTATGAAGATACAAAAAGCAACACTTTTTTTAGCCAATTGATAAGTCTCAAACAAAAGGGTTCAGTAATGGAGCACATTGAGGAGTTCCAAAAATTGAACATAAGGGTAAAAGATATTCCAGAGGAGCATAGGATTGATGTGTTCATAGGGTCTTTAAAGGATAATATCCAACATGATGTTCGCCTTTGGGAACCTGATTCATTAGAGAAGGCATTCAGGTTAGCAAGAAAAATGGAAAGCAAAATTATGGCAACCAGGAAGCATACCACTCACAACTATAAAGATGGAAGTGTTGTTGCCCCTAGTCTTCCACAACCTATAAGGTTGACACCACAACAATTGGAAGAAAAAAGAGCAAAAGGGCTTTGTTACAGTTGTGATAGCAAATACACTAAAGGTCATAAGTGTGCTGAGAAGAAATTATTCTACATAGATTGTGAAGAGGAAGAAGAAAAGGAGCAAGAAAGGTCAAAAGAAGAAGATATACTCCAGGAACAAAGCCTAGATGAAGAAAAATAAATCCGACCATATCTTGTAATGCATTGGCGGGAATTACCACTCCTCAAACCATCAAGATAGAAGGACAAATCAAGAAGAAAAAGGTAATAGTGTTGATTGATTCAGGAAGCACCCACAATTTTATTCATTGTAGGGTAGCAAAAGAATTGAATTGCTTCCTATATCCAGCACCAGAGTGTCAAGTGATGATTGCAAATGGAGGAACAATAAATTGCTCTGGAAAGTGCCATAATATCAAGCTATCCATGGGAGAATATGTATTGACTAGCCCAATGCTTTCCATTCCAATGGGAGGTGCTGATGTTGTACTAGGAGTCCAATGGCTACAATCCTTGGGTACAATAGCTTTTAATTTTCAAGAACTTTTCATCAAATTTTCTACGGAAGGAAAGGAAGTTGAATTAAGGGGTATTGCAGGGAAACCAGGAAAGATAATCAGCTCTAATGGCATGACAAAGCTTCTAAAAAGGAGCAAAGAGGTGTAATTGCACAATTATGTTCGCTAGATGTTTCCACATTGGAATCATCTATTTCTCCAGATCTCCAAAAAGTCCTGGACAATCATTCCAAGGTATTTGAGACTCCCAAAGGTCTCCCACCTATGCGTGATCATGATCATGCTATTCATCTGATTCCAGGAAGTGTTCCTCCAAACATCAGGCCGTACAGATATCCCTATGCCCAAAAAAGTGAAATTGAACGTATGGTTGCAGAAATGCTAGAGGCTGGTATAATTCAACCAAGTCAAAGTTCTTTCTCAGCTCCAGTAGTATTGGTGCACAAGAAGGATGGATCATGGCGCATGTGTCCAGATTATAGGGAGCTCAACAAGCTCACTATTAAAGATAAGTTCCCCATTCCTGTTATTGATGAATTATTGGATGAATTGCATGGATCAATTTACTTCACCAAGTTGGATCTTCGTTCGGGATATCATCAAATCAGAATGAAGATTGAAGACATTCCGAAAACAGCATTTAGAACTCATGAGGGTCATTATGAATTTTTGGTCATGCCTTTTGGCCTTACCAATGCACCTTCAACATTTCAAGGTTTGATGAATTCAATTTTCAAACCATTCCTTAGAAAATTTGTGTTAGTATTTTTTGATGATATACTAATCTACAGCAAGTCTTGGAAGGATCATGTTGAACATGTTGACAGTGTGCTACAACTATTGGAGGAGAAACAATTATATGCAAAAAGATCCAAATGTTTCTTTGGAGTCCAGGAGGTGGAATATTTGGGTCATATTGTATCTCATGAAGGAGTTAAGGTAGACCCTAGCAAAATTAAAGCCATTAAGGAATGGAAAATCCCCACATCCATAAAGCATCTGCGAGGATTTCTTGGGTTGACAGGGTATTATCGCAAGTTTGTTAAGAATTATGGGAGAATAGCAGCACCTCTAACAACATTATTGAAGAAAGATTCATTTTCATGGACTCCGGAAGCAACAAAGGCCTTTGAACATCTTAAAGAGGCAATGTGCCAAGCACCGGTCTTAGCTACACCGAACTTCACAAAAACCTTTATTGTGGAATGTGATGCTTCAGGAAATGGAATTGGTGTTGTTCTAATGCAAGATGAAAGACCCATTGCTTTTGAAAGTCGTCCAATCAAGGGAAAGTTTTTAAGCAAAGCTATTTATGAGAAGGAAATGTTGGCAATACTCCATGCACTTAAGAAATGGCGACCCTACCTAATGGGAAGACACTTCAAGGTAAAAACAGATCATGATAGCCTTAAATACTTTTTAGAACAAAGATTATCCTCTGAAGAGCAACAAAAGTGGGTCACAAAGATGTTGGGTTATGACTTTGAAATCATCTACAAAAAAGGGAAGCAAAATGTGGTGGCAGATGCACTCTCAAGAAAGGATGAGGATGTGGAAGCATTGTTGTGTGCCATTTCTATTATCCAACCAGATTGGATAAACGAAGCAAGGGAGGAATGGAAGAATGATGAAGAAGTGTGGGCACTTATTCGAAAGCTACAACAAGATTCCAGTACTTCTGATACATTTAGCTGGCAAAATGATTCGTTATGGTACAAAGATCGCTTATACCTTTGTAAGAATTCCCAGCTAAAACAAAAGATTCTTATGGAATTGCACACTTCTCCCTTAGGAGGGCACTCAGGATTTTTAAAAACTTACCACAGGGTTAAGAAGGAATTTTTTTGGGATGGCCTTAAATCAGATATTCAAAAGTTTGTGGCGGAATGTTTGGTTTGCCAGCAAAATAAAGTTGAAACAATTAAGACACCGGGTCTATTACAACCTTTATCCATTCCAAGCCAACGTTGGGAGGAGGTTTCAATGGATTTTATCACAGGTTTACCCAAGTCTGAAGGAAAGAGTGTCATCATGGTGGTAGTTGACAGACTTACCAAGTATGCACACTTTTGTGCATTATCACATCCATTTAAAGCCAGTACAGTTTCTACTGCATTTATGGAAACAGTTCAAAAGCTACATGGAAACCCAAAGATTATTGTAAGTGACAGAGATCCCATTTTCACTGGAAATTTTTGGACATAATTATTTTCTTGTCTTGGTACTCAGTTAGCTCATAGCTCATCTTATCATCCTCAATCTGATGGGCAAACTGAGATAGTAAACAAATGTTTGGAAGGATATCTTCGTTGCTTTGTATCTGATAAACAGACACAATGGGTCAAATGGTTGCCTCTGGCTGAATGGTGGTATAACACTTCCTTCCATACAACAACAAAAATGACCCCATTTATGGCACTTTATGGGTATCAACCACCATCCATCACATCATATTTAAGAGAAAATTCTAAGGTTCAGGCAGTGGAACATCACATCGAACATCAACAACAAGTCCTCCAACTCTTAAAGGATAACCTCGTGTTGGCACAAAATAGAATGAAACAACAGGCAGATCAACATCGCAGTGAAAGAAGTTTTGATGTAGGTGATTGGGTATTCCTACGGCTACAACCATATAAGCAAATGTCCCTAAAGCAAGCTAAGAAGGATAATAAATTATCACCAAAGTATTATGGTCCGTACAAGGTGTTGCAAAAGATTGGTACTATGGCATACAAATTGGAGCTTCCTGCAGCTTCTCGATTGCACCCAGTTTTCCATGTTTCATGTTTAAAGAAGGTTATAGGTGACAAGCTCCCAATTCAAACAATATTGCCAGAACTTGACGAGGAAGGAAAAATTATATTGGAACCGGAAGCAGTCACAGAAACAAGAACTCGACAGCTACGAAATCGATCAATTTCAGAGTATCTTATCAAGTGGAAGAACTTATCCGCTGAAGATTCCACATGGGAGGATGAGAATTTTATGCAGAAGTATCCAGAACTACTCAAGCGTTGAGGACAACACTTTTTTGAAGGAGAGGGGCATGTTGGGTCCCTATAATACTAGTGATTACCCCATTACTATTGTAGTTATACCCCTTATTTATATTGTTGTGCCCCTATTACCCCCATATTGTTATTTTTGTGCCCCATAGAATCCCTCTATTGTTATTTTTGTGGCTTTATATTATTATTGTTAGGTTGGCTGGATTATATTGTGACTCCTTAGACTCCTATATATAGGAAGGAGGTTTTGTCATTTGTATCATCCAAGAATTGTTCATTTATGTAATGTAAAGGAGGTTTCCCCTCGAAGAGGCTGAATTCTAAGGCGTTGATCTATCTTTTCTATCTTTTCTTGAGCTGGTTTCATAACATATATTGTATTTGAGAAAAGATCCTCGGCCTGCATTTGATTCCTTCCCTTTGAAGATTGTGAATACCAAAGATTTGCATGCCTTTGAGCTTGATCAAGATCCTTTTTCTGAAGCTTGTGATGATCTTCTTCAAACTAATGAGCCTCAAGAGACCAAGACTGATTCTACACCTTCCGTACATACCCCTATACCTTGTAAAATTCCAAATCGATATAAGCCTCTGATTTTACCTCCTATATCCCATGCTTTTCCTAAAAATCATGACCTATATCTACCAAGATTTGATGGTGAACGCGACAACATCATTGGTGAGAGACATGTATTGAATTTGAGTCTTTTCTTGATCTTTTTGAAGTTGATGAAGAAGATGTTAGTATTAGGATTTTTGCTCTTTCTTTGCAAGGAAAAGTCAATAGTTGGTTCAAAACCCTACCTAATGCAAGCATCTCAGATTTCCAGTAGTTCGTCAAAGTTTTCCTCGACAAGTAGGTGGTCAGACATAGCCCTTTCTTGAAACTAGAAGAATATAACCAGCCGAAAAGATTGCCAGGGGAGACAGAACAACAATTTTCTGCCAGATTTAACCAAGTCTATTTTTCGATGCCAGTTAATATAATGCCTCCTCCTGGATCCGCTCACTTGCACTACCCAGAAGCCTTTGATCCGGAAATGGAGTTTCAGCTGAGAGAAAGGAACCTTGCAGCACTTGAAGAGATGCAGAACAGTGCAGTAGATGTAGAGGCTCATTTTTTTATCAAAAGGGCAAAGCTAAAGGAAGAAGAGGTGAAAAACATAGATCCAGAGAAATCGACATCTTTAGAGGTAAAGCTTGACATTTTGGTAAGTGCAGTGGAAGAGATGATGCAAAAGATCACTACAAGAAGTGAGTATGATGTTTAAGACCATGGCTCATTGATTGAAAAAAAACAGGTTGTTGATCCAAAACATTTTGTTTCTTATCCTAGTTGTCATAGACTTGATAATGATTGTTTTATAGATCATCTTGGAGAAGAGATATCTGTTTATATGACATGTATGCTTGATGATGTGTTTTATACTGATGATTTGCCTCAGTTTGATTAGTATGATGATGATGTTGTTCTCCAAATAGAAGCTAGTCTTGCAGACAAATCAGCAGCTAGTTTGTGGGAGGAGGAAGTTCACTTTCCGCAGTTCGAGTACGGAGATCAGCCATTGCATATCAACTATGGAAGTGAGGAGGAAAGTGCAGCAAATTTTGAAGTAAGTGAAGCATCTTTTCCTTTTTGTTTTGCTTCGTTTCAATTCATCAGAGACAACTTTCACGCAATCATAAATCAATCATCGATAAGTTTTGATCTGGACCATCTTGAGGGCAATGAAATCCTTGTTCAAGACTTTTCATATCCAGAGTTGCAGCCTCCGAATGCCATTGATTTTCAAGTTGCAGATGAAGACTTGGAAGCTGGACTATATGATCGAATGATGCAAGATGATTATGTACCATTCTGTTTTGAATCATTTCATTTTTTGAAGGAAAATTTGCATTATATTCAAATGGGCAGCCTGTAGGAAAGCATGCAATCTCATCGGAATCAATAGAAAATAGGTTGCAGCAGTATTTTCAAATTTTTAATGATCCAATCATTGATGTGTTGGATGATATCTGTAGTCAAATTCCTTCTCCATTAGCTACCTGCGAGCTTGAAACAAGTATTGATACAAACTTGATCTGGCAGTCGATTTCTTTGTCATTTTCAGCAGGAGTCTCATCACAAGTCTCAAACAAAAGTTTGCATTCATGGTACGAGGAGAAGAAAAGTAATCCATTGGATGAGCTAAGTCCCAATGCACATGAATTTCAAGATCCTTATGCATTGTTTTTGGAGTCATAAAGAGAATCCATATCATTCAACGAATCTATTTACAAGTTTTCATGGGAGTTGCCTTTCAGTATTTCTCTCTTGTTTTTCATAAGCAAACACTTGTGGAGAATGCAAACAGTATCCAGAATGCTTACTTGGTTGCATTGGTTGTTTCATTTCACTTGATTAGGTGATGAATGGAACAACTACAGTAGGTTTTATTGAATAAGCTCCATTTTGAGCATATTTTCCAGTTTGTCAGTTGTGTTTTAGTATTGCATCAGTTTCATTTCAGTTTTGAGTCTTGAGTCTTGAGTTTTGATTTTTTTTTTGCCAAGATATTGATTCCATATTGCCCAATGGATAAGGCACTGGTCTGCTCTCCCAAAGATCTGCGGTTCTTGGCACCTCCAAGGAGCTACCATCCCCATTGGAGCCAATGTTAGTGTCAGTGTCTTCACACTTCCATCAGTGATCAAATTGCTCTTTTGCATTCATGTTAGGTGTCTCATTCGATCAGCTGCATTCCATTAGGTCATGGATCAACTGATGGTAGTGGTTTCATTTCAGTTTCCCTCATGTCATATACCTGCTGACTGTTCAAACATCTTTTCAGTCATTCATAGTCATTCCAGTTCATTTCATTTTTAACCAGTCCTAGGGTTTAGTTTCATTAGGTCTTAGGGTTTGTCATCATGGTCATTCAGAATAAATAAAGTGGTCAACAGACACATGAGGAGGTTAATAATGATCAAAAAAGTCAAAAATTGTTAATTTGTAAGCTTAATGAAGTTCTAACCTCAAAACTTGTTTTGAGGTAAAACAGAGCATTGGTATTTTTCATGTAATTTTATGGTTTCTATATGTAATAAATGATCACATGCTGCTCCTGGTCACCTGATGACATTGCCAAGCACCTGCCACTGCAAAAATCAAGTCATCTTGAGCACCAATCCGCCTGCAAAAGCAAAAGAGAACAAACCCTAATTTCCTCTCCCACTGAGCTACGGTTGGCTATGGGATCAGAGATATCTGAGTAGAGGAGGCATAAGGGATATCAGAAGGTATGAGGCCATTTCATATCATCAAACATTAGATCTCCACCATTTGTCGAGAAGTCATTCCAAGGAACAAGCCATTCATCACACATAAGGGACGGTTTTTCTTCAAACTGTGTTTCTAAGAAACAAAATATGAATTTGGAAAAAGTGAGAGATTTTTTTGTCCCTCAATGATGCAAGAATAAAAGCCTCTTTCATTTTGTACACAGATGTCATGGTTTTAGAGAAATGTCAAAAATATAGTTGCCTCAAGAGAGTTAATGCACCTCTGGAGTGACCTTGGGAAAATCAAGATTTATCCTAGCTTGGTTGGCCAAATGACTTTTTGGAGGAGTAAAATGATAACTAGACACAAATAGATTTCCAATGAGCTATCATGAGCTCAATTTGGAGTTGAGGAAGACCTTCACAAGTTGACTGCAAGAGCATTATGCATTTAGGCAGCCTCATTTTGCACATTTTGACAAGTTTTGGGAGATTTGAATTTTGACAAAGAAAATGACCTCCAAATTTGAAAATTCAAGATGTTCTAGAAATTAGACTTGATATGATTTCCAACGAGCTATCACATGCCCAATTTGGACACCAGGAAGGCCTCCAAAAGTGGTATGCAAAAGGCATTGCGCATAGATCAGTGGTGCTGCGCATAGAAAAGGCACTGTGCACCTAGCAAAGTTTGACAGTGTAAAATTAAACTGGCGCTACGCATACAAAAGGCAGTGTGCACCTGTGTGAGGGTGCTACGCACCTATTGGGGAGACTCAAAACAATTCGTAACTGCATCAAACTTCATCTAAAGCTCTTGAATACCTTTGTCCAAGTAAGTATAGCCATCCTTATTGCTAATGAGGAATTAGTGCTTGGTTTCTTGGGTTGTGTGGTCTCATCTTAAACAAACCCTAGTATCTATGAATTTCTTCTCAAAACCCTAGTCAATCACTAAAACACCTCTCACAAGTTATAAAACACCTACTGTTTCTCTCCTATTCCATTCTTTACTTATTTTCCTAAGTTCCCTCCCCTATCCTTAATTCACTAGAGCTCATTTCCCAAAACCCTACCCTCCATATAAAATCCTAGCCCTATACACTATTCCCAAACCCTAATTCTCAAATCCTACATTTTCACCACACCTACTTCCTTATCAAACCCTTATCCCACATTCTAAACCCTACTCATTCCCCTCATTCCCTAAAACCCCAAAACTTCCACTCCTTCAAGCACTCACACCCCCATACACCTCACTCATCTTATCTTTTCAAAATCTCTTCATACTCATCTTTTACCCACCTCATTCCTTTATTACTCATCCAGCTACTACATCACAAAAACCCATGGAGAGAGACACAGACTATGAGAAGTTGGAGGAAACTTTAGTGACAGTTCTAGGGAAAGACATGTGCCAAGGAGAGCCTTGAGGAGCAAGAAAGAACATGATAAACTCAAAATCTTGGCTGAAGCATAATTGGTCCAACAAAGCACCTAAAAAGGATCCCTCATGCCAAATTTCAGGAAATTTTGAACAATTTTTGTCATTTTTGAATTTTTGAAATTAAAAAACAACCTTTTCCAATAGGTGCGCAGCGCTAGCTTTTTTTGGGGACACTTTCTTGCAAAAAAGTTTATGTTTTTGGAAACAACATGGAAAAATATGGAAGCTCGGAAATGGCTGAGAATTTTGGACAAGTTATAGGTCTCCAAAAGGGAAAAAAACACCCAAAAAGTGCCCTCCCTGCCACTTTTTTGACACACATGAAGCAGTCTTGGGAGAATCAATTTTTGGAAGGGCAAATGGACTCCAAATTCAAAATTTCAAGTTGTTCCAGAAATTGGACTCATCAAGATTTCCAACGAGATATCCTGCACCTGATTTGGACTCTGTGAGGCCTTCCAAAATTGGCCTAGAAAAAGCGTTGCACATAGGATCAGTGGCGCTGCGCATAGGATGAATTTTTCCAGTTTTGCCTAATTTTCCAGATTTCGCCTAGTTTTCTCTACAGTTGAATCTTCTTGCTCTCTTGGTGAAATTAGCATGGTAAATGATGTAACTTGATGTAATTATGGATTTAAAACACTTAATAGGGTAGATACATCAAGTCAAAAGTGGTTTTGAATTGAACGAATTGGTTTCCTTGGTTTTAGAGGCAAGCTATTCCACTGCCTATATTCCTGTTCTTAGTTTAGATATGGTTGAATCCACCCCTTTTCTCATGGATTCAACCCTGATACCTAGCTTGAGTAGTTTCCTTGCCTATATCATGTACTTTTTGATTCATTTGTAAAGGTTGGACTCTGGCAGAAGTGTTAGACTCACTGAACATTTTGTATCAGCAGTTGGCAAGAAATAAAACCAGGTTTCACAGCTATTTATGTGGGATTCTTGTGACAGTGAGTTTATGTATTGTTTCTTCTTTTTAATGAGTTTTTCTGATGTTTTATATGTATCCACATCTCTCTCTTTCCTCTAAACTAAATGAATCAAGGTGAATAGACAAAATACACTAGATTTACAGTGCTTTGTCTTGGGAATGGATTTAGTTTTCAATGTTTTCACTGTTTGAATTGGATTCATAGTTTCTTGTGCCCTCCTCCACTCCTCAGATGTCTTACTCTACCATCTCAATCCATTGCTAGTACATAAACGCTTGTCTACCTCGCCCCACAGAACATGACTATATCCCTGAGTTGATTTCCCGAACCCAAGATGCCTTCTCCAATTGATCCAGCAACCAAACCTAAAATCAAACCAGAAACCCTAATCTACTATACCTAGCCCAAAAATAGCATTCATTTCAGTCATCTCAAGCCCTAGTTGCCAATATTCTAATTGAGATTGACAAGGAGAGAGCCCTCTCCCGACTTGGTAGGGCTAGCTACCAGGTTAAGCGTGGTTTGATGTTACCCTAGACCTGCCTTCCTTCAGCCTGAGGTAGATTTAGGCACCAACAGATATGTTCCATGTACTTCCCTATTTCCTGAAAGATGATTTCCCTTCCTCTTATTTCTTTGAGTGATCCTATTGAAGGCATCCAATGTTACTATGCTAAAGACTCGAAACCATTATGCAATCAAATATAAGCAACAATTGTGTTAGTCGCATGTTCTCCAAAATCGATATAATTTTCATGGTGGAGTCTCAGCTATACTCAGTCTATTTCAGCAGAAAGCATGTCCTTTCTAACCAATTGTTGCATAACACTCATATATTTGGCAGCCCATTTCTAGTGTTGATCAACAGCTATGTTTGCCACTTTCAGGAGTTTCAATACTTCTTGTGCTTTATTATGAATACAAATAGGGGGGGCAATACTTGATGTAGAAGTACCATTTCATCATATAAATGTGCCATGGTATCCTCCATTGGCCCCATTTCCTCCTGTACAACTGACTGCCATTCTTCTGTATTGAAGTTGTGTCAAGATAACCATTGATTTTCCGCATCAAGATGTTCCCCATGTCAATTTACTACAACTAAATCTTTCCTTAATCATGCATTCTCATTCAATGGATATTCAGAGTTTTCTTTTGTTGTTGTAGAAAAACTGACGTTTACCGCCATGATTTCCCGGGGATTCCTCCTAGTATTGGCAGTTATCACCTTTTCTATAGATACAAAGACTGGATTCTGAGGATCATTTGGGAAGTATCTTCACCTTTGTTGTGTGATTCTTTTCTTGAGCTGATAAAACATGAAATTCCACACATCCATGACTTTTCCTTTAGGTGGAGGTGTGATTCCAATTTCATCAAATGGGATATGACCACCAGTAAGAGGAGGTTCTTTCGAGGAACCTAGTTCATCATCTATGGGCTCAATGGCATCATATTCCTCCAACTCTTCCTCTATTTCTTGAGTCAATTTTTCTCCCTCCAGAATTTTTTTTCTTCTTCCTCTTGTGACTGCCTTTGTTTCTCCTCTTCTACTCTCCTCCTTTTCTCTTCTTCTTCCTGTTGCTTCCTGAGTAACTCATCTTACTTCCTCTTCTCCTCTTCTTCTAATTCTCTCCTTTCTTGTTCAACTTGAATAGCTCCTATGTGTTGGAAATAATACTGAGAGGGGGGGGTGAATCAGTATTATCAAATCAATAAAACTTTTTCATCTCCATACTTAGATACATATACGCTACTTCAATTAAGGGAACTCGCGTGTATACGCAACTGTGTCTAATGCAACTAGCGTATATCCATAATACTTATGATTCAGTTAATCCATTAAATTTCGATCTTTAGTTAGTGCATTAGAACTTTATTAACCATATGTACAGTAAGCAGGTGTAGTAAAACATAACAGATCATCACACACAAGAAGCACACATAAACACCATGATATAAGGTGGAAACCCAATGTGGGTGAAAACCACCTGCTGCAAGTCGTCTCTATCTTCTTTTAACAAGAAATTTCATTCTACAATAGTTCTGTATTGGTGTAGTCTTATACTAGTACGCAGGCTTCTACCTACAGAGGGCTACAACCCTCTCTCATTTTCAGACTCTCCTGGATGGGAGCTACCACCCCCTTTGCTCTTGTACTAGCTGATGTACTAGTGCGTAGGCGCCAGCCTACAATCTCCTTTCATCCTCCAGGGACCACATTTCATACATTTTCAGACTGGATACAACACTATAATCTGAAGGCCACGTTTCATCCAATTTTCATACTGGACCCATCAATATCATGGAAGCACAAAACAATCAATACTAGCATCTGAATCACTAAAACACTGAAACCCTGTCAACAACACAGTCACCAGAACACAGAGCAGACAACAAAACTATGCAATAACAATCAGACCCAAATACAACTTCAAACATCATACTTCATAATGTATACGCTACTACGATGAATCAAACCCGCGTACATACGCGCTTTCACCAAAGCCAACCCGCGTATAGATCTATAAATATTCAATCATGACTTGTAGCTATTTCAAACTTAAATTATACTCAGTTTAGAACATTACATGTGTCAGTATGCAGATCTAGAATAACATAATCAACCATATAGAGATAGTTCATTTCAAACCATTTGATCCCGATCTATCCTTAGATCTTGTTCTCCATCAACCGATGAGATTCCTCCTTAGCTCAGATCAAGCAATGCATCATCAACCCATAACCTGCATATTGGATCTCATGCTTCATCAGATATTCAAGACTTTCTGAATGCCTTTGCCTAATGATCTTCCTCTCCTTTTATAGTCTTAGGCCTTACTCAATACCATGGTCCAAAACCATTGAGAACCAATACTAGGGACCCAATACCTGGGTTCAACACTTCGGACGCAATACCAAGGACCAAAACCATAGGTCTAAATACCACGGACCCAAAAATAAGCTTTCCCACATGTACACGCTTTTCCGTGCATGAAAGTGCGTGCATACGCATACACGACTTTTGATCAGAAATCTCGCGTGTATATGCTCCTTTGTATATATGAACCTGCGTGTATAACCTGCGTGTATACCCTACTTGGTATATAGTGAACCTGCGTATATACGCGACTTGGTACATAGTGAACCTGCGTATAACCTGTGTGTATACCCTACTTGGTATATAGTGAACCTGCATATATACTCTAAGCCTGCATATATACTCTTCTTCTTCATTCTTTGTAGTCTGATCATCAATTCTTTGCTACTGACCTGCTGCACTATGATCTGTCATCTATGTGATTTGCCATCAAGGACAACACTTGTCTCATAATGCCAACAATCTCCCCCTTTGGACTTGATGGCAAAGCTAACTTGTCACACTTAGAACTATCATCTGATTCCTTTGAGCTGTCCTACATCCCATGCATTCAGTCACATCTGATATCTCTTCTGAAGATTCATCTAGTTATAAATAAGTGAGATGTTCTTCTATGAGTGGGTTGCCATCAAGTACAACACATGCATCATAATGCCAACAATCTCCCCCTTTGGACTTGATGGAAACAACACCAAATCACTCTCCCCCTTTGACATCAAGGGCAAAGGGCGGACCAAGATATTCACTTTCCTTGATAAACATCCCGCTGACCATACTCCCCCTGAGTACTTGTTGAAATTTCTGAATGAGCTCCCCCTTTGTATATGCCAATGTGTACTAATCTGTCCATGCTCCCTTTGAGTACATGTTGAAGTCTCTGCTCTGCTGAAGTGTGTTGTTCATGCTCCCCTTGACTGTAAGCAAGGTCTGCAAAAATATGTTCTACAGGAAAGAACATGACTCTATCATAAATGACCTTCCTATAACCAAAGACTCATACATACATCCATCTCCCATCCTAGTAGGGATATACCAATATTGATTCTCCACCCAACCAAGTGGGGATACATCAAAAGTTTACACATGATAAAACAAGAACATTACATCATCCATCCCAGGCATAGGGGGGAAACCAACATAGGCCATTACATGACCTTGATAATAAAATAAATACATGACTGAAATATTTCAACATCCTTCCTTATGCATAGAGGGGGTACAGATTACATTATATGACCAGAAGAGATTTCATCAAATGACTACAATAGGTAGAGACACACTATTATATCATGAGTCTTGATATGACCTTTACATGAGACCAAACATCTAAATGAGACCATGATAGTCATCAACATCTATCATACACAATGTATGATAAGCATCTGTCAATAATATCTAGACCAGCAATCATGTTCTCCCTCTGCACCTGTTCAGATGATCTCTATCAGACCCATAACAGACTTTTCTCATCCTGATTTTGGCCCACTGATTTCCTTCAAATCAACATATGCGCGACTGTATCCAAAGAAACAGGCGTATATACGTGGATCCTCCTCATGAAACTCGTGTACAACCACTTCCAGATCAGCAACCTGTCAAGGTATGTCTGCATATAGATATCAACTCATCCTTTTGAACATCATCATAAAATCATTCACATTATATTATATGTGTAAAACACCATAGTCATCTCATCATCAAGATCTGCATGATCCAAGTAGCATCACTTTGGGAACATCTGCATCCATCAACATATGTAAGTATCAACCTATCATCATATAGGTAGGAACTCATCATCATCATGTCTCCAACAATGCAACTTTGAGTAATCATTCATGTATCCAGCGCTATGTATCTTGAGCTCAAGATATTTTGTCAAGGCTTCTTTATATCGTCAACTTCAACAATCCTCATCCACATGAGCACCAAGAACTATAGGAATCCTGCATCATAATTGTATTATATGATCTTTATGCATATGACGACAGCAGCATATGAGTGACTCATCATCAAGTAATGAAGTTGTGTATTCAAGCTTTGTACTTCTCCTTATCCTTATGAAGATCACAATGTAAGCATCATATATGCACCATTTAAGAATCAATCCACAAATATGATCTGAACATCAACTATGTAACCCCAAGAACCATATGAGATTTTATCATGGACAACTCATAACCACATCATAGCAAGATGTATCATTTAGCCATATAAGCATCATCACCAAGGACTATTAACCATAATGCCAACAATGCATTATTAAAGGCATATGCTCCCCCTCATCATGTGCCATATATTTACTGTTAGATATGATCATGCATATATCAGCAATAAGCATCAAGTTAGGATCAAAAAACTTCTAAACATCTTACAAGTATCAATACATTTCCACACATCCTCAGCAGACTGTAACTATTAACCAATAGAGCAAATAATGGACTGAATCATATCAGACCCTTTTTCTGAACCTGTCCCCACTGCTTTTCCTCAGACTGACATATACGCGACTTTGCAGTGTCTAACTCGCGTATATACGCGACTTCCCTTTATGCAACTTGCCTATGAGATTTAGGACACTGAAGTTTTACACTTTCAGCTCCCCCTGAGTCTGTTATGTCTGTATATGGTGTTGTGCCACATATTCCTGACTGTACTTCCTTCTTCTTCCATATCTTCAAGTGTGATGATGTTTTCTCCTTTTGGTGTGGTGCCCGTACCTTGTTCCTGCATTCCTTTGCTATATGTCCAAGCTTGTTACATGCATAACATCTCATATGTTTCATATTCCTCCTGTAGCATTCAGCAGCTTTGTCACCAAACATATTGCAAGAAAAACAATATCTCTTAAAGTACCTGGAATGTGATGATCTTTCTGCATGACGGTCTTGAACCACTCTTCTTCTGCATCTGGCTACAACATGTCCAAGATTATGACATACATAACATTCAACATTATTCATCGGAGGAGTAAAAGATTTTCTTTGAAGAATTTCTTTCCTTGGCTGTTGATGGGGTTGACCTCTCATCTCCTTGTCGAGCATTTCAGATTTATCATTAGATTCCCTTGTCTTACTTTGTGAACTAGATTCTTCTTCAACATATTCATGAAAACCAAGACCGGCTTTGATAGCAGGAGATCTTTGACTACTAAGAATATCATCCAAGATCTTAGTGCTATCTTGAAATCGTAATATCTTATCTTTTTCTTCTAATTTATCTTTTAGAATATTTACCTCAACCTGAAGTTGCTCTTCCCTTTCAAGATGCTACTTCTTCATGTTTTCTTCAACTTTTCTTTCTTCTTCCAACTGATGTCTTAGTTCAAGAACTATGTTTTCTTGTTTTTCAAGAGCTTGGAGTAGTTCTTTATTCTGCTTCTTTGATTCTTCAAGATCTTCCTTTAGCGAGAGGATCGTAGCTTCAAGCCTTTCATAGTAATTGGATCTATCTCTAAGTTTCTTGATAGTTGTGCTTCTTTCATTTACTTCATTTCTTAATGATGTCACTTCATCCTGCAACTTTTGACATTGATTTTCCTTGTCCTTGAGTAACTTCCTTACCCTGTTTCCTTCCTCTAGTTGAGCTTTTAGTTTGGTAACTTCTTCTTTGAAAGCACATTCCCTTTTGTTCAATAGATCTTGTTGTTCTCTAATTTTGTCTGTAAGCCTTCTAAATACTGCCTCTATTTGATATCTTTCTTGCTCACCCATAAGAGCAAATTCAGTTGCTTCGCTATCACTTTCATCATCATCACATGGATGGATACCAGAGGATAACAAATTCATACCTGATAGATCTTGTTCATCTTCATTCTGAAGTGATTTTGAACCTCAAGTGCTTCTTCCACATAATCCCCAATCGATGCTCCCAATGTCATAGACTTTCTGAGATTTCTTCTTCTTCTTAGGTGCTTTCTTCTTAAGCTTCTTTCCCATTGTTCCACGGATCTCCTTCAAGCGATCAAGCTCCTACCAAAGGACCTGCTCTAATACCAATTGTTGGAAATAATACTGTGGGGGGGGTGAATCAGTATTATCAAATCAATAAAACTTTTTCATCTCCATACTTAGATACATATACGCTACTTCAATTAAGGGAACCCACGTGTATACGCAAGTGTGTCTAATGCAACTAGCGTATATCCATAATACTTATGATTCAATTAATCCATTAAATGCTGATCTTTAGTTAGTGCATTAGAACTTTATTAACCATATGTACAGTAAGCAGGTGCAGTAAAACAGAACAGATCATCACACACAAGAAGCACACATGAACACCATGATATAAGGTGGAAACGCAATGTGGGTGAAAACCACCTGCTGCAAGTCGTCTCTATCTTCTTTTAACAAGAAACTTCATTTTACAATAGTTCTGTACCGGTGCAGTCTTATACCAGTACGCAGGCTTCTACCTGCAGAGGGCTACAACCCTCTCTCGTTTTCAGACTCTCCTGGATGGGAGCTACCACCCCCTTTGCTCTTGTACTAGCTGATGTACTAGTAAGTAGGCGCCGGCCTACAATCTCCTTTCATCCTCCAGGGACCAAATTTCATACATTTTCAAACTGGATACAACACTATAATCTGAAGGCCGCGTTTCTTCCAATTTTCATACTAGACCCATCAATATCATTGAAGCACAAAACAATCAATACTAGCATTTGAATCACTAAAACACTGAAACCCTGTCAACAACACAGTCACCAGAACACAGAGTAGACAACAAAACTCTGCAATAACAATCAAACCCAACTGCAACTTCAAACATCATACTTCATAATGTATACGCTACTACAATGAATCAAACCCGCGTACATACGCACTTTCACTAAAGCCAACCCGCGTATAGATCTATAAATATTCAATCATGACTTGCAGCTATTTCAAACTTAAATTATACTCAGTTCATAACATTACATGTGTCAGTATGCAGATCTAGAATAACATAATCAACCATATAGAGATAGTTCATTTCAAACCATTTGATCCCGATCTATCCTTAGATCTTGTTCTCCATCAACCGATGAGATTCCTCCTTAGCTCAGATCAAGCAATGCATCATCAACCCATAACCTGCATATTGGATCTCATGCTTCATCATATATTCGAGACTTTCTGAATGCCTTTGCCTAATGATCTTCCTCTCCTTTTATAGTCTTAGGCCTTACTCAATACCATGGTCCAAAACCATTGAGAACCAATACTAGGGACCCAATACCTGGGTTCAACACTTCAGACGCAATACCAAGGACCAAAACCATAGGTCTAAATACCACGGACCCAAAAATAAGCTTTCCCACATGTACGCGCTTTTCCGTGCATGAAAGTGCGTGCATACACATACGCGACTTTTGATCAGAAATCCCACGTGTATATGCTCCTTTGTATATATGAACCTGCGTGTATACCCTACTTGGTATATAGTGAACCTGCGTATATACGCGACTTGGTACATAGTGAACCTGTGTATAACCTGTGTGTATACCCTACTTGGTGTATAGTGAACCTGCATATATACTCTGAGCCTGCATATATACTCTTCTTCTTCATTTTTTGTAGTCTGATCATCAATTCTTTGCTACTGACCTGCTGCACTATGATCTGTCATCTGTGTGATTTGCCATCAAGGACAACACTTGTCTCATAATGCCAACAATCTCCCCCTTGGACTTGATGGCAAAGCTAACTTGTCACACTTAGAACTATCATCTGATTCCTTTGAGCTGTCCTGCATCCCATGCATTCAGTCACATCTGATATCTCTTCTGAAGATTCATCTAGTTATAAATAAGTGAGATGTTCTTCTATGAGTGGGTTGCCATCAAGTACAACACATGCATCATAATGCCAACACTATGTTCAAAGGATCGGCTCTCCATTTCCTGCTACTTTCTCCTTTCAAATCATGCTTGATCCTTTTCATGGGAGCTACACTCCTTGCTTTAGGATTTGTTTGTGTTGCCTCCTGTACCTGCACATCTTAAGCCGGTGGAACCTAGGGGGAACAGACTTCAATACCTGGATGTTTCTTTCTAAATGGATTTTACCAGTTGCTCACCTTCTCATATTCTAAGGTAGACATTGGTGAATATCCCCAATTGAAACCTATCTTGTCACAATGTTTCTTGCACTCTCTCCTAGGATCATATCCATGAAAGTCCTAAACTGCAAAGTGCAAGTGGTCCAGCTCTTGTATTTCTGCATTTTTTCCCTTATGGCTCTTTAGTTCATACAATTTGATCCTAAAATGGGAGGTGGACCATGGGGCTTTCTTCCTTCTTTGAAGAACTCCTGACAACCCTTTGTCCAACTGATATGCTACTTCTTGCAAAATTACCTTATTAGTCACATATTTCGGCATGAGAAGAGGAGAAATTTGACATCCAAATCATCTAATATATGTACATTCAAGTGCAAAAAACAAATTTGCGATATCATATAGTGACTCTTTCACCTAATAGATCATGCAAGGAGGATCAATCTCATATATCATACAGAATATTACTGTGAAGAAATGCTTTGCCAATCTATTGTGTACCCCTCTAAAACTTGATTCTGACAACAACCTACAGTGGAAATAAACTAGAAACTTATCATGCGGGATCTAGTTCCAATACATTCCTGGGAAAGGACATCGTGCATAGATTCCATCCAACATAAATGTAGAAATATAGAATTTTGGTGTTTGGTGTGTCCTCAAAGATGATTTTTCCTTCTCCACATGACGCTACAACTCAAAAGAAAGTATATATGCCCAATTGAAGTTCTTACCACGGGTAACTACCATGTTGAGCATATATATCTAGTTTTATTCAAAGACTTCAGTGTTATTTCGCCCATGTAGTTGACAAAACATAGTAATGAGGTGCTGATATACATCCCCGAGTATCTTGATCGGGTAAACTTCAGATGGGCAATGCCAGAAATTAGCAGGCTCTCGAGACCAAGATTCAATGATGTCACTTATGTTGAGATCAACCCATCTAGTGTAAAAAAAATATTGGCGTACTATGTGGGCTTAGGAATCTTATAATAAGTTTACATGTCTTCTCCATAATAGGTGGCAATCTTATCAGAATCATCCATGTGTGTAAGAATCCACTCAATCACTTCTGCACAAGGGATGACTAGGAACCTGAATGCAATCATGTGTATCCTGGATCACTTGATATTGATGTATGCTTGCAAATATTCTAAGTTTTCAGCAAATTGTTTCTGCATGAATGTGTCTTTGATTTCATTCAATGTGACATCAATAAACTTATCTATGAAGCACTATGTATTTGCATAGATGGGAATGGTATACTTTTTAACTTTAATTTCTTATTTAGTGCTTGCCTCTAAATCTTGTTTGGAGGCCACTTGATGTGCAGCGAGAGGCATGGTTGCAACAGATGATGAAATAGTAACAATACTTACTGCTTGAACACTTGTATGTGGAAGCACACACATGGCGAAAAATATTAGCTTTATAAAATATCATATTTATAGCAAGTAATAACTTAGCCAATCATATTCAAAGAGCCATCAAATGTAATTGAGAATGTAATCCTATCAGTGATGGCACATGGCTACTTGCATGGGAAATAAATATGCACTGAAACAAGTAGGGCACACTTTCAAAGCATGAAGGAATTTCAAGGGTCATTCAAGCCTTTGAAGTGTGCTCATGCACTCAAGCAACAGAGAGAAAACATCAAGGGTTCATGGTGCACTGATAAAGCACGAAGGAGAATAATTCAGGCCTTCAATGTGTGTTCATGCGCTCAAGGAGACTAAGAGGGCACAAGGACACACTTGGAAGACATGAAGGGGTCAAGCTTCGGGCCTTCAGGCCTTCAAGGTGCGCTCATGTGCTCAAGAGAACAAAGAAGTCAAGGGCGCATGCTGAAGAGACGAAGGGAAAACATTCAAGCCTTCGGGTGTGCTCATCTGCTCAAGGAAGGTGAAGTTCTTCATGATGAAGGAGTGCGTTCTAGAGGAAAATTTGTCTTTTTTGGGCGTCATTTTCTGAGTTAATCGATCTTCAACTTTCATAAGTGCGCTATATCATAGAATGGCTCAAGGAAAAGTCCAGCAACAAGATTGAATGATAGAAATGCGGAGAGGAAAGATCTATAAGTTTTTATGGATGTTGTCGCAATTATTATTAGAATGTGAAGAGTTAAGGAATATGCAGAGTAAAAGCCTGCAGCAGCAAATTAACACTTGTAGAGGCAAGAAGGAATTGAAACAACAGTAAATAAACTGAAAAGAAAAGAAATGCAAACAAGGAAAGAAGGATAGATAGCAAAAACATGAAAGGTAGCCAATAGAATCGACATGCAAAACTTACTTGGAATGAAGATCGACAATTTCTTCTTGACCCAAATATGTGCGCCTAACCCAGATAATAATGATTATGAGAAAGAATGATTAACTGAGTTGATTTAAAATATATTACATGAAAATACATCTCATCCATGCTTGCCACTTTTCGATGAGTGAATGAGTTATTTATGGGAAGTGAAGTGGGCTCCTATTTTCTAGGAGTATGCCCACATGTAACAAGGAAGCGCATCCATGAGTTCTAAAAGGGTGCATGTCTTCGTGCTGAAGGAATGTGCTCAAGTCGGGCACATTGCCTCAGCATAAAGGAGTGCACTCCAAGGAGGGCACATTTGTTCAGGCCGAAGGCATGCGCTCAACACAAGAGAAACTCTTTATCATCTTGAAGTGTGCTTTGACTTAAAAGTGATTTTTCTTACTTTTGTTTTCTTTTTTGTGCTTTTATGTGGCGAATAAGACTAGTTTCTAAGTCAAGGAAAGTTATGACCTCAACTACCCTTGGACAAGATAACACAAGTACTTCTAACGGTTAGGTGACGACACTTATAAGGAAATATTAACTTAGGAGGATGTGACCTTAGATAAAGCATAAGAATAACAAATCAAACAACATGACGACACTAGGTGGCTTGAAACGATAATTCATGTAGGCTCCAAAATTGAGTTAGGAAAGAAAATGGGAGGGTCTTTATCACAGCAAAAAAAAGGGTTGTTGGGTTGGAGGGTTGTTCTAAAGGAATTAGAACAACATATCCTAGTGTGTTTTTAGGGCATATTAAGGAGAAGTTTAGAGAGTTTTTTGTAGGTGCCTATTGTGCCCTAAGTGTAGAACCTATGAAGGAGAATAAGAGTTGCTAGTGGGAAGAGTTATTGAAGCCTAAGGAGCTGATCCTTGAAGTCAATAAGGGGTAGCCAAGAGGGCTACTAAATCAGCCCTTGTTCACTAATGTATAGAAAGATATACCTTGGAAAGAGGGAAAACTTTGTGCCCTAGATTTGTCATCATTATAGCAACAAAGGAAGGCATAAGTGGGGAGACAAAAGATTTATTCACAAAAGGAGTTGTGAATAATTGATCGAAGTCCTTATGTGTTGCATTCTTGATGGACTAAGGAGAAGATAGAGGGAAGTAATGTTTGGATCCAAGTTCAATGACCTAAATGAGTTGAGTTCAAGTTGATAGAGGCAAATTGAGGAGTTGCAGATTGGGAAGCGAAAGGACCAGTAGTTGTGTTCATGGTACGTAGACTAAAAGGAGTTGTGGAGGACACTACAACAGAAAGTAAGTTAGTTGTATCTTATTCAAGGTAGATTGGTTGCTAAAGGATTAACACCAAGACCTAGTTGTGTTATTTTATCAGTGATTTTATGAGGGTCATGATCCCTAGTATGGGAGCCCTAGATAGTTGTATTAAATATTTATTAATATAACGAAGTTGGGTTAAAAAAGTGAAAATTTGTCTATTGTGCACTAGTTGATTTACTCTTGTGTTTTTTATGTTGTGCAAAGTAGTACTATTGTGGCATTTGAGTGTGTTTGCGTCATATATTCTTAAACCACAAGCAGATTCCTTACTGCCACAGAAATTCAACATGTTATCAGAGCTATTTTTAAGGGCCAATGAATCAAAGGGTGCACAATGAGTACATATCAAGAGGGAGTTGGTTCCTTTGTTGTTGAAGGACTAATAGAAAATGTGAATTTGTTGGTTGTGCCCACGATATGAGGACTGGTTGGAAGGGTTGTCTAACTATAGTCCGTGGAAGAAAAGGATTAAGTTGGTTTTGATGGTGAACAAGATATGGGACTTTGCTGAAAAAGAGATCAAGAAATCAACTAACCCTAATAATTAAGAAGTGTACAAAGAGATGGACACAAAGGCCAAGATAATCATCCTAGATGGTGTCAAGGATTATTTGATACCTCATCTATATAGGAAAAACACTTACCCTGATATGTGGAAATATCTTCCTGGTCTGTTCCAGAATAAGAACGAGAACCATTTGTTGGTATTGAAGGATAAGTTCAAGGCCACCAAGATGATGGATGGTGAAGCAGTGACACCATATCTGACGAGGTTGTCTCAGGTTCGAGATGAGATTGTCTACATTGGTGAGAATGTTACAGATTATGATATGGTGAGGATTACTTTGAAGGGGTTTACCAAGGAACGGAATTTATTCATCAAAGGGACTGTTACTAGAGAGAAACTGCCAGACTGAAACAAGTTGAGGGATGACTTAATTCAGGAGGAACTATGGGACGAGGACCTTCACTAGAAGAAGAAGTCTTGTGATGATGCGTGGATCTTGTAGTGAGGTGTTGACGTCATGATCAATCCTTCTTCTCTGGTTTTAAGTTTCAAAGTCACCTGCTTAGACATGCTCAGTCCTTCTTGAATTTAAAAGCACACCTTTCTTCTGCAAGCTTAGATAAGCCTTGCACAATTCTTGGGAGTAAAGCTTGTGTAGTCTCTAAAAATAGAGCTTGTTCAATGCTTAGTTATAGTGCTTGCGTAGTCACTGTTGATAGTTAATGCAAAGTCCATAAGGACAGTGCATTGTGCATCCTACGTCAACATTCATTGTGCACTCTTCATTGATAATATCTCTCTCAGTCTGGTTGCATTTGTACTTCTATTCCGGTGAGTTTTCCCAACTGTCACTTTTGCTAACCTTTGCTTTCACAAGTGTCACTTTCACTTTCACGGTCATCGCTTTTGCTTGCTTTCAGTTTAACAAGTATCATTTTCATGTTATCTTCTCTTTGGCATGTGTTTCTTTCATTTTTTTAATCTTTTGCAAGTGTCATTTTCACATTTTCTAACTGTCGCAAGTGTCGCTTCAAACCATTTCACTCTTGTATGTGTCGCTTCTTCGCACATCACTAGAGGTAGCTCTAGCACACTCTTATGAATCATATGTTCTTACATATCGTAATAATATGTGCTAAACACATACCTATGGCTTAGCGCGCTTTCTAGTCGCAGTCGAAACTTATGTTGCAACTTATGGTCTTAGTTTTGCAATGTGACGTTTTAACTATCACACTTAGAAATAAGTGTGATTGATGATCATGAGTCTTATGCATTCCCATGGCTTGTATTGATGGCATTCATGTGTGTGATCTGTGTTTTGGACTATTGGTGTGTGTTATATTCTTTCCACAACTAACCTCACGCATTATACGTTACGCCAAACACAGCAAGGGGGGTCACATATCACCCCCCCTGCACGGGGTTCGAGGAAGCGCCCCGGGAATTTATTTTTTTATTCGGACCCAAGGATGGGGGGTGGACCCAAAGATGGCGGGAAGACCTACCCATGGTTTTTTGCATGGGTTTTTCACATGGTTTTGGGCATGATGGTTTTATGCCCGGTATTTTGTAAATCCGGTCAAGGGAACTATGGCTGATAATGTTCTAATCTAGGTTTAATGGATTGGGGTTTATGAATTCTTTGGCATGTATATATATGTATTATAACATTGAAACGAATATAATGAAAAATAAATCTAGTAGTCCCGATTTTTAGATCCAGGGGAAAATCTTTATGTATATTTGTTTTATGTTCTCGTCATTGTATATTTTTTGTTTTAAGAATTCGTTTGCAAGTAATTTTTGTGCAGGGTTAAAATCTACATTTGGTATTAGAGCTAGGATTCGACTTCAAGGGGATGCCTTTGGTTTTTCTCGGGCCTATGGTAGACCATGTTCATTGGGAGATCTGAAGGATCGATTCTTATGGTGAAAGAAGATGGTGAACAATGGAAAGATAGAGATCGATAAATTCAATGCATAAAGTTTTGAGTTGTGGAAGCTCAAGATGGAAGATCTGTTAGTGGATAAAGATCATTGGATCGTGGTAGATCCGGGTACTTCTTAACCAACAACAATGTCAGAAGAAGACTGGGTGAAGTTGGATCGGAAGGCAAAGAGCACAATACGGTTGTGTATCTCAGATTCAGTATTGTTGAATGTATCAGGGGAAGCTATGGGGAAGACTTTGTGGGACAAGTTAGGGAATTTGTACCAATCTAATTCTCTCGTGAACAAATTGTTCCTATGGAAAAAGTTGTATAATATGAGGATGAAGGCTGAAGACTCAATAATAGAGCATCTGAATTCCTTAAATACTATGGTAAGCCAGTTGTTATCTGTTGATATAAAAATTTTAGATGAAGATAAGTGCAGTTTGTTTTGTTCTCTACCACATTCGTGGAATAGTCTGGTTGTTTCTATAGGTAGCAATACAACTACCTTGAAGTTTGATGAAATAGATCATCCTTGTTGTTAAAGGAGATGAGACGGAAAAATATGGAGAGCCGGAATGGAGATGCCTTGTTTGTACAATGATGGTACTAGAACAAAAACAAAAATAAGTCCTCAAGTGGAAGATATTAATCTAGAGGGAGATCTAAATCTCCAGAAAATTTGTAAAGGTGTGTTAGAAATGCGGAGAGGAAGGGCACTCCTGAGAAAGGAAAGGGATATGATGATTCTCCTTTTGCATAGGTGAAACCCACCTCAGATGAAGCATTAGGGGAATTTTTAGGTCTAAAATGGGCCTCCTAAGGAAATTATAAAATAATAGTGGAAGTAATAAAATAAGATTACATTACATCATCAAATTTTAGAGGGAAAAAAAAAAAAAAAAACTATTTTTTTAACTCGTATTTCCAACTTATCTCCAATGGATTTACTCAAATTTCGACCAGCAACACTCGTTGGATGCATAATTTGATTCCTCATCCAAAGAGTACGCATGTTACATAATTTCGATGGACCCTTCTATATGAAAAATGAGAAATACATTAAAAACATTATTCCAATCACGTTTTTTCATATATTTCTAATTTTTCATGTAGTGGGGTCCATCGAAAGTATGCAACATGGGTACTCCTTGGATGAGGAATTAAATTTTGCATCCAATGAGTACTCTCGCTCGAAAATTGAGTAAAACCTTATGGAGATAAGCTGAAAAGGTAGTTTTATTATTTTATTATTTTTTAATATTTTTACATTTTTACTCCAAAAATGGTGAATCATCCCCCATGGTTGACATCATCATCTTGAATCCTATTGGTTCTTATAAAGTTTATTTTGGTTGTACATTTTTCTTAGGAGGCCCATTTTAAACATAAAAATTCCCCTAATGGTGAGGATGCATACTTGGCTTCTTCTTCAAGTACACATGTATATCATGAGGCATGGTTGATTGACTCAGGTGCACCATTTCACTTCACTCTCCATAGGGAGTGATTCTGTGAGTACGAGAAATATGATGGTGGTGATGTCTTCTTAGGGGATGATAGGAAGGCCAGAATCATCGGATGCGGAAAAGTCAAGATGAAGTTACAAGGTGGAAGGATTAGAACACTTCCTAGTGTTCTGCATATTCCTGCATTGGATAGAAATATGATTTTTTTAAGCAAGATGGATGATGCTGGTGTAAAAATAGTGTTCAAGAAAGATACCTGCAAGATGGTTCAGGGAGCACTAATATTGATTTTGGGAGTTCGAATTTGGACTTTGTATAAGCTTCTGGGTAGCATTGTTATTGATGGGTGCAACAACTATGTGGTTCTTGAAAGTGGAGCTGAAAACTTAGTGGTCTCTGGAGAAAAGATCATGTTATGGCATCAAAGGCTTGGACATATTGGAGAGGAGGGCCTTCGAATACTGCATGGAAATGGTATGGTAGAAGGTATGTCAAATTTCTCTCTGGATTTTGATTTCTGTGAACAATGTGTATATGGGAAGTAGAATCGAGTGAGTTTCCCCTCTAGTGCTAAGAGGGCGAAAGGGATATTAGAGCTTGTGCAAAGTGATGTGTTTGGACCTGTGTCGGTTCTATCACTGGGTAAGTATGTGTACTATGTATCATTTATAAATAACTTCTCAAGGAATAAGTGGATATATTTCCTCAAGAATAAATATGAAGTCTATGATAGGTTTAAAGAATTTAAAGCTCTGGTGGAAAATCAAACAGAAAAGAAGATAATGGTGTTGAGGATAGATAATGGTAAAGAGTTCTACAAGAAGGAATTTGAAGAGTTCTATAAGAAGTGTGGTATAGCACGTCAGAAGACTACTTCATACACACCACAACAAAATGGAGTTGCGGAAAGAATGAATAGGATGTTGATGGAAAAGGCAAAACGCACGCTCAATGGTTTCGGGTTAGGACAGGAATTTTGGGTAGAGAAAGTGGATATTGTTTGTTACCTGGTTAATAGGTCACCTTCATCAACATTGGAGGATAAGACTCCACATGAGGTATGGACTAGTAAGAACCCCTCTCTTTCACATATGAGGGTCTTTGGCTGTGATGCATATGTACACATTCCAAAGGAGAAAAGAACCAAGATGGATAGTAAATCAGAAAGGTGCATCTTTATTGGGTATAAGGATGGTTTAAAAGTTATAAGCTTTGGAACCCAGAAACAAGGAAGGTTGTATACAACTGAGATGTGGTGTTTAGAGAGGTGAAAGATGTTATTAAACATGAATTCATGCCAAAGGAACTTGAGAAAATAGAGTTTGAGCTAAAGGAGGAAGAATCAGACTCTACAGAAGAACAAGAATCAGAATAGGAAGAACCACAAACTCCAGTTTTGAGAAGATTAGTTTGAGAAAGAAGGCAACCAGAAAGGTATAGTCCATATGTTTTATGTCCAAATTTTTCTTTATCTATTATTGATGATGATCCCAAAACTGTCAGGGAAGCAGTGGATTCAGATGATGGAAAACTCTAGAAAGAGACCATGGTTAACAATGTAAACTTTGAAACGAGAACTATAAACTCAAAACTTGAACTCTGGGCAAAAAACCCTGTAAAAACATCAAAAACAATGCTAAAAACGAAAACTGTTGATGCTGGAATAACACCTTTTTTTTCTAGCGTAAATTTTCAACATGTTTTAAAAATGGCGGTGAAAACCAATTTTTTGTGCAAAAATTGTCCAAAAAACACCCTCAAAACGAAAAGTGTTAACGCTAGGATAACATTTTTTTTTCAAAGGTAAAATTTCAACATTTCGAAATAATGGCATAAAATATTTTATCATGACCCCGACATTAAAATTTAAAAAAAAATAATGAAAACATAAAATTAAATAAAAAATTAAAACAATGAAAAAACACAAAAAAGGTTAAAAAAAATAACAAAACATAAATTAAAATATATACTAAAAACAAAACATAAAAAATAAATAAATAAAAAATAAAAATAAAAATCAATTATAAAAATGTAAAAAAAAACAAAAACAAAAACAAAATTAACGATAAGAAATAAAAAACTAAAAATAAAAAAAAAAATTATAAACAAATAAATAGTAAAAAAGCATATTTAAAAAATAATGAAAAAATAAATAAATAAAAATAGAAATCAAATCTTGTAAATCAAAAAAAAAAGCCCTATAAAATTAAGTAGGTAAAAATAGAAAAATTTAAAAAACATTAACAAACAAACAAACAAACTAGATTTTGAAAAAAAAAAACAAAACAAAACAAAAAAAAAAAATGAAATGGAAAATTAACAAAAAAATTTAAAAACTAGTAAAATTAAGATTAAAATGTGGATTATTTCACAAATATATATATATGTTTAAAAAAATATTTCATAAACCAAAAAAAAATTATTAAAAAATTATATTTTTTTAACAATTTTTTTATTTATCTAAAAAAAAGAAAAATCATTAAAAATTTTAAATTTTTTGTTTATAAACAAATTTAATGTTTTTATTTAAAATTTAAAACAACCATTAAAAAAAAAAAACAAAACAAAAACAAAAATTAAAAATATTATTAAAAAATTTTGATTTTTTTTTTTTTACAAATAAAAATAAAAACCACGTGGCCCCTCCGCCCGCCCGTGGTGGCACGGCCTTGCAGAGGGTCTGCACGTAGGCCCTCCGCCTAGGGCCGCGCCACCACGAGCGGCAGGCGGGCAGAGGGGCCACGAGGTTTTATTTATTTTTATTTAAAAAAAAAAACAAACAAACAAACAAACAAACAAAAGGCAACCTAAAGGCTTTGCGGTGAAGGGTAAGAAAGAATTGGTACGCAGGTTTAAAAAGTCTTTGTATGGGTTAAAATTGTCACCAAGGATGTGGTATCATAAATTTGATACATAAATATGGGGGTTTGGCTTCACAAGAAGAAAAAGATATCACTATGTGTATGTTAAATTAATTGGTGACCATGTTATTTATTTGGTCTTGTATGTAGATGATATGTTGTTGATTGGAAATAAGAAAGAAATTATCTAGGACTTGAAGACCCAATTTTCCTCCAAATTAGATATGAAAGATCTTGGTGCTGCTGGGCATGGAAATTAAACGAGATCGGGAAAAGAGGAAGCTCTAGTTAAACCAGAGAAAGTATGTTGAGACAATATCGCAGAGGTTTAATATGCAGGATGGTAAACCAGTGAAGGCTCCTATCCTTGTAGGTGTAAAGTTATTTGTTGAACAGTGTCCCAAGACATAAGAAGAGGAAGAGGACATGTCTCGTGTTCCATATGTGAGTGCAGTTGGTAGCCTGATGTATGCAATGGTCTGTACTAGACCAGACATAGCACATGCAGTGGGAGTATTGAGCAGGTTTATGTCAAAACCAGGGAAGGAGCATTGGATAGCAATGAAGCGGGTTTTCAAATATTTGTGTGGCACTAGTGATTATGGTTTGTGCTACCAAGGAAGACCAGGATTGGACAAAGTTTTGGACATTCATGGCTTTGTTGATGCAGAATGGGCTGGAAATCTAGATCAATGAATATCTACAAGTGGGT
The DNA here is from genome assembly GCA_031772625.1 of Pinus tabuliformis. Taxonomy (NCBI): domain Eukaryota; kingdom Viridiplantae; phylum Streptophyta; class Pinopsida; order Pinales; family Pinaceae; genus Pinus; species Pinus tabuliformis. The sequence continues at coordinate 1,523,262,207 of CM062804.1, read as the reverse complement.
ATGTGTTTAAACTATTTGGAGAAGCAGTCAGTTGGATGAGTAAGAGACAGTCTATAGTGGCACTTTCAACTACAAAGGCAGAATACATGGCAGCCACTCATGCAAGAAAGGAAGCAGTTTGGTTGCAGAGATTGTGTTCAAGTATGGGGTTGGTACAGCGAGCTATAAGGATAGACTATGACAGCTAAAGTGCAATTTTCTTGGCAAATAATCTTCCTTATCATTCAAAGACAGAGCACATTGATGTTCAATATCACTTTCTGAGCGATATGGTTAAGGACAAAAAGGTGTTGTTGGTAAAGGTGGACACTTTGAAGAATGTTGCAGATGCATTGACGAAGTTTGTAAGCATTGAGAAGTTTTCTTAGTATAGAGAAACAATGGGTGTTGCAGGGTTGGACCAATGACTAAGCTCTCATGTGACCCCCTGTGTGGAAATAAAACAACAAGTGGGAGAATGTTGGGTGTGTGTTATATTATTTCCATGGCCATCCCCACACGTAGTACATTGTGTCAAGTGCAGTGGGGGGTCACATAATTCCCCTCTATGTTGCCCCAGGAAAAAAAAAAATATATATATATATATATATATATATGGACCCAAGGATGGCGGGCATACCCAAAGATGGTGGGTGGACCTACCCATGGTTTTGTGCATGGGTTTTGCACATGGTTTTGGGCATGATGGTTTTATGCCCATGGTATTTTATATATCTGGTTAAGGGAACTATGATTATATTCTAATCCAAGGTTAATGGATTGGGGTTTATGAATTATTTAGCATGTATATATATATATATGTGTGTGTGTGGGTGTGTGGGTGTTGTAACATTAAAAGGAATATAATGAAAAATCAATCTGGTAGTCCCAGTTTTGGGATCCAAGGGAAAATCTTTGTGTATATTTGTTTTATGTTCTCGCCATTGTATATTTTCTATTTTAATAATTCATTTGCAAGTAATTTTTGTATAGGGTTAAAACCTACATGGACTTGTTTGGATGTATTTTCCCCTCATACTCCACTGATCCTATTAGACTCCGTCTTGCTAGTCTGTTGTCTTGGAAAAGAGGAGTGCAACAAAATGTGCTTTAGAAGCTGTCTTGAAGATGATACAGAAAAAGACTCTGGTCAGGTAGGGAAGGTTAGAAAATATTTGAATAGTGAATTCAAGTTAAAGAATACTATCACTGCTGCCGTGCATGACCCAACTATACCTCAATGGGTACACATGGTTTGTGGGCTGTGGATGCCTGGAACGAGGTGCTTAAAGGTTAGTACCATGGGTATATTTGATGTTTCTGGAGCTGTTCTTCCAAGAAGGAAACTACTGCAAAAAATCAGCGAACAAAACTCATCCAATTTACCTCCAAGAGAAGATAATTTGAACAATCTACCAATACAGGGGAGTGACAGGAAAATAAGTGGCAATGCCTCCAGTGCAAATTTTTCTCCTAATGATAAAAATACATTATCATGTGATGGGAAAAATTTGGAGGAAGAAGAGCTTACTGTGGATATTTCCACTAGCTATTTAGATCATGTTATGGAATCGGTAACTCAAATGATGAAGTCAGAGATCAAATTTGATGTTTCGAAAGAGGAGCTCTTGCAAACAAGCAAAGGAGTGCTTCCCAAGGTATTAATGGTTGAAGAATCTAAGCATGACATTAAGTTGGGTAATCACGTTCTACAATCAGAAAAGGGTGATAGCAGACAACCAACTTCTGATGTTATGCCTTCAGATGTTTCACATAGTCTTCAACTCGAACATGCTGAAACACATATGGTAATATTTGATGATCATCCCTCTACAAATGCAATTAAGGGAAAAGGTTGTGCAGGTGCCAATATAGAACCAGATCAATTTCAACAGAAGGCAACACAATCTCAATTTCCTTTATTATCTGTGTCTCCGCCATCCAATATTTCAGGAGCAGTTACGTTATTGAGAAAGCGTAAAAGCAAATCTCATTCCACTGCATTTGATAGTTATGATCCATGTAATGCGTCCATTCAACAAGAAGCACCGGAGACTTGCAGCCCTTCAATATCCCTTTCTCAGGAAGCATCTGAGACATCACAAAACTTCAAACAAGCAGAATATGCTGGCCAAATATCATTGAGCATCAGTAGTTCTTCTAAGTCACCTATGCATGAAGAGATAAATGAAAAAGAAGACACCATTAATAGTCCGGAAGTGCATTTCAGCAACTCACTGTCTCATATCAAACAACAGGCTATAGATAATGAGCGCCCCAGATGCAAATGAAACTGAAGGACAACTCTGTTTCCCGGGAACACTAGATCCCTATAAAAATAGTTGTGTGTAACCAGAAGAAATCACTTCGATTATGTTGTTGGCGTTCATTTTTTTTTGGGAGGTCCATAAACATTGGCGCGGTAATTGGTGGTCTCTTTGGAGTGACTCTCGTGGTAGTAGCAGTATTGTCAATATGTATAACTGTGCAAAGGAGAAGGAAACACCGTATGTTTAGCGAGAGTTTTGTGGTTAGAAGGCTTTAAACATGATGCGTGCAAGGATATGGAAGCAGCTATACAAGGCAAGATAGGGACTCTGCCCATTTTCTCCTACGAAGTGCTGAGAAAAGCGACTAATGACTTCGACGAGAGAAATCAATTAGAAGATGGGGGCATGGTTCGGTGTATCTGGGTAAACTCCCCGATGGTCGTGTTGTGGCGGTGAAGAAACTGTATCATGATAATTATAAAAGAGTGGAACAGTTTTATAATGAAGTGCAGATTCTCTCGACCTGCTATCATCCAAATCTGGTTCGGCTTTATGGCTGTAGTTCTCCAAAGGACCGTGACCTGCTTCTTGTTTATGAATATGTTCAAAATGGTACTTTGGCAGACCATCTTCATGGGGACCGGAAGGCCGACAGAGGAGGTCTAAATTGGGATACCCGCCTGAAAATTTGCATAGAAACTGCTCAGGCCCTGGCATTCCTTCACTGCCGTGAACCACCTCTGTTCCACAGAGACGTAAAGTCTGCCAACATTCTATTAGACGAAGACTTACATGTCAAAGTGGGGGATTTTGGGGTTTCAAGATCTATGCCATTAGATGCAACCCATATTTCCACTGCGCCACAGGGCACGCCTGGGTACATTGACCCAGAGTACCACATTTGCTTTCAGCTCTCAGACAGATCTGATGTCTACAGCTTCGGCGTTGTTTTGATGGAAATCATATCGGCCAAGTTAGTTGTGGACATTAGTCGGGAAAAGGGAGAAATCATCCTCGCTAACATGGCTATAGCAAAGATGCAAGCGGAAGCTTTGCATGAGTTTATAGATCCAAATCTGGACTTTGACACAAACTCTGACCAAAAGATTACTGTATTTGCAGTGGCCAAATTGGCTCTCAAATGTCTTGCACCGCCAAAAGAGGGTCGGCCACATATGAAGGAAATTGCGACCGAGCTGGAACAAATCAAACAAAATGCAGACAAATAGGAACAGATCTGCCTATCTTTGTCTTCAGTTAATAATTCAAAGGGATCTGCGCTCCAGTTTGTTAGCCATCAGAGGATTTTAAGGGGAACAATTTTCTGTTTTTAGAATAAAGAGATGATTCTATCTCTATTTATGTAACTTCAGGTGAAACAGCGCCCCTGTTTTTGGGTCGATCTGTTTTCTCCTAGAATAGTTTATTTAATGTATTAAAAAATCATTTGTAAAAGTTAATGGGGGGTAGAGAAAGTGTTGAGCGCTGGTGGAGAAAAACAGAGCTTCTATTGTACAGTTTTGACAGAGATTTTAATAAAAAATGCAGCTCTGACCCCTGAGATTCCTGTGGTATGAAATTTAACATTTGTGTCATCCTTTGTTTCATATGTAGCCTGTTATGTGTTCATTTCATTTCATGATCGTTTCCAATTGAACAAATGAAGTGTTAAGGTAGAATTCATAATTTGTATGCTCTGCCTTTAAGTTTGTTCATATTTAATGTTTTCTTCTGTTTGACAAGGATTCATCTTCTATGCCCTTGTCAACTCCTCAGCAGTCTTGCCGTTCCATTTAATCTCAATTTGATGTTAAAATTTCTTGCCTACCTTGCCTCAGGAGATAATCTGTGTTTTTGATTATATTTCTCTGTTTCAAGCTGTTTTTTGCCCATGCAGCCCAGAAAACCAATCATTTATCAAAAAAAATCCCTTTCTATCAATTTACTAGCCTAAAATCAGCATTCTTTATCGGTCATCTCAGCCCCTTTGAAAACTTGTCTGCCGAGATTGACCCGGAGAGAGCCCTCTCCTGTCCTCGTAGGGCTAGCTACGAGGCTGAGCGTGGTTTGATGTGGCCTCGAGTTTTGCCTTCCTCAGCCTGAGGCAAATTCGAACGCTAACAGATCCCACACTTATCCATTATGGAGCTCCTCTTGGTCCTCCTGCCCAGTGCAAGTTGTGAATGTGTTAGACCACTCCTATCTGATGAGCATTGTCTATCCATGAGCTTCATTGAGGAAATTCATTTCTCCCATACTTTTGCACTGAGTCTTTCTTAAGGTCATCTCCTATGATTGCACATTGAGAACCTTCAAAGCATAGTTACCTAACCCTTGTTACTTGTCTTGACTCACTGCACTAAGATTTGATTAATTCTACCTTTCATAGTGCATGGAGCACTTCTATCTGATAGTAAGGACCTCCTTCACCCCCTTTTCAAAATAAAATTGGTCCATGCAAAGGGTCTCCTCCTTTCACAGCTATTTTTGTCTCGTTAATGCATGGCATAGTTCTAGTGGACATTGTAGCCTCCCCTAGATCACTGTTGAAGAAAATTATGCTCTTCCTTAATCTTGCCCTTCCTTCAAAGTGATTTGCGCAGTTTTAGTCAGCAAGCCATCAACCCTAGTCTACTAGACTTCCTCACTATGCAGTCACTAAGTCTTTCCATGCCTCCCTACTGCATGTCGCAGCTCTAGTGCATAGTGAGTCCTTCCCTCGATCACTATGAAGATCAAATATGCTATCATTGTCTCATTCTCCCTTGAGATCTAAGCACTATACAGTTTTAGTTAACAAAGCTCATCACATTGTCTCTTGCACTTGCCCACTGCGCCGAACCCTAAAGAACCCCTACTCATAACGCATTACATAGTTCTAGTGAGAAGTGGTATATTCCTAGCCACTACTAAGCTCAACTATGTTATCTCAACAAGTCTCTCTCTCTCATATCCTAAACAGACCCATCATAAGCAGCTTCTTCTGTAAGAAAAAGAAAGTATATATGATTTTAAGATTAGTCTTGCCTTGTCATGAGTGGACTTCATTAGCAGGTGTACCACCTCAACATGGCAAGGTGATTCCTAAGCAAAATGTCAAGGAGAAGAACTAAAGAGGCACTTGCAAATAAGAAGCACAAATAAGACCCACCATGGAAACATGAAGATATCCTAGACCATGATAGAATGAAGACATTTCATGATGTCTCAGTAGGTCCTGATATTGATCCAAGAACCTTTGGATGGTGAATATGAAGTACTGATCAAATCTATTATCAAGAAATAAAACATAGCAGCAAGAAGAGTAGCTTGGAATTGTGCATTACCATGAAGTTCCATATCATCATTGCAAATTCATGGCTTGTACAAGTGTCATCACAATGTCATATGTGTCAATATGTCTTGCCACATCATTTGTGGATGTAATGTTGTAATTTTCAAAATGAAAAAATGTAAATGTGTGGAAATGATGGGCCTCCAAGTTATAATTTAAGGCCCATATGACCATCGTTCATCACATTAAACCTCTATTTTTGCAATATATGACATATTTTTATCTTTAATATGTTCATTAAGAAGGTTTAGAGATAATTGCATATTATGTGCCTAATATTATTTATTTTCATAGAAAATATTGTGTGAATATTGGGTAAATTATGAAGATTTTGAGACTGAGATAATTTAGGGACTTGTTCCCTGGTACAGGATGGACCAACATTGGATAATAAATGAACAAGATATGATGAAATTATTGAACAGATTCTAGAGCTCCATTGATTAAGAAAATCTAGGAATGTGCTCCCTGTCATTTAATGAAGATTCTTAGTATTGGGAACTAGATCCGCTTTTTGAGGGATTTTGGAGGGGAAATATACGTCATTTTAAGGATAATGCTTCCCCATAAATTTTAATAAGTACTAATTCGAATTTTCCTCTAGGGTCATGTTTTTCTTAGTCTTCTTGTGGAGAAAATTTGTTATTTAACAGCTCCATTTTCATTTCTAGCAAGGATGTAATTGGATTGATTCAAATAACGAATTTTGGTGCCATTTTTAGATTCTAAAGCTTGGTTTCCTTCATATGACTTTGATTATCCTTAGGCTTGGACATCCCAGGAGCCTCAGAGACCTACTGTACAATTTCGTTATCTTCTTTGAATGTTTTCACTCGCATCTTCTATTCTTATTTTTCCTATTTCTGCATCTAATATTCATGTTTCATTTTTTGTAGGTTATATTGGCTAAATGATTGAAGAGATTTTTATTTCAATTTATTTATGAATTCACAAAAATTATTCATCTTTATAACAACCTTGAAAAGTCATATTCACCATTGAGCTACTTGGATTGGTTTACTAGTTCACAATTTTGGAATTTCTTGGAGTATCTTGTAGCAAAATAGTAGTAATTTTTATCACATGTTAATGAGATTATTTAAAGTTGATTCCACTTGTATTGAAGCTTAAAAACATCAAAATTAATAACAAAATTTACCCTACATAATTTTCACTTGATTATCTTAGGCATTTGGGTACTTAGATAAGCTCACTAGATCATTGCTCTGAAATTTCGAGTTTCTAGTAGTAATTTTATGCTATTTTTTAGCACATGTTATCAAAGCTCTTTTGAGTTAATTCCACTTGTATTGAGTCCTAAAAACATTCTAATTAATAATAAAAAAATTCACAATTCATTTTCACTTGATGAGGTTCAACATTTGATAGGTTAACTAGCTCAATAATTCTTGAATTTTGGGTTTTTAGAGTAGTAATTTTTTGTTGTTTTTTAGCACATGTTAATAGGGGTATTTTTGAGTGATTCCACTTTTATTGGAGTCCTAGGACATCCTAATTAATAATAATAATAAAAATCTCATCCCATTGTCATTGATTTTCTTGGGCATTATTTAAGTTAACTCAATAAATAACAATCTTGTAGAAATTCATTTTCGAGTTTTTCCTTGCATAAATTCACTCCAAATTCATGGTAGAAGCAGATTTATAGCCTATGAATGATTTGAGACCACTTTGGTTGAGTTGAGGCTTGGTTAGGTCACCATTTATGTTGGGTCCCTATAATACTAGTGATTACCCCATTACTATTGTAGTTATACCCCTTATTTATATTGTTGTGCCCCTATTACCCCCATGTTGTTATTTTTGTGCCCCATAGAATCCCTCTATTGTTATTTTTGTGGCTTTATATTATTATTGTTAGGTCGGCTGGATTATATTGTGACTCCTTAGACTCCTATATATAGAAAGGAGGTTTTGTCATTTGTATCATCCAAGAATTGTTCATTTATGTAATGTAAAGGAGGTTGCCCCCTCGAAGAGGCTAAATTCTAAGGCGTTGATCTATCTTTTCTATCTTTTCTTGAGCTGGTTTCATAACATTTGGTATCAGAGCTTTGGATTCTAGGGTTTCGCTGCTCCAAACAGGTCATCGTGGCATTTTCGCTATAACTTTTTTCTGTGACGTTTCAGAAGTCGCAAAAAAAACATATTTGAGAAGAAATCGCGTTGAACCTTGGGTCCGAATTTCAGAGATTTTCGCGCGATATTTGCGGAGATATGATCTGAGGAAGTTGGTATTTTTGCAGACTCCTGAATTACATTCAAAACAGGTGACCTGGGGAAAATCGTCATAACTTTCTCTCTGGGGATCGGATTGAAATTTCGTAAGAAGGTACAGAAAGAGGACGGACTGTAGTTTCTTGTATGCATTTTTCAGATCCATAGGTCGAAACAGTGACTCGTGGCACGTTGTACAAGTTCTCTCTACTGAACTAGTCTATAATCAAGTCACTGTGGGAGATTTCGCATAACTCTTCCTTGGAGAATCCAAATTGGGTCAGACTTGTGGCATTGGAAAGAGGACACAGAAGGCTACTACAGGTCACAATTTCAGAATTGGAGGATCTGGAATTACAGAGATACATCAGATTCAATATCAGGCTTCTACAAAGTGAAAAAAGGTGTGTAGTTTTTTTTTTTAATTTTTGTGTAAGCTGGGTTTGAAGGAATTCAAAGGGCATAGTAAAGAATTATTATCGGTAACTGATGCCCCGAGGAAAGAAAATGCAAACACCTAGTAAGGAACCTGAAAGCTCTAGCATGACTCATGAAGAAGAGGAAGAAATGCTACATGATATATCAAAATTACAAGAACAAGTGCAACAAATGTCACGCTCACAAAAGCTAACAAAAGCTAAGATAAATGGCGTGGAATATAAGATAAATTGCGTGGAATCTAAGATAAAGGGCATGGAAGCTAAGTTGGATGATTCAAAGACAGATTTGAAGACAGACATGGCAGATTTGAAGACAGATTTGACAAATTTTCTACAAGAAATACTTACTAATGGTGAAAAGGTTGTAAAGGAAACTCATGATATGAACAAAAGTAATGTTAATCATGATTCCATAGACTCTAATGTTGGATCGAAGACCCACCATATTCCAAAAATCGATATGAGGAAGTTTGATGGCAAGGATCCCGCCACATGGATATTACAGATGGAGCAGTTCTTCGATCTCAATAATGTGCAAAACACACAAAAGGTACGTATGGCAACTGTATATTTGGAACCAAATCAGTTTGTATGGTATCAATGGCTTTGCTCTCGTAAAAAATTTATCACTTGGGCAATTTTTATGGAAGAATTGATAGCACATTATGAAGATACAAAAAGCAACACTTTTTTTAGCCAATTGATAAGTCTCAAACAAAAGGGTTCAGTAATGGAGCACATTGAGGAGTTCCAAAAATTGAACATAAGGGTAAAAGATATTCCAGAGGAGCATAGGATTGATGTGTTCATAGGGTCTTTAAAGGATAATATCCAACATGATGTTCGCCTTTGGGAACCTGATTCATTAGAGAAGGCATTCAGGTTAGCAAGAAAAATGGAAAGCAAAATTATGGCAACCAGGAAGCATACCACTCACAACTATAAAGATGGAAGTGTTGTTGCCCCTAGTCTTCCACAACCTATAAGGTTGACACCACAACAATTGGAAAAAAAAAGAGCAAAAGGGCTTTGTTACAGTTGTGATAGCAAATACACTAAAGGTCATAAGTGTGCTGAGAAGAAATTATTCTACATAGATTGTGAAGAGGAAGAAGAAAAGGAGCAAGAAAGGTCAAAAGAAGAAGATATACTCCAGGAACAAAGCCTAGATGAAGAACAAATAAATCCGACCATATCTTGTAATGCATTGGCGGGAATTACCACTCCTCAAACCATCAAGATAGAAGGACAAATCAAGAAGAAAAAGGTAATAGTGTTGATTGATTCAGGAAGCACCCACAATTTTATTCATTGTAGGGTAGCAAAAGAATTGAATTGCTTCCTATATCCAGCACCAGAGTGTCAAGTGATGATTGCAAATGGAGGAACAATAAATTGCTCTGGAAGGTGCCATAATATCAAGCTATCCATGGGAGAATATGTATTGACTAGCCCAATGCTTTCCATTCCAATGGGAGGTGCTGATGTTGTACTAGGAGTCCAATGGCTACAATCCTTGGGTACAATAGCTTTTAATTTTCAAGAACTTTTCATCAAATTTTCTACGGAAGGAAAGGAAGTTGAATTAAGGGGTATTGCAGGGAAACCAGGAAAGATAATCAGCTCTCATGGTATGACAAAGCTTCTAAAAAAGGAGCAAAGAGGTGTAATTGCACAATTATCTTGCTAGATGTTTCCACATTGGAATCATCTATTTCTCCAGATCTCCAAAAAGTCCTGGACAATCATTCCAAGGTATTTGAGACTCCCAAGGGTCTCCCACCTATGCGTGATCATGATCATGCTATTCATCTGATTCCAGGAAGTGTTCCTCCAAACATCAGGCCGTACAGATATCCCTATGTCCAAAAAAGTGAAATTGAACGTATGGTTGCAGAAATGCTAGAGGCTGGTATAATTCAACCAAGTCAAAGTTCTTTCTCTGCTCCAGTAGTATTGGTGCACAAGAAGGATGGATCATGGCGCATGTGTCCGGATTATAGGGAGCTCAACAAGCTCACTATTAAAGATAAGTTCCCCATTCCTGTCATTGATGAATTACTGGATGAATTGCATGGATCAATTTACTTCACCAAGTTGGATCTTCGTTCAGGATATCATCAAATCAGAATGAAGATTGAAGACATTCCGAAAACGGCATTTAGAACTCATGAGGGTCATTATGAATTTTTGGTCATGCCTTTTGGCCTTACCAATGCACCTTCAACATTTCAAGGTTTGATGAATTCAATTTTCAAACCATTCCTTAGAAAATTTGTGTTAGTATTTTTTGATGATATACTAATCTACAGCAAGTCTTGGAAGGATCATGTTGAACATGTTGACAAGGTGCTACAACTATTGGAGGAGAAACAATTATATGCAAAAAGATCCAAATGTTTCTTTGGAGTCCAGGAGGTGGAATATTTGGGTCATATTGTATCTCATGAAGGAGTTAAGGTAGACCCTAGCAAAATTAAAGCCATTAAGGAATGGAAAATCCCCACATCCATAAAGCATCTGCGAGGATTTCTTGGGTTGACAGGGTATTATCACAAGTTTGTTAAGAATTATGGGAGAATAGCAGCACCTCTAACAACATTATTGAAGAAAGATGCATTTTCATGGACTCCGGAAGCAACAAAGGCCTTTGAACATCTTAAAGAGGCAATGTGCCAAGCACCGGTCTTAGCTACACCGGACTTCACAAAAACCTTTATTGTGGAATGTGATGCTTCAGGAAATGGAATTGGTGATGTTCTAATGCAAGATGAAAGACCCATTGCTTTTGAAAGTCGTCCAATCAAGGGAAAGTTTTTAAGCAAAGCTATTTATGAGAAGGAAATGTTGGCAATACTCCATGCACTTAAGAAATGGCGACCCTACCTAATGGGAAGACACTTCAAGGTAAAAATGGATCATGATAGCCTTAAATACTTTTTAGAACAAAGATTATCCTCTGAAGAGCAACAAAAGTGGGTCACAAAGATGTTGGGTTATGACTTTGAAATCATCTACAAAAAAGGGAAGCAAAATGTGGTGGCAGATGCACTCTCAAGAAAGGATGAGGATGTGGAAGCATTGTTGTGCGCCATTTCTATTATCCAACCAGATTGGATAAACGAAGCAAGGGAGGAATGGAAGAATGATGAAGAAGTGTGGGCACTTATTCGAAAGCTACAACAAGATTCCAGTACTTCTGATACATTTAGCTGGCAAAATGATTCGTTATGGTACAAAGATCGCTTATACCTCTGTAAGAATTCCCAGCTAAAACAAAAGATTCTTATGGAATTGCACACTTCTCCCTTAGGAGGGCACTCAGGATTTTTAAAAACTTACCATAGGGTTAAGAAGGAATTTTTTTGGGATGGCCTTAAATCAGATATTCAAAAGTTTGTGGCGGAATGTTTGGTTTGCCAACAAAATAAAGTTGAAACAATTAAGACACCGGGTCTATTACAACCTTTATCCATTCCAAGCCAACATTGGGAGGAGGTTTCAATGGATTTTATCACAGGTTTACCCAAGTCTGAGGGAAAGAGTGTCATCATGGTGGTAGTTGACAGACTTACCAAGTATGCACACTTTTGTGCATTATCACATCCATTTAAAGCCAGTACAGTTTCTACTGCATTTATGGAAACAATTCAAAAGCTACATGGAAACCCAAAGATTATTGTAAGTGACAGAGATCCCATTTTCACTGGAAATTTTTGGACAGAATTATTTTCTTGTCTTGGTACTCAGTTAGCTCATAGCTCATCTTATCATCCTCAATCTGATGGGAAAACTGAGATAGTAAACAAATGTTTGGAAGGATATCTTCGTTGCTTTGTATCTGATAAACAGACACAATGGGTCAAATGGTTGCCTCTGGCTGAATGGTGGTATAACACTTCCTTCCATACAGCAACAAAAATGACCCCATTTATGGCACTTTATGGGTATCAACCACCATCCATCACATCATATTTAAGAGAAAATTCTAAGGTTCAGGCAGTGGAACATCACATCGAACATCAACAACAAGTCCTCCAACTCTTAAAGGATAACCTCGTGTTGGCACAAAATAGAATGAAACAACAGGCAGATCAACATCGCAGTGAAAGAAGTTTTGATGTAGGTGATTGGGTATTCCTACGGCTACAACCATATAAGCAAATGTCCCTAAAGCAAGCTAAGAAGGATAATAAATTATCACCAAAGTATTATGGTCCGTACAAGGTGTTGCAAAAGATTGGTACTATGGCATACAAATTGGAGCTTCCTGCAGCTTCTCGATTGCACCCAGTTTTCCATGTTTCATGTTTAAAGAAGGTTATAGGCGACAAGCTCCCAATTCAAACAATATTGCCAGAACTTGACGAGGAAGGAAAAATTATATTGTAACCGGAAGCAGTCACAGAAACAAGAACTCGACAGCTACGAAATCGATCAATTTCAGAGTATCTTATCAAGTGGAAGAACTTATCCGCTGAAGATTCCACATGGGAGGATGAGAATTTTATGCAGAAGTATCCAGAACTACTCAAGCGTTGAGGACAACACTTTTTTGAAGGAGAGGGGCATGTTGGGTCCCTATAATACTAGTGATTACCCCATTACTATTGTAGTTATACCCCTTATTTATATTGTTGTGCCCCTATTACCCCCATGTTGTTATTTCTGTGCCCCATAGAATCCCTCTATTGTTATTTTTGTGGCTTTATATTATTATTGTTAGGTCGGCTGGATTATATTGTGACTCCTTAGACTCCTATATATAGAAAGGAGGTTTTGTCATTTGTATCATCCAAGAATTGTTCATTTATGTAATGTAAAGGAGGTTGCCCCCTCGAAGAGGCTGAATTCTAAGGTGTTGATCTATCTTTTCTTGAGCTGGTTTCATAACAATTTAGCTCTTACATTTTTTGCTTGAATGTTTATTTCTACAATTAGTCTAGATTTCCTTTCCGCAATTTACTTTAAGCAAAGTGTGCTTTCCTTCTTACAAAAGTCATCTCGTACTTTTATTTCTTGCAAAATAGAATAGATTTCCTTAATGCCATTTATTATATAGCAAGATAGATTAGATTTGTTTGGTTTTCATTGTGCTTTACATTTTTTCAAATAGAATAGATTTTGTTTCTGTCATTTACTTTCTAACAAAAGTAGAATAGGTTTGCTTATTGTTATTTACCTTTTTCAACTTAGGATTGGCGTCTTACCTAGATCTTTTCCCATTTGAAGTTGTTTCATTGTCTTCTTTAACTTGCCTCAAAGGGAATAAAACTAGGAATACGAAGGTGTATGTTGCGCATACAGTGTCGGCCCTTTTTAAGTTTGTATGAACCTTGGGTTGATATTTTAAGTTGGCAGCCTTGGGAGTTGCAACATTCTTGTTGCAATACCAAGGCTCATCACTTTTCGGCATCGTTTTCGGGGAGGGTGTCAAAGAAAGCACTTTCTTTTTCTTGGAATGATTCATTCTTTATTTTCTACATTCATATTCTCTACAAAAACAAAAAAATTGCATTATGCATCTTGCATTCCATTAGCATTCTCATTTAAAAAAAATCATAAAAACAAAAAACATATTTCTTCAACAACACAAACCCCCCACTTTATCATGTGCAAGTATAAGAATAACATGTGGCAGAGAAGTTAGAAGGAGGCATGGAGCATCCCTAATTTTTCAACTCATATCAGCAAGATATGAACTACCCCTCTCTTTCAATACAAGCTATAATGCACAATTTCAACCTTGGTATCCACCTAGCACCTCACCTTGGTCTCCATGGTCTTATCCTTCCCAATGGGGTGATCCATATTCATGGTATTATCCTCCTCAATATGTTATTCCTCCTTTTCATCCATATCGACACCAACCTCCTCAGTGGGGTGATCCATATTTCCCTCAACGTCCTCAATATCCTCCATAGCAAATTCAATGATATCCATCCCATCACCTCCCCCGTAACCACATGCTCAACCACAACCATTTCAAAGACCCATTCCCACTCAACTACCTACGCAACCATTCCATGTTGAAGAATCTAAGGCAGATTAGGTTAACAAGATTCTTCTATTCATGATAACTATTTGTGACGTACTTTTAACTTTTTCTTATTAACATAATCGTCTCTTGTTATTATTAGAGTGTGTCTTCTTAGTTCATCAAATAGATACCAAAACAAAAGAGACAAGAACACAAGATGTTGGATTTCTGCCGGGGCCAAAATCTCCCACTCTTTGAGAGGAAAACCCGCACAAATCTTCTTATAGAGATTCCAATTGACAAATACCAAGACCATGGCCCTTGAGCTATTAGGCCACTCCAAGACCAAGACACTTGATTCTCTTCTTTGTCATTGTTGAGATCGTCATCATCACTGCTACTAAACTGAGGTCATTACTATTGCATAATTAAGGTCATTACTGCTTCAAAATTGTTGCACCTTCACCGAGATCATTGTTGCACCTTCATTGAGATCATTGTTGCACTTTCACTGAGATCAATGTTTCTCCTTCACTGAGACCTTCGCCATGACAATGAGATCTCTCAACTGAGATATTTATATATATGTATGAGTGTTGCACCAAGATCTTCATCAAGATCATAAACTTGAAACTACGTCTTCATCAAGATCATGACTGAGATCATGATTACCACTATACCGAGATCATGATTGTGTCCAGAATGCATGCCGAGACAAAGAGTGTCACTTAAATATCCTCCTCTTCATAAGTATGTCAAGATTGTAAGGCTGCTTCAGAGATCACTATATTGGTAGGTTGAGACTGTGATTATCAAGGAGGTCGAGACTGTAATCGTTAGGACTATAAGGAAGCTGAGAAACTTCATCGTGTGATACCCATCCGGAGAATAGATATGCATGATAGAATTCTTTGAGTTTTACGAAGTCTTGAGACTATAATTACTCACTTTAATTACCCATCAAAGTTGCAGAGGCATCCGAGTTTTATATCCTCCTGTAATGCGGATCTCAGAACTGTTACCCATCCGAAAATTGCAGAGAAGCCGAGTTATGTACCTGCACTTTTACATAGAACCTAGCTGGGTATTTAAAGTAGTTGGTCCTCCATAAATTATCTAACATGATCCAACGAAGAGACGTGTCTTTTAACTGTAATTCGACGTGAAGGTATTATATTTACTTGAAGCCGACATGATGATGAGGATTGTACTTGTCATTTGGAGGGATATTTAGACATAGACTCATATTTTTCACATGCTCAAGAAGGGCTTCTTCTTATGACATTGACTCTTTGACTTAATAATAAATCCCAAGGATCTCAATGGGATCCACTAACAAATAAACCTCTTTCTCATGAAACCCATGTAACAAGGCATACAAAAATAATTTTTTTCTCTTTATTACATCATTTACATTAGTCACAATTACATGTCATTATGAAGACCGAACCTAGTTACACTTTCTTCAACACTCCCTCTTAACTAGGGAGGTATTCATAATGGTACTTGGTCTTTCTCAATCTGAAGAATTTCTCATAAGAATAATTGAATTGGTAATCACATCTGTATAGCATCATAGTAACCAACATTGTTTCCACATCAAGGCCTTGACTAATAGCTCTATCTCTCATCATATCATAGCACAATGTTGGTGAGACCAATGACTATAGATACCTTCATCATTGTCTCTCAAGGTACATACCCACCCGGGTGGTCACTGAGAATGTCCTTCTAGGACTATTATTATCTTCGGTTCCCAACCCTCAAAGAATATCATCCCTCTTTCCTACTTTTATCTTGGATGCCCTACACATCCTCAAAGAGCATCGAATGCCAGATGATTACCCACTCCTCCATTATTTATTCCCAAGTGAAGACAAGAATGTTGTGTCTATCTCTCCCTCTTAACTAGGGAATATATGCCCATTCAAGTAAAGGAATGTACCCAAGTTCCCTCTGACTAGGAACTTACCCAAGCTCCCTCTCAATTAGGGACCTCCCAAAGCTCCCTCTTAACTAGGGACTCTTCTTTTCATCAAAAGCTTCGAATTCGTGGGTCCTTCAACTGCTTGATCAATTTATTTCCTTGATGTCATGAAATTCAGTCGAGCTTCTTCCTTGTAGGGCATTAGCCATCCATCGCTTTCTTTCTTGGTTCATCATGTCATTCCTTTCTTCATGGAAAGTGGCCTTATTGATACATATCTAGAACCTTCGTCATATGCCTACTTCTTCCTCATCATGTTTCTTTCAGGAATTTCCATCCACCACATGAATGCTAGTTGTACTTGTACTTATAACTCTTATTCTAGTATCCCTACATGAACTCATCTAGATATTATTCAAGAAATCAAAACATAACATTAAATCAAATCGTACCTTACGAGATGGTTCTTCATAATGACATCTTCCTGTAAGTATCTTCCAAGAAACTTCATCTTGTTATGCTCATATGAAGAACAAAGATGCATGACAGAATTCTCTGAGATTTACGAAGTCTTGAGACTGTAATTACCCATCGAAGTTCCAGAGGCATCTGATTTTTCTATCCTCCTGTAACGCAGATCTCAGAACCTGTACCCATCTAAAAATTGCAGAGAATCCAAGTTATGTACCTGCACTTTTGCGAAGACCCTAGCTGGGTATTTATAGTAGTTGGTCCTCCATAAATTAGACGACATAATCCAGCAAAGAGATGTGTATTTTAACTGTAAGCTGACATGAAGGTCTTATCTTTACTTGAAGCCAACATGACGATGAGTATTGTGCTTGTCATTTGGAGGGATATTTAGACATAGACTCATATTTTTCACATGCTCAAGAAGAGCTTATTCATATGACATTGACTCTTTGACTCAATAATAAATCCTAAGGCTCTCAATGGGAGCCACTAACAAATATATCTCTTTCTCATGAAACCCATGTAGCAAGGCATACAAAATATTTTTGTTCTCTTTATTACATCATTTACATTAGTCATAATTACATGTCATTATGAAGATTGAACCTAGTTACACTTTCTTCAACATTTCCAAACCCAATCAATAAATAAATCAGCCCACTTACAATGTTGAGATACAAAATCTCCAAAAAAATCCTCTTGATCCAAATGGTATTCATCTTGGATCGAAAAGAGTATTGCAAAGAACAAATTTTCTCACTCTTGTTGAAGAACAACATCTAAAAGAAGAAGATCCATAGGAGACTAAAAGATCATGGACCAAATTTGATGGAGAGCGGCCATTGGAGCCTAATATTGAAGAATTTCTACAATGCTTATCATCATATCATTTATGTGTTCAAGGGCCTAATCAAAAAATAGTAGAAGATTTGAATAGCATGGAAAAAGAATACATGAAGAATGATCC
Source organism: Pinus tabuliformis (assembly GCA_031772625.1). Taxonomy (NCBI): domain Eukaryota; kingdom Viridiplantae; phylum Streptophyta; class Pinopsida; order Pinales; family Pinaceae; genus Pinus; species Pinus tabuliformis. The sequence goes on along the minus strand of CM062804.1, from coordinate 1,523,244,598 downwards.
ATATGAGAAAGTGAACCAAGGGCATCATAGATATATTGAGCTTTGGTTCTTGACAATCACTAAGTAGGGGCACCACCCTCTTCAACAATGTTTGGCATTATCAAAGTCAAAGTAGTTGGTCTTTCATATTTAGGTACGTGACAAAGCATATGTTTCGAGCCTACACGTGATTTTATATGTCATCTTGTTATGCACATGGCTCCATTAGAAATATTTATATACTTGAAAGAGATTTTATTTTTTTCAAGTAGAGTAGTATAGAGGAACAAAAGAAAAATAAAATAAAAAAAGAGGAAAAGAAAAATAAAAAATAAAATCTCAAATGAAAACCTCCTTTGAAGCACCTCAGATTGGCTCATTGATTGAAAACTATAAGATGGCTTATAAATCTTCCTCTCCTTATCAGTCGAGCCCCCTATCGGGTCCTTGCCCTCTATGAGACGGTCATTGGTTTGGAAAAAAGAGGAAAAATTAAAAAGAGAAGAAGATAAAAAAAGGAAAAAGATCCTAGGTGAAAAACTCCTTTAAGGTGCCTAGGCAGACCTACTGGTTGAAAACCTCAATGAGGTAGCTAGTAGGCCTAAAAAAGAAAAAAAAAATGAAAATGCCAAATAATTCTTTGCTTTAGGTATATCTCTCTAATGGACGCGAGTGCTCTCCAACCTCTGCAAGCAACAAGAACGAGTTAGCATCATGTTATGCACCACATAATATCAGTCCTAAGATGTATATCTAATGCAACACTCACTCCCTAGATTAAAATAGTGGGAAAACACCTAATGGAATTTATGATAGAGAATAAAGATCTAATAGTCATGGGACCCATAGCCATAATAAACAAGGAGATTACCCTAGCAAACTAAAGCACATCCTCACGCTAGTTACATTCCCTCTTTCCTTAAGAATGAGCATAATATTTTCAACTTCATTGCTACTCACCCTAACACAACCATATAAATGTCAACCTTCCTACACTTTACCCAATTCAATTGAGTTATTATCCATTAATGGTTATGTATGCCTTGCCACATTATCAACATTAATAATGGTATCATTAATTCTCGCGACAACTATATACCCTCTAATGGAATCAAATATTTGTCATGTTTGCAAATTTATTTGGGTATTGCAAAGTAATGAATTTTTAATAGGTACCTAGATCAAAGTTAGACCAAAGTTGAGTGGTGAAATAGCACTTCATATTATACGATGTCTAAGTAGCATTGAGGAAGTTACAATGATTTACATTGAAATCTCATAAGCCTAGCATAAACACAATATGGGTGTACCCAAGTGGTGAAAGAGCAATTCATATTATACCATGTCTAAGTAGTAATGAGGAAGTTCAATGACTTTACATTGCAACCTCATAAGCCTAGCATAATCACATTTTGGGTGTACCCTAGCCACACAAAAGAGATCCACCAAGTTTAAGATTCTCTAATAAAAGTTTCAAAATCATATCTCTCATGCTTTCAAAGTGGAATATTGCACTTATCGTGGATGTACCAACCTTATCATTGAAGGATATCTAGGGTTACATGACAATTATGTGGAAGAAGCCACTCATGGAAGATTTCTTGAATTTTTTATGGAATATAAAGATCACAAGAAGTGGTTGCTTGAAGTTAAATATTTTCGAAGGCACACCAACATTATTCAAAACTTTGTAGTTTGTACACAACTACTACTAGAAAATCGAATATAAAAACTATATGAAGCATGTGAAACAATCCAAAGGCATATTGAAGAGCAGTAGGTAACTGATATATCTCACTAGTGAGTTATAGAGGAGGCTTGCAAGGAATGGTATATGTAAGTTATCATTTCTAGGAAGAGATCTACTTTTAGCTTCATTGATAGAATTTATGAGCAAGTTATGTATATCAATATTTAATTTGCAACGCTCTCTCCAAATCCACAATAACATTTTGCAACTACATAGATGATATGTTGGCTAAAAATTGTCATGGTATCTTGGCATAAAGATATTGCAATCCACATGACCATGGTGAGCATCCTTAGAGAAACATCCAACCATTAATCAATTTCAAGTATCATTTGTGGAGGCCCACCGTGTGCACTCATACATGGGGCTCAAACTTATATCCTCACTTCTTGGTTAATGAGAAAAATAGTGCCTCAAATCCAAGCTTATGGATTCGATTCCTAGAGGACTTCATTCTCAACATGGAGGGAAGCCCCCGTACATAGGACCCTAACTTATGGAAGGGACCTTTGTGGACATACATCTTTAACTACTTCACTCTCAACATTAAGATAAAAATCTAAACATTGAACCTTAGTTCATGATGTACATCATAGATACAAGCAATGAGAGAAACTTTTCTCAAAGTGGAATGGCATGGTGGGGCCCCCCTACTAATGCAATGGAGACCTGTTGAAGCCCCGAAAATCGGGTCGACAACAAGGGGGATACCCACCCGGTCCGGACCTTGGTTGGCAGCTCCTTATCCGTTTGGTGTAGCGGGTCCGACTGGGGATAATGGAACCAGTTTCCCAATCTAAGGGTGTGTGTGTGTGCAGAGTTGGATATTGTTGATCTAAGGGTTCTAATCTAAGCTACTTTAATCTAATTCTATGCTATTGTAATCTAATGAAAACAGCACATCTAATCTATGCTAACCCGAGATGTATTTCTTCTATTATGCGATCTAAAGAGATTTCAAATAATAACTGGTAATAAAGATCATTCAGCTATCATAAGAATGGAAATCAATTAAGATGAACCACTTTGCATAAAAAGTTAGGCAAAACAGTTGTGAACAGCATATCGCATAATAAGTTATTCATATATCAAACATAAATAAATGACTCCACCGTACAAAAGTGCCAAATGGTAACTCAAACATTCATGCAATAACATATAAACAACTAAAAACTGTATATCACTTTAAGAATATAAGCAGAAATGGTCAAGAGATAAAAGTACCATTTATGACTGGTCCTACTCATAAGCTTCAAGCAACAATGATTTATCTCTACTTGTTCTAATATCTACCAAGAGTACAGAAGTGCAACATCAGTAGTAGATATCAAATGAAAAAATTAATAAACCTTGATCCATTCATTCATCAAAACCTCCTCTGAGGGTGCAAAAGTGCATGTTCTGAGGACAAGTTTTTGACAAATTTCTGGACCCTTCTCTAAATGCCTAAGAAGGGTTTAAATACTGCTAACTAAATAACTTAATTACATAAATTTAGGATACGGTTTAAATGACCACCCTTTATCTAAGCAAACTTATTTCTAAAAATTGAATCTAATTCCTAACTATTTCTGCATTTTCTCCTTAGTGTTGCGAGCATGCAACATTTGCCTGAGAAGAGTCGGCTGGTTGTCTTCTGCTTTTGCTTGAGCTACGAAAATAGAAATGGCAAGCGCTGGCACCACTTTTTAGTAAACTAGAAGATATTTTTGGGAATCATCTTCTGGCTGGGCGAATTTACTACGTATATACTTGGTAACAACCCAAATTCCTCTTAAATTGCCTCTGCTTTTGCTATCTCGGTTTCCGAACTCGTGGATGACTAAGCAAGTTAGGGACTTTGCTTTCTGAACAATTTTCTTAGCGATGCGCGCTAACTGCCTCCGTTCTTTGATCTGGGCCTTTCTGGTGCATTTTCCACCTTTAGCGCTTTTTCCTTTACCGGGCATAAGCTTCAGAATTTTGTAAACATGCTGCTTTTGTGAGATTTTAACCTTGAGTGTCGAATTGCCTATTGATATCAGCATCTGTTCAGTAATACTCTGAAATTTGCGTTTCTGTTGCATGCAGTATCCGTTTATGAGGGCATCTCTTCTCTGTTCTCCGAGCATTGACGCTTTCCCTTTTTCCTTAGATGTTTCCTGCACATTGCTTCATGTTGTTTCCTGTTTTTATTCCTGCAGTTCACGCGAAGGAAAAGAGTAATGATAATAAATTTTGACACGAAAGCTCTAAGCTCTACGAATGTATAAAATCATGACACCTCATAGTGAACTGACTCTTCGAAAAACACAAAACTGACCTTCATGAATACCTTGGCGTACATTCATTAATTTTCTTTAAGGCGCGCGCCCAATTTTTGGTTTAGGTACACCTTTTCTTGAATGTTGAGTCGAGGAAAATTTGCGATGGGTGATTTCTGCGACTCGCATCGCAGCATCGTGTTTATCGCATTATCAAGATGTGTCATCGCAGAGTTTCCTGATCAGTTTAGCGCAGAATCGCTCAAATCGCAGGATCGTAGCATCGCAAGATCACAGATCGCATTTATTGCAGATCGCATTTATCGCAAGATCGCAGATCGCATTTATCGTTGCAATTTGTTAAGTTATTGTGTGTTGTTTATGTGATGTTGCGATATGCGATGTCGCATATCGGCCATCGGAGATTTCTTAAGATTTTCATTTATGGGTGCTTCTTAATGTATGCGATGCGATGAATTTCGCGTCGCTTCTTCGCAGTTTTTTATTGTGCTCATAAAGAAATGTTTCACTCTTCTCCATGCGATGTATTTTTTGAGGAGTATAATACAAAAAAATTTATAAAAAAAAAATTTGAATTTTTTTCTAAGGGTCCCCACTTCTTTAGTGTTATTGCTAATACTAAAGAAGGAGGGGGGTTGTTGGTGGTCACAACAATGGCGATTCACTTGGAAGAACCAGTTATCTCTGCTTTTCTATTGAATTTTTTAAACTTCCAAAACAGAAAAAATTTCATAAATCTAAACTTTGTTATGGACAGATAGAGTACATTATGCCTTATTCTATCAATGATATTTTGTTTCAACCTCTTTCTATTCTAATTGTTTGCTTCCTCAGGCTTGTCCTTGTATTTATATCAGCCATTACTTGGTCTTGTAAAGATAAAATAAAGTCTTCTCTGTGTGCTAGCCTTAAAATATGCTCGTTTGCCGTAGGTAGAGCCTCTGCTGCCAGCAGGCGTCCATAGCCTCGACAGGGTTACCTGTTACCCAGCAATGATCCTTTATCCTGTTTAAGGTTATCTACAACCTTCAAAGAAAAATCCATATTGACACTTTTTCCTTTTTTATTCTTAAAGAACAATGTCTTGGTTTGGTAGCCAAATTATGACACAGTCATTCAATTGATTTACACTTTTGCTGAACAAGCTGGCTCGTGATGAGACCCCTTGTCTTTTGATTTCAACAATCTTGAGTCATTGCCCTGTTTTGTTGGACATTGTTTGGCAAAGTCAGCAAAATTATAATATCTGTGATCACGATAAGCAGGCTCGTGATGAGACCTCTTATTCTTTGAGATATAGTGTTTCTTGGATTGTCCCTCTGAATGCTGCGATTTTCTTTAACAGGGAGGAAATCATTGTTTTCCTTAAGAAAGCTCTGGACGGCAATAATAGAGTTTGAAAACAGCAGTTTTACAGAGAATCTTTATTTTGTTATTGATACCTTCCATTGTGCTGATATTAAACAACTCCTTCGCTAAAGGTTTCTTTCATCAAAAAAAAAATTTGAAGTTGAAACTAGTATCATATCTAGGCTAAAGTTTTTAACTGTATCTGTCAATAATAAAGATCAGATTTTCAAAAAAATTCTATTTATACAAGCGAAAAGCTCAAAATCTGAAAGAGAATCGATGTCTTTTCGCGAATACCGATAGTAACCATTAAAAATTGATTTTATTATGAAAAAGAAAAGAAAAAACAAAACTATTCTACAAAATAGAAGAATAATCTTCTATGGAAAATATATTTTAAGGATTTGACCATTAACACGCAAATAATCCCTTCTACCTGCTAGATCCTGTAAGACAAACGTTGATGGACCTATGACTTCAACAATCTGAAAAGGACCAAGCCACATCTTTTGAAATTTTGTATGTTTGCCCTTTTCTTCATGAGCCTTATCCCATTTTAAAACTAAATCTCCCATCTGAAAATTTTTTCTGGTCATTATGTTTGAATCAAAAGAGGATTTTATTAGTGCTTGATGATGAGCATGGGTTTTCTTAGCTTGTTCTCGTTGCTCTTCTAATTTGATTATTTCCATTTGTCTTAGTTGTATGGAGGAAGTAGGTACTTCATCAATGTATTGTATTAAAGACAAAGAGGGAATGACTAAGTGAGTTGGAAGAACCACTTCTTTCCCATAAACTAAATTAAAGGGGGAAGTGCCGATCGAAGCTTTTTTCGTTATTCTATCTGCCCATAAAACATTCACCAAAGCTTTATGCCAATTCTTTTGGTTCTGGTCAACTGTTCTTTTAATAATCCTGGTTAGGTTTTTATTCGTTGACTCAGCTAACCTATTACATTGCGGATAGTAATTGGCCGAATATTTTAGTTTGAACCCTCTTTTAAGTGCAAACTCAGTCATTGCATTTCCAGAAAAGTATGATGCATTATCAAACATTAAATTCGTTGTCAATCCAAACCTAGTGATTATAAATTGATCTATGAATTCGATAATATTTTCAGAATTAGCCGTCTTGAGAGGAACTGCTTCTACCCATTTAGTAAAATAATCTGTTGCCGTGAGGATGTATCTATGTTCCTTAGAAGAGTGAGGAACGATCTCACCTATTATGTCCAAGCCCCACTGGCTGAATGGTTGCTCGATGTTTACCGGTTGTAGTGGCAGGGACGGCTTCTTTTGTCTTCCAGCAGTAGTTTGGCAGACTTGACATTTCCTCACGTAACTGTGTGAATCTTTGAACAGCGTAGGCCAGTAATATCCTGCACGTAAAATTTTATGTGTAGTAGCATCTCCAGCATAGTGTCCGCCTGCTGGTCCATCATGGAGTTCCTGCAAAACTTTTTCAGCTTCAGTTTTTTCAAGACATCTAAGAAGAACAAAATCATAATTCTTTCTAAAAAGAATATCATTTATGAGCTGATATTGTTTAGTTTTCAATCTCAGAGCTCTTTTCTTAGTGTGATCCAGGTGTGATGGAACATACCCGTTCTTAAGATAATAAATGATATCAGCATACAATGATTCTGCATCGTTTAGGATTACCTCATACATTTGTATCTCTTTGGATGAAATTTCAGAGATTTGCGATGCTCCAGCCAACATTTTGCAGAAGCCTTGACCTCTTACAATGTTTGTTGGTTTAATCTCAAGGTCGTATTCCTGTAAAGCAGTGATCCAATTTGCTCTTTTCTCGCCCATATCCTTCTGTACTAGAAGATTTCTTACCGCTGGAAACAGTACTATGATCTTAGTATGGGTTTTGAGTAAGAAAGGTCTGAAATATTTGACCGCTTTGAAAACAGCATAGGCCTGTTTTTCTACGTCTGAATAATTGAGTTCAGCACCTTGTAAATTTGAGCTAAAAAACGCAATTGGAGCTTCTGTTTTTTCTTGATTTGCTTGAGTTAGAATTGCAGCATATGATTTCTCTGAGGCAAATGTGTATAAAACAAAAGATTCTAAAAAATTCGGGGTTGCTAAAGATGGAGCATTAATAATAGCTTGTTTGATCAGGCTGAATGCTTCATGTTCATCTTGACCCCATTTGAAATTTGAATTCTTTTTAATCATGGTTTGCAAAGGAGACACAATTCGTGAAAAATCTGGGACAAATCTCTTTACAAAATTGATTTGACCAAGGAAAGATTGCATGGATTTTTTATTATGAGGTAGAGATATTTCAGAGATTCTTTGATTCTATCAGGATCAATGTGAATACCGGATTTTGACACTATGAATCCTAAAGGTTTTCCTTCACTTAATGCGAAAAAATATTTCTTTGGGTTAAGTGAAATCCCATACCTTAAACATCGTTGAAAAATTTGTTTTAAATCTTTGAGATGGTCGCTTCGCTTCTTGGAGTACACTGTTATATCATCCAAATAAATCACTACAGATTTATTGACTAAACCCTTAAATGCGATGTCCATGGCTCTTTGAAATGTAGCGCCGACATTAATCAAACCAAATGGCATCTTCCGATATGCATATGTGCCCCATTTAGTTCTGAATGTGGTTTTCAACTGATCATTGGGATGCACCAGCACTTGATTATATCCTGAAAATATGTCCAAGAAAGACATCAGTTCTGAACCTGCTACTGCCTGTAATATCTGTTCCATAGGTGGAAGAGGAAAATTGTCTTTTTGACAGGCTTTGTTAAGATTCCAAAAATCGATACAGATTCTAATATCTCTATTTTTCTTTCTAACGGGTACCATATTGGAGACCCATTTGGAATGTCTGACGGGGAAAATTATTATGGCTTTTAATAACTTATTTAGCTCAGTTTTTATTTGATTTTCTAAATTGGGATGGAACTTTCTCAGTTTCTGTTGGACAGGTTTTTGGTTGTCAATCATAGGAATAGTATGTTGAATGATAGAAGTGTCGTACGTCTTCAGCTCATCGTAATTCCAGGCAAAAACATTTTTATATTGTCTCAAAAGACGAATATATGCTAGTTTTTCTTCAGGGACTAGGTCGATGCCTAGATTAACTTTTTGTGGTTTATCATTGGTTCCTAGGTTTACTAATTCGTAGTTCAGAGTTGGACTGTAGAGCTTTGAATTGGTAGACCTTTTAAACCGGTTTTTCAAATCGTATAAGTCTTCTAACTTAACCATCGATTTAGGTATAGCATTATCAGTGCTATTTTGTTGTATTTGTCGATCGTAATGGTCTTCGTCAATTATCTGATTGGAGTAGGATCCTTCAGAAGTGAGGAAATTTACAATATCAGGATCGTCATTGAATACTCTCTAATTTGTAATGTTGTCAGGGATGGACGGTCTAAAGATTAATTCTATTGAGAATCTATCTGGACTAAAATCTTCGGAGGGAATAAGCCTAGAGGCTATGTTAGCCAAAAGGTCTGCGCTTGCGTTTTGGAGTCTCGGGATTGAAGAAATATTAAATGCTATGAAATGCTCAGTCAGATCTTGTACTAAAGATTGATAGTGTTTTAAATGACTTGATAGGCAATGTATAGTGTTACATACCTGTTTGACGATAATCTCAGAGTCTCCGAAGACTTGAAGATACTTGACGTTTAACCTGATTGCTTTGTATAGGCCTTGCACCAAGGCCTCATATTCTGTTGTGCAATTGAATTCGAGTCTACACGTAAGCATGGTCTTGTTTCCTTCTGGACTAATCAGAACGCATCCTGCTCCTGCTCCTTCATTAGATTTAGAGCCATCGAAATATAATTTCCAAAACAAAGATGTATTTACAGGTTCATCTACAAAATTAACACACTTTGAACTATCAGTTTGGGAAAAAATTTCGACTTGGGACAAAACTGAATTTTCTAAGTAAGGTGATGTGTGAGCATTGAAATTACCGAGAAAAGAATCTACCGAGTAATTGCCTATGATACTGTTGTTATACGATACTGCTTCATTTTCTCCCTCTAATTCCGTTACTATGTACTTTTGGTGTAACTCTCGTTCAACCTTTATTTGATTTGGTTTACCGTTGTAGGGTAACCACATGTGCGACCAGTCGGTTGCAAAGTATCCATGGAGTTTCTCGGACCAATCCCTGCTAAAAATTAAGCCATAGAATTCTGGGATATCAGCGACTAGAATGTCAATAACCTGACATACCTTCGGGTTAGATGACAATCTTATGGTTACTTGAGTAATTTCACCAATCACTTCGACTTGAGATCGATCAAGCTGAACTATGCGCACTGCGGATTTTTGTGGTTGAACATTTAACTTAGCACATATTGATCTGGGTAAAATATTCGATGAAGCACCGGAATCTACCAAACAATTGTGCACATTTTTGTTGAAAATCTCGTAAGTGAGAAGAAACGGGGGAGTGTGAGATCTTGATCTTCCTCCAATCAAGGCGATATCATTTGGATCAATCTTATTGATCGCGTTAGTTGGAGGTCTTCCCATGTTATGGGAAGCTTGAGAGAGTACAGAGGTAGGCAAAGGTACAATAGGCACAGCATGTAATTCTTTCATCATTAACTTCTGTTGATGCTTCAATTTGCTCAATTCATAAAGGGTAATATTAGCCCTAGTCTTTTTCATGTCATCAATAATATTGTACTCCATTTCATCCGACACTATCAGTGTTTTTGATGGAGTTGTTTGATCTGCTCGGACTGGGCTAGATTGAGTCGCTTTAGTAGTTGTTTTCTTTTTTGTGACTTTATCTTTTGTTGTAGGGCTTGCGCTCTTCTGCTTAGGGGTAGTTTGGGGAGGATCAAGCTGATTTTTGCTTCATGTGCTAACCGGAAATACTTCTTGATCTTCTTCTTGTGGGAGGATGAATTCCCACATTCCTTGTAATTCCACAACTTCTTCGTCATCGGTCTGCCCTTCAGTGGCACTTTCTTCTTCTTCCTCTTCCTCAGTTTCAGCATTGGAGATGGAATTAGGTGGTTTTGCATCCGTTGAAGGACCTCTTTTAAAAGCTCTGTAGGGCTTTTTTAAAGAAGTTTCTGCTACTTGTTTTTTTATGTCAACCATCTCATTAGACATGGTCTTTAATACTTTCTGCAATCCTTCCAAATCGAAAGGGTCTTTTGTTTGTTTCTTCTTGGAGTCTTCCTTGAAGGTGACTTTTTTAGACTTGCGTTCCTCTATCGCGGATCTCTTTTCCAGGGCTATTACGCGTTTCTCTACTGCTATCACCTCTGTCATGTTTTCAACTAAGGTTGTTTTATTCGCTCTATCCACGAAGATTGCTATGTTTGATGGTAAAGTAGTAATATACCATTCACATCGTACTTCTTCGCTAGGTTGGGAAGCAGTGGGAATTTTGTTGAGAATTTTATTGAACCGTAAATCGAAATCTTTGATAGGTTCTTTAGCTTGGGCCTTAAGATTGGATAGGTCATTGATTAATGTTGTTGTTGATCTGTCATCACCAAACTTGATAAGGAATTGATTCTGGAAGATATCCCAGCTTGTGATAGACCCTGAGGGTAATGAAAAATACCATGACCCGGCTGTCCCTTGCAGTGTATAGGGAAAAAGTCGAACAACAACATCTTCGTTAGTAACTCCGTTGAGATTGATAGAAAGCATGAAATTGTTTATGTGTTCTTCTGCTAGCATGCCCGCTTCTGGATTGAATTTGGGCAGCCATTTCTCAGGATGGGCCGGTATTTGACTCAAGGGCGCAGGCATTAAAACTGCCCCAGGGTTGTTCCATGGAGACTGGGCCATCGTTGAGCTGCTAGTAGAGAAAAGTGCAGAAGATGATCTCTGTGGCTGGGAAGATGAGGATACTATGATCGTAGATGATTGAAGAGGGGTTGTGGGAGTCCCGGTAGACGGATGGATGATGGTTTGGAATGGAGGTGTGGGTGGTTGACTTCGCGGTGAGGTAGTTGAAATGGGCGATGTAGACGAAAGAGTCTCACTGTCAGACTCTTGTGGTGATTTCCTCGCTCTTTTCCTGGTGGGAAGAGGCAACTCAGTTGGCTGGATGCCAAATTTTTCACTCTTTAACCTGGTTAGGGGATGAGCAGGATTGTACTGCGAAGTCACACTGCTTTGAGATTTATCAGACCTCTGAGGAGAAATGGAAAATCCTTGAAGTTTGTGAATCAGAGATTCAACTCCAGGAGGTTTAATGGTAGATTGGTCTGAAATATCAGGGTGTGTAGCAGCGATTGATACTCGAGCGACTTCTGACTCTGGATTTAAATATACTGGAGAAGTCGGGGGAGATGATGAGGGCGATTTACTCTCAGTTAGATTTTGATTTAAGTGCCATTCATATTTCAGGCCCTCCTTCTAGCGCCCAATATGTTGAAGCCCCGAAAATCGGGTCGACAACAAGGGGGATACCCACCCGGTCCGGACCTTGGTTGGCAGCTCCTTATCCGTTTGGTGTAGTGGGTCCGACTGGGGATAATGGGACCAGTTTCCCAGTCTAAGGGTGTGTGTGTGTGCAGAGTTGGATGATGCTGATCTAAGGGTTCTAATCTAAGCTACTTTAATCTAATTCTATGCTATTGTAATCTAATGAAAACAGCACATATAATCTATGCTAACCCGGGATGTATTTCTTCTATTATGCGATCTAAAGAGATTTCAAATAATAACTGGTAATAAAGATCATTCAGCTATCATAAGAATGGAAATCAATTAAGATGAACCACTTTGCATAAAAAGTTAGGCAAAACAGTTGTGAACAGCATATCGCATAATAAATTATTCATATATCAAACATAAATAAATGACTCCACCGTACAAAAGTGCCAAATGGTAACTCAAACATTCATGCAATAACATATAAACAACTAAAAATTGTATATCACTTTAAGAATATAAGCAGAAATGGTCAAGAGATAAAAGTACCATTTATGATTGGTCCTACTCATAAGCTTCAAGCAACAATGATTTATCTCTACTTGTTCTAATATCTACCAAGAGTACAGAAGTGCAACATCAGTAGCAGATATCAAATGCAAACATTAATAAACCTTGATCCATTCATTCATCAAAACCTCCTCTGAGGGTGCAAAAGTGCATGTTCTGAGGACAAGTTTTTGACAAATTTCTGGACCCTTCTCTAAATGCCTGAGAAGGGTTTAAATACTGCTAACTAAATAACTTAATTACATAAATTTAGGATACGGTTTAAATGACCGCCCTTTATCTAAGCAAACTTATTTCTAAAAATTGAATCTAATTTCTAACTATTTTTGCATTTGCTCCTTAGTGTTGCGAGCATGCAACATTTGCCTGGGAAGAGTCGGCTGGTTGTCTTCTGCTTTTGCTTGAGCTACGAAAATAGAAATGGCAAGCGCTGGCACCACTTTTTAGTAAACTAGAAGATATTTTTGGGAATCATCTTCTGGCTGGGCGAATTTACTGCGTATATACTTGGTAACAACCCAAATTCCTCTTAAATTGCCTCTGCTTTTGCTATCTCGGTTTCCGGACTCGTGGATGACTAAGCAAGTTAGGGACTTTGCTTTCTGAACAATTTTCTTAGCGATGCGCGATTAGCGCCTAGCGCTAATCGCGCATCAAAAACTGCCTCTGTTCTTTGATCTGGGCCTTTCTGGTGCGTTTTCCGCCTTTAGCGCTTTTTCCTTTACTGGGCATAAGCTTCAGAACTTTGTAAACATGCTGCTTTTGTGAGCTTTTAACCTTGAGTGTCGAATCACCTATTGATATCAGCATCTGTTCAGTAATACTCTGAAATCTGCGTTTCTGTTGCATGTGGTATTCGTTTATGAGGGCATCTCTTCTCTGTTCTCCGAGCATTGACGCTTTCCCTTTTTCCTTAGATGTTTCCTGCACATTGCTTCATGTTGTTTCCTGTTTTTTATTCCTGCAGTTCACGCAAAGGAAAAGAGTAATGATAATAAATTTTGACACGAAAGCTCTAAGCTCTACGAATGTATAAAATCATGACACCTCATAGTGAACTGACTCTTCGAAAAACACAAAACTGTCCTTCATGAATACCTTGGCGTACATTCATTAATTTTCTTTAAGGCGCGCGCCCAATTTTTGGTTTAGGGACAGCTTTTCTTGAATGCTGAGTCGAGGAAAATTTGCGATGGGTGATTTTTGCGACTCGCATCGCAGCATCATGTTTATCGCATTATCAAGATGTGTCATCACAGAGTTTCCTGATCAGTTTAGCGCAGAATCGCGCAGATCGCAGGATCGCAGCATCGCAAGATCGCAGATCGCATTTATCGCAGATCGCATTTATCGCAAGATCGCAGATCGCATTTATCGTTGCAATTTGTTAAGTTATTGTGTGTTGTTTATGTGATGTTGCAATATGCGATGTCGCATATCGGCCATCGGAGATTTCTTAAGATTTTCATTTATGGGCGCTTCTTAATGTATGCGATGCAATGAATTTCGCGTCGCTTCTTCACAGTTTTTTATTGTGTTCATAAAGAAATGTTTCACTCTTCTCCGTGCGATGTATTTTTTGAGGAGTATAACACAAAAAATTTTATAAAAAAAATTTGAATTTTTTTCTAAGGGTCCCCACTTCTTTAGTGTTATTGATAATACTAAAGAAGGAGGGGGGTTGTTGGTGGTCACAACAGGACCTAAAAACCAATTAGAGTAAGTATGGTGGTCATTTAATGTAATATGGACAAGGTTCATTATATTGGTTATTATTGAATAAGACAAGCTACATAGTTATCATGCAATAACTGTAATATGGCTCATTTATTAGGGCAATAGTGTTTAAAGTTAATATTTGTTGGTTTGTTATAAATAAGGATTAGGTCCTCCATATAATCTAAATTGTTACTATATTTGAGCATTTCTCATTTAAATGTTGCCCCCCAGAAAAATACAAGTGCACATAAATTTATATTTCCATAAAAGGACTATTGTATGGTTTACCATACCTTAAAAGTTATGATTTAATGAAGTAAGGAAGAATTTTCTTCATTTGTTGGATATGATCTTTATTAATAATTTGTAAATCTATTAAGGATCAGAACACCCATGAGGCTTCAACAACCTCAAGGATCCCAAAACTTGCATGGTCTTCCATAGGAGTCGAATTAACAATACCAAGGTTAACAATAAAAACAATTTCAACCCACCCAAACAATTAGTTTGCCCTTCGATTTTACCAAATTGAGGCTAGAATAAAAATTGTTGGGAAGTAAGTGGATAATAGTATGTATAGTTGCCACACGTATACCAAATCGACTATCAAAACATGATAAAACATCTCCCTTCATCATCTAAACTAGATAGTGTTAATTCTTAGGGGGAAGTTGTCACATGGAAACAATTTGGAAATGATAAAGATATGTGTTGAATTAGTGGAAACACCTTCTTTAGACAATGTAAGTGAAACCATGGGAAACAAATAGAAAGGATGGGGAAGTGTCAAAGTTTCCCAAAACACATCAACAATGCACCTGAGTATTTATCTTCACAAGACTTAGCATGACACTACATTGAGTGGGTTGTAATATAACTCGGGAGGTACACAAGGAGGATAATTAATGTAATGTTGAACATCCAAGCATGATAATTAATGTAATGTGACCATGGTCGTAGAATAAGACCCTCTAAGTAGTTTGTGTAATTCATTAATTAATGTAATGTGAACATATCCATTAAATAAAGTCCACTAAATAGTTGGTAGGTAATAAATGCAATAATAAGGGATAGTTGGTATAGGCCACTATGAATACGCATTTTAGTGTATTGTGCATGCTGGATAATGTGTTGTAACAAGCACAGCATGGAATAATTTTTTTCTATAAGAAGTAATTAACGGCCTTAACTCACCTTAATAGTATATTCTATCCATTGTATTTCATTCAATTATATTTTGAAGTGCATCTCCAATTCTACAAATGACCACTTCCATAAGTAATCTATGATATTACCTTACATTAAAAGTATTCTCTATCTATTGTGTTATTTTGAAATGTGTATCCAATTTTACACAAATCATAACAAGTGGTATTAGAACACTTTTCTATCAAAAGGAAAAGAAATTGTCTTCATTTTTTTTGCAAATTTATAAATAGGTTGTCCCATGTTGTGACATACAAAACACTCCATAGGCCTACTTTTATATAACATCTTCCCACTACTAGTTCAATAGCCTAGCCATGCACTAACATGGAATCATGGAAGCACATTAACAGCATGGAACTAAAGAAGCAACAATAGTCAATATCAATGTGACAAGGAAAAATTTGGACCTTATGCCTAAATATCACTAGAAGAGGTGGATGTGTATGCTTCGTATTAATGAATTGCATCACTTACTAGGTCTTATCATATAGCTTACACTTTGTTTCCAAAATGAAACATGTGCAAGGAGATGGAAAGTGACATATCTAAGGATGATAATTAACGTAATGTGGCCATCGTACATTATTTAATAGATTTTTATTATATGAATAAGACATAAAACATGTGTAAAGAAATGGAATGTAGTGTATCGAGGGAGAATAATTAAGGTAATGTTAGATCCCAAAAGAATAAGCAATTTAATGTGGCCATACTCATGGATAAAGCCCAATAAGTTTAAATTGTAACAAAGATACTAAATTGTAATAGGGATAGTACTAAGTACTAAATTGTAACATGGATAGTACTAAGTACTATTAACAAATAGATCATAGTATTAACAAATATGATCTAGGAAACATATCAGTTAAGTATAAGCAAACTGTGAAAGATTCATTAGGGTGATAATTCTCACTTCCAATGGTTGCTAATTGTTATGTACAAATTAATTTAATTTAATTGCTAAACTAAGGGGCACAATCAAAGATCATGCCCCCTCATGTAATGGCACCTAAGCTATATTTAAGTCAGGGTTTTCTGCCCTTGTAAGGCATCATTCCATTCTTAATAAATAAATATATTTGTATCTATCAATTACAGAGTTAATTATCTTCTCTATCTGGTATTAGAGGGCAGTTACGATCCCCAGTAAAACGTTGCATAATTTGTTAACTATTCATTATGTTTCCCTCAAATTCCATTGTCTGATTCGTTCCTATTGTTGTTCAATGTACGTCCTCCCAACCATCATTGTTCATCATCATCTGATGACTATGTCTCCACCGTATTTCCTTATCCCACCAACTATGCCATCGTTACAAGCCTGGTTTGCAAGCCATTCCCGGCATTGTGTTCAGCCTATCCACCATCGACTATCACGCCTGCGCAATCTTCCGGCGTGGTTGCATAATGCCCTTCAAATATGTTTTGCTACTTCCATGGACCAGTCTGACCATTCTAGCATTCGTCGACATCTTGTCTCCTTGCCGGCCAACCCTTCCAAACTATCACACGTCCTCGCAACATGTACGTTGACCTCATTGTCCCCTCACGATTAATATGATTTGTGGTTAATTAAAGTCACATTTTAATAATTCAAAGTAGTAATACTTATATATGTGAAGTTATTTAATTAATATATAATAATTTAATTATATTTATGATTAGTTATATAGTTAATCAAATCATCATGTCGAAAGGAAAAAAAATAGGTTCAAGTTTATTTAAAAAAACGAGTTAAGTTGGATAAATATGCATTACCAAACACTCAATCAATGTCGTCAATGTCAATGAGCGACTTTAGTAAAAAATTGATAGACCTTGAGAATAAGGCGACCGAACATGTCGAAGAAATTGAGCTTCAAAGCACAACGAGGAGAATAGAGAATCAACTGGAGAAAAATCATAACGAATTTAAAATGGAACATGCAACCCTTTCTAATAAGGTTGATCGAAATCATAATGAAGCAATGGTGGTTCATAATGAAGCAATGGCAACGCTGAACTCTATTTGTGGAAAGTTGAAAAAGACAATTGATCGACTACCCTAGAGTAATGAAGCTACTGAACACCGAGATCCTTCAAACGCATCAAACTAGTAAGAGAATTTTCAAAATATGCAGCACTCGACCCAATACCCAATCGACAAAATAGTAAGAGAATTTTCAAAATATGCAGCACTCGACCCAATATCCCTTCTTCATTCCACCGATTGCTACATATCAACGAAGAGAAAAACTTGAGCTTTCTGAATTTGATGGTAACAAAAAATATAGTGTTGCATGGTTCAATAAAGCAGACGAATATTTCAAAATTTATGATAATGACAATGACAGTGAAAAAATCAAGCATGCATCGATGCAAGTGGAAGGTGAAGCATATAATAGGTATATGTGGTTGGAGAAAACAACACATACTATCAACTGGAAAAAATTTAGAAATTCTTTCTTTAAGAGGTTCCAAGGCATCAAAGAAGAAGAGTTATTCTTGACACTCACCAAGCTACAACAAAAAGGAGATGTGGATGAATATACTAGATAATAGGAAACTCTAGCTACACAAGTACCTGGGTTATCAGAAACATGTCTTATTCAATCATACATCACAAGACTTAAACCACATCTCTAGGATGAGCTTAAACTTCATGGCATCACCTCTATAGAAGAAGCAAAACAAAAAACAAAAGTCACAGAAAAGAAGCTCAAAAGAATACAACTGTTAAAAGTTGAAAAAGTATATTCGAGACGAATATTTCCCCAAACTTATAACATGGAGAATACAAAGTATCTTCCACCACAACTACGTGAACGAGGAAAAACTAATTTGGAAGTGAAAATAATAAAAGAGGGTAAGTGTAAACGTTGTGGCGAAAAATGGGATTCTAAACATAAATGTGTTAAAGGAAAAGAGACCGAGAACTTGTATAGATATGAAGGAACCAATGATTCAGATAGTGAAGAATCGGACATAGAAGAAGTTGAAGATTCTCTGAATTTTCTCTAGAATTAGATAGCAAGAATATTTTGCAAGTGTCATTATCAACGATGACAGGTATATCTCAACCCAGACATTAAAGTTAAAAGGACATATCAAAAAGAGCAACCCTCACAAAACTTAAACCACATCTCTAGGATGATCTTAAACTTCATGGCATCACCTCTATAGAAGAAGCAAAACAAAAAACAAAAGTCATAGAAAAGAAGCTCTGAAAAATACCGCTACCAAGAGTTGAAAGAGTATATTCGAGACAAATATTTCCCCAAACTTCTAACATGGAGAATACAAAGTATCTTCCACCACAACTACGTGAAGGAGGAAAAACTAATTTGGAAGTGAAAATAATAAAAGAGGTCAAGTGCAAACGTTGTGGGAAAAAATGGGATTCTAAACATAAATGCGTTAAAGGAAAACAGACCAAGAACTTGTATAGATATGAAGCAACCAATAATTCGGATAGTGAAAAATCAGACATAGAAGAAGTTGAAGATTCTCCGCAAATTTTCGCCAAAATCAGATAGCAAGAATATTTTGCAACAAGTGTCATTATCAATGATGACAGGGATATCTCAACCCCAGCCATTAAAGTTAAAAGGACATATCAAAAAGAGCAACCAATGGTTATAATAGATATAAGCAGCGCTCACAACCTTTTGGACTTGAATGTTGCAAAAAGGCTCAACATATTCACATATCCAATGCCCATTATGAAAGTGATGGTAGTTGATGGAAAGAAAATCGAAAAAGTAGGAAAATGTCATAAGGTCAAATTGTAGATTCAGGACTACAATCTAGAATCTCCATTCTACACAGTGTCATTGGGAGGAGTGGATGTGGTCCTAGGTATCCAATGGCTACAAAACCTAGGCACTTACTCTGCCAACCATCAAAAGCAATTTATGAAGTTTAGATGGAAGAGGCATAATTACAAGTTGTATGGTTTTCAACCTCCTCAAAATCAAATTGTCTCATCCTACTAGATGATGAATTTGATCTGAAAAGGAGCACCAGCATATGTAGTGCAATGTCATCAAATGAAAATGTCTACTTCAAAATTAGTTAGCAAAGAACTACCTGAAATTCAAGAACTAACACCTAAAGTTCAAGAACTGATTCAAAAACACAAAAACTTGTTCCCAAATCTTCCACTAAAGACACCTCTTAAAAGAGAAATTGAGCACATAATCAAAGTCAAATTAGGGTCAAACCTCAACATCAAGCTGTATAGATATCCACAACATCAAAAAACTGAAATGAAAAACTAGTCCAAGATCTTTCAAAGTGTTGTATCATCACAAAAAGTAAAAGCCCTTACAATGCTCTAGTGGTTCTAGTACGAAAGAAGGATGGATCATTTGGACTATGTGTTGATTCTCGAAAGATGAACAAGATAATGATTAAGAACAAGTTTCTAATTGATTAAAAACAAGTTTCTAATTCCCTTTATAGATGAAATGTTAGATGAGCTTCATGTAGCCCAATATTTTCAAAATTGGACTTGAGATCCAGATACTATCAAATCATAATAGGCTAGATAGCGAACACTGTCTTTCGAACACATGAAGGTCATTATGAATTATAAGTAACGCCCTTCGAATTAACTAATGCTCCAACAACCTTCCAGGTCACAACGAATGAGGTATAACATCCATATCTAAGGACGTTTGTATTAGTGTATTTTTATGATATTTTAATCTATAATAAAACATGGAAGGAGCATCTACAACATCTAGAGCAAGTTCTCACTATATTAGAAGAACATTAGTTTTATGCAAAGATATCTAAGTACACCTTTGAAAAGGAAGACGTAAAGTACCTTGAACACATAATATCCGAAGGAGTAAAAGTAGATCCTAATAAGATCAAAGCTATAAAAGAATGGCTCATACTAGTTAACATCCCCAAATTAAGAGGATTCTTAAGGTTGACTAGATACTATCGAAGTTTTATTCGAAACTACGTTCATGAATCTGCACCCCTAACAAATCTTTTGAAACGAACTATTTTCAGTGGAATGATAACACAAAAAAAGTGTTTTCACGACTTCAAGGAAATTATGTCCAAAGTACATGTATTAGTAACTCCATACTTTTCAAAGACTTTTGTAATTGAATGCGACACTTCAAGTTTTGGCATAGGAGCAATATTAATGCAAGATAGTCATCCAATAGCATTTGAAAGCAAGAAGCTCAACAAATGAGAATATCTCAAGTCTACATATAACAAGGCAATGCTCGCCATTATGCATGCATTAGCCAAGTGGAGGCAATATCTTTTGGTAAATAAATTCTTAATACCAACAAACCATAATAGTCTTCCACACCTCCTCCAACCGAAAACACTCTTTACAGAAAACAAAACTGGATCGAAAAAATTGTCGCCTTCGACATGGATATATTACATAAGAAAGGGAAAGACAACGTAGTAGCAAATGCTTTTTCCAAGAAAGATAAAAAATCGTCATTACTTGCCATTTCAATTGTAGTTCCAAAATGGCTTAACGAAATTTGAAGTGAGTATGCAAAAGATAATCAATAATCCCCCTCCGAATTCAAAATTTGAATAGAAAATTCCAAATTTAAATCCAAAATTCTCAAGGAGTCTCATGATTCACTATCAGCAAGACATGTAGGTTTCTTTAAAACCTACTATAACACAAGTCAATCATTTTACTCGAAATGAATGAATAATGATATTCAAAAATATATAACAAAGTGTGATCAATGCCAGAGAAATAAAAATGAGAACATAATGACCCTCAGACTATTCCATCCCTTAAATATTCCAAACCAAAAGTGGAAAGAAATATCACGGAGTTACCCATTTCAGATGGCAAAGAAAAAATCCTTGTAGTAGTTAACAGACTCGCCAAATATGATCACTTCATAGGAATGAAAAAATCAAACTTGGCAAAACAAATTGTTGAGATATTTTACAAGAATGTCTACAAACTATATGGGTTTCCCAAAGTCATTGTTAGCGATAGAGACACCAAATTCAAATGCAATTTTGGGAAAGAATTTTTCAAACATATAAAAACATACCTCAACATGAGTTCAACATACCATCCCCAAACAAAAGTTGTCAATAAATGTTTAGAAACCTATCTACATTGTTATGCAACAAACAAACAAAATAAGTGGGCTCAATGATTACACCTCGCCGCATGGTGGTACAATTCCACTTACCACACTTCAGCGAAAATGACCCCATTTAAAGATTCGTAAGGTTATGAACTTCCTAAATGGAAGGACCTGGTCATTATTGAGACAAAACTTCCATCAATTAAAAATCAATTAGAAAAAACCCAAAAAATCTTCCAAACACTACAGGAAAATCTAAATATTGCAAAAAATCGTATGAAGTAGCAACTTGATCGAAATAGAACAGAGAGGGAATTTACAATTGGAGAATGGGTATTTGTTAAACTTCAGCCTTGCAAGCAATGGTCTTTAAAACAAAAGGGAAAAAACAAATTGGCACCAAAGTTCTATGGACCATACCAAATTAACAAAAATATCAGCCAAGTAGCATACAACTTAAGCGATCCTGATAAAAGTCATGTTCACAACGTCTTCCATGTATTTTGCCTTAAAAAAGCACTTGGAAAACACCAGGCAGCCCAGACAACACTTCCGACATTAGATGACGAAGGGAAGATCAATTTATAACTAAGAGCAACGTCAGGGAAAAGATGTTGCGATCACAAGTAATCAAAGAATACATGATTAAGTGAAATGACCTACCAGAAAAAGCTTCTTGGGAGACCAAAGCATTTCATCAGCAACATCTTTCATTACCTATGCGGTGAGACAAAGCATTCATTCAAGAAGAAAACAATGTTACGTATAAATCAATTTAATTTAATTTCTAAACTAAAGCGCACGATCAAAGATCATGCCCCCTCATGTAATGGCACTTAGGTTGTATTTAAGCTAGGGCCTTCTGCAGAGTTAATTATTTGCTTCACTAATACACATTTTTGGAAATTTCTGGACTCTACACCGTTGTATGGCTCACAAAATCTGTACAAGAAACTTGCATTAGACCATGATACATCCATATTACATAGTAAATCAGCACTTGTCTTAGAAGTACATATTTCAATCTCTCTGCATATAAAATTTATTATCCATAGATATCTAAAGGCTAAGAAATACCATTTAAAAGAGAAAAGAAGTGCGTTGGTAAAAACATTTATCTTTTATGTCAACCAATTTTAAAACGTCTTTTTATATATATATAATTTAGAATACATCTATGTTTCCTGGTTTTATGAACCTCTGATGTTGTCATTTAAAAAATGCATGACAGTTTTCCTTTTCTTTTTTAAATATATAATTTTAAACTTTGAATACGTCCATGTTTCCGGTTTCCTGATCTTCTGATATTGTTGTCTAAAAATTGCATGCTTATTTAAGAAATTTTTGCCAGACTCAAAGCTTTAACAATACAATACAAACAAAGTAATTTCTCAGCCAGGACCTTCTTACACAAATGTGACTCCCTTGTGATTAGAGTTCTGAAAACTTTAGTGATGCAGATTCCAAAAGAAAATTAATGTTTTTTAAGGACTTTGGGGCACTTGGATTCATGACTCAACTCATTGAATTTAGTGGATTCACCTGGATCCTACTTTTGAAAATAAATTATCAGAAGTCATGAATGTATATACTAGCAAAAATCCAATGCACTCTGCGTCAAATGATACTATATCCAACTAATTTGCCATTTTCTGAAGTGAAGGCATAGAATGACAGAACCTTTCTTTTTGGTGCATCCAGTGGTTATTTCAATTTTATGTCATTAAACAAAATCATCACATACAATTTTATAACTTCGGAAAAACATCCTACAGTAAATAATATATGTAATAAGAATGCTTGGATTGAAGAGTAATGCAAAATAATTGGTAAGTCATGTCAAAGCTCCCTTTAAAGGAAATTTCAATCGTTAGACTCTTGTCCTTGGGGAAAAGGATCAAATAAGATTGTATGCTTCTAGAATCTATATCAAATAGAAAAAAAATCAACATAAAAAAGCCATGAAAACTGTAACAAACAATGTAGAACATTGCAAATAGACATTGCTGGCAATTCTGACATTCTCAAATGGGTGGATTATGTAAATCTTCCTCAACTCTCGGAGTTATGCGCTTTAACAATATCTGAATATGGATACGAAAAAGGATAATCACAAATAAAAAGATCGCCACTAAAATATTTATAGCTGTTTCTGCACATACTGATGAGAAAAGAAGAAAAAAACAAAGAGAGAAAGCTTGCCAGAACAACATCCTAGGTTTTTCAAATTACTGAGAGAGTTATATTTTCCATGTGCTTATCACCACATGATACATATATCGATACCTTTAATTCATATGAAGAAGGTTCTCTCATAAAACAACGACTTGTATAAACAACTCATGTGGCCATCAACTATCTGATGTGAATAGACCATTGCCTCCATTAAAGATGATAATAACAACTGAATCATTGAAGGCATCTTTATGAACACAAGGCCCTGGGGAGCATACTAATTTCAAATGTCCAGCAAAGTGTAGCTTTATAAAAACGGGCATGCTGTATTCTAGCAAACAGAAAACTCTGTTGACTATTCTGGCAAAACAAAAAGTTTGGCTAAAGCCAGGATTTTCCACAACATCAACCAGAAGCTAATAACAATCAAAGCCATTAGTGTGCAGGTGTAAATATCTGAAACATATACGAATGCACATTCAGCCAGGAAATTGCTGATTTTACTGAACCACGTCCCAGCGCCACATACTACCATCGTCACAGCAGCAGAGAATGGTACTGTGCTCCTCAAAGGAGGTAAAACAATAATTAGTAAGCGTGTACATTAGCAAGGCCAATTCTTATTCATGGATATAAAAAAACAATTTAGACACGGTTGTACAAGACAGAAAATCAAAACAATTGCAGCAAGCAATGGGAAGGGGAAGCAACCAAACAAGTCTTCTCCCTATGATATTAGGAAAGCAGCAAACCTTCCGTCATGAGATACAGCTGTCTGTCTAATAGGATGTTTGCAATGTGCATGTGATAACCTGTTTTAAAGCAAACAGGATATCACCACAAATATTCATGAAAAATTCTACCTTAAACAATCTACAAATTTAAAAAAATGATGGATCTTAAATCTTACTAGGAATGTGAATAAGCAGTAGATATAACAAATATTCTGAGATTTAAGAACTCCACCTGGCAATTAAATTAGGAGGGCTTGACTGTAATTCCCAAACATAAACTTTTCCTTCCCTGTTGCCTGACACAAAGAAGCTTGTTACGTAAGCTGATCTAAATCTTTTGTATCACCACTGAAAGTTTCAAACTACTGTATTTAGGCCTGACACAAAGAAGCTTGTTAAGTCAGCTGATCTAAATCTTTTGTATCGCCATTGAAAGTTTGAAACTACTGTATTTAGCACTAGATGGGCTGCACAATCATTCGTCCAAGAATGAAACAAGTGAAAAGTGACAAAAAGTTCAATCAGGAAGCAAAATTGTTTAAAAAGCAAGGAATAAGAGTGGTTCGATGGATGATCATAAATCGCTCACTTTTCAAACCATGAAATCCTAATTTCATTGTCAAATCGCTTCTAATTTTCACTACCATTTTCAGATGCTAAACTCAATCCCAAGCTTCATCAGAAATAGTATCTACTACCCAAGAAAAAATTTATCCAATCATTGAAATCTCTATGACAGACCTAACATATATTGATAGAGAACATACAGTCACACTTTACTCTCAACTTGTTAGTGTGAATTCTGATCAACCAATTTTGATTAGCAAGATAAGGAAGATGATTATTGCTCGTTTTGCAGAGGCAACAGAAAAGAAAAATCAGCAGCAGTAATGAGTAAGAAAGATCTTTAATGTGTGCTTAAATAGTTGAATGTTCCATGGACTGGACTGCCTTACCAACTGCCATAGAATTAAAGTGGAAATCGCATGAAAACTTGATAAACCAAATGTCACATTCTGGCACTGGATACTTCTGCAGGATGTCCACAACTCCCTGCCATCACCATTCAATATTAGTACACCTTGCAGACAGGACAAATCAACCAAACCTTTCAAATTTTAGTAAAATAATTACAATCTAGTTGCAGCAAAAGAAAAAAAATGGATGTCTCAGCTTAGAAATAGCTTCATGTCAAAAAACACAACATTGCGTAAGAGGCACACAAAAAATGGCATTTATTATTTTAATACGATAAAAAGGGAGTGGGAAAACCTGTGTAGGATAATTCCAACAATATAAGTTCGTAATTAATAGATTGAATGTACCTTGTCAGGAATTGATATTCTAATTATAATTCATTTCACAAAACTGCTGCACTCAGATATTATTGCCACTGGCCACAAATTTCAAAACAATTTTCATATAAATACTTGCTTCTGAAATAAAACGAAGATGAAAATTTTGATGCAACTTAGAATGCACTTAGTGTATGTCAAAAGCATCTCCAAGTAACCTGGAAGCATGGAAAAGAAAAACTACTATATGGGACTTGCTAAATCTTGATCTATTTAGCTTTCTGCAACAACTCTCCCATAAATTGAATCACCCAAAATCAGATCATTGCTTGAAACTTTGCACCGACTCCTTCCAACATTTTGGCACCCTACAAAGTGTAGTGGAAAGAATGCATCATGAAAGAAAGTTCCTTTAAAAATTTTGTTATCCTGACAAGCAACATGAAGAGTAGAATTTTCTGGATGCACTGAACAGTGAATGTACATGTACTGAAAGAAAATATTCATTTTGTTAGGTCACATATAAGGATCTTCTATTCTTTTGAATAACACAAGTTTGAGAGCAAGAGTGAAGTCTGAAATCTGATGATATACATAATACATTAGAAGAAACTTAAGAGTAGTATCAACGCACTCTACCTTGAGAGGTGCCTTCAGATGAAAAAAAATATGAAATACTTATCATTTGATCTTGAAGATTGTAGGGAAATTTTTTAGAGAGCTCTGAGTCAAGCTCTGCTATTGTCCCTACTCATATGCTTAACATTCTCGAATCTAAAAGAATAAGAATTTGATATTAGAGGGGAATGCATTCTACAACCCTCTATTCATCAGGGAGCCACTGCTACCACCCAAAATCACTGCTAGTGGGGAGCCCAATACTACTACCCGGGAAACATGAGCGGGGAGCCAATTCGACAACCCACATCAACATTGAAGAGCCTATCTCAATCCAGAATAACATCAGAGAGCACATCTCAACCTAAAACCACGTCGGAGAGCTTAGTCTCAACCCGGAATCTAGGGCATAATTAGGTGATTTCTCTTTGAAGATAATTGCCTGTGAATACTTTTTACTTCTTTAGATTAGGTTCTTCTTCGACTTAGATTATTATAGTGTTCCTCTTCATCAAACAGCTACCAAACCATAAACAATAATGAGACAAGAGACAAAAGAGGTAGGCGATCAACCAAGGCCAAAATCTCTCCAATTTGAAAGGAAAACCCAAACGAATTCTTCTTCTTATAGAAACTTCAAGTGATGAATACCAAGACAAGACCAAAGACCCTCGACTTACCAACCACTCCAAGACCAAGTAACAAGGCTTCTAAGATCAACTTCTTCCTTCTTGACTCAACACTAGTCAAACTGCTTGTTTTCCTTTGAATCTCGACTACCCTTCAGATTTTCGGCCTCTTAAATCAGAGCTGCAACTCTCAGCGTCTTTAGAAGCCCTAGTTGCAGCGCATGTGAGGGATCTCGACCAAATTTTGTACCTTGATTCCCTTTGCTTGGATAGAAAGAGTTCCTTCTACAATTCGGTTTGATGAATACCTTGTCTTCTCCCTTGATTCGGCCTCTAGGATGACTTTGCTAGCCTCGAATTCTTTTGCAGCAAATGGCACCAATTCTCCTCGCACTTGTGAAGTATATTTGCCCAAAACAGATCGGAACTAGCTCGGTTATGATCCTCCTTTCTTCGCTTTGGTGATGAGCTTCTTCTTTGGTGTTTCTCACACTTGCTTCTCTATCTTGGATACTTGATCAAATGGTATTTTAAGTGAGGTCGAGCTCTTTCTATATATAGTGATCTGCTCCTTGAAATAGGTCGACTTGTGTAAGGAAGTAGGTCGAAATCATCTTCTAGAAAGGTCTCTAGCTCCTTTGGAAGGCCAACTTGAACAAATGCTTGTGACAAATTCTCTTTTTACCAATGTTCCATCAAGACTCCGATGCAGGGAGACGCACAAGGGGGACATGTGGGAGTACCCTCAAATTTTCGGGAAATTTCGGGGGTGCGAGGGCACGTCGAGGTACATAATTATATATATATAATTCAAGTTCATGTTGATTGTTTAATAATGAAAGCACAAATATTAAATAGACTAATAGTAATATGGATACCAATACATTGAAAATTGAAATTTGATCCACACAAAATTTAAATTCATAATTGAATTAAATAATGATACATACATCATTCACATGACATACTCATTATTCATCCATACCATGAGATTCAATAATGTAATATTCAAATGCATTGATCCATATGATTCATCACTCATCATTCTACAATCTACATTGATTTAAAAATTAGATTCATCATTTATCATTCTATAATCTAAATTGAAAGCAAAACATACTAGTATATTACTATATAGTAAATACCTAAGTCACAGGACACGTCCCTCAAGGTCTCGTGTCCCATATTTCATGTGTCGGATACAAAAACCGCCCTAAAACATGTCAAAAATGTTTTTCTTCGTGTCCTCCAATTGAGACATGTGTTTTGGATGTGTCGAAAATGTGCCCTAACGTTTTTGCTTCTTAGGACACGTGTCCCATGAAAAGTGACATTTAAAACCTGCAACATGGTTTATTTTTGGGTTTTTTTTGTCATTGTTCGCCACCGAAGTTGAGTTTGCTCGTCGCTAGAATCCAATTTGTTGTGCAGTGTGAGGAATTCCATTAAATTCAAGCACAATGCTCACAACTTCACATCGACATGGACCTGGAGATGTAAGAGACGAGCGTTAGCATGCTTTGCTGAGAGCTTGGAGCACTTAAATTTCTTGTAAGCCGTGTTATAGCCTATGAAACTTAACTTAATTAGACACGAGTGACCACATATAGATCGTGTGTTGAAATAAAAATCCCAGCTCCCCATCATGTGCTCATTGCTCACTACACCTTCGAGATCTAAAGGGAGTAAAAGCTCGATTAATGCTCTGGTCAACAATGAAGTTTGAACACATAAATTTATAGTTCATAACCTACCTTATGTGAAGTTTGAACATGATCAAACTTGTTTGAAGTTAATAACAAAAATTATAACATGAACAATTCACATTGCACTGTGAACCTCGTGTCCCTCGTGTCCTGTTTCCGGGGTCGTTGTGTCCTCGTGTCATGTGACTTAGCTATATACTATATACTAGATACTGAAGCTTTGAGGGGGGACACCCAAACGCACCCCTTTTGGGGAGTCTCGTCACCCACACTAGGGAAACGCACCCGCTTGCATCTCCCCAAGACTCCCCAAAAAGGGTGCGTGCGGAAATGCACCCCCAATAGACTCCTCGTCCCGGGTGCGTGGGGTGCGAAGGGTGTGTGCACCCGACCCCGAGGGACGCGAACACTACTTTTTACAATATGTAACATGCCTTCAATACATGACATTGACTCCCTAGACTTTATGAGTTAATGACCAAACCTAATAGCTCACGATGGAAGCTTTAACTACAAAAATTCCTTGAGCATGAAACCCATGACTCAAGCATTACAAAATAATTTCATTTTTCTTCTTTACATTAATTACATAAAATCATGATTACACATGTCATTATGAAGACCAAACCTAGTTACATATTTCAACACTCCCTCTTAACTAGGGAGGTATTCATAATCCATACATAAAACTTGGACATTCTCAATCTGAAGAATTCTCATAAGAAGAGTCGGATTGGTAACCTATATGTTTAGCATCACATCATCCAGCATTGTCACATAGCAAGGCCTTGACTAACTGCTATATCTCTCCACAAGATTAGAGTTCAATGCTGGCGAGACCAATGATGTATAGACACCCTCATCATTGTCTCTCTCAGAACATACCCTACCCGAATTCTCCCAGAGTATGTTCCACTAGGACTATTCTTATCTTAGATTCCCAATCCTCAAAGAATATTTGTCCTTTGTGACTACTCTTATCTTGGATGCCCTAACACATCCTCAAAGATATATCAGATATCATATGCTTACCCAATCCTCCATTCTATCTTCCTAAGTGAAGACAAGAATGATGTGTCTATCTCTCCCTCTCAACTTAGGGAGGACATACCCATTCCACTGAAGGAATGTACCCATTCCTCTGAAGGAATGTACCCATTCCTCTAAAAAGGAATGTGCCCAAGCTCCCTCTTTAACTAGGAACTTGACCAAGGTCCCTCTTGAATAGGGACTTCCAGTAGCTTGTAGAACTCCTTCCTCTGATGTCATGAATTTCTTCTTTGTCATAGAGTCTACATCTTTGGGACTTCTTTGTAGGGCACAAACCATCCATCACTTTCATCCATGAGTCATGCCATCATTCCTTTTATTGGAAAGTGATCCATTAGTCCATATTTGGCCTTCCTTCATGCCATGTTGACTTCTTCATGTCATGTTTCCTTCAGTGTTTTAAAACCATATCGGTCTGAATCGGACTCGGCTTGGCCGACTGAGCCAGACCCTGCCCGAGCCAACTTGGTACAAAAACTGGTTCGAAGGCCGATTTGGTAATGGACCGGCCGGCTCAACCGAGCCCGTCATAACCAAGGCAAGTCGGTCCACAACGAAAAAGGGCGGCAAAGTCGAACTTGAAAGCTAATTTTTTTTGGTTTAAGGTTTTCCTCAATGCATTTGCCCTCTCCAAAGCCTATAAAAGTTACCAACCCCCTCACATTTCCTCACAATTATCTCATTTCATGTGTGAGCATTTGTGAGGAGTTTGTGAAGAGTTGGAGTTGGTTTTTGGAGCAGTAATGAAGAGCCTCTTGGGCAATCATTGGAGCAACAGTGAGGAGCTTCTTTGGCAATCATTGGAGCAGCATTGAGGAGTTGGCTTTTGGAGGAGCATGGAGGTGACTAAAGGTATTTTTTTTCACTTCTCAAATCTATCCTTGCTTCTTTTTTTCAAATCTCGAAATCAAAAAGAGTATTTTTCTAAAAGAAATGAACATTGGCTTGAGGACCATGTGCACTATCAAATGGTAGAAGGTCCATATTCTTCTTCTTTTTCTGAGGACCAAACTTTCCAAATTTTCTTTTACTTTTTGTCATTGTAGCATATGCTTGATTTTGCTCACTTGATCCTACATCAATTTTTGCCTTCGGCCTGGTTTCTTCAATTTTACACAGTGACCATAGATTTTTGAATGGAGTAGCTTCCTTCTTCCCATAAATGCTTGATGTGAAGTTACCCCATTCCTCTGGTAGTGCCTTTAGTACTACGGTGGTCATCTCTTTGTCAGACATTATTTCTCCCAAATCTTGAAGTTGGTCCCTTGTTTCAGATATCCTCATAAAGTATGAGTCTATTCCTTCTTCGTTTGATATCCTTAGTTTGTAGAGTTATTGCCTTAATGAGATAACTTCTCCTACGGTGTTTACGGAAAACAACTCTACTAGTTTGTCATATATTTCTTTTGAAGCTTTGAGTTTAGATACATATGGAATAAGGGGATCCTTGATGGATTCTCATGGGGTTGAGATTTTGGGGGTTAACCAAAATCCCAATTCCCTTAAAATAGACCTTGAGGCTTGTGGGTTATGGCCCATTAAGCCTTATCGGAAGCGTTTCTTTATTTGCTTTAGGCCTTAGCCTTTAAACCATGGACTTACAACACTATCGGAGCCTTTTACCCACTATCGGGTCTTTCCACCATCAGAGGCATACATATGGGGTTTAGGCCTTAAGCCCTTAAACCATTCAATAGTCGGGCCTTTTCACTATCGGGACCCTCACAACAAATATTACATAATACACGGGAAATCCATAAAACTCCGCTTCAGATCCATAACCGGATATCAAAATATATATAGGCGTGTTTATATAATCAATGGGTCCGCATGGTTATCGCTCTACGGCAATACTCCGATGCTGACATCCTTCTGACGGCCCGATCGCCGACTGCTGCCAACTCCGATCGCCGATATGCCTCATCGGCGATATCGCCATCGGTCGTCGGCGTATACATTGTTCCGATCCCTCTACTCTTCTGATATGCGACCGCCGATCAAATCTAAGCCGTCGATCTGGACTCCAGATCTGACGGTTGTGATTTAATTCGCTTTTCACCATCGCTCTATTACAAAGGCCTTCCGATATAGTTATGATGGGTTCCACCGATGCGATATGGATCAGGACCGTTGATCTTAAGAGATCCAATGGTTCCTGAGTATTCTCACCGCTTCCTCTTTTAACTAGTCTTCCGTCATTTGAAGGGTTTTTGCGTTAAACGCAGGTTTCTGCCAGATCTGTCAAGCATGCATAAAATCCATTGATATTTCTGGATCGCCATCGACCCTACAGTGGTCGATGGTCGATCAACATGCAGTCAAACGACTTTAAATCATTCGACACATAACACGCACCACAACACGAACAAAGGTAACTATACAGACGTGCGGAATTCACAGAACACATCTATTTATTATAAGCATAAGATTACAAAACTAAGGCATCGAAGCCTTAGAACGGGTTCTCCTCTGGCTACATTGTAAACACTCTCAGCTTACACAGTTTCCTATTCTATGCTCTCTATCCCCCTTGAACACATAGGTTCAATCACATATATATAATAGAAGTGTTGGATCAGATCACTATGAAGGATCTGATCAACCCTCTAACAAAAAGCCCTTAAAGCTCTCATTACATGCATGCATACAACACATGGCGGATAACAATAGTAACAAGTCTTCGAGAGACTTATCCAATTCATCCTTTAAATCTATTTTATCTACTTTAAAACAAATTTCTCTCTGTTTTTCTCCCCTGGTCCACATTTGCTTGCTTTGGATTCCTCCCTTTGTCTAGGGGTGTTGGATGCTCTTGCATCAGATTCTATGAGAATCCTTTGATCCCTTACTTCCCCTTTCATAAACCTTGCAAGTGAAGGATCCAATCAACCCTCTAACAAAAAGCCCTTAAAGCTCTCATTACATGCATGCATACAACACATGGCGGATAACAATAGTAACAAGTCTTCGAGAGACTTATCCAATTCATCCTTTAAATCTGTTTTATCTGCTTTAAAACATATTTTTCTCTGTTTTTCTCCCCTGGTCCACGTTTGCTTGCTTTGGATTCCTCCCTTTGTCTAGGGGTGTTGGATGCTCCTGCATCAGATTCTATGAGAATCCTTTGATCCCTTACTTCCCCTTTCATAAACCTTGCAAGTGCTTGAGCATCTTCTTTTGGAGGTTTGGTGATTGAGCCCTTAACATGTTCCATGACCTCATTTTCAATGAGATTCAAATTTGTCCTCTTCTTCCATGCAAGAAAGTTTGAAGCCCCAACCAACTTGTTGCTTTCCTTACAAAAAGACATTTTGATAGATTCAGATGTAGACATAAATATACTTACTTGTGAAGATGCTTCTTCAACTTGCTACCTCCTTGAATTTGATGATGATATAGATAATAGAAAACTTCTCCTTGATGAAGATAGTTTTCTTCAAGAGTGATCCTTGGCTCTAAAGAGAGGGAGATCACCTTAGAACTTTTTGATGATGATGACAACGTCCTTGTTGATGATGATGACAGCATCCTTGATCTTGCTTCTCTTAGATGAGGAGACATCATGTTACTTTGATTTGTGGATCTCTTCAACTTGAGTAGAGATAAGGTCTTTGTGGTCCTTTTTTTATGATGACTGGAGCGAGGATCCCAATACTTCTTTTGTTGTAGACTTCTTTGATCTAGGGTTTTGACACTTCCTTGTAGATTTTGACTTCAAAAAGATTTTTAGGATGAGATGATCTTCTAGATCTGCTTTGATGCCCTTCTAGAGTTTCGGTCCTTAAATGCTTGAGTGTCCCTTGATTAGTTTCCCTTCTAGAGTATCGGTCCTTAAATGCTTGAGTGTCCCTTGATTAGTTTCCCTTCTAGAGTTTCGGTCCTTAAATGCTTGAGTGTCCCTTGATTAGTTGCCCTTCCTAGACTTGTCACCTTAGTTGAGAAATCTAAGGCATAATTAGGTGATTTCTCTTTGAGGATAATTGCTTGTGAATACTTTTTACTTCTTTAGATTAGATTCTTCTTTGACTTAGATTATTCTTCTTCATCAAACAGCTACCAAACCATAACTATAAACAATAGTAAGATAAAAGACGCAAGATGTAGACGATCAGCTAGGGCCAAAATCTCTCCAATTTGAGAGGAAAAACCAAACAAATTTTTCCTACCAAGACCAAGTCACAAGGCTTCTAAGATCAACTTCTTCCTTCTTGAGTCAACACTAGTCAAACTACTTGTTTTCCTTTGAATCTCGACTACCCTTCAGATTTTCGGCCTCTTGAATCAGACCTACAACTCTCAGCTTCTTCAGAAACCCTAGTTGCAACACGTGTGAGGGATCTCGACCAAATTTTGTACCTTGATTCCCTTCACTTGGATAGTAAGACTTCCTTCTGCAATTTGGCTTGATGAATACCTTGTCTTCTTCCTTAATTCGGCCTCTAGGATGACTGTGCTAGCCTCGGCTTCTTCTGCAACAGATGGCACCAATTCTCCTCGCACGTGTGAAGTATATTGGCCCAAAACAAATCAGAACTAACTCGATTATGATCCTCCTTTCTTCGCTTGGTGATGAGCTTATTCTTTGGTGTTTCTCGCACTTCCTTCTCTATCTTGGATGCTTGATCGAATGGTATTTTAAGTAAGGTTAAGCTATTTCTATATATAGTGATATGCTCCTTGAAATAGGTTGACTTGTGTAAGGGTTTAGGCCAACATCCGCTTCTAGAAAGGTCTCTAGCACCTTTGGAAGGTCGACCTGAACAAATGCTTGTGACAAGGTCTCGGAGGGTTAATGACTCATAATTTCTCTTTTTACAATATGTAACATGTCTTCAATACATGACATCGACTCCCTAGACTTTATGACTTAAAGACTAAGTTACCGGATACGGCAGAGGCAAGAGGAATATTGCCGGATCCACGGATCTGAACCGGATCCGGATACGATACACCAAAAATACGGCTAAAATACGTATTTTATAAAATACAGTTTTTGGAATCGGCAAATTTTCCCAGGATACGGATCCCGCTGGTGGCCGCCGGAAATGGTTTCGATTTCGATTGCAGGTTATATATTGTCGGCTGCCGGAAATGGTTTAGGTTTCGATTGTCGGTGTAGGTTATATATTTTTTTTACATGTATATTATAATGTGGTCAAATATATGTTATAATGTGCTCCTCCTGCACGCAGCACCTCTGCTCATGCTGCTGGCCTCCCTGCACGCAGCACAGTGACACTCAGCACTGACACTGTTCACGCCCGCACACAGTCAGGCAGCAGACAGTCACCGGGTTTCATATTTCGTTTGCACCAAACAACTAGAGGTCTCCGGTTCGAATCTGATGTTAGACATGCTGTTTGATATTTTGTTTGCACAAAACAACTAGACGTCCCCTGTTCGAACCTGAGCTCAGCCATGCTGTTTCATATTCTGTTTGTACAATATTAAAGTTTGACTGGCGAACCAAAATTTAATCTGCATTTTTGTTTCTAGGAAATATTAAATCCAATTAGCGCATCAATATTCTAACCCTCTGGTCTCACACGCCGGGCGAGCTCAGACATTCTGTTTCATATTCTCGTATTTGTCGCGGAGAAGGATCCGCTGACAGATCGCAGTGTTTTCTATTACGAATCGCTGAAGAAGGTGGGCAAAGATGCCGATTTGGTTATGACAGAAGACTAAGGCCACGTCTTCCATCTCCACAATCCGAAATCTGAGAAAGCCTTTGCAGAGTTTCAAACGCATTTCAAACTTCATTCATTTTTTGTGATATATCGTAGTGTAGACTGTGTATTTAATTTAATTTTATGCATAGGATAATATATATTATGTACAAATGTTTAATATTCATTTTTTGTGATATATAATATATAATATATATTATGTACAAATATAAATTTAATTACAAATGTCAAATATAAATTATGTAATATATAATATATAATATATATTATGTACAAATGTCAAATATAAATTTAAATCATTATAATTTATAATATTTACAATATTTAGTAATTTATATTAATATTTGACTATTTAAATTTTAATGTATTTAAATTTAATTTTAATGTATTTAAAATTTAATGTATTTAGGGTGCAATGCTATTTAAATTTAAATACATTTACAGATCATCAAATGGATCTAAATAGCATTTATCATTCAATCTTCATATTTATCATTCAATGTTCTAAAAGTGTTTGATGGTTTCATGGAGTATTTGAATTTTTAGCTCTAAGGTGCTTTTAAAAATTATATATATATATATATATATTGTACGTGACGTATCCTTGCCGTATCCGGATCTTAGATTTTCAAAAAACTAGCGGATCCGGATCCGTATCCGTATCCGTATCCGTATCCGTATCTGAATCCTGGTAACTTAGCTTAAAGACCAACCTAATAGCTCACAATGGAAGTTTTAACTATAAAAATTCCTTGAGCATAAAACCCATGACTCAAGCATTACAAAATAATTTTATTTTTCTTCTTTACATTAATTACATAAAATCATGATTACACATGTCATTATGAAGATCGAACCTAGTTACATATTTCAACATCCTCACAACTAGCATTGTTAGCAACATCGTACTCAACCTCGGGCGTGCTTAAAGCAATGAACTTCTCATCCAAAAATATCATGGTTGATATCTTACTAAGGCAGCACCCAGATGTGCTCATCTCATCAATAACGATCCAAACAACATCAGTATATCTATGTAGTCACATATCACAGGAAGAATGTCTCAAACCAAAAATCGATCATCCCATGCAAATATCTCGAAGTGTGCTCGGCGACAACTCAACATGTATGAAGAGGCCCAATCATGAATTCACTCAAGTTGTTCTATATATATATATATATACACAAATGGGTGTTCACACGGAACATCAATGCTTCAATCGATTGCTGGTTGCCAAGGCAAGTTCAACAATATCTCTTCATAACTTCTTGAAATTCAATCAAAGTGTCCAAGGATTTGCATTTCCACTTTCCACAAACTCTTCAATAGCTTCACGACATAGATTTTTCTTTTCCAAACTTTAGAAAGTAATTCATCATGCCATGATTCTTCATTTCAAACTTCAGAGGCCATCTCCCTCTTACTTTGATCATCAGAGGCTCATTACCTATCAAGAATAGACCATCAACATATAAAACCAAAATCAAAGTCATACCTTGGACCACTTTTGAAGTAGAGGTTTGGATCAGCACATCTTCCTAGCTTCACGAGATGGTTGTCAATACAGACATACCAAGCTCAAGAAACATGCTTCATATAATGTTTTTTGCAAACATAACACTTGACCAAACCAATATGCTCAGCCTTACACAAATCAATATTGTGCAATTAAATTAACTAAGTCAACTTATCAAGCCTTAGATTCCAAATCAAAGCTAATATCAAAATCATAAAAGTTTCGGCCAATATCACTATGACAAACTCTTTGGATCAAGTTACAACAACCTTTTATTTACCAAGAACTATACAATCATCCTTTATCAAGCCATCCTTATGAATCATTTATGCCACAAAATATGAATGGATACATTAGGGACAAGTCATATAAGTTTCATTCATATACCAAGAATGAGTCATGCAGATTCTATCCAATCATTGTGAGATTACATCATACTGAATCACATACTTCAACCAATGTGCCAAAAATAATGAGGCCAATACAAAAACATTATTGAATATCAATATTAGTCACTGGAAATTACTATGCTCACATAGCATTGTCATCAAGGAAAATCATCAAATATCAAGGCAAACCATGTTAATGGGATTTCTAGATTGCATATCTCAAGGCATTGCCATAAACTAGGGTTTCTCTCAAACCCTAACCTCAAACCATGTTAATGTTATTTCTAGAATGCATATCTCAAGTCATTGCCATAAACTAGGGTTTCTCTCAAACCCTAACCTCATAATATCTATCAAACACTAATACACAAATTATCTCGGGTTACCTTCAAACCCTAGTATTCTTTTAGGTCTCCACCATCTTCTCTTGCTTCCATCAATGGTATCTTCATAGGGGTGATCTTCAATGACTTTTCTTCAACCAAGCTCTGAAACCATTTTAACTTTTCTTAGGACTATATTGTTCTTTGCTTTGATAATTGCATTTCCTTGTTTCCAAATTAAATTCACCCCATAACATCATAATAGTATTCAGATTTACATCATTATTCAACAACATATGCAACTATGTAGAAAGAACAATATCATCATCAATGTAGCGGAACATAAAGGAACAATAGAAGAAAAGCATTCACAAATAGAGACACCAAGATTGGTCAGAGACCAGGGCAAAACTCACTATGGTGAAAACCCTCTCAAATTCTTCTTCCTATTAGATCGTCATTGAATGATTCAGCACATGAGAGTATAATAATCCATATCTTCAATCATAAACCTATCCAGCAAAAATCAAGTAAACAATATCCATGAAATAAACCCAACAATGCTAATACTCAAAACCCTGATTTAGAGGCCTATAATCAACTGTCACAGTGTACAATCGACTGTCGAATCCTGCGATCAACGAGCAAAATCTATGATCAACTAAAAAGCCAAACCCTGGTTTCCAGTCGCATGGAAGAAGAGTCATGCGTGCGACTGAGAGCTTCTAGTCGCTCCCGTGAGCTTACAAGCCTACGACTACAATTGAAGTTTGTCTTTGACAAACCTACGATTGTGACCCAAAACCCTAGAAACACGCGCAAGCTTCGAACCTATGCCTACCAATCTCCGCGAACTTGCCTCAGACATATGCAAGCCAAAGCAAAGAAAGGAATAGAAGAATGTCTCATGATGATGACCAATTGAGGCTGCGGTCACTTGTATTTATAACCTTCCAAGGGCGTCCAAATTGTTTTAGGGCCGCCTAATCAAATATGCACATGTGGGCTTTTAATTCAAAAATACAATTTCCCTCGTCCAAATTGAGTGCTTTGATAGTCAAAATTGGTCCTCTCGAAAAGAGGAATCTAGTCCCATTGTTGGAATTTGTCACTGAGCTGCCAAATTAACAATATCGACCCCATGACAACAATAGAGTGATAACATTGTTGGAGTGTATGCTCATCATTGTACATACATAGATGAATCCTTAACTGGCGGATCTCCTTTGTTTCAATAGAATTGAAACTTGATTTCTGGTTCTGTTCTTCAATTTTGCAGTGGAAAGATTCTTCTTCGAATCTGCATCTGTTTTTTTCTTTAAATGGCCAAGGACCAGTTCTTTTGGTCAAACACCTAGGGATCAGAGAATTTTTGAAAAAAGGAGGGTGGAGAAAGCCTAATTGTGCATCAAAAAAAATGAAAAAATTTGGATGTGGGACAAAACCCAGATCAGATAACAATGAAATGAACAAAGTTCATTTATTAAGAAATACCCAATATAAGAAAAGCAATAAGTCAAAATTCATAAAGGACAAATAAATATATAAATATTGAATGAATGATATGATGCAATGTCATTTGACAATGTACTTACAGCACTGACTAGTCACAAGGCTTGATAAGTCATGTCCTTTAGTTAGGATGTGTCACTTCATTTTATTGTTATTATTTATTATTATTATCATTATGTATTTGATATATTTTTGCACATTATAGGATCCAACATATTTTTTTGATTAGGACTATTTACGGGACATTTTGTTATTCTTCACATCAACCATTAGGACTGAATTATTATCAATATTCTATAGCAGTCAACTTTAAGTGTCGTAACTCAAGTCCATGAAGCTCTCATGGCAATATTCTTTAACCTTCTTTTATTTAAACATATCTTTCATCAGATTATTACGCACCACATTAGCTTAACAGACCTGTTAGAATTAGGTTGCATCTACATCTACACTATATATGGTAGAACTAACATAGCGAATTTGGATGAGAAATCATTTGTAAAATAACTACTTTTTAATGAAAAACGTTTTTCTTGAAAAACGCTCAAAAGTGTGTTTCATT
This sequence comes from Pinus tabuliformis, assembly GCA_031772625.1. NCBI lineage: Eukaryota > Viridiplantae > Streptophyta > Pinopsida > Pinales > Pinaceae > Pinus > Pinus tabuliformis. The sequence continues at coordinate 1,523,205,077 of CM062804.1, read as the reverse complement.
AACAAGGAAGAACTCAAACTAGGAAACATTACAAGGTTGTTAATATTCATCAAAACTAGTAAAAGTGCCTTGAGTGAAAACGTTTCAAAATAAAATATAACACGCTTACCAAAATGTATGGCCAAACATTAATTCAACCAATATCCACAAAACAACAACTACTATGTCATTAAGTGCTTTTACCACCATATTACCATCTTATTGTAATCAAGACAGAATATCAGTGGCTTCATTGTTTAGGGAATAACCCAATATAACATGAATTAAGAAAATTAAATGCATATTTTGGCCTTTGTAGTTCTAAAAAAACCATTTTCTAATTTTGGCCGTCTACGAAGAAAATTTCAACCAAACCTCTGATGGCTAAACATTCAATGGTACCATTAAATGATAACCAAAGGATAAGATAAACTCACATCACTAGTACTTTGCTCCTTGCTGTAAGGCTCCCACAAAACTACTTCATTGTCCACACTCTGCAAGAGAGAAAAGTCAATTTTAATGATAAATTATGGCATTCAAGTAACATCAAGAAAAATTGGGTTCCTGTTGTTGCTTTACCCTTCTCTATTGGATGATTAACAACAAATATATACTTCAAAACTTACCACAATTTATATGTCATAATGTGAGTACTTATTACTAACAAATGAAAAAAGAATATAGCTTCAATAACTTTGCAGGAGTGCATTAACCCATGAAGTGTAGATCAGTTGGTTTGTGTGGGTCTTAGTCCCTATCAGGTCACTGATTCAAATTTCATGGAAAGAGGTTGAGAGTGGGAGCCACCTGAGGGGGATAAAAACTGTCTCACAGTGCATCCAGGCTTGAGCAAGCCTGGCACAACGGTGACAGAATCCTACAGGTAGGCAGATCGTTCTTCCATTGAGGCTGGCCCCGGCCTAAGATCTCAGTGTAGTTGGGAAAAATATAAATAAAAACTTTGCAGGAATGGAATAGGGGATGCTCAATGAAAAATAAAGGAAATTAATTCAAACCAGCTAGGGTGATCACCAAAGATAGATGACAATGAAATGGAACATTATCCAACCAGGTCAAATTATCTGTTATTTATGCATCTCCTATGGTGTGGATGTCTCAAAAAATTGAACAATGCAAACAGATATTAAGCAGGATTCAAAGAAAATTACAAAATTTGATTCAGCAGGATCAACCTTTTTCAGGTAAAACTTACCAGCCTAGTTAGAAACTTATTAGCTTAGCCATGATTATTAGTCTTGTTGTGCCTTTCCTTCAGTAACATGATACAAAAAGATTGGAATGCCTTTGCTAGGGTTGTAGAAATTTTGACTGTAAATCCCACCCGGTTTCAAATTTCATTTTCACATCAAATTTAATGCCCTTCCCATAATGATTAGAAGCTCATATAAACTTGAATTTAAATCTCAAAATAAAACACGAGATTTACTCTACTTTTCACATTTGCTGAGAAACCACACAAACATTCATGAAATTTCAATGTTCCACCAAGACTCCGGGATGGGGGGACGCAGGTGCGGGGAGACGCACAAGGGGGATGTGTGGGAGTACCCTCAAATTTTAGGGAAATTTAGGGGGTACAGGGAGACGTCAAGGTATACATTCTTTTTTCAATATAGATATATATAATTCAAATTCATATTCAATAATGAAAGCATAAATATATTGATCCATACATAATTGAATTAAATAATGAAATAGATTGATCCATATTCATTGCTCATACTTGTACATACATCATTCTTCCATACACCAAGAGATTCAATAATGGAATACATTGATCCATATTCATCATTCATCATTATAGAATTTACATTGATTTAAAAATTAAATTTATCATTCATTCATCATTCTGGAATCTAATTAGTACTAAGAAAAATAGACTATATAGATACCAATGTATTGGAACCAAACCAATGATCGAACTGGAAAGCCCTCTAAACCGAGAACTGGTGGAACATATGTGTGTGTGTGTGTGCACGCGCATCTATATGAATCCAAACCATTTATACACAAATAAACAAAAGTTCTCATTTATATAGCATGTAAGGGTGCACATAACCAAAATAGCACCGTGTGCAATCCATCTTTGAACTGAAAATACATCAACAAACATGCTCTAGATGGCCTCTAGCATCCAAAAAAATCATGCTACAACAAATACCTACATATCATCAAAATCATTATGTATATTTTGATCTTCATCATCAATGTCACCCTCTAACCATTAAAATAAGATAGAAAAAATGTAGCATGTCAAGTCAAAATTTTGTTTGAGTGATGGGTATATTTTTAGTAGGGTCATGATAGAGGAGTTCAACAACCAATGCCACTAACATCAAGGTACATAGAGGGCTTGGTGCTTTTGATTAAATACTAGTTCCATACCCTTGTACATGACTAAATCCAATGGAAACATTACAATCCCCCTTGATCCTGAAATCCTGAAAAACTGTTAAGTTTGCTGGATTTTGAGTGAGATCTAAAATTCTACTTTCTCAATATGAAATCCAATGAGGTCGGAACCACTCTCGAACATCCCAAGTCATTTCATGGTAATGTTAAAAATTTAAGTAAAAGTGGCATTCTCCTTTATCTTTCATTATGAAAATGAAAAATAAAGGAGAATGCCACTTTTACTTTAAGAATTTAACATTACCATGAATTACATAGCAATAATAGGACCATGGGCTTGAATATTAGGCTTCGCCACAAAAAAGTACTTGAAACTCAAAGGGTGTGCTTCTGGGCATCCCCCTTTTGAGGGGGTGTGCTTCTGGGCATCCCCCTTTTGAGGGGGTGTGCCCAGAAGCACCCTTTTTGGGGAGACGTGTCCCCCACAATGGGGAAATGTTTCCCCATGTGTCTCCCCACGTCTCCCAAAAAGGTGGACGTGGGGAAATGTTTCCCCGACTATCTCCCCATCCTAGGTACGTGGGAAGCATGCAGTATATGCACCCCACCCTGGTGGATGCATCCCCGTGAATGCACTGTGAAATTTGGAAGCAAAAGTTTTGGTCAAGCTGACTCTCAAAAAACCTTGAAGGGAAAACCAGTAACGAAGGGAGATTTTATTTTTCTTAAGAGAATTTTGCTATAGCATTAAATAAAAGTAAACAGTTAACTTATCTCCCTGATCTCTTTTCTCAGATCTCCTTGGGAAATGTGTTGTAGCTGTTCCTCAGCAGCTTCTTGATTTCTGTGCACCAACAGACTACATTTTTCCTCATTTTTCATGCCCAGGATCACTCAGAAATCAATATCTCAGCCCCATTGAACTTCATGCCAGCTGCACAAATTTGTGTGTTAATTTTCTGCCTCAAAATATGTGCAGGGCCCTCAAAAATCGTGTTGGTCTGCAGCTCTGGCAGACTACAATAAATGTGATCTCTTTCCCTCGATTTCTATTCCCAGTTTCCTTGAAAATCGTGCTGCCTCTGACAGCAATAAATGCAGCCTGACATCCCTTGGAACTTGACCTGTCTGCCTCAAAAAACTCGACCTGACCACCTGCAATAAAAGCTGAAAAGCTCCTCATATTTACATGCCTGTTCCTTGCCTAGAAAATTGTGCTTGTAGCTGCTCCTTTGTTGTTCACCTACTATACCTATACTCTCCTACTGGTATTTGGTACTCAGCCTCCTTATCCTTCTCTTCTCCAATCTCACACATGAAGCCCATCTCCCCCTTTTTTTCTCATAATGAAAAGAAATACCCATCCCTAAGATCAAGGGCTGAGATTACATCTTAGCCTCTCTTGATCAAGTCCCACTTTTTATTAATTGACCCCCTAGTCACTTTAATAACATAAAAGTGTACCATGTATTTTATAACACATAAAGTAACTTTTCTCATAAACTCACTTTTATGTTATAAAATACATGTACACTTTGCTTCAAGGGGTTCACTTTACCACTTTTCCTAGGCTAGGCACAAAGCACTAGGAAACACTTCCTTGGTACCATTTCTCAACAAGGGTTACCTCGGGGAAAATGAGGTAGCAAAAAAGCTCTATTGTTATTTGAGTGTGAAACATGTACAGTTCACAAGGACACAGGAGGTTTGGGGTATGACTGATATTTGTTGTCAATCAATGGTCTTGACAACAAAATGGATTGCAAGATACTTATGTTGAGGAATATAGCTCATACAGTAACTTCCGTACATGTTCAGTGTGAAAATGCACAAAGTAGTTCGAGATATTATCTAAAAAGTAATTTTTGAAAAGTAATTTTTATCTCTTACAATAAAAAGGATAAAACTAGGTACTTAATCAGATGATTGGGTTGCACAGCAAAGATGTTTACAACATTACGCTTCACAGAAATTTCTCTCTTGTGGACAAGATGCACAAGAACATTCCATGAGGAACCTAGAAGATTCAATTTAAGAGAACTCCCTTTTTCTTAATGTTGAGTTAACAAATTAGAATGAACGTAGAATTTAAAATTATCAAGAAACGCATAGACTCCAAGGAGCTTGTAGCTAAAGATGGCATCCTGACTTTTATAATATTTGTTGACTAAGGAAAGCATTATCATCTATCCCATAATCCCAAACATAACACCTAAAGCAAGACAGGCATTAATTATCTTTTGTGAAAAAACAGAGACCAACCATTGAAAAAATTGGGTGAACAACTTTGTTGAAGAGTTCTAAAGCTTTAGGATTTTCAATGTCACTAATAACATCAAATTTTCCAACACAAATTTTGGTGTTAAGTTCCACCGTATGTTTGTCAATATTATATGCGGTGAGATCAACATTACAAAGTTCACCATTCAGCATCAACGGTGCATGGGCATTGTATGAGGTGAACTCGACATTAAAGAGTTCAGCATCCAGCGTTAATGGTTCATGGATACCTTTGCCATATATGTACCTTGTTACAGAGCTTTATTTTAGCTTGACATTTGTTAAATGAAGTTAGAGAAGGAAGGGTTCTGCCAGATAGAGCAGGTGCACTAAATTGGCAGAGTGACCCACAAGTGGGACCAAGGAGCAGAAATCATTTTTTCTATTATTCTTGACTTACAAAATTTTGAATTTTCCAATAGTCAAAAATTAGATTGATCTCAGCCACCCAAGGAGATTTAATCTCGGCCATTCATGGCAGTGGTGGGCCCTGATCAACTTCTAAGAAGGAAAAAGGCGCAGAACTTGGTCATTATGCACTAAAGAACTTGGTGGCAAAGAAGCAGCAAGAAGAGAACACTTTAGGCTATGGTTTCAACAAACCAGGGCTTTTGATCAACGCAGATACATCCAATAAGAAAGGTCGTTACATCTTCAAAACTTTTCCAGCCACCGTATACTTCAGCTAGGCCGCATTCAGTGTGCAGAAAAGGCCATGTTCAGGTTGTATGAAGCTGTATGAGTTCACCAGTGCGCAGTATGACTGGGCCGAGAGGCTTCAGGCTGGGGTTTCAGCAAACCTGGGCTTCAGATCAGCATAGATATAGGCAGAAAGAAAGGGTGTTACAGCTTCAGATCTTTTCCAGCCAGCATAAACTTCAACTAGGCCGCGTTCACGGCGCAGAAGAGGCCGCGCTCAGCTTGTACGAAGTCGTACTAGTTTGTACAGTGCGCAGTCTGACAGTGCCGAGAGGCTAAGAGAGGGTGTATCAGGTTATTGAGGAATTTGTAGAAACAAGGGAAGCTTTCCCTTCATTATAAAAATGTTCCGAACAATATTTTTGCTGAAACGGCCTAATAGAAGCCACCAAGTTTGTAAATTTTCCCCAGTTGGGATATCCTGCATAAATTTGTTGTGTATTGTTTTCTGGTATGTTTCTCTTCATTTGTTCCTTATTTTTGCTGCATGATAGTTTGTAAACTTAGCATATTTGTGAATTAAAGTTAAAATTCAGTTTGAAATCTTAGTAAAAATTTACAGATTAGCTCGCTGAGTTTTAAGGAAACTAAACATGGTAGCACCGCCACGTCTCTGAGTGAAGACCAACATCGTGTTTTCGACCTCAGGAATAGCTCAACGCACAGCAGAGCTAAAGGGTTGCATTAGGGCTTCTAGTCCCTAGAGTGCAGTTTTCGCCAGTTAAACCAGTGGGCAAGGGTTTTTGAAGAGCTCGACTAGTAGGATTTCTTACCATTGAGACTAGAGCACAGTTCTGAGGGAGCAATGAATTTCTACCCATGGAAGTAGAGCATTACAGTGGTGCTTGAGAGCAGGTTGTGAAGGAGTTTGTGGAGAACCCACCAACCACACCAACTACCAACAATTGACTCAACACAACAAGAATGATGCCACAGCAAGAAGGATCATTCTTGAGGGAGTTAAAGACCATATTGTGCCACATCTTTTCAGCAAAAAGACTGCCAAAGATATGTGGACAGTTATTTTAAACCTCTACCAAGGCTCTAGTGAAGCCAGAAAACTCGTGCTTAAGGACAAACTAAGAAACATCCGGATGGGCAACTCTGAGCCCATGATTTCTTATCTCACCAGGTTAACCCAAGCAAAGGACGAGTTGGCCGGTGTGGAAGAGATAAAATCTGAAGCAAATTTGGTGAGCCTTGCACTATTAGGGCTTCAGAAATCATGGGACAACTTCCAAGACGTAGTGAGTTGTAGAGAGAAGCTTCCAAACTGGGAACGGTTGTGGGGTGACTGTGTTAAGCATGAGGAAGAGGAGAACTTGCCCTAGCTGGCAAAGGGGGCAAGGCTAAAGGCAAGAAGGGTGCAAGAGTGGTTGAGTCCAGCTCCAAAGACAAGAAGGAGAAGAAGGATCTCAACAAAATAAAATGCTTCCAGTGCCATCAATTTGGAGAAAACGCCACCAAGTGTCCACAGGGGAAGAAAGGTTCCAAAAAGGACCAAGTGATAGCATCAACAAAAGTGGACGATTTCAATTCCAAGTTTGAGGAGTTCTTGCTCATAGCTTGCATGGCAAGCTTAATAGCCAACAACATATGGTACATTGATTGTGGAGCATCCAACCATATGACTGGGAACAAGGAATACTTCAGCCAGTTGATAGAGAAGGGCATGTAGTTCCATATTGAGCTAGGAGATGACGGCAGGTATCTGACCAAGGGTGTGGATATTGTCAAATTTGAGAGGGAGTTTGGTGACCCTCTTCATCTAAAGGATGTCCTCTATGTTCCAGGCCTTGAAAAGAACCTTGTTTCTGTTCAACCCTAGAGGACAAGGGTTATGAGGTCATTTTCAACAGAGGAAAAGCCTTCCTTTGGCCCTTAAATTCTGGATCCATGACGCAGATCGGTGCGAGGGTGAATAACCTTTACACGCTATAGTTTGAGAGAGTCGTGGCTTTGAATAGCAGTAAGGAGGGCCATGAGCAGGGTCGAGACCTTGGGGACCAATGGCATAGGCGCATGGGACATTTGCACCATGGTGCATTGAAAACCCTCTCGGAGATAGCCATAGGGTTGCCACTGTAACGAACAAAGTTCCTATACATAGCAGAAACCTTCAAAATACTTCGAAGACGTAAACATCCATTGTAGGACAAATAACTGTGTATTGAATATTATATAAGAATTGATTTGATATGAGATGATTACAATGAGGGTGAGACCCTACTTATATACCCTAGGAAGGTACCTCTTCACTAATGGTTATGTCCTTAAGGCCATACCTTTTCATTAACTAATTACTAATTAATCATTATATATTATCATTATTGTTTTACATTATTTGTATTATTTTATATATATTTTTTATTCATAACGTTGCCTTCCTCTTCAAAAAGCTTTGTCCTCAAAGCTTACTAAAGAAAAGCCTTGATCTCATTTTCAAGTCGTCACAGAACTATCATCTTCGTTGTTACAAGACGATATGATCCCTGGAGGGATAAATAAAATTATCGAACTAAGAACGGATCTGACCATCCTAGATTAATTTTCTGTGGAATCTTTTGGTCATTGGAATTTTGTAATGAATTGTTGTCATAGGATTGGATTCTGCAAACTTCAGTTTTCTTGGGAACATAAATCTGTTGTTTATGTTCTAAGTTATACAGATTCGTAGATTGATTGAGATATCTATTTCTGTGATTCAGATGTAGATAAGGATATATTCTTGTTGGACTTTCCCTTATCATGTCAGTGGCAATTTCTTGTTTCCTTCAAGTGTTATTGTTATTGAGTTGGCTACTGAATCATCATTTGGAATGTCCATCATTTGAACTGCAATTTTTATTATGTTTTAACTTCTATAGATCTCTCTTCTTCTTGAGTTGTGATGTTGACTGGATCGGTATTTATTCCTTTATCTTCAACTTGGACCGAAATGACTGGAGACTTTAATACTTTTTATCTTCTTAATTAACGTAAGTAGGGCTTGTTTATGATTCCTTAGACGTTAAAGTTTGTCATTTTCTGAATCATCGACTTTGTCCTTAGTATCCTTCTCTTTATTTTTTATTTGTTCTAATAATCTTTGATTCAGAGTTTTTAAATGCAAATTTTCTTCTTCCTTCTTCGATAGATTCTCATCAAGGTTGCACGAAACGAGGAAACGGGTACGAGTTTTCGAAACGGGAAGCGATACAAAACGCGACCTCCCCAAATTTTGGAAACAGGGAAACGCGAATATATATATCTATATATATATATATATACATATATATATATATTAGGAATTTAAGAAATATGTGCAATCATAAAGCATATATGATACATTCTAATTTATTACATTATGATAAAATTGTCAATTGTCAATGCATAGACTATAAGTATCTAAATTTACATCACATTTACTCATGAATAATCACATAATGAAAATAGAAATATCCAAAATCAGCCACGAGAAATTTCTAATTTTTTGTCTCGTGGTTGATTGGGAGTCTCCTCCTACATAGTCGAATGACCTTAGTGCTCTTGATTAAATACAAGTTTCATACCCTAGTACCCTACATTCTCTTGATTATTGGGAGTCTCCCCTGCATAGAGGGCTTTGTTCTCTCGATTAAATACAAGTTCCATACCCTAGTACATGATAAAATCCAATGGAAACATTGAAATCCCCCCAATCCTGAAATCCTGAAAAACAGATAAGTCTGCTGGATTTTGAGTAAGATCTAAAATTCTACTTTCTCCATATGAAATCCAATGACCGCGAAACCACTCTCAAACATCCTGAGTCATTTCATGGTAATGTTAAAAATTTAAGTAAAAGGATGAAAATGAAAAATAAAGGAGAATATCACTTTTACTTTAAGAATTTAACATTACCATGAACTGCATATCAACACTAGGGCAAACAAATGTAAGAGATCTACATTAGAAAAAAAAAATTAAAAAACAAATGTTTTTTTGGGGGAAACGTGGCCCGTACAGCCTGGAAACGCGTTTCCGGTCGTACGGCCACGTTTTCGTTTCGGAAAACGTGGTCGTACGGCCGGAAACGCATTTCCAGGCCGTACGGTACGGGGAAACGCGTTTCGTTTCGTTTCCCCTGGCGAAACGCCCCCTAGGGCCACGTTTCCTGCAACTTAGATTCTCATTGAATTTCTCCTTCGAACTTTCATTCTCTTGCTTTAATATTTGCTTCTTAATCTTGGACTTCTTGATCTATTCAAGTAATTTTTTATTATGGTCTTTTAGGCGCAAAATATCCTCATTACTTTCTATTGATTTGTCATGAAACCGATCTTCGAGATCTTTATATTTCTTCTCTGATGCTCTGTTCTTTTGTTGAATTTTTGTGATTTCTTCCTTTAATCATTTTATTTGCATTTGCTCATTGTCTTGAAGTTCTTCTGTACTAAATAATCTTCCACACCTTGGACATCTTAAATTGCATTTTTTTATATATAAGTATATCCAATTTCGTTAAACAAAATGGACATTTAGTCCAAAATAGTGATTCGAACTCTTTCATCATTTTCAAATTATGCTCCATTTTTCTCGGTAATTTTTTACGTCAAATGATACTGTGACTAAAAAAATTGTATACCTCTTTCTTTCTCTGTCTCTCTCTTTTTCTTTTTCTTTTTTAAATCAATATCAATTCCCTTTTTTTCTTTTTTAATTGGATAATATATATATAATTGAATTAATTATATAATATATATATAGTTATTATATAACTATATATAATAAATTGAAATGGTAACAACAAACAAATGAAATGGGACAAGGGAAAGATCGCGATCAAATAATGTGAAAGCCACAACATTTGACCGAGGCAAGACGGTTGTTCGACGAATGGGCCCGATAGACTACGTGGAAACAGGCGACAACAAGTATGCGGGTTTGAAATATGGAATGACGGCCAGCAAATTGGTATGATGATTATGTTTACAGCGTCTTACGATTTGGATGGAGTGACAACTCTAGGGAACAAGGTGGCAATGGATGGAGCAACTAATAGAAGACTGTAGTGTGCTCCGGGGCGGTTTCAGTTTGGCAGCGTCGTTTAGCACGGGTGTCAGTGACAAACGTATGAATGTTGCGACAGTTGTATGGTTGGGTTCTTGGTGAAGCTGGTCTGTAAAGCCCTAAATTTCAAATAGTTACCTGTATGTAAAGCCTTAAATTTCAGATTTTTACCTAGGTATAACCATTCAAAATATCAAAATTTATCAATTGGATTTTGAGTACCTACCTAAGTTTCTATGGTTGAAGATGCTTTTGATTTGTCGGGCTCTCGCTTGCGGAACCAAACGATCAAACCCTCCCTGCCAAATTGGGTATAGTCTCAATACCTAGCTCCAAATTACTTCAAGTTGAGGTACTCTGGGCCCCGTGCCCAAAATTTCAAGAACAATGAAAGCACAACTCGTTCAATGCTGACTTGTTCATAATTCTTCCTCTCTAAATTCTTCTCCCCCTTGTTATGGCCTCCTCAACCCCTTTATATGCTTCATTCAACCTTCCCCATCTCTCCACTGCACCTATACAATATCTTCTCGACTCTTCCTTACTCCTTGCCACCTGCAATGCCTTAGGATCTCTGTCTCCCTTATGTTTAAAGAGTATTTATAGCTTACGTGACTCATCACCTTTATTATTTCCCTTTTAATTTCATAAGTGCTATTTTATGTTTATTTGGTCTTGTTTAGTTAATATAATGTCCCATGAACGCATTCATTGTTTTATTCGTAGTTTTAATATTTCACTTTATTAAATATTTAAACAATTTCTTTTATTTATTTTATTAAATCAATTAAATTTATATTATATTATATTTTCTTTAATTATGTATATAGATATATACATATATGGGTGGTATGTATCAAAGATTTTACTTGATATATTTATTATATTATGGTAAGTTAGGAATTTACTTCGATAATTTATTTATTAACCTAATTTAAATATTCTCCACTATTAGACGGTATGTATACTAGTGCAGTGTATGCAATGTATGCATATGTAGCTATCATATGCATGACTCGTATACATGCTAATATTCACATTCTACTTGTAATTGTAGGAGGGTCATTACATACATCCCCCCTTAAGAAAACTTCGTCCACGGAGGGTTGCCACCTATCACTTCAAGATGTCCATCTCTCACAATAAACACGGGCTAGGAGGATTGCCCATCTTCTGTTGTAGATGTCCTTCTCCACACAACAAGTCTAGGGATTCTCAAACTGCTCTTGGTTGATCAGACCCTTGAGCTCTTCTCCTACCACTCTAGCAACCACCTAAGTCCATGAAGATGGTGCACACAGAGCTCCAACTTGGGCACTATCACGTTGCCCTCCAACAGACCCTAAATGCCCAATCCATTGTCCACACTTGGGCCACTCTCATGCTGCCCTCCAACAGACCACGAGTGACCATTTATTGTTGTAGCATCTGCTCCTGGTTAGGGCATCCAACACCTATGAAGACCCTTCCTCTTGGCTGCTAACAGACTCCTCACAAACTATCCTCCTCTAGGACACCCATCCACCTACAAATCACATCAGCTCAAGAGGACAATCATACATTTTGTTCTGCAACCTTCTACTGCTCCTCTTAACATGACACATAAGCCACTGTTGATGTAATTGCTCTCTAGGATGTCCACAAATTGTCCATCCCTAGGACCTCTCCATCCACTAGCAATCAATCCATCATCAAGAGACCATCAGCAAATCTCTCGGTTGCTCTCTTACCTATGGTTCTATGCATATTTGTAAGCTCTGGTTAGGGCATCCAACAACACCCCTAAACCCTGCTTCAAGACTGTGGTTCCCTTCTTCAACAAGTCTAGTTCACTCGTTGTCCCTTCCAGCCCTCTTAATGCATTAGTTTAGCCTTGGGTTCCTCCACAAGGCACCTTACTACTTGCGGCTAAGCTACAGCAAGAAATTTGAACCTTATAGCAAGGGTATTCACCCTATATTCCATTCCGCTGCTCATTGAACACCTACAGCATGCCTTAAATAGGCCACATCTAGGGGAGAATGGCTCTAAACTAGGCCTCTCGACCCTCAACAATCCTCCACACAGTGCATTGCTACAGCAAGTGCTTGCAATCCTTGGACAGAGGTACAGCCACACTTAAATAAGCATAGAAATGTACCCAACCTTACCTCTGAACTATGGCCTGATCTAGCAAGGATGATGCCTCAAATTTGCCCTTAAGTCACCTTGTTGGTTGCCTTAGGGCTACGGCCTGTTCCACAAAAGATCCACACCAAAATCGCAGAGAATACCCTCTCCAGACTAGGCTACATTGTCTCCTTTCCCTTGCCTCGGTATCGCACTCTATTTCAGAGCTAATCTTAATCGAAGATGCACTTAGGATGTGTCACAAATGAGGTCTAACTCACCTCTTTTTATACAATACTCTAGGGCAACATCTAGCCCATCTAGGACCTTCCTTAAGCTACGCTGACCCTTCTTCTTGAGCCACCTTTGCCCACACTTAACTTTAAAAATTAGTATCTTCATTTCTACAACTCGAATTTCGACAATTTTTCATGCCTCTGGTTCATCTCGACGTTCTCTATCATCTCCATTCATCACATATAGAAATTTCTCCATGGTTTTGGCCCCAACATCAATCAGTACAAAACCCCAATCTTGGGTTTCAAGCCCACAAAAATTTTGTGTGCCAACTCCTCCACAACCCTGAAACCTAGGTTTTAGAGTACTTCCCAAGCTACAAATCTCAACATGCATGCTATATATGGCAAGGTCCCCCTATCTATTCCAAGCATTTGATACGTTTCCCTATTTTTTAGAGGGATTCCTATTTTTAGCATGTCTATTTTTAGTCATCAATTACATGGCAAAGGATGAGTCGATATGGCAATTGAGCAAATTTATTTCTCTCCTAGTTTTCTTTCTACTTGTGTGTTTTCCTTTCCTAATTTCTCTCCTATTTTCCCTCCATATTCCCTAATTTTTATCCTACTTTCCCCCCGCATCTTTCCTCTAATTCGTCCCCATAAATTGTCTCCCATTTTCTCCCACCTTTTTTCCCTCTTCTTCCTCCTAAATTCCCTCCCTTTTTTCCCTCCACAAAAAAATAAACTAATTTGACCCCAAAAACTTATCCAAAGTCGAGAAGATTATCCCAAGTTGAATTGTTAAAAAGGAGTAAAGAAAAATTAGCCAAGTCGAGTTGGCTAGATTAATCTCAAAGTTATTTGTCTCATGCCAACTGGAAGTTACTTCAATTCAACTCAAGCAAGGGCCACTTAACTCGGTGTCTTCTCTAGAGAGAGCTCAATTGATTCAACCATGCACACAAATAGCCAATAATGGAGAATTTGACCTCTCCTCTTGGCATGAATTGCAAAGGGAAGAAACGATACATATGAGTAGAAGGCCAACCTTCCAACTCATGTTTGTCTTGAGCAAGAGCAAGCACTCGTACTTTCTTTTCTCCATTATTCTTCTCTAGCTCTTATTACTTTTAGTCTGCATATCGTTGTATTCATGTTCTGTGATAGTCATCTTGGTGCAACCAACCTTTTGGCTGTCGCAAGAGGAAAATTCAATTTTGATCCACTCACTCTAGGTTATTTGATTCAATGTTATATTGTGCAAATTAGTAAAAGTTCTCAACTACTTATTTGGGTAATTAATCACTTAGATACCCTTCCTACGATATTCTTCCATAAAAAGCCTTGATTTGCTAAGGACTATTCCACACTTCAAAATCAAGGATTTTTACACACTCGTTTGGCCACTAACTTGCTGGTCAAACAATTTTTATATTGTTGTTTTTTTAGTGTTTACTTTCAAATTTACAAGTTAGAACAACAGGTACAAACACTAAGGACACCCTCCGATGATGGCATGCACCAACCGAAAAGGAGAGGAAGATTTTCCAGTGATACTTGGGGCATATTTTCCTATATGTTTGCATATTTTTACTGCTGATTTCTAAAGTTCATATCAATTCACAGGGGGTAAAAATTATTGCAAACAGTCCCTTACTACGTAGTAGTAATAAAATCTTTGGCTTCCACTCAAATTAGTTGAATGGAGTTAGAATCATACTGATACATGATTGATCCATTCTCTTTGGGCTGTTCAAGCTTGTAAAACCTACAATAATATGTTAATATTCCTCACAACTCTCTAGTGCTCGATACCAGGTTGGCTTTTAAACACAAGCATAGGATTTATTGCGTAAAATCATTGGACTAGCAATTGCATAACAAGAAAGAAGAAAGAAGAAATTGCACTAAAAAACACTAAGCAGCTAAAGAGAGCAATTTGAATTACTCATAAACTAGTGTGTATATTGTTTGACATGAATACACTTAAATAACCCTCCTTTATAGAGAACTTATATTCACTAGTTTGGGATTCCATAGTGCATGCATACTAGAAAATAGAAAAGCATTTCCGTTATTATCTAGTGGCCTGAAATCAAAATAGGAGACCCTAAAAATAGAGTGAGCGTCTAAAATAGGGGTGACTAAATATAAATGGAGTCCAAAAAGTTAAAACTGAAGTAATAACTCCCTCATGCAACTACTAACTCAAAAATAGAAAAAAACCTCCAAAAATAAGACCGAAAGTCAAAGGATAAAATGATAAGGTGAGTGGATAAGGAAGTCTCCCAAAATAAGAGAGGTAGTGCATATTAGTGATTAGGGACCCTATGGCTAAAGTAATGCACAATAGTGGATAGGAAATAGCCATGTCACTACCCAATCACTACCACATGTCATCTAGGTGGCACCCCTTGCTAAAAATAGACTTACTAAAAATGGAAAATGCTAAAAATAGAAGATGATCCCAAATAGTAGGGAATGTTTGGTAGATGACGAAAAGTGGTCATATGTGGACCTAATTGTGCATGGATGAGGCCCGAAGTGTGTATTTACCCCAACACTTGAAAGGGAAAGGAGTATTTTTATCAAAGGAACACACTCCCAAACAACACTCCCTTTGGAAACACGACTCGGGAGTGAGACATTTGGCAGGGGGTGTACTCCCTGCAGTGTACTCCCAAACAATCATCTAGATCAGAAACTTCGGCAAATTCCATTTGGAGGTGCTATCTAGTAGAACTATGGTGCTAGCATTTTTATTTCGACTTTCATTGATTTAGATATGACTAAAGCCAATGTAAATTGTAGTTATCTTAATCTAACCAAACAAGCAATAATAAAGGATGTCAAAAACAAAACACAAAGATGCTAAAGAAAATGTTGAAAAGAAAATACTAAACTATGAATAGTCCAATGAAGCTCAATAAAACACAAACAATTGTGCTTGCCTTGGATAGAATGAAGTTGCCAAGCCATCTAGTGCAATCCACATAGTTTGAATGCACTGCAGCAATAAAAACCTGAAAGTCAACTTGTTAACATGAGAACATAACAGCAACAACAAAAACTAGAAATTCTGAAGTCATCCACCAAAAGAAGCAAAGAGAATATAAATAAAACATAAATAAGTTGTGAAGAGGCCGAAGATGCACTCACAGGAAATTGCACATACTTCGTGGGGAATTTCGATGGCAAATCGGTCCAGGTAAATGACTTCTCAACATAGGTCCAAAACTCTAGACAAATTTGCAAAAAAAATTATCAGTCGATGCTAAGACAAATTGGGCAAGTGTAACATCCATTTGAAAACCAAAGTAACACTCTAAGAAAAAAATTGACAATTTCAAATATCATAATGTGCAATCTTTAAGTTTCATAAATTTTGAATTTAACGTACATATGGGTAAAAGGGTAATGTATGCCCCAAAATTTAATATCAAATTCTGTGTGTATGAAATGTGACTTTTATGTCCGTCGAGGTAGTCTAGTGGTAAGTGGAGTGCTAGAAATGTTACCAAGGTTCAAATTCTATGCTAAACATACCACAAGGAACCTTGTGAACTATCTAACTAGGGATTTAAACTTCAAATATTGTTTTCAACTCATCTCTCTCTAAAAGAATGGGGTAGGACTATTTTTTGGAATTTTCTATAATCAAGTTGTTCTAAAGTAAATAATTTTCTTTTCCAAAATGTTGTTAACAAATTTCCTTAGGCTACACTATGAGAAGGATTCCGATTTACATGTCTTCAAAATTACCTAAAACATGTGTCTACTGCCTAGCTACATATGCACCCACTCTAGGAGTTTTGAACCCAAGTCTTAGGATTAACAAAACAATCCCTGTTTATCATTGAGATTGATAGAATATTTCTAGAAATGTATATTAGAGTACTGAATAATAATTGATTGATATGAGTTGATGATGTTAAAAAAGTGTCATGATGGTATAGTTATATTGATTAACTGGTCATGAGGCCAAGGGTGTGTGACCCTTGACTTTTCATTCACCTTATTATTATTGTTATTATTATTATTATTACAACATAAAGAATGGTTTGTCCTCAAAGCATAATAAATAAGATTCTTTGTGATTGAACATGTTTTCTTGATGCCATTATCTTTATCTAGTTGTAGTGGCTTTGACTTGATTCCCAATTAGACTGCTAGCAAGGTATTGTTATAGGGTGTGCATCATATTCTCGAGTCTTTTGACTTGGTTGTTTAAAATGAAAAATTGGTTCTCCCTAGTAAAAAGCTTTCTTTGCTTTCTTTGTGCGTGAGTGATGCAAGGAAGAATTCTGTAACTTGGACACTCGACTAATATGTAAAGTAAGCATGAAAGCGAAGTATATTTGGTGTAACAAATATGTACGTAAAATCTGGAAGATTAACTTTGTATAAAAAACATTAACCAAATATGTCCCCTCAATGAATCTTATCACATTTAAATTGTATAGAGGCAAGTTAAGAGGATTCACATCAAGGCATAACACTTAACACAAAATACCCGCAAATTATCACTCATGTCAAGTACCAGGCCATTGCATTTCAAAGTTCAAACATAATTGAAATAAGTGCACAAGTGAAAATAAGGCCATATATTCTAATGAATCTGCGCCCAATCAAGTATGGTGTATAACAATTACTTCAAAGGTCATTCAGAATTTGGAACTCTGACCTAAGCATGAATTAGATTTGGTAAAGTCCTGTTAGCACAGAAATTTACCCCTTCAAAAGGTGAAAACTTGGTAGATCTGTAATAGAAAATCTCAGTGCAACATCTCGAAGAATTTGCTCTATTGTGTCACTCACAAACTCTTCTCTCCACTTGACTAGTGAATTCCAACCAAAAGGGGGTGTCCCTAGCCTTACATGCAATTTTTTCCTATAAGTCTACAAAAGAAACACACAAAACAAGCATGCAATAATTTCCTTTGACCAACAACCAAATAGCCAAAGAGGTTGTAAAATAATCTATGGAAAAAGTGGTGGAATTGTCTCCAGCATACCTCATAGACTCCTCCATGCATACATGTGACTCAGTTAACCTCGTAGCCTTGAATAATAATTGAGAATAAGAGTACTGAATAATAATTGATTGATATGAGTTGATGATGTTAAAAAAGTGTCATGATGGTATAGTCATATTGATTAACTGGTCATGAGGCCAAGGGTGTGTGACCCTTGACTTTTCATTCACCTTATTATTATTGTTATTATTATTATTACAACATAAAGAATGGTTTGTCCTCAAAGCATAATAAATAAGATTCTTTGTGATTGAACATGTTTTCTTGATGGCATTATCTTTATCTAGTTGTAGCGGCTTTGACTTGATTCCCAATTAGACTGCTAGCAAGGTATTGTTATAGGGTGTGTGCATCATATTCTCGAGTCTTTTGACTTGGTTGTTTAAATTGAAAAATTGGTTCTCCCTAGTAAAAAGCTTTCTTTGCTTTCTTTGTGCATGAGTGATGCAAGGAAGAATTCTGTAACTTGGACACTCGACTAATATGTAAAGTAAGCATGAAAGAGAAGTGTATTTGGTGTAACAAATATGTACGTAAAATCTGGAAGATTAACTTTGTATAAAAAACATTAACCAAATATGTCCCCTCAATGAATCTTATCACATTTAAATTGTATAGAGGCAAGTTAAGAGGATTCACATCAAGGCATAACACTTAACAGAAAATACCCGCAAATTATCACTCATGTCAAGTACCAGGCCATTGCATTTCAAAGTTCAAACATAATTGAAATAAGTGCACAAGTGAAAATAAGGCCATATATTCTAATGAATCTGTGCCCAATCAAGCATGGTGTATAACAATTACTTCAAAGGTCATTCAGAATTTGGAACTCTGACCTAAGCATGAATTAGATTTGGTAAAGTCCTGTTAGCACAGAAATTTACCCCTTCAAAAGGTGAAAACTTGGTAGATCTGTAATAGAAAATCTCAGTGCAACATTTAGAAGAATTTGCTCTATTGTGTCACTCACAAACTCTTCTCTCCACTTGACTAGTGAATGCCAACCAAAAGGGGGTGTCCCTAGCCTCACATGCAATTTTTTCCTGTAAGTCTACAAAAGAAGCACACAAAACAAGCATGCAATACTTTCCTTTGACCAACAACCAAATAGCCAAAGAGGTTGTAAAATAATCTATGGAAAAAGTGGTGGAATTGTCTCCAGCATTAGTTTCAAATGGAAAAATAAAACATAGAAAGAAAGTGCTTCAAATGGCAGATTTGTTACCAAAAAAGAGGCTTAGAAATTCTAGAGTCTTGCAAAAGAAATAATCAAAATGCCAACAAACACAAAGAGAGATCAAATCAAATCCAAGTTTTATTTTGCAAAAGCTAGAAGGCTGCTTAGGCCAAGAAGACAATTACAAAACCGAGACAGTGATGTTCCTACACAAGAGAATAGAAACTAGAAGAGAGGAGAGAGAAAACTAGAGAAAAGAAAGTAATCTGCTGCTACCGAAGAAGATTCCCCCACTAGCCAATAGCCAAGAACTGTATTTATTGATCCTTGGATCCTATGTGCACTAGGGAGAGAGAGAGGTCAAACTCCTCACGCGAGACTAGTCCATGCACATGGATTAATGAGTTGGCCATCCAATTACAACTTCTTCCAGTCCAAGTGACTATGAATCTTGTAATCCCAGATAAGAGTAAAGGGTCAACTGCTCTGAGTTAAACTAGGGAATGGATGAATCAACACAAGGTGAAATATCCTGAAGCATCAATGTACCCTAGCTCAATAGATAGTCTATCCTATTCAAGTAGCAACGAACTAGAGAAAGCAACCATGCACATAGGTGTAGTGGGGGTATGGTGGAGAGAAGTGAGCAAGGAATGGAGATAAGAGAGCCTGATGTGTATGAGCAAGTAGAGGTGCACATTAGCCTACCAGAGAGATTGGTTAGTGAAGTGGAAACATGCTAGTGGGGTGTGAATCTAGGGGAAAAGTGGGGTAAGATTAGGCCATGTTCATGAGTGAAAGTCAAGTAGACTTAGTCCAACAGAGGTCAAACAAAACAGAGAGAGAGAGAGAGTTAGACTAAAGTAAAGTGGAGAAAAGAGAATGCATGCATTTAGTTAAATTTAGAAAAAACCTCATAGACTCCTCCATGCATACATGTGACTCAGTTAACTCACGCAAGTTCCAAGTCACTCCTAGACCCATGCATGGATTCCAATAGAAAGCAATTAACGCACTCAAGTGACCTAAGGACAAACTCCAACCAGTTCAACTCAGATAACTCATGACTGTTGAAAATAATGGTACCAAGGAGGCGTTTCTTAGTGCATTCATCTTTTTGGCCTAGGAAGGCACATCAATGATTTTTTTGCCATGTGACTTTATGAGTTTTATCAATGTCATCAAGCAAAGTTCTTTTTTATGGGTTATGTACTATGTACCTTAATTTATTAATGTCTGTTATAAAGTGACACTGTGAGAAAAGTACAAAGTACACCTTTTAATATTAAAGTGACTTTTACGTTTTAAAAGTGACTTTATCAAAGAAAAAGTGCACATGGCACAAAACATTAAAAGGTAACTAGAAGACTTATTAATTGAGGGGGACCACATGAGAGAAGGGGTCAAGAAAGGGAAAGATATCCACCCTTGATCTAATGAGCTGAGATTTAATCTCAGCCATTAGATCTCAAGGGTTAGGATTCTCTTCAATTTGAGATGACAAAAAGGAAAAGGAAAGGGATTTCTCTCATAATTCATTCATTATTCTCATAAGCATTTCAGAGAAGGAGAGAGAGCAAAGGAAGAGGCTGCTACAGCAATTGCAGGAGGAGATTTCTACAGCAATCAAGGAGCTCGAATCCCAAGGCAGAGGGAAGTAAATCAGTTATAACGCATTTATAGACAGCTTGATTTTCCAGGCAAGAAACTCAGATTGCTGGCTTGATTGGAGCACATCTGGCCCAAATTTCGAGGGCTTTTGTCTGTTGTCAGAGAACGCGGGAGGGAGGAATTCTGGCACAAATCCCAAGGTTTGTCTCTGCAATAAATTTGTGGACTGGAACCACGAATTTCAAGGCAGTTTCAACATGAATCCTAAGGTTGTTTTGGTCAAAAAAGAGGCTCGAAATTTCTGGGAAGGTTTGGCTATGTTTGACCTGATTTTCTATTCAATTTCAGCTAGAGAATCAGTAACAGAGATTTTCATCTGTGTGGCAGAGTTCTTCATGCAAAAAGGAATGTACTATCTTGTCAGCAAAGGGAGATAAGTTTGTGTTATTTTTGTTGTGTATTAAATTTTCTTAAGAAGCAATATAATCCTCCTTGAAAATTGGTTTTCCCCTTGTGAGCTTTTTTCCAGGGTCATTAGATCAAAATCACTGTGTAAAAATTCTGTGCGCGCTTGTCTTTACCTTCATATCAGCTGGAAAGAAAAGAGTAGAGTGGTCTTATGTTTTAAGTTAAATGCAAATTTAACATTTATATCAGCTATATGTCATGTTGGGTTTGGGCATTAAGCCTTATGCAAAAACTTAAAAATAGGCTGGGGCTACAGCATTCAAAGTTTCTACATGGTATCAGAACTTGAGGAGCTTCAGATCTAAAGTTTTTCCACCAGCTGATAGAAGAGACCAGCAAGCGAATTTCTGCTATATCAATGAACAGCAAGCCTAAAACCTCAGTCAAACCCAAAGAATTATTGGTTGAAAGGGAGGAAGGTTGCCTAGTAACAGATCTGCTTATTTGTGTTGGTTGTGAGGGTCATGGCGACTGGTTTGAGGGTGGAGGCCAGATTGAGTGGGGTTGATAACTTTGGCCCCTGGAAACAGAGAATGATGCCACTGCTTGAAGAAGTTGAAGTGTGGGACATTGTGGAGAGTCCTATGGAACCTCCTACTAATCCAATTCATTAGGTGGAATTCAACAAGAAGAATGTGAAGGCAAGGAGAATCATTATTGTGCCATCAAAGACCACCTATTTCCTCATGTGACAAGAATGAAGTTTGTCTACGAGATGTGGGATTCCTTTGTCACATTACGCTAGAGCTCCAATGAAAACATGAAGATGGTGTTGAGGCGGAAGCTAAGAAACACCAAAGATGACCAAGACTGACAATGTGACCTCGTACCACACCAAGATCATACAAGCGAGAGGTGAGTTGGTTGTTGTGGGAGAGGCTAACCCTGAGGTCCAGTTGGTTAGGATTGCACTAGATGGTTTTGCCAAGCAGTGGGATGGATTCATATATGGCATTGTGGCCAGAGAGCATTTTCCAGACTAGAGGAGGAAGTGGGATGATTTCATCCAGGAGAAGTGCGAAGAGTAGTAATCAGCGTGATGGGGGAGATAAGGAGGAGAATGTTGCCCTTGCAACTAAGGGCAAGCAAAAGGCCAAGAAGGGGTCTTCTAGTGGAGATAAGTAGCAGAAGGAGAAGCAAAAGGCTAAGGAGGAGAACATGAGCAAAGTGAAATGCTTTGGTTGTGGAAAGTTGGGTCACTATGTTGTTCAATGTCCCAACAAGAAGGCCAAGAAGAAGGGAGCTGCAGCTTCGGCAGAGGTGGATAAGCTCGCCTCCAGATTTGACACAAAGTTTTCCTTAGTTGTGAGTCTTGCCACTCATGTCATGTCTACCGGTGTGTGGTTTGTAGACAGTGGAGCACCTTGCCATATGACTGAAGTGAGAGAGCACTTCGCGAGTCTGACAGAGGATGATATTGACTTGGAAGTTATGCTTGGAGATAACTCCAAGGTCAGAGCAACAGGAGTGGGGACAATATCCTTTCAGAGGGAGTCATTACCTCCTCTGAAAGTGACAAATGTTCTTTATGTTCCAGGGTTGAACAAGAACTTGATTTTAGTCTCCAGTATTGAGGACAAAGGGTATGTAGTGTTGTTCTGAGGAGGACAAGTGCTCACATATCCCAAGGGATCTAGTGTCAAGTATGTTAGAGTGATTGCAGTCGGCAGCGGGAGGCTATTCAAGTTTATGTTTCAGCCTATTAGAGCGTTGGTAGCGCAGACCAACAGCACTGAGTTGTGCGAGATATGGCACAGGAGGATGACCCATTTGCACCATGGAGCATTCAGGATGCTAAGGGAGATGGTTACAGGTTTACCTGAGCTTAGCACTGAGCATCATGATGTTTGCAAGGGGTGTGCTTTGGGAAAGTACACCAAGACACCTTTCCCAACCAGTTATAGTCAGGTGGCAAGTATCCTAGACTTGGTACACTTTGATGTTTGTGGTCCTATGTCTCATGTATAATTGAGCATAGGCGACTACTATGTGACGTTCATTGATGACTACTCTAAGAAGACTTGGATTTTCTTTCTGGAGAACCAGACGGGGAAGAAGATCAAGGTGTTGAGATCAGACAATAGGGGTGAGTATACCTCCAAGGAGATGAACGAGTTTTGTAGAGTGGGCATCAAGAGGAAGTACATAGTGCCTTATAACCCGTAGCAAAATGGGGTAGTAGAGAGGAAGAACAAGGCCATAGTGGGTGCAGCTAGAGCTATGTTGCATGATCAAAGATTTCCTTTTTTTTATGGGTTAGGCATGTAACACTACAATGTATCTGCAGAACAGGATCCCACATAGTCTTGGGGAGTACGACTCCCAAGGAGGCTTTTTCTAGGAAGAAGCCTAAGATTGGGCACATCAGGATCCTTGGGTTCCTTACATATTCACACTTCCCTGAGAAGAAGAGGGAAAATTTGGATACCCACTGCAGAGAAGGGTATCTTTGTGGGTTACAGTGAGACCAACAGGGCCTACCGTATATATATGTTCTTGCGCAAAGGAAAGTTGTCCTAAGGTGAGATGTGATATTTGAGGAGAGGGACTTGAGGAGGTCTCAAGTGGTTGATCAGGTAGAGCAGTGAGTTCCTCAGCAAGGGGACACACAACAAGTATCAAGATCTCCAGGTGCTATGTTGCATGATCAAATACTACCTTTCTTTTTATGGGTCGAGACATTTAACACTGCAGTGTATTTGCAGAACAGGAGCCGACATAGAGTCTTGGGGAGTACAACTCCCAAGGAGGCTTTTTCTGGGAAGAACCCTGAGATTGGGCACATCAGAATCTTTGGGTGCCTTACATATTCACACTTCCCTGAGAAGAAGAGGAAAAAGCCGGAACCCACTACAAAGAAGGGTATCTTTGTGGGTTACAGTGAAACCAGCAAAGCCTACCGTGTGAAAATTTCTAAATCGAACACATTAGAAACCCCTACTGCAATATCTGGTTTATTATCTCCTACTTCTTATTTACATTAACAAGTTATTTAATAATATAAACATCGAAATAAACACAATTGCAACCTTCACAAACATACAAATCAACAACTGAAATACACTGAGCAACACAAGCGACACCGTTATTTTCGGACAATCGTTCTCGAAAAAACCCAATGCGGGAAAATCAGTGCAGCAAATAGAGGGTTTTATTATTATGCAGATTTTTGAATACAGCTAGGGTGCCAAAAATGGCTCACCCTTCAGAGATTATCCTTGGCATAAATACCTTTCTCCGGAGACAGATATTCTGGCTAATTAGCAACCAGATGAATGGCCCCACAATAACTTCAATTGTTCCTCAGTTGGACAGTGAAAGCTGCTCCATGATATCTTCTGGAACTACGTCACCCTCCTACGGCTCTGCGCCAGATGATCAGCTCTTAGTCTGGCCCACGAAATCACCTCAACGCAGCCTCTTCAGCCCAGCATCAGCTCTGCAGCCCTCTACGTTGCCTACATCAGCTTCTACATCAACCTCTTGGACCTCTGCGTCCTCTGCGCAAGCCTCCTCAGCCTCTGCGTCAACCTTCCTAGGTTTTGCATTATCTCTCTGGCACTTTCTCTACCTCTCTGATATGTATTCTCGGCCTCCTACCGAACTACCCCTCGCTGTGACAGATCACTAACTCGATTTCTCAACAAACCCTACCCCAGAAAATCAAATTAATTGATCAACTTCGTGTATCTCCAACTGACCCTCAAGCCTCCTCTTATACTTTTCCTGTTGACGATTCAACGGCCGAGATTAAGTCCCTAATCAACAGCTAAGATTAGATCTGACTTGATTCTCATTATTTAGAACTTTCTCACCCATTTTATATTAATACACATTAATATTTTAATTTTCCTAAGTTTATACTTAGGAACCCCATTCAAAATATTAATTATTTTAACATCTCTTCATCAGGTTGGAATTTCCCCAAACGATTTCTGGGTCTTGGAGATCTTCTGTGCCTTAGCCTCTCCACCAACTTTCATGGCTAGAGCACATCCGATGCTACCAAAAATCAACATACCGTATATATATTCTTACACAAAGGAAAGTTGTCCTAAGGTGAGATGTGATATTTGAGGAGAGGGCCTTGAGGAGGTCTCAAGAGGTTGGTCAGGTAGAGCAATAAGCTCCTCAACAAGGGGCCACACCACAGGTATCAAGATGTTCAGGTCGTACACCAGGGTTAGGAGGATCACCTATTTCAAGGGTGACGAGTTCACAAAGTCCAATATCACCAGACACAGGATCTCAAAGTCCAGGTTCACCATAGACCACAAGAGGGCCTTCCTCGTCAAGAGGAGAGGCTCTAGTTGAGGAGCTACTACAAGGAAGAGGACGCTAAGATGGCTTCGTGAGACCCTAAAGGAAGCCCGAGAGGCAGTGGGGAAACCCAAGTGAGCCGTGACAGAGAGTAGACCACTAGAGAGGTTGGGTGGCTATGTGGCGGATGTTGTTTAGACAAAGCCAACTAGTTATGAGGATGTCACAAGTCAACAGATCTGGAGCAATGCCATGGTGGAGTATGCCTCCATCATGAAGAATGATGTGTGGGAGGTAGGGCCGAAACCTGAGGGGAAAGTCGGTGATGACTTCCAGGTGGCTCTACAAGATTAAACATGTTGTGGATGGCAGCATGGAGAATTTTAAAGCTCATTTTATGGCATGGGGGTTCTCACAGGTAGAGGGAGTTGACTATGAGGAGACCTTTGCACCAATTACTCGTTATACCTCCATTAGAGCAATGATATCTATAGCAACTGAGATGGGATGGAGGATTCCCCAAATGGATGTGAAGATTGCCTCTCAATGGGGTTAACGAGGAGGTGTACATTGAGCGGCCACAAGGCTTTGAGGCGCATGGGAGGGAGTCCCATGTCTGTAGGCTTAAAAAAGACTTATATGGACTGAAGCAAGCACCGAGGGCATGGTTCGAGAGGATAGTTGCCTACTTGCAACAGATGGCTTTCTAGAAAGTGATGCAGATCTGAACCTATACTTTATCATGATTGGTGACAATCCACTCATTTTGGTTTTCTATGTGGATGACTTGTTTATTACAGGAGAGGGCAGGCTCATCGAGTGCTGCAAGAGAGACCCTGCTTCAGAGTTTGACATGATTGGTCTAGGAGTGATGCATTATTTTTTGGGGTTGGAGGTGTGGAAGGAGGATGGGCATATCTTCATGGGCCAGGGCAAATATGCAAAGGACATACTGAGGAAATTTCATATGGTGAGTTGCAGGCCTATGCTACTCCTATGATCAAGAACTGGAAGAAGTTACATGCTTCAAAAACCAAGTTGATGAACCCCACCTTGTATTGTCAGTTGGTCAATTCTTTAATGTATCTGGTCAACATTAGGCCAAATATTTGTTTTCTAGTAAACACATTGAGTCAGTTTATGATGGAGGCCAGGAATGTGCACTGGGTGGTTGTGAAACATCTGTTGTGGTACCTACAAGGCACAATGGACTATGGTCTCGACTATGTTAGGGGTGATGGAGTTAGATTGATTGCTTGCACAAACTCGGATTGAGATGGTAGTGCTAGTGACAAGGAGAGTACTTCTAAGTGTTGTTTCTCGTTGGGCTTCCCAGTTATGCATGGTTCAGTAGGAAACAGAGGTCAGTGGCACTGAGCAGCGGAAAGGCAGAGTATATGGCAGAGAGTCAGGCTAGTTGTGAGGCACTTTGGCTTTGCAAGATGCTACATGGGTTATTTGGTCAAAGGTTGAGACCAACTATGATATATTGTGATAATCAAAGTTGTATCAAACTTTCTGAGAATCTAGTATTTCATGATCGGTCAAAGCATATTGAGATCAAGTACCACTTTATCAAAGACTAGGTTCAAAGGAGAGCTATGAAGCTTCAGTATATATCCACTAATCAACAGGTAGCAAATATTCTCACCAAGTCATTGCCAAGGGGCAAGCATATATATTTCAGAGACAAGATGGGAGTGGTGAGAAACACCTTTCTCAATAAGAGGGAGTGTTGAAAATAATTGTACCAAGGACGTGTTTCCTAATGAATTTATCTTTTGGCCTAGGAAGACACATTAATAACTTTTTTGTCAAGTGACATTATGAGTTTTATTAATGTCATGGAGCAAAGTTATTTTTTATGGGTTATGAGTTATAAAGTGACTTTATGAAAAAAAGTACAAAGTACACTTTTTAATATTAAAGTGACTTTTATGTTTTAAAAGTGGACTTTAAGAGAGAAAAAGTGCACATGGTACAAAACATTAAAAGATAACTAGGGGACACATTAATTGAGGGGGGCCACATGGGAGAAGGGGTCAAGAGAGGGAATGATATCCACCCTTCATCTAATGAGCTGAGATTTAATCTCAGCCATTAGATCTCAAGGGTTAGGGTTCTTTTCAATTTGAGAAGATAAAAAAGGAAAAGGAAACGGATTTTCTCTCATTCATTATTCTCATGAGCATTTGAGAGGAGAGAAGGAGCAAAGGAGGAGGCTTCTAAAGCAATTGCAGGAGGAGACTTATACAGCAATCAAGGTGCTCAAATCCCAAGGCAGAGGAAGGGTAAATCAGCTGGCACACATTTCTAGACAGCCCAATTTTCCAGGCAAAAAAATTAGACTGCTAGCTCGACTTTCAAGGCTGCTACAGGAACACATCTGGCCTGAATTTCAAGGGCTTTTGTCAGCTGTCAGACCACGCAGTAGGGAGGAATTCTGACATGAATTCTGAGGTCTGTCTCTGCAATAAATTTGTGGACTGACAGAATCCCAAGGCTGTTTTGGTCAGAACAGAGGCTCAAATTTTCTGGGGAGATTCAGCTGTGTTTGACCCAGTTTTCTAGTCAATTTCTGCCTGAGAATCAAGGAAGAATCAGTGACAGAGATTGTCATCTGTGTGGCAGAGTTCTTCATGCAAAAAGGACTGTACTATCTTGTCAGCAAAGGGAGATAAGTCTGTTATTTTTGCTGTGTATTAAATTTTCTTAAAAAGCAAGACAATCCTATTGAAGACTGGTTTTCCCCTTGTGGGTTTATTCCAAGGTCATTAGATCAAAATCCTCATTGAAGACCGGTGGGTTTTTTCCAAGATCATTAGATCAAAATCCTCATTGAAGACTGGTTTTCCCCTTGTGGGTTCTTTACAGGGTCATTAGACCAAAATCACTATGTTAAAAATTTGTGTCTGTGTGCTTGACTTTACCTTCATATCAGCTGGAAAGAAAAGAGTAGAGTAGTCTTATATTTTAACTTGAATGCAAATTTAACATTTATATCAGCTATATGTCATGTTGGGTTTGGGCATTAAACCTTATGCAAAAACTTTAAACTGGTTTGGGCTACCAAAATTTCTACAACGACCTCACTCTAGGTCATGCATGCATCCCGATCTCGCCACATGTCACAACCAAAGACTGCTACATGTCATTACCGAAGGTTAATATGTGTCACCCATGCATGACCACTACTAAAAATAGAAAATCGTTCACATATCCACAAGAACATACTCATCAAACTCAATTTTCAGTGAGGAGTTTGAATATGTCTGCAGAATCAGCATGCAAAACCTGCCAAAGATAGAAATATCTCATGTGTATATGAAACCACCCTCATTGGACTCTATTTTCAGTGAGAAGCCCGAATATGTGACCAAATTAGACATGCAACCTCTGCTAAAAATAGACCTATCTCACATGCCACCTGAAAGTAGCTCATCGAAATCGTGATCTCACAGGGATCTCAAATATGTCATCCCAACTAACATGTGAATGTTTGAACTGCAGCTACCACAGCATGTTAAAATTGGCAACTAGGGCCAAATTCCACTTTGGACAGCTCATTTGATGGAGATGACGATTGCATTGAATTCCTCTTTCCGAGAGAACCAAAATTGATCTAAAGATCATCTAATTTGGATAAACAGAAGCATGTTTTTGAATTTATGCCCACACACGTGTAAACTATCGAGGTCGGCCACATCATCATGTAGGGTCATAAAACCCAAGAGACATGTCACTTCACCCTCAACGACTTGTATAAATACAAGTGACCTCTCACCTCATTTGGCATCACCATCACTCACACATTCTTCTATCTCCTTGTCTCATTGGTTCATACAACTATTGGGCATTCTCTTTCTCTCACACGTGTCACAAGGAGGACGGATTTCAGACTTTAGTATAGAGCCGAAAATTTCAAGAGATGACTAACGTTTGACCAGCATTGACCAGGAACTATTTGACCAAGTTTGACTATGATTTTGGGGGGATTAACTCTATTTAACCAAGCCGCATTAATTGGCACAAAAAACTAAGATTTTCTGGGTTGTTTGACCTGCGTTGACCAAGTTTGACCATAGATTTTATGACTATTTTGGTTTGACTTTGACCACTACTCGAGACCGAGTTTGACTACCTTTGACCAAACTTCAAAGGGGAAGTTTTGCTGCTGCGTTGACCATCTTTGACTTTCTGGTTATGACTGAATTTGACTATAGTTGACTACAAATTTGACAAGGTTGTTTTGACTTTGATTTGGCAAGTCAACTTTGACTTTTTGTACTCTCTCTGGTTGAACATTTGATATAATAATAAGAATTGATCAATGAGTTTTCCCCACATTAGGGTTTTTCCCTGGCATCCACCAAATTTGGTGTCCTTTTGTCTTGACTTGTCTTCTACCTTTTATTTTATG
Source organism: Pinus tabuliformis (assembly GCA_031772625.1). Classification (NCBI taxonomy): domain Eukaryota; kingdom Viridiplantae; phylum Streptophyta; class Pinopsida; order Pinales; family Pinaceae; genus Pinus; species Pinus tabuliformis. The sequence continues at coordinate 1,523,175,386 of CM062804.1, read as the reverse complement.
TTCTATCTATAGTCACTGTCAATGTGACTTATGGTTAATGTGATTTCTATTGGAAATTGTCATTGGACTACTAAAGGAACAATGAAGTAATTGTGCTAAGCATAGAACATAAGATTATTAACATGGCATCAAAGCTCAGGTGAAGACAAAGCCCAAGCAAGAGAGAGAAAAGCAATCACTAAGGGAGATCTGTTAGACAAGATTAATGGACTAGTCTCAATGGCTACTACATCTTACTTCAAATCTGAGGATAAGCTCAAGGATAAATCTAACTATCATGCATGGAAGATGACTTTGGACTTGACTTTGGAAGAGCATGATGCCGACTGTGAAGGGAAGAGTGGTGGAGCCTCCTTCAAATGCATATGTTGCTGCAAAGACAAAATATAAGAAAGGTGAGGTCGGAGCTAAGAATTATCATAGACTCCATTCAAAAGCATTTGGTTGCCTATTTCTGATTTGGGAACATCTAAGGAGATGTATGATAAGCTTGTTGGGATGTTCAAAGTAAACAATGCAAATAAAATCCTCTTTCTCAAAAACAAGTTGAAGGACATCAAGATGGATAAAGGGGAGTGTATCTAATCCTTCTTTATGAGAATAACACAAATCAAAAATAACCTACTATCTATTGGAGAAGTTATTGCTGACAGGGAGCTCACTTTCATTACACTCGGAGGTCTTTCAAGAGCATGGGATGTGTTTAACAATACCATTCTCAACAATGACAAGATTCCTAGTTTCGATGAATTATTTGCTAGATACACTCAAGAGGAGACGGGGATGGTGGAGGGAGACAAGCCTTCAAATGGAATTGAACCTACTGCTTTCTCCGCTCATGCTAAGAGGAAAAATAATGTTGGTCCAAGGAGACAGTGTCAAGGATTCATACAGGATTTCAAAGAGGGAAGAAAAGGAAGGCGCTACAATTGTAATAGGTTTGGCCAACAACAACAATTTCAAAGGCAATGGCAATCAAAGGAACAACAGGTTCAACAACAAAGGAAAGAGGAATGCTCCCGCTGCTCGAGATGGAAATGGTGGACCTCCCAAAAGGACAAGAAATTCCAGGTATGAGGAAAGTAATGTTGTAGGAAAACAAAAAGAATTTTATCTTATTTCCGCTTCATCCACTGCCTCTCCTCCGAATACTTTGGATCATTGGTTGATAAATAGTGGAGCCTCAAGGCACTTCACTGGGTACAAGGAGGCCCTCTCAAATTTGGTTGAAAAGAAAACTAATTTGGAAATAATACTTGGAGATAATGCCACCTATCCCGTGAAAAGAATTGGTATTGTCACTTTTCACTTGAATCAAGGTCAAACCATTCATCTACAAAAATTGTTGTATGTACCCGATTTGAAGAAGAATCTAGTGTCTATTTCTATGATGGAAGATAAGGGTTTCACGGTAGCATTCATTGATGGAAAGGTACATATTTGGCAAAGAAACCCTAAAGATGTTTTTACACTTGGATTTAGGGTTGACGGTCTCTATCAAGTTAGAGGAAGTCCTTTGGGAGCCTTGACTTGTGATACCTCTCTTCAATCTGAATTATGGCACCGAAGAGTTGCTCACCTTCATTACAAAAGCCTTACCGGGGTAAGGAAGATAGTCACAAGTATGTCCGAGTTCAACATGAACCATGAAGGAGTTTGTCAAGGTTGTGCAGCTGGAAACTTACAAGGGCGCCATTCCCTTCAAGTGAAAGTCAGACTTCCGATATTCTTCAATTGGTCCATTCTGACCTATATGGTATGTTGCCCGTAACATCATTGGGAGGATACTTATACTATGCAAATTTTGTGGATGAATTTTCTCGCAAAACATGGATCTATTTCTTGAAGAAGGATAAAGTGTTCAAATGGTTCCGTTCTTTCAAAGCCTTGGTGTAAAATCAAACAAGGAAGAAGATCAAAATACTGAGGACCGACAATGGAACCGAATATGAATCAAACGAGTTCAACGACTTTTGCAGAGACGTTGGTATTAATTAAGAGGGAGACAACCGTTCAATACACTCTACAGCAAAATGGTGTTACTAAAAGGAAGAATCAAACAATCATGGAAGCCACTCGTGCTATGCTCCATGACTAAGGCCTACCGAAGTTCTTATGGGGAGAAGCTACCAACACTGTTGCATATGTTCAAAATAGGAGCCTACATTAAGCACTGGATTTCAAGACACCCGAAGAAGTTTTCACTGGTAAGAAACCTGATGTTTCTCGTTTTAGAATATTTGGTTGCCTGTGTATTTTCATATGCCTAAAGAGAAAAGAAACAAGTTAGAAGCATCTAGGAAGAAAGGTATATTTGTGGGACATAGTGAAAATTCAAAGGCATATAGAATCGTGCCTAGACAAAGAGATGTGGAAATTAGCCATGATGTCACCTTCGATGAAGATACTGCCCTTGGGAAAGCCCGAGATCTCCCCATTCCATCAAAGGATAATAATGATGATGTTGCGGAAAAACAGGATGAGCCTCTAACAGATGAGCCTATGTCTGATGTTGAAGGCCCAATGGATCCCATTGATCCACCTCTTGATGATCCCTCTACCTCAAAGAAAAGACCACTGTAGCTCAAAGATAGTCTCGAAGATCCTGAAAAACATACTGCTCCAAGAGGGACATTTTACAAAAGTAAGAAGCCGAACACGTATCAAGGGTACTTAGTTGCTATGGGTACTATTGTTTAAACTGAGCCATGTACATTCAAAGAAGTTGTAAAGCACCAAGTCTAGAAGGACGCGATGAATGAGGAATATGAATCTATCACGAAGAATGATGTCTAGGAAATGGTGCCTAAACCCAAGGACAAGTCAGTGGTCACCTCAAAATGGATATACAAAATTAAACATGGAGCTGATAAGAGTGTTGAGAAATATAAGGTCAAGTTCATTGCTTGAGGCTTCTCTCAAAAGGAAGGGGTGGACTATGACGACATATTTGCACTGGTTGCCCGATATACCACTATTCGATCTATTATTGCACTCGTTGCCTCTCAAGGATGGAGCCTACATCAAATGGACGTTAAGACTACTTCCTTACATGGGTCGCTTAAGGAGGAAGTCTACTTGGAACAACCTCAGGGGTTCAAAGAACAAGATCGCAGGACACACATATGCAAGTTGAAGAAATCCCTCTATGGGTTGAAGCAAGCCCCTAGGGTTTGGTATGAGATGATTAATAGCTATCTTATGAAGTTGGGATTTACGAGGAGTGATGTTGATCCTAACTTTTACTTCAAGGTTGAAAAGGACATGCCTCTCATTTTGGTCCTTTATGTGGATGATCTCTTTTTGACAGGTGCGGACCCTCTCACTTATCAATGCAAGAGGGAATTGGCTTTCGAGTTCAAGATGAAGGACCTAGGTCTGATGCACTACTTCCTAGGGTTGGAGGTGTGGCAAAAGCCAGGTGAGATTTTCCTTTCTCAAGGAAAATGCATTGTGAAGTTGCTCGAGAGATATGGGATGGTGGGTTGCAAGTCTGTGTCTACTCCGATGGATCTCAACTTCAAGAAGTTATGTGGAAGTGTTGTTGGGCCTGAATTGGCAAACCCTTCCGAATATAGGCAACTTTTGGGGGCCCTAATGTTCTTGGTAAACTCTCGTCCGGACATATGCTTTGTTGTAAATACATTGAGTCAATTTATGGTTGAGACTCATCACATACAATGAATTGTTGCTAAGAATCTCTTGAGATATCTCTGTGGCACGATCAACTATGGACTGAGATACATTGCCGAGAATTTGAGGCTACATGGATGTACTGATGCTGACTTGGCTAGAATTTTGGTGGATCGAAAGAGCACATGTGGATGTTGCTTCTCATTAGGGCCTGCTTCAATTTCTTGGATGAGCAAGAAGCAAAAATCAGTTGCTATAAGCATCGCCGAGGCGGAATACATTGCAACTAATATGGTCAATTGTGAGGTTGTTTGGTTGAGGAATCTCTTTAGTGAGTTATTTGAGCACGTGTTGGATACCACCGTGAACTTTTGCGACAACCAGAGTGGGATTCGCCTTTCAGATAATCCCGTGTTCCACGACCGCTCCAAGCACATTGATATTAGGTACCACTTTATCCAGGATATTACAACAAGGAACAATAAGGCTCCAACATATCAGGACTGATGAGCAAGTCGCAAACATCCTTATTGAAGCCCTTGGGGGAAGGTCAAATTCTTAACCTTCTGAGAGAGACATGGAGTCGTGGAAAGACCCTCCCATGAGAGTCCTGCTTGAGTTGGACATTGAGCTCTAGGAGCTCCTGGGGACTTGGGGTACTTCTTGGAGCTATGAGTGACCATAGGGTGAGTGGTCTACCTTACCCTCTAGGTGTGTTGTGTACAAGGTGAGGGGTTCACTTTCCCCTGTGAAACCCCATGATGGTTGACATGTAGTCCTACCCATGTAGTCCGGGAGTCGTGGGAAGTACCTCTCATCTGGCCAATGAGTTGGGAAAAGTGTTAAGCGACCATAGCACTATTGATGGACGCATCGTGTATTGCCATACTCCCTATGTCTAAGATGCATGGTGTTCAACAACTTGATCTGGGATCAAGTCTGATTGAGGTTCTACCTCTGGACTGAATTTTGTCAGTGGACAGTGGTAAGGTCTTGTGACTCACTCTCGATCGGTTCTTCATTATTCATATCAATGTTCAACAGAAAAAAGATGAGATAATATACAGAGATGGTACATGACGATAGGATGTCATAATGATCAATGATAATTAATGGATTGGCAAGTAGAATTCTCCCTAGTAGAGAGCGAGTGTTAAAAGTGGCAACTAGGTCAAAATTCCACTTTGGACAACTCATTTGATGGAGATGATGATTGCATTGAATTCCTCTTTTCGAGAGGACCAAAATTGATCTAAAGATCATCTAATTTGGATAAGATGAAGTGTTTTTGAAATTATGCCCACACACATGTAAATTGTCAAGATCAGCCACATCATCATGTAAGCTCATGAAGCCCAAGAGACATGTCACTTCACCCTCAACGAGTTGTATAAATACAAGTGACCTCTCACCTCATTCGGCATCATCATCACTCACATTCTTCTCTCTCCTCCTCTCATTGGTTCATATAGCTATGAGGCATTCTCTTTCTTTCACACATGTGGCAAGGAGAACGAATTTCAAACAGAATTACAGGGCTGAAAATTTTAGGAGTTGACTAAAGTTTGACCAACATTGACCAAGGACCATTTGACCAAGCTTGACTGAACTTTTGGAGGGATTGACTCTATTTGACCAAGCCGCATTGATTTGCACAAAAACAGAGAATTTCTGGGTTGTTTGACCTGCATTGGCCTCAGGCCTATTTGACCACCGGGTTGACCAAGTTTGGCTGGTTTGACCAGTTACCAAATTGGACAAGCCGGTTTTTAAAACTATGGCTTTAACTTATAGATGCTCATTGTTACAAGATTCTCTGATATGAAGGCGCAGAAGATAATATGTTTATCTTGAGATCTTTTAGCCTTTCATATTGGAAAGGTGGCATATGTTTAGTAAGAAAAAAAATCCTGTTATAAAGTTTTATGGGATGTCAAAATCACCATGAGATACATCCCCAGCAGCAACAAACAACTTCAAACGAAATTCTTAAAAAAAGCTGCTCAGGAAACCTCCTTCCGTATCCTTGTCTGCTGCTTTTGGAGGCAGGCAAAGTGAACAAACAGAAACTGAAAACATTTTAGGGCTCTCTGTGCAAGTAATGGGCCCAGCCCTAGGGTTTGCACCTGGGGCCCAGTTGTTGATTTAGAAATCGGTGTCTTTTTCATTGTTTTTCTTTTTCTGCCAACAGGCCTGGGGAGATCATCCTGCACCCGGGTGCCCCATTACCATCCCTGGTATGGGAGATGCATCCCCTGGCAATTCAAAATATTTTAGAAGTAATTTTGATTTAACTTCTACATGCTCATCTTGGGAAGTAATAAGAATAGAGAACAATAGCCAAAATCAACAATATAACCATAATCTCTTGTTCATATTTGTTTTATATTCATTTTCTTTGAAGTATATTTAATTAATCAACAAAACATCGTTACATAATCGTCCCATATGAAGAAGGCGCAAAAGATAATAAGTTTATCTTGAGATCTTTTGGCCTTTCATATTGGACGGTCACATATGTTTATTAAGAAAAACAATCCTGTTATAAAGTTTTATGGGATGTCAAAATCACCGTGAGATACACCCCCCAGCAACACAACCTTTTTTAAACTCGATGCCAATTAAATTATGAATGCTCCTCTTGGGAAGTAATTTGAAGACTGTAGAAGACAATAGCTAAATTTCACAAGATATTTTCGTTTTATATTTTACCAGATTTGTTTATTCGCACGCTTTTTGTCCTCTGACATCTAGCAAATTTACTCATAGGGTCATCAAGACAATTATAAAATTCTCATGTCAAAGAAAAGAGGATTATAAAAATCCATCTCATCCTAAACAAAATTCTATAAACCCCCACAAACACGTACTTGATCAAACTCTCATCTTAAGAAAAATAATAAAAATCAGCATGTTGACAAAAACTTAAATTATTCAAAGTTTATAGTGTTTGCATATCTTTAATAGGCAGATTAGGAACAAGGGATTCTTGTTGCATATCCAAATATCATATGAGGCAACCTTGGAGATGAGCAATTAAAAGACTGTGTCGATTGGTTTACTATACAGTATCAAACCTTTCATAGACCAGATCTTGACCGTGTTGTCCATGCCACAGCTTGCAATACGATATACATCTGAAGGATGAAAATCCTATTGCAACAAATGTATATATTTTGTTAGAAAACTCGTCTCCTGATAAATCCCAATGAACATTAAATTTGGATCTAGGACTGGTCCCTTCAAAAAGCAAGATCATGTAACATTGATAATAAAATTCATGCCGGCCAGCCATACTTACTACACTGAGAACTTCATTGCGATGTCCCCCAGCTCCAGCAAATATCAAAATGCATATTCCAGTTTGAACATTCCAGAGTCGTACAGATTCATCCTAGCAAAACATCTATGATATTAGATTTTGCAAACATAACCTATCCTCCAACTATGACCAAAATCTCAGAAAGTCTCCAGAGATGACAAAACACTTACTTTGCTAGCAGATAAAATAAGGGAAGGTTTCAGTGCTTGGGTCCTTATTTCATTCACAGAATCTCCATGGCCAACGAAACTCTGTAAGAACAAATCTCCCACCAAGCCATGACAGTCACTACCAAGGTTTAAATAACATACTGAATGTTTCAACCACAAGCTTGGAACAAGCACCTACCTTATGGACCTTTTCATTTGCAACATCAAGCACTCGAATTATACCATTGTGACCACCAGCAACTAATAATGGTGAACCATTCACATCGCATGCCCAACTTAATGTGTAAAATGATTCATCCTTCTGCTCACATGCAAATAACAGCAAATGAGTAACAGTATAAAAATTAATGCCTAACAATTTGTGATTTCATTGACTTATCAATTCCATTTTTCAAGTAAATCAACACCACAAGAGGAGAATATATGTCAAACAGCTTTGTGTACATCATCGTCAACATATGCCTGCAAAACAGAAATAGCACCTCCTTCCAAGCATTGGTAAATGGTCACCTGAAAAAGAAACCCCATACTTCAGTTATAAACCAGAAAACATTTTCGATAAATACATTTGCCACCAAGGACATATTAAAGCGAAAATGAAAACACATCTGACACGACCATTATTATGCAGCATGGATACTGAGATGAACACAAAAGATTAAAAAGATTCCATAAATCTCTAGAAGAGGACTCCATAAAACATGAGAATAAACCTTTAACCAACATAATCTGGACCTTCGATTGCTATATTCCTCAGTCCCTCCCAATTTCTCCAATAGCATATGCAATTATAAAATTGCTAACCAATCCATGCTCATAGTTTGCTCATAGTAGGCTATAGTCATGTTAAAGGGGTAAAAATCCAATTTTTCCTATGTTGGGGCAACATTGGGCAAAAATTGGGTCAGCTGGGGCTAAATTAGGGGTTGCACACACAACCCCTCATATTTTGGAGCCCATGGAAAATCTATAAATAGAAGAGGGTTGAGATCAAATGAGGCATCATCAAATTGTGGATCAAATCATCTGTTCTCTTGAGCTATAGCTCTGAGGGTGGTGAAAGATTCCACCCTAGTTAGTCCTATTTTCTATTTTTTTTACTTTGTTCTGGCACAAGGAATTCTCTATCTAAGAAGCAGCAAGTCAAGGCAAGTCTCTTGGAAACAAAGTTTCAAACGTTAATACATGATCAGATTTAAGATTATGGGGCAGCGAAGTGGTTTTATATGGTAGTGAAGTCATCTGAGACTGGCTGAGACTTCCTAAGGCAAACTCCTGATCAGACCGAAATTTCTGAGGCCTTTAAACCATGTGAAGTTATCCTGTGGCAGAGGAGAAGCACGTCTGAAGTGGGCCGCAACTCTTCTGGACAGTTCTGAGGCTGGGATAGTGGACGAATCTGTTGATAGCCATTCTGTGAGCCAGCGCAGTTGTATTAGCATGAAGAGAAGAGCTTTCAAGCCAGACCACACCCTCATTGAGGCTGCACCGAGGGCTGGAGTAGGCTGCAGTTCTTAGAGAAGTCCTAGTGACAGATCTTTCAAAGGAGTCTAAGTAAGAGCTCAGCTATCCTTCTAGTTACTTTACTATCCACCTGAAGCAGCTTGCAAACCCTTCCTGAGTTAAAACAATGGTGCGATAACTCTCTGTGGCAGGTTGAGGATTTCATCCTAAAGCTTCCTGGTCAGAATCACACGAACAATAGAGTAATTGGCATTAATCAATAGAATACAGTGGTTAGCTAGTTAGCTCTTTCTAATTCAGAATTAAAATTGTTTATTGTAATGGAATTGGCTAACCAAGATCATTTAATTCAGTCTGCGCTAGCACTATTGGATTATTGAATGAATAAACTTACACTATATGATTTGTTGTAACTTAACTGATTTCTGGAATATTTGTTTTATTTTCTGAGCATGAGAAGAATTTGGGAAAAACCCCTAGTTGATTAGGGGAAAATTAGGGCGTAGATTTCCTTATATTGTTACAGTAATTTATCCTACTCACATCCTTACTTGCAATATAAATCCATAAACATGAATATTTCGAATCTAATATATACATTAACGCACATTAATATAGTTTTTAATTAAATTTTCAACATTGTGTGTATATTTTATTCGACCAAGTCATTTGTCAGGTCGACTCGAAGTCAATTATTGATTTCCAAGTTGACTCCTCATGAATCTTCAAAGCCTCACCAAGTCCAAGTCCAGTAACTTTGCTCTCTGTGAACAAAACTAGTCCTACTCTCTGGATAATATAAAATCTTTTCATTGAATTTTGACCTAACATTTTGTAAGTATTAACGTTGTTCTTAGTCTTATGCTACAATATTACCTTGATTTCAATTATTCATTTTAGGTGTTTTATGGAACATCTTTAAGATAATAATTGTAATCCTCGCCTCTCGACATCTAATCTATTTGGAGACTTGCTCTTTTGAATAATGAAACAGAATTTCCAAACTTGCACAAGCCCAAATTTTGGTCTTACATTGGGTTCATGAAAGACATTAGACTAAGTGAGCTTTTACTAAAGCCCAGATTTTATGTCAAGCAACAAAATGCAGCAAGCATAACTCCTAAAGCTTCAACAATTAACAACACACAATGCATCCTCTTGCACATGATCTATATCGCCAACTATCGCCCATCCCTTGCAATTAATCAATGCAACATGTGTTATTAGCCTCACCTTGCTTTCTTCCACTTCGGAGGTTTTCACTATGCACAACATGTCCTCCCGTCTCGTGGTTGAAAAATGTCTAGAGAAAAAATAAACTAAAAATACCACATATCCATGCTTGTGGTTTCTCAGGTGGTGTACCTGCTGACCTTTTTATGAAGCTGATTCTAAAGTTTATACACCAATAATACCTTCATTACCGCTCTTACTAAAGTGCAAATCAGTCTCATGGAACAAAGACTACTGAATGGCGGGTTAAAGCGCTATTCAGACAAAGCATATCCAACAACAATCCAAATTGTGGGTATGATAAAAGCAGTCTAGGATCGAATAAAAGCGTTATAAGCTAAAAGATGATCAAAATTCATAAGCAGCCAGTGAGGAGTTCCCAAGCCACAGTCTGTCTATTAACTTAGTAAGCATAGAGTTACATTTCATTTGCCAGCTCGAAATCCAAAAAGGAAGAAAAAAGGAGAAAGCATTTATCAATTTGCAAATTTCTTTACAGCTAGTTCATGAATGACGTTGGTAAGCCGCAGTCAGAGCGTGAGTGTCTAATTAGAATAGAATTACATCGGAGCCCTGAGCTTTGCCAACTCAGAATCCCAAAAATAAAGAGGAGCAGTATTTAAAATAGAGCTGCATCCGAGCCCTAAGCTTTGCCCACTCAGAATCCCAAGAAGACGAAGACGAAGTATTTACAAGTCGCAATTGTCTTTACAGATGGTTCATGAACATGATTACATAAGAAAAAAACCAATGCCGTGAATGCAAAATCCCACAAAACTGTAATGAAAAAGACATATTTGGGATGCAGTGGCGACAATTAATAGGTGCTCTGTATAGGGTTTTAGCAGCTCGCGTACCAGTTTTTCAGACATTTGGGACAGTTCTTGACAACTTATGCAAGAAATTGACGAGTGTTAACGGAAAATCCACTGATTATCAAATTTCCTTTTTAAGTTCCGCTGAAATGTGTCTAATTATTTTCTTCATAATATCAAGAACCATGCAATTCATAAAATTATAAAACCTAAAATCAAACACGAAATAATAGAGTTTTAAGAGAGCTCGGAATTTACTACGCGCAGAAAATCAGAAAAAAAACTCTCCGAAACAATAAAGGAAATAAATCAATAATGGCGCACACACCCGGGTTCCTCCTGCTGTTGCGAAAATATTATGATAGCGAGCATCAATGAAATTGAAAGCAATGGCATAAAGAGGCCGCTTGCCCTCTTGAAACCTATTGGTGACTTTATACTCTTTCCTCTTCTTTGTTGACATTAACGAGCCTATTGCCGCATCAGTACCCAAACCCTTCCTTGCCATCTTCAACACCTTTTACTGCAACAGCGTTTAAGCTGAACTTGTTTACAGGGTAGAGAGTCGAAGCCCAAACTCACCTTTCAAAGTGTTCACTACACTGATGCAATACGCACTGCTACAAGCGGCACTATTTATAAGGCGACACCAGCGCCAAACACTTCGTTCAATTAGACGTTAGTTTAGAGCGTCGAGTTGAGTTGGTTCATATTAGAGCAATCTCCTTCGCTCGGACACTGAGATCGTCGTTTCATTTACTATACTATACGTGTTTTACCTTTTGTCGGGAGAGATGAGTAAGCTGGAAAGGTTAGTAATTTATTTTTATTTTTTTTATATTATTGGAAAATTTATCACAATTTAATGGTCAAATCAGCATCGAAGATAATTATATTTCTGCAGGTTGATTAATCATTCTTATCATCCTTATTCAAGGAAAACTACGCCAACTAGAATAATTTGCTGGTGGTCCGTAACGGGCAGGTTTTCACTCTTGCCAAGAAAAATCACGCCACCTACAATAACTCATTGGCTGGTGGTCCGTAAGAGGCAGGTTTTCACTCTTGCCAAGAAAAATCACGCCACCTAGAATAACTCATTGGTGGTCCGTAACGGAGCAGGTTTTCACTCCTATCAAGAAAAACCACGCCACCTAAAATAACCCACTAGTGGTCCGTAGGTGGCAGTAAGGGGCAAATTTTCACTCCTGCCAAGAAAAACCACGCCACCTAGAATAACCCACTAGTGGTCCGTAGGTGGCACTAAGGGGTAAATTTTCACTCTAAAAAACCACGCCACCTAGAATAACCCGCTAGTGGTCAGTGGGTGGCAGTGAGGGGCAAGTTTTCACGCCTACCAAGAAAAACCACGCCACCTAGAATAACCCGCTAGTGGTCAGTGGGTGGCAGTGAGGGGCAAGTTTTCACGCCTACCAAGAAAAACCACGCCACCTAGAATAACTCGGTGGGAGGGTAGACCAGCCGAAACAAACACAGTTTTAGGGCATACTCCTGACCAAGATTGTAAGTTACTTCGCTCTAAACATTTTCAATTTTTCAAATTATATTAAAATTAAATTAAATAAAAAATAAAATTAATAACATGTAAATATTTTCATTTAATAAAAAAATCATTTTTATTTAACCAAAATAAAATAAAAATAATGTTATGCTACTCACTTATAGTATTAACTTATGGTATAAAATTTATGGTTTTCATGTGGAATATATGCTATTTAAAAGGGGAATTAAACCAGCATAACTCTTGATCTATCAACCAAGCTAGGAGAGAGATCAAATCTCTTGCCTCTCGATTTGATCCCCTTGGTAGACCCAGAGTTAAGATGGATGGATCTAAGCTAGTTTGAATGGTTTTTATAAGGGGCATGTTGTCATCAATTTAGCTGTGAAATAATTTTAGTGATTGAATGGTAAGAGGTTATGAGTTCAAATTTTTGGGATGGCTACTTTTGGGAGGGCCTTGTTAGTTTTTAAAAGTGCAAATAGTCCATTTACCCGATACCATCTTTGGTTATGGTTGCTATTTGTGTTTATTAAAGTAATTTCAAGTTTTCTAATATCATGGCATGTCAGCTAATCTAGAACTTACAAGAACATTATTGGCGCATTATCACAAAATCTAGTATTTTAATGCAAAACCTTCAATTAGCACTACCACCTTAGCAACAACTTTCCTAATTTTAATGAAGGATAAATCCAACAATGGGACTTAAGATCACTGTTTTAAAATTTGGCCGAATCGAATCTAAAACGGCCAAGTTGATATTTTATGACCTGACAACAAAACCAGTTCAGGAGGCCGAGTCAGTCAATAACTCGGCCGAGTCAACCCGACCGTTTTTCAGGATTTGAGGATTGGAGGATTGCAATGTTTCCATTGAATTTTGTCATGTATTAGGGTATGGAACTCGTATTTAATCAACAGCACCAATCCCTCTATGTACCTTGATGTTAGTGACATTGGTTGTCGAACTCCTCCGGGATTCACTCCCAAAACGTCGCTCCCGCTCCCGTTTTCCCTCTCGCTCCCCACTTTCACTCCCGCTCCCAACTAAGTTAGTAACACTGAGCCAGATGATGTTGGCAACTCTAACAGTAGCTAGTAGTACTGGTCACAGACTTTTGTTGTAGAGGTCATTTATAGCCTCCTTGGTTATGTGTTTTTGTTTTGATCTCTATATCATCATTGTGTATGTATTGGAAAATGCACTGGGTGCCATTTTGATATAATGGATATATTCGTGAGCCTACTTTGATCATATGTTGTCTTCTATCTATATTCTAATGCTGTGTGTTTGGAAACATGAATGAAAATCTTTAAAATTATGTGTTTTTATAAAAAAAAAAATATTTAATGTATTTTTTACAACGACCGAGTCATTGAAATCGAGTCGTCAGAGTTGACCCTCGGGAGTTGGAGTCGGAGGTTTAAAACATTGCTTAAGATTATTAAGGCGAGACACAATCAAGGTATCGAGGTTTAAAACATTGCTTAAGATTATTAAGGCAAGACACAATCAAGTCTAAAACCCGTTATATATCTATCTAATTCACCACCAAAGAGATGTATCAATCAAGTCAACGATAAAGTGGTTATTGAAAGTAAATTAAAATTTTGGTTTAAAGTGTTTTAAGAGTGATTTAAAAGGTTTACCAATGGTTGTTGTAAAACTTATAAAAAGGTAGAAAAATAAAATAGTAAATAAGTTACAATAGCAGTGCACTTCAACCCCCAAAATGAATTACAAACTTGTAGAAAATAAGGCTAAAATATTAAATAAAACTAGGCTTTGATTAAGGTTTAAAATCCTAATATTACATGGCATGTAAAATCCAAACCAAACAAGAGTTGTAGCCCTAACTATGCAACAATAAAGCATGTTTTATGTAATAAAATAATTTTAGGTTAAACATGCAAGAAAACTCTATGATTTTAGGTCAAGAATATGCAAGAAAAACTGAGAAGTTTAAAATATAGGGTTTGATTAACATTTTGAATCTTAAAATTACAAGGCATATAACATCCTATTGAAATTTGTTTACAAACTAGAATTTTTGATCATGATAATTACCTGTGACCCATATGTATGTTTTCATTTAGCATTTACCTCATTTAGACACTAGAGATTAGGCTAGCTAGGAGGGCAAAACCTACAAGGGAAAACTCCAACAATCATTTCCTTATAGAATCTTAGTCAACCAAAGAAATCCAAGTCATAGATAAAATGAACAGTAGACCAATTACCCAAGTGCCAAGTCAGCCCTTCTCCAAGCAACAATTGCCCACAATATTATTCATGAAATGCTACTTTTCTGTTCTCAAACCAACCTCGATGTCACAAGAAGCTAGCATATCAGAGAGAGAAGTGCCATAGGAAGCTCACATCATTACAAAGAGAAAGAGCCACAAAAAGTTTGCAGGAGTACAGAGAAGGTTCCACAAAAAGCTCGTTTTATTCTAAAAGAATGTGCCTGAATAGATATAAATAGACTCATATGGGATCAATTCAAGACTCCTTGAATAGATATAAATAGACCAAGGGCAATATCTATGTTGCACACTACAAATTCTGTAAAATCTACGTACTGAAACTTTTAAGATTGTTACACATTTCTGGAATAACATTAGATCTGTGTAACAAGACAGATCACACATATTAACAGTGTTATTCCGGAAACCTCTAACTCTCTGATCACTCTACTTTTAAAAACACAGACAGATCACATATATTAACAGAGTTATTCCGGAAACCTCTAACTCTCTGATCACTCTACTTTTAAAAACACAGACAGATCACACATGTTAACAGTGTTATTCCTGAAACCTCTAACTCATATTAACAGTGTTATTCCGGAAACCTCTAACTCTCTGATCACTCTACCTTTAAAATGTTTCATAAGATAAAGAACCATACACATCATAAAATCTAAAATCAAACCCGAAACAACGAGTTTTAAGAGAGCTCAAATCAGCAAAAACTTTTAGAAACAACAAAGGAAATGAATCAACAATGGTGCACCCACCCTGTTTTTTCCTGCTTTTGCGAAAAGGTTATTATAGCGAGCGTCAATGAAATTGAAAGCAATGGCATAATAAGGCCGCCTGCCATTTGGAGACCTTTTGGCACCTTTGTGAAGAGGCTGCTTGTCGTCTTGAAACCTATTGGTGAGCTTGTACTCTTTCATGTTCTTTGAAGACTCTAACGAGCCTATAACCGCGTGAGTACCCAAACCCTTCCTCGACATCTTCAACTCCTTTTACTGAAACAGCGTTTGTCAAACCAGCTGAACTTGTTTACAGTGTAGAGAGTCGAAGCCCAAATTCAGCGTTCGCTACACTCACACAACACACTATTTATAAGGCAACACCAGCGCCAAACGCTTCGTTCAATTAGACGTCAGATTAGAGTGCCGAATTGATCCGGTTCATATAAGAGCGATCTCCTTCAGGTGGACCCGCAAGGGTTATGTGTTTTTAATTTTTATTTTTATTTTTGAAAATAAAAATAAAAATATATTTATGTTAAAATAAAAATTTTAAATTATTATTATTATTCATTTGTGTTGGGTAGTTAAGATTAATTTACTTGGTCAATTTATCAATATTTTGGAGTTAAAAGTTTATGAGAACCCATAGTAAATGAAATGAAATGAAATGATATTTTAAGGTCTAGTAGACTAAAAATAGGTTATGAGAGACCATTAGTTCCTTGTTTTTGGTTTTTTGCAATTCAATCATTTTTTGATTCAAATTGATGATGGGTTGGCCCAACCTTCCAACAATCCTCTGTCTAAAAAGACAATGCCAAGAAACTAATGCTAACATGTTCTAATGATAACATGTTCTTGTAACTTTCTCACGTCTTGAATGCATCACATTCCCAAACTTCTTTACATATGTATTAATGTGGAATACAGGTATGCCGAGAGGCTATACAACTAGTATGGGGGTAGATATCACGTAAAAACGTAAACACTTAGAGCCAATATGGAGGTAGATCTCACACGTAAACATGTGAGGTGCTCTACAGCCAGTATGGGGGTAGATCTCCCGTAAAAACGTAAACACTTAGAGCCAACATGGGGGTAGATCTCCCGTAAAAACGTAAACACTTAGAGCCAGTATGGGGGTAGATCTCACGTAAAAACATAAACATGGGGAAGTGCTCTACAGCCAGTACGGGGGTAGATCTCCGGTAAAAATGTAAACACTTAGAGCCAGTATGGGGGTAGATCTCACGTAAAAACATAAACATGGGGGTAGATCTGGCGTAAAAACGTAAACACTTAGAGCTAGTATGGGAGTAGATCTCACGTAAACATGCGAGGCACTCTACAACCAGTATGGGGTAGATCTCACGTAAACATGTGAGGTGCTCTACAGCCAGTATGGGGGTAGATCTCACGTAAAAACGTAAACAGATGAGGCACTCTACAGCCAGTATCGGGTAGATCTCACGTAAACACATAAACATGTGAGGCGCTCTATAACCAGTATGGGGGTAGATCTCACGTAAAAACCTAAAAAACGTAAACATATGAGGCACTCTACAGCCAGTATCGGGTAGATCTCATAAACATTAGAGCCAGTATGGGGGTAGATCTCACGTAAAAACGTAAACAGATGAGGCACTCTACACCCAGTATCGGGAGATCTCATAAACATTAGAGCCAGTATGGGGGTAGATCTCACGTAAAAACGTAAACAGATGAGGCACTCTACACCCAGTATCGGGTAGATCTCACGTAAACACATAAACATGTGAGGCGCTCTATAACCAGTATGGGGGTAGATCTCACGTAAAAACGTAAACAGATGAGGCACTCTACAGCCAGTATCGGGTAGATCTCACGTAAACACATAAACATGTGAGGCGCTCTATAACCAGTATGGGGGTAGATCTCACGTAAAAACGTAAACATATGAGGCACTCTACAGCCAGTATCGGGTAGATCTCACATAGACACATAAACATGTGAGGCGCTCTATAACCAGTATGGGGTAGATCTCACGATAAAAACATAAACACTTAAACATAAACGTAAATGTAATGTTTAACATTTAACATTTAACATTTTTAATTTAATGTCTGCCCTATTTAAAAATCAATCTAATTATTATTATGTATAAATACAATATAACTTTAAAAGATAAAGAGGTTTACTAACACTTAAAAAAAATATGGTAACTTTTTTTTATATTTAGTCTAGGAATATGGTAAATAAATAAAAATATAAATAAATTAGAAATATGGTAAATAAATAAAACATATTTTTATATTTACAAAAGCTCAAAAAAGAGGTTTTATTTAGATAAAGCTTATGGACCAAATACCATGGGACAAATAATTATTAATACCATGGGACACATAATTATTAATACCATGGGCCAAATACCATGGTGAATAAAAAAGACATGGTAAATAAATAAAAATATGAATAAACCATAAATATGGTAAATAAATAAAAATTATTTTTATATTCACTCCATAACCTCTTTATACTTACTAACACTCAAAAAAGAGGTTTTATTTAGGTGAAGCTTATAGTAAAATACCATGGGCCAAATTAATATTAATACCATGCAAAAAAAAAACATTATTAAACCTAATATTAATATTAAAATATTATTATTATTATTAAATCTAATATTCATATTAATATATTATAATATTAATATTATTAAATTTAATAAATTTAGATTAATACAATATTAGATTTGTTATATTATAATATATATTAATATATCGTGATATATATTAACTCTAAATATATATGGGAGGGAAGAACAAAGACATAGAGTGATAGAGGTGGAGAGATAGGGGGGTCACAAGGGAGAGATGGAGATAAACTGAAAGAGGGGAGAGGAGGAATGGAGAGAGAGGGGGGGAGAGGAGTGAGAGAGGTAGAGAAGGGTAAGAGAGGGAGAGGGAGACACAATGATAGAGGGGGGAGAGAGAGGGAGAGAGGGAGGGAGATAATGAGAGGACTGGAGGTTAGAGAGAGAGAGAGAGAGAGATGGGGAAAGAGAGAGGAAGGTAGGAGAGATAGGGAGAGAGAAGAAGGATGAGAGAGGACTTGCGAGATAAGAGGAGAGATGGACAGATAGAGAGATGGAGTTGGAAGGGGAGAGAGGGAAGGAAGAGCAAAGACATAGAGAGTGATAAGTGGAGAGAGAGAAGGAGTAAAAAGGGAGAGATGAAAGAGAGAGAGTGTATGTTTAGGGGTGAGATAAAGAGACAAAGAAGGAGAGATAGAGAGAAGAGGGGAGAGAAGGAGAGAGGGAGGGATATAATAGCATAGTTGGAGAGAGAGAGAGAGAGAGAGCATTGGAGGGAAAGAGAGAGAGAGAGAGGATTGGATGGCAAAGAGAAAGAGAAATAGAGAGAGTGGCGGGGAAGAGAGAGGGAGGTAGGAGAGGAAGGGAGAGAGAGGAAGAACGAGAGGCAGGAATTGAGAGATGGGAGGAGAGCGATGGGGGAAGAGAGAGGATTGGAGGGAAAAGAGAGAGAGAGTTATCGGGGAAGAGAGAGGGAGGTAGGAGAGGAAGTACGAGAGAGCAGTCTTGAGAGAGAGGAGGAGAGAGGGAGGGATATGGAGATGGAGTTGGAGGGGGAGAGAGGGAGGGAAGAAGAAATACATAGAGAGTGAGAAGTGGAGAGAGAGAGGGAGTGGCAAGGGAGAGATGGATAGAGAGTGTGTATGCTTGGCGGTGAGATAAAGAGACAAAGGAGAGAAGGAGATATGGAGAGAATGGGGGAGAGAAGGAGAGAGGAGAGAATGGGGGAGAGAAGGAGAGAGGAGAGAATGGGGGAGAGAAGGAGAGAGGAGAGAGGGATGGATATAGTAAAAGAGCTGGATGGAGAAGAGAGAGAGAGGTTGTGAGAGAGTGGAGAGAGGGAAGGAAAGAGAGATGGAGTTGGAGAGGGAAAGGGAGGGAGGGAGCGATAGAGATATTGATGTATATGGAGTGAGAGAGCGAGTGTGTTTGGGGGGTTGATATAAAGAGGCAAAGAAGGAGAGATGGAGGGAGGAGAGAGGGAAGAATATTTCTTGCACTAGATCCATTAATTTCAGTGTAGATGGTGATTTCTAATCCTATATGATTTCTTGCACTAGATGCATTATTTTTAGTGTAAATGTTGATTTCTAATGATATTTGATTGCTTGCACTAGATGCATTGATTTATATGTAGATTATTTCTAATCACATTTGATTTCTTACATTAAATGCATTGATTTCAGTGTAGATGGTTATTTCTAATCCTCTTTGATTGCTTGCACTAGATGAATTGATTTCAATGTAGATGTTGATTTCTAATAACATAGTTGGAGAGAGAGAGAGGGTGGGAGGATTGGAGGGCAAAGAGAGAGAGAGAGAGAGATGGGGGAAGAGAGAGGGAGGTAGGAGAGAAAGGGAAAGAGGAAGAACGAGAGACATGATTCGAGAGAGAGGAGGAGAGTGATGGGGAAAGAGAGAGGATCATAGGGAAAAGACACAGAGAGAGTGAGGGGGGAAGAGAGAGGTAGGTAGGAGAGGAAGTAGGACAGAGCAAACTTGAGAGGGAGGAGGAGAGAGGGAGGGATAGGGAGATGGAGTTGGAGGGGGAGTGGTCTAAATGGTGGGAAAACTTGTTAATGCTATGCAAGCTCCCTCGTCAGTATTAAAAATGTGTTTAGGATCGTCTCAAATTAACCAAAATGTGAGGAGTTATGTGTTAAATATTGAGTGTCTTTTATGAGCAATTTATGAGGTTAATTAGTTGTTTGAAAACACATATATAGCAAGTAAATTGCATAGAAATAAAACACAGCAAACTCATAACACAAAGCTGATAAAGGAGTTCACCCCTCTTGGGCTACATCTCCTTGGACCTGCTTCAATGGCTAGGCCCTCTTTGGATTAATGGCAAATTCTCTTATTACATGCACCTGTAGTGCTCCAATGGCTTTGCAACCTGCTCCATTGGATTCAGAAAACCTAAAAACCCCATAAATGTCTCTCCAAACTCTGCAATTGGACTTCAGTTGATCTAGGCTTGACCTCCTCTCCTGGTGGCCCTAGGCTTCCTTAAACTTAAATGTAGTAAAATCACATACATAAGTGCCTTTCTGCCCCTGCAACCTATTCCATTGTGTTCAGAGCATCCAAATCATCTAGGAATGACTCTTTCTGGGCCAAAATTGGTCGAAAACTACCAAAGTTATGGCTTCTTCAGTTTCTCCTGGGAAATCTCCACTAAATCTGGAGAAACTCGAGTTAACTCCACTAAAAATGGAGGAATTCAGGATTTAGTGGACCCGCCAAATCTTCCGCCAACCTAATTCGAAATTAATTAACGGTTAAACAAGTGTTAATTAGCGCTAATCCCGCTTAGCGCATTAATCTGGAGATTAGCATAAATTGCTAGCGGTTAAGGTTTATAGTGCTAACATGTGGAGGTTACCTGGCGGTCACGTAACTGCTAGCGGTTAACATAAAATGTTGGCTGCCAGTTTACAAACGTGGTCACATGCGGAGGTTACCTCTAGTGGTTACCTCCCCTAAACTTCAACGTTATTACATTTAAATGTAAAATGCACTCCCCATATGTGAAGTAACACATGTGTGGTATGGTGGTAGAACACTCGGCTTGTTTAGGTGAGGTCATGGGTTTGAATCCATGAATTTCCCATAAAAAAATTACTCGACCTTTGAGAGGGCACGTGGCGGCCTTCGGGCTTACCACGTGTCACCCTCTCATTGGTCCACCCAATGTTGTTGACCAATAACGTACAGACACGTGTCACAACTTGATTGAGCCATATGTCGGAATATTCTCTTTTTGTTGACTGGGTTGTACGGATGCCTAGTCAGCATCCCAGTCAGCCTGTACCAAAATTCCTCTGTTTGACCAAACGATCAGAACGCGATATCTTTCTCATACGAACTCCGTTTTGAGTGAAACGAGTTGTGTTGGAATCGTATCGCCAAGATGTACACGGTTGTTCAGGTTTTGAGTGATTTTGAGCACTTTTATTTTTGAGCAAATTTTTACCCCTAATCCAGATTCTGATCACTCCTTCCCACTGACAGGATTTTGGACCCACAAAAGCTGGTTATCTGATGAGATATGAATACTCTTCTCCTTCCCAAGTTCTATCAATTGATTTTACTCAGAAAAATCTCCATGACAACCACTTGGGTTCACTAACATGCCTTGCCTTGCAAATGGCTTGGCACTTCAACCAATGTTCTCATTTTGTTGCTGACCCAATCCAACACTTGTTGGCTGCTTACTGATTAAACACCCTGTTGTACCAAAGCGATCCCTCAGTGCTTGGAAAGCTAATTGATGGCCTTCCCACTGAGAATCATGTTCCTCCTTTGCAACACATGCATTCGATGCAAGCTTCTCCTTGGAAACCACTTTTCCAAGTTAAGCCCATCTGAGTGAACTACAACAATGAATTCCAATATCAGTAATAACAAGAAAAGAAATGACCATTCTTTTACCTCCACGGTTCGAAATTCTACATCTAGAAGAATGCATTCGCCATCTCTTTCGCTTCTTGGCATCAGCGCATGAAATCACATTATAGACCATTTGATATTTTACAAGGGTTGCAATTTTTTTTGGCATTTTTTTCCACTTTCTCTTCTTGATTCCATTATCCTCCAGTATTAACATGTTGCTTATGTCATGATTTAAGAATTAAGGCTAATCATGAGCCTCTTGCTCAAGAGTGGACCTTCCAAAATCTTGCGACATCTTGTCACAAGAAACATCATTAACCTTGAAAAACACTCATGCAAGAATATAACTTGACAACCTCTTCCTTTTGCTTCTTCAAAGCAACAAATGTCACATCATGTGAAATCACCATGTACTCTTACATCTTGGTGTTTAGTTGTTGGTTTACTAAACACAAGTCGACAAAACATGCTTTTTCAAAGCAACTGACTTTCAAATTAAGCAAAAGCACGTACAACAACCTGACGATTTACAACAAGAATTCCACATTCTCATGAAACAAATCGTCATGTCTCCCTTTCATCTTTGGATACAAAATCAACTCTTCCAAGTTGACATAACATACATGTAACAATCAATCAACCACACAAGTCAATCACTCATGCATGTTCAAGCACAATGAAACTATTAAAAATTCCACTGTTCACACACACAAACTCTCATGCATGTACAACAATTCTCAACTCTCTCACAAGTACGATCAAAAGTACAAGAATCCCATTGGTATGTACGAGTACTTAAAGAGCTGAAATGAGAGATGGATTTTGGGCATGTGGTATTGATGATCATGGCATTGGACCATGGTATGCTATGGTTAATAATATGCATGGTAAAGTGGGGTGAGTATCCATGGTTAAAAGTCTTGTTAATTGTAAGTATTATTTTGATTATGAAAAGAGGGATGGTTTTTGGACATGTGGTATTGATGAACCATCGTATTGGCCCATGGTATAGTATGGTTAAAAATATCCATGGTTAAAAATCTTGTTATATTGTAAGTATTGAGTTTTTTTTGTGTGTTTATTGCGTGGAGAGTAGATGTGTAGGTGTTATAATTAATGAGTGCAAACATATAAATGTTGGCTCAACTAATAATTAAAAGTTAAAGTAATAAAAATAGTAAAATTCAACTTGTTATATTTCGATTTTGTTATTAACTTGTGAATAGGTTTTGTTACAATACCATGAGCCAATACCATGGTTTATCAATACTGCAAGCCCAAAAACCATACCTTATTTCACAACTAAAATATTGTATAACAATATGACAAGATTCTTAACCATGGATATTCACGCCCCATTTTAGAGTCGATGATGGGGACGAGTGCAATCATATAAATGTTGGCTCAACTAATAATAAAAAGTTAAAGTAATAAAAATAGTAAAATTCAATTTGTTATATTTTAATTTTGTTATGAACTTGTGAATAGGTTTTGTTACAATACCATGAGCCAATACCATGGCTTATAGTGCAATCATATAAATGTTGGCTCAACTAATAATAAAAAGTTAAAGTAATAAAAATAGTAAAATTCAATTTGTTATATTTTAATTTTGTTATGAACTTGTGAATAGGTTTTGTTACAATACCATGAGCCAATACCATGGCTTATCAATACTGCAAGCCCAAAAACCATACCTTATTTCACAACTAAAATACTTTATAACAATATGGCAAGATTCTTAACCATGGATATTCACCCTCCACTTTATAGTGGATGATGGGGGATGAGTGCAAACATATAAATGTTGACTCAATTAATAATAAAAAGTTAAAGTAATAAAAATAGTAAAATTCGATTTGTTATATTTTGATTTTGTTATTAACTTGTGAATAGGTCTTGTTACAATACCATAAGCCAATACCATGGCTTATCAATACTGCAAACCCAAAAACCATACCTTATTTCACTACTAAAATATTTTATAACAATATGACAAGATTCTTAACCATGAATATTCACCCCCCACTTTACAGTTGATAGGTTTCGTTACAATACCATGAGGCAATACCATGGCTTATACTGCAAGCCCAAAAACCATAACTTATTTCACAACCAAAATATTTTATAACAATATGACAAGATTCTTAACCATGGATATTCAACCTCCACTTTACAGTCGATATTATTAACTTGTTAAAATTTGGCTTTCTTACATTACCATGGGTCAATACCATGGCTTATCATGTCCAAAAAACATGATTTATTACACATTAAAAATATTTTATAACAATATGAAAATATTCTTAACTATAGATATTCATCCCCACTTTACCATCGATATTATTAACTTTTAAATAGGTCTTGTTTCAATACCATGGGCCAATACTATGACTTATCAATGCAACATGTCCAAAAAACATAACTTATTTCAAAATGGAAAATATTCTTAACTATGGATATTCATCCCCACTTTACCATGGATATTATTAACTCCTAAATAGGTTCAATACCATTACTTATCAATACTACATGCCCAAAAAACATAACTTATTTCAAAATCAAAATATTTTATAACAATATGACAAGATTCTTAATCACGGATATTCACCCTCACTTTTTCATTGATATTATAAACTTGTGAATAGACTATGTTACAATAGCATGGGCTAATACCATGGTTTATCAATACCACATGCCAAAAAATCATAACCTATTTCACAATAAAAATATTTTATAACAATATGACAAGATTCTTAACCATCCATATTCACTCCCACTTTACCATGGATATTATTAACTTGTAAATAAACTTTGTTACAATACCATGGCTTATCAATACCACATGCCCAAAAACCATAATTTATTTCACAATAAAATATTTTATTTTAAATTAATTTCACAACATTTTTTTAATTGAAACTAATAGGAAAAGGGTTATAATTAGTTTTGAGATATATCTAAACCCTCTGTCCTCACAACTACTAAAAATATTCCCATAGAAATTAAATTAAGGTTTTAATAAAATTAAAAATGAGAATACTTTTATATTTAAAGATGTGAAATTTATATAATACAAATAGTATTAGTAAGAACCAACATAGATCCATCTTAATTAAGGATCCAAGCAATGACAAAAAGCAAAGTGAAGGGAAGAGAGGAAGAGGGGGGAAGATGGAGGGAGATGTGACAAAGCTAGAGGGTGGGGAGAGAGAGAGAGAGTGAGTGACGGGGGGAGATGGAGAGAGGGAGGCGGGAGAGAGGAAGGAAGAGAGAGAGAGGAGGGGAGAAAGAGAAGAAGATAGTGGGGGAGGAGGGATAGAGTTGCAAGGGGGAGAGGGAGGAAAGAACAAAGACATAGGGAGATAAAGGTCGAGAGAGAGAGGGAGTGAAAAGGGAGAGATGGAGAGAGAGGGGGGAGAGAGGAGATGAGGGAAGAGAGAGAATAGGTGGGGAGAGATAGGGAGAGAAGGGAAAGAGAGAGAGAGATAGGGAGAGAAGGGAGAGAGAGAGAGAGAGAGAGAGAGAGAGAGAGTCATAGGTGGGGACAAAGGGAGGTGGGAGAGAAAGGAAGAGAGAGGACTCAAGAGATAGAAGGAGAGAGATATGGAGTTGGAGGGGGAGAGAGCGGGAAGGAAGAAGAAAGACATAGAGGGAGAAAGGTAGAGAGAGGGAGTGACGAGGAGAGCGAAAGGGAAGAGAGAGAGGTAGAGCGGAAGAGGGAGGGAGAAAGAGAGATAGATATGGAGAGAGAGTGTGTATGTTTGGGGTGAGATAGAGAGAGGGAATAAGAAAGAGACACACATAAAAATATAGATATTATATAGTATTATATAACCAGCCCAGATCCATCTTAACCCGATCTATCAAGCTCGGGGAGGGATCAAATATCTTGAGGTGCAAACCTTTCCTCAAGTTTTGCACTAAAAAAAGAGGTTTGGACCTCGAGAGATTGGATCTGCGTAATATGTTGAATTTATATTAATATGTCAAATTTATAATACGTAAATGGATAAACATCAAGGGATATGTTGTAGTGTCCGTAAAAGTTAAAAGTAATAAAAATAATAATATTCAAATTTGTTACATTGTAATTTTGCTTTTATTAATAAAATTACGAATATATGTTAAAAAAAAAACAAAAAAAAACATGATATACATATTACATTAAAATATATAAGTAGCAACAATAAGTTAAGATCCATTTTACCTTATAAAATATAATAATGATTATGTAACATACTTAGATTTAATTAATAAGCACGTAAGCTCAAAATATAATAATATGTTTAACCATGGATATTCACGTCCACTTTGCCATAGATATTATTAACTTGTAAATAGAATTTGTTACAATACCATGGCTTATCAATACAACATGCCCTAAAACCATCTCTCGTTTCACACTCAAAATATTTTATAAACATTTTATTCGAATTTAATTTAATAATTTTTTTTATTAAATTTAAAAGAAAAACTATTATAATTATTTTTGAGATACATCTACACCTCTATCACATCAAAACATATAAGATATAATTAGTAGTAATAAATTAAGATCCATTTCACCATACAAATTAAAAAATTAGAGACTTTTAACCATGGATATTCACCCCACTTTACCTTGGATATTATTAATCTTACCATACTATTGGCCAATACCATGGTTCATCAATACCACATGTTCAAAATTCATCTCTCATTTCACAATCAAAATATGTTATAATTTTATTTATTTATTTATTTTAATTTTCATCTTAGTATGAAAGAGTTGTTGTAATGTCCAATTATATTATGTTAGCTAAACATTTTGACCCAGCCAAATTATATAAAAGTAAAAAATAAATTAATAATTAAAACATCTTGACTCAGTGAAATTAAACTAAAAAAATAAAATTAGTAATTAGTCCATTGGGTCTTAGATAAAGAGTCATTAGGGGCTCTCTTAAGAAACTCTTTGATGTGAAGTCACTGGTTCAATTCATGGGGGGATATATTGGACATGATGAAGATGTAGTCTCACCAAGATTACAAACAAAAACAAAAAAACTAGCCTAGATCCATCTTAACTCGGGATCTATCAAGCTCCGAGAGGGATCAAATTTCTCGAGGTGCAAACCTTTCTTCAAGTTTTGCACTCAAAAAAGAGGTTTGCACCTTGAGTGATTTGATCCCTCTCATCATGAGTTAAGATGGATCTAGGGTGGTCATACTTCACTCAATGTCCTTGTTAATTATTTAAAGTGCAAGTAGTCCATTTACCCCGATATCATCTCTGAAATGAAGAAAAGTGCTCTAAAAAATTCCCAAATATATATATAGTTTTGTTAATATAATATTAATGTTAATATTGTTATTAGTTTAGATATTATATTTTGTGTTTTCTATGTAGGACATGGTTTGTTATTTGTGTTGATCACAATAAGTTATAATATCATGGTATGTCCTAAGTTAATTTAGAACCAATACAAATATTGTTGGAGGCATTACCACAAAATCTAGTATCTTAATGCAAAGCCTTCACAAGGTGTCAAAACTCAGTGGAACCATTGTCACCATTGTCACCTTGGAAACAACTTCCCTAATTTTAATGAAGCATAAATCCAACAATAGGACTTAAGACTCTTAAGGCAAGACACAATCAAGTCTACAACCTACTATGTATTACCTAATTCACCACCAAAGAGATGTATCAATCAAATCAAAGATAAAGTGGTTATTGAAAGTAAATTCCAAATTTGGTTTAAAGTGTTCTGAGAGTGATTTAAAAGGTTTACTTGATTCGAACTTAAACACGAACGCAACAAAATACATATATAACCATAAATACAGAATTGTAGCAAAAATAACACTTCATTTCATTAATATCAAAGAACTAAAATATGCTTACATACAGAATGGAAATAAACTAGCTCAGGAGATGGTAGCTTATCTCTAAGAAAATATGTGGCGGCTACATGCCTTTAAATGTGCTACAATGAGGCTCGAAGGCCTATTTATTATTGAGAAACAATGGAAAACCCTAAACATCCAAAAACCTAACCCTATGAGATGAAGCAACAAAATTGTGGGCTCCATTGGGGTAAATTGGTACATCAACTTCCTGGGGTCGTAACTTTGGCATAGGATCTCTGTTTGACGAGCACGATACCTTGTTAGAAATATTTATCTGAGAAATACAACTTTTGACTGCAAATGTTAGTTAAAGACTCACATTTTCCTGTTTTCCAAAAAAACGTCATTTAGGGCCTCAAAACAACTCAGGAATTTAGGACCCAAAAAATTGCCAAAAATAGTAAATTGTGCTACAATTAAGGAAACTAAAACACTGAAAGAAACAATGGTGGGGGTCCAAGTGAAATAGGAAAGTGGCCACCAATATCCACCTGGATCATTACCAATAGTTGTTGTAAAACTTGCATAAAAGGTAGGAAAATAAAATAGTAAACAAGCTACAATAGGGGTATAATTCAACCATCAAAATGAATTAAAAATTTGTAGAAAATGGGTTGAGATGATGAATAAATCTACGGTTTGATTAACATATAAAATCTTAAGATTACATGGCATGTAAAATCCAACCAAAACAAGACATCTAGCCTTAATTATGCAGTAATATAAATGAGCAACACAGGTTTTATATAATAAAATGATTTTAGATTAAACATGCAAGAAAACTCTATGATTTTAGGTAATATGCAAGAAAAAAAATGAATTTATAAATATAGGGTTTGAATAACGTTTTGAATCTTAAAATTACAAGGTATATAACATCCAACCAAAACAAGGTGTCTAGCCCTAATTATGCAATGATATAAATTAGCAAGGCATATTTTATGTAATAAAATGATTTTATGTTAAACATGCAAGAAAACTGATTTTATGTCAAGAATATGCAAGAAAACCTTAGAATTTTAGATAAAAAATATGCATGAAAACTTTAAATTTCTAGATTTTATATGGATGAAAATTAAATGTAAGTCTTAAAAAACCCAAAATTTACCCTAAAACATAAAATAAATTTGATTTTATAAAATATGATTAATTGAAGAGAGAAGATTGGTGCCTATTATATTTTTTGGGCCATATTGGGTCAATTAAGGACTCCCTTGAAGAGATATAAGAAGTCGAAGGGTAATTTTTGGGTTTCCCACCTACTAAAGCCTTTAAGATGTTTCAAGGAAAGGTACTCCACTAGTAACCTTCCAAATGTTTTGAAAAGAAGGGTTTGTTCAAGAAGAAAACAAGAGAATGTACCACTATGGCTAGAGAAGTACAATTACACTTATATCCATCCATAAACAAAACTATGAGATAAAGTGAGACAACTTATTGAACACAATTGTCAACCTTCAAAACCTTGCAATGAGCATCCATGAACAAGTAAAGCTAGGAACAAAACAATATTCTCAATAAGTCGCTTTGATTAGTCACCTATAGCCATTTTTTAAAAGAAAGTAAGAGTAGCAGAGAGGAACTGATGTTTCTCCACAAGTATCAATGGTTTACACAAGGGAAGTGCTTCTCTGATTTATATGAGAGATCTAGCACCCTTCTATTCACAATAATAATCTTTTCCTAGCTTTTATCCTAAGAAAATATAAAAATACCTTTATCTCTTTAGAGAGCTCGGTGATAAGGTAAAAATACATAAACTATGAGGTGGTAATGGCACCTATACAATTATATCAATGATGCATGAATGAATGAGTTAGAAGATCGTAAAGATTCTCCCCAAGTTAATTAAACGCTCCTCAAGTACCAATTCATCCTCTTTAACATGTGGAAAGACCTCCTCCAAAAAGTATCACCTAAGTGATAAACATTTAGTGATAATATTCTCGCAACATATTTTAAAAGCACCATGATTGTGTCAATTTTTACCCAAATTTCTATTATAACCACATTTCAAAAATCACGTGGTTATTTTGCGTCTAATGGCATTTATCTAACACATTTTTGGGTGCCTTGTCAAAAGATAATTGCTCCTTGAGTTAACCACTCTCAAAAAAATCATTTGAAGGGATATGAAATGGTCTCAAAATTAAATTATTCCCTCCAAAAGGCGTAATGCCCCCTCCAACAAAGTGTCACATCCTCTCTCAAGGTGTTGGGTCATATTTGAGTATGACATCCTTAAGGAAAATACCACCATCCTCCATAAAGTGTGGAATAATGTAGTGTAATTCACATAAAATATAGTGCAAAACCTGGAAATGCAAGAGATAAACACTAGGAAATATATATTTCAAAATAAAACTAAAAATAGAGATCTATGTTCACTTGCTTCTTCAAAGGGGAAACCTCCAAGAGACTTGCTCTAAATACAATGATAATTCTTCACAAAACATTACATAACCCTCTACACTATCCATAAAATTTTAATTACTTATGGGTTTCATATAATGAGGGTCGACAAACTAATTTGTTCCTTATCAATAAAAAACCCTTTTTACAATGAATGACAATTAACTAACTTTTAATGGGCCTTATTCAAGGAATGTGGCCTTACACATTAATAAAGTATCTAAGAGGGATATATGACAAGACCTTAATAAATGATCTAAATTAAGTGTGGAAAGACTCATCAACGTCCTCAAAAGGGCCCAAGGTTCACGTCCTCATCATGTTTATGCAATATATATCATCCAAGGAGGGGCTCCAAGTGTCCAAGTATGACCATCCAAATCAAGTAGGCAAGTCAATGCAACATAGAAGATGAGTCATGTCCAATTTAAAATCCATTGAGTAGATCACATTAGTTGTCATCTTCAAACTTCACACTGGCTCATGAATTTATGGAATTTTCCAAGATTATGTATGGGAGGATCATCGTTAACCCGTATTAGGTGTGCTAGTATCCAAGAAGAGGAGTATTACTCGAGAAAACCATTAAGGAGTAAGTGTAATTACATATGATATGATTCATCGTTTACTTCATAGGTGGTGTTATTAACATGCAAAGTTAAATTAGATATTGATCCATGTGAGTGCCCTTTTAGAGGAAACACTTATGCATTAAGTTGTTCTTTCCTAAACATTATGTCTAACTACCCCTTTCCTATATATGCATTTCATTGCATAGGGATTTGGGATAATTTGACTTAGTACTTTTTAGTTATGTGTTTCATTACATGGGACTTGGAGCAATGACCTCATAACACAGGGGTAGAGGTCAAGCTTTACATTGGATTTTGACTTATCATTGATATTTTTTCATTTTCTTATTGCATTTTGAAATTTATACCTTGCATATTTTTTTTGTTTTATAAAGTTGCATCAATGTCAAGCACCTAAGACTTTTCTTCTCCTTGGACTACGGAACATGAACCTTTTTTAGGGACATGTAACAACCAACCCCAAAGAAAGGACAATGGAGAAAGGATAGATGGAGCATATTATGTATAGTAAGGGACATGGGCATATTGCCCCTATGAAAGTCCCCTAATAGTACACCTTCTACGCAGGAGTGGCAACATGACTAAGAGAT
The DNA here is from genome assembly GCA_031772625.1 of Pinus tabuliformis. Lineage (NCBI taxonomy): Eukaryota > Viridiplantae > Streptophyta > Pinopsida > Pinales > Pinaceae > Pinus > Pinus tabuliformis. The sequence goes on along the minus strand of CM062804.1, from coordinate 1,523,144,281 downwards.
TGATGAGGACTACCAAGGTGAAAAAAGACAAAAATCATAACTTCTAAACATCGTGATTTATTATCTAATCCAACCCATGATCACTATTGTCATGTCAAATAAATTTAAGTGTTAATACTTAATATGAAGCAATAGACAAATGTACTTGATTTGTGTTGCATATCAAATGTGAGAGCCAAGTATGATATGAGAGGGGTCTATGGGTAGTTGGTTGTGGAGAATATTGAATGTCATCATAAGGAGCACTAGTTGTAATGTGGATCATTGAAGAAAATATATACTTTAGTTACCCTCAGATGTGAGGGGGATAATAGTAGGTTTTGATGTCATGTCTTGTGAGCTCTCTTTGGTATATGTTTATTATATATGTGATGCCTAACTTGAAAATTGGCTTTAGGGACAAGTTCTCAGGATTGTGTAATAACATCCTCCCTATGAACACCCAAATTTCCCATACATGGGACGAACTATGTTAACTTCAAAATGCATGATCAATTGTTTATTATCAAATTGCACTAATAATGGAAACATTAAAATATACTTTGATAAATTGCAAAATTCCATGGCTAAGATGACATACTTGGTTTTTCAATTGAAAATCACACAGATACACTAAAATAACCAAAACTTCTACAACTCTAATAAAATTAATTTTAATCATAAGGAGCATGTCATCTTTGATACAATCAACTTTTATTAAATGTGGCATGCCAAAATTGTTGATATTTAGACTTTCTTTAGAAGATGGACCTATTCTTCACCTAGAAACACTAAAATGAACCGATTAATCTACAAAATGGAATTTTGTAGACATTGTTGAGAATATTTGGATATATTATAATGATATGATGTTGAGTTTCTTATTTTCATCCTAGACTTCATCTTTCACTCATTGTCTATGTTGTCCATTATATATGTGAATATTGGGGAGAAACTTCTTTTTTAGACTTTTGAAAGAACATTGCATTCTGTTAGCATCAAAATGCATTATCATTAGTCTACTTAGGCAATGGAAGTGTTGAAATGTACCTTGAGACTTTGATAAAATACAAATTTCCTTGATTAAGATGATACACATGGTTTTTCCTTTAAAGGTCACACTAATGTGCCAAAACAATTAAAACTTGTGTAACTCTATTAAATTCAATTTTGATCACAAGGAGCATGTCATCTTTGATGGAGTCAAGTTTTGATCAAATGGGGCATGCCTAGAGCATGAATATTTTGGGTTTTCCTTATGAGATGGACTTGTTATTCTACTTAAACGCTAGAAGGAGCCCATTAATCTACGAAAGGGCATCTTTTACATATTGTTAAATATATTTAAATAGAATGTAATGATATGATGTTGGGTTTATCTTCTCATCTTAGACCTTGTTTTGCACTTATATTCTATGTTTCCCCTTATTTATGAGAATATTGGGGGAGAGATTTCTAGAAGACTATAAATAGCATTGAACCAAGTGGACCTCTGAGGAAAGAACCTTATTTGAAGAGGTTTGGAGCCACTTTTTGCCCATGTGAGGTAACCCATCACAATTTTTTCTTCTTACTAATGAGAATCACATTTCCCCCATCTAATTGGGATGACTTATGTTTGTTTACTGATATTTGTTTCCATTGAACCTTAAGTAAATTATTGTATATCCATGTTGAATGAGGTATATCTATACCATTTGTAATATAGAGTAGGGTTTCCTTGGTTGTTTATGCATGGTCTTATGTGGAGTTCAAGATCCTCCTCCCATAGTCCTCCTACTTTCCTTCGAGATTGAAGACTCTTCAAAGAGTGACTCATTGAAAAATATCTTCCTCATCTTATTAAACCTTATTTATCTCATTAGCTACTTGGTTGTGTGATAGAGTAAAAAGAAACCCTTAAATTATGTCTACCTTAGTGTTCCAATTCACTATTGTGAGAGAACTGTGTACCCCGGTTACACACAATTCTTGCATAAATGCTCCCTCATTGTGGTACTAACATCACAAATTGTTTTGTTGTCATGCATTATGGGTCATCTCTAGCTTCTGGTTATTAGCTACTCTACTACTACATGAGGTTACAATGTCATTGATTTGCATCACTTTAGCCTTAAAACTTTTGGCAAGTTGTTACTGTTGTTTTGTGTGTGTGTAGGTGTGCATCAAGTTTTTTCATCATTATGTGCTGTTAGGGTCCAACCCTAACCCCTTTATTTGTGTAATAGGGTTAAGTCATAGTTATAGTTAGTTAAAGAATCAATAAAGCCCGTATTAATAATTGTAAGTGGTTGACCCGCATTTAAGAAATGGACCACAGTTAGTTGCAAATAGACCATGGTATTAGATAGATGGTATTGAGAGAACCATGGTAATGACCCATGGTATTGTATGTATGAATCCTATATAAAGGATAGAGACTCCCCATTGAGAAATATCGAGTCTTATTTTGTAATCGAGCTCTGCTCTGCTGGAGGTTGCCCCCTTGAAGAGGCAAGTGAACATTGCTTTCATCTCTGAATAATAAAATACTTGCTATTTTTCTCATTTTGTTTTGTGTTCTGGGTTGTATTTCTTCGCATATTTGGTATTCTGGAATTTCTCGTAGGTCAAGAGCATAACAAGTGGTATCAGAATACTTTCTAGGGCCGGTGGTACCTCCATTTTTGGCAGATATTTTTTTAGGCTAGAGACGTGTTCCAACGTCTTTAAACCATGGGATCTATTGTTGAGCGTATAAACCTGCAGATTTGGGGAGGCATGCACGCAGGAAATACAAGAGGTGGTCACATTTGTTGGACTCCCTTGTAACCCCTGTGGGTACCCCTTCGAGTAGTAGTGCATTAGACATAACCGCGCACGAACTGCTTTCCACGTACCCTCTGGGTATATCAGAAGCCCCTTAGGCTCACCTGAAACCTCGCCTTAAATAAACTGTCGGCCGTCTTGCTGCTACAGTACACTGAGAACAACACTCGGGGAGATTATTCACGTGTACGATAGGCTAGTCGGGTAGTACGGATAAGGTACGGTTGATCCTCCTTAGTTAGTGCCCTGCAAGATTGTGCCAAGTACTATTGTTGGACCCTTATGTATATTACAACCCATAGAACCTGACACTCCTTTAAGACCATAGTTCCCTCGACTCTCTGAAGATCACCCATTATCTTATTTGCCAGATCAGATCTAGCAGTTGGGGTTCTGTCGCCGCCACAATAATCAGATCCACCAGTTGAGGTTCTACCGCCACAGTACCATTCAGATCTAGCAGTTGGGGTTCTGTTACCGACGCAGTCCAACTCACATTCAGCAGTTGGGGTTTTGTAGGCAAATCTAACCATTTGCGCAGTGAGGCTTGTGGCTCCTATAGTTTGGGCCTGATTTTTGCAGGACATTGGGCAGGATCAAGTTTTTTGGAATTTTGCCACTGCAGTATTGATCGCAATGGTACCATTCACTTGTCAGCTTCAATTTTTGGGCGGTCCCAAATTTTTTCAAAGTGACGACAAGTGACCAAGATTTGTGTATGGTAGCAACCAGAGCTCAAGTCATGGCCAACGAGAAGATCAAGCACCTTGAAAAAAAGTTGGATTCTTTCCAGAGCCTAGCGGAACAAATGCAACAATTCATGGCACAATTCAAAATGAGCACGTCGGGGTTGCATTAGGAGGCACATGGTATTAATGAAGACCTTGAAGGAGAATCCAACCATCATATTCACTTCCATGGATATCATCAAAATTCCCACCCTCGCCCACCCAAGCTGGACATGTATAAATTTGATGGCTCTAATCCGACAATATGGGTAGCACAAATGGAACAATATTTCATTCTGAATGATATCCGAGATGATCAAACTAAACTACGTGTGGGATCCCTTTACTTGGACCAAGAGAGATGGCAATGGTGGCAGTGGCATCAGAAATGCTATCCCGGGAACATAACTTGGCAGGTGTTCTCAAAATCTCTTTGTGACCGCTTTGACAGAGAATCTAATTTTTTGGGTCGTCTTACTAAGCTCTGACAAACAGGCACAGTAAAAGACTACATTGCAGCCTTTGAGACATTGGCCATCCGCACAGAAGGTCTAGGAGATGAATTCTACTTGGAATGTTTTATAAGTGGTCTCAAAGAATACATCCAAGCCCATATTTGGATGCACCACCCACCTACATTGATCTAAATTGGATCCTAGAACACACTCTAAGTTTTCATGAACTATTAAAATTATGCCAAATTTTCAAAGTCTTATAAAGGTCAAGCTTATCAGAGATATCCTCGTAACAATTGCAATTTGTGATCAGCGCAGAGCAACGAGGACCCTCGGTCAAGTGCGTAGACCGTCGGCCCATGGTAACGCGCGTTGTCGCGAATTAGCAAAACGGGAGGTCATTTCAAGAAACGGGTTGGTTTCTGATAATCGCATATCACCGGGCAAACCCCTCAAAGAAGGAAAAACCTCGAGTGCTCAGACCCCAAAAGTTATACAATGCAACAGATATCGCGCTGATTCTGTCAGAGGCGGCGTCCCACAAAAACCGACAGAATATCAAAATGGTTTCGAGCAGTAAGCAGTTTCAACTAAGTCCTACCCGATGCCACACAAGGGGTGCCACACGTCCGGCGGAAGAGAGAGAAAACCGCTCACATCGGACAAGTAAACGCCATGTTACTTATCCACCCGATATGAACGATGACCGTTGGATCTGGAGGCCCCAGATCAACGATGAAGACGCGTTCCGATGGATGACCAGATTTGACGGGGTCAACAGGTAGAATTGTAAAGGATTTGAAGTCCGATATGGACGATGCGTTGGTGGAGATTCATATTTCGCGGGCATTCTTGGAGTTAACAGACAAAACGGTCATTCAAACATTTCCAGTGAACTTGACACACTCATCCGTTACAGAATAGGTGGCCACCTCCCTGTTAGGTGTTATACAGTAATGATTACGCCAAACAGAGGGATTCAACGGACAGAGGCAGGGAAACCGAAAAGCGGGAAGCGGAAACGAATAGTTAGAAAGCAGATTGGCTTTAAAGCCACGAACCAACAAAGAAAGAGGCAGAGTTAGTTAGACGTAGAAAGCTAAGAGCAGAAAGAAGGAGCAGAGCTGACCTGCAGAAGCAAAGGCAACATCGAGCTAGACAGAGCTAGAGAGAGTCAGAGAGTCTGTGTACTCCAGAGAAGGCTTGAGAGGCTCAAGTGAACTCCTCTGTATATGCCTGTCATGTATGAGTCTCAGATTGGGCTCATACCACTGTGACCAATAGAGGTCGTGTTTCAGTAGGGAGAGTCTATGTACTCCAAAGACTTGGGGGATCCAAGTACAGTTCTACTGATTTGTATCTGCTGTGTGAGACTCAATTTGAGCTCACTGTTGTAAAAACTCTGCTTTTGAAAACATAATAGAGAGGCCACCACTAAAGGCTGGATCGGGAGACATAGCCCAAGAGTATTGGGTGAACTCCTTATTAAACTTGTTGTGTTTACATGTTTTCCTGTTATGTTTTCTCTAACTGCTTCAGCGTCTATGTATTTCACAATCTAATCGATCCATTGCATAAAATAACATAGGCACATCCATGCACATGAGTCTGTAATACCTTAATTCTTTGTCTTAGATCAATTACAGATCAAGTGCTATCAGAGCTCTAGGTTACTAAGGTTAGACAATCTTGTGGTGGATTTTGTTGTTGAATGCTAACTATGACAAAGCTAAAATTAGGAGAAGGAGAATTGGTTGAAGCTAACCTAGAAATTGGAAGAGTCTATCCTAAGAGGAAAATGGCAGAAGAAAGTCCCTTGGAATCAGACTCCCAATTCATGGATAGTTTCATGGTAGAGGAAATGTATAGAGAATTTAATAAAGGTAGAGATGAAGATTCATCAAACTCCAAACAAGATAAAGGAGCAGAAGAATCTCTCCTCAATGACCATTCTAACAACAAAGGGAAAGAAGAAAAGCTTCCCACACCTCCTAATAGCCCTGAAAATAAAAAGAAGACATCTTTGATTAAATTAGATGTTAAATTTGATTTGCTAATATATGATGAAGAGTTGAATGCAGAGAAGCTGGATAATTGGAGTAGACATATTGATGTGTATTTCAGGGTGTAGAGCATTGATTCAGACAGTAGTAAGATTCAGCTGGCCAGCCTACGCCTTGGAGGCACTGCCTTGGTATGGTGGGAAGGCAGGACACAAGTTGACTTGAAGAAGCATGGTAAAATCCTTTCTGTTTGGATTGAATTTATTTCTGCAATTAAAAAACAATTCTATCCACTAGCTTATCTGCAGCAAGCCATGATGAGTTGGCAAACTCTTCGACAATTGAAAGGGAAAAGTGTACAAAGTTACACCCAAGAATTTAGGAAAAGAGCTTTGATTCTAGGAATTTCTTTAGACTCACCTAAAACTTTGCTGAAGTATATAGGTGATCTTCACAGTTATTTAAAGCATACCATTCTCATGTTTAATCCTACTAGCATAGCTGAGGTATCTGTTTAAGCTACACATCTAGAGGCTAGAGGCAAGAATGTGAACCCAGAAGTTGGGGGATCATCAAAACCCACTGCAAGCAAGAATATGGAAAAGAGAAATCAGAAATGGAAAGAGAGGAAGGCAAATGTTGTACAAAGGACCAAACCTCCGTGCACTCACTACAAGAAGGGTGGGCATGATGATGAACACTGTTGGATTTTGCATCCAGAGCTGAAACCCAAGAAGTACGATGGCAAAAAGAAGAAGACTGCTGCAGCTATTCAAAAAGATTTGGGGTCAGACTCAGGGGATGAAACAAGAATCACAGCCACATGTATAAAAGGTAAAAATTCTGAAGCATCTACTAGTAATTCTGCACAATCTATTGATAATGAAGAAAATGAGAGGAAAAGACATGAGCTTTTTCATATTAGAGTTATTTCCAAGCATTAAAAGATTGATACTTTGTTTGATAGTGGCTCACAAGTAAATTTAATTTCTAAAGTAATTGTAAACAAGTTGGGATTACTAACCACACCTCACAAGAAACCATATCCATTAGGTTGGTTATGTGATAAAGCAAAGCTACAAGTGACTAGACAATGAAAACTTAGGTTTTCTTTTGGGTCAACATTTGTAGATGAGGTTGAGTTAGATATTGTTCCCTTGGATATATGTGGAATTGTTTTAGGAAGTACTTACTTGTATGATAGAAAAGCTATTTTCTATAGGGCAGAAAACAAGTATTAGCTCGTTAAAGATGGAATTGAATATATTGTAAGAGCTCATAAACTCAAGGATAATTATACTCTCATAAACTCAGGGCAGATGAAAAGAATTGTAAATTCATGCAAACAATTTTTATTGATGGTTGTAAAGGAAAAGAAACCTGATAAAACCAATGTATTTGAGGGCTGTAATGCTAAACAACAAGTTGATTTAGAAAAAGTTGTTTCAGAATATGATATACTATTTCAAGAACCTAAAGGTCTGCCACCCAAAAAGGAAATAGTACATGATATTAATTTGCAGCAAGATGCTCCATTGCCTAACATCGGAATGTACAGGTTGTTCGCTTTAGAGAATGTAGAAATCAAGAAGCAGGTACAAGAGCTGCTCGAGAAATGGTTCATAAGACCTAGCACGTCACCATGTGGATCTCCAATTGTCTTGGTGAAAAAGAAAGATGGCTCATGGAGAATGTGCATTGATTACCGAGCACTGAATAAGATAACGATCAAAAACCATTATCCCCTTCCTCGCATAGATGATCTATTAGATCAGTGGAAAGAAGCTCTTTACTTTTCCAAGTTGGACTTGCATAGTGGCTACCATCAGGTCAGAGTTGCAGAGCAAGATGCAAGGAAGACTGCTTTCAAGACAAAGCAGGGATTGTATGAGTGGTTAGTTATGCCTTTTGGCTTAACTAATGCTCCCGCTACTTTCATGAGAGTAATGAATGATGTACTTAGACCTTTTATTGATGATTTTTTCATTGTATATTTAGATGACATTCTTATATTTAGTAAAACATGGGAAGAACACTTGAAGCATGTAAAGCAGACTCTAGATGTTTTGAAAAGAGAAAATCTTTATGTTAAGCTCTCAAAATGTGAATTTGGCAAAACATCTTTGAATTATCTTGGTCATATTGTAGGGGGTGGTGAATTGAAGATAGATCCCTCTAAGGTTGCAGTCATTGTAAACTAGCCTAAACCCAAATCTGCTACTGAATTTAGAAGCTTCCTAGGAGCAACACAGTATTGGAGAAAGTTTATCTCTAACTTTTCCTTGATTGCAGCTCCCTTACATGCTTTAATAGGATTGAACAAGGTGTTTCAGTGGGGAGGCAAACAACAGAAAGCCTTCGACACCTTAAAAGAAAAGATTAGTACAACACCAGTACTAGCATTGCCTGATCTTCAAAGACCATTCGAGATTGAAACCGATGCCAATGACTATGCCATGGGAGCAGTGTTGATGCAGCATGGTATACCCCTACGTTGTCATTCTGAGACATTTAATTATGCAATAGTTAATTATCCCACATATGATAAGGAATTATATGCATTAGTACAGAGTGTGAAAAAATGGAAATATTATGTAATGGGAAAAGAGACAGTTATACATATTGATCATCAACCACTTCAATATTTACACTCACAAACTAAATTGCAGCAATTGAGACACTATAGGTGGATGGGTTTTCTACAATAGTTTCATCTTATCATCAGATATAAAAAGGGCATACACAATAAAGTTGCAAATATGTTGTCCAGACCAATCATAAATGCATCCAATATACTTAAGCATAATTCAGTATTGCATGAAAGCTACATTGAACAAAATGCTCAAGATATAGATTTTAAAGATGTATATGCAACTTTAAGTCATGGCAAACAAGTAGAAGAATTGGATTATCATGTTAAGGACCAACTCTTGTATCATTTTGGAAACTTATGCATTTCTCAAACCGAAAGAGTAAAGATAATTCGAGAAGCACACACTTCTCTAATATCAGGTCACTTTGGTGTAAGTAAAACAGTTGCACAGCTGCAAAGATTTTTTTATTGGCCAAAAATGCATGAAACAGTTTCTAGATATGTAAGAGGGTGTACCATGTGTGCTAAAAGCAAGCCCATCAATAGAAAACTAGGCTTGTACACTCCACTACCAGTTCCTTCTCATCCTTGGGAAAGTGTTTCCATGGACTTTGTTGGGGGAGTGCCTAAATCTAGAAAAGGTCATGACTATTTATATGTTATTGTGGACAGGTTCAGCAAAATGTGTATTTTAATACCTTGTAACAAACAGATTACAGCTGAATAAACAACAAAGTTGTTCTTTCAGCATGTATGGGTTCATTTTGGATTACCCACTTCCATTGTATCTGATCGAGATTCCCGATTTGTTGGGAAATTTTGGTCAAGTCTGTGCGAATTGATGGAAACTAGACTAAATAAGAGCACAACCTTTCATCCACAAACAGATGGCCAAACAAAAGTGGTCAACAAGACAGTGATCCGGTTGCTCAAAGGCTATTGCAGCAAGCATCCCAAGGTTTGGAATGAGCACCTATGCTATGTGCAACATGCTTACAACCAAGCTAAACATTCTTCTACACATAGATCTCCTTTTGAGACCTGTTTTGGTTTCACACCAAGGTCTCCCTTGGATTTTGTCTTTGGTAAAGACATAGCGGTTGATGGACATAGTGATGTCGACAAGGCAACCAAGTTCATTGAACAAATCCAAGAGATTCACTAGGCAGTACAGGAACAACTGGAAAAGATCCAGGCCAAGTACAAGGCAAGGCATGATAAGCATCAGATTGAGCATAGTTTTCAAGTTGGTGATCAAGTCTGGCTGTATATCAGTAAAGATAGAATGCAAGGTGAAGGTAAGAAGTTGAAGCCAATAAGGTATGGACCTTTCAGGATACTTGAGAAAATTGGTGAAAATGCTTTTCGCCTTGATTTGCTAGCTTACATGCACATCTATTTCGTAGTTAATGCAGAAGGCTTGAGACTGTTTGAACCTTCATTGATTGAAGATCCCGAAAAGCATAGTCAATTGCCTTCTATTGATGATCTATTGCCTGAATATCTCAATGAATTACATGAAGATACAGTTCTGGACAGGAAGGTAAGGACAACGCGCAGAGGGGATGTTGAGTACCTCAGGATTGGGCTCAAAGGTTCAAAACGAAGCAGTGCAAGATTGATAGAAATTGGGCAAGTGAGGAATTTATACTCTCACTTGATTGATGCTTAAAAACCAACTTTTGGTGGTCCAAAAGCTTTTTCAGTGGGAAGGCTGTGATCTGAATTGGATCCTAGAACACACTCTAAGTTTTCATTAACTCTTAAAATTATGCCAAAGTTTCAAAGTCTTATAAAGGTCAAGCTTATCAGAGATATCCTCATAACAGTTGCAATTTGTGATTAGCGCGGAGTAATGAGGACCCTCGGTCAAGTGCGCAGACCGTTGGCCCATGGTAACGTGTGCTATCGTGAATTGGCAAAACGGGAGGTCTTTTCGAGAAACTGGGGTGGTTTCTGATATGCCGGGAAAACCCCTCAAAGAAGGAAAATCCCTGAGCGCCCAGACCCGAAAAGTTATAAAATGCAATGGATATCGCGCAGATTCCGTCAGAGGCAAGGTCCCACAAAAACTCGCAGAATATCGAAAGGGCTTCAAGCGGTAAGTAGTTTCAACCGAGTCTCGCTCGATGCCACACAAGGGGTGCCACACGTTCGGCGGAAGAGAGAGAAAACCGCTTACATCGGACGGGTAAATGTCATGTTACTTATCTGCCCGATATGAACGATGACCGTTGGATCTGGAGGCCCCAGATCAACGGCGGAGACACGTTCCAATGGATGACTGGATTTGACAGGGTCAATAGGCAGAATTGTAAAGGATTTGAAGTCCGATATGGACGATGTGTTGGTGGAGATTCGTATTTCGCGGGCATTCTTGGAGTTAATGGACAAAACAATCGTTCAAACATTTCCAGTGAACCTGACACACTCATCCGTTACAGAATAGGTGGACACCTCCTTGTAAGGTGTAATACAATGATGATTATGCCGAACAGAGGGATTCAGATGGACAGAGGCAGGGAAACCGGAAAGCTGAGAAGTGGAAATGAACAGTCAGAAAGCGGATTGGCTTTAAAGCCATGAATTGACAGAGAAAGAGGCAGAGTTAGTTAGACGCAGAAAACTAAGAGAAGAAAGAAGGAGCCGAGCTGACCTGTAGAATCAAAGGCAACATCGAGCCAGAGAGAGTCAGAGAATCTGTGTACTCCAGAGAAGGCTTGAGAGGTTCAAGCGAACTCCTCTATATATGCCTGTCATGTTTGAGTCTCAGATTGGGTTCATACCACTGTGACCAATAGAGGTCGTGTTTCAGTAGGGAGAGTTTGTGTACTCCAAAGACTTGGGGGATCCAAGTACAGTTCTACTGATTTGTATCTGTTGTGTGAGACTCAAATTGAGCTCACTGTTGTAAAAACTCTGCTTTTGAAAACATAATAGAGAGGCCACCACTGAAGGCTGGACCGAGAGACGTAGCCTAGGAGTATTGGGTGAACTCCTTATTAAACTTGTTGTGTTTACATGTTTGCCTGTTATGTTTTCTCTAATTGCTTCAGTGTCTGTGTATTTCGCAATCTTATCGATCCATTGCATAAAATAACATAGGTACATCCATGCACATGAGTCTGTAATACCTTAATTCTTTGTCTTAGATCAATTACAGATCATAGATGGATGGACACTTTCACAAAGGCTATCGAAGCGGAACATGCTTTAGCTGCCCAGTCACCTCGTCCAAATTTCATAGCCAAGGGAAACCCCACACAGGCTCAAGGCCCTACCCAAACACTTAAGATTCAAAAGGTGTCTCCAGCAGAAATGGCTGAAAGAAGAAAACAAGGATTGTGCTACTATTGTGATGACAAATGCTCCCCTAGGCATAAATGCAAGGAACTCAAATTCTTTCAAATTGATGTTACTGATCACAGCTCATCTAAGGAAGCCCCACCCCTTGAGGGACCAAAGGATGAAGTTGAGGAAACCCAGCAGGACAATGAACTCCCAGTGACGCCAGAGGAACTAGTTATCTTGCTACATACTTTGGCGGGCATTTTTGCGCCCCAAACTCTCAAAATCAGAGGCTTTATTAAACATCACCCTGTAGTAGTATTAATTGATAGTGGCAGCACTCATAACTTTATCCATCAGCGAGTCGTCGAATCTGTTCATTGTTTTGTCAGGGCAGTCTCTAATTTCCAGGTCTAGATTGTTGATGGGGGGACAATGAAATGTGAAGGCCGCTGCAAAAATATCAAACTTCAGATGGGAGACTACCACCTAAAGACCCACATGTTTGCGATTAACATGGGTGGTTGTGACATTGTCTTGGGTGTTGAATGGCTTTGCACACTAGGCCCAATCACCATGGATTTCCGAAAGTTATATATGAGCTTTAAGTAGAATGACCACATGCATACCCTTTGTGGACCCCAGGCAGGTGCTCCTTCTATCATTAGCTCGCATCGCATGGAAAAGTTGTTGAGAAAGGGCCATCATGGAGTTATCGCCCAATTTAATGCCATCCAGGCCATAGAGCCCACTACTCTTCATATTCATCCTGAGATGCAACAAACCTTAAATCGCCACCCGCAGGTATTTGACAAACCTAAAGAGCTTCCACCCTCCAGAGGGGAACATGATCATAGCATCACTTTGGTCCCAAGGGCACAACCGCCGAATGTGTGCCCATATCGATATCCTTTCACCCAAAAGAATGAAATTGAAAAAACCATCGAGGAACTCTTAGAAGCTGGTGTTATTCGTCCTAGCATCAGTCCTTATTCATCACCAATGGTCATGGTGCTCAAGAAAGATGGGGAATGGCGCATGTGTCCAGACTTTGGGGCCCTTAACAAGCTCAATGTCAAAGACAAATTCCCTATCCCGGTCGTTGATGATCTAGTTGATGAACTACATGGTGCTCAATTCTTTACTAAGCTAGATCTTCGCTCTGACTATCACCAAATACGCATGCAAGAAGTAGACATTCCCAATACTACTTTCCGAACTCATGAAGGCCATTATGAATTCTTGGTCATGCCATTTTGTCTTTGTAATTCCCCATCGACTTTGCAAAGCCTCGTGAATCATCTGCTGAAACCATATTGCCGAAAATTTGTCCTCGTTTTCTTTGATGACATTCTCATCTACAACCTAACCTGGGAAAAACATCTTCAGCATGTAGACCTGCTCTTGCAACTGCTTCAGAATCACAAATTATTTGTCAAATTGTCCAAGTGATCTTTTGGCATGGAAGAAGTTGAATATTTGGGCCACATTGTGGGTAGTGAAGGTGTTCAAGTGGATCCCAAAAAGATACAGGCAATGCAAGATTGGCCCCAACCAAAAACCTTGAAGAGTTTGAGGAGCTTCTTAGGTCTCATCGGCTACTATCGCAAATTTTTCCATAATCATGGTCGCATTGCTAGACCCCTCACTAACCTTCTCAAGAAAAATTCATTCCTCTGGACTAATGCAGCACAACATGCTTTTATGGCTCTCACACAGGTCATGTGTTCCACTCCCATATTGGCACTACCTGACTTCACCAAATCTTTTGTGATTGAATGTGATGCTTCAGGTACTGGTATTAGTGTTGTCTTAATGCAGGAAGGTCAACCCTTGGCTTTCACCAGCCAACAACTGAGTGGGAAACATTTGGGACAATCTACCTATGAGAAGGAGATGATGGCCATCTTACATGCAATAGATACCTAGCGACCATACTTATTGGGGCAGCGATTCCAAATCCGTACAGACCATCAAAGCCTCAAATATTTTTTGGAGCAACGTCTATCCTCGCCCCAGCAAAATAAATGGCTAGCCAAAATGTTGGGATTATGAGATAATCTACAAGAAAGGGCGTGACAATGTAGTAGGATGAAAGCACCCTGCTATCAATCTCTCTTCCCATACCCGATTGGATTGAAGAAGCCTGCAAGGAAAGGTTTTCACACCCCTCTCTCTCTCAACTCATTAATAATTTGAGTGCAGATCGTAATTCCTCAATTGGATACTCTTAGAAGGATGAGACTCTTCGCTACAAGGATAGAGTAGTTATATCGTCGACATCCATTGTCAAAACACGCATTTTGGCAGAGATGCACTCATCTCCCACTGTAGGCCATGCAGGCTTTCAGAAGACTTATGCTCGCACTCGTCGTTCTTTCTTTTGGACAGGCATGAAAACTGACATTCTTACTTTTGTAGTTGAATGTGAGGTGTGTCAATGCCACAAAGGAGAAACAGTCAAGTTACCAGGCACCTTACAACCATTGCCAATCCCTGCCTCTGTCTGGACAGATGTTTCTATGGATTTCATTACTGGTCTCCCGAAGTCAGGCAACAAATCTGTCATTATGGTGGTTGTGGACAAACTTTCTAAATATGCTCATTTTTACGCTCTACCCCACCCATTTACCCCCACTTTGGTGGCTCAAGCTTTCATGGACCAGATATTCAAATTGCATGGCATGCCCACTTCCATTGTGTCTGATCGTGATTCGACTTTCACCAGTAACTTTTGGCAAGAACTTTTCAAGCTACAAGGCACCCAACTCCAACTAAATACTTCCTATCATCCCCAAATTGATGGTCAAACTGAAGCAGTCAACAAATGTTTGGAGACATACCTAAGGTGCTTCACTTCAGAAAAGCAACATCAATGGGTATAGTGGCTACCTTTAGCTGAATGGTGGTATAATACTAACTATCATGCAACCACCAATATGACTCCATATGAAGCAATGTATGGCCAACTCCCACCTTCACCTATTTCTTATATCCCTGGATGCTCTAAGGTGCAAGCAGTGGATCAACTCCTCCAGAACTGTGCAACCATGATAGCCCGTCTCAAAGATAATCTCCATCAATCTCAGAATCAAATGAAGCAACACGCAGACCAACATCTTTCAGAGCGCACATTTCAAGAAGGGGACCAGGTATTCTTGCGGATGCAACCATATAAGAAAACATCGCTCAAAGAAAAGGGTTGCCAAAAATTAGCTCCAAAATTCTACGGACCTTATCAAATACTTCAACGCATGGGAACAGTAGCCTACAAGCTGGCCTTGCCACCAACTTCAAAAATCCATCTAGTCTTCCATGTATCATGCCTCAAGAAAGTGGTGGGGAACAATTGCAGAATTCAAACTAGTCTACCTGAATTGGATGAAGAAGGTTCACTATGGCTCCAACCTGAACAAGTCCTTGATACGCGAGAACAACATCTGCACAACTGCACGATCAAGGAAGTCCTTGTCAAGTGGAAAGACACCTCTCCAGAAGATGCGACCTGGGAACCAACCACTATTCTTCAGCAGTTTCTGCAGCTTCAGCCTTGAGGACAAGGCTGCTTTTGATGGGGGAGGGCATGTTAGGGTCCAACCCTAACCCCTTTATTTATGTAATAGGGTCGAGTCATAGTTATAGTTAGTTAAAGAGTCAATAAAGCCCGTATTAATAATTGTAAGTGGTTGACCCACATTTAAGAAAGGGACCACAATTAGTTGCAAACGGGCCATGGTATTAGATAGATGGTATTGAGAGAACCATGGTAATGACCCATGGTATTGTATGTGTGAATCCTATATAAAGGATATAGACTCCCCATTGAGAAATATCGAGTCTTATTTGTAATCGAACTCTGCTTTGCTGGAGGTTGCCCCCTTGAAGAGGCAAGTGAACATTGCTTTCATCTCTGAATAATAAATTACTTGTTGTTTTTCTCATTTTGTTCTGTGTTCTGGGTTGTATTTCTTCGCATATTTGGTATTCTGGAATTTCTCGCAGGTCAAGAGCATAATAAGTGCTAAAGTAGCATCATATTTATGACGCTCATAATGCAAGAAATATTTTGTTTTTTTTTGCATCATGTTTGTGTTACCATATCTGCATCATATATGCATCGTGTATACCATATCTATGGCTCTGGTGTCATCTACACATCATGTTGCATCAATTTATATTTGCTTCATAAATGTATATCATCATAGTAGCTTTCTAATGAATTTTTGATACCAAACAAAAATTATGTTCTATGAAATTGCTATTGTACTTGAACATAATTATGACATCATTCTTTTAGGGAGTTCCAACTAATCATTGACAAGAGTGTGCTCTACATAACCTAATATGAAGAATCATGAGGTAACTACGAAGGGAACAATAAAACTTAATGTGAAGAATCACATGATATATGTGAAGGGAAAGCTATAGAACAAGAAGTTCCAAACTTATCTTCATTTGTTTGCAACATAGTTTTGACTATCCAATCTAACTAAATGGAATGGATCTCTCACTTGCATTCCACAAGTTATTGAAGATCACACAAACTCCTCTTACATTTAGCACACTCTAGGTCTTACTCTAAGGTTTTGTCCCATAAACCCTAAGACTTTCTTATTCAAGAATTCAATATAAATTGTAACCTCCAAACTTTCTTTGACATTTACAACCCTAAATTTTCCAACTCTTATACCAGGTTGTCCTTTGCCTGCAATGCTCACACAGAGATCAACTTTTCCATCTTTGTCAATCTAGCTGCTCACTAGGCTTTTCCTTCAGTCGCGTATACTATATCAGTCACCTTGCTGTTAGGGCATAATGTTAGAACTCCTGCTATATATATATATATATATGATATGGTTGCAGAGACCATATTTTATAACTCATCGGTTTGTGTGAACTGCGTCTAACAATGTCCCGAGTAGTATAAATTTTAGAGGCATCCAACCACAGAACCTATAACTATCAAAGCTGGATATGGAAAACCTGCAATAACGACCATGGCAATAAAAGCTGGATATGGAAAACCTGCAATAACGACCATGGCAATAATAAAGATTACAGTAAAGAATGTATCATCAATTTTATCAAATCTCAAGCTGTATCAGTTCAACACTTCATGCGAATGGGTGAAAGATTGAGCAGGTCGAAAATGAGAGTTTAGAGATAAAATGGGGTTACAATGGCCTTCTGACAAAACCAAGTCATCCTCCCAGTAAGGATATTGCCTGGGCGCACTTGCATGAAAAATGAAGGACCCCATTCCTTCTTAAGGCTGAACATTGATCTGAAAATTTTCCCTATTGTTTCTGTCATATTGACATGCAACTCGGCAAGTGGAGATCTTTTAAGTCGCTCTGCAGTCGTAATTCTCCAAACATTCTCCTTCTTCGACTCTTTTTGCCATCGTCATGACTTCGCTTCAAATTGTTGCTTGAATTGTTATATCTCAAAATTCAACTCTGAACCGGTGTCAACTGCGGCCTAAACAGGCCCTTTGTGTGCCCTTTTTTGCGGCCTATATAGGCCTCACCACTGCGGCATCAATAGATCTCACCTCAGCCTCTTCACCGCGGCCTAAACAGAGGTTGCTGCGACCCTAACCAGGCCTTACTGTGGCCTAAAACAGGCCTAAACTCGCCTAGCAACCCAGCTTTTAACCTAGCTCGGCCTCCACACAGAGCTCAGTCTAGCCAGGTCTTTGACCTCAGAAATAACCCTTTACAGAGAAATCAAAATTCGGTCTTCTTGACTTTGGAAATGCTTCAGACGTGGCCACATATCAGGCCGATTTTGCTTCAGAAAAAAGCTTGGTCTAGGGTCAGCTGAACAATAAGCCATAAACATATATAAAAAGACATAAATACATCCAAAGCAAAGTTCTCCTTGGCCAATGCTTCTGATCTTCAACTTGCTTCACAAATGAAGTCCATCTCCACTTCTTTTTAGTGGTTGCTATTTCAACCTCCCATGTTAAATTCCATATTTTCTACAATACAGTAGAAGCCAGCTTTAACTTTATGATTTGATAATACTTTTTAATGATTTTCAATGATTTTCAAACAAATTTCAATAATAATGCAGGGAGATCATAAAGAGACACTGATGCACAATAAAGATAATAAATTTACTTTGAGAAAAATCTAACAACTTTTCTTTTTAAGAGAAATTGTTCTTCAACATGGTTCACAATTAATATATATATATATATATATATATCTAGAAATTTGTGTCAAACTCCAAGTCCAAGATACTAGTCAAATTTGGTCAAATACCATGTGGTCAAACTAGCTAAAGTACAAAAGTCAACATTGATCAATATTCAGAATTTTGGTCTCCTCTCTGTGGTCAATTCGTCCTTCTTTCTGCGAATGCTTTAGAGGATATTTGTGTTGTTGTGGTGGTCAAATGAAGACGAGAGTGTGTAAACACGCACACAAGTCAAAATTTAACCCAAGGGACAAGTCCATTCATGAGTTGGGCTGACTTGTCCATTTTGGAACCTGCATGAAGCCCCAAAAATTAGAGTTTTTTATTTTTATTTTTATTTTCATGACATTCCTAGGCCACTTATGAGGCCTCCTCTGGAATACCTCTAGATGCTACACAAAAATCAACATTCTTCACCTAGAAACACTAGAATGAGTCAATTAATCTACACAATTGCATTTTGTAGACATTGTATTGAGTTTCTTATTTTCATCACAGACTTCATCTTGCACTCATCGTCTATGTTGTCCATTATATATGTGAATATTGGGGAGAAACTTCTTTGAGACTTTTGAAAGAGTGCATTGTATTAGTTTCAAAATGCATTATCATTGGTTTACTTAGGCAATGGAAATGTTGAAATGTACCTAGAGACTTTGATAAATTACAATAAGTGACACATATGTGCCAAAACAATCAAAACTTGTGTACCTCTAATGAAGTAATTTTGATCACAAGGAGCATGTCATCTTTGATGGAGTCAAGTTTTGATCAAATGGAGCATACCCATAGCATAAATATTTTGGGTTTTTCTTAGAAGACGAACCTATTATTTTCCTTAAACACTAGAAGGAGCCCATTAGTTTACGAAAGGACATCTTTTACATATTGTTAAATATCTTTAAATAGAATGTAATGATATGATGTTTGGGTTTATCTTCTCATCTTAGACCTAGTTTTGCACTTATATTATATGTTGCCCCTTATTTGTGAGAATACTGGGGAGAGATTTCTTGAAGACTATAAATAGCGTTGAACTAAGTGGACCTTCGAGGAAAGAACCTTATTTGAAGAGGTTTGGAGCCACTTTTTGCCCATGTGAGGCAACCTGTCGTAATTTTTTCTTCTTGCAAACGAGAATCTCATTTCTTTCCATCTAATTGGGATGACTCATGTTTGTTTACTTATATTTGTTTCCATTGAATCTTAAGTAAATTATGGTATATCCATGTTGAATAAGGTAGATCTAGATCCTTTGTAATATAAAGTAGGGTTTCCTTGGTTGCTTGTGCATGGTCTTGTGTGGAGTTCAAGATCCTCCTCCCCTAGTCCTCCTATTAAACCTTGGAGATTGTAGACTCTTCAAAGAGTGACTCATAGAAAAATCTCTTCCTAAGATGAAGTAAAAGGAACCCCTTAAATTATGTCTATCTTAGTGTTCCAACTCACTATTGTGAGAGAGTTTTGTACCATTACACACAATTCTTGCACAAATGCTCCCTCATTATGGCACTAACATCACAAATGTTTTTGTTGTCATGCATTATGGGTCATTTTTAGCTTATGGTTGTTATTTACTCTACTACTACACAAGGTTACAATGTCATTAATTTGCATCAGTTTAGCCTTAAAACCTTTGACATTTTTTTTTGTAGGTGTGCATAAAGCTTTTGCATCATTTATGTGTTAAAATAGCATCATATTTATGATGCTAAAAAATTCAAGAAATATTTTTGCTTTTTTCCATCATGTCTGTGTCACCTTGCATCATATGTGCATTGTGTATACCATGTCAATGACTCTTGTGTCATTTACACATCATGTTGCATCAATTTAGCATATGCTTCATAATATTTATAATCATAGTAGCATTGTAATGAATTTTTAATACCAAACAAACAAGTGTAATATGCAGCGTTGTTGCTTAGTATCTGTCTCTTATGTAAATAATTGATAGTTAAATTAAAGTGTGTAAATAGTTGATAGTTAAATTAAAGTGAACGAACTTTGACATTACACAACTTTTATATATATAAAAAATGCATAAAAAAATGATTGAAAGTTAAAGATGATAAATATGTATTTCTCATATATATATATATGGCATAAAAATTAATTGAAAGTTAAAAGATAATAAATATGTATTTATGTAATCATGATTTGAAAAAAAAAACATAAAAACTAAAATTAAGAGTAACAATTTTGAGATATTGCAATATATATGTCAAAATTATGATAATTTTATGATGGATAAAGTTCTAATGGTAGACGGAATGATAAAAAAAATAATCAAGATAACACTTTAAGATTCTTAAACTTTTATGATCTATTAAAAGTATTTTAAGTAAAACACTTGAAAATGGAATTTTCTAACTATATCCATATCTCATCACGGAATGATAAAAAAAATAATCAAGATAACACTTTAAGATTCTTAAACTTTTATGATCTATTAAAAGTATTTTAAGTAAAACACTTGAAAATGGAATTTTCTAATTATATCCATATCTCATCTCTGTCAAAAGGAAATTTTCAATGTCATCACATGAAGAGTAAAAAATAATTATTATATAAAATCTTTAAAATTCAAAATATATAAAAAATTGATTCATTAAAGATTTTGTATAAATATTTAAATTGAAAATAACATAATAAACATTTGACTCACAGTACCATAGGATAAGAGGTCATCACAGTACCATAGGATAAGAGGTCATCGGCGATATGTCTCCATAGAATGAGAGAGATTCAATGGAAAATCTCAGTGGTTCGATTAAAAGCAAAAAAGAAATATAAACCATTTTGTGGGAACTTAAGTCTGAAAGTTGATCTGAGTCCATGCATGAAAAAGCTAACAACCAATTTAAGTTGTGAGATGAAAAAACTAACAGCCATGAACGGTACGTGGTAGGTTAGGAGTGGAAAATTAAATTTAAATGCATTGAATTTTTAGTAAATTTTATAGATTTTTTTAAAAATTTGAGAAGTGAAAGAAATTTGACCATGAACTTATTACAATATAAACTATCATGTAAAAATATGTTTTATGAAATTGCTATTGTACTTGCACATAATTATCACACCATTCTTTTAGGGAGTTTTAACTAATCATTGACAAGAGTGTGTTCTACATAACCTAACATGAAGAATCATTAGGTAACTATGAAGGGAACAATCGAACTTGATGTGAAGAATCACATGATACCTGTGAAGGGAAAGTTATAGAATAAGAGGTTCCAAATTTATATTCATTTGTTGGCAACATAATTTTGATTATCCAATCCAACTAAATGGAATGAATATGCTATGGAAAGGGATAATATATGCACGTTTCTATTAAAATATATTCTCCTTATACTACTTGATGAAACAAAATCTGATTTGAGCAATTGGGGAATCATATATTCTCCATTGAACCATTCTCTTCTTTTCAAAGTTTAGGCTAATACACTACATTATGCTGAAGAATAAAAACAACTAGCACTCAAATTATTAAATAACCATTCTCTGTAGTGTATTTGAATTTTGTGGTCTTGATAAGATCATCATATCCTCTAATTACAATCTTTTAGTTCCCCAAGGGTCCATGCATATTGTTGGAAACAAATGATAATACTAAGAGGGGCGGTGAATAAGTATTAAGGTTAATTTTAACTTTTTTATGCCAATTTACTTTTCTGATTCAAACTTGGCAACCATTCATATAATGAGCAACAATATGAAATCAACAATCAAGCACACACCATGAGCATCATACACATGAGAGACAAGATTTTACGTGGAAATCCTTTCGAGAAAAAACCACCAAAGCTTCTTGTTGCTATTGATGTAAATAAGAGCACCTACTCTATTACATCAATCTGTTTTATGAGCACCCACTCACAGGACGCACCAACTGTTTCAGGGAAAATTAGTGTCGATTCGAACTGCTAGTCCCACTAAGATGGGTAGCTATCTTAGAAACAAACAATGAAAGCCTTTCGAGAATTCCTTTAAGTGTGATAGATCAGAGGGAAGAAAAGAGGACCAACTTGGATCTTCCGCTTTGATCCTAGCTTGATTTCTCCTTTCCTTGATAGAATTTTCCACTCCTCTCCTACTTGTCCCACTTCAAAGAGTACCTGTGGAGTCAAAGTAACAGAAAACCATCAAAGCATCTCCATCTAAAACATCATAAACAATGCGGAATCAGAAACACATTGACCATACAATTGCATTCATAAACAATAAGATTCACAAATACACGATTATATGGAGGAAAACTCAAAGAACTTTATTAATAGTGAAAGAGAGGATTACAACCCAGCTATCTAATCCAGCATCATCCTCCCAGTATAGAAGCCCTCTTCACCTCATGAACAAGCAAATCACCCAACAATGCAATGTCTCTTCTCACAAATAAACCAACAACACTTCCTTACAAAATACAAAATTCCAGCCTCTAGATCTCTCAGATGAGGGATCCATTTATAGATGTCTTGCAAGGGTGTGAGTCAGCTCTAGGTTTTTGATTAGTGTCATTCCACTGATAGTTCTTGGTTCCACTTGGAGATTTCATTGATCTCTTACTCATCCCTGGGCGAATTCAAAGAGGCAAGTGTCACATGAGAAGTTTCTGGAAGATTCCATGATCATCCACCTAGCAAACTGTCTCTGCCATTTGTCTATTCTCGCCCATCGCACCCCACAGAAGGCCATTTCAGTATGCATCGCACCTGGCTAGTGTTGCAGCTAGTATGCATCGTACCTTGACCATGGAGCAATCAATATGGTCCAGTTTTGGCCAGTTCTGAGTAGTTTTTCAGGTGGAACTTCTGAGAAATGATGTAATCAGTTGACCATGATCCTTTAGGGTATGAAACAACACTTTTAGGGACTTAAAGAGCCCTTAGTTTATGGACATATGAGTTTGGGGTTGTAGTGCCCAAATATGTCTATAATAGCTGCCCCCTAAAGCATGAGGTCGTAAATCTTCTCAAATTGAGTGAAATGCTTTATCATGAGGATCTGAGGTATTCGAACCGGAAGGTGACCTATATAAGATATAATACAATACATCATCATCATATTATTTTCATGATCTAGCTGAGGCAGGCATTCCCATGCTCAGCTTTATAAATTCATTTTCATGTACATAGGACAAACAATCGTCTGCTGTTGCAGACTGGTGATTCTTCGCATGAAGAGTCATCTTCCCTGTCTTAGATGACTATATGTGTAGCTCCTGTGTACAATTGATGTCTTTATTTTCCTAAATATATCTCATCCCGGATGGATGAAACTAGATCCGGGGTCTTCAAAACTCGTTCAATCTTCGCCCGATGTACAAGTCGATCCATGTGAAAAGATGTTCTGAAGTCGAACATGGAAAGACATCGCCTGATTACCAGCCAATAATGTACGTTGTTAATAGACGCGAGAGGAGTCACCAATAATGATGATGACCCTCAAGGTACTACATTACAATTCACGTGGTGTGAATATATGAGCCGATGTCGAACACCACACAAAATCTTTCGGTCAAAGGTCATTGATGGAAACCTGTCACCGGAAGTGAGAAACTTGCCATTGAGGCATGCAAGCTTCAAAGTACTAAAAGGGTTGTTTCTAAGTCAACTTCTTGGATAATGAGCTGATGTCGACAAGAAGTGACCTGTCGTAGGAGGGCCTTGATGTATCCCACATCTACGACACGAAATGGAGCAAATGATTTTTGTGGAGGTGAAAACAATATGATGATATAAGGTTCAGGAATGGCGGTCATGAAAAATGAAGGGTGGAGGTATTGCAGTGGATGAGGCGTTTGCTGGATGGTGAATTCTCTGAATGACTTCTCTTGAACATGTCAGCGACACTGATATGGACTGGTAGCGTTAACCCCATGGATGGTATGGAGGACCAATGGTGATGGTGAATGGAAAAACCAAACCCAACTCAATCATGGTGATGGAGTGAAAGTTTCATGTTCAAGAGTGATCCGCTACCAATAAAGTTCTTCAAGTTTTCTTCCCTTTTTCCCCAGTCATTTCTGACCAGTAGCTCTTTATTTTTGTCAAGCTTAAGGAGGATAACATATGCTTGGTCTATAATTTTCCCTTCGAGCAAACTTGTCGCTTTGTGTTTAGCGAGCCTAGTGTCAGTGAGACTCGTTCTTGTCTGGGTGCACAAGTTTGTTGCTATTGCTTTAACGAGTTTAACGACAAAGATAACTCGGTCCTTTTCATGTTTAGAGAGTTTGAAAAGGGACAAAAAGGAGACTCCAATAGTCCTTTTTCGTGGCATAATCCCTTAAGTCCGAAAAAGTATAAAATAATACGAAAGGGATGACTTTTCGATAGCTTTAACGAGCCGACAAAGACAAGCGCTCAATCTTTTTGTTTAATAATTCCTCAGGTCCAAAAATATTAAAATATATGAGAGGAATGGCATTCCCTTTACTTTAACGAGTTGGAAAGGCCAATGGCTCGACAATCTTTTTATATTTAACGAGTCTAAAAAGAGTTTAAAAGGCACTCGTTTTTAGGAACAGTGGTATTTTCGAGGAGCAACCGGTTCCAGGTAAGTTTGGAACTTCTCAAAACATGGCAATGTGAAGAGGGTGGCAATCAGAATCACTCGTCGCAGCTGTTCCTCAAAAGGGTAAATAATCAAGTGGAAGCATATGGCCGGTCAAATGAATGGAGGTGACGGTAGGAACACAACCAAGGTTCAAAAGGGTTGATAGCATGGCGATCACAAAGGTTATTTACCAAAGGTGGTTTCATTTTTTAACAAGCTTGAATCAGGAGAAACTATGCTCAGTGGTAGGTTTATTTTTTAATAAGCTTGAACCTCGCGGGAACATTGCTCTTTTTCCTTTTTATGTAAGCTAGGAACGACCAAACTATAAAGCTAAAAAAGTTAAAAATGCTAAAAAGCTAAAAAATGAAATTGGTCGTTTTTGCTTGTATAAAAAGGTTTGCATGTCCCCAACATAAAAAAAAATCTTCAGTAACCATATGGAAACTTACTGTGGTTAAGCAGGATGATTTTCTATCAATACTTAGGCAAAACACTTCCTACACTTTGTCCACCAAATAGAAAAAGGTGAAAGGTCACTCGGACCGAACACATAACTTACACGGAAACTTATCTCTACAGCTGGGTTTGTCCACAAAATAGACAAAGGTGCATGCTCCCTAAGATTCGTTACATTCACCAGACTACTCGCGGTAATTAGGTGGATGGAATGAAGGTTCCTTTATGAGATCAAGTGAAAGACTTGATTTGGAATTCTGCTCAGATCCTTGGTTTCATTTTTTAACGAGGTTGACACCAGTCAATGAACTATCCTTTGGCAACCTTTGATCACAACTCATAAGGGGTCATGAAGGAAAGATCTGGTTCCAATGCCCCCAGTACATAATGTACAACATCACTTAATTGAGTCATGTCAGTCGGATTTTCAACTATGAAAACCTCGTTGTGATTGACACTATCAAAATGGTCAGAGTCCTTCTTAATCTTTGATGATGTAGAAGATATCATATGACAGGTTTCCACTGTGGCCACTTCCGCCAGATTACTTGGAGGCGGGAGGGAAAAAGTACCCATTAAGGATGAGTCTTTTAGGAGACCTACTCTGACATGTTGAAGCGATTGAGAACTTCCATGGATCAATGGAATGCTTCCGGTAACTTGGGAACTGTTGGGGAGGAAGGTTAGTTGGTCAATGATTGTAATTCCACCTTGAAAGGGGAATGCAATCTTTCTAAAATATGTTGACATAACAACAGCCATAGCATAAATCCAAGGCCTGTCCAGTAGGATTCAAGGTTTCCATCAATGACCTCGACCTCAATTTCTATTGTCTTGCCCCCCAGTTCGATTTGCAAGTTACTTAATATCCCATATGGTGTGTATGTTCTTCCATCGAATGCTTTTAATGTCGTTGATGATTGTGACAAGGGTGGAGAACCTAAAGTTTTCTAGCAGCTCATTGACATAATACAACTAGATGCTCCCTCATCAATGATTGTTCGATGAACAATTTTGTTGAGGGCTTTTACCTGTATGAGGAAAGCGAGCTGTGCTGGTAACTGAGGTTCGTATCCTTTATGATTAAAGGCCACTAGATTGGAATCTGTTGGGTCAATCCCACCTATCGCTGATAACAAAGCCTGCTTTTGGGAGGGGCAATTCTGCAGTACTTCAAGTGTCGACATAGCGGATGGCGATTGGGCCAGATCCTCCACTATATTATAATTCTGTGCTACTCGAGCACGAGGATTAAATGTCGATTTATGTACTACTCCCTTTGGTGGTTTTATAATTAGTTCAAGAATGATGGGCGAAACATCTTCAGGTGAAGTTGTTGTCGAACTACTGGGTTTATCTGTAGCCTTATTGTTCGACGACTGTGGATTCCCATAATCTTTATTCCTTATCGATATCAAAGCATCATTTTGCTGTTTCGAGATGGATAACATAAGCACTTGGGATGGGGAAGCTGTTATATGCCTAGGGGGGATAATATGGGGTACAAAGGGAGGTACCCAAGGTAATAATATAATAATGGGATGGGCCATAGTAATAAATAAGGTGGTTAACCCATATCATGTAAGGGACCACAAGTAGTTAGTAATAATGTAATGGGCCCATGGTATTAGTTCGATGGTATGAGGGAACCATGGTAATGACCCATGGTATTGTATGTATGAGGCCTATATAGAGGCTAGAGACTCCACATGGAGAGAGTGTCAAGGAATTGTGTGAAGGAATATTGTGAAGGATTATTGTATGAATAGGCATATGGCTTGTGGAGTGTTCTCCTTCCTTAAGGAGTGAATGTATGGTGTTACCCTACTTTAAGGGTTTGATCAATAAAGAATAATTTCATATTATTTCTGGGTTTATTTGCATTGACTTATATTTTCATATCAGACCTATAATATTTCTGGGTTAGATCTATAACAAATGGTATCAGAGCACTTTCTTGGGCAAAAGTGGAGTTTTTTGTTTTTTTTTTTGCAGGATTTCAGGGGTGGCGAGTTTTCAGATCATATTTGTATGTTTTGGTGCAAGATATGCAAAATCTAATTGCATATTTGGATTCTTTGTGAAAAAATAGCCGATTTCAAAAAAATAATCAGTTGAATCGGAGTCCGGATGAAGGAGATATCATTGATCTAAAAATCAGTGGGGTTGCAGACAATTTTTCAGGGCAGCGAATTTGCGGCATAGATCTGGACATCCTGGTGCAAGATCTACAAAATAAAATTGTAGATCTAGATTCTATGTGAAAAAATAGCCAATTTCAAAAAAAAAGTGGTCGAATCGGAGTCCGGATGAGGGAGATATAGCTGATTTAAAATCAGCTCTTTTTGCAGAAATTTTGGTGACAGCGGGGAGTTGCAGCATAGATCTGAAATTCCAGTGCCTGGATCAAGATTTCTATCACATGGGTAGATGCAGAATGATTGTTCCATTTCTGAAAACAGGTCATAATAGGGATTTTGAGCAATATTGACTAAATTGTGACAATTTCAAATTTTCGCCAAGTTTTTTCAAAACCCTCCAAGAAGCCTGATCGATAGCAACCAGGTTTGTTTCTGGGCTCGGAAACGGATTAGTCAACACTGCTGGGGTATTTGAAGTTTTTAAAAATTTCATAACCTTAGCTTTGTGTGGACAATGTTTCGTGAAATGCTTGTCGTCACATATGTAACATGGATAACGAGTTTTCTTTTGCCCAGTAGGGTTTTCAAAAGATTTTTCAGGAGGTGAATTTTCCTGTTTCTTCTTGCCCCCTGGTTGCTTTGGATTTTTGCCCTTGTCAGATGACACAACATTAATCTCCGAGGCAAGAGGTTCTTCATTTGCTTTTTGACTAGAAACTACAAAGGCTTTTTTAGATGTAGCCTTTGCGGTTTTCGTGCTTGTTGTACTGATCACGCCATTGCCGACATGAGAGTCCCGGTTTGATTTAGGAGGGGGAGGAACGGATAATTTTGGTCTAGGAGCATCAAGAATTTTGTCGTAGAGTGTGCCAGAATAAGTATAGATCAAGTCTAAATATTGTGCACGAGCAATGACTTGCTCTTCAGTGACAACTCCTCCCTTAGCCACATCCTCTGTAATAGAGGGAAATAATGACTTTATAAACCATTTAGCTAAAAGCTGATCAGGAACATATGTCTTTTCGACGATGATGCCGCCACTCATGAATATGATCAGATACGTGAGTGGCTATCGTTTGTTTAAAGTTGGTAAGGAGTTCTGTCCCCGTTTCGTACCTTATGGGTAACCGAAAATGGGTTAAGAAGGTAGTGGCAAGGGTGCTGAAGTTATCAAATGAAGCTATAGGCAATTCAATATACCATTTTGTTGCCAGACCAGTTAGCGTTCATTGAAAAAGGCGAAGCCTAATCGAATCATCATTCAGGGTGTTGGATGAGCACTGCAAATGGAATGTCATTACATGATTCAATGGATCTTCACATGGATTTCCATTGAATTTAGGAATATCAGAGGGAATTTTATGAGGAATCTATGGCCACCAAGGGGCGTAAGCAATTGGATCATTCGTCAACCGGTTTAGATCTAGTAATTCTAGAGTTGCTACAAAAGGCAACTGTTGATTTAGGTTAGGTGAAGCATACCCAGGATAAGATGGAATCGCCTGAGCAGTAGGTCTTTGCATACCAGCGTAATGTATCTGATGCTGGTAACTTTGATAAGGTTGATGGGCATAACCATTATAGTATGGTTATTGATAACCGTTTTGGAAATGCGGTTGCCCATTAATTACAAAACCTTGTTGCTTAGGTCCTTGGTATGATTGCTGGAATTGCGGTTGTTGATATTGCACCAGTCATGGTTTTTGGACCATTTGCTATTGTCTAATATTGGATGATTGACCAAGATGTAGAGTGATAGTACTTGTTTGAGCCTGAGTCGTTCCAGATAAGGAGACACTAACCTAAGGTTGTGATTGAATTGCAGAGACGAGAGGCTGTTGTATTGCAACCTGAGAGACTTGAGGTTGACATACAATAGGTAGCGCTTGTACTTGCGATACAGTCACAATAGCAGGTGTAGTGGGAATATTCGACACAAGTTGGATTGGTTGCATTGAATATACAACCTTTGGTTGTTAAGGCAGTATTGGTACCCAACCATTGGAAGTAATTCCAGTTTGACCTGAATTTTGTTGTAAACTCTCATATGGTTGCTCTCCAGGAGGGAACAATGAAAAAGCACACTGCCCCCCATATGGTGGCAATCCAGTGCTTAAAGGGTAGATCGACCTTTGAAGACATATTGGATCAACTTGTTGAGTTTCAACATAAGAAATACCAGATGAGATTCCAGATGAAGAAATAGGAACAGACCATGTCGTCGAAACAGTCCTTGAGTGGACTCCGGCTTGTTGTTGATAACTAGTTGGGACAGATGGTATACCAGCAAACATTGTAGGAACGACAGCAGGAAGTTCCGTCGTAGCTGTGTTAGTTGACATAGTCCTAGATGTTGATGGTTGCTTAGACATATTTAGTCTATCGAAAAGATTTCCTAGCGATTCGATAGGAACTTGCGATGAAGGATGATTAAAAGAACTATCTTCCGTAATAGAAGGATATAAGTGGGTCCCAGTTCCAAAATGCACTGGAGTACTGGGTGAAAGATCCTCTACTATCTCTTCTATGGTAATCAATCCAGGTGGAAGAGGAAGACCATCAGGTCCGTAAAATATTTCTGGAGCCAAAGAAAGTGTAGCTTCTGTAGTAACAGATACTGGAGGGGTGACACCTTCTGAATTCTGGAACTCAACTTCCAGATGTTCAGGCAAGTGAGCTTCAGTTTCTGGATCAGTCCTAGGTGGAGCTCCTTCAGGAATAGAGGTGTCTACCGTTACACTAGGATCAGTTCTAATGTCCTCTTCTAATTGCGGAACATTTTCTGTAATGGCCGATGTACCAGAGATAATTGGAGTCACTGTAGCCTCTGACGATGTTGAAACACAAGTTTCAAATAAATCAGGTGAATTGGACTCAGTTAAACGAGACCGTTTTGCCTGGGATGGTTTCGTTTCCAGAGTTAAAGACGGTTGACTTGATAGTCTCCGTGAACGACGGGGTTTTGATTGACTTTCTTCCACGATTGCGGATTACTTGATCAACTCAAAAATTAAAGGGGAAAAAGTTATTCCGATTTAAATGAATTTTAAGACACTTTGACGCAACTTGCTTTTTCAATTTTTAAGAGTCGAGAAAAAGCTAAAGGTGACTCTAGTCGCCTTCGATTTTTAATGAGCTTGAAGTGACAAGTGCTCAGATGGACCTTTTCTTTTAAGGAGTCGAAAAGGAATGAAAGTGACTACTCTGGAAATCTAGACAGAGGGATTACCAAATCGATCGCAAAACTGCAAAATACACCTTGGTGATAAATGATAGAGAAATTACCAAGGACTTATGTATGATAGTCAATCTTCCCGAATGTTGTGTTCAGTGCATTGCGATCGATAGGGCAGCAGACACGGCTTCCTAAGGATAAAGGATATCAGCCTATTGTGGTCTCCCAATATATACTCGATGGTACGGGGAGCACAAGTCCATACTGGCACTTGTCGTATCAAAGAGGAGGAATCACCCAACCTTCGATGAAAACGATAGTTACTAGGTTTTACGATGCTGGAACACGTCTCTAGCCTAGACTTCTAGATGTGTTGCGTTAGGTTCCAAAGCGTTTTTATGTTCATTGAGATTTATTTTAGAGTTGATCTTGCTTAGAAGTTTGTCTTTCAAGGTTCACCATGTGATGTAGATGTAAAATTCCTAAATGTGCAATCTAAAATGATAAATAATCGTTTACGTTCTTTTAGCAATGAAAATCCTAGATACAAAGGAAAGAAGATTATGATTTTTCTTTCAGCAGAGAGCATAGAGCACACACTAAATGCACTTTCCTAAATCAAATTTCGCATGCAGTCAAAATGCAAATTCACATGCATGTATTTGTTTTCTACTTCCTTAATGTGTGAATGCCAAAAAGGAAAGCTAAGTACAAATCTGAACTATTTTCTTTCAAAGCGACATTTCTAACAATTTCTTTTCAAAATGAAAGGAAGACTAAGACAACACTTTTCGATTTCGAATTTAAAACTGTTTTCGACACTTCAAATACTAATGATTCAAATCAAGTACAATGACAAAAGTACAATCAACTATCTAGAAGAGGAAGACTTTACGACACTCTTCTTTTGATTCAAAATGACAATTACGACATTTGCATCAAAACTGACAGTTCGATTAAGCTACTTTTGACAAAGGAAGATTGTAAATGATTGACAAATACACAAAAACATTTACAATTCCTAACTGATGGAGGCTGAAATATGTGAAAGAAGAAGGTTACAGCAAGAAGATACTAATCATGAATAGTAAAACAACTGAATAGAGCTGAAAACAAGGAGGAAAAACCAACTTTCAAAGAGAGAAAGCAGTATCACTCAGTCATCACACCTGCAACACAGGGAAACAGGGATGCATCACACCTGCAACACACGGGAAGTGCGATGCATACAGGTTTCCTAGTTACAGACAGTGCGATGGACCAGGGAGCGAAACTGAGCTTGGTTTTTGCTCAAAATTTGCAGCTAAGTTTAGTGATTTAGACTGAGTTATGATGGATAGTAAAAACAAAGCATTAGGGTAAGGTCTTATGAGGTTCTGAGCTACCACAAGGGAACTTAGAATGCTTTATAAGTCAGATGTTCAGTTCATATACCAACCCGGAGATTGACTGAAGCAGAATTCATCTACTTCGCAATTGCATAGCAAAGGTGTTTTGAAGGCTAGCTGGCAAACTTCAGGCTCCGTCTGTAGTTTATAAAGCAAACAATAAACAAACAAAACAAACTATTCGTTCCCCAGTGGAGTCGCCATTTTGTTTCGGGGAAAACTAGTGTCGACTCGAACTGCTAGTCCCACTAAGATGGGTAGCTATCTTAGAAACAAACAATGAAAGCCTTTTGAGAATTCCTTTAAGTGTGATAGATTATGTTATCACTGAAAATTCTGTTGCCAAAATTGTTCAGACTAGCTTAAGGACAAAGTGTTTTCGCAGCGCATAAATCCTTTAGCAGTTTCGCAGCGCAACCTGTTTTAGTGATTTCGTAGCGAAAAACACCGACTTTGCACTAACTGCGCTACGAAATGGAGAATTCGTGCTGATCCATAGCAGCTGTCATGCAAAATAGCTCTGGGGTGGATGCACTTTACAGGTGGCATGCTCTTAAGTTCCTGCGTGTATGCTTGTCATCAGTTCTGAATCTGAAGGGAAATATTACAGGTTAAAAGAGATAGTTCTGCAAAACATGTAGCATCATCTTCTGCAAATAACGAGGATTTTGGGATCAATACTCGGAAGCAAGAGGGCAGCCGGAGAAGCCATCTTCTACTCATACACAGCCTACATTAATGGTTTTGCTGCCATTCTGGAAGAAGAGCACGCTGTCTCTCTATCAAAACACCTGCAGGTATTGTCTGTATTCGTCAACAAAGTCGGCAGTCTGCAG
Source organism: Pinus tabuliformis (assembly GCA_031772625.1). NCBI lineage: Eukaryota > Viridiplantae > Streptophyta > Pinopsida > Pinales > Pinaceae > Pinus > Pinus tabuliformis. The sequence continues at coordinate 1,523,111,663 of CM062804.1, read as the reverse complement.
CCAACTCACTCATGGGGATTTCTCGGCCTAGAAAAAGGAGAGTTCGGGAAGAACGTCATCATTGCTCACCTGGATACAGGAGTATGGCCTGAATCTGCAAGCTTCAGTGACAAAGGTTTCGGTCTGTTCCTACCAGATGGAAAGGGATCTGCCAAAATGGCACAAAATTCATTTCAAGTCAATGCAACAGGAAATTGATTGGAGCTAGATACTTTATCAAGGGATTTGAAGCTTTATATGGGCATCTGAATCTGTCTCTATTAGAGGAATATCGTTCCCCGCGAGACAAAGAAGGGCATGGAACGCACACTCTGTCCACAGCGGGTGGGAATTTTGTGAGAAATGCAAGTTTATACGGACTGGCAAAAGGAGGAACTCCCCATGCCAGAGTTGCAACATACAAAGCTTGTTGGCCTGGCTTGTTCGGATATGCTTGCACTGCTGCGGATATGCTTGCAGCATTTGATCAAAGGATAAATGACAGTGTAGATGTTTTCTCTATTTCTGTGGCATTTTTCCCTGACCCAGATTATTTTGAAGATGAAATTGCCATTGGAGCGTTCCATGCAGTCCAGAGAGGAAAAATAGTTGTCTTCGCTGGAGGAAATTTTGGTCCAGAAGGTGTTCCAAACGTGGCACCACGAATCATAACTGTGGCAGCAAGCACTGTCGATAGGGAATTCCTTTCAAGCGCTACTCTTGGAAACAACACGACATATACAGGACAAAGTCCGTCCCAATTCCAGTTACCAAAGAGCAGACTCTACCCTCTTGTATCATCGGTGAATGTCAGAGCTCCAAATACAAATGAAACTGCTGGAAAGAGGATCTTCGTATTTTTCAAGCTGGTGTCCATGTTGTTGTAGGGACACCAGGTAGGGTCTATGATATGCTGCGGCGTCATGCCTTGCGTTCTGATTCAATTAAAATGTTTGTGCTTGATGAAGCGGATGAAATGCTCTCACGTGGATTTAAGGACCAGATATGTGATATCTTTCAATTGCTACCGCCAAATCTTCAAGTTGGTGTTTTCTCGGCCACCATGCCTCCCGAGGCACTGGAGATTACAAGAAAGTTCATGAACAATCCGGTTATAATTCTTGTAAAAAGAGATTGCATACGAGAGCGCTTGAAACCAGCAAAGGCAGACTCCACTAAGGATCCTACTGAAGTTGTTTCAGATTTTCTGAAATTGGTCTCATATGTTGCTGGAGCTTATGACAAGGAGGAGGGTTTTCTTAAACTGAATGAAGAAATTGTGAAATATGAAGAATCAAAGAATGGGGCAGAAGGGCCTTCTAGAAGGTTGTTTTATCTTGCATTGCCTCCATCAGTGTATCGCATTGTATGCAAAATGATCCGGCATCACTGCATGAATCAACGAGGAGGTTGGACGCGGGTTATAGTCGAGAAGCCTTTTGGGAAGGACTTAACATCAGCAGAGGATTTGAGTAAACAGCTAGGGGAGCTTTTCAGTGAAGAGCAGATTTATCGGATTGATCATTGCCTTGGAAAGGAATTAGTGCAGAATCTGTTAGTAGTTCGGTGCGCAAACCGACTCTTTTTGCCCCTTTGGAATCGAGATAACATTGATAACGTTCAGATTGTCTTTAGGGAAGATTTTGGAACAGAAGGTCGAGGTGGATACTTTGATGAATACGGGATTATTCGTGATATCATTCAAAATCATCTACTGCAGATTCTTTGTTTGATATCTATGGAGAAGCCAGTTTCCCTTTACCCTGAGCACATTCGGAATGAGAAAGTCAAGGTCCTTGAATCTGTTCAACCTATAAGAGCTGAAGATGTAGTTCTTGGACAGTATGAGGGCTATACAGAAGATACCAACAGAGGAGGAAATCATCCTTACATAAAAGGCCTTGCAATTGCAACATGTTGCCACCATCTTTGCCAATGGAAATCTTATGTGAATAAACATTTTTTCATAAACCTGGGCTTTACAAGAGAAGAATTTTGTGCTGTAACATGGCTGACCAGCTGGGCACTTGATGGGCAGCATTGCTCTGATCATTCTAATGGCGTTAAAGTCGGAACCAACTTAAATGTTTGCAATACCACTGAAGATGCTGCTAATGTTCATGATGTTGGAAATATTATTAGATGCTTGAAGCCAGCTGAAAGGGCAGTACTAGGCTTGAAATGCAAAGAACTTCTTGATACTGGCAGGCTCATATGGTTGAGAGAGCTGGGACTAAATGCTAAACTAGTAAACTATGTTCCAGCCAAAGTATCTCCAGAAAACAGGTTACTTCTTGCAAGCAATGGTTAAAGAACTTGAATCACTTATGGTTGAGTTGTAAACACCACATATTTGGTGGTTACCTTTGTGGCAAGCAATCTGGAGTTTCCATTTTTCATGCTGTTGTTAACGGTATTGGCCATTTGTTCATTAAATTGGGCTTTATGCACACTCGAATGGTCCATGGGGATACTTCACAATCATTTGAGGTGGATGATTTATTGATCTAATTGAACATCTGTCAAAGTTGTGTTCTTCGCGGTCTGGAATCTATTGAAGTGGCTGTAAGAAAAGGTGCTTTGCAGTGAAAGGTTCCAGGTTAGCAGGGCTTGCAGAGAAATCTGAGCATGCTGTTTGAGTTTTATAGGAAAAGCTATTGACATTGAAGCCTGGCAGCTGAACAGGATTACTTGCAAGTTGTTATTCATTTGTTGAGGAAAATGTGAAAAATCAGCTGAAAGAGAAATATAGGGGAAATTGAAATTGTTTAAAACAGCTTCGCAGTTTCGCAGCGCGCTACGAAACTGCGAAACTGCTGTAGGTGTTATTTTGAAACGCATATAACAGTTTGATGGCAGAATCAAAAACTTGCAAAGGAAACACCTCAGTGACATGAAAGGGATCCAAGGAAGCCTCCAGCATATCAGGAGCATGGTGTTACCCTTTTCTCTTGGGTTATTAAAGAATTAAAGTATCTACTGCTGCATACTCGGTGATGGGGGACCAGAACCGAAAATTTAGGGATATTTTCAGCCAATACAGAATAGATCAAAGCCTTCGGTATTCAAAGCCAGCATGGGACGTTAATTACCCATCTTATGCCATCTCATGCCATCACAGCCACCGCCAGAAGGAGAGCAGCATATCAAAGACCGACAAACAGGAGCAGTTTCCTATATTTCAGGGTATTGGAAACATGTTGCATTAAAGGCCAGCAAGCAACTACAGACACCTATCACAGCCAAACTAAAAGAGACCACTTGTCAGAGAATGAGCCTATTTTCTCCTTTTTCTCGTAGGAGCACCATCTTGATTGTAATAAATGCTATTTCCAGCATGATGTAGAATTAGAATCTTATTTGCTTTAGAATTCCAGCGCTGTCAATTAGTGGTCAGCTGTAATTATTAGTTAGTTTAAAAGTGAATAGGTGTCATTAGAAAAGGACTTCGAGTTCCCCTCAGAGGAATGGGAGTCAGGTAGAAGAATTTTATAAATAGCTAAGAGGGTGAAGTAATAGGGGTTGGATGTTTTTTGAAAAAAACAGAGTTTTTATGTTGGCTTATGTAAAAAACTTGTTGCAGTAATATAATAGACTACTTTTTCTTCTCAAGATTCATACTTTGTTCAAATGCTCAAGATGTATCTGGTCTGGTCTTATCTTTTGTGTTTTACAACTCTATAGATATACAATCACTCTGAATTCTCCTTGCTGCTCAGATTTCCTGTGTATATTTATGAGTTGAGGTTCATTGGTAAAATGTTTTGAGTGTTTAAACATTACATGCCTTGACTTCCATGAATGAGTAGTTGAATGGTTTACTGAAATGGTGTTTGACTCCATGAGCCCAATGGAAGAAATCTTATGTTGTCTGTCAAACCAGCATGTTTATTAAGTTCTCATTTCAAGAGTTAGCCCTCTTAGTGTTAATTACAATCAGTAGTTTGTCTTGAGAGAGCCCTCTCAGGTTAGGGAGGCTAATCCTTAGCCAAGAGTCTGGTCTGAAATAGTTACATAAAGTCTAACTGATTAGCAGCCATCAGTACATGATTTTGTGATAACAGATTAGAGGGAAGAAAAGAGGACCAACCTAGATCTTCCGCTTTGATCCTAGCTTGATTTCTCCTTTCCTTGATAGAATTCGCCACTCCTCTCCTACTTGTCCCGCTTCAAAGAGTACCTGTAGAGTCAAAGTGACAGAAAACCATCAAAGCATCTCCATCTAAGACGTCATAAACAATGCGGAATCAGAAACACATTGACCATACAATTGCATTCATAAACAATAAGATTCACAAATACATGATTATATGGAGGAAAACTCAAAGCACTTTATTAATAGTGAAAGAGAGGATTACAACCCAATTGTTTGATCCAACATCATCCTCCCAGTATAGAAGCCCTCTTCACCTCATGAACAATCAAATCACCCAACAATGCAATGTCTCTTCTCATAGATAAACCAACAACACTTCCTTACAAAATCCAAAATTCCAGCCCCTAGATCTCTCAGATGAGGGATCCATTTATAGATGTCTTGCAAGGGTGTGAGTCATCTCTAGGTTTTTAATTAGTGTCATTCCACTGATAGTTCTTGGTTCCACTTGGAGATTTCATTGATCTCTTACTCATCCCTGGGTGAATTCAAAGAGGCAAGTGTCACAGGAGAAGTTTCTGGAAGATTCCATGATCATCCACCTAGCAAACTGTCTCTGCCATTTGTCTATTCTCACCCATCGCACCCCACAGAAGGCCATTTCAGTATGCATCGCACTTGGCTAGTGTTGCAGCCAGTATGCATCGCACCTTGACCATGGAGCAGTCAGTATGGTCCAATTTTAGCCAGTTCTGAGTAGTTTTTCAGGTGGAACTTCTGGGAAATGATGTAATCAGTTGACCATGATCCTTTAGGGTATGAAACAAAACTTTTAGGGATTTAAAGAGCCCTTAGTTTATGGACATATGAGTTTGGGGTTGTAGTGCCCAAATATGTCTATAACACCAACTCCCTTTGATTGTTTACTAGCACTGACTAGCAGGAAGCACCAACTCCCTCTTTTGGTAGACATTCGTCCAGATTACTAGAAGCACCATGTGAGGCACTGATCTCACGATTTTTTTGCAAGCACCAACTTCCATCTCCTTGGGATTTTGTAAAGCTAACTTGTAGGAGGCACCAACCCCCAAGTCTTCTCAAGCACCAACTAGAGATGGAAGCACCAAATCCCTTTGATTGTTTTCTAGCACCGACTAGCAGGAAGTACCAACTCCCTCTTTTTGTAGACACCTGTCCAACTTACTAGAAGCACCATGTGAGGCAACGACCTCACGATTTTTTGCAAGCACTAACTTGCAGCTCCTTGGTTTTTTGCAAGCCAAATTGTAGGAGGCACCAACCCCCAAGCCTTCGCAAGCACCCACTAGAGATGGAAGCACCAACTTCCTATATGCAGGCACCAACCCACACTCAAATAGGAACTGAATATTCTCTGTAAATGGTAGCCACTCTGCTTGATCTCAACTTTGTTTGTTGCTCACTCTGCAACAACACACTGATTTGCTCAACAATAGTCACTCATCATTGTTTGCGCAACTCTCTGATTTCTACTCTTCATTAGCAGTCACTCAATTCTTGACCTTTTTCTCTCCACAACATAGGCTCAGCTCTCGACATTCTTTCTTTGCACAGGCACCTTCGGCTTTCCTCGCAGCAGATGTACTTTTGGCCTTTCTCACACAACATAGGCAACTTTGACCTTGCTCACACAACACATGAAACTTCGACCTTGTTGACACAACACAATCAACTTTGGCCTTGCTCACAACGCATAGGCAACTTCTGTCTTTCTTACACAATGCACAGGAAACTTTCGGCCTTACACATAGTTTCACAGTTCTTAGGGTCTCTTACCTCTACGTAGGCACTTTTGACCTTGGTCTGCAGAACTGGCTCTCATTCAGCCTTACACAAAGTGCACAGACATAAAGATTTTCCACTTAGATCTCTTGCAACTATACTGCTTTCCCCCACATTCCTCATCTGAGCTCCTAGGTTTTGTTCCTCTGTTGCCCCCCCATCGATGCTGCCACTCTGTCCTATATTCACACTGCACGAGTGTACCTCGGCATGGATCTTCCATTATGCTGTTGTGTCTGAATTTGTCTCTGCCACTCCTAATACCAACTCCACTGTGTTTGCATTCAACTTCACAGATACTGACCCATACACCTTTAACTCTCTGTACTACACTATCATAGAAATTCCACATCGTAACTTCACAATAGTGTAATGTTCTTGTCGGGGCCAATCTTCCTTTGCTATGCTCTACGTGCTTGGATCTATGGATTTACATAACCAAGATCCTACTCAATATTAGAAGCTCCCTCTATCAGAACTTTTTCAATAACTAACTATTCTAAAGTTCGATATCCTAATCCTCTGATTGCCAAGTTCCTTCTGCTTAGCCCTCACAGTGCACTTCTCACCATAGGACCGTTGCTTGTGACCTGTCGCTTAGAATTATGGTGCTTAAGCCTTCAAACTCCTTCTGGGGGCCATTCTCCCTTTGTTAACTGCTTTGCGCCCTTGGTTCTTTGACCTCTCATGACCATGCGCTAACCCAATATTAGAATCCCTTTTATATTGGACTTTTCCAAACTCTAACCGTTCTAAAGTTGTAATGTCTTCAACCTTCGATTACCGACTTCCAATATGACGTCATCACTCCACGTGGTGACTCCTTAGTGGTGACACATGTCACTTGATTCTGGCCCACACCCGATCAGGTTGAATATGCCTGCCATACTGCCACATCATGCTGACGTCAGCTGCCACTCTACCTTATCAGAGCCAACCAGACACTACCATGTGTCCTTATCAGAGCCAATCACACGCTGCCATGTGTCCTTATCGGAGCCAATCATATCCTGCCATGTGTCTTGTTAGAGGAGAGAGAGGAGGACCCATCAACCTTAGTTTTGCACCGAAATCCTTTGTTGATCTTCCTTCGGCAGCGCTTTTAAAGGTTTATCGATACTTATTGATATCACAATATTTTAAAGGTTCCTCACTTGACAAAGTTCTGATATTGCGATCTCTGATATGCCGATGTTATGATACGTCGATCTCTGAGATTTCAATATCCTCCAACCTCCAATATAGCTTGCTCTAATCTTTCGCAACTCCGATATCTAATATCGTCGATATGCTGACCTCCGTCATTCCAATGTGTCAATCTAGCGATCTTCGTGGTTCCGATCTCCTGATGCGTCGTTATGCTGACCTCCAATCGCTGATATGTTGGACTTTGATCATCGATGCACTGATGTGCTAATGTGCTGATCTTCCAATCTCTGATATCCTGGACCTACGATATTCCAACCTTCTTAAGGCTTCAAGTCCCTAATCCTCGGCAAGCCATAACTTTTGAACCAGGAATCCATTTCTGGACTTTCACATATCATTGAAAGATCTTCCAGAGAACTTTCCAATGGATAAGGTCTGATGTAGGCTTTGAGCCCATATGCTACCTCTAAGATGGCTCCAAAATCTTTGCCATTATTTTGCGCCTTGACTCTCTAAACAGCTGAAATCACAACCACCAAGGTGATCCTCTACATGAAGCCTACAACTACCATGGACTTCCTCCTAGTCCATCACTATAATCATTAGTTTATGGCTTCTCCAATAAGCCTGCTATTGTGATGATTCTCTACATGAAGCCTGCAACTACCATGAGATTCCTCCTAGGCCATCACTGCCAACATCTGTTGTGCCAAGCATCTAAGCTAGTCTGGTTGAAATCAATGCCAACACTCCTGCCAACAGTTAGGTAATGACAACTTCCCAACACATCTCCCCAGCATGATTGTTGTCATCAATGCCAACACACTTGAAAATGCCTTCATTAGGCCACTAACCATCTAGACAATGCCAATTGTCCAACAATCTCCCCCTTTGGCATTGATGGCAACACTCCATCCTTCTCTTCATGTGATGGCCAAACCTCATGTTGCTTCCACACATCTCATTGCATGAGACACCAATGGCCTGCTTTCTTCTGCACATGCCATCATAACTTCTCCACAAATTCTCTCCCCCTTTGACATCAATGGAAAGGGGCTACAAGCTTCCTTTATATCCCCATGCAATCACTTGGTTGTGAAGACCATAATCTAGCAGTTGAGATGTGCATTTTTCTTCGCAAACATCTCTACCGGGATTGTCGCAGTTGCTGCTCCCCTTGAACATATACTACTTATGATTTGATGCCTCTAGTTTTAGACACCTTATGGCTGTTGGTTGAGAACTCTCTCCACTAATGCATCTTTTGTATCAAAAAAATTGATACCCATTAAACTGCTCATGGTACTGTTGCTGCCGCAAATACCAATTAATGATGATGCATTTTAGCTCGCACTTCTACGTTGCTACTGCTACTTCTAAGACTATGCTCACATTATTTGAGTATCTCCACTTCTCCCTTTGAGATCATACTCATACAATAGGGACTAATTTTCAACTAATACCAATTGCTCCAAAGGAATGATACAAATGGAATAATGTACCAGACAAACTCTAATATTTCTTCTCTCAAAAGAAATGTCCATTTGCACACAAGGTTACTCAACATGAGCCCAATACAACAATTGACATAGCGATACCAATTGAGGGTTAAGGGACATGAAAATCTTGCACCAATTGTGTTTCATGAACATAAGACTGTTATGCATAATCAAACTTACAACTTAAATTAAATAAGGGTATTTCACCAAAGATGAAAACCTTTAATTTTCTCAGCAATCTCCCTTTCTGAGGCTGCCCATTGTTGCCTGCTACTGCTTATCAAAGAAGCTCCCCTTGAGCCAATGATCTTTGATCTTCTGAAACAAATTTCTTGCTTCTGCGTGGGGACTCATCCTGTGGACCTCACTTGACTTTGAGCTTCCTGTCATCCCACACTTCCATTTTAGCCCATCTTCTTCCCTTAACATAATATATTGTTGTGTACTTTTCATGTTGGCTGCACCCCTCCTTTTCAATGCTGATACATTCAAAATAAACCAATTTACTCTTTTAATCAACAATAAAGCACAACCATACCTTCACCAATCAGATGCATCTTTTTGTCCATTCTTTTTATCTTCCCACATCTGACTTATTCGGCCTCCCTTGAGGCCCTTCTCTTCGTTTACTAAAGAGAAACAAAGGATCTACTCCCCCTGAGGAGAGCATCTCCTTTCTTCCTCCAGACCTGTAATGACCAAGTCTTGACAGAAGCATTGCTCTCCAACTTCTTCTTTGCCCATGTTTGGGCTTCTTCTCGGCTGCACATGGATAAAGGAATTTATCCTTCAATTCTATAATGTTCCAAACTTAAATGAACAGTGATATGAAAAATAAAATCGATTTGTGACACTAGAAATAAGAACAATAAGCAAATGCTTGTTAAAACTCCAAAAGTGAGAAACAACTGAGCCATTTTATTAATCAATGGAGCAAGTACAATAGTATGGATGAATGCACCTAGGCTTTTCTTAATGGAAAGAATGACAAAATCTAGGTGATGAGACTGTTAGCTCTGCTACATGTTTGAGCATTTTTGAGGGTCAGGGACAACTTGGCTATGGTGTTTTTTGAAAAGGAGGGGCTAGCAGCAGTTCATTCAATCTTTCCCCCTTCCCCTTTTAATTTTTCCCTACTCTCCCTTAACCCCATTGATTGCCATTTTCCTCTATTATCCTTATAAACCCGTTATAATTTTATTTATAAGGGCTCCCAGGCTTCCTTTTGTTTAAAACCCTTTAAATCTCGTTACCCTTTATAAAGCCCCGATAACCCCTTAAAGCCCCGCTTAAGTCCTTTTTCGGGCCCCCGAGTATTTTGTATTTTAACTATTAAACCCCAAAAACCCTGTATAAACCATTTTTGTTTAATCCCGCGTGCATATAATTAAAATTATGACCCGGCGGGCCCCTTACCAGTCACATCACTTGTCATATCAACCAACATGTGTATTAAATTCTGGCCGTTCGATCATCCCGCCATATGATCCAATGGTTATCGCTTTCCCCGCTCCGTAGACCTGCACACCTGTTAGCCTCCGGGGAAAGTGGTTTCCCCGCCATCGCTCCTGCCACGCGTCTCCATTCCATTGCATCGCTGCCCGCGGTACGATTACCACCGCAGCGCCATAAGCGGTGCGATAAAACCGCTTTCCGCCTTTCTGTACGACTCTCGACAGTTAATCAGCATGCATCTTCTGCCCCGATCGCTGTCGGATCTGCCCGATGGTGATCCAACGGCCCTCGATCCACCATTTCACATACCCACCCGATGGCTTCTCAGATCAAATCCTCACCGTTAATTCACTTGATCCAACGGCCCAAACTCATTCATCCACATATGTCTTCTGATGGCCTGCGCAGCTCGATCTCAGCCGTCTGTTGGGGCTATCTAACGGCCAACATTCCTCCTCGGATTTTCATCCAGTTTCATGCAATTTTCAGTGTTTTCGGCCTGTTTTGTGTGCACGAAGAAGGAAGAGAAAAATCTAGCGACCTGCACAATTAAAGCTTCAACAACTGCAATAAATCAACAACATGGCCAAGAAGGAAAAAGGACGCCCTTGAGCAGTGAAGAGCATTTATCAGGCATGGAGTTTGATCCATTATTCATTCCAGCTGCCAGAGAAGGACTTCAGAATATCAGAAAAGGCCGATTTGTCCATTAAGGCTCTGAGAATTGCAGCAGAGGCCCATTTCATGTTGTAAATGTGGTTGGTGATCATTTATTGACACCTCCACGCTTAGTAGCAGAGATATTTTGTAAACCAACCTCTATATATATCCAGAAGACAAATGTAATAGAGGGATGAGTGTTATTTTGCTGTAAGGTTCAACTTCTGGAGATTGTAACTGTTGTGATACCTGCAGCGTCTGGTCTTCATTTTCAGCTAATGCAAGCTTCTTTTGGTGTTAATTGTTCACTGTCCACTTCTTCTTCTTGTTCCAGGGTGTGCCTGTCTTGCATTTATTCATGTGTTGTTATTGTTAGCATTAGAGGGGCTGTCATCCCACCTCTGTGTTAGGATTTAACATGTATCATTGAATTTGTGTGCAGGTTTCTGTTGTTTTAATGCCAGAGAGCTATCATCCTGTCTGTGTATTAGAAAACATAATTTACAGACCTTTTAACTAGTTGCAGTCGGCGATCACAGGGTCCTGTGCATCTGCTGGTGTGGTCAGTCTTCTCCATCATCACATTTTGTTTAAATTGTGAGTAATTGGTGTTTAAAAGCCTTGTATCCTGGGGGTGTTCACCCATGTCTGGGGTCAAGAATAGTAGGAGTGGTTATCTAGCTTGAATATGCAGCATTTGCCTCATTCATCCACCATTTATCCAACTTTTTGTTGAATTTGTAATGTTCCCGAGCATCACTGATATACAACCTAGGTGAGTTTCTTGGGGTGATAACAGAGACAATGATATCAAGTACTGGAAAATGTCTGCTCCTCCAATGTTCTGCGCTGCCCATAAAACTACACTACTAACTAGAAAGGAACTGCAATAAAATCCACTTCCATTACTAAAGAAATGATACAATTTCAGCCCCAAGCTCATTGACCAAAACCCACAAAAACCCAGAAATGGTTTGGCTTGATTTTGACCTCCCAAAATCGACCCCCAAAGGCACTATGTAATCTCCGGTTATTTTACATTGTATGCTGAACATATATGGCTGAAAACCCCACCTCTAGTGCTCTAAAATTTCTAAAACTTTGTATCTAGGATCTTTGTCAAAAACCCAGAAAAACTTAGAAATAGTTTGCCTAGATTTTGACCTTCCAAATTCGGCCTCCAATAGACCCTACGCTCTCCAAACTACTAAAGGAATAGGACCTGCAAGGAACACCAAAGAAATCCTCCTCCAAGCTCTGAAAATGCAGAAATCACCTCTCCCAATTTCCCTTGACCTCCACGGTGAATTTTAGCCTCAAACATTGATACTCTACCCTTCACTTGAGCACCCAACGTTGCCTTTGCGCTGGACTAGGAAGTGCAAAAGTCACCCTACAAGGTAGCACACTCCTCCAACTCTAAAACTCTCCAAAATTCCAACAATCCTTTGATGCCTCCTCTTCGGAAAATATCTCTCCCAAAATCCACTGCAAGACACCACAAGCAAAATTGACCTCCTCTTCATTGCGTCCTCCAGTAATATGCACCACCTAGAGATGAATGCAATCATTGGAAATCACAATGAGATCCTCCTCCTGAAGAAATGAAGAAAAACCTTCTTAGGGTGGTACTCAAAGTCCCCTGAAGAAAGGGTGAGATCTTCACTTGAATAACTCTTTCTAAACAACAAGTGACTCAGCTAAGCAGCTCGAGCAACCAAAGAGAAATTCGATATGCCAAAGATGAATGAAATGAGGAGAGTTGCCTTCCTTATATAGATTTTGTGGAACAATTTTCCCTCCAATTTTACCTCCATCGTGGGCCCTCACTTAACCACCTCCATGCAAACTGAACTAGGGAGTGTGTATTTCCCTAGTGTGTGTGGCCCCCATGTGTAATTTAACCACAACAAAATAACTTATCCTAAGTCTAATCTCCTAATAAAAATCGAATGGGCCCCACTATCTCCAAAATTGGCCCCAAAATGTAATAATTAGTCTTGTTCCAAATTAATTTAGGAAGGGACATGATAGTCCTCCCCTCCGAAATGTTGCTTGTCCCCAAGCAAATTCAGTGCTGGATGCTCAAGTATGCGCTCACCCTCCCAAGTAGCATCCTCATCCGCCAAGCTCATCCAATGCATCGAAAATTTCTTGTCCTCAAGAAGTGCTTGAACAAGCGCCCTCTCTGACAGTGGATCCCCACTATTGCTGCAAATTTCACCAGGGCCCCAAATTGTTATAGACATTTTTGTGCCTTACAGCATGAAGCATGAAATGTCAATAATCTAAGGGATCCAAAGTCCCTAAACATGTTGTTTCTACCCCTAGAGGAACAAGGTCAGCAAACCACAGCACTGAATATCAGTTCTCCACCTGAAAACACTCAAAAACAAGCTAATTCTGGATCATGTCAACTGCTCCACTGAGCATCTGCGCTGAATGTCAACTGCTCCACTGTGTACCTGTGCTGAATGTCAACTGCAAAGTAGGCTACCTGCGCTGGGCGAGTTTGGCCAAGTGGCACAGTCATTCCTCAAGGTGTCAATGCCCAGGAAGCTTCCAAAATGACACTTGGATCAGAGAATTCGACTGGTGATGAGTAAGAGGGTCTAGATCTCCAAGTGGAAGCAAGAACCTCCAAGTGGAAGCAAGAACCTCCAAGTGGACTCAAGAACTGAAGAATAACTGAAGTGGGAGAGGACACTAGTCAGCTTCATGCTAGCCTCAAGCTGACTCATCCTTTCTCCAAAACTCCTATATATAGAGCTCTCTCATGAGGTCTAGGGAGGCTGGAATCTTGTGAATGTAAGGAAGTGCTGTTGGTTTGAGTATAGAACTATTGGGTGATTTGCTTGAAGGAGGTGAAGAGGAGATTTCTTTCTGTTGGGAGGTGATGCTGGATTGGGCCTTTTATGGTTGTATCACTTCCTGAACTTTACTTCTTCCATTAATAAAGCATTTGAGGTTCTTCTATATGCATGTATCTCAATGGTGTATTGTTATGCTTGTATATTTGATTTATTCTAATCCTTGAATCATTTATGAATGTATGCTTCTTGTAGTTTCCCTCTCTTGCCATTTTGCAGGATCTTGGTGTAGCTGGGCCAGTGAGAGAGCAAGGAGCTGGGAGCAAGCAGCAAAGAGAGAAGATTGGATCAATCATTAGCGGAAGACAACGGTTAGTGGATCTCTTTCTCCCCTCTCTTACATCTCATAAAGAAGTAATCTGGAATAACTTTGCTTTGATTGTTGCTGAGGTACTATCACCCTTAGAGTGGGATAGGGTCATTTCGTATTGGATACTTTTCCCAACAACAAATTGGCGACTCCGCTGGGGACCGTATCTTGTTGGTTGTTTGTGTTTTTGCTATTCATTTCATAAACACAGGGAGTACCGAATCGAACTGCATTTGGATCTTTCAAATGCAAAGTAGAGGGCAGCTACTCTAGCTCAGTTTCTGGGCAAGTTTATGATTTGAAGAGCTGATCCACAAAGACTCTGAACAGCTCTTAGTGATAGCTTTTCATCCTCCTTTTCATCCCTTAGTGTGTACTTGACTGATAGCTTCTGATTTGGCCAAAAACTGTGAATTTTTGAGCAATCTGTGACCCGGAAACTGAGAAAAACGAAAGTTTGTCTCTTCAGTGCAGGCACTGTGAAGGCAGTCTGCATTTCAGCGCAGTTCCCGAAGGGGCTACCTGCGCTGAAGGTCAAACTGCCAGTGTACTACCTGCGCTGAACCAGTTTTGCCTAGTGCTACTGGGGTTCCCTCCTGTTTATTGCCCTGTTTTCACCCTTGTTTTTGCAGCCTGTTACCAGTCAATGTACCTATCTGAAACCAACTTTCCTTGCCACTATTCCGCCTCGGTTGTATAAAGAAACTGTATTTGTTCTTCGTGTATTTCTTATATCATTTGCAGTTTCCCATAACGAAAGTGAACTAGTCTTGCTGTGGCCTCTTAGATCTAGACCTGTGATAAGTGTCGTTTTGATCTTAAGAGTTAGTTTATTTGCTGTTCATAGCTGATTGAGCTTTTTCTTTCGTCATATGGTTTGAATTTATATATTTCTAGTGTTGAAACAAGTAAATCTTAAGGTGTCTTTTGATTTTGGACAAGCTTGTTTGCTTTCGCTTGAAATTGAATTCAAAATTATACAACAGCTTTCTTTTTGTATTACATCAACATTAAGGAAGAGAAAAGAAATACCTGCATTTTGCATGTGCATTTTGACAGTTTGCATGTTGATTTAGGGAAAAGTGCATTAGTGTGTGCTCTTTGATCTGTGTGAAAAGATGATGTCTTTCTTTTCCCTCAGTAGTTAAGATTTTCATAAGTCGAAAAGATTGAAAAAGCTTGCTTCTCATCTTAGACTGCATTTAGGAATTTGTATCAATACATCTCGTGGTGAACCTTGAAAGGCAAACTTTAAAAAGATCAACTTAAAATATATTGAATGAACCTAACAACGCTTTGAAACATAACGCAAACACATAGAGGACTAAGCTAGAGACGTGTTCCGGCGTCGTTAAACGTAGTGACTGTCGATCTCGACGAAGGTGGGTGATTCCTCCTGAGAGTCGGTGGCACTAATACGGACTTGTGCTCCCACGTACCGTCGCGTATATATTGGGAGACCCCTATAGGCATATATCTTTTATCCTTAGGAAGCCGTGTCGGCCGCCCTACTGATCGCAATGCAGTGAACACAACATTCATGAAGATCGACCACCCGTACCGTAAAACGTATTCTGTGGTTTTGCGAAAGGTTTGGCACACCCTCTGCCTAGATCTCCAGAGCAGTTTCTTTTGGCCTTTTTCAAACTCTATAACTGAAAAAGTCCATCCGAGCATTTGTCACTTCGGGCTCGTTAAAACATCGAAGGAGACTAGAGTCATCTTTAGCTTTTTCTCGACTCTTAAAAAGTGAAAAAGCAAGTTGTGTCTAAAAGCGTCTAATAAAATTCATTCAATTCGGAAACACAAATTTCCCCTTTTAATATTTTAGTTGATCGAGTAATCCGCAATCGTGGAAGAAAGTCAATTGAAACCCCGTCGTTCGCGGAGGCTTACGAGTCAACCGTCTTTGTCTCCGGAATCGAAAACAGTACGGACAAAGCGAACTCGTTTAACCGGTTCAAAATCTCCTATAAAAGTTAGAACAAGTGTTCCAACTGCATCTGAGGTTCCGGTTACTCCTAACATTTCTGGAAACCCTGCCTCTATAGAAGAAGTTCAACAGCCACAGAAGGACAGTAATACTGATCCTAGTCTGGGGGCAAATACTTGTATAACTGAACCGGTTCCATCTGTAACCGGTCCAGAGAGTTTTGTTCCTCAAACAACTGTCGCTGTCGAAGCAACCACTTCTTCGGCACCAGAAATATTTTACGGACCTAACGGTCTTCCTCTTCCACCGGGTTTGATTGCGATAGAGGAAATTGCAGAGGATCCGCAAGCCAGTACTCCAACTCATTTTGGAGTCGAGGTCACTCTATTTCCTTCATCAGAAGTTAATCCACCACAAGTGGAAGTCCCTGTAGAATCGCTAGGCAATCTATTGGATAGACTTAAGATGTCTGAACAACCGTCATCATCTAAGACTGTGTCGAATGACACAGCGACAACAGAAGCCCCTGCCGTCACTCCGACAATGTTTGCTGGCATACCAGCTGTCCCAACTAGCTCACAACCGCTAGAAGGAGTCCACCAAGGGACTATTTCGACAGTATGGTCTGTTCCAGTTTGTTCATCCGGAGTAATACCCGGTAACTCTTATGTTGAAACTCGCCAAATTGATCCATTTGGAGGTCAATCTGGGCCATCAATCCCCTTGAGTTCTGGATTGATACCGTATGGGGGGCAGTATGCCCTTTCATTACCCCCTCCGGGAGGGTACCCATACGTGAGTTCACAACAATGTTCAGGTTATACTGGAATTGCATCAAGTAGTTGGGTACCTATGTTACCTCAACAACCAAGGGTTGTATATTCTATGCAACAATGTGTACCTATGACGAACATCCCAACCACACCGGCTATTGTAACTGTGTCACAAGTTCAAGCGATACCCGTTGCATGCCAACCTCAGATTTCTCAGGTTGTAATGCAACAGCCTCTTGAACATGGGTCACAACCACAATCGCCAACTGGTGGGGCGACACAGGTCCAAACGGGTACAATTACCCCACACCTCGGTCCAACGGTTAGCATAGCACAACAGCACATGGCTTCTCAACCATGGTTAGTGCAATACCAACAACCGCAATTCCAGCAAGTGTACCAAGGTTCTGAGCAGCAGATCTTTGCGAACAGTGGACAACCGTATATCCAAAACGGTCAAAATCAACCACTTTACAGTGGTCAAGTCCACCAACCGTATCAGTCATACCAACATCAATTACATTATGCTGGTATGCAAAGGCCCACTGCTCAAGCGATTCCATCGTACCCTGGTTACGCTTCGCCTAACCTGAATCAACAGTTACCATTCGTGGCAACTTTAGAGTTACCCGATTTACACCGGTTAACCAACGATCCGATTGCTTATGCCCCTTGGTGGCCAGCAATTCCTCATAAACTTCCATCTGACATTCCTAAATTCAATGGAAATCCAGGTGAAGACCCATCGAATCACGTGATGACTTTTCATCTGTGGTGTTCGTCGAACACCCTAAACGACGATTCGATAAGGCTTCGCCTTTTTCAGAGGAAATTGACAGGTCCAGCGGCTAAATGGTATATTGAATTTCCAAGAGCCTCTTTCGACAATTTTAGTTCCCTAGCCACGACTTTCTTAACCCATTTTCAATTACCGATAAGGTATGAAACGGGAACAGAAATATTAACCAACTTCAAGCAGACAACTGCCACCCATATATCTGATCATATACATGAGTGGCGTCGTCGTCATAGAATGGTGAAAACGTACGTTCCCGATCAACTATTAGCTGAATGGTTTATAAAGTCATTACTTCCGGCTATTACGGAAGATGTGGCCAAGGGGGGAGTCGTAACAGAGGAGCAAGTGATTGCTCGTGCACAGTATTTGGACTTAGTTTATACTCAGTCCGGCACACTCTATGACAAAATACCTGACGCCCCTAGACCAGAGTTTTCAATTCCTCCCCCTCCTAAATCAAATAGTGACTCTCATGCTAGTGATGGTGTGATTGGCACGGCAAACACGAAATCGATAAAGGCTTCGTCAAAGAAAGCCCATAAGAATTCGGATCAAAATGCAAAAGAAGAAATTCTTGCTTCGGAAGTAAATGCCGTATCAGAAGATAAGGGCAAAGAAACCAATCAACCAGGAAGCAAGAAGAAGCAAAACAAAGGGAAGAAAAAGAAACAGGGTGAGTCATCCCCTGGAAAAAATTCTTCAAACCCTCCTGGGAAAGGGAAACAAAATTATCCATGTCTAATATGTGATGATAAGGATCATAGCACAAAGAATTGCCCATTCAAAGCTGAGTTAAAGAGGTTCTTTAAAAGTTCCCAAACCTCAGCTGTGTTAACTGATCCATTTCCCAACCCAGGTCAAAATCTGGTTGATAGTGGAAATGCTTCCCCGTCGCAAGTGCTTATGTTGTCGGTTTCAAAACAGCAGAATGATGCTTTGATTTCGACAAGGAACAAAGATTATGGGAATCCTCAGCTGTCGAACGAAAAAGGTAAAGATCAACCAAGTAGTTCGACAACAACTTCGACAGAAGTTGTACCACCCATCATTCCTGAATTAACAATAAAACCGCCAAAGGGTGTAGTACACAAGTCGACATTTAATCCTCGCGCCAGAGCGGCGCAGCATTATAACATAGTGGAAGATTTGGCGCAATCGCCATCCGCTATGTCGACTCTTGAGGTATTACAAAATTGTCCATCCCAAAGGCAGGCGTTGTTATCAGCTATTGGTGGGGTTGATCCTAAGGATTCCAATCTTGTATCCTTTGATCACAGAGGATACGATCCTCAGTTACCAGCTCAATTAGCTTTCCTTATTCAAGTGAAAGCCCTCAACAAAACTGTTCACAGAACAATTATTGATGAGGGAGCATCGACATGTATTATGTCGATGAGTTGCTGGAAAACTTTAGGATCTCCAACCTTGTCGCGATCTTCGACGACATTAAAAGCTTTCGACGGAAGGACTTATACCCCATATGGTATCCTTAATAACTTGAAAGTTGAACTAGGAGGAAAAACAGTAGAAATTGATGTTGAGGTCATTGATGGAAATCTTGACTATAACATCCTACTGGGTAGACCATGGATTTATGCCATGGCAGCTGTTGTGTCGACTTATTTTAGGAAGATCGCATTCCTGTTTGAAGGAGGGATTACGGTCGTCGACCAACAGAACTTCCTCCCTAATGGTTCACAAGTTACAGGAAGCATTCCCATGATCCATGAAAGCAACCATTCACTTCAAGATATCGGAGTAGGATTATTGAAAGACCCCACATTGATGGGAACTTTCGCGCTACCACCTCCTATTTATATAGGAAATGTACCGTTTGTAGCAACCTGCAACATGATATCTTCCACGAAGGTCGACATGGATCGTGCAATTGTTTTGCCCCCAAGCCCTTTAGAAATATTGTAGCAATCAATGTTTCAAGCATGGGAGGCGAACCCAAATCAACGCTCGTCAAGCGTTTGGGTAGATAGGTCTAGAGAATATGGAACCCCATTAGATCCTTGGTCGAAAGTACATGGGACTGACGAAGGAATCTTACAATCAATGATGATTGAGGGGGCACCATGGAATGATCACCACCATCGTTCCCTTCTTCCGGAATATGAAGAAGATACTCAAAGTGACCTTTATCACCCTTCAGTATTTGAATTCCTAACAAATACTGTAAATACGGTGGATTCCGAGCGAAACCTATCCAATATTGAAGAAACTATAGCCATAAATATCTCGACTAAAACAGATGTTGTAGAGAATATTTATGTCGGCAAAGGTTGTTCCCCTTCAGAACTGGAAATATATAACGCTCTTTTTCGCGAATTTAGAGATGTCTTTGCTTGGTCATATGATGAAATGCCAGGCATTGACTCGAGTATCGTTGAACATGAAATTAAAATGTATCCTGATGTCAAACCAGTAAGACAACGGCTTCGGCAGGTGCACCCCAAGAAAGCCGCTGCCATTAAGGCGGAAGTTGAAAAACTTCTCCATGCTGGATTCATCTACCCGGTTCCTCTAACCGATTGGGTATCGAATATTGTCCCTGTTATGAAAAAACAAGGGACGATTAGAGTGTGTGTTGATTATAGGGATGTAAACCAAGCTTGTCCGAAGGACAACTACCCTACACCCTTCATCGACCAGATAATTGATGAATGCGCTGGATGTGAAATCTTTTCATTTATGGATGGATTTTCTGGGTATAATCAAATAAATATCCGCCCACAGGACCAGTCAAAGACTGCATTTATTTGTCCGTGGGGCACATTCGCTTATCGAAAATTACCCTTTGGTTTAAAGAACGCAGGGGCGACGTTTCAGAGGGCAATGAATTATGCCTTCCATGACATCAAGAACATTGTTCAACCTTATCTCGACGACCTCCCGGCTCATTCGCGAAAGCGGACTGATCATCCGCAGCATTTAAGAGCGATATTTCTACGTTGCCGACACTACAAGATAAGACTCAATCCACACAAATGTGTGTTTTGCGTCGGTTCTGGTCGTTTACTTGGCTTTGTAGTCTCTAAGGATGGGATTCGTCTCGACCCCTGCAAGGTTCAGGCAATCATTAATTTGCCTCCACCTTCAAATTTGCTTCAGATTCAGAAACTCCAAGGGAAAGCAAACTTTCTGAGGAGGTTCATTCCAAATTACGCAGAACTTGCTAAAGGTTATACTCGTCTTTTGAAAAAGGATGTACCTTTTGTCTGGGACCAGGTGGCGCAAGCTTCCTTTGATGCTCTGAAAGATTGTCTAGTAAAAGCATCATTAATGTACGCCCCGGACTATCAAAAAGATTTTAACCTGTATCTGGCTGCAGCGGATACGACCATTGCGATGGTTTTAGTTCAAGAAGTCGATGGAATTGAACATCCTATCTATTATTTAAGTAAAAACTTAAATGATACAGAAAGTAAATATTCTTATGTTGAAAAACTAGCGCTTGCAGCTGTTCAAGCGATTCAAAGGTTTCGACATTATGTCCTCTTTCGGAAAACTACCATCTTGTCAGATTGCAACCCCATGACTTATATACTGTCGCGACAGTTGCTGGGGGGCAAATATTCAAAATGGATAGCGATCCTTCAAGAGTTTGATCTGGAATTTGTAAAATCCAAATCAAAGAAAGCTCTAGTTTTCGCAGAATTATTGTGCGATCTCCCATCGTTGTCCAACGATGAAACATCGGAAGAGTCAATCGTGGACGAAAGTTTGTTTCTGATATCTGTAAGCGATGAGTGGTATGGAGATATCATAGTTTATCTCCAAACCCAAAAATTCAGGCCTAACACCTCTCACTCCGAACAAAAACGTATACGATACCAAGCAAAAGACTACATGATCGTCGGTGATACACTTTACCGTCGTGGTGTCGATACAGTTCTGAGGAGGTGCCTTACCCATGAAGAGGCCGAAAAAGCCCTGAATGAGTGTCATTCAGGCGCGTGTGGGGGGCATCAATCTGGATATGCAACAGCACAAAAAATCTTACGAGCAGGATACTTCTGGCCAACCATGTTCAAAGATTGCATAACCGCAGTCAGAAGTTGCCATGCTTGTCAAATTTTTGATAGCAAAACCAGACGACCACCCGCACCTTTACAGCCGATAGTTGCTGTTGGGCCCTTCGCCAAGTGGGGCATCGATTTCATGCAATGTAACCCCACCTCGACCGGGGGCATGGGTATATTATAGTCGCTGTTGACTATTTTACCAAATGGGCCGAGGCGATGCCTACATTGGATAACACTGGTGAAACAGCTGCCCTTTTCTTTTTTAATCATGTAGTCGCCAGGTTCGGCGTACCACAGGCTATAGTTACAGATCATGGGTCGCATTTTCGCAATCACATGATGGTCGAATTAGCTGCCAAGCTAGGGCTATCTCACGACAGCTCTACCCCATATTATCCGCAAGCCAACGGACAAGTTGAGGAAATCAACAAGGTCCTGAAGCGTATGTTGCAAAGGATGATCGGGGTTCATAAAATAAGGTGGCACTTAATCCTGTACTCAGCCTTGTGGGCTTACCGAACGTCGGTAAAGAACGCAACCGGGTTCACACCTTTTCAACTGGTGTATGGCCTGGAAGCAGTCTTACCAATCCAGTGCGAAATTTCGTCGCTTAAACTCGCAATCGATCTTCTCCCCGGAACTTCAGAAGAAGAGGCTCGTTTCTTGGAATTAATCCAATTGGATGAAACCCGTCGTGATGCCGCTTTGGCTAACGAAGCCCATAAGAAACGAGTCAAGGCTCAGTTTGACAAAAGTGTCAAACCCTGTGTCTTCTCAGAGGGTGGTTTGGTCTTGCTTTATGACCAAGAATCCGATAAATTGGGAGCAGGTAAATTCAAATCCTTATGGATGGGCCCCTATATTGTTAAAAGGGTGTTAGCAAAAGGAGCCTACGAGTTAATGGATTACGACGGAATTCCACTGGCGCAGCCCCGCAACGGGCTGTACCTCAAGCGTTACTATGCTTAAATAGTAACCTGCATGCTTTTGTTGTATTTTGTTTTCGCTAAAGTATTTTTCTGGTCGAGTGATCCACCTTTTTCATTTGTTGCAGATGTCAAACCTTCTGGAGACATGTGTTGGATATGCCGACGGAGCGAGTCGTAGTTCGCGGAACCTATCCTCCGCAGCCTGGGCCATTTTTGATCCAAGCGGTGAGTTAGTAAGTTTCAGAGGTGTGTGTATTGGGCAATCAACGAATAACATCGCTGAGTATAGCGCGTTGATAGAACTACTCTCTGATGCCATCACACGTGGCATACGCCGACTAATTGTCAGGCTAGACTCACAGCTCGTAATACTACAACTCAATGGTATATATTCTGTTCGCAATCCAGCTATTTATCGCATGTTCCTAAGGGTTAAGATCTTGGAAAGACGATTTGATTCAATTCAATATCAACATATTTCCAGAAACTTAAACACATTAACTGACTCATTAGCAAACTATGTGTTAGATAGACATTTGCAACATTTATAAAAAGGACACATCATCAAAGATTGTACATATGGATCATATAACTCAAACAGAATAAAACTCGAAAATCAAAATATATAAGCTATTTATAGTTCATACATAATGTTCTGTAACCAAGACAAAATTGGTCATATGACCTAAAACTCAAAAAAATGCTAGGGGGCACCCTAGCCTAGTGGTGCTCATGATAGCACGTCACGGCCTGTGCAATCATGCGCAAGAGACGAGTCCATCGTCTGGGCACACCGGTAGTGTGTCGCTGCAGCTGTAAAGGTAACTCATCAATCCTCACATCGGGAATGCCGCGAGTAAGGCTCTCAACCTGCTCCTGCACAACTGTAAGGGTCTCAGTATCGTCAAGATCGCGAAGAATAGCTCTCCCAGCAGGCTCCACTGCCGGGGCAGCGACTGGCGGTCTCGGACGAACTGCTGGACGAACAGGACCAACATCTGCATGCACCCAAGAGTATGATTAAAAGTCTTGATAGAATAAAGCACAGCAACATTATGAATAAGAACAGTAAACAGTAATATGGTCAAGGAGTTTACCAATGGTGCCCCACTGTTCGCCATCCGGTAGCACCAAATCCGGATCACCTCGGAAATCCATACCCACATATGGATACTCGGAAAACGCCATCTCCTGGCGCTCGAACCACCTGAAGAAGGCCTCAGTAAAAGTAATCTGAGGTTGACCAACATGCCTAGACATGTGGTCGACCCACCTCTGCATGCGTGGCTCGGTCGGAGAAGGCAAATCGAGTATGATGTACTGAGGCTGCATCAGTGGGATTTTCTCCAAGGCGAAGGCAGTCAGAATAGAACCAAATCCAAAGTTCTTCAGCTTCCCGTCCTTTACCTTGGTCAATTGACTTTTCATCTGAACAAGTACTGCATCACACCAGTTGAATACTTTCGGTTGGAGACACTCCAAGGCATGCTGCATATAAGATCTGTTGGCAACATGTAGAGCTGCGCTACCGGCCATCCTACCAATGGTATACAAAATGGACCTGAGAGACCTGTCAGTAATCTCACGGATAACAATCTTGCCGTCTCTGCTCGGCTGAGAACCTTCCCTGCAATACTGGCGGACATAATCTCTGGTGGAATCAGTCCCCCGGGCCGTACCTGACAAGGAAATGGGGGCACCTCGTCTTGACAACCCAGTCAAGAAGTACATGTCCTCTATGGTCAAGGGGATGGACTTTCCTCTAATCTGGAATACTTGGTTAACAGGATCCCAAGCATCAAGCATATACTGCAGCAAAGAAATCTGTGCTCTCATGCTAGAGATACGGAAGAACTTCAGCAGGCCACAGTTCCGCAGCGCGTTCACCGTGACCGGGTCATGGAGGGCAATCATGTCCTCCTCTTCATGTTCTCGTTCTCGCCATGTAAGGGACATTTTGTTCAAAATTCCCTGCAAAGCAAACAAAGAGAAGGAGTAAGTTCCTGATTTTGATGAAAAACTGGCGAAAATTCATCAAAAAATGAGCTGAAAACTCAGTTTTCTGAGCCCAGCGCAGGCAGAGAGTATCCCTCCTGCGCTGAAGGTCAGGCTGCCTTAAGGCAGCTTGACATTCAGCGCAGGTTTCGAAAGGGGAACCTGCGCTGAAGTTAGGGCGCCCTGGCAAAACCCCTGGGGCTCAGAAACACTGAAAAACAGGCATAAAACTGGAAAATGAAACCATGAAAAGAAAGAGCTAGGGTTTAGCTCCTACCTGGTCCAGACGGCGCCGAAAATCGTCCGCAGAATCTCCCGGAATCAGCTGGTGAAAATCAAGGGGGAAGAGGCACCTCCAGAGCTCCAACAAACCAAATGCAAATGAAATGGTAAATGAGAGGTAAAAACACCTTTTAATGGCTTTTTACGTAGTTCAAAGTGAAATATTAGGGTTATAATCTCATTTTCATGCAAATATTATTCATTTCTAACAAAGTTTGTTGCAGCAATTGAAAATGCAGTACTATACTTGAAAAGAGAAAAGCTAGTAATGGTAAAAAATCAAAATTTGACCATATAATCGAGCAGTTTTACCGCGGAATTTATGCTCGTTAAAAAATAGAAAAGCGAGATCCGAGCAGTTTTAGCACATAGTTCATGCTCGTTAAAAAATAAACATAAGGTTGAGCATTCAAGCTCATTAAAAAATGAACATACCCCGGTAAATAACCATTGTGATCGTAAATTTATTAGCCATAAAAAGCCTTGGTCGTGTTTGCACCTGCCACCTCCATTTCATTTGGCCAATCGTTCACCTCCATATGATTGTTTACCCATTTTGAGGAACAGCTGCGAAGAGTGATTTCACCTAGCCATCCTTGTGACACTGCCGTGATTGGAAAATTCCAACCTGTACCTGGAATCTGCTGCTATCCCTGTTTATCACTCGTTCCTCAAAAGACGAGTCTTCTTTGAGCTCTTTTCATCTGACTCGTAAAATATGAAAAGTTTGCCGAGTTTTGGCCTTCCAGCTCGTTAAAATGACCGGAAGAGCTATCCCTCCTCTAGATTTTAATCTTTTTGGACCTGAGGGATTATTACACAAAAAGGTCGAGCGCTTGTTTTATTCGGCTCGTTAAAGTTATCGAAAACTCATCCCTTCTGTATTGTTTTATACTTTTTCGGACTTAAGGGATTAGATGACGAAAAAGGAATTTTGGAGTTAACTTTCTGTACCTTTTCAGACTCTCTAAAAATGAAAAGGACCGAGTTTTCCTTGTCGTTAGACTCGTTAAAATGATTAAATAGCGACAAACTTGTCTTTAGACGAGAACGAGTTTCCCTATCGCTAGGCTCGTTAAAACATAGCGATGGGCTTGCCCGAAGGGCAGTTATAGAACAAGCATATGTTATCCTCCTCAAGCTTGACAAAAATAAAGAGGTACTGGTCAAAATGACTGGGGAAAAATTGGGAGAACCTCAAAGCTTTAATGGTAGCAAGTCGCTCTTGAACATGACACTTTTCCTCCGTATCACATCGGGTTGGGTTGTTTCATTCACCGGTCTCATCACCATGGTCTTCGCCAAACCATCCACATTTGGGGTAATGCTACCGATCCATCGCATCAGTGTCGTTATATGTTCAAGAGATGTTGTTCAGAAAGAGTCAACCGTGTCCCATCCACTGCCATACATTATCCTTCATCCACCCATGATCGCCACCCTGAATCATATTTCACAGATTGTTTTCACCTCCACTAAAATCATTAGCTCCGTTCCGTGTCACTGATGTGGGATTCATTAAGGCCCTCCTTTGACGGATCGCTTCTTGTCGACTTCAGCTCATTATCCAAGAAGTTGATCTAGGAACACCCCCCCCAGTACTTTGAAGCTTGCATGCCTCAATGGCAAGTTTCTCACTTCCGGCGACAGGTATACATCAATGACCTTCGACCAGAAGATTTTGCGTGGTGTTCGACGCCAAGTCCTTTATTCACACCACGTGAATTGTACTGCAGTACCTTGAGGGTCATTATCATTATTGGTGATTCCTCTCGCGCTTGTTAACGGTTTACATTATTGACCGGTAATCAAGCGATGTCTTTCCATGTTCGACTTCAGCGCAATTCTCACATGGATCGACTTGTACTTAGAGTGAAGATCGAACGAGTTTGAAGAACCCGGATCTAGTTTCATCCATCCGGGCTGCGATATATATTCAGTAAATATAAAGACATTTGACATGTACATCATTGCAGCAGATGATCATCCTACTCAAAGGATGATAATTTCAGCAGAGAATTATCAGTCTACCATCAGACGATCGTCTGTTCTATGTACCAAAATGAATTTATAAAGCTGAGCATGGGAATGCCCGCCTCAGCTAGATCATGAAAGCAGAATGAAAAATAATGTATTGTATTGTATTTTATTACAGGTCACCTCTCAGCGATTGAATGAACTTCGGATCCTCCTGATAAAGCATTTCACCCGATAAACGACCTCATACTTTAGGGGGCAACTGTTATAGACATTTTTGTGCCTTACAGCATGAAGCATGAAATGTCAATAATCTAAGGGATCCAAAGTCCCTAAACATGTTGTTCCTACCCCTAGAGGAACAAGGTCAGCAAACCACAGCACTGAATATCAGTTCTCCACCTGAAAACACTAAAAAACAAGCTAATTCTGGATCATGTCAACTGCTCCACTGAGCATCTGCGCTGAATGTCAACTGCTCCACTGTGTACCTGCGCTGAATGTCAACTGCAAAGTAGGCTACCTGCGCTGGGCGAGTTTGGCCAAGTGGCACAATCATTCCTCAAGGTGTCAATGCCCAGGAAGCTTCCAAAATGACACTTGGATCAGAGAATTCGACTGGTGATGAGTAAGAGGGTCTAGATCTCCAAGTGGAAGCAAGAACCTCCAAGTGGACTCAAGAACTGAAGAATAACTGAAGTGGGAGAGGACACTAGTCAGCTTCATGCCAGCCTCAAGCTGACTCATCCTTTCTCCAAAACTCCTATATATAGAGCTCTCTCATGAGGTCTAGGGAGGCTGGAATCTTGTGAATGTAAGGAAGTGCTGTTGGTTTGAGTATAGAACTATTGGGTGATTTGCTTGAAGGAGGTGAAGAGGAGATTTCTTTCTGCTGGGAGGTGATGCTGGATTGGGCCTTTTATGGTTGTATCACTTCCTGAACTTTACTTCTTCCATTAATAAAGCATTTGAGGTTCTTCTATATGCATGTATCTCAATGGTGTATTGTTATGCTTGTATATTTGATTTATTCTAATCCTTGAATCATTTATGAATGTATGCTTCTTGTAGTTTCCCTCTCTTGCCATTTTGCAGGATCTTGGTGTAGCTGGGACAGTGAAGAGCAAGGAGCTGGGAGCAAGCAGCAAAGAGAGAAGATTGGATCAATCATTAGCGGAAGACAACGGTTAGTGGATCTCTTTCTCCCCTCTCTTACATCTCATAAAGAAGTAATCTCGAATAGCTTTGCTTTGATTGTTGCTGAGGTACTATCACCCTTAGAGTGGGATAGGGTCATTTCGTATTGGATACTTTTCCCAACAACACAAATATGCCATTGGATCATCCCTTATCATTGCATTATCCTATAGGGAGTCCCTCGATACCAAGATCCCAAGCCAACCTGAGCAATGTGGAGCACCTCTTGCTCCACTCACTATCCTGCCAGATGGGGGCGTTAGAACCCCTTTGCCTACTGCCAATAAGTAGAGCATCCTGACAATGTAAAACTCCTTTGAAATCCTCATGAAGCTACCCTGCCAAATAGTCCACCCCATGCACTATGATTGTGGGCCCCTAAAGATACAACTCAATCCCCATGCAAATGATGCCTCTCCTACATGAGCTCCTCCTGAAATCCTCTTGCTGGCCATCTTGCCATGTTGATGAAGTCTCCCATGCCATCAACGAATCACGGAAACCCGGTGGAAAATCTGGATGACCCTCTCCTGTAGAGACCAACTCACCCCTATGAGTAGCTGAATTGCTAAGTACTGTGATGCTAGGCCCCCTGCCCAACGTAGCAAGAAACCATCATGTTGAACCTGTGACACGCTGGTCATCACTAATTGTCTAACACGCTCGTACCATAACCTCCTCTCGCATAACTCTCGGCCATAATCTATGTGATCATCAAGGTTAGGCCCAACCTGCCAAAACACCTCAATAGTGCTAGCGCCTATTGCCTGTTGTGGCCACAACCACCACCCTATTAAAACATGCTCTGATAGCAAATTTTAATGGGTCCCCTAGAAGTTTGATCTTTCACTTCTCTGAATGATTTGTTTTTATCTCCGAGATTTTAACTTTGTGCCAAGTCAAATCTTCAATTCTTAATGGTCAAGACCCCCCTTGAATAAATCTCTGCTGCATGGTTCATTCATGACCCAGCCTAGCCCTTCATTCATTTCCTTCATCGGGACTTTTCAATCCCCATAAAACTTCATGGTTCTCTATGCTCACGCATATAACTAACCCCCACTCTGTATTATGGTTGTATTTGGATTCAACCCACAAAACCTTCTATCGCATCTTTATTCCCATTATAACACTTTATAATGGAAATGCTTCGCAAAACATGCATAGCATACCCTTTTTCGTTTATCGCAATCAACATTGACACACAACGCGTACCATGAGGCACTGGACCCGATGGCATTATTAACCATAATATATATATTTCAGGTCCGGATTCCATCGCATATCGCAATTGGTAGAGCCCAGGGCTTGTATATAAGGTTCACCGCGATCTGCCGGACCCACTGGGATCGTTAAACACAATATATATATATATATATATATATATATATATATATATATATATATATATATATATATATATATATATATATATATATATATATATTTCGGGTTCCCCTATCGCAATCGCAATCGGTAGAGTATATGGCATATACATAAAGCACGACGCGATGTGGCGGACCTGACGATAACTTTAAACCCTGGTGCATAATATTTCAAGTCCGACCTTATGGTCTGGCCATAGGTTTTCCTGTGTTTTCCTTGTGTTTTCAATAAAGTGTTCTGGTCCGGGTTTTCAAAGGAAAGTCTTATACGACGGACTCGAGGGGGTTATGAATCACAGCACACATATATTTCAGGTCCGGCCAATCGCAAGTCGCAATTGGTAGAGCCTAAAGCTTAAACATAAGGCATTATGCAATTAACGGACCTGACGATAATTATATGCCCGGGTATATATTATTTGAAGTCCGACCTTATGGCTCAGCCACGGGTTTTCCCGTGTTTTCCTGTGTATTGCGATAAAAGGCTGTGGTCCGAGTTTTCAAGGGAAAATCCCGTAAAGTGAATGGTCCGCTTTTGAAGCATTGATTAAGCAATCCTTGAGTAAAAATGAATATTATGGGCAAAGGAAATACATGTCATAGCAGGTTCGGTGGGTTGATAATCATAGTTGCTCTGCGTTGTAAGATTAAATAGAAATTGTGGCTGAATGCAAGGTTTGTTTGTGAGCATGTTTGTCATATTTCTCATATGAATTATTTTTGTAGGCGAGTTCGAGTGGACCCAGTAGCGGATAAAGGTGAATTATATCAAGATGACACCTCTGCACCACCGGTGTCGATATTGCAAAGGCATATTCTGCAGAAAGGGATATGAACCGCCATAGTGCATAATGGGGGCACGCTCCATGTCAAGAGGAAGCATAGCGTTGATACATCAGTCATGCCAGATGGGGAATGATGAGCATGACATCTTCAATTTCATTCAAGAAATGATAGGGAATAACGCCTGCTCAATATAGGTGCGAAGGGATGACACGTAGTCATTCTCTTTTAATCAACATCCATTCATTTCCCCAGAAAAGGAAGCATCGCAGCAGATATGCCTTCTACGTGTCAGCAGTGACATCGACTGTTCTACGTTTGTGTATTCTGATTTGTATATTGAAAAGAACAGGGGGGAGGCGAAAAGTGAAGGGAAGACCGAGAGTCATTTCCAGCTGCATAAGTATTACCTCCGGATAGGAGAAGAGGACTTTTTTTTGGGCAGAACAACTTTTGATTTATTGTGAATAAAGAAGACTGTTTGGGTCAAGGAGCCTTTTATTTCAGATTTATTTTTCTTTGCTTTCATGTGTTTAGAATCAGAGTGTTGTTGCTGGCATAAAGATAAATGTGTTTTGCTTTGTGCATATTGATAACATACAGTTCATGGTTATCCCTGGTTATTCGAATATAATTCAGTAGCATAGTTAATTCATGAAAGGTTGCTAATTCAGAACTTTTTTAAACATCAGTTGCAAGTGTTATTTGTATGGAAAGGAATGTGTATTTCTGTATAAGTAATTGGATTGTAATTAGGATTTAATACAACCTCGTTCTTATGTGAACTAGTAATTGATTCATTTGGACTTGGAATCTAATATGATGTTTAACCTCGTTTTGTATGCACCTGCAGGATAGATTAGGATAGTTAGGACTAGCTTAAGTAGTGAGAAGTAGTGTAGATAGGATTTGATACATATAGGTTAGCTATTTCTTTTGTTGATTTAATTGAAGTCTTCCTCCAGGAAGCAATCTCTCAACACCTTTAACAGTTTACAGGATCCTTTAAAACTCATTGGAGCTAGCCACTCCAAATGAAAGCAGATCTAATTGGGGTCTGTGATCGAGTTAGTTCCCCTTGTTGGTATAGCGAAAATTCGCCATGTCAACAAATTGGTGCTAGAAGGAGGGCCTGAACCGCTGTCCACAGCTTTTCATGATCTCATCTATAAATGTCGCGCATGGATTCGAAAAGATTAATGCATGGATTGTAAAGGTCTAAAAGATCCCTCCTTCCATTTGGAAAAGCCTCATTTTGAAGAAGCAAAGGAAGGAGATCTAAGTCCCGTGTTTGGGTCACCCACGAAAGAGAGACTGTGGGAGTACCCTGTCACTTAGGAACAACCAGTCAGAATACTTACTCGTGCTTACGCTCGGTCCCTATCATAGCTCCCTATCTTTTAGTCTTTACCTCCGATAGCAAAAATAAAGCCAAGGATCCATCACATAAACGAAGAGACATCTGCCGCCCCTTCCCTTGAAGATATTGTGCTAGATTCTTTGCAAAGTATCAACTCTCCTTGGGAAGAAATTCCTGAGGATCCCCCTTCTAAAGGCAATCCCTGGCCTGATTTGGAAAATCCTAACGAAGAACACCCAGGGGAAACCTTCAACCAGAACCTCCATATCCATAATATGGCTAACATTCCCCCTCCAGGTGGGAATCCACCTCTACCGCCTCCTCTGGGTGGGAATCAACCCCCACCTCCTCCAGGAGCACTCCCTCCCTAGCTTGCACAGGATGCCGTAGTGGTACCTGGGCAACAACATCCCTTACCCAAGAACGCAGAAAGAGTATTGCCTAAATTCGACCCTGAGCGGGGAGACACTGCTGATAACCATATTCACTCTTTCTTCCTAGCCGTGCACATGATGGGGGTAGTCGATGAGGATGTGGTATGTCGCTTGTTCCCTTTCACATTGATTGGTACAGCTTCCACATGGTACTTCAGCTTGAGAATAGGATCAATCACCTCTTGGGGTGCCTTTTAGCAGGCCTTCTTAGACAAGTTTCGTGATGACAAAACATCCGCGGCCTTAGTTTTAGAACTATCCCGTTTAAAAATGGAAGCCAAAGAAAAGGTCAAGGATTTCAACATCCAATTCAACACTTTGTTCAATAGAATCCCGGCTAACGCTAGACCTACTGATGAGGTGCTCATGGAATTTTACATCACTGCTCTCCCTGTCCCTACTGTGATGTGGGTTAAGAGAAGTAACGCACAAACCTTACAAGGTGATATCGACGAAGCAATAAAAGTCAAGAATGAAATGATCAGTCTCACAACATGTCATCATACGACCGAAGGAAAGAAAGCCTCTCAATCATCCAAGAAGAATAATGGGAGTGATAACAAAGCGGCTGAGGGCAAAGAAAGGGACACCACAGATGTGGAAGGTTTGCATCGGATCATTAAGAAATTGACAAACACAGTCATCGATATGAAAAGGAATTCTGGAGAGAGTGGAGGAGAGTATAACAATAGAAAACCCTTCAAACCTTTCTATCGTAAGAAGACAGAAGGTGGTCATGGTCAACTTGCGTTGCCTGCTCCGCCCAATGAAGGGAATCTAAATATGGAAGAGCTGGCTCTTATCGGATCAATCCTTAACAAAGAAGAACCTATAGTGGAGCTAGAGCCAAAAAAAGAAAATGAGGAAGAATACCAAGTAGAAGAGCCCTTGGATGAAGAATCTCAAATCAATGTACTCTGGGATTTCTATATAAATGAGAATGATGACGACGAAGAAGATAGCACGATAGAAATCCACACTAATGAAATCCACGCACGAAGTAAAGGGTCACTTGTGGGCGTGATGAAGCCTGTAGACCAGACAAAGAAAGATGTTCGCCCTCTGAAGGCATCCGCTCCCAAAGTTCTTGTTGAGAAGGGTAGAACTAGTGGTGAGTCCAAGAATACTCTAGTTGCAAAGTATCTAGAGAAAGAGAATACATCTCCGACTGTAAAGAAGGCGGCTCAAAATGGTAAACTCCCACCTAAGAATGGAAAAACCGGTATATTTACTCTGCCCTACCCTGTTTATAACATTGATTACAATATTGTGGATGATCTTAAGAAATATAGGGCTAATATCACATACTTCGATTTGCTAAAATTAATGTAGCAAAGAGATCTGCTCTTGAAAGCTATGAATGAGTGGAATTGCAAAACTCCCACCATCCCGAGCAGCCAAACCAAGAAGTTGGTGTCCAGACTTGTTAGTACCTCCAGTACAGCCCAAACACCATCAGCTATGGAAGCCACTCTGTCAAAAATGAATCGAACCCCCAAGATGTCAGTGCGGCCATGATAGGAAGGAAATAAAAATCCATAACTCCACCTTTCCTTATCACATTTGAAATATTCAACATGAACGTACACAATTGGCTGGTAGATTTTGGTTCCTTGTCCACTGTTATGCCTTATGCTGTTGCTAAAAGACTTCATGCGATACCCGAGAAAATTGGAACTCGAATTATGAAATTGGACAGAACGAATGTGAAAGTAATTGGGGAATTGAAAGATGTGTTGATTCGGATGGCTACCAAACCACAATACTCACAAGTCATGGACATAGTGGTAGTCGACATACCCAACACTTATGGAATGCTGCTTAGTAGGGACTGGTCACCAAAACTGAATGGATATTTCTCAACTGATTGGTCCCATCTCTTGCTGCCTCAGAAGGGGAAGGGTGATATGCTGAGAGTTGATCAAGAAAGATACATGAAGTATGTGGTGATGGAATTAAACGGCCCCAATGAACCTGTAATGTTTACCAACTCTATCCTTGGGAATTATAGTTTCAATGTTTGTGCCACAGAAACTTGTTTTGGAGAATTCCATGCAGAAACAATTGAAGAAACTGCAATAAACACACAGTTGGAAGCTCTCCCCTGTAGTCCAACTGATGAACCACCCTGTAATATAGTAGATGATAGAACTAATTTCATAGGAAGCAATTCAATTGATGTAACATTAGACTCTATATTTTGGACACTCTATTTTGATGGCTCTAACTGCCTTGAAGGTGCAGGTGTTGGGAGCATTCTCATTGATCCGCAAGGGAACCAACATCTGATGGCGGTCGGTTGGAGTTCACGTGCACCAACAACATGACAGAATATGAAGGCTTGCTGCAGGGCCTGAAAAGGGCCATTGATATGAAGGTAAAAAATCTTAAAGTTTTTGGTGACTCACAGATAATTGTGGACCAGGTAAGGAAAAGGATACACTACAATTCACCACACCTGGTAAGATACCAACATGAGGTATGGAGCTTAATTGACAGTTTTGATTCTTTTAATATCACATACATACCTCGAGGGCAAAACCAAGATGCCAATCTGATGGCTGGTATGGCTGCAAAACGTTTGCCTGATTTTAGATTAAAGAAGAATAAATGTTATGTTGAGTTGATTTTCAGACCATCCGTGCCTGATAACTGATGAGCCCCAAAAATGGATAATTATTTGGGCTCATTCAACCTCCTAATTCGACTTAATCCACCATTATCATTAGTTTATTGCATGTTTTTAATTATATTTATGCTAATAGAGTGAATTGGGTTAGTCATTATGCCAACAAGTCTAATGGGTGCTTTGTGTAGCCTTTTTGGTCAATTTGGAGACAAAGTTGAAGGTTTTAATGAGCACTTGGCAGCCAAATTCGTGGGAGAACAAGGGGGAGGATTTGTAGGAAGGTGTCCCCTTCATTTATGGGCCCTTACCTTGAATTCTCCACCATCAGCTCGGAGTTCAAAGGCCACCGAATCAATTAACACAAGGGCAGCCAAGCAAGTCAAGTAGGACTGTTGTTAACTACAAGTTTTGGGCAGCCGAGTCCCTAAAGTTTAGGAGGACTGTTGGGGTCCTCAATTTGTATAAATAAGAAGGCTTAGGGCCTCATTTTGGTTAGCTGGTAGTTAGCCAATGGTTAGTCATTTTGTAGGCAGAAGTTAGCTAGTTTGTATTTCGATTTTGAGGCAATAGATTAGCTTTGCTTTCAGCTCATTTTCAAGTTCTCCTTGTGGACAGTTTTGATGTAACTCTTCTTTTCTTGCTCAATAAAGATGAATCCAGCTTTGCACCAGCTCTAAATCTCTCTTAGGAGGCTGTAGCTCTTGGGGTTGGGCCCATCTCAAGTGCCCAGTACCTCCTTTGTTTATATTTATGTGTTTTTGCTGCATTCTTAGAATAAAATCTGCTATTTAGATTTAAATATTGTGTTGTTATTTAGGTTGCTTTCGATGATTAAAAAGGTTCTTCATGTTCAAATTTACTTGATAGGTTAATCACATGGAATATATTCAGAAAAAGGCTATCAAGTACTTTGGATCTCACCTCCCCTTCAGTGGAATCATGAGCTGGGACCAATGTAACCTGGCTGCCCACAAAAACACATTCTTTGCTTCACCATGCAATTATTAGTGTTCGAATCTCATTTGTAGAACTTGATATTAGTTTTGGATGCATGTTTAGGTTTATTATTGCTTAGTTGAATAGTTGTTTCACATGGTTTCCTTGCAAATAAACTTCTGTTCATTTCCTTTTGCTGTTAGGTCAGATTAGAGTGAAGTAACTAGGTCATAGGTTTTATAAGTGTTTGTTTCTTTAGTTTGAAAAACCACTTGCAGAGTACCTGTTATCCTTCCTTACCTGCCCATACTCCATCCAACCTACCTGCTTCACCCTTCACTTAGAACCCTTACCTTACATTTGCCTCATCCGCTTACTTTGCCATGATTCTCATATTCTTGTGCAACATCGTTTCATCTCTCCCTTGAACAAATCGAAGCATCCTCGCCATTCCTTAGCTCCATCCACCAGTTCCTGGGCCACTTCAGACCCCTATCCTACCTCCATATCCATTCATGCATCTACCCTCACTCACCCATCCTTCAAAATCCAATTTTTAAACATCCTGTAGAAAATCGCAGAACATCCTGTAGAAATTTCAGAACATCCTGTAGAACCCCTGCAGACTTCCTGTAGAAGCTCATAAATGCGGTTTCTTGGCAGCCAAACTTTGTGAAACTCTCTAGAAGGGTGTTAGGGACCCCTTAGGCCCTCTCCGAACCTTCCCTACCTCTTCCAAGCATTTCTCCTCCTTGATCCACCTCTGCACAGTAAAAAATAGTTAGAAGCACATGCATGATAATTCCAACAACTTAATAAAAAATACAAAAAGATGTTTTCTTCAGATAGTGATAACTTAGACACATGAATTTTACCTTCATAGAAGTAATGGCATCTCTTTTAGTAGTTTGCATGCTCTCCTTTGTGTCAATAGGACTAGCTGGTAGAATTAGGGTTTGCTAGGGTTTGTGTTTCTTTTTGGCTTTCAGTTTCTTTTCGCAATTAGATTAGCTTCCTTCGAGTTAGCTTTCATCCATCAATTAAAAAGCTTCTTCTAATAGCTCATAGAAGTTGGATTAAGCTCCTACTGGACTTGTGCCAGCTGACCAAGTGACAGCTGCGGAAAGAGCTAGTACTTGTGCATACAACACCGTCGCTTCCAAGTTTGTTACGAACTACCGGGTTGATAAAATTAAAGAAGGGAGTTCTAGGAGTTGCAGCATTATTGCTGCAATACTGGGGCCCACCAATAACATCTCAAATTGGTAGGTGTTCGAAGATGACGAGCAAATCCTTGAGTTCTTGCACTGCGAAGAGACATTCAAGAATGTAGTCATTGATGAAAAAGAGCATGACAGGCTTATGAACAAGAGGGAAGATGAGGAAAAGATCATCCCAATATGATTCCCAAGTCAATTGTCAAGATGGAGCACTTGTATGACCTGCATGATAAATTCAAGAAGCTGACTAACTACAAAACTCATAGCTCATCCATGAAGTATGAATCAGTCAACCTTGGAACCAAAGAAGACCCAAAAAATGTCAATTTGGGCTTGGGGTGCTCTCCACAAGAGAAGGCTGCATTTGTTAAGCTGTTTAAAGAGTAAAAGGACGTCTTTGCATGGACATATAGAGACTTAAAAACCTTTGATACCAGTGTTATGCAACATGTAATTCCTTTGGAAAAGGAGGCTAAACCCTACCAACAAAAGCTTCGCAAGATGCACCCAAGCCTAGAACCAAAGAATTAAACAAAATGCTAGATGCTAAGATCATTTTTCCGGTTAGACACACCCGCTGGGTAGCCAATCTTGTGCCAGTAAGAAAGAAGAATGGAGACATCAGGCTGTGTATCGATTTCAGAAACCTGAACAAAGCATCGCAAAAGGATAACTATCCTGTCCCTTCTATGGAACACATTCTTCAATGCATTTCTGGGTCTGAAATGTTGTCCCTATTAGATGGGTTTTCAGGATATAATCAAGTGTTGGTATCTAATGAATATCAGCTTAAGACAACCTTCAACACTAAATGGGGCACTTACGCATATCGCAAAATGCCGTTTGGACTTATTAATGCGGGCGCCACATTTCAGAGAGCTATGGACATAGCTTTTCGAGGGTTGATTAATAGATCAGTAGTGGTTTACATGGATGACATCACTATGTATTCATATCACAAAAGGGATCATATTTATCACCTGAAATAGATTTTCGAAAGATGCTGAAGATACAGAATATCGTTGAATCCCAAGAAGAGTGTCTTCGCAGTTACAGAAGGGAAACTACTGGGTCATATCCTTTCTAAAGAAGGGATTGTTATTGATCCTAAAAGAATAGAGACCATCATGAGAATACAACCCCCTGAAAATAATAGGGCAATGCAATATTTCTTCGGGAAGATCAATTTTGTTAGGAAATTTGTCTCAGGTTTCACCGAAATAGTGCGTCCCATGTAGCTAATGATGAAGAAACATGTTGTGTATAAGTGGAGCGATGAAGCTAAGAAATCGTTTCAACGAATTAATGAGGCCATCACAGAAGCTCCTGCGTTGGTCAGCCTCGATTTCAACAAGGAATTCTTCTTGTACACTTTTGCTTTTGATGTTTCATATGCCGCAATCCTCACTCAAAAAAATGATGATGGCAACGAAGTCCCTATTTCTTATATGAGCTCTAATCTCCAGGGAGAAAAACTGAACTACCCAGATGTGGAGAAACAAGGCTTTGCGGTTTTTAAAGCCATAAAACATTTCCGCCCTTATTTATTAAAGGCCAGGACTAAAGTAATCGTTCCCCATCCTACTATAAGAGCCCTCTTCGTGCAAAAAGAAATGGGTGAACAGAGAGGGAATTGGATAATCGCACTTCAAGAATTCGACCTTGAGATTAAGCCAACAAAGATAGTTCGAGGGCAGGTATTGTGCAAGCTGGTAGAAGAAGCCTTGGTAGATAAAGAAGGGGCATCCGAAGAACCATAAGCGTAGAGCATGCAAAATGAACAAGTAGAACTTAGGGAGGAGCCCCTATGGATTAATGAGATGTTGATGTGTGAGCGAAATGTTGGAAGCCCTTTTGGATCCTGAGTCGTGGTATTAAGAGATACACTTTTATCTCACGCGGGGGTCATGTCTTGAACACATGGATGCATCACAACGAAGAGTGCTCAGATTGAAATCTAATCAGTATCACTTGGCCAA
Source organism: Pinus tabuliformis (assembly GCA_031772625.1). Taxonomy (NCBI): domain Eukaryota; kingdom Viridiplantae; phylum Streptophyta; class Pinopsida; order Pinales; family Pinaceae; genus Pinus; species Pinus tabuliformis. Next base: position 1,523,073,182 of record CM062804.1, on the reverse strand, counting down.
TGACACATTATACAGAAAAAATTATGATGGAAACCAACTAAGGTGTTTGGAAAAGGGTGATGTTGATCATGTCTTGAAAGAAATGCACGATGGCCCAGTAGGTGGTCACTATGGCGGAGAGACCACGACTCACAAAATATTAAGAGTTGGATATTATTGGCCCACGGTGTTCAGAGACTCGCATGCCTATGCTCGGAAATGCAAGGTATGTCAAACTGCCGCAGGACGAGAAATAAAGTCAGCCGTTCCCCTCAAGCCCGTTATGATTTATTGCCCGTTCCAGTAATGGGGCCTAGATGTCATAGGTGAGATCACTCCGAACTCTTCACAATAGCATAAGTATATACTCACAACGACTGACTACTTCACCATATGGACCGAAGCCATCCCGCTTCAGAAGGTAAACGAAGACGAGGTAATATCATTTATTGAGAAATTCATTATCAATAGGTTTGGCATCCTTGACGCTCTCATATTTGACAATGATTCTTACTTTTCATCACTGAAAGTGACTGAATTTGATATTGATAAATCAATTCACATAAGTTATGCATCAAACTATTACCCCCAGGGAAATGGAATTGTAGAGTCCTCAAATCAAAACCTCATCTGCATAATCCGTAAATTTGTCTCCAACAACCAGAGGAATTGGCACAATGCTCTAACAAACGCCCTTTGCGCCGATAGGGTCACCCCAAAAGTGGCCTTAGGAAACTCCCCATACTTCCTCATCTATGGACAGGAAGCCATCTTGCCTCCCAACGTTACCCTTCCCTCTTTACAGCTCTCCCAAGCCTCAAGAGGAACCCCTTCAGCCTTACTTCAAGAAAGGATCAACCAATTAGTAAGGTTGGAGGAATTGAGAGATAAAGCCAGAAATAAATTTAGAAATCACCAAATGATTGTGAAGAGATGGTTTGATCACCATCTGGCAGGAGATAAATATTACCAAGTAGGAGAGCTAGTCCTGAAATGGGACAAGTTGAATGAGCCAAAAGGTAAACACACGAAATTCCAACACTTATGGCTGGGCCCGTTTCAAGTTGAAGAAAAAATTGGTCAGGGAACTTATAGATTGAAAACTTTACAGAGAGAAACTGAAAAACTCCTTGTTAATGGCCAACATCTCAAGAGATACTTCCAGTAGCCACCACATGGTGGTTACTTCCTGAGTAGGTTAGAATTCATTTTATTTTTCTGTTAGCTTAGTTATATTTCCGTCCCTTCCATTTTGTTGTTTCCGCAAAGTTTATTTTCCTTCTGTTTTCAATTTTAGTCCTTTTCAGCTAACTGATTTCGGTCCTCCAGTCTCGTTTTCACCTTTTCAAATCTCTTCAGATTTCCCTCATTCACTGCCTTTAGCTTTTGCACCCCTCATTAACTTGCTGATGAGTCTGCTGATCCTAAATCCATTGGTACCTTGCAAATCAAACAAACTTTCAATGAGCCTACGAGAACTTGAAAATCAACTGTGGAGTTCAAGTTGAAGCCACTCATTAGCATCTGTTGGGAACTGGGTAAGATCTGTTGATATTTTGCATGCCTAGAGCATGTAGAGGCATCTTTATAAAACAAAAATGTGTAACCATAGCTGGGCTGGCATGGCGGAATGCTGCATTTTTAAATAAATCCCGCTCAGACCTAGCCTATACTTGCCTGTAAGGTTTGCAGTTATTCTCCATTGGTCCCATCCACCACAGTAAGTTTTCTAATACTTGTTATCTACAAGTAAACCTCCTTTCATGGGCTAAGCTCACTGTGATATACCCTGTGGCAAATCCAATTGTGCTATGGTCCTTGTGCCTAAAACTGGAAAGATTTATTTAAAAGAAAATGAAATGTCAGGTCCTTGTGCCAATCTGGAAGGACAGGTTATTTGGGAAGCCGGTTAGAGTAGGGACTGTTGCTGGGCTCAGAGTACCAGTTGACACAACAAGCCTAACCTTGCTTAAGCTGTTTAAAAATATGGCATGATCCATGAATGCAGCCCATTCAATCATACAAAAATAAAGCACTGAAATTCTTACATAAAGTGCAGATAAACATATCTACATCAAGTTTGATGAGCGATAAAGAGCTGAGGTACACACCTAAACAGGTATTGACAGAACAGTGATGACCCTGAAAGGATTTTTGAAAGTAGAAAATAGGTAAAAGAGGATCAATAAATCCAATATTGGAGAATGCCTGTCAAAACCCTATCAGTAAGAAGAAGCTATTTGTCTTTATCCCGCCTGAAGCAATTAATTTTGAATTGGAACCCATGCCTGTCCATTTGTATAGTTTGTATTTCAAGTTTTTCTTAACACTCTGATGTTCTATTGATCCAAGGTTTATTTGGAAATAGAGATAATTGGTTCGCCCATCTGTTCGCCATTTGTTGTGGCCACAACCACCACCCTATTAAAACATGCTCTGATAGCAAATTTGAATGGGTCCCCTAGAAGTTTGATCTTTCACTTCTCCGAATGATCTGTTTTTATCTCCAGGATTTTAACTCTGTGCCGAGTCAAATCTTCAATTCTTAATGGTCAAGACCCCCCTTGAATAAATCTCTGCTGCATGGTTCATTCATGACCCAGCCTAGCCCTTCATTCATTTCCTTCATCGGGACTTTTCAATCCCCATAAACCTTCATGGTGCTCTATGCTCACGCATATAACTAACCCCCACTCTCTATTATGGTTGTATTTGGATTCAACCCACAAAACCTTCTATCGCATCTTTATTCCCATTATAACTCTTTATAATGGAAATGCTTCGCAAAACATGCATAACATACCCTTTTTTGCGTATTGCAATCAAAATTGACACACAACGCGTACCATGAGGCACCGGACTCGACGACATTATTAACCATAATATATATATTTCGAGTCTGGAGCCCTTCGCATATCGCAATCGGTGGAGCCCAGGGCTTGTAATAAGGCGCACTGCGATTTGCCGGATCCGCCGGGATCATTAAACATAATATATATATTTCGGGTCTGCTTTCCCCTATCGTAATCACAATTGGCAGAGTCCATGGCATATACATAAAGCACGATGTGATGTGGCGGACCCGATGATAACTTTAAACCCAAGTGCATAATATTTCAAGTCTGGCCTTATGGTCTAGCCACAGGTTTTCCCATGTTTTCCCTGTGTTTTCAATAAAGTGTTCTAGTCCAGGTTTTCAAAGGAAAGTCTTATATAGCGGGGCCAAGGGGATTATGAACCGTGACACATATATATTTCGGGTCCGACCAATCGCAAGTCGCAATTGGCAGAGCCCAAAGCTTAAACATAAGGCGCTATGCGATTAACGGACCCAACGATAATTATACGCCTGGGTATATATTATTTGAAGTTCGGCCTTATGGCTCGACCATGGATTTTTCCCGTGTTTTCCTGTGTATTGCAATAAAAGGCTGTGGTCCGGGTTTTCAAGGGAAAATCCCATAAAGTGAATGGTCCACTTTTGAAGCATTGATTAAGCAATCCTTGAGTAAAAAAGAATATTATGGGCAAAGGAATACATGCCACAGTAGGTTCGATGGGTTGATAATCATAGTTGCCCCGCGTTGTAAGATTAAATAGGAATTGTGGCTGAATGTAAGGTTTGTTTGTGAGCATGTTTGTCATATTTCTCATATGAATTATTTCTGCAGGCGAGTTCGAGTGGACCCGGTAGCGGATAAAGGCAAATTATATCAAGATGACACCTCTGCACCACTGGTGTCGATATTGCAAAGGCATATTCTGCAGAAAGGGATATGAACAACCATAGTGCATAATGGAGGCACGCTCCATGTCAAGAGGAAGCACAACGCCAATACATCAATCATGCCAGATGGGGAATGATGAGTGCGATGTCTTCAGTTTCCTTCAGGAAATGATAGGGAATAACGTCAGCTCAATACAGGTGTGAAGGGATGACACACAGTTATTCTTTTTAATCAACGTCCATTCATTTCCCCAGAAAAGGAAGCATCACAACATATATTCCTTCTACGTGTCAGCAGTGACACCGACTGTTCTACGTCTGTGTATTTTGATTTGTATATTGAAAAGAATAGGGGGGAGGTGAAAAGTGAAGGAAGATCGAGAGTCATTTCTAGCTGCATAAGTATTACCTCCGGATAAGAGAAGAGGACTTTTTTTTGGGCAGAACAACTTTTGATTTATTGTGAATAAAGAAGACTGTTAGGGTCAAGAAGGAGCCTTTTGTTTCAGATTTATTTTTCTCTTCTTTCATGTGTTTAGAATCAGAGTGTTGTTGCTGGCATAAAGATAAATGTGTTTTGCTTTGTGCATATTGATAACATACAGTTCATGGTTATTCCTAGTTATTCGAATATAATTTAGTAGCATGGTTAATTCATGAAAGGTTGTTGACTCGGAACTTTGTGTTATTTGCATGGAAAGGAATGTGTATTCCTGTATAAGTAATTGGATTGGAATTAGGATTTAATGCAACCTCGTTCTTATGTGAACCAGTAATTGATTCATTTGGACTTGGAATCTATATATGACGTTTAACCTCTTTTTGTATGCTCCTGCAGGATAGATTAAGATAGTTAGGACTAGCTTAAGTAGTGTAGATAGGATTTGATATGTATAGATTAGTTGTTTCTTTTGTTGATTTAATTGAAGTCTTCCTCCATGAAACAATCTCTCAACACCTTTAACAGTTTATGGGATCCTTTAAAACCCATTGGACCTAGCCACTCCAAACGAAAATAGATCTAATTGGGGTCTGTGATCGGGTTAGTTCCCCTTGTTGGTATAGCGAAAATTCACCATGTCAACATTGCCCTATGGCTAACCCCAATCATGAGCAACAATATGCCTCGTCTTGTGGTGGGGGATTCAATGATCCCCCATGTGTCTACGTGTGAATGAATCAGTTCGCCTGTTATCCTGAACATGCTCACTGAGGAGTGGAGTATCCCACCAATCCACTAGATCCCTGGATCCCATAACCATACTGGAGGTCCATAACCCCCAATCCTCCCTGTCTATTGTTGTGATATGATACTAGTTGTTGGGACCCCTCTATACCCTGTCTCTACCTAATGTAGGTATCCTATAGGTAGGAACCGAGCATCAAGAACCTGTGCTGCAAATATCCAGCTGCTTTGTGCCTGCCAAATCACACAACGAAATTTGTTATCCCAGCTCCTGATGATGTGCTCGGGTATTTCCGGAAGCCTAGGCATCATCCTACTAACAAGGACTATCGTCCTCTGTACCTCATGGTCACCTAACGACTTGATTTGTCCAGCTGAAAAAGCACCATGTAACTCCCTCTCAGTCACCTCCCCAAGTGTGAGCCTAGGGGTAGAACATATGCTACCTTGACAATCAACCATGCCATTCCTAAGCCTATAACTGTCAACTCGTGCACCTACCAAGTGTCTCAACTGGAGAGTATCCTCTTAGACCATGACACATAGTGTCGCATCCAACTGCCTAGGGTGAGCCTCCCATGCCCTGTTAACTGAATGGATAGTGTCAAAGGGCAACAACCAAACCCTTTGTGACTGTAAGCAACACTGGAGGATTATGGGTGGGTATGTCCCAAAGAGTATGATCAAGAGTCTGCCAGAATGCTCAAGAGTAATCCTATGGACAATCCCCTCTCTGTCTCAGATCTGCTGATAACCCCCTCGAAGCCCTATCTCCACTAAACATGGTTTCCCCAGATGCTCAATAGTCTCCTCATCGAGCCTATGTGGCTTGCATCCAATGGTACACATGATGCCCCTATCCATAAGTCTCATGGGAGATAACGCTCCAAGTGCCCGCTGTGCCGCATCATCTCCCACTGCATACCACCCAGTATCGCCGCACTTGACGACATACCACTGTATGCCACAACCTATCTTGATACTCCATTGGATACTCTCGACTACAACTATACCATCTTGTATCGTCCTGTGTCCCACTTGTGTCACTACACCTGTCACTCCTCACATTTACTCAATGCGATGTGAGGCACTCCCACTCCACAATGCAGTCCAACATTCTATGACACACCCCCATGTGTCTCCATGTCCATCTGCAAACCACTGCTCCACACTAGATGCTCCTACCCATCCCTGGATGTGATGGCCTAAAGTTGTGTCCATATGCATCATCCCACACCCGACCTGTATCATCACCTCCATCGTTGCATCACCATGCTCTTCGATGAGGGGACCTCCCCTCTAAATCCTCCCTAAGGGATCCGAGAAGTGAATCTCCCTATGTGTCAGTAGTGATACCACCACTGCTCTGCTCCTCTGCGTCCTTCGTGCCCCACACAAAAGTGAAGAGTCCCCAAACCCATCGAACGGACTCTCTAGTGGCCTACTAATGCCACCTCCTTCGACAAACTCCCCCCAGAGTATGCTGATCACCTCGTGATCCCTGGTACAGATGTCATACCAAGATAAATAAAGGTGTCTATCCATAAACTGGTTGGCCACTAGTGCTGATCGAGACTCCCATAACGAATGTGCATGCTCAACTACTAGGTCAAATGTACCATCCAAATCATAGTCAACCGACACACCTGGGAAATGATAAGTAGTCCCACCCAAATCCCAATGCTAGTATGGGCTTCTGGCATCCCCAGGGCCTGGAAGCTCCTCCTGAGCTAAACCCGGGTCCACCACCATCTCCATAGCTTACTCCATATGGTAGCAACCCAAAATCTCTCGCCATCCAACCCCAAGAGAGGGATCGAATGCACAAACTCCAACACATAGAACGAGCCTGACATGCAGATGTTTCATCTTGTGCATCTTTGATCGTCTCATCCCACTACCCAGGTCAACACATGAGATCTGACTAGGTAGCTCTGTGTCTCTCTCTCCAATGGGAAAAGGTGACCCAACAATGTTGCTAACTTGGTCATCCCCTCTGGTATGTCTAGACAACTCTGCCTCTCTCAATATGATGCGTAAGGATGGGTTAATAATGCTGTAGATCCTATCAGTGTGCCTCTAAAGCAAACTGTGTTAAAATCCCAATTTGTGGTCTCTATGTTGCCCCTCATCACTGGCTAGCCCAAAGGATGGTTGCACATCCTCCTCCATCATGGTCTCGACATGAGCCTCCAACTGCTCCTCCCTAGACAACCCAACATGTAATAAATTCTCATCAGTCAGTTGTAGGTGACTGTTGTCTGAAAACTCTCTCATATATCTGGATGCCTCCATACCTATTGGCTTCTCATCAACAATGGGGATGTTTTCCGACACCTCATCAACCCGTGGTGTGTTACTATCACCTGAGATCTCAAACACAAACCTGGATACCTTATCAATGGATACCTCAACAACGGATGGCATCTCATTAACGGGTGTATGCTCAACTATCTCCTTGCCAACCATGGTCCCTTGAACTACTCTCTTGTCTTCTTCCTTAATCCTCGTCATCATCCCAACAAAATCCCACTAAATCTCCATTGGTTTGTGCATGCCTCTTATTTCACAAAACTCCCAAAAAGAGAGGGACACCTGAATGCCATGACCTAGTGATTGGTATGCCCTCCAGTTTTCTCCCAATAACTCCACATCAGTTGCAATCGTGTCCAAATTCCAAATTGTGAATGAATCAACTTCTCCCCCACATCAATCATAATTTGTTGCAGCCTAATCACCTCCTTCAAGGTCACTGCCATGTTTTTTGATTCTAACCTTTCTTTAGGTCCTATGATTTATTAGTTTTTATTTTGGTCTTGTCATAACACAAAGGGTTTCCCACATGCTGAGCCAATATTATGGCTCTGATGCCACTATAATGTTCCAAACTTAAATGAACAGTGACATGCAAAATAAAATCAATTTGTGACACTAGAAATAAAAACAATCAGCAAATGCTTGTTAAAACTCCATAAGTGAAAATCAACTGAGCCATTTTATTAATCAATGGAGCAAGTACAATAGTATGGATGAATGCACCTGGGCTTGCCTCAATGGCAGGCATGGAAAAATCTAGGTGATGAGATAATGATATCAAGCACTGGAAAATGTCTGCTCCTCTAATGCTCTGCGCTGCCCATAAAACTACATTGCTAATTAGAAAGGAACTGCAAGAAAATCCACTTTTGTTGCTTGGAAAATGCTACAAGTTTAGCCCCAAGCTACTTGACCAAAACCTAAAAAACCCAGAAATGGTTTGGCCCGATTTTGACCTCCAAAAATCGACCCCGAGAGGCACTATGTAATCCCCAAATATTCTACATTGTTTGTCGCAAAGATATGGCTGAAAACCCCACATCCGGTGCTCATAAATTTCTGAAACTTTATATCTAGGATCTTTGTCAAAAAAACAGAAAACCAGAGAAATTGTTTGGCTAGATTTTGACCTTCCAAATTTGGCCTCCAATAGATCCTACGCCCTCCAAACTGCTCAAGGAATATGGCCTGCAAGGAACACCAACGAAATCCTCCTCCAAGCTCCGAAAATGCAACAATCACCTCTCCAAATATTTCCCTTAACCTCCATGGTGAAGTTCAGCCTCAAAGACTGATACTCTACCCTCCACGTGAGCACCCAGTGCTGCCTCTGCGCTGGCCCAGGAAGTGTGAAAGTCACCCTACAAGGTAGCACACTCCTCTAGCTCCAAAACTCTCCCAAATGCAAACAATCCTCCAATGCCTCCTCTCCGGAAAATATCTCACCCAAAATCCACTGCAATACACCACAAGAAAAATTGGCCTCCTCTTCACCGTGTCCTCTAGTAATACGCACCACTTAGAGATGAATGTAGTCATTGGAAATCACAATGAGATCCTCTTCCTAAAGAAATGAAGAAAAACCTTCCTAGGGTGGAACTCGAAGTCCCCCGAAGAAAGGGTGAGCTCTTCGCTTGAAGAACTATTGCTAAACAACAAGTGACTTGGCTAAGTAGCTTGAACAACTAAAGATAAATTTGATATGCCAAAGATGAATGAAATGAGGAGAGCTTCCTTCCTTATATATGTTTCTTGGAGCACTTTTCCCTCCAATTTTACCTCCATCGTGGGCCCTCACTTAACCACCTCCTTGCAAACTGAACTAGGGAGTGTGTATTTCCCTAGTGTGGGTGGCCCCCATGTGTAATTTAACCACAACAAAATAACTTATCCTAAGTATAATTTCCTAATAAAAATCGAATGGGCCCCACTATCTCCAAAATTGGCCCCAAAATGTAATAATTAGTCTTGTTCCAAATTAATTTAGGAAGGGACATGACAAATTCCACCTTCTTAGCCCAACCCATCTTGCTACCATTTTCCTTTTTTTGCAAGAGAATGGTAATTGGGTTATTGTTGCTTCCTTTCTTTACCTGAAGCTTGCATTCATTACAACAGGCATCTAGAAAGGGTTTTCTCACAGGAATATGAGAATCATCCTTCTTAATTTTTCTCTGATTTTTCTTCAGAGACAAGTCGACACCTTGATGATTTATCCTTCCATTTTTCAACATGCTCTCTTTACTCAGAGCACTGAAGACATTCTTGACTTCATTTCATTGCATCACCTGGAATGTATGCTTTGACTTCCCATGCCTGCAACAAGCTTCCTTGTGCCCAAATTTGCCACAATTGTAGCATTTTATTTGGCCTAAGAATGGGGCAGAGGAGTTACTATTTCTGACAACACTTTTGTCAAAACTCCTATTGCAACCAACATGCCTTCTCCTAGCCTCTTTATGCATTCTTGGGTTGCTTCTACCCAGAACATCTTGTTTCCTTACATGTCATCTACAGTTTATGTCTTTATGTCCAAAATGATTGCAAGAAAAACAATACCCATAAAAGGGATTTTGATGACAGAGGTTAACTTTTTTTTGAAGGCTTTGTCCTTGAGTAAGAAAGGACCTTTGCCATGCACTCTCTCTTGCAGCTACCTAGACCTCTTCTACTGCACTATCGGCTGTTGCTTCGTAGGCTTTTGCTACTGCCTTTCCTTGTTTTGTTGTTGTTGCTTTCCTTCCTGTAGCTGTTGTCCAACAACCTTTCTTTCCTCGTTTTTATTGGGATCTTGGTCTCCTTTTACATGGGAAGTTGACCCTTAAGCCTGCACAATCTTGGAGCTTGTTTTTTCCTTGAAACCCAAACCAACCTTGATGAGCAGGGATATTTGCTCAACAAGAATCTCTTCCAAGGCCTTTTTGCTCCCCTCAAGCTTTTGATCTTGAGACAACTCTAATTTTTACTTTTCTAAGTCATGTCTCAATGAGACTACCTCATTTTGCATTCTACCACAATAAGATTCCTTTTCAATCAGCTGATTGGTTAACATCCCAGTGAGTCTGATGGCCTCTTCTTGTTGAGCATTTAGTTCAACTGTTGTTTTGATCAACTTCCCATTCTCAAGCTCATAGTTCTTCAATTTCTCCTCTTGCTTAAGATTTGACTTTGATAGGTCCTTGATCTCCTTTACAGCTGAGGTCAATCTATTTCTAGAAAAGATCCTTTCATCTAGATCCTTTTCTTCATTACCAGAGGTGCTAGCTTCTGAGCAACATGGTCTATGTTGGCTTAGAGGGTCCTAACTCAAGTTTAGGGTTAGTTGCACCAACCAACAAAACCCTACACTATTGGCCCTTTCGGGAACAACTTGCGTAGCGCAGGCTGCAATCTCACCCGAAGTAGTATTGGGGGATGCAAGAACCAAGTTTCTGCATCCAGAGACTAGTGTGATGTCTTCCAGTGCCTTAGATATGCCTCCGCACAGATCGATAGAATTCTAGGGCTCGTTACTGTAACTAAGTTAAAGCTGCCTTCAGACCTTTGCGAAGGTCCACGATTAGTCCTTGCAGACCTTAAACAATCGATTTACCTACTTTCGCGCATCAACAAGCAACCCTAGATTGGAGTTCGCATAGATCTACTTAATTTGTTAGAAAACATAAGAGAAATGGCCTATAACTTCGTGGAAGTGGCTAAGCATTCATTTCATACATTATTAAGACAGATTCAATAAATTCGCGTAGCATTCAATCATTATTTCATAAAACATATCATTAATCGACAACATATAACATAAACATATACAATGGAAACACTCAATAATTCTTCAAAAAGCTATCTTTATTGATCTTCAATTCACCGATTACAGAATCTTCTTACCCTGCGCACACAACTGCAGGGGTCCACGCACTCAGCTGTAGAATCTACTTAGGCCTCATGCGCACTCAGCTATAGGAGCCTCCCTTTCTCTACCTAAGCACAGGAAGCAGAGCCTTCCTGCCTTAGCCCTTGCTCAAGACAACAAAAACTCTTCAACGTACTCCAATCTCTATTCAAATTTATCTCTAAGACTCACTAAGACTCAATTATTTATAGCTTTTCTAATACAATACCATGGCCCTCGGCTCATGGGTGAGTCTTCAGAACATACCAAAAACAAGGGGCTAAATCCCCTTTAACTCTATCTATCTGCAGCTCTGCATCCACATTTTGCAGAGGCTTTACATCTTTTACAAAATTCTTTACAAAAATTGACTAGTTTATTCCATTCTACCTTTGGGGACCCCAGTCCAATAGGCCCTCAACACAAAGATCATGACTTGCCCTCGATTCACTCCACTGGTTGTTCCACTTTCTGGCGGAGTTCGTTGAATGCCTTGGTCAACGCCTAAAGCTCTGTGATACTCTGTTTTGTTGCTTGTTGTACCTCATAGACCAGTTTCTCAGTTGTTGGCCCTTCTACTGCAAGTTGCTAGTCCTCTGGGTCTGCTGCATGGTCTTCAACTTCTCATGAATGTTCTGTGAAAGTTGGTAGACTTCCTCTGTCCAAGGCTCAAGTCGAGCTCTGAGCAAGGACTGATTTTTCTACAACTCCTAGATCTGCATCAATTTACCTTGCCTTCGTGCAAGTGCGCGAAGCACTAGACTGGTGCCAACATTTGCGCTGTCGTACTCATTTCATTGTATTGTTGTTGCGCTTCCCTGAGGTTTGTGTTCAACTGTTGTAATGTAGGATCCTCCTGCAGTGTATCCCATAGGCCAATTTCTTGAGTGAATAGTTGGCTGCAACCCTGAACTACAACATCTAGTTGACCCATGGACACTTTGATAGTGGCGCCTCTTTGTTCCCGAATTTCCGGCGGTGTGGTCGGCTGCAACTTCGACAGTAGCTTAGTTATTTTCATTCGAAAATCAAAAGTCACCTTATTGATTTTCTCCTTTGACGCACGCACTACAGCATCCAATTTCCTCACTTTGGCTGAGGCCTCTGCATCTTCTGGAATGTTCAGCTCAGGCACTGACTTGTAGGCCTGCTCAATTGTTATTACCAGGTTCTGGCGATGTGTCCGCAATTCCTCCTGTTCCTTTAGCGCCTGAGTTTTTTCTGCAAAAAGTTTCTCATTGTTGACTTTAAACTCACTAACAACAGTGAGCGCACGTTGTTCTCTGATCTTCAACTCATCTGAGACCCCTTGATGCAACACATGAAGGGTCTAGAGCGGCAGCGCGCAAGGTTCAGTCCCATATCCTTCATTGTTGTGAGCACAACGCGATCCTAGTCCAATTCCACATGGACTGACCCCTCTGGGAAAGGAAAGACTTTGAGATCTTAAGTCCTTTCAATCTCTGTTATTGTGCTACTACCCTACGTTAGGCTCGCTTGTGCACCGCTCACCTTCCTGACATCCACCTGAATCCTATTCGCCTGGATCTATAGCTCGTGTAGATCCTTTTGGATGCTTCTTAGCGTCTGCATGTATTGCTGTAGCACCTCCGTCTTTGTGTCTTGTATCTTGTCCCCGATCTCATCAAGATCATCCTCTGTCAGCAACATGGGATCACTATGTGTCTGCTTATCAGACTTGTGTTTCTTTCGCTATCCACCCTTCTGCTCCTTCCCGTGCCTCTTCAAGATGAAAGGAGTGCTTTGCTCCTCATTGCTGCCTCCTCCCTGTGCTAACAACTCTTGCTTGTCAGTATGATGTGATGCAGACTTCTCACTCTCCTCATCATCCTTCCATTCTCTCTCTGCCTGCTCTTTAGCAGCGTGCTCTTCCTCTAGATGAGCCTTCTCCGCTGTTGCCTTGGCAGCCTCCTTCTTCTTCTGCTTGGCTAGGTTGCGCGCAACTTTCTGAGTGGCGTCCTTCTACTTTTGCACAACAGATATTTCTGTGCCTTTGCTAGTTCCTACCTCCAGCGTTGTAGGTTCATGCCACTCCAGCAGCCAATACCCTACAACTTCCTGCACATCCGTCTCAGACACTAAATAAGGCAACACATGCCAAGTTCCTTCTGGGTCCTTTCGCGTGCGGATTGAGACATTGTGAAAGTTAGCCTTGAACTCTGCGTAGGATGTTAATTGTCTCAACAAGGTTGGGGACAACCTTGGCCACTGATTTATCACCATCCGAAGGTCCATCTCCATTAGGACCCAAAAAATCTTCGTTTCCTTGATGCGTGCCGCATCCTTTGTAGACCAGAGTGAGGTGAACTGCGCTGCCTCAGGAAAATCTTCCTTGTGTGGAGGAAATTGGTTGTCCTTTGGCAACCTCCACACAACTAATACAATAGACAAGAGAAGCCAAGCATAATGAAATGGCTTGCTTTCTTCTTGGGCTTCTCGACAGTTCGCGAGGAACTCCTGGCAGAGATACTTGGACCAATTATACTGCACACCCTTTGTGCACTGTGCAACAAGTGACACTATCGGCACCAGAACTTCGTCCGCGCGACACTTCTGAATGATCTTGCCTGCGAGGATCTGGGCAGCGAATTGGACTGCCCGGTCTTGAATGGACATGATAGAGTATCCTCACGACTTTTTCACAACTTCTTCATCTTATCGGCGAGCTCCTTTTCCCCAATTTTCCCTCCAAACTCCTTGGCAGGGTCCACTCCTTTGTAGGGTAACTTCGTTATCCTATGGATCAACATGTCTATTATTGGAATAGGCTACTCCAGCCACAGAATCCCATCGTGCACTAGCGTGATGAGCGGGAACACACAATTAATATTGATAGGTGAGCAGTGATAATGCGATACAAAAAGCATGTTTAGAATCCCCGATTGCTCAACGTCGTGAACCCACTTCATGGGTTCTAATTGTGTAACTCCTGTTTCACCATAGTATATCTTGGTCATATTCTTATGGGTCGCCATATGCAGAATTTTTTCACGATCCGCGAGGTCCTAGTCTTCCATTTTTCAACAGTGGGATGTGCACAAGCTTAGGACCTTCAAATGTGACCTGCTCCAGCAGAAGGGGAGTGGATATTCCAAATTTTCTCGAATTGGGATCCTTGGTTACTTTAGTTTTTCACTTCTATGGAGGGATGTACTTAGGCAGCATAGAGATAGGCTCGATTCCCTTGACATCAACTTCTTCGACACCTTGGTACTCTTCTTCTTCTAAATCCACCACTTTTTCTGGTTGCTTATCCTTTTTCTCCTTTGGCTGCGCCTCTGTATGCTTCCTTGGTGACATGCACATCGGCACCGACTTCTTCTATTTTTCTTTTGTGGCTCGTTGCTTTTCTTTTGTCACAATTTGTTTCGGCCTAGGTGACCTCGGCATCATGGGCACAATAGGCGTAGCCTCCATACTAGATACTTCGGGACCTGGTGCGTCAGACACAACTGCTTCGGAAATGATGGCTTTGGCAGAGTTAGTACTAATCATTTTCTCGATGAATAGCTCTCGAGCGGTTGCAGAATAGTTCGCAAACAAGGGCTGTGTCACAAATTCTTCCCAAAACACCTGATTCATACGCGTCAGATAGAAAAATGCGCAAGCAACTCTGAGAATGCAAAGTGTTCTCTGTTGGACCGACATGCGTAATTTATAGACGGATTTGAATTCAAATCCGACCGTTCCCCTAAATTATGATAATAAATGTTGCTTTGGCGGCAAATCTTCAAATATTTTCGCCTTAAATTTCGCCTCACCCTCCTCTTAACCGCATTCTGGTCGTCAAATCATGAATAGTAACTCCAATGGTTATTTTCCTGCTAGGCTGCGTGGCACCCTCCTCCATGTTGCAACATCCTGAGCATATCTTCAACTGGTGCACCCTCATCAATTTTCGCGTAGCTTGCTCGCTGCCTTGTCCTCCCCATCGAGCAGTTTAGTTTATAGTCCCGCGCTTCCTTGCAACTGCTTGGAGCACTAAGATTGTCCTACTGCCATATAGTCATTGCGTAGGGTTCCCAGTATATAGCTTCATCTTGCTCTCATTCAATTTTCTCAGGAATGGATCTCCATTTAGCTTCGTGAGCTAAAATGGGCCACCATATGTAATTTTCTTGACAATATATAGTCCTAACCAATGTATCTAGAATTTACCTAGAAATTTAGGGAACTTACTATCATATAACAATATAAGATCATTTACCTTGAATGTGCAAAGCTTGGTATGACGATTATGCCATGTTTTTCACGTTCCTTCTGCACTTGTTGGTGGAATCTTTCTAGGAACAGCCTTCCTCTAACTCCATTAGCTGCGCGAGTCATTCCCTCAAGGCCTCGCGATCCTCCATATCCGTCAAAGCTGCTATGTGCAGACTAGGAACAATGTATTCCATAGGCATTGGTGCTTCAACCCCCTAGACTAATCTGAACTGCGTTTGTCCGGTCAACTTCTTATAAGCTGTCCTATAGGCCCATAGTACTGTAGGTACATGCATATCCTAGTCATTCTGTTGCACGTTACATACCTTTGTCAACGTTCTCCAAGATTTTGTTAAAAGCTTCGACTCTCCCATTCGCCTGTGGGTGATATGGTGTACCCTTATGATGGTAAACTTGGAATTCATTTCTCAACGCACTAATTATTTCATTCAAAAAGTGCGTTCCCATATCACTCATTAATAGTTTTTCGTCCCTTCGCGATGGTCTTCTAGTCCTTTGACATGCATCACACGCTTTACAGTATGCTTTGGAATCCTTGTACAATGTTGGCCCCCATAGTCCTGCACACAAAATATTCTGTGCAGTTGCTTTGCCTGCATAATGGCTGCCGGCAGTGCCCTTATGAGGTTCAACAAGAATACTATCATGCTCAAAATCTGTCACATATCTTCGCAAGATTTCATCTGCCTCCATTTTGTACAAATGTCCCACAATAACTAAAAAATCAGCTGCACGAACCACTAATTATTTCTTCTGCTGATGTGTATATTCTTCAGGTGCCATCCCTATAGTTAATAAGTGAATAATGTCAACGAAATGGTCATCAGCTACATGTACCGCAAAGAATTATGCATCGGGCAACCCTTCCTCCAAATTATTGGGTTCTTCGCCTGTTTCAATTATCGACAGATGGTCAGGTCCAACATACAACTTTCCCGACTTCAAAATTACTTCAAAATCGTACTTCAGAAATAATAACAACCACCTGAAAATCTTTGCCCCCAACACAAGCTTGTTGACCAGGTATTTTAAGGCAGAATGATCTGTATACATCTTGAAATGTCATCCTAATAGATAGTGCTTGAATTTTTGCAGCGCGTAGACCATGGCCAACCCCTCGCGGTTTGTTGTTGAATAACTTTTCTCAGCCTTGGATAACTTACTACTTACGAAGGCTATGGGGTGGTCTAGTTCTCCTTCGCCTACCTATGTGAGTACTGCACCCGGCACAATGCAAGAAGCATCCACGTGTACATGAAACTCCTTTTTCCAATCGGGAAATACCAAGATTGGTGCAGTTACCATCTTTTCTTTTAACACATCCAAGTTGTGTTGACATTCTTCATCCTAGAAGAATGCCACATCATTCTTTAGCAGTCTTTCCATGGGTGTAGTAATTTCAGCATAATATTTAATGAATTTTCTATAGTGTCACGTGTGTCCCAGTGTCGTGTGAAGCTACTTGACGTTCCTAGGGTCTTCCAAGTTCACAATCACAACAATATTTGCAGGGTCCACCATCAGACCTTGCTTACAAACTACATGACCCAACAAGATCCCAAAAGGAACACAAAAGATACACTTTTTCAAATTCAGTGCAATCTGGTGTCTTTGACATGTATCCAACATCAGGCGTAGACTAGCTACATGGCGTTTAACCAAGCCAAACATAGTCTAGTCATCAAAGTCTACTTCCAGAAACTTATGGATGAATTCTTTGAATGCTGCTATGGCTACGTGGGAAAATATTGCAGGCACATTATTTAAGCCAAAGGGAATAACAATGTACTAAAAGCAACCCCACTCCATTGCGAAGGTTGTTTTTCTTCTATCCTCTGGCGCGATCTTGATTTGATGATACCCGAAAAACCCATCAGTAAAGGAATATGCCTCCTGCCCTCCGACATTATCTAACACTTCATCTATAAATGGCGTTGGAAATGGATCATGAATGGAGGCATCATTAAGCTTCCGTAGATCTACGCAGATCCTTACTTTTCCCTTTTGTTTCTTACTACCATCAGGCTCACCCAATTAGACTCTTCAATAGGTTCTATAATGCCTGCCTCCAACATTTATCCAGCTCTTGGCAAACTTTTTCCTTGTACTTTGGATTAAGGCGATAAGGCCTTTGTTTTACAGGCTTCACGTCCGCCTTCAATATGATCCTCATAATGCCCAAATCACCAAGTATGCATTTTAAATCCGAAAATTTAGCAGGGAAGAGATCTTGGTATTCGTGAAATAATTCAACAACTTTGTCTACTGTAGCATCGTCCCAATAGTATCCAATCTTCGCGAACTTCATTTCTTTTTCAGTGCCAATGTTTACTTGTCTTGTTTTTAAAAGTGTGGAGATGTCTGAGTACTCTACTTGCGGTCCTTCTAACTCGCGATGCCCTTCTGTTTCCAAAATATTGATATTTCTCGAGTCTTTCGCCTCCTCTTCAGCAGTCACATTATAGCATTCCAATGCGTAGTGCAGCTGGGTGCTCCAATCCTGTTGTGTCCATTCCATAGGTTCCTTCGATATTCTGAAGATAATCGCTTTAATTTCTTGAAGTGCTTCATTGATGCTTTCAAATCTGTCCTCGAAGATGAAAGTTAATAAGAACCCCTCTTTTAATACATCCCATTCTGTAGTGTCGTTGGGGAGCTCTATTTCGAGGTACTAGTTCATGCGGACTGTATCCAAGGTTTGACAAAATATATGTACCCACTCTGGCTGTGGTTTCGTCGCCCACGCCGTAGTCCACTTTTCCAGGTGATCGCATGGATCATCCTTTCCATTATACTTTTCAGTTAGTCTTGTATTAGCATACCCAAATCATAACTTCATCATTCTCCTGTGATCACGCCATCCAACAAAAGTATCCTTATGCGTACCCCACCATCGTTCGGACGTAGCACGAAATGCTAATTCTAATGCTTGAAAATGATGGTCTTCAGGGACTTCACACTCAAATTCATATAGGAACATATATACGTTAGTTAAACCTTCATAATAAGGTAACTTTCTTACCTCCGACGAAACACAGCGCAGTGACTTCATCATCATATTGCATCGCAACATAGATACTTCACGTAAGCGATTTTACCAATGTTCTAATTCTTCATCTAAGTCAGAAGTGCAAGAACTCTCCTGGTCCCATGCGATCTGTCCATCCGTCGGTTGTAGTGGCTACAACCACCCTCCAAAATTTTGGCCTGCACCAATTTTAGAGCCTCCCTTGGAGAGTTTCACTTGATGACTGCACATACTCGGGTTCACTCCATGAGCTCATGTGAGCCTTTACATTCTCCTTGCTTGTTTATTGCACTCAAGTCTCTGCATGTTGATGTCTAAGTCATTCTTGCGACCATTTTCTATTTATGCTCAAAGTCTTTGCTTCGTATGTGTTTGATGTGTTTGCCATGAAAGCATTTGTCGCATCACACACGGAGTCACATTCACTATCATGCAAGCGTCATCTCAATCATGAACGATAAATCACAAGTGTTGCGCTTGTCACTTGCACCATCGGTCAGTCATGTTTAACATATGTATCTAGATGGTTTGGTCATTTCGTCGTCAAGTCAAGCGAGTGTGTGTCCATATGATCACCTATGCATCTTTCGACTGTTTACACACTTTGTCAATTTTGCTGAAGTTCTGATGACTAGACTCTTCACTGACAACCAGACCATCACCCTGCTTTCGACTCGATTGGCTGTCAAACAGAACAACGCAGAACCACCAAGCTAGTTTTTTCAAGATGTGTTTCTTGCAAGCATTTTAATCAACATGTTAGCCTCCTGTTCCAACAGGGTTTCATTTTTCATGATTGACATTTTCACATGCCAAATATGTCATACTTGGCAAGCTGCAGTGTTCCATATTTCCAGAAGATGCCAGGAAGTGTGCAAGTCCAAATGCCACTGCTGTGTTCCATTTTGATGAGTTGTTCCAGTTTTGAAGAGTTTTTCATTTTTAGGGAGGTCCAAACAATCTAATCTTGGTCTCCCTAGGTTTCAATTTCCTGTTGTGGAATATAGAGAATGCATCTGTCCAAACAGTTTAATCTTGGCAGATTTGTAGATAGGTAGAGAATCAAAGGGACCCAACTGTTTAATCTGGGCCCTGGCAGAAATAAGTGCAGATCTAGATAGGAAAATTCAAAAGAAAAATTGTGAATCTGGGTCTGCAAGTCTAAGTGCACCCAAAACAAAAAGAAGAAAAAATGTTAGGACAGTAGGCTGGGTAGGTAGCTGTTCGGTGGCAGAATGATGATTGTTAATCAATTTTGTGTCTCACAATGTCTTATCTTTTCAGATCACAGTTATCATGCAGTTTTGCATTTCAGGGAGATACTCAAGCTGGAATTCACTAACCTCCCCTTCTTCTCATTTCCCCAAGTCACTTACTAACATCCCCCAAGAGGTCAAGATCTGCTTGTCCCTCTCAGTTTCATCATTTCCATACCAATCGCCTTGGTGAGGATCTGCTTCACCCAAGGATTGCTCACTCATCTTCTGTGAGCCTTCTTTACCCAACAAAGCCTAAGGTCTCATACCTTAGCACCCTCCTTTCATCTCCATATTAACTACTAACAGTATTATATAATTCCCTAACAGTTTTCCCCTTCCCTTATTAAAAATCATGTACATAAAATTCCCCTATATAAATACCCCCCCTGGCAATGTAGCCATATTTCCTATAAGTCCGGGAAATCACAGTCCATCTGGGGCTGTCTTTAGCCCATCCGAGTCATTAAGGAGCTAGTTTGACATCTGGTCAGCTAGTAACCTCATCCCTAGCCCAAAAACCCCAAAAAAACCCATGTTTTCACCTTTATCCCAATGTTTGTCATGTAAATATATACCCCCGGCGCAAAAACATCAGAAAACCCACTCTCCGCGCCTTTTCCCAAAGTCTGACCCCTAAAAATATGAAACCCGCGCCTTTAAAAACCCCATAACCCGCTAAACCATAGTTTTACCCACCCGCGCGCATTATTAAAAAAGGAATATTCTTTGAATATTCCCCCGCCGTATCTCCCCGTCGTATTACCCTTGCCGCCAGCCGTTGGATCGCCCGCCCCGCAGATCAACGGTGGGCGGGCCGTCCCATCTCCAAAGCGCCCGAGCTTTAGCGTCCGGGAGATGGGCGGTATTACCGCCGTACTCCCGCCACACGTCAAGCGTTGGGCTGTGGCGGAGCCCCTCCCTTCGAAACCGCTCTCCCCTAAAAGCAGTGCGCCCGATACCACTTACCGCCGCCTGCTTGGTGACGTCACCGCCTACGTCACCCCCTGCACAGTCACATCCCACGTCACTCCCCTGCCCAGTCACTACGTCGAGTCATCTGCCTGCGTGGCCTCTTGCCACGTCACTGCCGCGTGTACCTGCCACCGTATCTGCCACGTCATCGTCCGTACATGATGACATCATGCTGACATCATCCCGCCACGTCGTCCTGCTGACGTCATCCGCCGTACAATGTCACATCATGCTGACGTCATCAGCACTTTTTGGCGCGAAGGGCAAAAAATCGCACTTCGGAGCCCCGGAATCCAATTCTGAGGCAGTTTTTGATGAGCGATTTGTGCCTAGCGCAAATCGCTCATCGCAGGATTTTTTAGGCCGAAATGGAGAATCTTCAGGGAATCTTTCGTTATGCAGCCCCCAGGAAGCCCAAAAGGCGCAAAAATGATCCGTTTTCTTCACAGAGCATACCGGAAGGAGCAGAAAACAATTTCAGAGGATACAGAGGCCGAACAACGGCCATTAAATGATGATTTAAGCCCACAACACGTCAGAACAAGATCGGTTTATTGCCAAAGAGTATTAGGGGAATAAGAAAAGCCAAAGAGTATCAGCCAAAGATCTTTTAGGGGCTCGAAGCATCTCTACATTAATGAAGCCCCCAGAAAGTCAAATCAAGAGGCATAAGCCCATCCTTGCCCTCAAATCACAATTAAGGCATTCAAAGCCATAGGACAACAAAGAAGCAGAAACCCATACGCATTTATTTCAGAAGCACCTGCACC
Organism: Pinus tabuliformis; assembly: GCA_031772625.1. NCBI lineage: Eukaryota > Viridiplantae > Streptophyta > Pinopsida > Pinales > Pinaceae > Pinus > Pinus tabuliformis. Next base: position 1,523,051,814 of record CM062804.1, on the reverse strand, counting down.
AAGCCACCAAGGACTGCATAAGTTATTCAGTTTTGATACGGCCGCCCTCAGCACAGCCTGAGTTATTTCATACATTTATTTCTGGTAGAGTTAGGTCAGTTAATTATGACCTGATTAGGTCAAGATGTAATAAAGAACTCTGTAGATAGTTTTTCCCTATATATACGACCCTCAGCATTGTTTTAAGGGTTGGTCAATTGAGAATTTCATTAGAGACTCGCATTGTATACCTGAGTTTTTTCATAATCAAAGATTGCTGAAAGCTTGGAGAGCAAACTGTCTGTTGCTAGTCAATGTTTTGAAGATATGAAGATGGAATTCCTGTGCTACAGCCTGAAGCAATAAGTGCATCTTACCTCTTCTAAATAGCAGAAAGAAAGAATAGCCTAGAATTAGTTTAAATACTCTCTATGCTCAATTTCTGCTGTTTCTCTGTGTTTTCATCTCAATAAATTGGTTATGAATATGAATTCCTCCTGGCTCATGTTTACCCCAATTTACCTGTGTTTGCCAATTATCTAGGGATTCTTAACTGCCCCTAGGTAGCGCTCTGTTACCTCCCCTGTTAAGTCGATTGAGAGATTCTTAATTGCCTCTCATTACTTAGCATCTCTTTCCGTCCCTAAAACCTGAGAAATTGTTTCAAATGCAGCTATCTTGCTCCATTTTCCCTCACTGTTATTAAGGAAACTTAACAGCATTTCTCTCCTCGACTCCACGCCCAATGGTTCGAGACCCTTAGACTATGCACTGCCTCTCTACCTGAAAAATCAATTTTCCCACCAAAACAAAACAAAGAACCCCCTGAACCCAAGACCTAGCCTAAAATCCTTTCAAACAAAGCTAAATCTAAAAGAGAGAGCCCTCTCTGACTGCAGGCAGGCTAGAACCTGTAGTCCAAAGTTGGTTTGTGGTTACCTCGGCCGTATCCTTTTCTGGAGCTTTAAGGACAACCTGAGTGATAACATAATGGCGACTCCACTGGGGACCTAATCCTCAGAAAGTTTTATTGATTAAGTTGGAAAGCTCCACTGGGGAATTTCCTCAGTCAAGTTTCACAAAGAAGGTTGGAAAATCCCTGGAAAAATCGATTTTCTAATTGCTGTATATTTCTTAAAACTACAGATGAAGCCTGAATGTCAGCCAGGAAGCCTTTGAAACTGTTTTTGTTTTACATTAACAGAAGTAAATAAAAGCTGCTTCAGTCAATCTTCATGCTAGTTTTAAGCCATACACAACCTTTCCAAAATCTGATTCGTCCCTTGTTAATTACAATAATATTCCCATAAAATATCAAAAACAAAAAACAATTCGGAAGCTGGCTCCCAAGAAGAATCCACGATATACAAGATCCAATCCAGATCCCAATCCTCCAGCTGTTTTTGAAAACCCTAACATAATCCCAAAAGTTCTTAGGAAACAAGAAAGACAGGAAAATTTTGCTGATCTAAGCCCTGAAACATCTTACCCTAGCTGTATTCCGACTCCTGTCAAGGTTTTGTTCCGGTCAACCCCTATTTCCATTAGTTCATCATCTACATCCCGTAGTACCCCTTCCACACCTCCATCCACTGCACATATTCCCATTACCACTGCTGTTGTTTCCACTGTTCCAGTTACCCCTGTTGTCCCTGTAAACCCTGTTGTTCCCGTTATCCCGGCCAACATGGCTAATAGATATGCACCCCTGCAATTACCTGCTAACGCTGCGGCTTTACCTCAAGATTACCAATCCAAAATCACATATTTTGATAGTACCGGTCCCCTCACAGCCCTTCAGCATACCAAAAAGATGCAAGACTACTTCGAAAACTATGAAATAGATGATGATAGTGTAAGAATGAGAATTTTTGTTCAGAGTCTGACAGGCGATGTTAGAACTTGGTTCAGATCACTTGCTGCAAATTCCATAACCACTCCTGATGAGCTTTACCTATCCTTTACCAACAGATGGGAGAAAAAGAAAGACCCCTTGCACATACTAGCTGAATATGACACGATCAAACGAGGTCCTCAAGAGACTGTTTTGGAGTATTGTGCAAGATTCAATAACGTCTACAATGCAATACCACAGAATTTAAGGCCTCCACCTGATCTAGCCTTGTACAAATTTCCTGACGGTTTTGACCCGGATATGGCATACCAGTTAAAAGAAAGAGCCCCTACAACTCTTGAAGACGCGCAAAAGGTTGCTGTTACCGTAGAGGCTAACTTAATTGCCAAAAGAAACAGAGCGAGAATGGAAAAGAGAACCACCTTTAAGGAAGAACCCTCAGCCTTTGACCAAAAGCTTGATGCTATCATCAATGGCCTGCAAAGACTAGGAGAAAGAGTAGAAAATGTTGAGAGAAAAGCATCATGGGAAGGACAACAGTCCAATCCCATAAAAAACCCAAATTTTAGGAAAACCCAGAACACAAATGCTGCTAGGTCTAACCAAGACCATGACATTAGACCCCCTTTTCAAGACAACTATGTAGAAGGATCTACTTCTAGTCAACCCATAGAAGACGATCACATGAATTTAATGGATCTAAAGGGTGAGCATCAAACTTTCCTGACACAAGAAGACCAAAATGAACATGATTGCAGTCAATTTCAGACTAAAACTGGTGAGTCTTTTGATTTCAAACAGGGTTATGATACTGCTGTGTATGAAGTACACAAACAATATAAACTCAGAACTAGGACCATTGACACCTCTGAGCCTAGTAAAACAAAAGAAAGCAAACAACCCAACAAGATTAGAAACACAGCTGTTGTAACCCAACCAGCTGATACAACTACCTCAAACTCAAATCAAGTGACTGTAGAAGACATAACCGACACGCAGCCTGCTGTTGAGCAGCTTCAGCCACCTCCTTTCTCAAAACAAAATTTAAACAACGTCCCAAAAAATACTCCTGAAGTTGTAAAACCGCAAGCAAATACATCCCATGGCACTGATAAACGAGAACAGATCGCTGATAATTCAAATGAAAAGGAAAAAACTGCTGTTGTCAACACCAAAACTCCACTAGAAAAGCCTTTTAACCTAGAGGCAGAAATAGGAAAACTCAAGATAGCCATTCCTCTTTCAGAACTGGCTAAACACGATGTGTATAGGCAACAAATTCAAAAATCACTTCAAATACCAGAAGACAAAGACGATGTAAATGTTTTGGATGATTCCCCTGAACTGTTGTTTGGACCAGAAGTAAACGGAAAATCAACACATGGACCTGTTCCACCCTTTTATATCAGTTTGCATATACATGACAAGGTCCTACACAACGCCATGTTTGACTCAGGGGCTTCACACAATCTGATGCCCAAAGCAGTTATGGAAAAACTAAATCTTGATGTTACAAGACCTTACAAGGATCTATACTCATTTGACTCAAGTCAAGTGAAATGTCTAGGCCTCATAAAAGACTTGTGTGTTTCCTTAGTCCAATATCCTAACAAAACCATCCTCATGGATGTAGTGGTCGCTGACATCCCACCAAAGTACGGTATGCTCCTATCAAGATCATGGGGAGCAAAGCTCCAAGGATCCCTTCAATTAGACCTTTCCTACGCCACCATTTCAGTCTTTGGGCAACCAAAGAGACTGTACAGAGAAACGCTCATGAAATACGTGGTAAGTAGTGACAGCAAACCGGAAAATTTTCCCATTTATTCAATCCATTCTGATATGGATTCCTTCATTCTATTTAACGATGAAATAAATCTGCCCACTGATGATAAACCGCGGGTTTTAGAAACAGACACACATATCAATGAAGAATCAGTTGCCCACACGGACGAAAATGTCACAACAGCGAACGCAACCAGCATATTACAAGAACCTCCCCAAACAGAAATTTTAGATCTGCCCAATCCTGAAACAGCTCAAACTCGTAGCACTATCCACAAGCCAGAAAACACATGGTACCTAGAGTTTGATGGCTCTGTTAACAAGTCAGGAGCAGGGGCAGGTGTCTGGATTCACAATACACATAATAACCATGCAGAAGGACATGCCTACAGACTGAATTTCAAGTGCACAAACAACATGGCAGAGTATGAGGCTCTGCTTTTAGGCCTTAAACTCCTCAAAGCTATAGGAGCTGTTAAAATATCTATCTTAGGTGACTCTGATCTAGTTATACAACAAATGAAAGGTAATTTTGTTACCAATGACAACAGAATGAGAGCCTACAGAACTGCTGCTACTGACATACTCCAGTCATTCACCGAATTCAAGCTTGATAAGATTTCCAGAAATCACAACATTCATGCACACAGCCTAGCCACCTTCGCAAGTACGTGTAAGCTTCCGTTTGACCCAAGCCATCACTTCACGGCTGAAATAAAACATAGGCCTACGGTCCCAAATAATGTCAGAGATTGGCAAGTGTTCGAAAATGATGCCCAAATTAACAGTTTTCTGACCCTTGAGCATGAATTTTCAAATATTAACATTGATATGGATGCTATGACAGATCCACAACAGCAAGCTAGTGAAAATCAACAAGAAAATCAGCAAGCTCCAACCGCTGCAACAGCCAAACAGATCCTGAAACCAACCATTTTTGACAATGAAAACATAGAACAACTGAAACAAACGCAGGTAGAAGAAATAGACAAAACAGAGGCAGAAATCATTGAGCTGAAAGATAATTTTTTGCCTGCTGGTCTAACCCCGCTAGAGGACATGTTTGACTCTAATGACATTCCCAGAAAACCAAAATTGCAGCCCATAAACACTGAGATAGAAGAACACAACATCGGGACACCAGAAAATCCGAGAATGATCAAACTGTCCAAAAATCTACCACCCAATCAAAAGCCCAAGTACATTGATTTATTCAAAGAATTCCAAGATATATTTGCTTGGAGCTATGAGGATCTGAAATCTTATGATACATCAGTGATTCAGCACACCATTCCATTAAAGCCCAACCAGAAACCCTTCAAGCAGAAACTTAGAAGAATTAACCCCCTGCTTCTTCCCCCGATTGAGAAGGAAGTAAAAAGGATGTTTGAAGCAGGCATAATAGCACCCATCAGATTTTCTGAGTGGGTGTCCAATCTTGTTCCTACAAGAAAAAAGACAGGTGAAATCAGACTTTGTGTAGACCTCAGAAACTTAAACCAAGTCTCCTTAAAAGACCACTATCCTTTGCCCAAAATGGACCACATATTGCAGAGAGTAGTGGGATCATCTAGAATCTCTTTACTAGATGGTTTTTCAGGTTTCAACCAAATACTTGTTCACCCAGATGACCAAGACAAAACAGCTTTTACCACACCCTGGGGAACATTTAAGTATGTAAAGATGCCATTCGGACTTAAAAACGCCGGTGCTACTTTTCAACGAGCAATGGATATTGCTTTCGCCAAAGAAATACATGACTTCCTAGTTGTCTACCTGGATGACTTAACCCCATTTTCCAAATCTGATGAAGAACATCTCAGGCACCTCAGGCAAATTTTCATGACATGCAGAAAGTATGGCATCTCCTTGAATCCTAAGAAGTCCTTATTTGGCCTTGAAGAAGGAAAATTACTTGGCCACATTATATCAAAGGATGGGATCAGAATTGATCCTGAGAGAATACAAGCCATCCTCCAAATTCCATACCCCAGAAACATAAAAGAGCTACAAGCATTCCTTGGAAAAATCAATTTCTTAAGAAGGTTTATTCCAAATCTGGCTGAATTAATAAGACTGTTAAGCAACATGTTAAAAAAGGATGCCAAGGTAAGATGGTCCCTGGAAGCGAAGCAAGCATTTGAAAGTATCAAATCCGCCTTAACTCAAACCCCTGTCCTAACTAGTCCACAGTTCGATAAAGATTTTATCATATTTTCGTTTGCATCCGAGCATACAATAGCTGCTGTCCTGCTGCAGAAGGATGAACAGGGAAGCTTTTTTCAGCCGAGCCTTAAGAGACGCCCCATTGAAGTACCCGATAATGGAAAAACAGGCCTACGCACTTGTCAAGGCCATCAAGGATTTTAGAGTGTACATACTGTATTCACACGTGATTGCCTACGTCCCACACGCTGCTGTAAAAGATATACTGACTCAAGACGGATTAGAAGGCAAAAGAGGTAAGTGGATTGCAAGTATCCTCGAATATGACATTGAAATAAAACCAACCAAACTGATAAAGGGACAAGGTTTAGCTAAACTGATGTCCGAAACAAATTTTCAGGCCTTAGACATTAACCAGCTGGACAATGAACCGGAGCTGGCGACTCCACAGATCAGTGAAATATTTCTGCAATGCCCTTGGTACACTGATATATGTTATGTATTGTTAAACCTGTGTGCTCCCCCAGGATTGTCCAGAACAAAGAAAAGATTTTTGAAAATGAAGGCTTTGAAATTTTGTGTTATAGATGATGCACTATTTTGGAGAAATCATGAAGGTATACTGTTGAATTGTTTAACCATGAATGAAACTAACAATGTCATGAAAGAATTCCATGCAGGTGATTGTGGAGGACATCTCTATTGGAAGTCCACTGCTGATAAAATTCTAAGGGCTGGTTTCTACTGGCCCACTCTTTTCGCAGATGTAAAAAAGTTTTCCATGTCATGTCACAAGTGCCAAATTTTTGAGGGCAAGAGAAAATTGTTGCCCCTGCCCCTTAAACCGATCTCCACCGAAAAACCTTTTCAACAATGGGGCCTCGACTTCATTGGAGAGATCCATCCCTCTTCCTCAGGCCAGCACAAATGGATCCTAACAGCCACCGACTATTTCACTAAGTGGGTTGAAGCCATTCCCTGTAGACAAGCCAATGATGCTATTATCATCCAATTCCTTGAGTGCAATATCCTTTCCAGATTTGGCTGCCCTGAGAAAATCATCACTGACAATGCCGCTGCCTTTAAGTCCAAAAAGATGATCAATTTCTGCCACAAATTCCATATTACACTGGGCCACTCCACAACATATTACCCTCAAGGTAATGGATTGGCCGAATCATCAAACAAAAGTCTCATCAACATCATAAAGAAGGTGCTAGAAGAAAACAAAAAGAACTGGCACAAAAAGCTGGTGAACGCCCTATGGGCAGACAGACTGTCAAACAAAAGATCCATTGGGATGAGCCCTTATGAGCTGGTATATGGCATGGAGGCCAGGTTTCCTTCATCCCTGGGCATTCCTACTATCAAGCTGTTACAAGAGATTCAGGCTGAACCAAATGACATTCAAAGAAGGATTAATCAGACAATTCACCTTCAGCAAACCAGAGAACAAGTTTATGATAGAGCTCAAATCTTACAAGAAAAGCTCAAAAAGATGTTTGATAAGAGGGCTAAAGCTGAAGATTTCAGTATCGGTGACAAAGTTTTAAAGTGGGACTCAAGAAGAGAAGACAAGGGCAAACATGCAAAGTTTGACTTTCTATGGAAAGGTCCATATGAAATTTCTGCTGTTCAGGGAAACAACACTTATTTTCTCAGATCTATGGAGGACAACACCTTTGAAGAAGGCCCCGTGAATGGCAGGATGTTGAAACATTACCATGATCCTTGTTGTTGAAACAATGCAGATTCTGTAAATATCTCTGTACAATATTATTTGTAAATACCAGCACTCAGTTTTATTTTGTATAAACAGGCCAATTTTTGAAGAATAACAGTAAATTCGGTGAGGACGCAGCCAATGCAAATTTCCCAGTCTCAAGAGTATCAAAACAGGGCAAAATTTTTAGTTCGTATCAGCACCTTGCTCTAAGCGAAAGCAATGCAAGCACAGCAGTTTGATCCATGTCCCTAAACTGTTTTAAAAGGCACGTTCCAGCAGCATTATGCATAAGAAATCAAGCACGCAGAAGAAAGCAGGCGATGCTATACAGTTCACAGTAACTCAGTTGAGGAGGAGTTGTTCATAGTTCAAAGTTTCATATCTTTAAACAGCCAGAAAAAAGAAGAATTTCCCAGTCTACAGCAACAAACAGAAGATCAAGGCAGTCTGACCTGCTGTTCTTGACTTTTCACAAGGAAAAGCCATCCCCAAGTGGAGCCACTGTTAGCCTCCTGTTCCAACAGGGTTTCATTTTTCATGATTGACATTTTCACATGCCAAATATGTCATACTTGGCAAGCTGCAGTGTTCCATATTTCCAGAAGATGCCAGGAAGTGTGCAAGTCCAAATGCCACTGCTGTGTTCCATTTTGATGAGTTGTTCCAGTTTTGAAGAGTTTTTCATTTTTAGGGAGGTCCAAACAGTCTAATCTTGGTCTCCCTAGGTTTCAATTTCCTGTTGTAGAATATAGAGAATGCATCTGTCCAAACAGTTTAATCTTGGCAGATTTGTAGATAGGTAGAGAATCAAAGGGACCCAACTGTTTAATCTGGGCCCTGGCAGAAATAAGTGCAGATCTAGATAGGAAAATTCAAAAGAAAAATTGTGAATCTGGGTCTGCAAGTCTAAGTGCACCCAAAACAAAAAGAAGAAAAAATGTTAGGATAGTAGGCTGGGTAGGTAGCTGTTCGGTGGCAGAATGATGATTGTTAATCAATTTTGTGTCTCACAATGTCTTATCTTTTCAGATCACAGTTATCATGTAGTTTTGCATTTCAGGGAGATACTCAAGCTGGAATTCACTAACCTCCCCTTCTTCTCATTTCCCCAAGTCACTTACTAACATCCCCCAAGAGGTCAAGATCTGCTTGTCCCTCTCAGTTTCATCATTTCCATACCAATCGCCTTGGTGAGGATCTGCTTCACCCAAGGATTGCTCACTCATCTTCTGTGAGCCTTCTTTACCCAACAAAGCCTAAGGTCTCATACCTTAGCGCCCTCCTTTCATCTCCATATTAACTACTAACAGTATTATATAATTCCCTAACAGTTTTCCCCTTCCCTTATTAAAAATCATGTACATAAAATTCCCCTATATAAATACCCCCCCGGCAATGTAGCCATATTTCCTATAAGTCCGGGAAATCACAGTCCATCTGGGGCTGTCTTTAGCCCATCCGAGTCATTAAGGAGCTAGTTTGACATCTGGTCAGCTAGTAACCTCATCCCTAGCCCAAAAACCCCAAAAAAACCCATGTTTTCACCTTTATCCCAATGTTTGTCATGTAAATATATACCCCTGGCGCAAAACATCAAAAAAACCCACTCTCCACGCCTTTTCCCAAAGTTTGACCCCTAAAAATATGAAACCCGCGCCTTTAAAAACCCCATAACCCGCTAAACCATAGTTTTACCCACCCGCGCGCATTATTAAAAAAGGAATATTCTTTGAATATTCCCCCGCCGTATCTCCCCGTCGTATTACCCTTGCCGCCAGCCGTTGGATCGCCCGCCCCGCAGATCAACGGTGGGCGGGCCGTCCCATCTCCAAAGCGCCCGAGCTTTAGCATCCAGGAGATGGGCGGTATTACCGCCGTACTCCCGCCACGCGTCAAGCGTTGGGCTGTGGCGGAGCCCCTCCCTCCGAAACCGCTCTCCCCTAAAAGCGGTGCGCCCGATACCACTTACCGCCGCCTGCCTGGTGACGTCACCGCCTACGTCACCCCCTGCACAGTCACATCCCACGTCACTCCCCTGCCCAGTCACCGCGTCGAGTCATCTGCCTGCGTGGCCTCCTGCCACGTCACTGCCGCGTGTACCTGCCACCGTATCTGCCACGTCATCGTCCGTACATGATGACGTCATGCTGACGTCATCCCGCCACGTCGTCCTGCTGACATCATGCTGATGTCATCTGCCGTACAATGTCACATCATGCTGACATCATCAACACTTTTTGGCGCGAAGGGCAAAAAATCGCACTTCGGAGCCCCGGAATCCAATTCTGAGGCAGTTTTTGATGAGCGATTTCGCAGGATTTTTTAGGCCGAAATGGAGAATCTTCAGGGAATCTTTCATTATGCAGCCCCCAGGAAGCCCAAAAGGCGCAAAAATGATCCGTTTTCTTCACAGAGCATACCAGAAGGAGCAGAAAACAATTTCAGAGGATACAGAGGCCGAACAACGGCCATTAAATGATGATTTAAGCTCACAGCACGTCAGAACAAGATCGGTTTATTGCCAAAGAGTATCAGGGAAATAAGAAAAGCCAAAGAGTATCAGCCAAAGATCTTTTAGGGGCTCGAAGCACCTCTACATTAATGAAGCCCCCAGAAAGTCAAATCAAGAGGCATAAGCCCATCCTTGCCCTCAAATCACAATTAAGGCATTCAAAGCCACAGGACAACAAAGAAGCAGAAACCCATACGCATTTATTTCAGAAGCACCTGCACCAAGCCACCAAGGACTGCATAAGTTATTCAGTTTTGATACGGCCGCCCTCAGCGCAGCCCGAGTTATTTCATGCATTTATTTCTGGTAGAGTTAGGTCAGTTAATTATGACCTGATTAGGTCAAGATGTAATAAAGAACTCTGTAGATAGTTTTGCCCTATATATACCACCCTCAGCATTGTTTTAAGGGTTGGTCAATTGAGAATTTCATTAGAGACTCGCATTGTATACCTGAGTTTTTCCATAATCAAAGATTGCTGAAAGCTTGGAGAGCAAACTGTCTGTTGCTAATCAATGTTTTGAAGATATGAAGATGGAATTCCTGTGCTGCAGCCTGAAGCAATAAGTGCATCTTACCTCTGTTTGTTGTTTATCGCCATCTAAATAGCAGAAAGAAAGAATAGCCTAGAATTAGTTTAAATACTCTCTATGCTCAATTTCTGCTGTTTCTCTGTGTTTTCATCTCAATAAATTGGTTATGAATATGAATTCCTCCTGGCTCATGTTTACCCCAATTTACCTGTGTTTTCCAATTATCTAGGGATTCTTAACTGCCCCTAGGTAGCGCTCTGTTACCTCCCCTTTTAAGTCGATTGAGAGATTCTTAATTGCCTCTCATTACTTAGCATCTCTTTCCATCCCTAAAACCTGAGAAATTGTTTCAAATGCAGCTATCTTGCTCCATTTTCCCTCACTGTTATTAAGGAAACTTAACAACATTTCTCTCCTCGACTCCACGCCCAATGGTTAGAGACCCTTAGACTATGCACTGCATCTCTACCTGAAAAATCAATTTTCCCACCAAAGCAAAACAAAGAACCCCCTGAACCCAAGACCTAGCCTAAAATCCTTTCAAACAAAGCTAAATCTAAAAGAGAGAGCCCTCTCTGACTGCAGGCAGGCTAGAACCTGCAGTCCAAAGTTGGTTTGTGGTTACCTCGGCCGTATCCTTTTCTGGAGCTTTAAGGACAACCTGAGTGATAACACAACACTCATGCTCGCCACTTGGACAATCGATCGACTGTTCATCTCAGGAATTTCGCAATGCTCATGAGCAGGCCTCCTGCTGCCCATCAATCATCTCAGCTCAGAAATTGCGCAGAGATGATCAGCAAGTTGGCCTCCCGGCCTTAATGCAGTTTTCCTAGACAACAGCTCCTAGCAACAGACTACCTGTTTTGTCTAGGAATTGTGTAGTTTCTACTACCAGTGACTGAGCAGCCAATTGACAGTTCCCTCTGGGAATTGCGCAAGTCTAGCTGCCAGTGACCCCAGTAGCCAACTGGTAGTTTCCTTTGGGAATTGCACAAGTTTGGCTGCTAGTGACCCCAGCAGCCAACTAGTAATTCCCTTTGGGAGTTACGCAGATCTGGCTGCTAGTGACCCCAGCAGCCAATTGGTAGTTCCCTCTGGGAATTGTGCAGATCTGGCTGCCAGTCTCTTGGGCAATTCCCCAGGAAAATTTCACAATCCCTGCCTACTGACCCCTCATGCATCTTGGCCAGTTCCTTTGGAAAATTGCACAAATTTGGCTATCTAGCCCCTGCTGACTGTTCGTTCGGGAAAATGTGCAGAGAATGCCTGCCTTGCCTTCCATTAGCCCAGACTGTTCCTCCCAAAATTTGCGCAAATTTTCCTCCCAGCCTAGCTAGACCTTGCAACAAGTCATTGTTGACTTAGATCGCCTATCTCCATCTCTCAGTGAATCTTGCACAGTTTTCATCAGCAGTTTCCCTGAAACCATCATCCCGCATCACATCGCTGCTGCCTCTCCTCGTCACTTGCATTTGAATGATCATGTGTCATGGTAGACTAAGAGGTTTTGGATTTGATGTTGTCTCATCATGAGTGACTGCAGGTACACGTACACCAACAAACATGTCAAGGAGACGAAGGGGATGAACGAAGGGAGCACATGCAGATGGACAGGTTCACCAATGGATGAACAAGTGAAGGATGTGAAGCGGACGAATGCAACGAACATGCACATTCCCAAACAAGTGAGCCTCTCAAGCCTTCTTGCATGAAAGCAAGGAACAACATGCTAAAGCTTCATCAAGCGAACTAAGGACCATCGAAGACTCCACGCACTTTTCCATGTGGAGGTGAAGCTATGGTACACCATGCAGACATCCATCACTCAGTAGCACTCTAACTCAAAATGCACTCCAGCAGTAGCACGAATGTACCAGCAATGTCATGTCAAGTCATATCGAGCCAAGTCATGAGTCATGTTGCTCACATCTCTACTATGGGCTTGTAGTCAATCAATGTGATGTAATGTGGAAGTCCAAGAGACCCACTTGTTGAACATAGAGTCATGTAAGTCGTAAAGTCATGGAAGTTCAACAATCATGAGGGTAGTTGAACAACCACAAGGGTCAGTTTCACCCTTGGCTATAAATACCCCCCTCATTTGTACATGAAGAGACTTTTCACCTCAGCTCCTCCCATATAGCTAAGGGAGTCTATAATCTTTCTTTGAGGATTAAGTAGTGGCTCCAACGCCCCGCTGATGGGGTTAGTGATGTATGGTGTAACGATGTGTCTTGGAACTTTGACTTAATTCAGAAGCCGGTCAACAGGCCAACACGTTTTCACACATGTATTGTATTTGTTGTAAGACTGATCTTGAACACTTGTAATGCATGTTACTTTAACCATGTGTTCTACATCTGAACTGATTCATTTGTTGTAATGCATAATATATTAATGGAAATGTGTTGTATATGCTGTTAATGCTGTCCCATCTGTGTCGACTGCTCTACTAGACACCAGACAGACCTTTCACATAAACCTTGCTATGACAACCGTTGCACTCGTCTCAGATTTATCCGAGAGTGTTGTACGTGTTATCTTACCTTGTATGTTGTGACTGCCACATCCGAGTGGACTGCTCCACCAAAGGCTGTGTACGTCCTTTGTGTTGTGTGTTCCTAGCCGATTTTGGACTGATCCCTTTCAACATGGAACTCACCTTCACCTTTTCCCCTCACAGTGAAAGAACCATTGACACTAGTACACTTACACTCACCAAGCACGTGAACCTCACATCTTGAAGACAAAGTGAACCACTCTCCTATGCTGACAAGCAAGAGTTGAGCCAAATCCTTAAGACAATGGAAACTGGGCCATCATACCAGATGGGACTCCCACACCAAATGATGTGAGGTCTAGCTGGGACTTCATACCGGGGTGATCCCCTGAATGTTGGCGAGTCTAGCACCATCATCATTTCTGGCACTAGAAGGAGGGAAACCAGTTGTACATGGATGAAATTCCCCTCACACTCACTCATCAACCATCTGGTCAAGGTAGTAACTCGCAACCCCTCTCTCACGACTCTACAGTTGGTTACTCCTCACCTCCCAGAATTGAACACAAAATTTCATATCAACACCTTCGCTCCGTCTGTCCCATCACTCGCCAGTTCGCGAAAGTAGTTGGATTGATCCCAGGTGTACAGTACCTTCCACACACATCTAAGAAGCCAAAGGCCACTCCCACAAGAGTGGTTGTATCATCGGTGGAAGAAGCAATCCTTGCTACTCTTGAAGGTTTGGAAGAAGCTATTGAAGACGAAGAGGAACCTCCAATCTTCTTTGAAGACGAACAAGGCACTCTTGTGGTCTTGAGATCAAACTCTGGTATAGGAGGTGGAGGGGAAGGTAGCAGAGGAAGTGGAGGTGGAGATGAATTGATAGACTTAGATCCAGAACCATCAAATTCCTAAGGAGAGGAAGAAGACAAAGAGGATAAAGAGGACGAAGAGTTGGCTGACCCAAATCTTGAATGGATGACTTGGGGACCATTGGCTCTCCCGAATGTTTTGCACAAGATGCCGAAGTGAGTGGAGAGAATGAACATCAAGTTTAACCCTGATAGCACAGTGAAGGAAGAAGACCACTTAGACAACTTCTACCTATAGTTGCAGACCCTTGAGGTACGTTATGACGACATAGCATGTAGATTGTTTCCATGTACCTTGGATGACTGGGAAACTACTTGGTATCACATCCTTCCACCCAACTCTATAGAGAACTGGGGTTCTTTCAAACGTTTGTTCCTTGAAAAGTTTGTTGATGACAAGACCCCAACCATTCTACTCAAAGAATTGGGAAGCCTCAAGATGGAGGGAAAAGAGAAAGTAAAAGATTTCAATCAGAGGTTTATGCGTATCTTGAAAAAGTTTGCAGCAGACACCAAATGTCATGACTCCATCACTGTCGACTATTACACATCACAATTCCCAACCACCATTGTGCAGTTCGTCAAGCGAGATGTGAAGCCAACACTGTTAGAAAATGCGAAGGGGCTATTGTTGTTGAGAAAGACTTGTGTGCCATTGGAGTCATCAAGTATGAAAAATCAATGAAAGACTCCAAGGATGCGAGCAGAAAGCCCAAAGCAATGATGAGCACAGGCAGAAACAAGGAAGCAACTGACATTGAGACCCTCACTTTCCTTTTCAAGAACTTGACCCCCGAAATGTCCGAACTCAAGCAACGGAAAACAGAAACATTCACGAATAATCATCCACCAAGAGAGAGACAGGTAAGCAGTTCATCAACCAGCTCATCAAGCAATAGCCAGTTGGACTCCAAATCTGTGTAGAAACCTATATTCCAACTCGATCAATGTGCTGATCCTAAGTATTGTTCCTTCCATGAAGAATTTCATCCGGAGAACTCTTGTTTTGATTGGAAGCGAGTTGTTACCTCTGTCTATACTCATACACTCGATGTGGATGGCGACATAGTAGACATTGATGATAACAAAGAGGTTGCACCAGATGAAGCACCAAGCTCTGGGCATGTGGTGAGTGCATATCAGTGCTCGCAAGTAGTCTCGAAGATGAACACCGAGAAGCAACCCCAAAAGCAAAATGATTGCTACAATACTAAGAGTAAAGGGGATCCCTCGACACTTGAGGAGATGCAAGAGAAAGTAAGATGGTTGATAAAGAAGGTCGATCCACCAGCTGCCTCAAAGCAACAAACACAAAGCAAGTCTGGGAAGACAACAACGGATAAGAACACATCCGTGAGCAGTAAGTTGTAGAACAGTCCGCCAGATAGCACAAGCATCCTTTCCACCCCGAACACCTCGGTGAGTCTACCACCTCTATATTACAACATAGTCGATGAAATGAAGAAAACTCTAGCAAACATCAGTTTGTTCGAGTTAGCCAAAGTCCAGAGCCAACGAGATATCCTGTTGCGTGCAATGGGACAAATAGAAACAGACAGCATGACCTCTATGAGCAAGGGAGCATGCACACCTCTCGGATCGCTATCCATTGTACTCAATACACTCCAGATGGAAGAAGCAAACTCAAGTCGCTCCCTATTCCTACTTTCATTCGAATTTTTCAACTACAATGTCCACAACTATTTGGTTGATTCTGGCGTGACAACCAATGTCATGCCGCTCTCCATTGCTAAGAAGATCAATGCTCGATGGAGTGAAACATCTATGAGAATCATCCAACTTGATAGAACATTAGTACCAACCATTAGTGAACTATGAGACGTGATCATCCAACTATCCCATGACAGTTGAGTCCATCGATGCATCAACATAATTGTTGTGGACATACTGGAAGCATATGGTCTGCTGCTTAGTAGAGACTGGTCCAGCAAGCTAGATGGATACTTTGCTACAGACTGGTTTCATTTATGGCTTCTGTATAAGAGAAAATACAACCAAATCCAGGTGTTATCCAAGAGGTATATGAAACACAATGTCACTCCCCTTGACGACGAGCATGAAGCATTGGTCTTCGTAGAACTCATGTTTGGCAACTACTTCCTGGAAAAGACAGTGGAGTGTTATCTCACACGACTAACCCCAATCTCATTAGACAAGCAATTGGGACTCCTTCCTCGCCCAACTGATGATAATGAAAGTTGTACAACTTGTTCTTATGTTATTAGCAGTAGTAGAACAAGCGATAGTAGCAGCAGTACCAACATTCCAAATGGTCCATGTATAGACAAGTTGTGGACCATGAGTCTTGATAAATTAGGAACGCGTGATGACTCAAGGACCGAGTGCGTCTCAGTCATCCAAAACAGTGAACTATGCATGATTTCGAGTTGTTTGAAGTTTAGATTCACAAACAATGATGCTGAAGCACTCATGATGAACACACGAAATACCAACACTATGAACAAACATAGAAAATTGGGGATCCACCATGATCCGAAGATGGCTAATCTCGGTACAAGTTACGCATTGCAGCAGCGACCAATCGTTGACCGCTTGATCGAACAGTACTAGGATGGGCCTTCATGAGTAGATGATGACCTGAGTACCCACTGCATGCGAACAATCCAACATGATGAGGTTCCAAGTAAAGGAGAACACAAGCCATTAAAACATAGAACAGGTAACATATGCATGTTGTTTGTACTCCTTTCAATGAATAAATTGATTAACATTTTAAGTGTTTGGATTACTTGCAAAATTTGTCATCACACTTGGTTTTCTGATTTATATCCTCTAGATAAGAAATTTGGGAAAATCCACTTACGCATTGACTTCAGAAACTTGAACCCTTCCCGTAGTAAAAGCAATTACCCCGTGCCATCATCCGAGCCCATGTTGCACACAGTACCCGAGACAATAGTGTTGTCTTCACTTGAAGGTTTTCTGGAATGCCACTAGGTTCTGGTAGTGGAGCCCAGTAGATCGACACTGGTCCATGAGAAAATTGGCTGACGCACCTATCATTTGTAATCACTCGATGGGAGGATTGGTAATCTTCCTGTCAAATTGCCAAGTCCTCAAACATTGGTTCAGTAGGTCGGGCCACGCCTGTGCCTTGTACATAGTCTGCTTGCTACTTGTTGTTTCATTTGGTTTGTTTTGCTTATTATCCTTGCTTTTGCTTTGTTTTATCTTGATTACTATTTTTTTTCCACGTGCATTTTGTTTGTTTGATATATTACTATTTTTTTTTTTTTTGGAAATAAGTGCTTCCAACTACTATGTTCTGGCTTTTGAATAGAATATGTGGCTGAAATTCAAAGAGACTTGTGACACTGCAACACTTGGTTAGTCTTGTGTCCATGTTCTCTATGCTTGGTTACAACCTTCGGCCAATGAAGTGCTGATAGAAAATACAAATCGTCTATAAGGGAAGCTTTGGTCCAACCATGAACCTGTGTCCACACTGGGAAACCCCATGCCTGTACTTAGCCTTCTGCTCTGTGTGTTGAAGCTAATCCAATTAGTAGAAACAGAGAAGGAGAAAAATCTAAATGAGAAAAACTATGTCAGAGGTCTTACATGCTTCTCTGAAGGAACAACCTCTTCTGCTCTCAATAAGTCAGGATCCCTCTTCCGCCCCAAAAATAAATAAGTGCCTATGCACAGTTCTCTTAAAAAATACAAAGGCGAAAGAAGAGAAAGGCTTCCTGTGCAGAGAGGTGAAGCATGCAACTCCACCGGGGTACTGACCAGGCTCGCTGGCAGTGGAGCAATGTGTGTGTTCCTGCGTGACTCTGCCAAGGTACTATCCAAGCCTGCTGGCAGCAGAGCAACACCAGAGATGAAAACTTATACTCTGAAAATATTCAACTCACGAACTAAACTACCCTTCCCGAATTCGAAACACTGAGATCTAAGCTAAACTTTTGATTGTGTTTGACTGAGTTGGCAAAGGGTGAACCATGTATGTCCATGGGGTAAGTGGGGAAACTTAAGTAGCATGCACATTGATTCAATACTTCCTGAAGGACCAAGGCCTTGTGCTAGCAATGAACCGAAACAGAGAAGCTGGAGTTCTACCAGTGTGTCGCCAAGTGTTGTAACAGTTACAACCACGCTCCAAAATTTTGGCCTACACCAATTCGGAGCCT
Organism: Pinus tabuliformis; assembly: GCA_031772625.1. Classification (NCBI taxonomy): domain Eukaryota; kingdom Viridiplantae; phylum Streptophyta; class Pinopsida; order Pinales; family Pinaceae; genus Pinus; species Pinus tabuliformis. The sequence continues at coordinate 1,523,033,705 of CM062804.1, read as the reverse complement.
CCCTTGGAGAGTTTCACTTGATGACTGCACACACTCAGGTTCACTTCGTGAGCTCGTGCGAGTCTTTACATTTGCCTTGCTTGATTATTGCACTCAAGTCTTTGCATGTTGATGTCTAAGTCATGCTTGCGACAATTTTCTGGTTATGCTCAAAGTCTTTTCTTCGTATGTGTTTGATGTGTTCGCCATGAAATGATCTATCGCAGTCACACATGGAGTCACATTCACTGTCGTTCAAGCATCGTCTCGATCATGAACGATCAATCACAAGTGTTGCGCTTGTCGCTTGCACCATCTGTCACTCATGTTTAACACATGTATATGGATGGTTTGGTCGTTTTGTCGTCAAGTCATGCGAGTGCGTGTCCGTATGATCACCTATGCATCTTTCGACCGTTCACACACTTTAGTAATTTTTGATGAAGTTTTGACGACCAAACCCTTCAATGATAGCCAGACCATCACCCTACTTGTGACTTGATCGACTGTCAACCAGAATAGCGTAGAAGCACTAAGATAGTTCTTTCAAGCTATGCTACCTGCAAGCATTTTAATCAGCACTCATGCTAGCCACCCGGACAGTCGGTCAACTGCTCATCTCAGAAATTGCGCAGTGCTTATGAGCAGGCCTCACGCTGCTCATCAGTCAGCTCAACTGAAAAATTGCGCAGAGATGATCAGGAGGTCGGCCTCCCAGCCTTAGTGCAGTTTTCCCACCGAGCAGCTCCCAACAGTAGACTGCCTATTGTTACACTAAAAAATGTCACCATGGCTATTTACAGTTAGTATGGCTCTATCAACAGTCATGCTATCCTCTTAGGCAAGTCTTATGCCTCTGCTCTCCATGTCAAACTCCAAAAAGAGAGAAAGTCTTTATAAATGTATTTATCTCTGGGTACGCAGGTTCTCTCAACCTTACCTGCGGGTACGCACCCAATATTCACAAAAGCTGCGTCTTTGGACGCTCTGTATGTAAAGGGGCAGGTGCGTCCCCCTGTAAAGGTCAAAATGCACAAGTTTCATCTTTAAAAAGTTACTTGTGGTCATTTCTAGAGCATTCTAGAAGGTTGTTCGACGTGTATTGAGTGCCTCCAGATGGTTCATGTACCCCTACCAAAGAGGAACTTATCCCATCAATAAGGGAGCTATCCCATCCAAAGAGGGGATTATCCCATTGATGGTGGACCTGAATAACTTCCTCTAGAGCACTATAAATACAGGCATTGGGCCAGAAGGAGGGGAGGTTGGAAGCTATACATTTGTAAGGGTAGATGCTGCTGGAATTAGGACTCCCATTTAGAAGCTTGTGAGGAGAGATTGCCATCTTTGCTTGTTCTATTTGGAAGTGGGTGAGCTTTGTCAAAGTAAAGGAGAACTCTTGATGAACCCTGGGAGGGACTTGCACAACACCAAGGCTCAGGTTGTATTTGTTCCTTTTGTTACCTATTAATGCAAATGAGTCCATTCTTCTCAATAACTTGTTATTTATGAGTTGTTTCATGTACTCCTTGGTCTATGTGTTAAATATGTTTTATTCTATGAGATTATCAAGTGCTATTTAATCGTTTGATTGTTAGTGGATGCAGGTTTCAAAGTGAAGGAGGAGCTCATCTGGATCAGTGAGGCTGGACTGCTACAACAGCGTTGGACTACAGGTAGGATCTAAACACTTGATTTCTTATATAGTAAATGCATGTTTAGAGAAGGATTGCTCTTGTTTGTCTTGTTTGTCACTAGAGAGTCTTAGGCTCCTAGGGAGGTTGGTTGTGTCCGCACTATCGACTCTTTCTGCCTGACAAATTGGCGACTCCGCTGGGGATTCCATTGATGTGAAAGTCTTTTCCTTTGTATGCAACTTTGATCTGAGAAAAGTCATTTATTTTCTGATTTTTGGCTCTGTGACTTTGTATTTTGGTGGCTTAGCTTAGGGTTAGATTCAATTTAGTTTTTCTTGAATTTTCCAGTAGGACGCACCCTCTGAGTATTGCACAGTGCGTCCCTGTACGCACTGTCGCTGTGTGCACAGAGCGGGCCCGCACCTGTCTTAACGGGTTGCCTGCGTCCCCTGCTAAAATTTAAGAAAATTCCATTTTTTGCTTTTTGCTCTTTAGATTTTGCTTTTACTTTGTTTGTACTGCCCAAATCCATCAGTTTACTGTCAAAGATCTTCACCTAAGCTTGTTTCATTGGAATTCCTTCTTTAAGCTTTCATCAATTGGGTGTTTTGAGTCTCTTTCTTGAGAAATTCTTGATTTGTTTTCCTTTGGTCATAACTTGGAGGTTTCTCTCAGTCTTTTCACAATTTTGCATCTTTTTTCTTTTGTTTTTGCAAAAAAATTTCCCCCTCATTCGCCGGGGGGGGCTAAATTGTGTATGAGTGTTAATCGCCTTTGAGTGTTTTTATGTTTTGATCTTTGGAACTCTCACCCAATTTTCTCGACTTGCACTTGATTGGTTCTTAGATTACATTAGAATCATCTTGTGTTTGAGAATTCTCTTGCATAGATCACATTTGCATAATTAGAATTCTCATTTCCAGAATATGAATGAAAAATGTGCATAGATTACATTTGCATACTTTTCGAGTGAATTGTGCATAGATTACAATTGCATAGTTTACATTCTGGAAAATCAATCGTAGATTTAGATCAGTTTTATTTGATTTGAATTTACACAAAAATAAAAATAAAAAAATGGTTTGGAATTGATTTGCATTAGTTTTTCTTGATAAAATTAGTGCATTAGAGAATTTGTTATATTTTCTCTTAGTGATCAATTTTTTGCATTGTCGGAAGTGAATGGAAACTCTCTCCTTACTTTAGTTAGGATTCATCGAATTGAAAAGATTACATTATCATATTGGATTGCATTCAGTTGAGTCGGGTCATAACACCATTGGTTTCATCTCCATTTACCCCTTTGAGTAATAACAGCCTTAATAACACAACACTTAATTAAAATTCATCTAGTAATTTTTACATTTCTAGGGCTCTGAAACACCAATATAGATCAGGCTAGTGTCTTGGAGTAGGAGAGTAATTAACTCTCCAAGACAGCAAAACCAAACAAGTAGCTCATCTTGTGGTAGGATAAATCCAACTGTTTCATTTGTACTCTGGGAAAGCTCCTCTTAAAGGAGAAGCACGAGCTCGTGTCCGAACCAGTGAAGGGATCAATCCTCCTTCGTTGGGAACGACGCCAGACACGCACGTATTACAAACGGTAAACCTCGGATTAACCATTGTCGAGGAGCCAGGGGTCACTTGTCGGTAAACCTTGGATTATTGTCAAGGAGTCGGCAAGGGGATTGAGCTTGATACTCTACCCTTGCGTGCTGTCGGAGTGTAGACTGTTCCCCCAGGTGTATTTGTTGCTGTTGGTGACCTTAGTGACCATTATCTTTAGGGTTCTACACAAGGTGATGGTGGAGGGAAGATCCCACTGTACCTGGAGCAGACGTCGGCTAGACTCACTTGGATTTTCTGGGGGGTTCACTTCACTCGAGACGGTTAAAGTGGAGGAACTTGGTCCAGTATATTCATTAAGCAGGTTGCCGGGGTAACTGTTCCACCCACCACTTCTGTACTGAATTCTGCGATGTTGGATTTCATCCCCAACTAGTGTTTTCGGTCCGGAAGGTTACTGTTTGTGTATGGTTTGACTCCTAGATTTGACAACGCGTGTTAATTTGTTTGTTTTTAATTTTAGAGACCATAGGTGTGAATTGTGAATTTTAATTATTAGGTGTGAATTGTGAATTGTTAATTTTAGATTTAAATTGTTAATAAAATTCACTGAAGTTGAATATAATGGCAAATGTTCCGGAATTTACCAACCTAGGAACCCCTCCTAACGAGAATCCTAGTACTTTTCCTTACTTTGGAAATGTTGGTCCTCCTTATATGGCTACTTTGTCATTACCTGGATTTACAATAGGTTTACCGATATGGTTATTTTCAACTTCGTTGGCCCAAAATACTCCAATTGTTCCATCTCAACCGGATGCTTCACCTCAACAGAGTTCACCATCTCAACATCACCAACCTTCTGTTGACCCTTTACCTTCTTCGCCTAATTTTTCTTCCTCCATTTCTTCCTCTTCGCCTGGTAAAAGCCTTGATGCTAGTAACCAGGAGGCTAAGAAGAAGAAGAAAGGGAAGAAGAAGAAGAAGAAGAAGAAGCAAGATAAGAAAGAAGTCAACCAACCAACCATGGCTGTAAGTGTTGGTTGTGTTGAGGAAAATTCCGACATGCATCGTAAACCCAAATACCCTTGCAAGCTTTGTAAGGGTGACCACTTCCTTGTCAATTGTCCTGGTATTCCAAAGGTCTTGGAAGTATGGTCAGAAAAATCTCATCAACTTTATGTTGATCCATCAACCAGTGATAGTCAGGTTCCTGGGAAAAAGGGTAAAGTTAGGTTTCCTTGTAAGTTATGCAAAGGGGGTCATCAAACTCACATTTTCCATCACATGGATGAAGCCTCAACATTGTTGGAAAAACTTACTGTTCTACAGCAAGAATTTCCAATTGGTTACCGTAAACTTTCTCCCAACCTGCCGTCAACTGACGGAGTGATTGATCTAAATTCAAGTACAGTCGATCACACTCTTCCATTGGAGAGTGAAACTCATGTCACTCAGGTTGATGATCCATTAGTTGATCAAGTGGTCGATTCAACTTCACATTCAATCGATCACACTCTCCCTTTCGAGAGTAACTTTCATACCGCTGATGTTCTTCTTATTACATCAGATTCTTCTATGCCGGGGGGCATTTTACCTGTTCATACAGAACCCCCTCCAAGTACTGAGGTCTTTTCCTTTGATTGGAATAGACTGACAGAACCTCGTCTTCCTTCCTCCATCCCTTTCCAAATCATTGTCAAGGCTGGTAGTAGGGACATACATCGTACTCAGGTAGATGAAGGTGCTTCTGTTAGCATTTTATCCTCAACTGTTTGGAAAGCTTTGGGTTCCCCTCAGCTTGCGCCTATTACACAGAATCTGAAAGCTTTTAACAGAACCATTAGTGAACCTTTAGGGATCCTTCCTAAGTTTTCTATTACCTTGGAAGGTAAAACTGTCTGTATTGATCTTATGGTAGTTCGAGGTCCCTTGGATTTCAATTTACTCTTTGGGCGAGACTATGTTTATGCAATGAAAGCTGTCGTATCGACACTCTTTCGCGTGATGTCTTTCCCTCACAATGGCAGTATTGTGACTGTAGACCAGCTTTCGTTCCCTAGTCTTGTTTCAACTACCAATAATATGACACCCCTAAATGTTCCTGATTCTAAAGTGGTATCTACCCAGCCACGAGTTAATTATGTGGCAACTGGTCCCATGTTTTCAGTTACCGATGTAAGTGAGCCTCTCACTGTTGATTTAGATCCGGTAATTGACATGGAAAACTCTATGGGATTATTTGAACACGATGTTCTTATCCCTTTTGAGTCCCTTGACATGTGTTCCTTCCAGAGAAGTGTTCTTCCTTCTGATGAAGACCTTTTGGAAGCCATGATCAAGGTGTGTCCATTGACATGTCCTTCTTCCAGTTGGAAGCCATGATCAGTGGGTGTGAGGATAGTTTCTTCTAGTCTCAACCTCGTTAAAAAATGAAACTGGAAGCCATGAGCATAGTTCCTTGTCTTGTGTCAAGCTCATTAAAAAATGAAACAAGGAATTACGAGGATAGTTTGTTCCTCTCTCAACCTCATTAAAAAATGAAATTGGATGGTTCGAGGAAAGTTCCTTTTACTGTGTCAACCTCGTTAAAAAATGAATCAGTTAGTTCGAGGATAGTTCCTTGTCTTGTGTCAACCTCGTTAAAAAATGAAACAAGGATAGGTTATATAGATAGTTAGAAAGTAGAAGTTGTGAGGATAGTTTGTTCCCGTCTCAACCTCATTAAAAAATGAAACTGGATGTAGTGAGGAAAGTTCCTTTTACTGTGTCAAACTCGTTAAACAATGAATCAGTGTGCGAGGATAGTTTTGTTCCTGTGTCAACCTCGTTAAAAAATGAAACAGGGTGTACGAGGAAAGTTCTTTTACTGAGTCAACCTCATTAAAAAATGAATCAGCTAGATTTTAGGATATGTAGGTAGATTGTAGAAAGTAGGATTTTGAGGACAGTTCCTGTTACTGAGTCAACCTTGTTAAAAAATGAATTAGGTATGAGGATAGTTCCTGTTACTGAGTCAACCTCGTTAAAAAATGAATCAGGTATGAGGATAGTTCTCTTCTTGTGTCAACCTCCTTAAAAATGAAACAACTCCCTTTTCAAGTTAAATATTGAAATTAAACCTTCATTCCATCCATCTGGTTGAATGCAATGAAGCCTGGGGGGCATGTACCTCGCTTTGCATCATTATGTTGGGGGCATGCGAACTTCTGGAGCATAGTTCCTTGTCTTGTGTCAAGCTCGTTAAAAAATGAAACAAGGAGTCTTGAGCATAGTTCCTTGTCTTGTGTCAAGCTCTTTAAAAAATGAAACAAGGGTAGGTTAAGTAGGTAAATTGTAGAGAGTAGTCATGAGCATAGTTCCTTGTCTTGTGTCAAGCTCATTAAAAAATGAATCAAGGATTTTAGAGCATAGTTCCTTGTCTTGTGTCAAGCTCGTTAAAAAATGAATCAAGGTTTTTAGAGTAGAGTTTTTTGTTAGGTAGATTGTAGCGAGTAGTCATGAGCATAGTTCCTTATCTTGTGTCAAGCTCGTTTAAAAAATGAAACAAGGGTTTGAGGATAGTTCTTTTCTTGTGTCAACCTCACTAAAAAATGAAACAACTCCCACAAGTCTTTCCAAGATCTCGAAAGTAAAGCTTCATTCCATCCACCTGGTTGAATGCAATGAAGCTTGGGGGGCATGTACCTTGATTTGCGTCATTATGTTGAGGGCATGTGAACTTATAACAAGCATAGTTTTTCGTTTCAAGCTTGCGTAAACATGAAACCGAATCCGAGCATAGTTCTTTTCCTGTGTCAAGCTCGTTAAAAAATGAAACAAATCCTCCTCTACTTGAGTCGAGAGTTTGACTAGATCTCAAATGTTAAGTTGTATATTTAGGTTAGTTATTTCAGTGTTTTGCATAATTTTCTTACAGTTTTAGGTCGAGTCTTTCAAATAATCTCGTAACTCAACCTTCATTTCATCCAACTGGTTGAATGAAAGGAAGCTGGGGGGCATGCGCTCTAGCAGTTACACTTAGGGGGCATCAAGCATAGTTTTTCTCTGTTTCAAGCTTGTGAAAAATGAAACTATTTTGAAGCATAGTTTTTCTCTGTTTCAAGCTTTTGTAAAAATGAAACCTATCTCGAGTCAATTTCAGTTATTTTCAAGACTCGTTAAACTCATGAAAATCTCGAGATTATTTTGCTATTTTTCATTCTCGTAAAACAAATGAAAATGCCGAGTTCTTTCCGTCTTTTCCTGCTCGTAAATTAAATTGAAAGTCGGCCATATGAGTACATTTTTATCATTTTTTCGAACTCATTAAAACTTACGAAAAAATGAAAACCATGAGTACATTTTTATCATTTTTTCGAACTCGTTAAAACTTACGAAAAAGTGAAACCTCAGAGTAATCTTTTAAGCCCTTTTCTGACTCCTAAAATATGAAAAGATTGCCGAGCGTTTCTTTTACACTCGTTAAAACGGAATTAAAAGACGGTCCCCTTATAGCCCTTTTCTGACCGTAAAAACAGGAAAAGGTTGCCGGGTTTTTGTCGTTTCAAACTCGATACTGGAAATAAAACGACGTGTCCTTGATCGCTTTTTACTTTTCAGGTCAGTGGCACTAATTATGAAAGTACTCCTTGGTCGCAAGATCAAGCGGTTCCCCCAGGTATTATTTTATACTTTTTCGGGCTTGAGGGACACAAATCTACGAAAAAGTTCAACTTGGAGTCTTCTTAAGTTTTTCAGACTCTCTAAAATTGAAAAACGCCGAGTTTCTCCTATCCTGGACTCGTTAAACATTTCACAGTAAAGGACCTATTCAATTACAAACAGGAACGAACCACTCCTTCCTAGGGTTCGAATCAAAACTAGGTTGGACTCATCCGAAGGATGAGCTTATAATCAAGCATATGTTATCCTCCTCAAGCTTGTTAAAAATAAAGAGGTACTTGCCAGAAATGGTGGGGGAAAAGAGAGAAGAATGAGCCTATTTGTTATCTTTTGTCTCAGAAGAAACTTTATTACCACTCTTGGACACGACACTTTTCATTCACCTGGGTTGGGAAATTCTTTACCTCACAGTTAATCAAACTACTTTGAAAGTCTTCAGCCGGGTTCCGGGGATTAACTTTGAGTTATTCATCACCAAGCCATCTGTCGTGTCGTTATGTGTTCAAGAGGTCTGCAAGAAAAACTTTCATCTACAAAATACTTGTCATCCATTTGACCATCCCTGAGTCAGTCCTTACAGAAACATTTCTTCAACTTGAACAATGATTTCGTGTTGTGGGCTTGCCCGCAACGGGTCGCTTTCTATCGACATCAGCACATTATCTAGAGAGATGACTTAGAAATCATCAGTACCTTGAAGTCTGCATGCATCAATGGCAGGTTCCTCGCCTTTGACGTCAGTTTACATCATTGACTTTCGATCGAAAGATCCGTGAAATGTTCGACATCAACTCATTCATTCACATCTCATGGATTGTACTGGGTACTTTGAGAACCATTGACATTACTGGTGGTCTCTCTCACACTTGTTAACAGTTTACATCATCGACTGGTAATCAAGTGGTTTCTACCATGTTCGACATCAACTCATTTATTCGCATGGCTAGAATCGTACTAATTCGGGAAGCAGAAATGAAGACCCTGGATCTAGTTTCCACCATCCAGGCTGCGAGGAGTTTTGCATTCATTATCTAAGTAGACTAATCATAAACAGATGGCTGCGCCCATACTGTGTCTACAAAAGTCTATGATTATGATGTACTGCAAGATCATTCCTGTATCAGAGTAGTTAGTCTGTTAGTTAAAGTTTTGATCTGAGTATGGGAATGCCTACCTCAGTGATGATATAATCTTATACATGTATTTTGTGTTGAAAATTGCAGGTTCTGACGAGGCTCTCCACGAGATAATCCTTGAAATGATAAAGCGCTTCACCCTTCCTAGATAATACAAAACCCTAATCTATTACAGGCTTCGCACTTTAGGGGGCAATCTGTTACACTAAAAAATGTCACCATGGCTATTTACAGTTAGTATGGCTCTATCAACAGTCATGCTATCCTCTTAGGCAAGTCTTATGCCTCTGCTCTCCATGTCAAACTCCAAAAAGAGAGAAAGTCTTTATAAATGTATTTATCTCTGGGTACGCAGGTTCTCTCAACCTTACCTGCGGGTACGCACCCAATATTCACAAAAGCTGCGTCTTTGGATGCTCTGTATGTAAAGGGGCAGGTGCGTCCCCCTGTAAAGGTCAAAATGCGCAAGTTTCATCTTTAAAAAGTTACTTGTGGTCATTTCTAGAGCATTCTAGAAGGTTGTTCGACGTGTATTGAGCGCCTCCAGATGGTTCATGTACCCCTACCAAAGAGGAACTTATCCCATCAATAAGGGAGCTATCCCATCCAAAGAGGGGATTATCCCATTGATGGTGGACCTGAATAACTTCCTCTAGAGCACTATAAATACAGGCATTGGGCCAGAAGGAGGGGAGGTTGGAAGCTATACATTTGTAAGGGTAGATGCTGCTGGAATTAGGACTCCCATTTAGAAGCTTGTGAGGAGAGATTGCCATCTTTGCTTGTTCTATTTGGAAGTGGGTGAGCTTTGTCAAAGTAAAGGAGAACTATTGATGGACCCTGGGAGGGACTTGCACAACACCAAGGCTCAGGTTGTATTTGTTCCTTTTGTTACCTATTAATGCAAATGAGTCCATTCTTCTCAATAACTTGTTATTTATGAGTTGTTTCATGTACTCCTTGGTCTATGTGTTAAATATGTTTTATTCTATGAGATTATCAAGTGCTATTTAATCGTTTGATTTTTAGTGGATGCAGGTTTCAAAGTGAAGGAGGAGCTCATCCGGATCAGTGAGGCTGGACTGCTACAACAACGTTGGACTACAGGTAGGATCTAAACACTTGATTTCTTATATAGTAAATGCATGTTTAGAGAAGGATTGCTCTTGTTTGTCACTAGAGAGTCTTAGGCTCCTAGGGAGGTTGGTTGTGTCCGCACTATCGACTCTTTCTGCCTGACACCTATTCCCTCCAGGAACTGCACAGTTTCTGCTCCCAGTGAATGAGTAGCCAACTGGCAGTTCCCTCTGGGAATTGTGTAAGTCTGGCTGCCAGTGACCCCAACAACCAACTGGTAGTTCCCTATGGGAATTGTGCAAGTCTGGCTGCAAGTGACCCCAGCAGCCAAGTAGCAGTTCCCTCTGGGAATTGCACAAATCTGGCTACCAGTGACCCCAACAGTCAATTGGCAGTTCCCTTTGGGAATTGCATAGATCTGGCTACCAATCTGCTTGGCAGTTCCCCAGGAAAATTGTGTAGTCCCTGCCTGCTGAACCCTCATGCAGCCCGACTCGTTCCTCTCGAAAATTGCACAAATTTGGCCCATTTAGCAGTTGCCCAGAGCCATCATCCCGCATCACAAACATGATGCCTCTCCAGTCACTTGCATTCGAATGATCATGTGTCATGGTAGACTAGGAGGTTTTGGATTTGATTTCGTCTCATCTTGAGTGACTGTAGGTATAGGTACACCAAAAAAGATGTCAAGACGATGAACGAGATGAACAAAGGGAGCACATGTAGATGGACATGTTCATCAACGTACGAACGAGCGAAGCATGTGAAGCGGATGAACGTGACGAACATGCACCTTTACAAACAAGTGAGCCTGTCAAGTCTTCTAGCATGAAAGCAAGGAACAACATGCTAACGGTTCATCAAGCGAACCAAGGACCATCAAAGACTCCACGCACTTCGCCATGTGAAGGTGAAGCTATGGTACACCATGAAGAGATCCACCACTCACCAGCACTCTAATTCGAAATGCACTCCAACGGCAACACGGATGTGCCAGCAATGTCATGTCAAGTCATGTCGAGTCAAGTCATGAGTCATGTTGCCCACATCTCTACTATGGGCTTGTTTTCAATCAATGTGATGTAACGTGGAAGTCCAAGAGACCCACTTGTTGAACATAGAGTCATGTAAGTCGGAAAGTCATGGAAGTCGAACAATCATGAGGGTAGTCGAACAACCACAAGGGTCAGTTTCACCCTTGGCTATAAATACCCCCCTCATTTGTACATGAAGAGACTTTTCACCTCAACTCCTCCCATATAGCTAAGGGAGTCTATAATCTTTCTTTGAGGATTAAGTAGTGGCTCCAACGCCTCGCTGACGAGGTTAGTGATGTATGGTGTAACGATGTGTCTTGGAACTTTCGCTTAATTCAGAAGCCTGTCAATAGGCCAACATGTTTTCACACATGTATTGTATTTGTTGTAAGACTGATCTTTAACACTTGTAATGCATGTTGCTTTAACCATGTGTTCTACATCTAAACTGATTCATTTGTTGTAATGCATAATATATTAATGGAAATGTGTTGTATATGCTGTTAATGCTGTCCCGTCCATGTCGACTGCTCTGCCGGACATCAGACAGACCTTTCACATGAACCTTGTTGTAACAACCATTGCACTTGTCTCAAACTAATCCATGAGTGTTGTACGTGTTATCTTACCTTGTATGTTGTGACTGCCACATCCGAGTGGACTGCTCCGCTGGAAGCTATGTATGTCCTTTGTGTTGTGTGTTCCTAGCTGAGTTTGGATTGATCCCTTTCAACCTAGAACTCACCTTCACCTTTTCCCCTCATAGTGAAAGAACCATTGACACAAGTACACTTACACTCACTCGACATGTGAACCTCACTTCTCGAAGACAAAGCGAACCACTCTCTTGTGTTGACAAGCAAGAGTTGAGGTAAATCCTTAAGACAATGGCAACCGGGCCATCATATCGGATGGGACACCCACACCAAATGGTGAGAGGTCTAGTTGGGAATTCATTCCAGGGTGATCCCCTAAATGTTGGCAGGTCCAATACCATCAACACCCCAATTGGATTGATCCAATCCTGATCTCATGTTGTTATCTTGTGGATTTGATCCAGCTCATTGCCACTTTCTACATAATCACAGACTGGTTCAGTATAACGCGCCCCTTCCACAGGGTCTAGTGGCACTATAACCCTTAATGACTTTCTTTCAAATGAAATTGTCCTCTTCTTCAAATTAATGACCCCATTCATGTCAATAGCCCAGTCGATCCCCAATAGCGCGGGGTAGGGATTACTGTCATCGAAAATTTCTATACTTCAAAGTCTACTAATGCACTCGCACCTTCAATATCAATCGTTACTCTGTATAATCGTCCCATAGGTATGATTTTTTGCTGATTTGCTATCCTGAGCTAAATTACAGACCACTGCAGTGCAGGTCTCCCCATCCGTTCCCATGTCTGTTTTGGTAGAACATTCGCATCATACCCCAGATCTAGGATGACCTGGTCCATTCCATAATTTCCTATCTGCGTTTTTTGCCGCATGTTACGTACAGTTCATGCCTTATGCTTACCAATATTTCTAACTGTACGCTGCTCTTTAGAAGTCTTTTCCTTATTGGTGCACTTGTCTATTAAGTCTTGAAATCCTTCCACACCTTTCTGTTGCGCAGTAGCTTCATACAGGTTTCCAAGAATGTAGTGAGTATGGAAGGATTAACCTCTTTTGTCACACTTGGTCCCGATGTCTAGATTCTTGAGGTGGAAGCTTGACCCATCCGTCTTCTTCAGGTTGCTTACCCTTATCTGTGCCAGTCGTTATACCACTTCTTAGTACAATATTAATGCTCTAATCCTCCTCGTGGGGCTTAGCCCTCATCATTTGTAAATTCTGCATAGGCTACTGAGGCTACATTTTCTTCTCTTGCATCTTAACTATTAACACTAGACATTCTTCTACGGCATGGTCGAACTGTTTGTAGTCTTGACATGAAGGGTGTGTAGGATTTGGGAAATCTCATGTGAAGTGACTCGGCTGTCTGTAGTTGTAGAAAATAATCTGACGACGACCTCTACCAGGCCCTCCTCCTCGCTCTCGTCCTCGGCCGTGAAAACCCCCACGCGCTCCTCCTGCGCCTTAATCTGGAGGCCGAGTTTCTGCTTGCATACGGTAAGTAGGAGTTCTTTCCTTCATCAACTCATAACTTCAACAATGGTGCACATCGTAGCCCAAAAATTTACAAAAATTACAAAAAAACTACTAAGGTGTTTGAACGAACTTCTGAAGCAAGTGGCAGTTATCCGTCGCGTGTTTCCTAGTGACTTGAAAAATGGCGCACCATAGCGCAGCTCTTGTGCTTGGCTCGGCTGGGGCTTCTGGCTTCAGGGGGGTTGGCCCTCCCCCTATAAGATAGTTCGCGTATACTGGACAATGATATTTATCATGCCCATGGCCCTTGCACTTCAAGCACCAAACCTCTGTGCGCACTTCTGGCTTAGTCTCCTTTTCTTTCTTCAAACTCTGTAATTCTAGGTGTAGGCTCGCTAACTGCGAGTGGATTTATTGTACCCCTAGGTTCGTATCCTGAATAGGTGATGCATGCAGCCTCATCGCAATCTCCAAGGCTTCTGCCTACGTTGCTATCTTCTGCTGTGACAGAGAAATTCTTAAATGGGGAAAAAGTGACATGATAAACTAGTTGCGATGCTAACTATATGAGATTTGCATGTTAACCTGTCTGATCTGTTACTTCAACCTCTTATCAAAGTCCCAAGATGTCTCCTCAACCCTGATTAGGATATCCTTAAATTCAATTACCGATTGCACCTCAGATTTAGGCTTACTAAACTCTTTGTTCAAAGATGTCTAAGTTTCTGCTAGTGATGCATGAGGATTGTTAGCACAATACTTAATGTACCAGGTTAGTGTGCAATCCTGCAAGGCAGTAACCAACTGTGCCTTCTTTATATTATAATTGATGATTTGTTGCACTTTCCATACAATGTTTGCAACAAACCAGAACTGCTCTAGATGTTCACTCCCTATGCCCTTGAATATTGACATCTTCATTGCGTTTGCCATGTTGAATGGTGGCGGTGGAGGTGAGGGTGAAGGTGTATGAGGTGGAGGTGGAGGTGGAGGTGGAGTAGATGGATGATGTGTTCTAGGAATACCTTGAGTTATTAGCTCGACAACGCTTCGTGGTGTAGTCTGCACCGCCCCTTCATCGTCACTTGAAGGAGATCCAATCAATGGGCTATACTCTGGTATTGATTCTTCATGATTTCTAAAGAATCTTCCACTTCGTGTAGCTCCGAACATCAAGGTAATGGCATTATCTACTTTTCACACAACATCTTCTTAATCCAAGTATTCAATGACTTGATGTACTTACCTCGCAGTACTTTGAAGTATTTCTGCTCCGCTTCGTTATAGCTAACTGATGTGTCCACTACAAATTTAGTAACAAATCCTCCCAGAACTCGATCAAGCGAGTGATCGAAAACCTGCGCAATTTTGTTATTAAATATCTCTAATATTCACACCAATTCTGGCGTCCACACTATAGGACCGTTGAGCTTCCACCTTCCTTAATTGTCTACCAATTTAGCTAACCACTCATATAATTCAATTAGAAAAGTGCTAAAGAAAATTTTGTGTACCTCTGTATACAGATACCTATTCAACCAATCCTCTTTCGACAGTTGCGAATTCCTATTTTCTTGAGTTGCAAACTCATGAATCTTCTGATCTAACCACTTTTCAATTTCTTTCTTAATCGGATTCCAATGAGGTGACATCACACATCTCTTTTAAGCAGATCCTGGCCCCGGCAACGGAACCATTTGTTGGATTAGGGGGTCCTGAACTAGGTTCAGAGTTAGTTGCGCCAACCAACAAAATCCTACACTACTAGTCCTTTCGGAAACAACCCATATAGCGCAGGCTGCAGTCTCACCTGAAGCAGTATTGGGGGATGCAAGAACCAAGTTTCTACATCCAGAGACTAGTGTGATGTCTCCCAACGCCTTAGATCTGCCTATGCGCAGATTGATAGACTTCTAGGGAGCGTTACTGTAACTAAGTTAAAGCTACCTTCAGACCTTGCGAAGGTCCACGATCAGTCCTTGTGGACCTTAAACAATTGATTTACCTATTTTTGCGCATCAACAAGCAACCCTAGATCAGAGTTCACGTAGATCTACTTACTTTGTTAGAAAACATAAGAGAAATGGCTTGTAATTTCCCGGAAGTGGCTAAGAATTCATTTCATACATTATTAAGACAGATTTAGTAAATTCGCGTAGCATTATATCATTATTTCATAAAACATATCATTAATCGATAACATATAAAATAAACAGATACAATGGAAACACTCAACAATTCTTCAAAAAGTTGTCTTTATTGACCTTCAATTCACCAATTACAGACTCTTCTTACCTTGCGCACATAATTGTAGGGGTCCACGAACTCAGTTGTGGACTCTACACAGGCTTCCTGCGCACTCAGCTGCAGGAGGCTCCCTTTCTCTACCTAAGCGTAGGAAGCAAAGCCTTCCCGCCTTAGCCCTTTCTCAAGACAACAAAAACTCTTCAATATACTCCAATCTCTATTCAAGGTTATCTCTAAGACTCGCTAAGAATCAATTATTTATAGCTTTTCTAATACAATACCATGGCCCCCGACTCATGGGTGAGTCTTTAAAATCGACCAAAAACAAGGGGCTAAAGCCCCTTTTACTCTATCTATCTGCGCGCTCCACATCCACATTTTTTGAAGACTTTACATATTTTACAAAATTATTTACAAAAATTCACTAGTTTATTCAATTCTACCCTTGGGGACCCCATCCCAACAATCTCTCTTCTAAGACTTCTTCATCATCAACAAGGGTATGATGAGTGACAACTTCTCAATGTTCTGGTTCATTTCTAGAGCAAGAGGGCTCCTCAACCTCTTCTTGAGCCATATGGCTATCTCCACCATACAACATTGTATTCTGTCCAGCACTTTTGTTGCTGACACACAATGCCTCTTTATCGGCATCCAGCTTAGATGTCCTTCTCATGATGATCTCCTTGGCTTTTACATTCAACTCATTCTTTTCTCTATGTATTACAGAGCACCGCATGTCAACATTCAAGGCTAGTAAATATTCCAACATTAAAACCTCCCAGACTTCATAATCGAGCCCACAGTCTGATTCATTTAAGAATGGAACTCCATCTTTTTTTAGACAAACTTTATTAGCCATTGTTTCCCTTTGATCTACCTTCTAGTGATTAAGCTATTCCTGAAGGAACTTGGCTCTGATACCAATTTTTGGAAACAAATGATAATACTAAGAGGGGGTGTGAATTAGTATTAAGGCTAATTTTAACTTTTTATGCCAATTTACTTTTCTGATTCAAACTTGGCAACCATTCATATAATGAGCAACAATATGAAATCAACAATCAAGCACACACCATGAGCATCATACACATGAGACATAAGGTTTTACGTGGAAACCCTTTCGGGAAAAAACCACCAAAGCTTGTTGTTGTTATTGATGTAAATAAGAGCACCTACTCTATTACATCAATCTATTTTGTGAGCACCCACTCATAGGAAGCACCAACTCCCTTTGATTGTTTTCTAGCACCAACTAGCAGGAAGCACCAATTCCCTATTTTTGTAGACACTTGTCTAGCTTACCAGAAGCACAACATGAGGTACCGAAATCAAATTTTTTGCAAGCACCAACTTGCAACAAATTTGATTTTTTCAAGCCAACTTTTAGGAGGCACTAACTCCCAAGCCTTCTCAAACACCCACTAGATATGGAAGCACCAAATTATTGTATGCATGCACCAACCCACACTCAAATAGGAACTGCATGTTCTCTGTAACTGACAACCACTCTACCTGATCTCAACTTTTTTAATTACTCCCTCTGCTCACTCTGCAGTAGCCCACTGGTCTTCTCAATGAAAGTCACTCATCACTGTCCACCCAGCTCTTTGATCTTCGCTCATCATCAGTAGTTACTCAATTATCAGCCTCTTTCTCTCCACAATATAGTCTCATCTCTTGGCCTTCTTTCTCTGCACAGGCACCATCATTCTTCCTCGCAACATAGGAACTTTCAGCCTTTCTCATACAACAGGCGACTTCGGCCTTGCTCACACAACAGGCGACTTCGGCCTTGCTCACACAACACAGGTGATTTTGGCCTTAATAACATAGTGCAAGCAACTTCGGCCTTGCTCACAGAGTACAGGAAACTTCGGCCTTGTTTACAACACACATGAAACTTTTGCCTTGCTTACACATCGCACAGGAAAATTTTGGCCTTACTCATAGTTGCACATCTCTCAGGATCTCTTACCTTTGCATAAGCACTCTCGTCCTTTCTCTGCAGAACTGTCTCTCACTCAGCATTACACAAAAATGCACAAAAATAGAGATTTTCCACTTATCATTCTTACAACTATACTGCTTTCCCCCACATTGCTCATCTGAGCTCCTGGGTTTTATTCCTCCACTGCCCCTCGAACGATCCTCCCACTCTCTCTTGTATTCACACTGCACGAATGTACCTCAACATGTCTCTTCCATTCTTCTGTTGCATTTGAATTGGTCTCTGCCACTACATCAGCCATGAGAATGGGTACCAGACAATTCTCCATACTAAGAATGAATTATCAGTCCACCTGCACACTCCAACCAGGCACAGTCCTCTCTGTGAACATATCTCCTATCAATGAGGCTCTCCATGCTTATTCATGGTTTCACACGACTTGGATGTCCTTTGGCATGGCTTCTCAACTGTACTCAGGCATGGCCTTCCTTGCGTTGTTGCCTCTCCTGTCTATTTCTTGTCACAGTGCAGAAATAATGATCGACCTTGCAATCCTTCATCGCCTGATTGCACAGAGCTCCATGCTGAGAAATTAATTCTCAGATGACCTGAATGTAAACCCAACACTCTTTCCCAAAGATCGTGGTCCTTGCTGCCTTGACCCGACAATCTTTGACAGATGCCATTACTCTTGAGACCAACTCCATTGTTTTTGTATTCAACTTCCCAGCTGCTGAACCATACACCTTTAACTCTCTGTATTGCACTATTAGAGAAATCCCACATTGCAACTTCACAATATTGTAATGCTCCTGTTGGGGCCAATCTTCCTTTGCTACGCTCTACGTGCTTGGATATATGGATTTAAATGACCAAGAGCCTACGCAATATCAGAAACTCCCTCTATTATAAATTTTTCAATAACCAACTGTTCTGAAGTTTCGATATCCTAATCCTTCAATTGTCGAGCTCCTTTTGCTTAGCCCTCACAGTGCACTTCTCATCATAGGACCGCTACCTGTGACCTGCTTCTTAGCATTATGGTGCTTAACCCTTCAGACACCTATTGGGGGCCATTATCCATTTGTTAACTCCACCGCACCCGTGGTTCTTTGACCTCTCACAACCATGTGCTAGCCCAATATTGGAAGCCCTTCTATATCGAAAATTTTCCAAACTCCAACTGTTCTAAAGTTTCGATGTTTTCAACCTCTGATTTATGACTTTTGATATGACATCATCACTCTATGTGGCAACTTCTTACTGGTGACACATGTCACCTAGTTTTGGCCCATTAGCTTACTCGATCAAGTTGAATATGCATGCCACGTGTCCTGTCGTACTTCCATGTTATGCTGATATCAACTGCCGTTGTACCTTATCAAAGCCAACTAGACACTGCCATGTGTCCTTAACAGAGCCAATCACATGTTACCATGTGTCCTTATCGGAGCCAAGCATATCCTGTCGTGTGTCCTACTAGAGGAGAGAGAGGAGGACGCATAAACCTTAGTTTTGTACCAAAATCCTTTGTTAATATTCCCTTGGCATTCCTCGACGCTTTTAAAGGCTTATTGACACTTATCGATATCGCAATATTTTAAAGGTTCCCCACTTGAAAAAGTTATGATATACTCCAACCTCCGATACACCTTGCTCCGATTTATCACACCTCCGATATCTGATATCATCTATATGCTGACCTTTGACATTCTAATGCATCGATCTCTGTTGTCCCGATCTCCTTATTCTTCGATACGCTGATCTTCGATCACTAATGAGCTGATATGCTGGCTTCTGATCACTGATGCACTGATATGCTAATGTTCCAACCTTCCGATCTGCGATATGCTGGACCTTTGATATTCCAGCCTTCTTAGGACTTCAAGTCCCTGATCATCGACAAGCCATAGCTTTTGAACCAGGAATCCATTTCTGGAATTCCGCATATTGTTGGAAAGCTCTTGCAGATCAATTTCCAATGGAGAGGGTCTGATGTAGGCTTTGAGCCAATATTCTACCTCTAACATGGCTCCAAACTCTCTGACACTATTCTGCGCCTTAACGCTCCGAACAGCTGAAATCACAACCACCAAGGTGATTCTCTACATGAAGCCTGCAACTACCATGGACTTCCTCCTGGTCCATCATTGTAATCATCAATTTATGGCTTCTCCAATAAGCATGCTACTGTGATGATTCTCTAGATGAATCCTGCAACTACCATGAGATTCCTTGTGGGCCATCATTGCCAAAATATGTTGCGCCAAGCATTGGAGCTAGTTTGGTTGAAATGAATGCCAACACTCCTACTAGTAGTTAGGAAATGGAAACTACCTAACACATCTCCCCAACATGATTGTTGTCATCAATTCCAACACACTTGCTGATGCCTTCACTAGGCTACTAACCATCCAGACAATACCAACTGTCCTTCAATCCTGCAAAATAAATATTCTAATAAAGAATTACATCGTAGAGTAGCCATTTGGGTTTTCATCGCTAGAGAGTCAAGAAGGATAATCATGTTGAATGACAAACATAAGAATATGCACTTCATTTTTTTTCTTTCACCCTTCTTGTCTTCATCATAAACTTTAGATCCATCATTTCCCTTCCTAACCTTTCATTTTCCCTACCGCCCTTCACCCCCCAATACCACCTTTCTTATCCCCACCACCATTAACTTCCTTCTTATCCCCACTTCTTTCTTGCCCCATCCTCTATGTTGGAAACCTTGAGAAGGGGTCAATCAATATTTCCTTCCAATTAGTTAATTTTTAATCTTTAGAGTATCAACATTAAATTAACATCACATAACATCACATGAACAATAAACAACACCATTCAACAATGCACACGCATCAAGACAATAAACAACAAATTTTTAGGTGGAAACCCTTCAAGGAGGAAAACTACCAAATTATTCTTAATATAGGTCTTCAATTCCCATTAATTAGGAAGCTCCAACTTCCAAGGTTTTCAACAAAAAATAAAGGAGACTCCAACTTGAAGGATGCTTCAATGCCTTGTTTTACATGCTCCAACCTAAAGGAATCTCCAAATCCATGATTTACTAGCTTTACTAAAAGGATGCTCCAATGCCCTCCATAGTCTCCAACCTGCCCTAAAACGACCCTGCCACCCTGAATTGTTCTCAGACTCTGACCTGAAGGAGACTCCACTCTCCTACATTGCACCACCCTGCAACCCTTCTCAACAAGATTCCACTTGCCTTAAAGTCTCCCAACATTTCAAAATCAAATCAAAACACTCTACTAGCTTTATCGATCTACAATACAAGGTCTCCATCAACAATAACAATTTCCTCTTCAAAACCTAGTTGAAATAGATGATTACAATATTGTTTTCCATATACATCTATTGACAAACCTTAACAATAGTGTATCAAACTCATAGCCAAAATAATATGCACTTTCAATTTCACGTTAGCAGCAAGACTTTTGTTCCAATATATCAATCATTGGCAAGAAAAAATATGAAACCCTACCTCATTAATACATCACCACTGTCAAACAATGAATCCACTTTGCTCACAAACAAATGCAAAATAACTTCTCTTCTTAAGCAACATCAACAACTAGTCATTAGCTTCCCAACCTTAACGTCAAATTCATATGCATCATTCTCCTCAAAAATCTATCATATTCAACACATTGTCCACACCAGCTTTGATGTCTACATACTAACTACTCTATACATGATATGAATTGTAAAATTCAGGTATACAATGAAAGAAAAACTACTAGATTATGTTACTGAGTATTAATCAATATAAAACTCATGTGCCTCAGGTCTCTGATGCAATGTGCCTTCAATTTCTGATCTAAAGCAGAATCACTAACAATTGATCTGTGTTGATGCTTCTACCCTTCACTCTCTATTGTAGATGAAGTTTCTTCCTTGGACCTTGGGATAATAAGGTTTAGAGATGTATGTTGTTGCCTTCAAACTGATGATGCCACAAATACACAAGAGGATGTATTTTCAACTATGGTTGACCTTAACTCCCCTTGTTTTTTGATTCCATTGTCAAGCTAGAGAATAAATGTTGCTTTAGAGATACAAAACCTTTTGCAAAACCCTAGACAATCCTTAAGACTGAGAAATCTTCATAAGTAACTAGTACAGTGATGTACCATATATCAATTTAGAAATACAAGTTCTCTAATGCAGATGCCCAGACCAAGATGCCAAATTTATTCTGAACTTTACCTTGAATTGATGTCTAGAACAAATCTAGGAATTCTTAGAACTTCAAAAATACACCAACTCGCATTGATGCTTCAAGGATTCACACAAAATTCAAGGTTTGTTCTTTGGATGGGTTCAGATCCTACCCTATTGCAGAGGGATAAAAACTAAAACACTTGAATCAAATAAGCCACAAATTTTCTCTTCAAACTGCCTTTTGAATGCCCATAATACAGATCTGACCAGACTTTATGGTTGACTCAAAACACTGAGTTGATTCCATATTAATCTGCATTAATCATGAAGATGTTCTACCTTATTCAAAGATTTGAATTAGCCTCAGGAATAAATTTAATTCAAACACAAATCAATCCATGGCCTGGAAAAAAAAATCCTTAATATCTGTGCAAATAAGCCACAAATTCATGTCTCAATAAATCCGCATAAATGCATAATCGATTTGTCATTACAAGGTTCAAACATGACCTACCACAGATGGCAAAAAACTGAAATGAAATAACCTCAAAATTTCAATGAACTTCCTTAGAATATAGCCTTGATCTCTTAGGAACTGTTAAGAACTCCAACAAAGGATCAAAAACATAAGATAGAAATTGTTTCATCCAAAATTATCCCACATATTAGAAATTCATTAGCTAGGTATGACTACTCCAAAGGGTCGTAGATAAACTCAGAAATATTTCTTTTGACCAATGATGAATCAAAGCCTTTGAGGAGAGACGAGTGCCATTTTTATAGATCTTGAATGGGTACCATTTGAGGCAATCAAATTGAATAATTTAGAGGGAAAAACTTGAAATTCAAATTACAAATTTTGGACCGACTTTCACTTTTGGAGGGAGCTATTTCAATTTGATTTTTGAACCCCAAAACATATTTAATTTAACCCTTTAATGAAGGTCCTTCTTAGCATCATAATTTGAGAAATATAGCCAATGATAAAATACCACATCATCTCCTTTTCGATATTTTGACCATAGGAAAGGGTTACTGAACTTTGATTGACCATATCTCCTTAACCTTGACAAGTTACAAGACATGCAGTATATCTTTGGAATCGACATGACGAGGAGAATTAATTGATGAAGGGATCTAGAGAAACTTTACTTGTCTTTATCCTCAAAAACTTCAACAAGTGAAGGGCGTCTAGGGCTTCTTTTAATTTGGAGCTTCTAATTAATGCAAACTAGACAAATATTAAGAGCATTCAACAACCAATGTTCGCATCAATTGACAACACCATTCAACCATCTCCCCATTTTTCATTGATGGAAACACACATACCCCCCCTGCGATCACTACTTTTCCTGACAACACCATTCAACAATCTCCCCCTTTGTCATTGATGGCAACACAAATACTCCCCCTATGATCATAGCTTCACTTGACTCCATGCCTCTAATCATCCTAACCTGATTTCTCTCCCCCTTTGACATTAATGGTAAAGGGTTACTCCCCCTAATGAAATATCTTTCTCTAACTTCCTGCAAAATTCATGTCTTACTTTAATTTCTTATCCCCCAATGACATGTTATGCTTTTCATGTCTTGCCGCAACTGATTTTGCATGTTAATATGTTTCAACAACAATGAGTCCTTTTACAATTCTGCCCATGAATTTTTCTGCCAAAATTGCTACTCCACTGAAACTACCCCTAATGTTGAATGTTGCTCTGATGACTTATGCCATCTACCAACCTATCAAAAGATAAATCTTCAAATGTGCACCTATTGCTACATAGACCCCCCTCTTCAAATTCATAGGACAGGGAGTCATCAAGCTTGGTCATTTTGAATGATATGTGAACCTGTGCTACTTTAGGATGATCACCCTGAATCTTGATTTCTTTTCCACCTAAAGATATGTTGTCGTTGCTACAAACACCCTCCAAAATTTTGCATACACTAGAATTTTTGAGCCTACTGTGGATCTTGTGATCAGTCATTCCATAGTCACTTCTTGGTCAACTAATGCTTTGAGCTCCCTTCTTGGATCAAAAGTGTCGAAGCCACTTTCTCACACATGCTCAATCCACAACAAATTCATGAGAGAATTCTTTTACCTAAGTTTGGACAAGCATAGCACGTTCCATCAAGATTGTGCCTATACGATTTCCAATCCATGCCGACAGTTAGTGCCCACTGACAACAACAAATTCTCACATTCTAGCTGTGTTCGTACTTTCATTTCGGTGAGTTTGGAAAAATGTCGCCTTTGTGCACCTTTGCTTTCGTGAGTATCATTTTCATGTTTTCGACTATCGTTTTTGCTTGACTTCACTCTAATTAGTGCCATTTTCATGTTATCTTTTCTCTGGCATGTGTTACTTTCACTTTCGTCCACATATTGCAAGAGTCGTTCGCACTTTAGCAATTAACGTCTTTTCTCATGTTAGCTGTCACACAGTGTATGTATGCTCATTCTAATGGTTTCAAGGGGTTATCTTTGTGCGAATGAGTTGGTATAACCATGTAGAAATCAACTGCACTCACTCCCAAAGTTTTAAGCACCGTCGAACAAGTGTCGTCACGGTTGTTGCAAAGTGTACCTTTAGTGTCGCACTTGTCGTAAAGTCATCACAAAGTTTTCGCATTGAGGGAAATATGTTGTTAATTCATTCTAGATGATCTATGTTTTTGTTTCATCAAAGTTTTTCAAGTTTGTGATCACAATCACGTCATATCACTATTCACATTAGTCTCTTCGGTTATACCCTTAGCCAATTATAAAAAATTCGCCAACAACCTAGCCTCATCCGCCCTTCCTCAACCGCACACTAAGCAGTTCCAACCCTCAAGCTACATCCTTGTCCCATGACATTGCACAATGCATGGTTCCTGCTTCTTAGGACTACTGCATTATGTAGTTCCAGTGCTCAAGCCTGACCTTGCCTCCCCAAATTGCGCAATTCATCTTCCCACCCTGGCCTCAATTGCGTATTGCGCAATCTCTAGCCTCAAGCTCATCCCTTGAGCTCATGATCTACACAATTGTGCAATGGTCGAGCCTCCTCTTCCTCCTAGAACCCCGCAGTCTCCTAAGTGATACAAAACACCGCAGCTAAGCTCACTGAGTCCAGAAAATGCACAGTTTGTCTCCCAAGTTCTGTCTAAACTGTGCACTTCGCAGACTTAGGACGTAGAAAATATTCTAGATTCACAAGCTCATGCAATGTACTAAAGCACATGACAAAAATATACTTATATTTTCAACCAACGAAAGCCAATAGATCGATGAAAGAAATATGAACAAGAAGAAGATAAATCAATGGCACATAACAAAAGATGTGTCTGGGCAAAAACACTGCTCAAAACCTCGCTATCTGTATTGCATATATCTGAAATATGAGTGAATATATAAAGAAAACCCCTAGAATTTATGGTTGACTGAAAACTCTGAGTTGATTTCCATATTAATATGCATTAATTATGAATATGTTGTACCTTATTCGAGGATCTTAATTAGCCTTAGGAACAAATTTAATTCAACCATAATTCAATCCATGGTTTGGAAAAAAAATCCTAATAAGACACAAAGCCATGTCTCAATAAATCCGCATAAATGCACAAACAATCTATCATTACAAGGTTCAGAAATGCCCTACGATAGATGGAAAGAAACTGAAATGAACTAGCCTCAAAACCTCAATGAACTTCCTTAGAAAATAGCCCTGATCTCTCAGGAATTACTTAAGAACTCCAATAAAGGATCAATAACAGAAGATATAAATTGTTTCATCCAAAATTCTCCCACATATTATCATTTCTTTTAGCTGGGCATGACTACTCCAAGGTGTTGCACATAAACTAAGAAATATTTCTTTTGACCAATGATGAATCAAATCCTTTGAGGAGAGACAAGTGCCCTTTTTATAGATCTTGAATGGGTTCCATATGAGGCAATAAAATTGAATTATTTAGAGGGAAAAGCTTGAAATTAAAATTACAAATTTTGGACCAACTTACACTTTTGGAGGGAGCTATTTCAATTTGATTTTTGAACCCCACAAAATATTTAATTTAACCATTTAATGAAAATCCTTCTTAGCATCATGATTTGAGAAATATTCTAGAAAATGATAAAATACCACATCATCTCCTTTTGGGGATTTTGACCATAGGAAAGGGCCACTAAACTTTGATTGACCATATCTCCTCAACCGTGAGGAGTTATAAGAGCAGTGTATCGTTGGAATCAACATGACGGGGACCATTAATTGATGAAGGGATCTTGAGAAAATTTACTAATATTTATCCTCAAAAACTTCAACAAGTGCAGGGTATCTAGGCTTCTTGTCATTTGGAGCTTCTAATTAATGCAAACTAGACAAATATTAAGAGTGTTCAAGAACCGACGTTGGCATCAATGGTAACACCATTCAATAATCTCCCCCTTTTTCATTAATGGCAACACACATACCCCCCCTGAGATCACTGCTCTTCCTGACGACAACATTCAACAATTGACCCCTTTGTCATTGATGGAAACACAAATACTCCCCCTGCGATAACAACTTCACCTCATTCCATGCGTCTAATCATCCTAACCTGATTTCTCTCCCCCTTTGACACCAATGTAAAGGGTTACTTCCCCTGATGAAATATCTTCCTCTAACTTCCTAGAAAATGCATGTCTTACTTTAATTTCTTATCTCCCGCTCACATGTTATGCTTTTCATGTCTTGCCACAACTGATTTTGCTTGTTAATATGTTTAAAAAAAAGAGTCCTTTTGCAATTCTTCCCATGACTTTTCCTGCCAAAATTGCTACTCCACTGAAACTGCCCCGAATATTGAATGTTGCTCTGATGACTTATGCCATCTACCAACCTATCAAAGGATAAATATTCAAATGCATACCTATTCATACATAGACCCCCCTCTTCAAAATTCACAGGACATGGAGTCATCAAGCTTGGTCACTTTTCTTGATACGTGAACCTGTGCTACTTTAGGATGATCACCCTGAATCTCGATTTCTTTTCCACCTAAAGATATGTTGTCATTACGACAAACACCCTCTAAAATTTTGTGTACACTTGAATTTTGGAGCTTACTGTGGATCTTGCGATCAATTGTTCCATAATCACTTCTTGGTCAACTAATGCTTTGATCTCCCTTCTTCGATCAGAAGTATCGAAGACATAGTCTTGCTCACACATGTTCAATCCACAACAAGTTCATGAGAGCATTATTTTACACAAGCTTGGACAAGCATAGCACGTTCCATCAAGATTTTTCCTATACGATGTCCAATCCATGTCGACAGTCAGTGCGTACTAACAACAACAATTTCTCACATTCTAGTTGCGTTCGTACTTCCATTTCGGTGAGTTTTGCAAAATGTCGCCTTTGCACACCTTTATTTTCGCGAGTTTTGTTTTCATGTTTTTGGCTATTGCTTTCACTTACCTTCACTCTAATTAGTGTCATTTTCATGTTCTATTTTCTCTTGCATGTGTTACTTTCACTTTCGTCCACATATTGCAAGAGTCATTCACACTTTATCAATTAACGTCTTTTCTCATGTTCGCTGTCACATAGTGTATGTATGCTCGTTCTAGTTGTTTCAAGGGGTTATCTTTGTGCGAATGAGTTGGTATAACCATGTAAATATCAGTTCCATTCATTCCAAAAGTTTTAAGCACTGTCGCATAAGTGTTGTCAAGGTTGTCGCAAAGTGTACCTTTAGTGTCGCACTTGTCGTAAAGTCATCACAAAGTTTTCGCATTGAGGGAAATATGTTGTTAACATGTTCTAGATGATCTATGTTGTTGTGTCATCAAAGTGTTTCAAGTGTGTGATCACATTCAAGTCATATCACTATTCATATCAGTGTCTTCGGTTTCACACTTAGCTAATTAAAAAAAATTCCCCAACAACCTAGCCTCATCCGCCCTTCCTCAACTGGGCACTAAGCAGTTCCAACCCTCAAGCTGCATCCTTGTCCCTTCACACTGCACAATGCATAGTTCATGCTTCCCAGGATTGCTGCACTATGCAGTTCCAGTGCTCAAGCCCAAACTTGCCTCCCAAAATTGTGCAATTCATCTTCCTAACATGGCCTCAATTTCATATTGCGCAATCTCTAGCCTCAAGCTCATCCATTGAGCTCCTGATCTACAAAATTGTGCAATATTCCAGCCTCCTCTTCCTCCAAAAATTGTGCATTTCTCCCAGGTGGGGCAGAACCTCGTAGCTAAGCTCACTGAGTCTAGAAACTATGCAGTTTGTCTCCCAAGTCCTACCTGAACTGCGCACTTCACAATCTCAGGATGTAGAAAATCCTGTAGATTCACAAGCTCATGCAATGTACTAAAGCACAAGACAGGAATCTACTTCTATTATCAACCAACGAAATCCAATAGATCGATGAAAACAATATGAACAAGAAGAAGATAAATGAATGACACATAACACAAGATGTATCTGGGGAAATCCACTGCTCAAAACCCTGCTATCCGTATTGCATATATAAGAATATGAGTGAAGATACAAAGCAAAACCCTAGACTTTATGGTTGAATTAAAACTCTGAGTTGATTTCCATATTAATTTGCATTAATTATGAAACCTTATTCAAGGATCTGAATTAGCCTCAGGAACAAATATAATTCAAACACAAATGAATCCATGATCTGGAAAAAAAATCATTAATATCTATGCGAATAACCCACAAAGCCATGTCTCAATAAATCTGCATAAATGTATAAACAATCTGTCATTACAAGGTTCATACATGCCCTACCATAAAGGTAAAAAACATGAAATGAAATAGCCTCAAAACTTCAGTGAACTTCCTTAGAAACTAGCCCCGATCTCTCAGGATTTTCTTAAGAACTCCAACAAAGGATCAATAACAGAAGATAGAAATTGTTTCATCCAAAATTCTCCCACATATTAGCATTTCTTTTAGCTGGGCATGACTACTCCAAAGGGTCATAGCTAAAATCAGAAATATTTCTTTTGACCAATGATGAATCAAAGCCTTTGAGGAGAGATGAGTGCCCTTGTTATAGATATTTAATGTGTTCCATATGAGGAAATCGACTTGAATGATTTAGAGGGAAAACCTTGATATTCAACTTACAAATTTTGGACTGACTTACACTTTTGGAGGGAGATATTTCATTTTAATTTTTGAACCCCACAACATATTTAATTTAACCCTTTAATGAAGTTCCTTCTTAGCATCATGATTTGAGCAATATCCTAGTCAATGGTAACATACCACATCATCTCCTTTTGGGGAGTTTGACCACAGGAAAGGGGCACTGAACTTTGATTAACCATATCTCCTCAACCATGAGGAGTTACAAGACATGCAGTATATCGTTGGAATCAACATGACGAGGAGCATTAATTTACGAAGGGTTCTAGAGAAACTTTACTAATATCTATCCTCAAAAACTTCAACAAGTGTAGGGAATCTAGTGATTCTTTTCCTTTGGAGCTTCAAATTAATGCAAACTAGACAAATATTAAGAGCGTTCAAGAACCAATGTTGGCATCAATGACAACATCATTCAACCATCCCTCCATTTTTCATTGATTGAAACACACATACCCCCTCTACGATCACTGCTCTTCCTGACAACACCAATCAACAATCTCCCCCTTTGTCATTTATGGCAAAAAAAATACTCCCCCTGCGATCACAACTTCACCTAACTCCATGCCTCTAAACATCCTAACCTAATTTATCTCCCCCTTTGACATCAATGGTAAAGGGTTACTCCCCCTAAAGAAATATCTTCCTCTAACTTCCTGCAAAGTGCATGTATTACATTAATTACTTATCTCCTTGTGACATGTTATGCTTTTCATGTCTTGCCACAACTGATTTTGTGTGTTAATATGTTTCAACAACAATGAGTCCTTTTGCAATTATGCCCATGACTTTTCCTACCAGAAATGCTATTCCACTGAAACTACCCCTAATGTTCAATGTTTCTATTACGACTTATGCCATCTACCAACCTATCAAAGGATAAATCTTCAAATGTGCACCTATTGCTACATAGACCCCCCTCTTCAAAATTCACAGGACATGGAGTCATCAAGCTTGGTCATTTTGAATGACACGTGAACCTGTGCTACTTTAGGATGATCACCTTGAATCTAAATTTATTTTCCACCTAAATATATGTTTTCGTTAAGACAAACATACACAGATAGATCTAGATCTGCAAAACAATAAACAAGCTTGCAAGAGAAGGAAGGAAGCGAGCAAGAATTGAGAAAAGAATGAAATTAATTCTACAATATTAGTTTTAGAATAAATACATAAAAGCAACTAAGTTAAGCTTAGTTGTACATGCAATAACTAAAGCTAACTAAAGCTAAGTGTGCTTTATCTTATGTTAATGTGTACATGTGCCACATGCAAGAAATAAGTTAACTGGAGCTAAACTAGGTGAATGTACACTTTGCGTACACTTGAATTTTGGAGCCTATTGTGGATCTTGCAATCAGTCGTTCCACAGTCACTTCTTGGTCAACTAATGCTTTGAGCTCCCTTCTTGGATCTGAAGTGTTAAAGTCACTTGCTGAAACATGCTCAATCGAAAACAAGTTCATGAGGTCATTCTTTTACGCAAGCTTGGAAAAGAATAGTACTTTCCATCAATATTGTATCTATACGATGTCTAATCCATGTCGACAGTCAATGTGCTCTTACAACAACAATTTCTCACATTCTAATTGCGTTCGTACTTCCATTTCAGTGACTTTTGCAAAATGTTGCCTTTGCGCACCTTTTTTTCGCGAGTGTCATTTTCATGTTTTCGACTATCACTTTTGCTTTCCTTCACTCTAATTAGTGTCGTTTTCATGTTATCTTTGCTCTGGCATGTGTTACTTTCACTGTCGTCCACATATTGCAAGAGACATTCGCACTTTAGCAATTAGCGTATTTTCTCATGTCAGTTGTCACAAAATGTATGTAGGATCATTCTAGTGGTTTCAAGGGGTTATCTTTGTGCGAATGAGTTGGTATAACCATGTAAAAATCAATTGCACTCATTTCCAAAGTTTTAAGCACTGTCGCACACATGTCTTCACGACTGTCGCAAAGTCTACCTTTAGTGTTGCACTTGTTGTAAAGTCATCAGAAAGTTTTCACATTGAGGGAAATATGTTGTTAACGTGTTCTAGGTGATCTATGTTGTTGTGTCATCAAAGTGTTTCAAGTGTGTGATCACAGTCAATTCATATAGCTATTCACATCAGTCTCTTCGGTTCCACACTTAGCCAATTATAAAAAGTTACCCAACAACCTAGCCTCATCCGCCCTTCCTCAATTGTGCACTAAGCAGTTGCAACCCTCAATCTGCATCCTTGTCTCATGACACTACGCAATGCGTAGTTACTGCTTCCTAGGACTGATGATTACATAGTTCTAGTGCTCAATCTCGACCTTACCTCCCAAAATTACGCAATTCATCTTCCCAGCCTAGCCTCAATTGTGTATTGCACAATCTCTAGCCTCAAGCTAATCCCTTGAGCTCATGATCTACACAATTGTGAAATGGTCAGCCTCCTCTTCCTGAAAGAACCCCGCAGTTCTCCCAAGTGGTGCAAAACACACAGCTAATCTCACGTCCAAAAACTGCGCAGGTTGTCTCCCAAGTCTTGCATGAACTGCACAATTTGTAGTCTCAGGGAGTAGAAAATCTTGTAGATTCACAAGCTCATGCGATGTACTAAAGCATAGGACAAGAATTTACTTCTACTTTCAACCAACGGAAGCCAATAGATCGATGAAAACAATATGAACAAGAAGAAGATAAATCAATGGCACATAACACAAGATGTATATGGGGAAATCCAATGCTCAAACCCCACTATTTGTATTGCATATATCAGAACTATGAGTGAAGATACAAAGCAAAACCCTAGAATTTATGGTTGACTCAAAACTCTGAGTTGATTTCCACATTAATCTACATTAACTATGAAGATTTTCTTCCTTATTCAAGGATCTGAAATAGCCTCAGGAACAAATTTAATTCAAACACAAAACAATCCATGGTATGGGAAAAAAATTCTTAATATCTGTGTGAATAAGACACAAAGCCATGCCTCAATAAATCCACATAAATGCATAAACAATATATCATTACAAGGTTGAGACATGCCCTACCACAGAGGGAAAAAAACTGAAATCAACTAGCCTAAAAAATTCAATGAACTTCCTTAGAAAATAGCTCCAATCTCTCAGGAATTGCTTAAGAACTCCAACAAAGGATCAATAATAGAAGATAGAAATTGTTTCATCCAAAATTCTCCCACATATTAGCATTTCTTTTAGTTGGGCATGAATACTCCAAAGTGTCGCAAATAAACTCATAAATATTTCTTTTAACCAATAATGAATAAAAGCCTTTGAGGATAGACGAGTACCATTTTTATAGATCTTGAATGGGTTCCATTTGAGGCAATCGAATTGAATGATTTGGTGGGAAAATATTGAAATTCAAACTACACATTTTGGTCCGACTTACACATTTGGAGGGAGCTATTTCAATTTGATTTTTGAACCCCATAACATATTTAATTTAACCCTTTAATGAAGGTCCTTCTTAGCATCATGATTTGAGAAATATTCTAGCTAATGATAAAATACCACATCATCTCATTTTGGGGATTTTGAACATAGGAAAGGGGCATTGAACTTTGATTGACCATATCTTGTCAACCGTGAGGAGTTACAAGACATGCAGTATATTGTTGGAATCTAAACGAAAAGGAGCATTAATTGATGAAGGGATCTAGAGAAACTTTACTAATCTTTATGCTAATTTTTTTTAACAAGTGTAGGGCATCTAGGGCTTCTTGTCATTTGGAGCTTCTAAATAATAAATACTAGACAAATATTAAGAGCGTTCATTAACTGATGTTGGCATCAATGACAACACCATTCAACAATATCCCCCTTTTTCATTGATGGCAAAACACATACCCCCCCCTGCGATCACTACTCTTCCTGACAACGCCATTTAAAAATATCCCCTTTTTCATTTATGGAAACAAAAATACTCCCCCTGTGATCACAACTTCACCTGACTTCATGCCTCTAATTATCCTAACCTGATTTCTCTCCCCCCTTGACATCAATGGTAAAGGGTTACTCCCCCTGATGAAATATCTTCCTCTAACTTCCTGCAAAATGCATGTCTTACTTTAATTGCTTATCTCCCCCTCACATGTTATGCTTTTCATGACTTGCAACAATTAATTTTGCGTGTTAATATGTTTCAAAAACAATGAGTCCTTTTGGAATTCTGCCCATGACTTTTCCTGCCAAAACTGTTACTGCACTGAAACTACCACTAATGTTGAATGTTTCTCTGATGAATTATGCCATCTACCAACCTATCAAAGGATAATTATTCAAATGTGCACCTATTTCTACATAGACTCCCCTCTTCAAAATTCACAGGACAAGGAGTCATTAAGCTTGGTCATTTTGAATGATACGTGAACTTGTGCTACTTCAGGATGATCACCCTGAATCTTGATTTCTTTTCCACCTAAAGATATGTTTTCGTTGCGAAAAAAACCATCCAAAATTTTGCTTATACTCAAATTTTGGAGCTTACCGTGGATCTTGCGATGGGTCGTTCCATAGTCACTTCTTGGTCAACTAATGCTTTGAGCTCCCTTCTTGGATCAGAAGTGTTGAAGACACTTGATCACACATGCTCAATCCGCAACAAGTTTATGAGAGCATTCTTTTACGCAATCTTGGACAAGCATAGCACATTCCATCAATATTGTGCCTATACGATTTCCAATCCATGTCGACAGTCAGCGCGCATTGACAACAACAATTTCTCACATTCTAGCTATGTTTGTACTTCCATTTCGGTGAGTTTTGCACAATGTCGCCTTTGCGCACCTTTGTTTTCATGAGTGTCATTTTCATGTTTTTGGCTATCACTTTCACTTGCCTTCACTCTAATTAGCATAGTTTTCATGTTATCTTTTGTCTTGCATGTGTTACTTTCACTTTAGTCCACATTTTGCAAGAGTCGTTCACACTTTAACAATTAGCGTCTTTTCTTATGTTAGTTGTCACATAGTGTAGGTATACTCATTCTAGTGGTTTCAAGGGGTTATCTTTCTGCAAATGAGTTGGTATAACGATGTAAACATCAGTTGCAATCATTCCCAAAGTTTTAAGCACTCTCGCACAAGTGTCGTCACGGTTGTTGCAAAGTGTACCTTTAGTGATGCACTTGTCGTAAAGTCGTAACAAAGTTTTTGCATTGAGGGAAATATGTTGTTAACGCGTTCTATATGATCTATATTGTGTTTTCATCAAAGTGTTTCAGGTGTTTGATCATAGTCAAGTCATATCACTATTCACATCAGTCTCTTTAGTTCCACACTTAGCTAATTATCAAAAATTCCCCAACAACCTAACCTCATCCACCATTCCTCAATTGCGCACTAAGCAGTTCCAACCCTCAAGCTGCATCCTTGTCCCTTCCCACTACACAATGTGTTGTTCTTTCTTCCAAGGACTGCTGCACTATGCTGTTCCAGTGCTCAAGCTCGACCTTGCCTCCCAAAACTGTGCAATTCTCCTTCCCATCATGGACTTAATTGCGTACTATGCAATCTCTAGCCTCAATCTCATCCCTTGAGCTCCTGATCTGCACAATTTTGCAAAGATCCAACCTCCTCTTCCTCCAAGAACTACGCAGCTCTCCCAAGAAGTCCAAAACCCTGTATCTGAGCTCGCCGAGTCTAGAAACTATGTAGTTTGTCTCCTAAGTCCCGCCTAAATTGCGCACTTCACAATCTCAGGGTGTAGAAAATCCTGTAGATTCACAAGCTCAAGCAATGTACCAAAGCATAGGACAAGAATCTACTTCTATTTTCAACTAGCAGAAGCCAATAGATCGATGAAAACAATATGAACAAGAAGAAGATAAATCAATGGAACATAACACAAGATGTATCTGGGGAAATCCACTGCTCAAAACCCCGCTATTTGTATTGCATATATCAGAAATATGAGTGAATATACAAAGAAAAACCCTAGACTTTATGGTTGACTTAAAACTCTTAGTTGATTTCCATATTAATCTGCATTAATTATGAAGATGTTATACCTTATTCAAGGATCTGAATTAGCCTAAGGAACAAATTTAATTCAAACACAAATCAATCCATGGTCTGGAAAAAAAAATCCTTAATATCTGTGCGAATAAGACACAAATCCATGTTTCAATAAATCCACATAAATGCATAAACAATACGTCATTACAAGGTTCAAACATGCCCTACCACAGAGGGTAAAAAAGTGAAATGAACTAGCCTCAAAACTTCAATGAACTTCCTTAGATAATAGCTCCGATCTCTCAGGAATTGCTTAATAACTCCAACAAAGGATCAATAACAGAAGATAGAAATTGTCTCATCCAAAATTCTCCCACATATTAACACTTATTTTAGCTGGGCATGACTACTCCCAAGGGTCATAGATAAAATCATAAATATTTCTTTTGACTAATGATGAATCAAAGCCTTTGAGGAGAGATGAGTGCCCCTTTTATAGATCTTGAATGGGTTCCATTTGAGGGAATCAACTTTTGAATGATTTAGAGGGGAAAGCTTGAAATTCAAATTACAAATTTGGACTGACTTGCACTTTTGGAGGGAGCTATTTCAATTTGATTTTTGAACCCCACAACATATTTAATTTAACACTTTAATGAAGGTCCTTCTTAGCATCATGATTTGAGAAATATCCTAGCCAATGATAAAATACCACATCATCTCCTTTCAGGGATTTTGACCACAAGTAAGGGGCACTGAACTTTGATTGACCATATCTCCTCAATCGTGAGGAGTTACAAGACATGAAATATATCGTTTGAATTGACATGATGAGGAGCATTAATTGATGAAGGGTTCTAGAGAAACTTTATTGATATTTATCCTCAAAAAATTCAACAAGTGCAGGGAATCTAGGGCTTCTTTTCATTTGGAGCTTCAAATTATTGCAAACTAGATAAATATTAAAAGTGTTCAAGAACTGTTGTTGGCATCAATGACAACACCATTCAACAATCTCCCCCTTTTTCGTTGATGTCAACACACATGCCCCCCTGTGATCACTGCTTTGCTTGCCAACACCATTCAACAATCTCCCCCTTTTTCATTGATGGCAACACAAATACTCCCCCCGTGATCACAACTTCACCTGACTCCATGCCTCTAATAATCCCAACCTGATTCCCCCCCCCCCCCCCTTTGACATCAATGGTAAAGGGTTACTCCCCCCAAAGAAATATCTTCCTCTAACTTCCTGCAAAATGCATGTATTACTTTAATTTCTTATCTCCGATGTTATGCTTTTCATGTCTTTCCACAACTGATTTTGCGTGTTAATATGTTTCAACAACAATGAGTCCTTTTGCAATTCTGCCCATGACTTTTCCTGCCAAAACTGCTACTCCACTGAATCTACCCCTAATGTTGAATGTTGCTTTGATGACTTATGCCATCTACCAACCTATCAAATATAAATATTCAAATGTGCACCTATTGATACATAGAACGCCCTCTTCAAAATTCACAGGATAGGGAGTCATCAAGCTTGGTCATTTTGAATGATACATGAACTTGTGCTACTTTAGGATAATCACCCTGAATCTCGATTTCTTTTCCACCTAAATATATGTTTTCATTGTGACAAAAACCATCCAAAATTTTGTGTACACTTGAATTTTTGAGCCTACTATGGATCTTGCGATCTGTCATTCCATAGTTACTTCTTTGTCAACTAATGCTTTGAGCTCCCTTCTTGGATCAAAAGTGTCGAAGACACTTGCTCACACATGCTCAATCTGTAACAAGTTCATGAGAGCATTATTTTACACAAGCTTGGACAAGCATAGCACATTCCATCAAGATTGTGCGTATACGATGTCCAATCCATGTCGACAATCATTGCACACTGACAACACCAATTTCTTACATTCTAGCTGCGTTCGTACTTCAATTTCAGTGAGTTTTTCAAAATGGAACCTTTGAGAAACCTTTGTTTTCACGAGTTTCATTTTCATGTTTTAGACTATCGCTTTCACTTTCCTTCACTCTAATTAGTGTCGTTTTCATGTTATCTTTGCTATGTCATATGTTACTTTGACTGTCGTCCACATATTGGAAGAGTCATTAGCACTTTAGCAATTATCGTCTTTTCTCATGTTAGATGTCACACAGTGTATGTATGCTCATTCTAGTGGTTTCAAGGGATTATCTTTGTGCGAATGAGTTTGTATAACCATGTAAACATCAATTGCACTCATTTCCAAAGTTTTAAGCACTGTCACACAATGTCGTCACGGTTGTCGCAAAGTGTACCTTCAGTGTCGCACTTGTCGTAAAGTCATCACAAAGTTTTTGCATTGATGGAAACATGTTGTTATCATGTTCTAGATGATCTATGTTGTTCTTTCATCAAAGTGTTTCACATCAGTCTCTTCGATTCCACACTTAGCCAATTATAAAAAATTCCCCAACAACCTAGCCTCATTCGACCTTCCTCAAATGTGCACTAAGAAGTTCCAACCCTCAAGATGCAGCCTTGTCCCTTGAGACTGCACAATTCGTAGTTCATTCTTCCAAGGACCACTGTATTATGCAGTTCTAGTGCTCAAGCCCGACCTTGCCTCCCAAAATTGCACAATTCATCTTCCCAGCCTGGCCTCAGTTGCGTACTCCTCAATCTCTAGCCTCAAGCACATCCCTTGAGCTCATGATCTGCACAATTGTGTAATGGTCTAGCCTCCTCTTCCTCCCAGAACCGCACAGTTCTCCAAATCAGTGCAAAACCTCACAGATAAGCTCACTAAGTCCAGAAACTATGAAATTTGTCTCCCAAGTCCTACCCGAACTGCGCACTTCACAGTCTCAGGGTGTAGAAAATCCTATAGATTCACAAGCTCATGCAATGTACTAAAGTACAGGACAAAAATCTACTTCTACTTTCAACCAATGGAAGCCAATAGATAGGTGAAAATAATATGAATGAGAAGAAGATAAATCAATGACACATAACACAAGATGTATTTGGGGAATTCCACTGCTCAAAACCCCACTATATGTATTGCATATATCAGAAGTATGAGTGAATATACAAAGCAAAACCCTAGACCTTATGGTTGACTTGAAACTCTGAGTTGATTTCCACATTAATTTGCATTAATTATGAAGATTTTCTACCTTATTCAAGGATCTGAATTAGCCTCAGGAACAAATTTAATTCAAACACAAATGAATCCATGGTCTGGAAAAAAAATTCCTAATATCTGTGCGAATAAGCCAAAAATCCATGTCTCAATACATCTCTATAAATAAATAAACAATCTGTCATTACAAGGTTCAAACATGATTTACCACAAAGGGAAAAACACTTAAATGAACTAGACTCAAAAATTCAATGAACTTCCTTAGAAAATAGCCCTGATCTTTCAGGAATTTCTTAAGAACTCCAACTAAGGATCAATAACAGAAGATAGAAATTGTTTCGTCCAAAATTCTCCCACATATTAGCATTTCTTTTAGCGAGGCATAACTACTCCAAAGGGTCGAAGATAAACTCAGAAATATTTCTTTTTACCAATGATGAATCAAAGCCTTTTAGGAGAGATGAATGCCCTTTTTATAGATCTTGAATGGGTTCCATTTGAGGCAATGAACTTGATTGATTTAGAGGGAAAAAATTGAAATTGAAATTACAAATTTTGGACCGACTTATAATTTTGGAGGGAGCTATTTCAATTTGATTTTTGAACCCCACAACATATTTAATATAACCCTTTAATGAATGTCCTTCTTAGCATCATGATTTGATCAACATCCTAGCCAGTGATAATGTTTTAATGTTGTTGGACCCCGTCGTATTAACCCTTATGCATTTTGAAACCCATTAAACCCTTAGAAGCCAAAGTTTTGGACCCACAGTATTTAAATGTTAATTTATTATCTGGCGGGTCCCCACTCAAACTTGCACACTGGGTCGGGGCGCCCGCGAGCCGCTGATCTTCCGCTGCCCCCAATCCAAAGGTGGGCGGTCAATCTCAGCTGTGGATCTGTCGTGGTTTAGCGTCCGGGGAGTGGGTGGTTTTGCTCCCGTATGCTGGACGCGTGGCGGCCACTGGGGTTGTTTGGAGCCCCTCTCCCCAATACCACCTTTCCCCAATGGCGGTGCGGGGAAACCGGAAACCGCCGTCCCGCAACCCGCCTCCCCTGTCGCGTCAGTCCCATGTCATGATGACGTCATGTCCAAGGCCCTCGCCACTGCGCCACGCCGCCCTCCACGCCGTCTTGTCAACTCCGCATCCCTCCACCGTATCCCGCCACGCTGGCATCCAACTCAGCACCCACGTCATCATCCGTACCCGGGCCCGCTGATGACGTCATGCTGATGTCATCGCAGAAAAGTGCCAAAAACCCATATGTGCCGAATTTGCCTTTATAAACGCGAAAATGGACCATTTTTTGTCATTTTCACTGGAAAAGAAAGGGAGCCGTTTTGCTCGTTTACTCCAAAAATTGCCTCCACACTACGAATTCAGAGCTTGGGACGCCGCCACTCACCAATTCAGCTACATTCTTCATCCATTGCTCAACCCGACAGCTCTCGGTGCTAATTATCCAGGTATTTGCCGAAATTTACCCATTTGCCCGTGTTCTTGCCATTTCTCTGCAAAGTTCTCCACTAATTACCTGGTAATTCCTAAATTAAATGTTGTCATTCAGTAGATGCTGGCCCAAAATAATCCACATTGCCCCCTTGTTCAAAATTCACTGTTGAACAATCATTCTCGGCCTTAATTTCCAATTTACCCTCCAACTGCCCGACATTGTTCCCTTTTGCCGAGCATATAATTCAAGAACTTCATTTCACCAGGTTATAGTCCTACCCCCCCTCTGCAATTTATCCTCACTGTCCATAATTCTTGTGAATTTACCAGAGCAAATCAGAGTCAAGTCTTCTTATCCTACTTACTCCTTTTTGAAGATATATCTGGCATCATCTGCATTCAGTCTGCCACCTGACTTCTAAAAGCCTTACAAGCTATTATATTCACACTGTTACACTCAGAAACTGCATTCTAAAGATAACACCTGAAGGCTATACAATGGTTGCACCCTCAGCTCTCAGTGTTGCTCCCATAAATCCACCTAACAAAGAGCTTGAGGCCATGCCTCTTGCTGACAGAGATTACCTCATCCAAGACCTTGTGGGTGACAGGAACCATTTACAGACCTTCCGGGAATTGAGGGACAACTATTTGAGCAACAATGACACATATGGGATATGGGAGTCCAATCTGCCTCACTATTTTCTCCCATCTGTTAACATTTTTCCAGAAATCATCCGCTTATGTGCTGAGAATTATGATCCAACTCAGAGAACTGTCAAGTCTCCATCTGGGAGCATACTCTTCCACATCAATCCTGACTCCATCAATCAAATGCTCAACTTCAAGCAAACTCAGCTGCTGTTTCCCTTCTCCATGAACTATCTACTGGATGCAGGTGCCAAGCTTTCCACTGCTGACATTGAGAAGATCACCAAGACATTTATGAGAGCTGACCGCCAGCCCACAGGGCCACCTCCTTTCTTGCATGTCCATTTCACTGATGTAGGCCAACTTCTGGTTGATATGATTTCCTATGTGTTGGGCTATAAAACCAATGAGCACGTTGATGAGACAGTGCTGGTGTTATTAGCTGCTTACAGCCCAGGCCAACCTCCTGCCTACAAATATAACTTTGCTAAATTCATAGCCAACAAAATACATGACCAACTCTTGAAAGTGGACAGGGAGGGTATATTCAAACATTCATCATATATCTACCACTTTTTCATGTATTATCAATCCGAGGCCTTTCAATGCCCTATCAAGAAGCTGGATTCTAGGGGAGAAAGAAGGTCTGTCATCTTCTGGTCATCAATTTTCCACCAAGTCTAAGATTCACCATATTCATACTGTGAATTTATTGACCAATTTGTCTACCCGGTCTCTTGCCTATTGATGAGATCCCCTCCTCCCAGACTGTCATTTGAAATCCAGAAAACTCTGCAGCTGTCAAAGAACTATAAAATAGGTGATTGGTACCTATACCAAAATCATACAGTCATCCGAATTTATGGCTGCGAGCTCTATCCATATAGGCTCCCAAGATATGTACCAATGAGACTGTTTGCCCTGGAGTACTATAGGCAGCTTATTAACTCTGACCTCACCCACTTTCATAGTGCCAAGAAGAAAGCCCACCTCAAGTTCAAAGACCACCTGGGCCCCTTTATCATGAACAAGAAAGAGGGATGGCAAGAGGCTGAGCAAATTCTCAAAGATAAATACAAGCTATCAAGAAGCTTTTGGTGGGTCCCTTATGACCCTGAAGGCTTCATCAGTGCTAGAAGAGTCAAGTACAGGCTGCTAGGCTATAAGCACTGTAAAATTCCACAAATTGAGCAGTATGCCAACCAACAAGAATGGTTGCAAGACACATTAATTGAGGAACTAACTCAAGAAGAAATAATGCAAAGAAATGTCAAGGATTTGGAAAAAACTCTTGACTTAGATTCTGTGCAGCAGGTAATGTTCAAGCAGCCGCATCCAATTGGAGAAGGCACCTCAACTACTACAACTGCACCAGTCACCCAGGCGCCATCTACATCAGCATCAGGCACAGATAAGGGCAAGGGAATAATGGGTGTTGAAGAAGAGATAGTAAGAGAAAAGCCTGCCTCCTCAATTTGGCAGCAACAAGAGCAAACCCCTCCACCACAAACAGAACCACCAACAGTGCCTGCATTGCAGACCCCTGCACATGAGGAAAGGGGCAAGAAACGGGACCGAGAAGAGTCCACACCTACTAGTGGATCCTCCTAGCTGCCTGAAGCCAAGAGACAAAAGGTTGACTCCCCGGTCATAGAAGAAATGAGCGAGGAAATACTTAAGAGCCCAAGGAAAGAAAGAGGAGACAGTCAGCAAACAGCTACAAGCTCTTTTCAACAAGAGCAAGGAGTACAGCTTGGCATGGAGGTATCCTCCTCCACTTAGCAGAGCAAGTAGCCTTCAAGCACAAGGGCTTCCTTCAAAGAGATAAAGGCACAAAATGAGCTGTTGAGAGTGGAGGTATACAAACAATTCCTCAAAGCAACACCAACTAAACAAGAGAGGTTGATGTCAGTGTATGATATACAAGAGGAAAAGATAATCCTTAGCCACTTCAAACCCAAGGTACCGCAACCTCACTCAACTGCAGATTTTGTAAAAACAAAGCTAGAAGTCATGGAAAAGGACATCCACCCCATGGATCAGATAGAGCTGCACAAGCAAACGGGGGAAATGGTCTATGCCACACTGGTAGACAGGGCCACAATGGCCCATGAATTGAAAGAATCGCTGAAGAACACCAATATTCAGCTAGATTTGGAGAGAATGTCCTCCACGGCCAAGGACAACAGAATTAAAACACTGGAGGACATCATTGTGGACCTAGGACATGATCCTAAGGATCCAAAGGGTGTGAGGGCCCTTATGAAAAAGAAAGAAGATGATATTGCTGCATTGAAGAAAAGACTGAAATTGCTTCCCACTGAGCACCCTCAAACAACAGAATTGCAAAAGGAAAAGGAGTCTGAAGATCAACTCGATCTAATAATGCAGCTGAATCAAAGAGTTATTGATCTGGAGAAGGAGCTAGAAGGGGCACTGCAAGACAAACAGGGAGAATCAACCTCCCAACCTCCTCAAACTACCTCAACCACTGCCACAACTACAGAGGCAGCAGTAACCCCTGCAACAACTACAACAACAACGGAAGCAGCAGCAACAACAACAGCTCCTGAGTCCAGCTTAAACATGGATGAATTGACAAAGGTTATCAAAGAGCTGGAACTTCAGGCGACCAAGATCAAGCAAGCCAAGGAAAAATTGGCAGAACTGGAGGCTAAATATGACAAATCAAAGATGACTGTAGCAGAGCAGACCAGAGAAATTAAGGCCCTCAAAGACAAAATAAAGGCCTTAGAGAAAGAGCTCAAACTTGAAAATACTCTGGCAGAAATAAAAAGGATTTTGTGGGCCTGGATTGACCACTCCCTTACCAGACAGTGGAAGTCAATCAAAACAGTGCATGAACAAATGGAATTGATTGGCCAAGCACAAATTGAGAGCCAGAAAGCCAGAACAGCACTAGGAAACAGGCTTGAGCAGGCCAACAGGATGATAAATTTCCTCAACAATTAGACCAAGGAGGAACTGGCAGCCCTGAACATCATCAATAGGACAGAAGCTGTCCTTACAGCTAAAAAGGTGCTGACCCTCAGAACTTTTGTACAAACTGTAGAGAGAAGATGTCATGAAATGCAGGCTGAGGTGGATGAATACAAGCTCAAAATGGGAGCACTGCAAGAAAAGGGATTGCCCAGCCTACTAACTAGCACAGGAAGACTGCTCCCCCGTGAGCAATATCTAACCAGAATGACAAATTTTATTGAAAATCAGATCACTACATCTGCCAGTACTTCTGAAGAAACAGGGCCTCCAACAGGGCAAGGCCTCTACGACAAGCTCGAAAATCTATTTTTCATCGAACATGAGATTAATCACTTATTTGAGGTTCCACCAAATTTCTATAGGTATACAGAGGCAGATGAAACCTTGGTAAAAATACGAAGACACCAACTGCCCAAAGAAGATTGGTGGCAGGCAATGCTGCAAATTTTGCCTCAGTAATCTCAGTTGGTCGGTCCTAGTCAGCTTCAGCTCAGCCAAAGTCAAAGAACAGAATCTGGACAGCATACAAGGCGGCCAAAAAAGGGTGACTCAGCATGAAGACAGCGACAGCAAGCCAAGACATAGGAAATGCACAAATTTTGGGCAATGCGGCTTCAGCCGACTCCATCGGTCACAAAGTCAACATTCTCTGACCATTTTGGACAGCTAATACACTAAGCAGTTACTACAACATTTATTTTCTCAGCTGCAATTCTCCAGGAGTTGGCACAATATTAATGAGCCATTAACTCACCAGCTAGATATTTTATGATCTAAATTTTGTATATATACCTCCCCTGGCAACGTATTTGGGGTTGGTGATTTTCACTCTAAGACAATATATTGTATATTTTCAGATGATCTAATGAAAAAGGCTGGAAAAGCTCATTACCTCCTGAACGCTTGATGTCTCAATGATGCTCTGCGTGCTGTTGCAGAATTCCTGTGCTGTCTTATGGAACAATAAGTTTTCTTAATCTATGTTTTATCTTCTTATGTTTGTTTGAATCATATGCATGTTTCATCAATCTAACAATAGAGAGAAAGAATAGTACAGGAAATGTTTGATTACACCCTGTGCTCAATCTCTGTCGTTGAAAATGTTTTCTTCAGAATTAAATATGAACATGAATTCTTAATTGCTCTTGTTTGTATCAGTTCTATAAATATGAATGTTATACAAGAATTATTCAATGCTCCTAAGTAATATTGACACTGTTCTCCATATCATCTTACTGAAAGATC
This sequence comes from Pinus tabuliformis, assembly GCA_031772625.1. Taxonomy (NCBI): domain Eukaryota; kingdom Viridiplantae; phylum Streptophyta; class Pinopsida; order Pinales; family Pinaceae; genus Pinus; species Pinus tabuliformis. Next base: position 1,522,989,510 of record CM062804.1, on the reverse strand, counting down.
CTTAGTTTCCTTTCACGCTTTGATTCCATCCCATCCAAATTACAGATTTAAAGAATTGTTCCTTAGACACTTATCAGGCTCTGTAGCATCACTGTTGTTTCAACACAGGCATTTCAAGCAATTAAACATCATTGACTCCATGCCCAATGGCCTAGATCACCTTGCAAACATATATCTGTTCTGACTGAAATCATCATCCAGCAAAATTCAAAACAAAACCTTGAGCATCATAACTAGCCTAAAATATTATACAAACAAAGCTAAATCACAAAGAGAGAGCCCTCTCTGGTTATAGGTAGGCTAGAACCTATGACCCAAATATTGGTTAGTGGTTACCTCGGCCGTATTCCCTTGGGAGTCAAAGGGAACAACCTGAGTGTTAACATAATTGGCGACTCCACTAGGGAGTGAACTAATGTTTAACCTGCTGTCTGCTCTAGATAGTGGTTCCAAAAATTTAAGCATTCCCCTGACCATTCTAAAAATATTCTCATAAATACCAAAAACAAGCTCAGAAGCTGGCTCCTAAAAAGAGAACTAGGCATACCAGGTCAAATCCTGACCCAAATCCTGCACCTGTTTTCGACAATTGTTATAGACATTTTTGTGCCTTACAGCATGAAGCATGAAATGTCCGTAATCTAAGGGATCCAAAGTCCCTAAACATGTTGTTCCTACCCCTAGAGGAACAAGGTCAACAAACCACAGCACTGAATATCAGTTCTCCACCTGAAAACACTCAAAAACAAGCTAATTCTGGATCATGTCAACTGCTCCACTGAGCATCTGCTCTAAATGTCAACTGCTCCACTGTCTACCTGCGCTGAATGTCAACTGCAAAGAAGGCTACCTGCACTGGGCGAGTTTGGACAAGTGGCACAGTCATTCCTCAAGGTGTCAATGCCCAGGAAGCTTCCAAAATGACACTTGGATCAGGGAATTCGACTGGTGATGAGTAAGAGGGTCTAGATCTCCAAGTGGAAGCAAGAACCTCCAAGTGGACTCAAGAAATGAAGAATAACTGAAGTGGGAGAGGACACTAGTCAGCTTCATGCCAGCTTCAAGCTGACTCATCCTCTCTCCAAAACTCCTATATATAGAGCTCTCTCATGAGGTCTAAGGGGGGTTGGAATCTTATGAATGTAAGGAAGTGCTGTTGGTTTGAGTATAGAACTATTGGGTGATTTGCTTTGAAGGAGGTGAAGAGGAGATTTCTTTCTGCTGGGAGGTGATGCTGGATTGGGTCTCTTATGGTTGTATCACTTCCTGAACTTTACTTCTTCCATTAATAAAGCATTTGAGGTTCTTCTATATACATGTGTCTCAATGATGTGTTGCTATACTTGTGTATTTGATTTATTCTAATCCTTGAATCAATTATGAATGTATGCTTCTTGTAGTTTCCCTCTCTTGCCATTTTGCAGGATCTTGTTGTAGCTGGGCCAGTGAAAGAGCAAGGAGCTGGGAGCAAGCAGCAAAGAGAGAAGATTGGATCAATCATTAGCGAAAGGCATCGGTTAGTGGATCTCTTTCTCCCCTCTTTTACATCTCATAAAGAAGTAATCTCAAATAGCTTCGCTTTGATTGTTGATGAGGTACTATCACCCTTAGAGTGGGATAGGGTCATTCCGTATTGGATACTTTTCCCAACAACAAATTGGCGACTCCACTGGGGATCGTATCTTGTTGGTTGTTTGTGTTTTTTGCTATTCATTTCATAAACACAGGGAGTACCGAATCGAACTGCATTTGGATCTTTCAAATGCAAAGTAGAGGGCAGCTACTCTAGCTCAGTTTCTGGGCATGTTTATGATTTGAAGAGCTGATCCAAAAGGACTCTGAACAGTCTTAGTGATAGGTTTTCATCCTCCTAATTACCCTTTAGTGTGTACTTGATTGATAGCTTTTGATTTGGCCAAAAACTGTGAATTTTTGAGCAATCTGTAACCCGGAAACTAAGAAAAACGAAAGTTTATCTCTTCATTGCAGGCACTGTGAAGGCAGTCTGCATTTCATCGCAGGTCCCGAAGGGGCTACCTGCGCTGAATGTCAAACTGACAGTGTACTACCTGCGCTGAACCAGTTTTGCCTTGTGCAACTGGGGTTCCCTGTTGTTTGTTGCCCTGTTTTCATCCCTGTTTTTGCAGCCTGTTACCAGTCAATGTACCTATCTGAAACCATCTTTCCTTGCCACTATTTCGCCTCGGTTGTATAAAGAAACTGTGTTTGTTCTTTGTGTATTTCTTACATCATTTGCAGTTTCCCATAACGAAAGTGAACTAGTATTGCTGTGGCCTCTTAGATCTAGACCTGTGATAAGTGTCGTTTTGATCTTAAGAGTTAGTTTGTTTGCTGTTCATAGCTGATTGAGCTTTTGCTTTCGTCATATGGTTTGATTTTATGTATTTCTAGTGTCGAAACAAGTAAATCTTAAGGTGTCTTTTGATGTTGGACAAAAGCTTGTTTGCTTCCACTTGAAATTGAATTCAAAAGTTATACAACAACTTTCTTTTTGTAATACATCAACATTAAGAAAGAGAAAAGAAATACCTGCATTGTGCATTTTGCATTTGATAAGTTTGCATGTTGATTTAGGAAAAAGTGCATTAGTGTGTGCTCTTTGATCTGTGTGAAAAGATGATGTCTTTCTTTTCCCTCAGTAGTTAAGATTTTCAAAGTTGAAAGATTGAAAAGCTTGCTTATCATCTTAGACTGCATTTAGGAAGTTGTATTATACATCTCGTGGTGATCCATAAAGGCAAACTGCTAAACAAGATCAACATTAAAATGAATTGAATTTAAATAACAACGCTTTGAAACATAACGCAAACACATAGAGGTCTAAGCTAGAGACGTGTTTCGACGTCGTTAAACGTGATATCTTAGCGTTGAGTGGTTGGGTGATTCCTCCACAGTGAAGTGATAAGTATCAATACAGACTTGTGCTCCCACGTACCGTCGCGTATATATTGGGAGACCCCTATAGGAACAAAGCCTTTATCCATAGGAAGCCGTGTCGGCCGCCCTACTGATCGCAATGCAGTGAACACAGCATTCACGAAGATCGACCACCCGTACCGTAAAACGTATTCTGTGGTTTTGCGAAAAGTTTGGCACACCTTCTGCCTAGATCTCCAGAGTAGTTTCTTTTGGCCTTTTTCAAACTCTATAATTGAAAAAGTCCATTCGAGCATTTGTCACTTCGGGCTCGTTAAAACATCGAAGGAGACTAGAGTCATCTTTAGCTTTTTCTCGACTCTTAAAAAGTGAAAAAGCAAGTTGTGTCTAAAGCGTCGTTATAAATTTATTTTAAACGGAACATAATCACCTCCTATTCCTGCATTGATCTTTAGGTTGAGAACATGGAATGCCCCAACCAAGGAATTCCTCATGATGGAAATCCTAGTCCTTTCTCCTCTTGGGGAGAAGTTAGTGCGCCCCACATGGCCACATTGTCGCTTCCAGGACTGACAATTGGCCTGCCAATTTGGCTATTCTCAACCAATGTAGTTCAGAACACCATGGTTCCTGAACAGTCGAGTCAACAATTAGATCATTCTAGAGATACCCACCAGCCTTCTACTTCCTATAACTCTTCCTCCAATCCTTCATCTTCGCAAGGTAGAGCCGGCAAAAGCCAAGCTCCCATGGAGAAGAAGGAGAAGAAGAAGAAAGAGAAGAAGAAGAAGGAGCCTAAGGCGACTGGGGGCAAGCAAAAGACATCTCACAAAAATCCACACACAGCACAGACCGGGCCTAAATCGCCATGTCATATGTAGAGGAGACCACTTCCATAGAGATTGTCCCTGTATTCCCTGGATACTAAGGGACTGGTCCCCTCGTTTGCACAATTCGGGAGCATCAACCTCTGATAGCCATGTTGAATGCTTACCGTCAACCAACGAAAGTGAAGGTTCAAGACAAAGAGGGGGAGCAAGATTCCCCTGCAGACTGTGTGAAGGCGATCACGCCATCCACCGTTGTCCCTTCTTAGACGAAGCGAAGAGAGTTTTGGAAGATCGTCCGGTTTCACCGTTGCGACTTCCTCCTGGATACAAAAAACTCGTGCCAAGTCCTTCGTTGGTTGAGAATACAGCTGGCCTGCTCAAGTGGTCAGCTGAAGTGTCAGTCATTGAAAATGAACCTACTGAATCCAGACCGGACGAAAGTCCAAAGGTCGATACGGCAGTTGACCCGGTTCTCCCTTCAGAAGTTTCATCTTCAAATGACACCGTCACTGAAGATTCATCTTCAAATGACACCCTCACCGAAGAGAATAAGGATGACACCATCCAGATTCTTTTCATCAACACAGACTCTGACGAGCGTCAGGGCAATGCGCCCATTCCTTTATCGCAGGAAGGAACATCGTTAGGGTCATATCCGGCCGTGTATTCGGTCCCACCACCAAGCAACCTGGTTGTGTCCTTTGATTGGAACCAACTAGGCAGACCCCGGTTGCCAGCCAGTATACCATTCAGAATCATGGTCCAAATATACAGAATGGTAATGGCTGGAACTATCATTGATGAAGGGGCATCTGTGAGTATCCTTTCCTCTATTGCTTGGAAAGCACTGGGTTCCCCGGCGCTTTTGCCTGAGATAAGAAATCTCTCGGGTTTTGATAAAGGAACCAGTCGACCATTAGGGATCCTCCCCAATGTGCCTATTACATTGAAAGGGAAGACCGTTCAAATGAACGTGATGGTCGTTCAAGGACCCTTGGATTATAACCTACTCCTTGGACGAGACTATATATATTGCATGGGAGCTGTAGTCTCCTCACTCTTTAGAGTAATGTGTTTTCCACACGAAGGAAGAATGGTCAAGCTCGTAGACCAACTTTCATTTCCGGGATCACGCATCGCAAATAGTCACATACCAACCCTGAATGGTCTATTCAATCAAGAAATGTCTCCACCCCCAGTCCTTCTTCCCGATGAGTGCGAGTGATTCGGAAAGATGGGACTGGAACCCAGGGGGCATGCATCCTGGTCTGCGTTGGGCAGAAAGAACTCTGGGTATAAGATAGAATTTCCGCGAGAGAATATGACTAGTCCGTACCCCGTCCGTGGATGGAAGAGGGGTTGTTCTGGAATAGGATTCTTTTGTCAAAGTTATGTGTTTGATGGAACAGGGTAATTCACCGTTGTCTATCTAGGTAGACATCGCCGAAGAATCAGTTTGAAAGATTAACAGAACAATCTTTGGGTAACGTGAAAGAGGTAAGCCTCACCCTTTAAAACAAATGTTTTGACGGATAAGTAGGGGCAGCCTTGAAATTGTATTTTATACCTGGGGGCATGCAACCTTTTGGAGTGCAAGTAAGGGACGACTATTTATTTTTTAAATTTTTAGGTCCTCCCTTTAAACCTGTAGGTCTAACCCTTTAAACTCGTAGGATTAGCCGTTTCCAAACTTGCATAAAGAAAGGAGCGGAGCATAGCTTCGTGAGATAAATCTCCATAAAAAATAGCTATCTCACAGGAGACATTCTTATCTTATGACTGGTATATTCGAGCAGTTTTAGCATAAAGTTCATGCTCGTTAAAAAATAAACGCAAGATCCGAGCAGTTTTACCGCGGAATTTATGCTCGTTAAAAAATAGAAAAGCGAAGATCCGAGCAGTTTTAGCACATAGTTCATGCTTGTTAAAAAATAAACATAAGATTGAGCAGTGTTTTGGCGCTTTCAAGCTCTTTAAAAAATGAACCCATTACCGGTAAATAACCATCTGTGATCGTAAATTTATCAGCCATAAAAGCCTTGGTCGTATGTGCACCTACCACCTTCACTTTCATTTGGCCGATCGTTCACCTCCATATGATTGTTTACCCATTTTGAGGAACAGCTGCGAAGAGTGATTTCACCTAGCCATCCTTGTGACACTGCCGTGATTGGAAAATTCCAACCTGTACCTGGAATCTGCTGCTATCCTTGTTTATCACTCGTTCCTCAAAAGACGAGTCTTCTTTGAGCTCTTTTCAACTGACTCGTAAAATATGAAAAGTTTGTCGAGTTTTGGCCTTCCAGCTCGTTAAAGTGACCGGAAGAGCTATCCCTCCTCTAGATTTTAATCTTTTTGGACCTGAGGGATTATTGCACAAAAAGGTCGAGCGCTTGTTTTATTCGGCTCGTTAAAGTTATCGAAAATTCATCCCTTCTGTATTGTTTTATACTTTTTCGGACTTAAGGGATTAGATGACGAAAAAGGAATTTTGGAGTTAACTTTCTGTACCTTTTCAGACTCTCTAAAAATGAAAAGGACCGAGTTTTCCTTGTCGTTAGACTCGTTAAAATGATTAAATAGCGACAAACTTGTCTTTAGACGAGAACGAGTTTCCCTATCGCTAGGCTCGTTAAAACATAGCGATGGGCTTGCCCGAAGGGTAGGTTATAGAACAAGCATATGTTATCCTCCTCAAGCTTAACAAAAATAAAGAGGTACTGGTCAGAAATGACTGGGGAAAAATTGGGAGAACCTCAAAGCTTTAATGGTAGCAAGTCGCTCTTGAACATGACACTTTTCCTCCGTATCACATTGGGTTGGGTTGTTTCATTCACCGGTCTCATCACCATGGTCTCGCCAAACCATCCGCATTTGGGGTAATGCTACCGATCCGTCGCATCAGTGTCGTTATATGTTCAAGAGATGTTGTTCAGAAAGAGTCAACCGTGTCCCATCCACTGCCATACATTATCCTTCATCCATCCATGATCGCCACCCTGAATCATATGTCACAGATTGTTTTCACCTCCATTAAAATCATTAGCTCCGTTCCGTGTCACTGATGTGGGATTCATTAAGGCCCTCCTTTGACGGATCGCTTCTTGTCGACTTCAGCTCATTATCCAAGAAGTTGATCTAGGAACAACCCCCTCAGTACTTTGAAGCTTGCATGCCTCAATGGCAAGTTTCTCACTTCCGGAGACAGGTATACATCAATGACCTTCGACCAGAAGATTTTGCGTGGTGTTCGATGCCAAGTCCTTTATTCACACCACGTGAATTGTACTGCAGTACCTTGAGGGTCATTATCATTATCGGTGATTCCTCTCGCGCTTGTTAACGGTTTACATCATTAACCGGTAATCAAGCGATGTCTTTCCATGTTCGACTTCAGCGCAATTCTCACATGGATCGACTTGTACTTAGAGTGAAGATCGAACAAGTTTGAAGACCCTGGATCTAGTTTCATCCATCCGGGCTGCGATATATATTCAGGAAATATAAAGACATTCGATATGTACATCATTGCAGCAGATGATCATCCTACTCAAAGGATGGTAATTTCAGCAGAGAATTATCAGTCTATCATCAGACGATCGTCTGTTCTATGTACCAAAATGAATTTATAAAGCTGAGCATGGGAATGCCCGCCTCAGCTAGATCATGAAAGAAGAATGAATCATAATGTATTGTATTGTATTTTATTACAGGTCACCTCTCAGCGATTGAATGAACTTCGGATCCTCCTGATAAAGCATTTCACCCGATAAACGACCTCATACTTTAGGGGGCAACTGTTATAGACATTTTTGTGCCTTACAGCATGAAGCATGAAATGTCCGTAATCTAAGGGATCCAAAGTCCCTAAACATGTTGTTCCTACCCCTAGAGGAACAAGGTCAACAAACCACAGCACTGAATATCAGTTCTCCACCTGAAAACACTCAAAAACAAGCTAATTCTGGATCATGTCAACTGCTCCACTGAGCATCTGCGCTGAATGTCAACTGCTCCACTGTCTACCTGCGCTGAATGTCAACTGCAAAGAAGGCTACCTGCGCTGGGCGAGTTTGGACAAGTGGCACAGTCATTCCTCAAGGTGTCAATGCCCAGGAAGCTTCCAAAATGACACTTGGATCAGGGAATTCGACTGGTGATGAGTAAGAGGGTCTAGATCTCCAAGTGGAAGCAAGAACCTCCAAGTGGACTCAAGAACTGAAGAATAACTGAAGTGGGAGAGGACACTAGTCAGCTTCATGCCAGCTTCAAGCTGACTCATCCTCTCTCCAAAACTCCTATATATAGAGCTCTCTCATGAGGTCTAAGGGGGGCTGGAATCTTATGAATGTAAGGAAGTGCTGTTGGTTTGAGTATAGAACTATTGGGTGATTTGCTTTGAAGGAGGTGAAGAGGAGATTTCTTTCTGCTTGGAGGTGATGCTGGATTGGGCCTCTTATGGTTGTATCACTTCCTGAACTTTACTTCTTCCATTAATAAAGCATTTGAGGTTCTTCTATATACATGTGTCTCAATGATGTGTTGCTATACTTGTGTATTTGATTTATTCTAATCCTTGAATCAATTATGAATGTATGCTTCTTGTAGTTTCCCTCTCTTGCCATTTTGCAGGATCTTGTTGTAGCTGGGCTAGTGAAAGAGCAAGGAGCTGGGAGCAAGCAACAAAGAGAGAAGATTGGATCAATCATTAGCGAAAGACATCGGTTAGTGGATCTCTTTCTCCCCTCTTTTACATCTCATAAAGAAGTAATCTCAAATAGCTTCGCTTTGATTGTTGCTGAGGTACTATCACCCTTAGAGTGGGATAGGGTCATTCCGTATTGGATACTTTTCCCAACAACAACAACCCTAATTTGATCCCTAAGACTCTTAGGAACCAAAAGGAACCAGAAGAATCTCCTGTATCCAGCCCTGAGGCAGTTCAACAAAGTTTTCTCCCAACCCCTGCTAAACCATCAGTTCACCTTCATATAACCCATTCTTCCCCCTCTTCCTCATCCACTTCACAAAACATATTGTCTACACCTAATACACAAACTGCTATTGCTGTCCCTGTTGTTCCAGTTGTTCCCCTTCTACTCGTTGACCCACTTGTTTATATGGCTAATCGTTATGCTCCCCTTCAGTTACCTGGTAATCCTGGGGCAATGCCTCAGGACTACCAAAGTAAGATTACTTATTTCGATGGAACCAATACATACACTGCCTTACAGCATACCAAGAAAATGCAAGATTACTTTGAAAACTATGAGATAGATGATGATGATGTGAGAATGAAGATTTTTGTGCAAAGTCTGACAGGTGAAGTAAGAACTTGGTTCAGGGCACTGGCTGCAAATTCCATAGCTGATTCGGGTGCCCTTTATCAGTCCTTCCTAAACAGATGGGAAAAGAAAAAGGATCCTCTACATATTCTATCTGAGTATGACACCATAAGGAGAGGCCCACAAGAAACTTGCACTAGATTCAACACTATCTATAATGCCATTCCCCAAACTCTTAGGCCTCCACCTGATTTGGCATTGATTAAGTTCCCTGATGGGTTTGATGCTGATATGGCATATCAACAAGAGAAAGAGCCCCTGCAACCCTGGAAGACATGCAAAACATAGCTGTAAGTGTAGAGGAAAATCTGATTGCTAAGAGAAACCGAGAAAGAACTGAAAGAAGAACTACTTTTAAGGAAGAACCCTCATCATTTGAGCAAAAGCTAGATGCAATCATTAAAGGTATGGATAGACTGGGGGATAGGGTGGAAACCATAGAAAGAAAATCATCATGGGAAGGTCAAACAAGCAATATTAGAAACCCAAACTTTAGAAAGAATCAAAATCCTAATGTTGGAAGGACTGACCCTGACCAGCATGTCAGACCTCCTTTCCAAGAAAATTATGCTGAGGCTTCAACATCTAGTGAACCAAATGAGGACCCTCACATCAACCTAATGGGTTTGGACAGTGAACATCAAGTCTTCTTAACACAAGAAGATCAAGAGGTTTACAATGACAATCAATACCACACTAAGTCAGGAGAATCATTTGATTTCAAAGAAGGTTATGATGCAGCTGTGTATGAGGTACACAAACAGTATAAACTAAGGACCAGAACAATAGATGTACCTGAAACTCTTAAACCAAAGGACAATAAGCAGCCAAAAAAGATCAATGATAAGAGTACTCTCCCACAATCAGCTGGCAATTCAAACCCACATTCCTCAGAAGTCACTGTGGAGGATATTTCAGAACAACAGACCTCCGAAAAACAGTCAGTCCCACTCCATCCAGCAAAAATAAAGTCAAATAACACCCTTGGAAGCAAACATGGTACCAATTTTACTCAAGATCATACCAACTATGAACAAAGGATCATTGATAACCCAGCTGAAAAAGAGAAACCTGCTGCACTTAATGCCAAGATGCAAATTGAAAAGCCCTTTAACTTGGAAACGGAAATAAGTAAGCTCAAGATATCAATTCCTCTTTCGGAATTAGCCAAACATGAAGTATACAGACAACAAATTAACAAGTCACTCCAAGTATCAGACAATAAAGATGCTGTGAATGTCCTAGATGACCAACCAGAGTTGCTGTTCGGCCCTGAGGTTAATGGAAAAACAGAAAATGGAGGGGTTCCACCCTTCTATGTCAGTTTAAACATCCATGATAAGGTTCTGCATAATGCAATGTTTGATTCCGGGGCCTCACACAACTTAATGCCCAAATCTGTAATGGAAAAACTCGACCTAGACATCACAAGACCTTATAAAGATCTATTCTCATTTGATTCAAGCCAGGTCAGGTGCTTAGGATTGATTAAAGATTTATGTGTCTCCCTGGTCCAGTACCCAACCAAAACAATTTTGATGGATGTAGTGGTAGCTGACATACCTCCTAAATATGGCATGCTCTTGTTCAGATCCTGGGGGGCCAAACTCCAAGGATCTTTGCAATTAGATATGTCCTATGCAACCATCTCAGTCTTTGGGCAGCCAAAGAGATTATACCGTGAAACTTTGATGAAATATGTGGTAAGCAGTCAAGAGAAACCCCAAAACTTCCCAATCTATTCAATACACTCTGACATGGATTCATTCATTCTCTACAATGCTGACATCTGCAGCAAGGCTTATTCTGAACTATTAATAGCAGCAGAGGAAGAGAAAGTTAATGAACAATATGCTCCACAAGACCAAAGGACTGTAGGAATAGCTGAGGCAACAACAAAACACAATGTATCAACAAATCTGCAGGAAATAAATCTGCCTATGATTCAACTCTCTAAAAATCTAAATCCAAGTCTTGAACATGAAACCTTATGGTATTTAGAATTTGATGGCTCTGTAAATAAGTTAGGAGCTGGAGCAGGAATCTGGATCCATAATATGCACAATGACCAGGCTGAGGGTCATGCATATAGGTTGAACTTCCGATGTACAAACAACATGGCTGAGTATGAGGCCCTTTTGCTAGGTCTCAAACTCATAAAAAATCTGGGTGCAACTAAAATTTCAATCTTAGGGGATTTAGATCTAATCATACAACAGATTAAAGGAAATTTTACTACAGATGATCTAAGGTTGAGAGCATATAAGGCAACAGCTATTCAGGTACTTGACACCTTCTCACAATCATAGTTGACTAAAATTTCCAGAGAACTCAATCTACATGCTCACAGCTTGGCAACCTTTGCCAGCACTTGTAAGTTGCCTTTCAAGCCCACTCATACTTTTACTGCTGAAATCAAACACAGGCCTGCAGTTCCAGACAACATCAAAAACTGGCAAGTTTTTGAGACTGACACTCAGATAAATAATTTCCTCACTCTAAAAGAGGAATTCTCCGGCATTAACATTGACTCAATCACTGGAGATGATCAACCACAAGCACACATCGATACACAGAAAATATCAGCTGAAACAGTTAATTTGCTTTTGCACCCTACCACCTTCAATAACGAAAGTATACAAACGTTGGGCCAAATAGATGAAAATGAACTGGTTGAAATAGAAACAGAGGTAATTGAGTTGACAGATAATTTTCTGCCCACAGGTTTAACCCCTTTGGAGGATCTGTTTGATTCAAATGATATCTCAAGAAAACCAAAAATGCAACCATTGAATGCTGAAATAGAAGATTGTAACATTGGGACTCCAGAAAATCCCAAAATGGTAAAGTTGTCCAAAGCATTACCACCTGAGCAGAAACTGAAATACATTGAGTTATTCAAAGAATTCCAAGATGTCTTTGCCTGGAGCTATGAGGACCTCAAGTCTTATGATACCTCAGTCATCCAGCACACTATACCTTTAAAAGAAAATCAAAAACCTTTTAAACAAAAGCTCAGAAGAGTGAACCCTGTGCTCCTTCCTCTCATTGAAAAGGAGGTGAAACGTATGTATGAAGCAGGAATCATTGCTCCAATCAGATTCTCAGAATGAATTTCAAACCTAGTGCCTACTAGGAAAAAGACATGAGAAATCAGATTGTGTGTTGACCTAAGAAATTTAAACAAAGTCTTTCTCAAAGACCACTACCCCCTACCAAAAATGGATCATATCCTGCAAAGGGTAGTGGGAGCCTCTAGGATCTCATTATTAGATGGCTTTTCAAGATTCAATCAGATTCTGGTACACCCAGATGACCAAGACAAAACTGCCTTCACAACTCCTTGGGGAACTTTTAAATATATCAAAATGCCTTTTGGGCTTAAGAATGCAGGGGCAACCTTCCAAAGAGAAATGGATATAGAATTTGTCAAAGAAATTCATGACTTTCTGGTGGTCTACCTGGATGATCTAACTACCTTTTCAAAATCAGACCAAGAACATTTGGAACACTTGAGGCAAGTTTTCACAATTTGTAGAAATATGGCATATCTTTAAATCCAAAGAAATCGCTGTTTGGGCTAGAGGAAGGTAAAATCTTAGGACATATAATCTCAAAAGATGGTATTAGGATCGATCCAGACAGAATTCAAGCCATCCTACAAGTACCACATCCAAGAAACATCAAGGAAATCCAAAGTTTCCTAGGAAAAATCAACTTCTTGAGAAGGTTCATTCCTAATTTGGCTGAGCTCACAAGACTGTTAAACAACATGCTAAAAAAGGAATCCAAGGTCAAATGGACCTTAGAAGCTAGACAAGCTTTTGAGGATATTAAAAGAGCATTGACAAAAACACCAGTCCTAACAAGCCCTAGATTTGATAGATATTTCATCATATTTTCTTTTGCTTCTGAGCATACAATTGTTGCTGTTTTATTACAGAAAGATGATCAAGGCTGTGAAAAACCCATTGCATTCTTTAGCAGAGCTCTTAGGGATGCTCCCTTGAAATATCAGATCATGGAAAAACAAGCCTATGCACTAGTGAAAGCAATCAAGGACTTTAGAATCTATATCCTGTACTCCCACATCATTTCCTATGTCCCAAATGCAGTAGTAAAAGACATTTTGACCCAAGAAGGAATTGAAGGGAGGAGGGGCAAATGGATTTCCAAAATCTTAGAATATGACATGGAAATCAAGCCCACCAAACTGATAAAAGGACAGGGTCTAGCCAAGTTGATGGCTGAAACCAATTTCCAAGCCCTTGACATTAATGAACTGGACAACGAACAGGAGATGGAGACTCCACAGATCAACCAAGCCTTTATGCAATCCCCCTGGTATACTGATATATGTTTTGTATTGTTAAACCTGCAAGCTCCTCCAGGGTTGTCCACAACTAAGAAAAGGTTCTTGAAAATGAAAGCATCAAAATTTTGTATTATTGACAATGATTTGTTTTGGAGAAATCATGAAGGGATCTTACTTAATTGCTTAACATTGGATGAAACTGACAATGTCCTCAAAGAATTTCATGCAGGTGACTGTGGAGGACACTTATATTGGAAATCCACAGCTGATAAAATCCTAAGGGCTGGTTTTTATTGGCCCTCCTTGTTTACTGATGTAAGAAAATTTGTAATGTCTTGTCACAAATGTCAAATCTTTGAAGGAAAGAGAAAGCTGTTGCCTTTACCACTCAAACTTGTTTCAACTGAAAGACCATTCCAACAATGGGGTTTAGACTTTATTGGTGAAATCCACCCTACATCCTCTGGCCAGCATAGGTGGATTCTCACTGCCACAGACTATTTTACCAAATGGATAGAAGCCATCCCTTGTAGGCAAGCCAATGACTCCATTATTATACAATTCCTAGAAACCAACATCTTGTCCAGGTTTGGCTGTCCAGATAAAATTATTACAGACAATGCTGCTACTTTCAAATCCAAAAAAATGATCAACTTTTGTCACAAGTATCATATGACCCTAGGTCATTCCACTGCCTACTATCCTCAAGGTAATGGCCTAGCCGAGTCTTCCAATAAAAGTCTCATCAACATCATTAAGAAAGTTTTGGAAGAAAACAAAAAGAATTGGCATAAGAAGTTGGTGAATGCACTATGGGCAGATAGATTGACCACCAAGAGATCAATTGGCATAAGTCCATATGAACTAGTTTATGGGATGGAAGCAAAGTTTCCTTCATCTTTAGGAATTCCTGTAATCAAGTTGCTGCAAGAAATACAAGCTGAGCCCAATGACATTCAAAGAAGAATCAATCAGACAATTCACCTACAGCAAACGAGAGAGGAAGTCTATCAAAGAACCCAAGTACTGCAAGAAAAGCTCAAAAGAATATTTGACAAAAGAACCAAAGCTGAAGATTTCTTTATAGGAAACAAAGTGTTAAGATGGGATTCCAGGAGGGAGGACAAAGGGAAACATGGTAAGTTTGATTTCTTATGGAAGGGACCTTATGTCATTTATGCTATACAAGGTAATAACACCTATTTTCTAAAGAGTTTGGATGGCTCAAACACTGAGGAAGGCCCAGTCAATGGGAGAATGCTCAAGCATTATTTTGACCCCCTTTGATCAAACACTGAACAATCATATATTGTACATAAATATTTGTATTTTCCAGTATTTTCATTTACAGCAGATAAATAAAGCACCAAGTGGAGCAGATTTTGAGAAAGACCAGGGTACTGCACTATTTTCTTTTTGCAATATGTTTTGATCCTATCATTGGAAAGCAAGGAAAAACACTGGGGAACTATCAAGGTGATGAGGAGAAACTCTGAGAAACAGGTAAAAAACAGAGCTGTAATTTCACAGCAAATCAGCTCAGTGGGTACTGCTTGCAAGTATCTAAGATCCAGGTCAATAGTCTCCAACAACAGAAAAATTCAGACTGCAGCAAGAATGGAGAAATTAGGCAATCTGACCTGCTGTTCTTGGCTTTTCATCTGGAAAAGCCATCCCCAAGTGGAGCCACTGTTAGCCTCCTATACCAATAGGTTTTCATTTCTCATGATTGACAGTGGAAGTGCCAAAAAATGTTCATCTTTCGTGGTACTAAGGTTCCATTTTTGTGAAAGAAACAAACAGTTAAAAAATGTAAAGAGGGTATGCCTTAAAAGAATAATCAAAAGGCAAGAAAATGAACTGGTCAAAAGAAAAAATAAATGAAATGAACCCCAAATAAAGACCATGAAAGTGGCTAAGACAAAATGCCACTGCTACTTTGATGGGTGGTCCAACAGCTCAAGCTGGGCCATACCATGTTTTAAATTGCATGTTTTAGACTAGAGAGGAAGTACCTGCTCAAACAGTTCAAGCTTGACAGATGACTAGGTGGATAGAGAAAGGAAGGAGCCCAACTGCTTAATCTGGGCCCTTGGAAGTCATAAGGGTAGACTTAGATAGGAGGACAGCAAAAAGAAAAGAGAATTATCAGGGTTTGCAAGGCTAAGTGCACCCATCCAAAGGAAGAAAGAATGTTAGGCATATTAGGCAGGGTAGGCAGTTGAAGGTTGCAGAAAACAAGATCTAAGCATATGACATGGGAAAAATCACATCTGATCTCACCAATAGGAGAAAGGCAAGAGCAATGGCCTATTTGGAAAACTACCAAACCATCACTAACTTCCCTCATTCCCTTCAAAGGCTTCTTTCTAACATCCCCTTGAGCACTGTAGGATCTGCCTAAACAGTCCTCCTTACATTTCTCATTTGTAAATTTCATGTCAAGTTGTGACCTCTCTCTCCGAAAAGAAGCCACATTTCCTGTGTAAAATCATTCTTCACTCCCATCTGCTTCTAAATCTAAGTTTACTCATTAAACTTAGCTCTCTATTCCTCTCTCACATTCCCAATCCATATTAATTTCTAATTTTACTATATAAATCCCTAAGTGCTACCCCTCCCCTTACTATTATAGCATTCTATGCAAAAAACCCAGAAAATATATAAATATCCCCCCCTTTAGCATTATAGCTAACTAGCATTTTCATGGGAGACATTAGTCCATCAGGGACTCTAGTCAACCCTTACTTTGGAATTACTCTAACCCCTGGTTAGATTAATAGCCTACAACTAAACCCTCACCTACCATTTTCCCGAAAAACCTATGAAAACCCCCCCCTCGCACTCAAACCTAATGTTTTAATGTTGTTGGACCCCGTCGTATTAACCCTTATGCGTTTTGAAACCCATTAAACCCTCCGAAGCCAAAGTTTTAAACCCACAGTATTTAAATGTTATTTTATTATCTGGCGGGTCCCCACCCAAACTTGCACGCTGGGTCGGGGCGCCCGCCAGCTGCTGATCTTCCGCTGCCCCCAATCCAAAGGTGGGCGGTCAATCTCAGCTGTGGATCTGCCGTGGTTTAGCGTCCGGGGAGCGGGTGGTTTTGCTCCCGTACGCTGGACGCGTGGCGGCCACTGGGGTTGTTCGGAGCCCCTCTCCCCAATACCACCTTTCCCCAATGGCGGTGCGGGGAAACCGGAAACCGCCCTCCCGCAACCCGCCTCCCCTGTCGCGTCAGTCCCACGTCATGATGACGTCATGTCCAAGGCCCCCGCCACCGCGCCACGCCGCCCTCCACGCCGTCTTGCCACCTCCGCATCCCTCCACCGTATCCCGCCACGCTGGCATCCAACTCAGCACCCACGTCATCATCCGTACCCGGGCCCGCTGATGACGTCATGCTGACGTCATCGCGGAAAAGCGCCAAAAACCCATATGTGCCGAATTTGCCGTTATAAACGCGAAAATGGACCGTTTTTTGTCATTTTCGCTGGAAAAGAGAGGGAGCCGTTTTGCTCGTTTACTCCAAAAATTGCCTCCACACTACGAATTCAAAGCTTGGGACGCCGCCACTCACCAATTCAGCTACATTCTTCATCCATTGCTCAACCCGGCAGCTCTCGGCGCTAATTATCCAGGTATTTGCCGAAATTTACCCATTTGCCCGTGTTCTTGCCATTTCTCTGCAAAGTTCTCCACTAATTACCTGGTAATTCCTAAATTAAATGCTGTCATTCAGTAGATGCTGGCCCAAAATAATCCACATTGCCCCCTTGTTCAAAATTCACTGTTGAACAATCATTCTCGGCCTTAATTTCCAATTTACCCTCCAACTGCCCGGCATTGTTCCCTTTTGCCGAGCATATAATTCAAGAACTTCATTTCACCAGGTTATAGTCCTACCCCCCCTCTGCAATTTATCCTCACTGTCCATAATTCTTGTGAATTTACCAGAGCAAATCAGAGTCAAGTCTGCTTATCCTACTTACTCCTTTTTGAAGATATATCTGGCATCATCTGCATTCAGTCTGCCACCTGACTTCTAAAAGCCTTAAAAGCTATTATATTCACACTGTTACACTCAGAAACTGCATTCTAAAGATAACACCTAAAGGCTATACAATGGCTGCACCCTCAGCTCTCAGTGTTGCTCCCATAAATCCACCTAACAAAGAGCTTGAGGCCATGCCTCTTGCTGACAGAGATTACCTCATCCAAGACCTTGTGGGTGACAGGAACCATTTACAGACCTTCCGGGAATTGAGGGACAACTATTTGAGCAACAATGACACATATGGGATATGGGAATCCAATCTGCCTCACTATTTTCTCCCATCTGTTAACATTTTTCCAGAAATCATCTGCTTATGTGCTGAGAATTATGATCCAACTCAAAGAACTGTCAAGTCTCCATCTGGGAGCATACTCTTCCACATCAATCCTGACTCCATCAATCAAATGCTCAACTTCAAGCAAACTCAGCTGCTGTTTCCCTTCTCCATGAACTATCTACTGGATGCAGGTGCCAAGCTTTCCACTGCTGACATTGAGAAGATCACCAAGACATTTATGAGAGCTGACCGCCAGCCCACAGGGCCACCTCCTTTCTTGCATGTCCATTTCACTGATGTAGGCCAACTTCTGGTTGATATGATTTCCTATGTGTTGGGCTATAAAACTAGTGAGCACGTTGATGAGACAGTGCTGGTGTTATTAGCTACTTATAGCCCAGGCCAACCTCCTGCCTACAAATATAACTTTGCTAAATTCATAGCCAACAAAATACATGACCAACTCTTGAAAGTGGACAGGGAGGGTATATTCAAATATTCATCATATATCTACCACTTGTTCATGTATTATCAATCCGAGGCCTTTCAATGCCCTATCAAGAAGCTGGATTCTAGGGGAGAAAGAAGGTCTGTCATCTTTTGGTCATCAGTTTTCCACCAAGTCCAAGATTCACCATATTCATACTGTGAATTTATTGACCAATTTCTCTACCCGGTCTCTTGCCTATTGATGAGATCCCCTCCTCCCAGACTGTCATTTGAAATCCAGAAAACTCTGCAGCTGTCCAAGAACTATAAAATAGGTGATTGGTACCTATACCAAAATCATACAGTCATCAGAATTTATGGTTGCGAGCTCTGTCCATATAGGCTCCCAATATATGTACCAATAAGACTGTTCGCCCTGGAGTACTATAGGCAACTTATTAACTCTGACCTCACCCACTTTCATAGTGCCAAGAAGAAAGCCCACCTCAAGTTCAAAGACCACCTGGGCCCCTTTATCATGAACAAGAAAGAGGGATGGCAAGAGGCTGAGCAAATTCTCAAAGATAAATACAAGCTATCAAGAAGCTTCTGGTGGGTCCCTTATGACCCTGAAGGCTTCATCAGTGCTAGAAGAGTCAAGTACAGGCTGCTAGGCTATAAGCACTGTAAAATTCCACAAATTGAGCAGTATGCCAACCAACAAGAATGGTTGCAAGACACATTAATTGAGGAACTAACTCAAGAAGAAATAATGCAAAGAAATGTCAAGGATTTGGAAAAAACTCTTGACTTAGATTCTGTGCAGCAGGTAATTTTCAAGCAGCCGCATCCAATTGGAGAAGGCACCTCAACTACTACAACTGCACCAGTCACCCAGGCGCCATCTACATCAGCATCAGGCACAGATAAGGGCAAGGGAATAATGGGTGCTGAAGAAGAGATAGTAAGAGAAAAGCCTGCCTCCTCAATTGGGCAGCAACAAGAGCAAACCCCTCCACCACAAACAGAACCACCAACAGTGCCTGCATTGCAGACCCCTGCACATGAGGAAAGGGGCAAGAAACGGGACCGAGAAGAGTCCACACCTGCTAGTGGATCCTCCCAGCTACCTGAAGCCAAGAGACAAAAGGTTGACTCCCCGGTCATAGAAGAAATCAGCGAGGAAATCCTTGAGAGCCCAAGGAAAGAAAGAGGAGACAGTCAGCAAACAGCTACAAGCTCTTTTCAACAAGAGAAAGGAGTACAGCTTGGCATGGAGGTATCCTCCTCCACTCAGCAGAGCAAGAAGCCTTCAAGCACCAAGGCTTCCTTCAAAGAGATAAAGGCACAAAATGAGCTGTTGAGAGTGGAGGTATACAAACAATTCCTCAAAGCAACACCAACTAAACAAGAGAGGTTGATGTCAGTGTATGATATACAAGAGGAAAAGATAATCCTCAGCCACTTCAAACCCAAGGTACCGCAGCCTCATTCAACTGCAGATTTTGTAAAAACAAAGCTAGAAGTCATGGCAAAGGACATCCACCCCATGGATTAGATAGAGCTGCACAAGCAAACGGGGGAAATGGTCTATGCCACACTGGTAGACAGGGCCACAATGGCCCATGAATTGAAAGAATCGCTGAAGAACACCAATATTTAGCTAGATTTGGAGAGAATGTCCTCCACGGCCAAGGACAACAAAATTAAAACACTGGAGGACATCATTGTGGACCTAGGACATGATCCTAAGGATCCAAAGGGTGTGAGGGCCCTTATGAAAAAGAAAGAAGATGATATTGCTGCATTGAAGAAAAGACTCAAATTGCTTCCCACTGAGCACCCTCAAACAACAGAATTGAAAAAGTAAAAGGAGTCTGAAGATCAACTCGATCTAATAATGCAACTGAATCAAAGAGTTATTGATCTAGAGAAGGAGCTAGAAGGGGCACTGGAAGACAAATAGGGAGAATCAACCTCCCAACCTCCTCAAACTACCTCAACCATTGCCACAACTACAGAGGCAACAGTAACCCCTGCAACAACTACAGCAACAACGGAAGCAGCAGCAACAACAACAGCTCCTGAGTCCAGCTTAAACATGGATGAATTGACAAAGGTTATCAAAGAGCTGGAACTTTAGGCGACCGAGATCAAGCAAGCCAAGGAAAAATTGGCAGAACTAGAGGCTAAATATGACAAATCAAAGATGACTGTAGCAGAGCAGACCAGAGAAATTAAGGCCCTCAAAGACAAAATAAAGGCCTTAGAGAAAGAGCTTAAACTTGAAAATACTCTGGCAGAAATAAAAAGGATTTTGTGGGCCCGGATTGACCACTCCCTTACTAGACAGTGGAAGTCAATCAAAACAGTGCATGAACAAATGGAATTGATTGGCCAAGCTCAAATTGAGAGCCAGAAAGCCAGAACAACACTAGGAAACAGGCCTGAGCAGGCCAACAGGATGATAAATTTCCTCAACAATCAGACCAAGGAGGAACTGGCAGCCCTGAACATCATCAACAGGACAGATGCTGTCCTTACAGCTAAAAAGGTGCTGACCCTCAGAAATTTTGTACAAACTGTAGAGAGAAAATGTCATGAAATGCAGGCTGAGGTGGATGAATACAAGCTCAAAATGGGAGCACTACAAGAAAAGGGATTGCCCAGCCTACTAACCAGCACAGGAAGACTGCTCCCCCGTGAGCAATATGCTACCAGAATGACAAATTTTATTGAAAATCAGATCACTGCATCCGCCAGTACTTCTGAAGAAACAGGGCCTCCAACAGGGCAAGGCCTCTACGACAAGCTCGAAAATCTATTTTTCATCGAACATGAGATTAATCACTTATTTGAGGTTCCACCAAATTTCTATAGGTATACAGAGGCAGATGAAACCTTGGTAAAAATACGAAGACACCAACTACCCAAAGAAGATTGGTGGCAGGAAATGCTGTAAATTTTGCCTCAGTAATCTCAGTTGGTCGGTCCTAGTCAGCTTCAGCTCAGCCAAAGTCAAAGAACAGAATCTGGACAGCATACAAGGCGGCCAAAAAAGGGTGACTCAGCATGAAGACAGCGACAGCAAGCCAAGACATAGGAAATGCGCAAATTTTGGGCAATGCGGCTTCAGCCGACTCCATCGGTCACAAAGTCAACATTCTCTGACCATTTTGGATAGCTAATACACTAAGCAGTTACTACAACATTTATTTTCTCAGCTGCAATTCTCCAGGAGTTGGCACAATATTAATGAGCCATTAACTCACCAGCTAGATATTTTCTGATCTAAATTTTGTATATATACCTCCCCTGGCAACGTATTTGGGGTTGGTGATTTTCACTCTAAGACAATATATTGTATATTTTCAGATGATCTAATGAAAAAGGCTGGAAAAGCTCATTACCTCCTGAATGCTTGATGTCTCAATGATGCTCTGCGTGCTGTTGCAGAATTCCTGTGCTGTCTAATGGAACAATAAGTTTTCTTAATCTATGTTTTATCTTCTTATGTTTGTTTGAATCATATGCATGTTTCACCAATCTAACAATAGAGAGAAAGAATAGTACAGGAAATGTTTGATTACACCCTGTGCTCAATCTCTGTCGTTGAAAATGTTTTCTTCAGAATTAAATATGAACATGAATTCTTAATTGCTCTTGTTTGTATCAGTTCTATAAATATGAATGTTATACAAGAATTATTCAATGCTCCTAAGTAATATTCACACTGTTCTCCATATCATCTTACTGAAATATCCTTAGTTTCCTTTCACGCTTTGATTCCATCCCATCCAAATTACAGATTTAAAGAATTGTTCCTTAGACACTTATCAGGCTCTGTAGCATCACTGTTGTTTCAACACAGGCATTTCAAGCAATTAAACATCATTGACTCCATGCCCAATGGCCTGGATCACCCTGCAAACATATATCTGTTCTGACTGAAATCATCATCCAGCAAAATTCAAAACAAAACCTTGAGCATCATAACTAGCCTAAAATATTATACAAACAAAGCTAAATCACAAAGAGAGAGCCCTCTCTGGTTATAGGTAGGCTAGAACCTATGACCCAAAGATTGGTTAGTGGTTACCTCGGCCGTATTCCCTTGGGAGTCAAAGGGAACAACCTGAGTGTTAACACACCCTGAATCTATATTTCTTTTCCAACTAAAGTTGTGTTTTCGTTGCGACAAAATTCTCTAAAATTTTGCATACACTCGAATTTTGGAGCCTACTGTGGATCTTGTGGTTGGTCGTTCCATAGTCACTTCTTGGTCAACTAATGCTTTGAGCTCCCTTCTTGGATCTGAAGTGTCGAAGTCACTTGCTCACACATGCTCAATCTGCAACAAGTTCATGAGAGCATTATTTTATGCAAGCTTGGACAAGCATAACATGTTCCATCAATATTGTGCCTATACGATGTCCAATCAATGTCGACAGTCAGTGTGCATAGACAATAACAATTTCTCACATTCTAGCTGCATTCGTACTTCCATTTCGGTGATTTTTGCAAATTGTTGCCTTTACGCACCTTTGTTTTCACGAGTGTCATTTTCATGTTTTCGGCTATTGCTTTCACTTGCCTTCACTCTAGTTAGTGTCGTTTTCATGTTATCTTTGCTCTGGCATGTGTTACTTTCACTGTCATCCACATATTGCAAGAGTCATTCAAACTTTAGCAATTAACATCTTTTTCTCATGTTAGCTGTTACACAATGTATGTATGCACGTTCTAGTGGTTTCAAAGGTAACCTTTGTGCGAAAGAGTTGGTATAACCATGTAAACACCAGTCAAACTCATTCCCAAAGTTTAAGCACTGTTGCACAAGTGTCGTTACGGTGTCGCAAAGTGTACCTTTAGTGTCGCACTTGTTTTAAAGTCTTCACAAAGTTTTCACATTGAGGGAAATATGTTGTTAATGTGTTTCAGATGATCTATGTTGTTGTGTCATCATAGTGTTTCAAGTGTGTGATCACAGTCAAATCATATCACTATTCACATCAGTCTCTTCGGTTCCACACTTAGCCAATTATCAAAAATTCCCCAACAACCTAGCCTCATCTAGCCTTCCTCAATTGTGAAATACGCAGTTCCAACACTCAAGTTGTATCCTTGTCCCTTGACACTTTGCAGTGCGTAGTTCCTTCTTCCCAGGACTACTGCACTACACAGTTCCAGTGCTCAAGCCCGACCTTGCCTCCCAAAATTGCACAATTCATCTTCCTAGCTTGGCCTTAATTGCTTACTGTTCAAT
Organism: Pinus tabuliformis; assembly: GCA_031772625.1. Classification (NCBI taxonomy): domain Eukaryota; kingdom Viridiplantae; phylum Streptophyta; class Pinopsida; order Pinales; family Pinaceae; genus Pinus; species Pinus tabuliformis. The sequence continues at coordinate 1,522,966,093 of CM062804.1, read as the reverse complement.
ATCTAGCCTCAAGCTCATCCCTTGAGCTCTTGATCTACACAATTGCGCAATGGCCCATCCTCCTCTTCCTCCCAAAACCACGCAGTTCTCCCAATCAGCGAAAAACACCGCAACTAAGATCACTGAGCCAAAAAACTGCGTACTTTGTCTCCCAAGTCCTGCCTGAACTGCGCACTTCATAGTCTCATGGTGTAGAAAATCCTGTAGATTCACAAGCTCATGCAATGTACTAAAGCACATGACAATAATCTACTTTTCTTTCAACCAACGGAAGCCAATAGATCGATGAAAACAATATGAACAAGAAGAAGATGAATCAATGGCACATAACACAAGATGTATCTCGAGAAATCCACTGCTCAAAACCCCGCTATTTTTATTGCATATATTAGAAATATGAGTTAAGATACAAAGCTTGTTCTCACTAAAACAATTCCGTACAAGTATGCTCAACTCTCTTAGCTCACGAGCAAGCTCTTGGCCAAAACTTAGCCAATTCTGCAGCTCTCCAAGCTCCTATTTCCTTGCGCAATTCCTACAAAGAATAACATATATTTAAAGGGAATTCATGCTTCCAAAATTTCACAATCCAAACATAGGTCCTTCTTTGATTCGATGCATGATATTTACAACTCATTAAATCACACAACTAATAGTACATTGTCCCAGCACTCTAGTCTCAACTGGGTCTTTCTTAGAATCTACATGTATGCGTTTCTGATGAGGGAATATTCAGTTAACTAGAGTGATACTTGTGGATGCACTAGTGCAACAACTGACTGTTAACTCTCTATTAGTTCCACTAACAATTTGGAACTAATTTAACATAACATAACTCAATAAACTGAGTTATCTAATTACAAACCACAATTAAACTCATCCTAGACCCTTAAAACTTAGGGAGAACATATACATGACTTCAGAAACACTTCCAACTCAAAATTCCTAAGATAATTAAGTTAATTAAACTTAATTAAGTATTTACAAGTTTTTATGAGAATAAAATTTGATTTTAATTCTCTGTTTAGTTCAAGGACAAATTAAACTGGAATTTCTTGTTGCCATTTCTCAACACTCCCTCTCAACAAGAAAGGGATTATCAGCTACTCGGATCATGTCTCTATGAAACTCGAATTTACATCTTGAAAATGCCTTTGCCAAAATTTCAGCATCTTGCTCCTCCATGGGAATGTACTCTAAGATAATAATCTGCCTCAATACACAATCTATGAGATGATGATATCAGATATCAATATGCTTAGACCGATCATGAAAAACTTGATTTTTAAAGAGTTTGATACAACTCTGGTTATGACAGTAAATCACAATTGGATCCATCTACTAATCAAACAAAGAAACTAGGATCTTCCTCATCCAGATGGCCTCACATGCTACCTAAATTGCAACCATGTACTCTGCCTTCGCCGAATTGAGAGCAACCAATCTCTATTTCCTGTTGTACCAAGAAACTTCCGCTGACCTAATACTGAAGATCCCTCCTAATGTTCTCTTCTGATCATATGAAATCATTGCCCAATCTGCATCGGTGAACCCTTGAATCTTCACTCACTCTATTCGTCTGTACCATAATCCATATTCAGAAGTGTCCCTGAGGTATCTCAACACATGCTTTGTTGCCTTCCAATACAACTTGATAGGCCTAACCATTTCTTGACTAAGATGGTTAATTACATAGCACATATCCGTTCATGTGTTCACCAAGTACATGCATGAACCCACATGCTACCTGTAAACAATAACTTCCACTACTTCCCCTGAAGTAGCATCCCTCCTTCCTCTAGTTACCTACTAGAGGAGTCTCCATGGATTTGCTACTCTCCATGCGGAATCTCCTAAGTATCTCGTTGACATACTTGCCCTGAGACAAAAACAACTCCCCATCTCCCTACCATACCTCCATGCTAAGAAAGTAATGCATGAGCCCCATGTACTTGATCTCAAACTCTCTTGTAAGATCCTCCTTGCAAGACTTGATCAATTGATCATCACATGTCAGTACGAGATCATCAACATAAAGTACAATGATAAAAAATTTACCTTCCACCACTATGTAGTAGAGGTTCGTATCCCCTTCACTCTTCGTGAAGCCCAACCCGGTGAAGTAGCTATCTATCCTAGTGTACCAAGCATGGGGTACCTGCTTCATCCCATACAATGCTATATTGAACCGACACACATGCGACTCACATTCAAAAGTCTCAAAACATTCAGGCTTCTCTATGTACACCTCTTCTTCAATCATGCCATTAAGGAAGTTTGTATTTACATCCATCTGATGTATCTTCCAACCCATATGTGTTGATAATGCTAATATAGATCTGATTGATGAGTACCTTGCAACAGGAGAAAATGTCTCATCATAGTCAATCCCCTCTACCTGTGAAAATCCACACGCCACAAATCTAGCCTTATGCTTCTCCACACTAACATCTGCAACTTTCTCTACCTTGTAAAGCAAATGTGAGCTCACCACTAACTTGTCTTCCAGTCTCCAGACCACATCCCAAACACTATTACGAACTATGGAGTCATATTCCTCCACCGTGGCATCAACCCAAACCAGCTATTGCACTGCTTCCTTAAAGGAATATGGTTCTGTCCCAACACATTCGCCCATAAGAGCCATGTATCTAGTGTAAATCTAAGGTGTAGTGTAAATCTAAGGTGACCTTCTTTTCCTGCGCTGAGAAGTGGGTTCTCCCACATTCTCCCGCACATCATCCAACAATATGTTAGCCTCTCCGGTGTGCTTTCTTCCCTCTCTAGAAGACTCTTTTTGAGTGGATGTCTCCACTCCTAGATCCTTTGCATGCGGTTGCTCCACATCAATCTGAGGCTCCTCAACCTTAGGAGCTAAAATCTCCTCATTTGCATGTAGCTCAAGCTCCCTCTCAAGGGAAAATCACATCTCCTCATCGAATCTGACATCCCTGCGAACCACTATCATCTTGCTGGTCGACAAGTACACCTGATAGTTGTGAGGTGTATTAGTGTACCCAACAAATATCCCCAACTCTAATATCGGCTCAAGCTTCTTTTGTGCATCTTTGGTCACATGGAAATATACCGATGACCCAAAAATCCTGAAGTGACCGACATATGGACTCTTACCAGAATAAGCCTCCTTTGTGTCTTCATCTCAAGTATCCGATGTGGGCTGCGATTCTGAACATAAACTGTTGTGTTGCATGCCTCAATCCACAAGTGTAGTGGTAGGCCCTGATCATGCAACATTGCCCTCACTGCCCCTACTATGCTTCTATTCTTCCTCTAGGCCACCCCATTCTACACGGACCGACCATGACATTGTATGAAAAAGTCTATAAGTAGTTAGTCTTAGTGTGATCCAGGTGGATGTTGGTGGCCACGCACCTATCCCATTTGGACCCCCACAACTGTCTCTTTCAGCTTTTTCAGTTTCCTAAATTGTAGCACAGTTTACTATTTTTGGCAGTTTTTTCGGGTCCTAAACTTCCGGAGCCGTTTTGAGGCCCTAAACGACGTTTTTTTGGGAATCTGGGGCAACATGGGTCCATGGACTGATGTTGCCTCCCAAAGTGGTAGTACTCGGATAGATCTTTCTTACGAGCTATTGTACGCGTCAAACGGAGATCGTATGCCAAAGTTACGACCCCGGGAAATTGATGTACCAATTTACCCAAACAGGGCCCACAATGTGGCATTTCATCTTCTAGGGTTAGGTTTCGGGATGTGAAGGGTTTTCCATTATTTCTCAACAATAAATAGGCCTTCGAGCCTCATTGTAACACAGTTTTGGAACAATTCAGAGGCATGTAGCCGACACATCTCTTCTCAGAGATAAGCTACCATCGCCTTAGCTGGGTTATTTCTATTTCTATTTGTAAACATATTTCAGTATTTTACAGTAATGAAATGAAGTATTCTTTCCGCTGCATCTTTGTGTTTATGGTTATCTCTGTATTTTATTGCATTCCTGTTTAAATCCGGATCAGTGGTATCAGAGCGGTCTGCTTTTTCTCTGTTTTTCTTTGCATGTCCCCAACGAGGTCGGGATATAAGGAGTTAGGGCTTGAAATGGTCGAACCTTTGCAAGACCAGCCTCGCAAATCCCGACGGCCTCCCATGGTGGATGAGAAGAAAGATGAGAGGGCAGGAGATCCTATCAAAATCTTGCTCGAAGAAGCGCTCGAGCGGCAAAGGAACGCGATGATGGATAGCTTTGCGCAGATCCTTCAGCGGCTACCCAGAGGCAACGCATCGGCTTCCAACAGCGACTCTGGAAACACCACGTCGTTTAAGGTACAAGTTAATTTTGAAATCCCCATCTTCGAGGGTCAAATAGACGCAGATGCCGTAGATAAATGGTTAAATCTGCTAGATGGGTATTTTTCTGTTCATGAATTTTCAAGTCGGGAAAAGATTGTTTTTGCTCTTCCTAAAGCAGCCCCCCACGTCAAGGACTTGTTGTGGTCACCAACAACCCCCCTCTTCGATTAATATTAGCAATAATATCAAGCAAAGGGGGACCCTTAACAAAAATCTCAAAAATATTTTTATCCAAATTTTTGTATTTAACTCCCTAAAAGCTACATCGCAGAGAGAGAGTGAAGAGTTTTCCTATGCGTGTAAATAAGCTGCAAAGAAGCGATGCGAAATTCATCGCATCGCATACTTTAAAAGCGCCCTTAAAAGAAAATAAAAAGGAATTGCCGACGGCTGATATGCGACGTCACATATCGCAAACGTCGCAAAAGCAGCACACAACGAGCAAATGAATGTTGCGATATTGCGATTTGCGATCCTACAAACTGCGATTTTGCGATTTGCGATCTGCGACGAATGAGACTATTAATTGCTGCGATACGAATCGCAGAAACCACTCATCGCAAAGTCTCTTCGGCATGATCTGTAAACCCAAAATCGAGCGTGCACCTTAAGGGAAATTAATGATGGCACGCCTGAGTATCCAAAGATGATCATGTTGCGTTTTTCGAAGAGTCAAGTCGTTATGAGTGTCATGATTATGCATTCATTAGAGTTTAAAGCTTTCATGTCAATCTTTTCGTCATGTCTCTTTTCCCTTGCGTAAACTGTAAGGCAGCAACTAATATAAATCTATATGCAGGAAACATCCAAGGAAAAGGGGAAAGCGCCAATACTTGAAGAACAGAGAGGAGATGCCTTCGCAAATGAATGCCGCATGCAGCAGAGCCGCGGATTCCAGATTATCACTCCACAGACACTGATGAAAATAGACTATCCAAGACTCAGAGTCAAAGGCGCACAAAAGCAGCATGTTTGCAAAAGATCCTGAAGCTCAGATTAGGTAAAGCAAAAAGAAAAACGCTGAAAAGGGATGATGATTCAGAAAAGACTGGAACAAAGAATGGAAGCAATTTTCGATACGTAAGATTGTTCAGGCAACAAAATCCCTAACTCATTGAGTCATTCACACGGTCGGAAACCGAAATAGAAACAGCACAATCAGTTTGAAAGAAATCTGGGTTATACTAAGTATACACACAGCAAAAAACACCCAGTCAGAGGGAGATTTTCAAAAATATCTTCTAAGTTGTCAGAAAGAGGTGCCAACTTTTGTTATTTCTACTTTCATCGCCCGAGCAAAAGGAAAAGACAACCATCCGACTCTTTCCAGGCGAACCTCACATTGCTTACAACACTAAGGAGCAGATACAGAAACGGTTAGAAATTAGATTCAATTTTTAGAAATAAATTTGCTTTAGTAAAAGGGCGGTCATTTGAAGCCGTTCCCTAAATTTGTGTAATTAAGATTAGTTAGTTAGTAGTATTTAACCCTTCTCATGGCATTTGGAGAAGGGTCCGGAAATTTGTCAAAAAACTTGTCCTCAGAACATGCACTTTTGCACCCTTGGAGGGGGTTTTTGATGAATGGATGGATCGAGATTTATTTATGTTTACATTTTAATGTCTGCTACTGATGTTGCACTTCTGTACTCTTAGTAGATGTTAGAAGTAAGTAGAGATAAATCATTATTGCTTGAAGTTTGTGAGTGAAATCAATCATAAATGGTACTTTTATCTCTTGATTAATTTCTGCTCATATTCTTAGAGTGATATACAACTGATTTGTTTATATGTTAATGTATGAATGTTTGGATTACCATTTGGCACTTTTGTACGGTGGAATCATTTGTTTGTGCTTGATATATGAACAACTGATTATGCGATATGATGTTCACAACTGTTTTTCCTAACTTCTTATGTAGAATGGTTCATCTTAATTGATTTATATTCTTATGATAGCTGAATGATCTTTATTACCAGTTGTTGTATGAAATCTTTTTAGATCGCATAATGAAAGAATTTTACCCCGGGTTAGTATAGATTAGATGTGCTGTTTTTGTTAGATTACAGTAGCATAGAGTCAGTTTAGAGTCTAGAATTAAATTAGTTTAAAATTACCTTTTGATTAGTATCTTCAAAATCTACACACACACACACATCTTTTAGATTGGGAAGCTGGTCCCATCATCCCCAGTCGGACCCGCTACACCAAACGGGCAAGGAGCCGCCAACCAGGTTCCCGACCGGGTGGGTATCCCCCTTGTTGTTGACCCGATTTCGGGGCCCTCAACATATTTGGCGCTAGAAGGAGGGCACGAACTATGAATGGCAACTAAGTCAAAATCTAAATGCCATCCTGAGAGTAAATCACCCTCATCAACTCCCCCGACTCCTCCACTACGGTTAAACCCAGAGTTACAAGTTGCTCGAGTATCCACCGCTGCTACCTACCCCAATATATCAGACCAACTCATTATTGAACCCCCTGAAATTCAAACTTTGATTCGTAAACTCCAGGGATTCTCTATTTTTTCTCATAGGTCTGATAAATCTAACAGCAACGTGACTTCGCAATACAATCCTGCTCACCCTCTGACCAGATTGAAGAGTGAAAAATTTGGTATTCAACCAAGTGAACTCCCTCTCCCTACTAGGAAAAGAGCAAGGAAAGCACCACCAGAGTCTGACCGTGAGACTCTTTCATCCACTTCGTCCATTTCAACACCCTCACCGCGAAGTCAACCACCCACATCCTCATCCCAAATCACTCATCCATCTTCCACAACACTTCCTCTTCAATCATTAAAGATCAGAATACCTTCATCTTCTCAGCATTAGGGACCGTCTTCTGTACTCTCATTAACTAGCGGCTCAACGATGGCCCAGTCTCCATGGAACAATCCTGGGGCGGTTTTAATGCCTCCACCCCTGAGCCCAATACCGGCCCATCCTGAGAAGTGGCTACCTAAATTCAATCCAGAAACAAGCATGCTAGCTGAAGAGCATATCAATAATTTCATGCTTTCTGTTAATCTCAACGGAGTTACCAACGAAGATGCTGTCGTCCGACTTTTTCCTTACACAATGCAAGGAACAGCCGGGTCATGGTACTTTTCGTTACCGTCCGGGTCCATCACAAGTTGGGATATTTTTCAAAGTCAATTCCTCACCAAGTTTGGCGATGACAGATCAACAACGACATTGATCAATGACCTATCTAATCTTAAAGCTGAGGCTAGAGAACCCATTAAAGATTTCAATTTACGGTTCAACAAGATCCTCAACAAGATTCCCGCTGCTTCTCAACCCCGCGAGGAAGTAAGATGTGAATGGTACATCACGGCCTTACCATCTAACTTGGCTATCTTCATAGATAGGGCAAACAAGACGACCTTAGTTGAAAACTTAACTGAGGCTTTAGCAGTAGAAAAACACGTAGTTGCCCTAGAAAAGAGATCTGCAATAGAAGAACGCAAATATAAGAAGATCTCTTTCAAAGAAGACACCAAGAAGAAGCAAACGAAAGACCCTTTCGATATGGAAGGATTACAAAAGGTGTTAAAGGCCATGTCCAACGCGATGATTGACATAAGAAAACAAGTAGCAGAAACTTCTTCAAAAAAGCCCTACAGATCTTTTAAGAGAAACCTTCCCATGGAGGTGAAACCACCCAATGCTGTCTCAAACGTCGAATCTGAAGAAGAAGAAGAAGAAGAGAATACCACTGAAGGGCAGACCGATGATGAAGAAGTTGTGGAACTACAAGGAATGTGGGATTTCATCCTCCCACAAGAAGAGGATCAAGAAGCATTTCCGGTTAGCACACGAAGCAAAAATCAACTTGATCCTCCCCAAACTACCCCTAAACAGAAGGGCGCAAGCCCCACAACAAAAGATAAGGTCGCAACAAAGAAAACAACCGCTAGAGCGACCCAATTTAGCCCAGTCCAATCAGATCAAGCACCTCCATCAAGAACACTGATAGTGTCGGATGAAATGGAGTATAACATTATCGATGACATGAAAAAGACTAGGGCTAATATCACTCTTTACGAATTGAGCAACTGAAACATCAACAGAAAATAATGATGAAAGAACTACATGCCGTGCCTACTACATCTTTACCTACAACTGTAGCTTCCCACAACATGGGAAGACCTCCAACCAACATGATCAATAAGATTGATCCGAATGACATTGCCTTGATTGGAGGAAGGTCAAGATCCCATACTCCTCCTTTTCTCCTCACTTATGAAAATTTCAATAAAAACGTGCACAATTGCCTGATTGATTCTGGTGCTTCAACGAATATTCTACCCAGATCAATATGTGCCAAATTGAATGTTCAGCCTCAGAAATCTGCAGTGTGCATAGTTCAACTTGATCGATCTCAGGTCGAAGTGATTGGTGAACTTAACCAGGTGACCATAAGATTGTCGTCTAACCCGAAAGTATGTCAGGTTATCGACATTCTAGTAGCTGATATCCCTGAATTCTATGGTTTAATTCTTAGCAGGGATTGGTCCAAGAAACTCCACGGATATTTCTCAACCGACTGGTCGCACATGTGGTTACCCTACAACGGCAAACCCAATTAAATAAAGGTTGAACGAGAATTGCACCAAAAGTACATAGTGACAGAATTGGAAGGAGAGAACGAAGCAATAGCATACAACAGCAGTATCATAGGCAATTACTCGGTAGATTCTTTCCTCGACAATTTCAATGCTCACACTTCACCTTACTTAGAAAATTCAGTTGTGTCCCAAATTGAAAATTTTTCCCAAACTGATGATTCAAAGTGTTTTAATTTTTTAGATAGTTCTGTAAATACATCTTTATTTTGGAAATTATATTTTGATGGCTCTAAATCTAACGAGGGAGCAGGAGCAGGATGCGTTCTGATTAACCCAGATGGGAACAATACCATGCTTACATGCAGACTTGAGTTCGATTGCACAAACAATACAGCGGAATACGAAGCCTTGGTGCAAGGCCTATACAAAGCAATCGGCTTGAATGTTAAGTATCTTCAAGTCTTTGGAGATTCCAAAATTGTCGTCAAACAGGTACGTAACACCATACATTTCCTGTCAAGTCATTTAAAGCACTATCAATCTTTAGTACAAGATTTGACTTCACATTTCATAGCATTCAATATTTCGTCAATCCCAAGACTCCAAAATGCGAGCGCAGACCTGTTAGCTAACGTAGCCTCTAGACTGATTCCCTCCGAAGATTTTAGTCCCGATAGGTTTTCAATAGAATTAATCTTTAAACCATCCATCCCTGACAACATCACTAACTGGAGAGTATTCATTGACGATCCAGACATTGTAAATTTCCTCACTTCTGAAGGATCCTACTCAAATCAAATAATTGACGAAGACCATCATGATCACCAAATTCAGCAAAATAGCACTGATAACGCTATACCTAAATCAGTGGTTAAGTTAGAAGATTTATATGATTTGAAAAGTCGGTTAAAAGGTCTGCCAATTCTAAACTCTACAGTTCAACTCTGAACTATGAATTAGTGAACCTAGGAACCGATCAGAAGCCGCAAAACGTTAATCTAGGCCACGGCCTGGCCCCCGAAGAAAAATCAGCATATATCCGTCTTCTGAGACAATTCAAAAACGTTTTTTGCATGGAATTACGATGAGATGAAAACATACAACACTTCTATCATTCAACACACTATCCCTATGATTGACAATGAAAAACCTGTCCAACAGAAGCTCAGAAAAATCCACCCCAACTTAGAAAATCAGATAAAGACTGAGCTAAATAAATTGTTGAGAGCCAGAATAATTTTCCCCGTCAGACACTCCAAATGGGTATCCAATATGGTGCATGTTAGGAAGAAAAACGGAGACATTAGAATCTGCATTGATTTCCGGAATCTCAACAAAGCCTATCAGAAAGACAATTTTCCCCTCCCACCTATGGAGCAAATACTACAGGCAGTAGCGGGCTCAGAATTAATGTCTTTCCTGGATGGATTTTCAGGATACAATCAAGTGCTGGTACATCCCGATGATCAGTTGAAAACCACATTTCGAACCAAGTGGGGCACATACGCATATCGGAAGATGCCATTTGGTCTGATCAATGCCGACGCTACCTTTCAAAGAGCCATGGACATCGCATTTAAAGGTTTAGTCAATAAATCGGTAGTGATTTACCTGGATGATATAACAGTGTACTCCAAGAAGCGAAGCGACCATCTCAAAGATTTGAAACAGATCTTTCAAAGATGCTTAAGGTATGGAATTTCACTTAACCCAAAGAAATCTTTTTTCGCATTAAGTGAAGGGAAATTGCTCGGATTCATAGTATCGAAATCTGGTATTCACATTGAACCTGACAGAATCAAAGAAATTTCCGAAATATCCATACCCCATAACAAGAAGGCCATGCAATCTTTCCTTGGACAAATCAATTTTGTAAAAAGGTTTGTCCCAGATTTTTCACGTATTATTTCTCCTTTACAAAATATGATAAAAAAGAATTCAAATTTTAAATGGGGCATAGATGAGCACGAAGCATTCAACTTGATCAAACAAGCTATCATCAACGCTCCATCTTTAGCTACCCCAAATTTTTCAGAATCCTTCATCTTATACACTTTTGCCTCAGAGAAATCTTATGCCACGATTTTGACTCAAGTAAATCAAGAAAAGGCGGAAGATCCATTCGCATTCTTTAGCTCGAACTTACAAGGTTCTGAACTCAATTACTCAGACGTGGAGAAACAGGCTTATGCTGTTTTCAAAGCGATCAAATATTTCAGACCTTTCTTACTTAAATCCCATACCAAAGTCGTAGTACCGTTTCCAGTGGTAAGAAACCTTTTGGTACAGAAGGATGTGAGCGAAAAGAGAGCAAATTGGATTACCGCTCTACAAGAATACGATCTTGAGATCAAACCAGCAAACATCGTAAGAGGTCAAGGCTTCTGCAAGATGTTAGCTGGAGCATCGCAAATTCCTGAGAACTCATCTGAAGAGGTACACACGTATGAGGTAAGCCTAAATGACGCAAAATCATTATATGCGGACACCATTTATTATCTTAAGAACGGGTATGCTCCATCGCACTTGGATCACACCAAGAAAAGAGCTCTAAGATTGAAAGCTAAACAATACCAGCTCATAAATGATGTTCTGTTTAAAAGGAATTACGATTCTGTACTTCTTAGGTGTCTTGAGAAAACTGAAGCTGAAAAGGTTTTGCAGGAACTCCACGATGGACCAGCAGGTGGACACTATGCTGGAGAGACTACTGCGCATAAGATATTACGTGCAGGATATTATTGGCCCACACTGTTCAAAGACTCATACAATTACATAAGGAAATGCCAAATCTGCCAGACTGCTGTGGGGAAACAAAGGAAATCGTCCATGCCACTACAGCCGGTCAACATCGAGCAACCATTCAACCAATGGGGCTTGGACATAATAGGTGAGATCGTTCCTCACTCTTCTAAGCAGCATAGGTATATCCTCACGGCAACAGATTATTTTACTAAATGGGTAGAAGCAGTTCCTCTCAAGACAGTTAATTCTGAAAACATTATTGAATTCATAGATCAATTTATCATCACTAGGTTTGGATTGCCAACGGCCTTAATGTTTGATAATGCATCATACTTTTCTGGAAATGCAATGACTGAGTTTGCATTAAAAAGAGGGTTCAAATTGAAATATTCTGCTAATTACTATCCGCATGGTAATGGGTTGGTTGAATCAACAAACAAAAACCTAATCAGGATTATCAAAAGAACAGTCGACCAAAACCAAAAGAATTGGCACAAAGCGCTGGTAAATGCTTTATGGGCAGATAGAATCACGAAGAAAGCTTCAATCGGCACTTCTCCCTTTAATTTAGTTTATGGGAAAGAAGTGGTTCTTCCAACTCACTTAGTCATTCCCTCTTTGTCTCTAGTACAACACATCGATGAAGTATCTACTTCCTCTTTGCAATTAAGACAAATGGAAATAATCAAACTAGAAGAACGCCGAGAGCAAGCTAAGAAAACCCATGCTCACCACCAAGCGCTAATAAAATCCTCTTTTGACTCAGCCATCATAACCAGAAAGAACTTTCAAATGGGAGATTTAGTTTTGAAATGGGATAAGGCTCATGAAGAAAAGGGCAAACATACGAAATTTCAGAAGCTGTGGCTTGGTCCTTTTCAGATTGTAGAAGTCATAGGCCCATCAACGTTTGTGTTGCAGGATTTGGCAGGTAGAAGAGATTCTTTGCCTATGAATGGACAGATTCTTAAAATGTATTTTCCATAGAAGATCACTCTTCTATTTTTTGTAGGATAGTTTTAGTTTCTTTTATTTTGTTTTTCTCTTTCTTATAAATAAAACCGGTTGTAAATGATCATTGAATAAGATTCATGAAAGAGCACACTAACTCTCTATCAGATTTTGATTTCACTTGTACAAATAGCAAAACTTTTCGAAAAATCTGATTTTTATTATTGACAAATAGAGTTAACTTTAGCCTGAATAATGATATTAGTTTCAACCTTTCAAAAGACTTTGATGAAATCAACCTTTGGTTAAAAATTGTTTTATCCCAGCACAATGAAAGGTATCATCAATAATAAAATAAATATTCCCTGCAAAGCTGTTATTTTCAAAACTCTATTATTGTCATCCAGAGCTTTCTTAAGGAAAAAAAATGACTTCCTCCCTGCCAAAGGAAACCGCAGCATTCAGAGAAACAATCCGAGAAAGCACTATATCTCAAAGAATAAGAGGTCTCATCACGAGCCGGCTTATCATGATCACAGATATTATAACTTGCTGACTTTGCCAATACTGTCTGTCAAAACAGGGAAACGACTCAAGATTGTTGCAATCAAAAGACAAGGGGTCTCATCACGAGCCAGCTTGTTCAGCAAAAGTGTAAATCAAGTGAATGACTGTGTCATAATTTGGCCACCAAACCAAGACATTGTTCTTTAGAGAGTAAAAAAGGAAAAAGTGCCAAAAAGGATTTTTCTCTGAAATGTTGTAAATAACCTCAAGCAGGAAAAAGGATCATTGCTGGATAACATGGTAACCCTGTCGAGGCTATGGACGCTTGCGGGCAGCAGAGGCTCTACCTACGACAAATGAGCATATTTTAAAGCCAGCACGCAGAGAAGACCTTATTTTATCTTTTAAAAAGGACCGAGTAATGTCTGGTATGAATGCAAGAACTAAGCCTAGGGAAGCAGACAATTGGAATAAAAGAAGGGTTGAAACAAAGTATCATTGACAGGATGAGGGGTAATCTACTCTATCTGTCCATAACAAAATTTAGACATATGAAAACTTTTCTGTTTCGGAAGTGGAAATGTCAATAGAAAAGCAGAGATAACTGGTTCTTCACAGTGAATCGCCATTGTTGTGGTCACCAACAACCCCCCTCTTTGATTAATATTAGCAATAATATCAAGCAAAGGGGGACCCTTAACAAAAATCTCAAAAATATTTTTATCCAAATTTTTGTATTTAACTCCCTAAAAGCTACATCGCAGAGAGAGAGTGAAGAGTTTTCCTATGCGCGTAAATAAGCTGCAAAGAAGCGATGCGAAATTCATCGCATCGCATACTTTGAAAGCGCCCTTAAAAGAAAATAAAAAGGAATCGCCGACGGCCGATATGCGACGTCGCATATCGCAAACGTCGCAAAAGCAACACACAACGAGCAAATGAATGTTGCGATATTGCGATTTGCGATCTGCGATCCTACAAACTGCGATTTTGCGATTTGCGATCTGCGACAAATGAGACTATTAATTGCTGCGATACGAATTGCAGAAACCACTCATCGAAAAGTCTCTTCGGCATGATCTATAAACCCAAAATCGAGCGCGCACCTTAAGGCAAATTAATGATGGCACGCCTGAGTATCCAAAGATGATCATGTCGCGTTTTTCGAAGAGTCAAGTCGTTATGAGTGTCATGATTATGCATTCATTAGAGTTTAAAGCTTTCATGTCAATCTTTTCGTCATGTCTCTTCCCTTGCGTAAACTGTAAGGCAGCAACTAATATAAATCTATATGCAGGAAACATCCAAGGAAAAGGGGAAAGCGCCAATACTTGAAGAACAAAGAGGAGATGACTTCGCAAATGAATTCCGCATGTAGCAGAGCCGCGGATTCAAGAGTATCACTCCACAGACACTGATGAAAATAGACTATCCAAGACTCAGAGTCAAAGGCGCACAAAAGCAGCATGTTTGCAAAAGATCCTGAAGCTCAGATTGGGTAAAGCAAAAAGAAAAACGCTGAAAAGGGATGATGCTTCAGAAAAGCCTGGAACAAAGAATGGAAGCAATTTTCGATACGTAAGATTGTTCAGGCAACAAAATCCCTAACTCATTGAGTCATTCACACGGCCGGAAACCGAAATAGCAACAACACAATCAGTTTGAAAGAAATCTGGGTTATACTAAGTATACACACAGCAAAAAACACCCAGTCAGAGGGAGATTTTCAAAAATATCTTCTAAGTTGTCAGAAAGAGGTGCCAACTTTTGTTATTTCTACTTTCATCGCCCGAGCAAAAGGAAAAGACAACCAGCCGACTCTTTCCAGGCGAACCTCACATTGCTTACAACACTAAGGAGCAGATACAGAAACGGTTAGAAATTAGATTCAATTTTTAGAAATAAATTTTCTTTAGTAAAAGGGCGGTCATTTGAAGCCGTTCCCTAAATTTGTGTAATTAAGATTAGTTAGTTAGTAGTATTTAACCCTTCTCATGGCATTTGGAGAAGGGTCCGGAAATTTGTCAAAAAACTTGTCCTCAGAACATGCACTTTTGCACCCTCGGAGGGGGTTTTTTATGAATGGATGGATCGAGATTTATTTATGTTTACATTTTAATGTCTGCTACTGATGTTGCACTTCTGTACTCTTAGTAGATGTTAGAAGTAAGTAGAGATAAATCGTTATTGCTTGAAGTTTGTGAGTGAAATCAGTCATAAATGGTACTTTTATCTCTTGATTAATTTCTGCTCATATTCTTAGAGTGATATACAGCTGATTTGTTTATATGTTAATGTATGAATGTCTGGATTACCATTTGGCACTTTTGTACGGTGGAATCATTTGTTTGTGCTTGACATATGAACAACTGATTATGCGATATGATGTTCAAAACTGTTTTGCCTAACTTCTTATGCAGAATGGTTCATCTTAATTGATTTATATTCTTATGATAGCTGAATGATCTTTATTACCAGTTGTTGTATGAAATCTTTTTAGATCTCATAATGAAAGAATTTTACCCCTGGTTAGTATAGATTAGATGTGCTATTTTTGTTAGATTACAGTAGCATAGAGTCAGTTTAGAGTCTAGAATTAAATTAGTTTAAAATTACCTTTTGATTAGTATCTTCAAAATCTACACACACACACACATCTTTTAGATTGGGAAGCTGGTCCCATCATCCCCAGTCGGACCCGCTACACCAAACGGGCAAGGAGCCGCCAACCAGGTTCCCGACCGGGTGGGTATCCCCCTTGTTGTTGACCCGATTTCGGGGCCCTCAACAGGACTGGTGGGAAACCTACTGCGAGCAGAAGGATGAAAGTACAGGCTCACTATTTTCAGCCCCACCCACTTGGAATGACTTCCGGGATGCCATCAAAGAGCAGTACTACCCTGTCGGAAGCTATGAGGACAAATACATCAAATGGACCACACTGCGGCAGGGACGAGACCAAGATGTGCCGGAGTTCACAAACATTTTTCATACCCTTCGCACACAGTTGGGTATCAAAGATTCTGAGCTGCATCTGGTACTCAAATACCGTGGCTGCCTGCACAAGTACATCCAGGAAGAGATGGTGTTCTTGAACATCTCCTCACTTGGCACAGCATACCGATACGCTGTCAAAATCGAGCAAAAGTTCAAATAGAGGAAGCGAGACTTTGGATCTGCAAATCCGAAGCCCAAAGGACAAAGCCAAGGCGGGGTGACCCAAGACAACCCGTCGAAGCTGCAAGAAAAGAACAACACCGCGAAGTTGAAGAAGGACACAGGAAAGTGGTGTGAGTTCCACAAGAGTCCCACTCATAACACAAGTGAGTGTCGGACCAAGCAGTCACTTGTGGCCGAGTTGAAGGCTTCTGAATCAGATGCATGTTCTGACCCTGAGCCAGAACTCGACAAGGGGAATGGTAAAGGGAAGCAAATCATTGATGTAGATCCCAGCGCCACTGTTGCCACCGCCAAGATCCAGAAAGATGAACCCGAAAATCCAGAGGAAGGGGAGCGTCTTTTCCACTCACAGATGTGGGTGAAGGGTTCGCCGCTACAATTCATTGTCGATAGTGGCAGCCAAAAGAACCTCATTTCAGCAGAGGTTGTGAAGCGGTTGGGCCTACCGACTACACTGCACCCACAGCCATACAGTATCGGGTGGCTTCACGAAGGACGAGATCTGAAATTTCGCCAGCAGTGCCGCCTTCCATACAGCATCAAGCCCTTCACAGATGAGGTATTGTGTGATGTTACACCTCTGGATGTTTGTGATGTATTATTAGGCCAGCCATACTTGTGGAGGCGACATGCTGTGTATGAGTCAAGGCCTCGTGCTGTCATTATTTCTTTGAACAATTCATTATATAGGATACCAGAGGTAGCCCCACCTACTGCCACATCCTTGATCACTACCAATAAAAGCAGCAAGCTCATATCACAGACTAGGAAATTCATCTGTCTGGTTCACTCCCAAAGTAAGGGGAAGATCGTTGCTACATCCATGACCCCTGCAAAGGGTTCCTCCATGCAGCAGCAACAACAAAGGGATACGGTCATGAAAAAACACAGGAACGACTTCTCCTCACCCACAGGGGTACCACACAAGTTTCAGGTGGGTAACAAAGTCTGGTTGCATCGACAGAAAGAATGCCTTACCAGAACCCATCAGAAGCTCAGACCACTCCAACATGGTCCTTACAGCAGTACCAAGGCTACGGGCAACAATGCTTTGAAGCACAACATTCCTCCATTCCATGGCTTGCACCGAGTGTTCAATGTGGACCATCGTCGACCATGCTTCCCACCATTTCTGGTCACATCAGAGATTACAGAACAGCTCACCAGAGACCCAGCTCAGCAGAAGCTTCCTCATCTCAGGGAGGAACTCAACGCAATGGGGACCATTGCTTCCTAAGGGGGGAGGAATGATCCAGGTGGATGTTGGTGGCCACGCACCTATCCCATTTGGACCCCCACAACTGTCTCTTTCAGCTTTTTCAGTTTCCTAAATTGTAGCACAATTTACTATTTTTAGCAGTTTTTCAGGTCTTGAACTTCCTAAACGACGTTTTTTGAGGCCCTAAACGACGTTTTTTTGGGAATCTGGGGCAACATGGGTCCATGGACCCATGTTGGTTGTCTCCCAAAGTGGTAGTACTCGGATAGATCTTTCTTACGAGCTATTGTACGCGTCAAACGGAGATCGTATGCCAAAGTTACGACCCCGGGAAATTGATGTACCAATTTACCCAAACGGGGCCCACAATGTGGCGTTTCATCTTCTAGGGTTAGGTTTCGGGATGTGAAGGGTTTTCCATTGTTTCTCAACAATAAATAGGCCTTCGAGCCTCATTGTAACACAGTTTTGGAACAATTCAGAGGCATGTAGCCGACACATCTCTTCTCAGAGATAAGCTACCATCGCCCTAGCTGGGTTATTTCTATTTCTATTTGTAAACATATTTCAGTATTTTACAGTAATGAAATGAAGTATTCTTTCCGCTGCATCTTTGTGTTTATGGTTATCTCTGTATTTTATTGCGTTCCTGTTTAAATCCGGATCATAGTGAACGGAAGAACTAACAAAGAAAGGGAAAAAAAGAACGAAGATAGAGAAGTGGGTAGGACAGAAGAAGAAAGGCTCTGCAACTAAGTGTGCAGAGGCCTAGGAAGAATATGTAGCTGAGTGCACAGACCCTTGCAGCTGTGTGCGTAGGGTAGTTTTGAGTATGTAACCTTGAATTGAAGATCAATAAAGACAATTTTCTGAGAAATCTTGCGTATTTTTGTTTATCTCCATTAATGTCATATGTTGTCAATGAATGATGTGTTTTATGGAATATTAATTGAATTTTGCGCGATTCTCTTGAATAAGTGTTAATGATGTCCACAATGCATGTCTAAGTGTTTTTGCGAAGACTCTGATGAATTCTCTTATGTTTACTAATAACATAAGTAAATCTACGCGAACACTAATTTATGACTACTCTCTAATGCGCGTAAGTATGCGAATTAACTGTTAAAGGTCCTCAAGGACTGATCGTAGACCTTCGCAAAGGCCTAAAGGCTATTTTAACAGAGTACAACCACGAGACCTAAGAGCTTATTGATATACACGAAGGCAAATCTGAGGCGCTAAAAGACATCACACTAGTATCTGGATGTAGAAGCTTGGTTCTTGCATCCCCCCATACTACTTTGGGTGAAATTACAGCCTACGCTACGCGGGTTGTTGCCAAAGGGCCAGTAGAGTAGGGTTTTGTTGGTTGGCACAACTAACTCCAAACCTAGGTCAGGACCCCCTAAGCCAACAAATGGTTCCATTGCTGGAACCGAGATCTGCTTGAAAGAGATGTGCGATGTCACATCATTGGAATTCGATCAAGAAAGAAATTGAAAAGTGGTTGGATCGGAAGATTCACGAGTTCGCGACGCAAGAAAACAGGAATCCGCGTCTGTCAAAGGAAGAGTGGTTGAACATGTATTTGTATACATAGATACATGATATCTTCTTCTACACTTTTCCCATTGAACTGTATGAGTGGTTAGCTAAATTGACAGACAATCAAAGAAGGTGAAAGCTCGATAGTCCTATAGTGCGGACTCCAAAATTAGTGCGATGGCTAGAGACCATTGAAAACAAGATTGTACAGGCTATCGATCATTGGCTTGATCGAATTCTAGGAGGATTTGTTATAGAATTTGTAGTTGATACCTCAGTCGGCTATAGCGAAGCAGAGCGACGATTTTTCAAAGGACTGTGAGGTAAGTACTTAAGATCATTAAATACTTGGATTAAAATATTATTATGTGAAAAATGGGTGATGCCATTACCTTGATGTTTGGAGCTACGCGAAGTGGACGATTCTTTAGAAATCGTGAAGGATCAGGACCATAGTATAGTCCATTGATTGGACCTCCTTTAAATGACAATTAAGGGGCGAAATAGAATCTACTGCGAAGCGCTATTTAGCTAATCACTTAGGGTATTCCTCGAGTAAATCATCCATCCACTCCACCTCCACCCCCATCTCCATCGCATACACCTTCGCCCACACCTCCACCTCCACCACCACCATTCAACATGGCGAACGTGATGAAGATGTCGATTTTCAAGGGCATAGGAAGTCAAGAGGCATAGAAGTTCTGTTTTTTGCAAATGTTGTGTGGGAAGTGCAACAGATTACTGGTGAAAATATAAAGAAGGCACAATTGGTTACCACTTTGTAGGATAGCGTGCTAACCTCGTATATTAAGTATTGTTCTGATAATCCGCTTGCAACGCTAGCAAAGACTAAGGCAGCTTTAAACAAGGAGTTTAGTAAGCCTAAGTCTGACTCATAGTCAGTAATTGGATTCAAAGAAATCATGATGAGGGTCGATGAGATGCCTTGGGAATTAGATCAAAGGTTGAAGTGTCAGATTCGAGAAGCTAACATGCAACTCATAGATAGTCAGCATCGCGAATGGTTTATAGCTTCGCTTTTGCCCCACTTGAGAATTGCTCTATCACAACAGAATATAGGAATGCAGGTAGAAGCCTTGGAAATCACGATGAGGTTGCATGCATCACCTATTTAGGATATGACCTTGGGGGTACAATAGATCCACTCACAATTAGCAATCTTACACCTGGAGTTATAGAGTTTGAAGAAAGAAAAGGAGACTAAACCAGAAGTGCATGCAGAAGTATGGTGTTTGAAGTGTAAAGGATAGGGGCACGATAAAGATCATTGTCCAGTGTATGTGAATTATATTACAGGAGGGGGGCCAATTCCCCTAAAGCTAGAAGCCCCAGCAGGGCCGACCGTGGGGGCTGCGCTATGGTGTGCTATTTGTCAGGTTGCTGGACAACATGCGACGAATAATTTCCATTTAATTCAAAAGTCTGTCCAGACACCCCAATAGTTTTTTTATAACTTCTGCAAATCTATGGGTTACGATGAGCACCACTGTCGAAGCTATGAGCTAATGATGGAAAGAATACCTACGTACTGGATGCAAGAAAAAACTCAACTTCTAGAGTAGGGCATCGGAGGAGCACGCAGAGGTTATCAGGGATGAGGACGGGGCTGAGGAGGAGGAGAACCTGGTAGAGGCTGTGGTCAGATCATCTGCTACAACTGCGGATAGCCAGGGCACTACGCGAGAGAGTGTTAGAGTCCTACACAACCATCATGTCAATACTGCAGATAGTTTGACTATACTATAGAAGAATGCCTGATGCTGATAGATAAGATGCAAGAGAAGAAAACACAACCTTAGCAACCCACACAGAATCTACAGATGATGAGGGATGAGCCCCGTGAATAAGACCAGAGTGTTAACATTGTGCAATGAAGTGGATTGACAACTGGCACTGATAAGGGTACATAGCCTGAAGAAGAAGGATGGGTTTGCAAAGCGCAAGAGAAAGAAGTCATATTTGATTTGGAGCGTGCTAAGGAAATGTTTATGGAAGCCAAGAAGAGCTTTGTTGATGTCTCCACCTTAGGAAGCCAAAACAAGATGCAAGATATCAATGCGCCTGCAGAGGTTGATCCCTTTGTACTCACTACATTTATCGAGACCTGCATGAAACTACTGCATGATAGCAAGGCTGTGGAGGGTCTGCAAGAATTAATAAATAAATGCGCCAACAAAGAGAAAGCCCCTAACAGACCTCGTGTAGTCAGAAAAATTGGCAAACTTAAGGCATGAACAAGGTGCGAGATGAGGCTCACTGCGTAGATAAGTGATTATGAGATGGACCAGGTCATCTTGGATCTGGTGTCCGATGCGAACATATTACCAAAAAATGCATGGGAAAGGATGGGGAGAACTGTGCTGCAGTGGTCTTCGATTCAACTCAGAATGGTGAATGAACATAAAATCATCCCCATGGGATGGTTATATGGAGTAATAGTTGATATTGAAGGTGCGAGCATGGTAGAAGACTTTGAATTTATAGAAATTTTTGATGGCAGTAATCCCTACCTCGTGCTTTTGGAAATTGATTGGGCTATTGATATGAATGGGGTCATTAATTTGAAGAGCAGGACAATGTCGTTTGTGAGGAAGTTGCTTCAGATTATAGTACCGTTGGATCATGCAGAAGGAGCACGATATACTGAACCTGTCTGCGATTATGAATAAATTGATGATGAACTGGATCAAATTTATAAAATAACAACGCGAGATTAGGACTGGATCTATTCAATGGCAGATGGGAGGATTGCATGGGACCAAGATAGTTCTTGCACCTCTGATTCAGACAAAGAGTTAGATCATTGGAAAAATCGCTTACATGAAGTGTCTACCTTGCGATGCAATATGATGATGAAGTCGCCGCGTTATGTTTCGTCAGAGGTAAGGAAATTACCCTATTATGATGGTTTAACTGATGTAGATCTGTTTTTGGATGAATTTGAACGCGAAGTCCCGAGGATCACCGCTTCCAAGCATTAGAGCTGGCACTACGTGCTACGCCTGCACTATGGTGGGGTATTCATAAGGATAGAATTTCTAGATGGTGAGATTACAGAAGAATGATGAAGCTATGGTTTGGGCATGCTAACAACAGAATGACTGATAAATATAATGGAAGAGATGATTCGCGTGATCACCTAGTGAAATGGACTAAAGAATGGGGAACAAAACCATAGCCATAGTGGGTGCACATATTTTTCCATACTTTTGATACAATTCCCATGAACTAGTATATGGAAATGGAGCTCCACCATGGCACCACAAAATGGACGTATTAAAGGAAGGGTTCTTATTCACCTTTAGCTTTGAATATGACTTCGCAAGCATCGATGAAGCGCTATAAGAAATTAAGGTGGTTATCTTTAAAACATCGACAAAACCTATGGAATGGACCCAACCAGACTGGAGCACCCTGCTGCGCCATGTGTTGGAATGCTATAATGTAACCGCTGAAGAGGAAGATGAAGACCCACAAAACATTAATATTCTAGAGGCAGAAGGGAATCGTGAAGTCGAAGGCCCACAAATAGAAAACCTGGAAATATCCACACCCTTGAAGACAACACAAGTAAACATTGGCACTGAAAAACAACTGAAGCTTGCAAAAATTGGAGATTATTGGGACAATGCTATAGTGGATAAAGTCACTGAGTTTCACGAATACTAGGATCTCTTCCCTACTAAGTTTTTGGATTTGAAGGGAATATTTGGCGATTTGGGTGTTATGAAGATCACTTTGAAATTGGATGTGAAGCCTATTAAATAGAGTTCGTATCGCCTTAATCCTAAATACAAGGAAAAGGTTCGCCAGGAGCTGGATAAGATGCTGGAGGTAGGCATCATAGAACGTATTGAAGAATCTGATTGGGTGAGCCCAACGGTGGTTCAGGAGAAGAAACAAAAAGGTGAAATAAGGATTTGCATAGATCTGCAAAATCTTAATGATGTGTGTGTCCACGAACCATTCCCAACGCCGTATACATATGAAGTGTTAGAAACTGTCTGAGGGTAGGAGGCCTACTCCTTTACTGATGGATTTTCTGGGTATCATCAGATCAAGATCGCGCCAAAGGATAGGAGCAAAATGACCTTCGTGACAGAGTGGGTTTGTTTTCAATACACTGTGATGCTGTTTGGGCTTAAGAATGCCCCTACGATATTTTACCGCATTGTCATAGCAACGTTCAAGGATTTCATTCATAAGTTCCTGGAAGTCACTTTGATGACTGGATGGTGTTCGGGTTAGTGAAGTGCCATGTATCTAGTCTGCGCTCGATGTTGGATACGTGTCACAGATACCAGATCATGCTGAATTTGAAGAAATGCATATTTTATGTTCCCTTTGGGGTCTTGCTGGGTCATGTGGTGTGCAAGAAAGGATTGATGGTGGACCCTGCAAAGATTGCAGTAATTGTGAATTTGGAGGCCTCGAGGAACGTCAAGCAGCTGTGTGTGACACTAGGACATACAAGATACTATAGAAATTTTATCAAAGCTTATGCTCAAATTATTATGGCCATGGAAAAATTGCTAAAAAAGGATGCAACATTCTGTTGGGATGAAGAATGTCAGCGCAACTTAGATGTATTGAAAGAAAAGATTGTCACTGTGCTGATCTTGGTATTCCCTAATTGGAAAAAGGATTTTCACATACATGTGGATGCCTCTTGCATTGCATTGGGTGCATTGTTAACACAGGCCATTGAAGGAGAAATGAGCCATCCTATAGCCTTTGCAAGTAGGAAGTTATCAAAGGCTGAGAAAAATTATTCAAAGAATGAGCACGAAGGGTTGGCAATGGTGTACGTGCTGCAAAAATTCAGGCATTATCTGTTGGGAGGGAATTTTAAGATGTACATAGATCATTCTGCCATGAAATACTCGGTCAACAAGCCTGTGTTGGGGGGATGATTTGAAGATGGTTGCTATTATGTCAGGAGTATGAATTTGAAGTCATTGTGAAGCTAGGGAGGTTAAATGCAGGACCTAACCATCTGTAGTGGATCGAGACAGGAGAGGAGCCTAATAATCTGGAGGAAGGGTTGCCAGATGCACAACTCTTTGTGGCGCGTCTAGTGGATGACCATTTTACAGACATTATTCACTTCTTGACTATGCGGATGGCACCGGAAGGATATACAGGCTAGAAAAAGAAGGAATTAGTAGTGCACGCTACCAATTTTTCAGTCATTGTAGGACATTTGTATAAATGGGGGCTGATGAAATATTGCGAAGATATGTGCTAGACTTTGAGCGGGATAGAATTCTAGCTGAAGCTCATGCGAGAGGCCATTATGTAGGCAAGGCAACTGCATAGAATATTTTGCGCATAGGTTTATGGTGGCCAACATTGCACAATGATTCCAAGGCATATTATAAGGCATGCGATGCATGCCAAAGAACTGGTAGACCCTTGCGAAGGGATGAGTTACCACTACATCCTTAGGTGTCCTTATAGGAATTTGAGAAATGGGTGATTGATTTTGTTGGGCCAATTCATCCCCCCGGGAAAGAAAATAGGTGTGTGTTATATTATCACCACGAAAAAATATCTAACCAGATGGGAGGAAGCACAACCGGTTAAGGACTGTATAGGGGATATGACAACAAAGTTCTGTTTTGAGTATGTCTTAACCAGATTTGGCTGTCTGAAAGTGTTAATGAGTGACCAGGGTATGCACTTTCTGAACAAAACAATCAACGTGTTGACTGAAGAATTCCAAGTCTACCATCAAAAGAGTACACCATATCAGCCAAAGGAAAATGGAAATGTTGGAGCCTTTAATAAGATTTTGGAGAATGCGTTGATGAAGATCTGCAATGTGTAGTGCAATGACTGGGATGTGCACGTACCTGCAGTACTATGGGCTTATAGGACTACTTGTCAGAAGTTGACAAGGAAAACGCCGTTTAGATTAGTATATGGGGTCAAAGCTGTAATGCCGATGGCGTACATTGTGCCTAGTTTGCGCATAGTAGCCCTGACGGATATGGCAGATTGTGAGGCCTTGGAGGAACGACTCGCACAACTAATGGAGCTCAAAGATGATTGGTTTTTGGTAGGATTTCATCAACAAGTATAGAAGGAACATGAAAAGCATGGCATGATCGCCATATCAAGCTTCACACATTAAAGGTAAATGATCTTGTCCTGTTATATGATAGTAAATTCATTAAATTTCTGGGTAAATTCCAGATGCATTGGTTAGGGCTATATACTATCAAAGAAATTATAGATGGAGACACAATTCATCTTACGAAGTTGAATGGGGAACCCTTCCCGGGAAGAGTGAATGGAAGAAGGTTTAAATTGTATACAAGAGATCCTGCACAATGACTGTATGGCAACAGGATAGTCTTAGTGCTCCAGGCAGTTGCAAGGGAGCGTGAGACTATAAACTACACTTCCCAACTTGGAAGACAACACAACAAGTAGGATGTGTGAAGAGTGACAAAGATGCAACCCATGAAGCTATGCTCTGGAAGCTGTGCCATGGAGGAAGGCACCGCGCAATGCACTAGGAAAATGACCGTTAGAGTTACTGTTCATGACTTCACGGCCAGAAGACGGTTAAATGGAGTGGGGTGGCAGCAATTAAGGCAAAACTATTTGAAGATCTGCCGTAAAAACATCATTTATTATCAGAAATTGGGGGAACAGTCGGATTTGAATTCAAAACCCCCTATAAATTACGCGTGCCAGTCCAACAGAGAACACTTTGCGCTCTAAGAGTTTTTCATGAATTTCACTGTTTGTTGCCTATGAGCCAAGCATTTTGGGACGAATTCTTGTCACGAGCAAACATTTATTCTGAAGTTCGTGAGTTGTTTTTGGAGAGAATGACTACCACCAACCTGGCCAAAGCCCTGAGTTGAGAAGTAGCTATGTCTGACGCACCAGGACTAGAAGTGTAAAGTGTAGAAGCTACACTTGCGGTGCCCACGACGCCCAGGCTGAAATAGACCATGACAAAAGCCAAACAACCTGCAATGAAAGAGAAGCAACCCACAACAAAGGAAAAGAAAAAAAATCCTGTGCTAGTGCGCGTATTCCCAAGAAAGTATACCGAAAAACAGAAGTAGAAGAAAGATAAGCAGTGGGATAAAGTAGTGGACCTAGAGCCGGAAGAAGCCCAGGGAGCAAAGGATATTGATGCTGAAGGGGTGGAACCCATGACAAGGCTACCTGCGTATATCCCTCTGCGGAAGGGAAAATAAAAGGTTACGAAGGACCCAGATACCAAGAAGTTCACAATATCCATGCCCCTGCTACCTGAGCAGGTCCGTTTTGAAGGTCCTCGGCTCGCATAGATCCCATTGTTAAAAATGGAGGATTGGGACCTCGTGGACCACACTAAATTTCCACATCTGGTGACAGACAAATATATGTGGAAGGTTTATTATGAAGAAACAAGTGTTACAACATTAGAGACACAGGAATGGGTCCGCGGTGTTGAGCAATCAAGGTTGCTCAATCTACTATTGGTACCACACTATCACCACACCCCCATTAATACGATATGTGTGCGAAAACTCCTCACACTAGTGCAGGATGGGTGTTTATGGCTAGGAGAGCCTATCCCCATCACAGACATGCTAATTCACAGAATCATGCTGTTGTGTTACAAAGGCGCGAACCCAGCTAAGGAGTTTGGAGGGAAGGCTAGGGAGGAATATCTTGTAGAAAAGATGAAGAGGGAGTTAGACCTCCTCAATAAATTGCGAGGGTATTCTATTCTTTCCATCACAGATCCAACATTTCAGTTCGCTACCTAGATTTTAGCAGGGAAGGTTATGAGAAAATTCCGCGCGAATGAAGTTCCGACACTCGTAGTTTCCCTTGCTGCGTAGTGCGTGAAAGGCGTGCAATTTAATTGGGCAAGGTACCTCTATCAGGAGTTCCTAGCGAACTGCCGAGAAGCCCAAGACGAGACCAAGCCATTCCACTACTCTTGGTTGTTGCTATCAATTTTGCTCGTTACATGGAGATTGTTGGAGGATAGCCAATTTCCTCCGCTCGAGAAAGGATTGCTTGAGGTAGCATAATTCACTTCCTTATGGTCTACCAAGGATGTCAAGTAGGTTACATAGACAAAGGCATTTTGGACTTTTATGGAAATGGATCTTCATATGGAAATCAATCAGTGCCTAAGGTTGTCTCCAACCTTGTTCACACAGCTGTTAGCCTATGCGGTGTTCAAGGTTGACTTCCACAGAATCTATATCCAAGCGCGGAAGGATCCAGAGTAGAAATGGCAATAGTTGCCATATTTTATGACCGACACGGACATCCAGGAGATTGTAGCAAAATGGACTATAGAGTGGCGTGCCCTGTTAGACTTAGATGTTGGACCAAGCACGAGTGTTAAAAGTTCTTCTGCATAGAAAAGAAAGGAGGTTGCTAAGAAAGCTGCACGTACCCTAGCAGAACAAAAAAAGGAGGAGGCTACAGAAAAGGCTCGGATAGAGGAAGAACGCGCTTCTAAGGAGCAGGAGGAAACAAACCAGAGTGAGTCACAGAAAGATGATAAGTCACCTTCGCCGGAGATAGATGAAGAAGATATTTCAGGCTAGGGTAAAGGAGGTGATGAGGGGAAGAGCACCCCATTTATTTTGAAAAGACATGGCAAAGAGAAATAGGGTGGAACACGGAAGAAGCAGAAATCTGATAGAACACGGGTTGATCCCATGGTATTAACAGAGGGTTATCTCTATGAGATCGGTAATAAAATTTGGGACATCACGACAGAAGTGCTGCATCAATTCAAGAAGCAATACATGCAGACATTGGGGGGCATTAAGAAGGATCTATGAGAGTTGCAGCTCCAAGCAACCAGAATCTAGGAAGACATTGGGAAGACGAGTGATGCATAATCTTGTTTGGCACAAGGAAAGAGTATAGTCACGGAGATGGTTTGGCTGCAGGATGTGAGAGTCTTCCCTTTACCTGAAGGGTCAGTCCGTGCCGAAATAGATGAACAACGCACACTGCTTCACAAAGTCATGAACATGGGACTGAACCTTGCTACGCTATCCCTTGAATCTCTACATGCATTACTTGCAGGGAGTCGTGGAAGAGCTCAGGATCAGAGAGCAGCGAGCACTCTCCACTGTCAGTGAAATTAAAGTCAATAATCATCAACTGTTCACTGAAAAGACACAGGCTCTGAAGGAAAAGGAGACGCTACAGGCACATAGTTCATGTATGGAGTCAGCGATAGCGGAGGCATGTAAGACAGTGCTTGAACTTCACATCCCGGAGGATGCACAACCAGAAGCCAAAATTAGAAAACTAGCCACTGGTGTGTGTGAGGCTAAAGCAAAAGTTGGACGAGTCACATTTGAGTTCAACATGAAGATTGCAGAGCTGCAGTTAAAGTTGCAGCCCACAACTCCACTTGAGGTCTGGGAGCAGCGCGAAGTTGTAATTAAGAAATGCATGGCTACCTTGGATTCCACAGTCACTGACTGTGTGTCACTCTTCTATTAGGCTATGGAGCGGCTGGACAATTTAGAGGAGGACTCGAACTTGTAGTTATTGAAAACAGAGGTAAGGGAGAGGTAGCGACTATATGATGAGGTTAGGGTTACTGCGTGCACCTTAGCACCAGCACAACACCTTGCCAAGTTACATGAAGGAAAACAACTATTGGCACAGGTAGAGGAAGCACAGAAGAAGGAGGCCTTGCTAAAGGCTAGGTTGCAACCTTGGTTGGAGGAGGCTTATCAAGTCACGAATTCCATTCAGGATAAGCTTAAGGGACTGCAGTAGATGCAACAAATGATGAGGCTGGCAGTAGAAGGACCAACCACAGAAAAATTGGTCGAGGAGGTTCAGCAGGCAGCAATGCAGAGTGTTGCCGAAGTTGCAGTGGTCCAGGTAGAGCTGGGAGATCTTCGCAGTAAGATAACTGTGCTAGCAGAGTGACTTGAGGGTGAGTCACGATCTTTGTGTTGGGAGCCTATTGGGATAGGGTCCCTTGGTTTACTTTAGAGTTAAGATAACCCAAATTTTGATACAATTTTGTAAATAATGTAAAGTCTCCACAATTTGTGAATGTGAAGTGCGTAGATGAACATGAGTCAAAGGGGCTTAGCCCCTTGTTTTGGATAAATTTTGAGTTGGTTTTGAGATTCACCCATGGTCTACGGACCATGGCGTTGTATGAAAAATTCTATAAGTAGTGAGTCTTAGTGAAAGGAAGAACTAATGATTAAAGGGAAAGGAAGAAAAAAGATAGAGAAGTGGGTAGGACAGAAGAAGAAAGGCTTTGCAGCTGAGTGTGCAGAGGCCTAGGAAGAATCTGCAGCTAAGTGCGCAGATCCCTACAACTGTGTGCGTAGGTAGTTTTTAGTCTGTAACCTTGAATTGAAGATCAATAAAGACAGTTTTCTGAGAATTCTTGCGTATTTCTGTTTATCTCTGTTAATGTTATATGTTGTCGATGAATGATGTGTTTTATGGAATATTAATTGAATGTTGTGCGATTCTCTTGAATAAGTGTTAATGATGTCCGTAATGCATGTCTAAGTATTTTTGTGAAGACTCCGATGAATTCTCTTATGTTTACTAATAACTTAAGTAAATCCGCGTGAACACTAATTTAGGACTTCTCTCTAAAAAGTTACCGTACCCAATCAGTAGCAAGATACCTCCCGTCGTTACCCATATCGATATGCATCTAGAGATCTTTCTCCTCTAGGTCACTGAATAAATCCTTGTCGCCAGTTATGTGGAATGAAGCTCCACTGTCTAAGTACCATACAATTCCCATCATTGATGACACCATGCATGCAATGAGGGAAAATTCCAATTCGAATTGAGATGCCAAAGCCTCACCCGCCACTCCTCCTGAGGACTTTTTCTTAGACTTCTTGAGTGGAAAATTTGTACCAAAATGGCCTAGCTCATGAAAATGAAAGCACTTAACTTTCGTCATGTCTTTCTTCTTACCTCCATGATAAGAATTTGATTTGGAATTGGAATCTTTCCCTTTCCCCTTCTTTGCCTTAATTTCTAAGGCACAGTTCTCTTCATCATCAGTCTTTGATGAAGAGCCATCCCTAGTGTTCCTCCTGCATCAAATCTGATCATAGTCGTTCCCAATCTGGAAACTTCTCTCGACCATTGACAGAGTCTTGATAAATATTCCAACTCTTTAGGAGCCCTAAAAGAGTGAGACTAAGCATATCATCCTCAACAACTATGATTCCAACACTTCTAAGTTCATCATGGCATTGAGTGAACTTGGTCAAGTATTTTGGAATCGTCTTGCCTTTCTCCATTTTGATTTTTCGAAGTTTGTTCTTCAGTGCCAATTTCCTATGGTCACTTCTGTTTTGATACAAGTATGTCAATGTTTTCCACATAGCATACGGAGTTTCGTTTCCATGGAGACTCAAGACAATGTGGTGTCTAACTCCCTAAAGGATTATTCGCCTCGCCTTCGCCACAAATTCTTCCATTCGACCAAATTCTATGCATTTGATGTTGCTGGCTTAGGAATTTCTTGATCAATGAATTCCTTCAAGCCATTATCCTCTAGCAAAACCTCCATTATATCTCTCCAAGCTATAAAATTCAAGCTACCTTCTAAGGCATACTTGAGCCACAAACTAGAGAACGTCATCTGCTGATCCTGAAGTATGTATTTCAAATTTGAATTTCACCTTGTTGAGGTTTCGACTCCTTTTCCATTTAGGTAGTGGCTCCGAGTGGGGATAATGGGACCAGTTTCCCAATGAAGGTTATTGAATGAATGTATAATTCTTATAGTGAAGTGAAATAGATGGGTTTGCTGTAATGAATTAAATGGGAAAACATATGCATTAATCTACTCTATAACCCGAGATTGTTTAATATTTATTTGGATGCGATCTATAATTATTTTCCTTAGTAAATGAAAATATAGGTTACTCAAACACCAATGGAAATGAAAATATTTCAAGATGATTACTTTGATTAAATAGTTAATCAAAATAATGTGTATAACTCATATCACTTTCAGAATATCAAGGCAAATTTCTTAACATGTAAAAAAAAAGATCAATGGCAGCATGATCAGACATGAATACATGTAACATTGTTCTTTAAATACCATGTAATAAGCAATCTGAAAAGATAAATTCACTATTTATTCATGAACAAAATAGAGGCACAAAGATAGAAATACCATATGTACGTTGCTCAACTTATAAAAGAAATAGCAACAATTTATTACTTCCCACAAAGATGATTCTAGGAGTACAGTAATGCAACTTCTCAAAATTCTTTATGAAAATTCCTAAGCAATGTTCTAGTCATTCTATTGAGAAAAGTATGAAAGTACAATAGTATGAACTTTCGTACGCCTTTCTTCATAAAATTCAAGACCTTTATTCATACAACAAGTATGCTTAAATAGCAAAAAACAACTGAATCTATTGTGCAAAGCGTTGAGGGCATTTAAACAGATCCCTTCAGTAACGATTAAAGGAAAACACTTTTTTGGTAGAAATTTCTAAATGTGATTTGCTGTCTTCATAAGTTTTGTTTGTTCCATTAGATTATCTGGATGCTTGTCTGTTTGTATGATCTAAACTTTCGCTTATCAGTACAACTATCCTCTTCTGTCATGAACCTGAACAAGGAAAACAAGAATCAATAAGCCGAAAATAAATGAGATTGATAAGTGAGTTTTATTTGAAACAAATCACTTTTGCAGGAAATTAGGGAAAACATAGAGTCGTAATAAATTTTGAACACAACCATCATGGAGAGGAATGCGGAGTGATGCCTGTGATAAGATAAGTCGGAATTTATGGTTTTATTGGAAATTGCAATCGCTTTTATACTGAGGTAGAACTCAGAATAATCACAATCGTTTTAAAGCCTGGAGTATTCTAAACAAAATCCAAAAGAGGGATTTTTTAAAACATATCAGAATCGCAACATTGGGAAGGTCGATGTCTTGTTATAAACCGTGTCTTTTTTTAAAATTTGCGATTGTGAAATCCTGTGGTGACGTGGTAGATCCATGTAGAAGATGTTGTGGAGGATGATGTGGCGGATTGGGTCTTATCGTAGATTGCAAAATAGATGGGAGGCCTAGTGGTTTTTTTAGAGGGGTCTTGAAGTGGTAAGTGGTTTGTGAAGGGGGGAGTCCGAAAGAATGGAGGAGCGAGACGTAGATATAGGGCTAGATGGGAAAACACCACTTTTTGGACCCCCCCTTAATAAACTTAAAATTGAGCACAGGGGGGTCTGAAATCTTATCTGCCGTTGATCTGGGCGGATTAGATCTGAGCCATTGATTTTATAAGATAAGTCGGCTTTGAATATTATCACAATCGACGTTTAGTGCCGAGGTAAACATGACATATGTTTTAAGTCCTGAAATGACGTCACATGTGACGTGAATATGATGTCATTGATCGCAATCGCAATCGGTGGTGTGGGGCAGGGTTGAACCTTTAGACGCTTGCGATTGTGCATGCGCGAGATTTTAATGAATTGAAGTGTATAATCCTCGCGGGTCCGGTTATATCACATATGGCAATCGGTTAAGGCAGGAGGCTTTGGAAACTGCGATAGATACAGATGTGAGATTTTAATGAATTGAAGGTATAATCCCATTGGGTTTGGGCTTAATCGCAATCACAATGGAGTTGGCCTAATCAAAATCGTAATTCAGCTAAGGTAATGGGGCATGGACTTAAGTCTTTGCAACTTTCACGATAGTCACAGAAACGAGGAATTTATAAATGATATGTATATTTTCTCGTCGAGTCCGGTCTAATCGCAATCATAATGGAGTTTGGCGGAGGAAGCGGGATGAGTCAAAGTTTTTAAAGATTTGACCTTTGGGAATTAAGAACTCTGATTCAAACTATATAACCCATATTATTTAATACTTAAGGTTTTTTAAAGCCTTAATATAGTTTTGGTCTCAGGGGCTATTACAATTTGTTTTTTTGGATAATCAAGGTTTAATACTTGGGTTTTAATTAAAAAGCCTAAGTATTAAACTTTGGTTATAGTTATTTATTAACAATTTTTTATGTTGATTTTATAAAATTAAAGGGTCCCTATTTTAATATAATACATTAAAATGGGGGTTGTTGAATAGTACAACAATTGGCGATTCACTGGGAGAACCAATTATCTCTTATAAATGAAATTTTCTGAAAGTTAAGTAAAAAATAATCTAAGAAGTGGAAACTACTTTTTGAAACATTAAGATAAATAAAATTACCCTGACTATAAAACTCATTAATTTGTAATTTCTTTTTTAAAAACCTTTTTTGTGAATGAAAAACACCTATTTACTTGTATCAGTCATTAATCCATTTATAAAAATAATGTAAGGGGCCTTTTATGACTCAATTTGTAATGTACTTGTTTGTCACAGGTAGATCCACTGCTGCCAACAGGCATTCATAACCTTGATAGGGTTACGTTTTAACCAACAACAATCCAGTGTCCCATCCATTTAATAGTGCAATAATTAGTGGTAAATTTTATTTTATTTTTCTTTTCTTTTTTGATGCTTAAAAAGCCATTGTCTTGGTTTGGTGGCCAGATAATGATAATGCCATTCACTGGTAATAATTAAAACTGAACAACCCGGATGCGGGTGTATAGTATGGCGCGCAACATGACAGCAGCGTGGAGGGTGGGTGCGTGGCTCATCACCATCACCAGCTGGCTTCGCATGAGAAATGTATTAATGACTCAGGACAACAAATTAAATGCTGCTTTAATGCAACTCCCGACCGCACTCCAGTTTGATAGTTTAATTGTAATGGCGTTCTGCTTGTTTCTCACTCTGGCTCCTTCCTTGCGTTCAAGCTGGTCTAGCGAGACTGAAGCTCCTCGCTCTCGAGACAGATCAGGGTACTATCTGGCTCGGGATCAAGGTGTAGCCATCCATCAATGCTTTCATGCTCCTATTAATCAGTTCTGCATCTTCCTCTATTGTCCCCTTTTAGTCTCCTCCGCTACTGTTTTTTCTGCTCCTCTTGCAAAATTCAAAATGCCCAGAGTTCGCTCAAGGATGAGCTGTAGAAGAGGTAGCTCCCATGGCCATATCTCCCACCAGCCTTCCTCCACGACCTCAGACCATTCGTCTGATGCTTCGGACTTTTGCTTTGATAGATACCCTGTGACCAGAAGTGGTCGTGGCAGGGGCGAGGGCAATTCAACACCGAAGCATGCTCTCACCACTCCCAATCTCACACGGCTCGCTTTCGCTTCCCCTGCTCTCTAGGAAACTCCTCCTTCATTGCGTCAGTCACCGTTGAGTTGTGTGAAGACACTGTCGGTTCGGGGGTTGTTGGTCCAGGGGCTCCCTTGGAGCCGAAGATGGAAGACAAGAACGATTCCTCGCAGATTGAGATTACTCAACGCAAGGACCCAGGTGGCTCAACAATACAGGAAACGACCATCCACGCCGGTCCGAGCGCTCCTGCAGGGGGTGGTTCTTCAAGGTAAAGAGGGCCAACCCTCTGAGTCTGAAGATTCTGACCAATTCGACTGCCGCATTGTTGAAGAATCGCCTCCAACCTCGCATGAAGAATGAACAGGTCTGCACCTTCTGTTTTTGTTCAGTTGCTGTAAGAAGACGCCTAATCCCTTCCGGATCCAAAGTCATTTCTTGTTTTACAATTCTCAGGATCAGGTCTTATGCTAATTTTGACTTGCCGGTTTCCCCTGCGCGAGCGACACTCTCCAGTCT
The DNA here is from genome assembly GCA_031772625.1 of Pinus tabuliformis. Lineage (NCBI taxonomy): Eukaryota > Viridiplantae > Streptophyta > Pinopsida > Pinales > Pinaceae > Pinus > Pinus tabuliformis. The sequence continues at coordinate 1,522,931,298 of CM062804.1, read as the reverse complement.
TTTGGTTACTGTCATGGTCAACGTCTTTTGGTCACTGTCCTCTTGGATATTGTCTTGGGTCAACCTGTTTATGGGTCATCTTCCGGTCATGAAAGAGCTGCGCAGTACTGAGTTTTTGATTGGTTCCAAACACTCTGTCTCGGTTTTCAGTTACAGTCTCCAGATATATCAAGTTTCAAAGCAAGTCATTAGGCAGGTTTTCTGGTCAGTTTTTCAAGTGATTTTTTGTAAGCATGCCCTCTCTTGGGCTAGAACTCTCGAGGCCTCAGCCTCTCTGTAATTATATTCTGTATTATTATAGGAATAGCCAAATTCAGAAAAAAAATAATTAAAACTGAACAAGATGGCTCGTGATGAGACCCCTTGTCTTATAATTAAAAATCATAAGCCATTACCTTGATTTGGTGTTCAGGGTGGTAATGCTAGTTTAATTGGTTCCCTATGAACATGGTAAGCAGGCTCGTGATGAGACCTCTTATCTTTTTAGGTTTATTATATTTTAGAATTACACTCTAAAAAATCCCTTTTTAAAGGATGGGGATGATCATTGACTCCTTAAGAGTTTTGGATGACAAATCTGAGTTGAAATTATTTAAGTCGTAAGACAATCTTTACTTTTTAAGGATAACCTTTTTTGACTGAAACTAGAGTAAAAGGATATAATTTTTAAGGTTTTTAAAATATTTTACAACTTAATGGAAAAGATTTTCAGAGTTCTATAATTTTTATCTAATTTTCAATTTTGGTAACCACTTCTTAAAAATTTCCTACCTTCAAAATGAAAAAATAAAAATAACTTCAAGAGATGTTTGAAAAGTCAATAGAGTACTATTTAACATTTTATTAACAAAATATGTAAAAGGAAAATAAATTACAGCGGGATGTACAATGGAAGTGATTTTTTAGATTTCATTATTATTATTATTATTATTTTTAATAAAAAATCCTAAGAAAAGAATTTCTTTAAGATGAGCCCATTTATAGGAAGAGAATCTCTCTTTCAAGATAAATCTTGATGTATAAATGTAGATGGGCTTATCTGTTCAACAATCTGAAATGGACCAAGCCATAATTTCTGAAATTTGGCATGTTTCCATTTTTTTTTCGTGTGCTTTGTCCCACTTGAGAAAAAGTTATCCAACTTGGAAGGGTCTTTGCGTGACTGAACTTGCATCAAACGAAGCTTTCACCATCTATTGATGTTTGGTGTGCGTGAGTTTGGCCTTTTCCCTTTCTTCTTCTAGTTTTAGGATTTGTGAATTTCTTAATTGCAAATTAGAGGAAGGTGTTTCTTCAATAAATTGAACTAGGGCTAATGAAGGAAGAGCTAAATGTCATAGAATAATGGCTTCCTTCCCATAGACTAGGTTAACTAGAGAAGTGCCTATAGAGGCCTTTTGAGTTATCCTATCAGCCCATAGGGAAAATATTAAAGCTTTATGCCAGTTTCTTTGATTTTGATCTACAATTCTTTTGATTATCCTAAGGAGATATTTTTTAGTGGATTCTGACAAACCATTTCCCTGGGGATAGTAATTAGCAGAATATTTGATTTTAAAACCTTTCCTAATTGCAAATTCAATCATAATGGTACCCGAAAAATAAGATGCATTATCAAATATAAGTGTAGAAGGCAAACCAAATCTTGTAATAATAATTGATCAATAAATTCAATAACAGATTCAGAATTGACTACCTTTAGTGGAATTTCTTCCACGAACATAGTGAAATAATCTATAGTAGTCATAATATATCTATGCTGTTTAGAAGAATGAGGAGTGATCTCACTTATGATATCCAATCCCCATTGTTTGAAAGACTGTTCCGATGTTGATTGGTTGCAGAGGCAAGGTTGGTTTCCTTTGTCTTCTAGAAGAAGTTTGGCATGTTTTACATTTCCTTATGTATGCATGGGTATCTTTGAAGAGAGTTGGCCAGTAGTATCCTACATTTAAGATTTTGTGTGTAGTAGTATCTCCTCCAAAGTGTCCACTTGTTGGTCCATCGTGAAGTTCCTGCAAAACTATTTGTGCTTCATATTTTTCAAAGAATCTTAACAATATGGAATCATAGTTTCTCCTAAATAACACATTATCAACAATCTCATAATGACTTGATTTTAATTGTAAATCTCTTTTTCTTTTATAATTGAGTTCAGGAGGAGCATATCCATTTTTCAAGTAAAAATCTAAATCAACATATTGGGACTTAGCATCAATTACACTTACCTCAGAAATGTGTTGAGCTGAAAAAAGAAGAAATTGAAGTCCTAGACAAAGGCCTCAATTTTGCCTTAGCCCCTAAACAAATCCCAAATGAAGAAATTATCTGTAGCCTGGAGGATGGAATCAAGACGCTCAAGGAAGAAGACAAAGAACTTGTTAGACAAGAATGTGCAGTTATCCTAAGGAAAGCAAGACCACCTAAAAAGAATTTGAACCAAGAACAACTCAGAGCCCTAAAAAATCTAAGGAATAACAATGACATTGTCATTCTAAAAGCTGACAAGGGAGGTGCCACTGTTGTAATGAATCATGAAGATTACATAAACAAAATGAAGGACCACTTATACAACAGTGGTAGCTACAAAAAACTAGAGAAGAACCCCATCTCTAAAATTACAAGACTAGTCAAAAAAGCCATAAAAGAAACTAATCTAGATGAAAAATTGAAAAAACACCTTACTCCTGACAGTGAAATTACCCCTCGTATTTATGGAGCCCCCAAAATTCATAAAACAGATGTCCCCTTGAGACCTATAGTCAATACTATAGGATCACCCACATACGAATTAGCAAAGTATGTCGCAAGAAAATTAGCTCCGCTGGTTGGTAAGACCAGTTCTTACATAAAAGACTCCAACCAATATGTTGAATTCATTAAAAATGCTAAGATAGATCCGGGTGATAAAATCGTTAGTTTTGATGTTGTCCAACTGTTCACTAAAATTCCCTTAGATGAAGCAGTACAAGTAGTGAAAGAGGTGGCGGACCCACAAACTGCAAGATTAGTTGAAATCTGTTTGCGGTCCACCTTCTTCACCTTCCAAGGGGAGATTTTTGAGAAAACATCAAGAGTGGCTATGGGATTACCCCTTTCACCTATTGTAGCCAATCTCTTCATGGAAAAGTTTGAAAAGAAGGCTCTTGATACCTACCCATAAAACCTAAGTTTTGGATCAGGTTTGTGGACGACACTAGTGTTGATTGGCCCCATGGGGAGGAGGAACTTAAAAACGTTTTAAACCATCTCAATAGCATTTCCAAGGACATAAAATTTACAATGGAAATTGAAGAGAATGATTGCATCTCTTTCCTGGACATCCTCCTCATTAGAAACAACGATGGTTCTATAGGTCACAAAGTGTTCAGGAAAAAGGCTCATATTGATAACTATCTCCACACAGATTCCCACCACCACCCAGCTCAAAAAATGGGGGTTCTTCAAACCATCTTCACTAGAGCTTGTAGAATTTTAGATGAGAGCCACACCGAGGAAGAAATCACCTACTTAAAAATAACATTTTCCAAACTAGGATACAATAATAAAGATATCTTCAAAGCCATTCAAAAAGCCAAATTTGGAAACAATAAAAAGAAAACTAACGATTCCCCAGCCACTAGCACCTACCTTCCGTATATTCAGGGTGTAACTGACAAACTAGCCAAAATTCTCTTAAAAAAAAAAAAGAATATCAAAACCTCATTCAAACCCTGGAAAACTATTAGACAAAGAATGAAATCAGTCAAAGACAACCCAGAACATCTCCAACAAAAAGGTGTTTACATTATCAACTATTCCTGTGGAGAACAATATATCGGGGAAACAGGTAGATCAGTAAGTATCAGGCTTAAAGAACATAGTGCAGATATCCGTAGGGAAAGAACCCGTTCCTCAGCCTTGGCGGAACATGCAGGTAAGACAAACCACCATATATGCCTTGAAAACACATAAGTCATTGCAAATGAAAAACACTATTTCAAGAGAAAAGTCCGAGAAGCTCTTGAGATCATAAAACACCCACATAACCTCAACAGGGATGGAGGCTTGGAAATTAGTAGGAATTGGACCTCACTCCTCAACCCCATGGATTAAAATGACCCTCCCTTTTTCTTCTTATCCTCCCTTCTTTAGATCAAATCGGCTCCTCTCCTAACCAAAAAACTTTGTATAATACACTAACAAGCTTATAAGCTTAGAAACACATCATTAATAATACATTAACCTCCTAAGTAACTAAAAACTTGCAAAAAAAATTAAATAAAAATAAGCAAAATTACTATAAAATTACAATTAGTTAAAACAAAATCATTATGATAAATTATTTTATTAAATAAAATATAATAAAAAACTTAATACATAAACAATTCAACTCAAGCAATTAATAAACAACTATAATAATTATATCCATGTATAATAAATAAAATTAAAAAGAACTTTAATATATCAGAAAAATTATAAGAATATTAAAATATTAGAAATCGTCCTAACCATAAAAAACTTTTTATAATACATTAACAAACATATAAGCTTAGAACACAACATTAATAATACATTAACCTCCTAAGTAACTAAAAACTTGCAATAAATTAAATAAATATAAATAAAATTGCTATAAAGTTACAATTAAGTAAAACAAAAACATTATGATAAATTATTTTATTAAATAAAATATAATAAAAAAAACTTATTACATAAACAATTCACTTAAATGTATTCAAGCATTTAACTCAAGCAATTAAGTATAATAAATAAAATTAAAAAGAGCTTTAATATGTCTGAAAATTATAAAAATATATAAATTTATTAATAATCTAGTTATTCAAATCATTAGGCTGGTCAGCTCACATAGTTGACATCTCAACCATAACCATATTTATCACTATTGTCTCTCTTCTTTATAAATCAAGTCCTGATGATGAGTCTTGGTCTAGACTCGAAACATCGACAAAGTAAAGATGAAAACTGTGAATATCCGTGTTTAGATTCTAAAAAATGTATTCATTGTTGCCTATGTCCCATTCGGCTAGTATGTTGGATTCTCCTTTAAGCAGCTTGCAGAAACCTTGCCCTCTAATAATTTTCGCTGGTTTAATTTCAATATTGTATTCCTGCAACACTGTTACCCAATTTTCTCTCTTTTCTCCTAATTCTTTCTGCATTAGTAATTGCCTCACTGCTGGGAATGGGACTATTACTTTCGTGTGTGTTTTTAAAAGAAAAGGTATAAAATGCTTTACAGATTTATATACAACAAATGCCTATTTTTCTACTTTTGAATAATTCAATTCAGCACCCTGAAAATTTGAACTGAAAAATGAGATGGGTGCTTCAATTTTCTAATTATTAATTTGTGTCAAAACAACGACATAAGATGTTGAAGAAGCAAAAGTATATAAGATGAAATGATCGAAGAAATTCAGAGTATTTAAAGAAGGAGCATTGATAATTGCCTGTTTGATTAAATCGAATGCTTTCTTTTCATGCTGACCCCATTTAAAAACTACGTCTTTCTTAATCATTTGTTGTAACGACAAAATAATTTGTGAGAAATCAGGGACAAACCTTTTGACAAAATTGATCTGTCCAAAAAATGATTGTATGTTTTTTTTGTTATATGGTGGAGAAATTTCTGAATTTTTTTTTATTCTAGCAGGGTCAATGTAAATTCCATTTTTTGACACAATGAATCCTAAAAGTTTCCCTTCACTAAGATCGAAAAATAACTTTTTTCAGATTTAATGAAATCCCATATTTTCTACAATGTTCAAAAATTTGTTTTAAGTCTTGCAAATGATTATTTCTGTTCTTTGAATAAATAATAATGTCATCTAGATAAACAACAACCGTTTTGTTTAACAAACCTTTGAAAGCTATATCCATGGCTCGTTGGAAAGTGGACCCTGCGTTTATTAAACCGAATGACATTTTTTGGTAGGCATAAGTTCCCCATTTGGTTCTAAAAGTAGTCTTTAGCCTTTCATCTGGATGGACCATGATTTTATTATATCCAGAGAAACCATCAAGGAAAGACATAAGTTTGGAACCAACAACTGATCGTAAAATATGTTCCATAGTGGGTAGTGGGAAATTATCCTTTTGACTAGCCTTATTAAGATTCCTAAATTCTATACAAATGTGGATATCACCGTTTTTCTTCCTAACAGGTACCAAGTTGGAAACCCATATTGAATGCCTGACAAGAAAAGTGATTTTAGCTTTAAGGAGTTTATTCAATTCCGTTTTGATTTGACTTTCTAACTTCAGATGAATTTTCCTTAATTTAAGTTGGACAAGTTTATCATTAGATGTCATCGGAATTGTATGTTGAATGATGGAAGTGTCAAATGTTTTGAGATATTCGTAACTCCAAGCAAAGACAACCTTATATTTTTTAAACAAATGAATAAAGGATAATATTTCTTGAGACGAGAGTCCAAGTCCTAAATTGACGTTCATAGGTTTAAGATCTATCCCAAGTTTTATTAATTCAAATATCAAAGTTGAACTCTGTAGTTTTGAATTAGTAACTCTATTAAATCTATCTTTTAAATCATAGAGATCCTAAAGTTTAACTACAGATTTGGGTATGGGATTATCATCGATTTTCTGTTTTAATTGATTGTCATGTTCATCCTCATCAATTAGTTGGTCATCATATGATTTTTCAGAAGTTAAGAAGCTTAAAATGTATTCATCATCATTGACTACCCACTAGTTGGTGATATTATTTGGAATGGATGGTCCAAAGATTAATTCTACAGAAAATCTATCGAGACTGTAATCTTAGGGTGGGATCAATTTTGATGCAACATTAGCAAGAAGATTACCGCTGGCATTCTGAATCCTAGGAATAATAAAAATGTTAAACGATAAAAAATGTGAAGTGAGAGACCAAACCAATGACTGGTAATGTTTCAAGTGTGTAGAGATACAATGCATCATGTTTCTTGTTTAATTACAATTTCTGAATCTCCATAAAATTGAAGGTATTTAATGTCAAGGCTAATTGCTTTATACATACCTTGGACCAATGCCTCATATTTTGCAATATTGTTTGTGCATTTGAATTCCAATATGTAAGGCAATATTGTCTTCACACCTTCAGGATTAATAAATATGCAACCTACTCCTACACCATCACTTGATTTCGACCCATCAAAATACAATGTCCAAAATAAAGAATTAAGTAATGGTTTTTCTATCATATTTACACATTTGGAAAAGCCTGAATGTGAAAATTTTCAATTTGAGAAGTTCTAGAATTAGTCAGAAATGGTGACGTTTGTGCTTTAAAATTCTCAAAAAAAGATTTAGTAGAGTAGTTTCCAAGAATGTTGTTATTAGATGCTACTGCCTCATTTTCACCTTTGTAATCTGTTACTGAATGTTTCATGTATTTTCCTCGGTTGATTCTAATTTGATTTGGCTTTCCATTAAATGGGATCCATAAGTGAGACTAATCATTGGAAAAATAACCAAGTAGTTTCTCTGACCAATCTCTACTAAGAATTAAACCGTAGAAATATGGGATATCAATAATTAGTATATCAATTATTTGACAAACTTCAAGATTCGAAGATAATCTAATTAGAACTAAATTCATTTCTCCTATGACTTTGACTTTTGTCGTATCAAGTTGCACAATGTGACTACAATTTTTTGGGGTGACATGTTCAATTTTAAACAAACTGAATACGACATGACTGTTATAGACATTTTTGTGCCTTACAGCATGAAGCATGAAATGTCAATAATCTAAGGGATTCAAAGTCCCTAAACATGTTGTTCCTACCCCTAGAGGAACAAGGTCAGCAAACCACAGCACTGAATATCAGTTCTCCACTTGAAAACACTAAAAAACAAGCCAATTCTGGATCATGTCAACTGCTCCACTGAGCATCTGCGTTGAATGTCAACTGCTCCACTGTGTACCTGCGCTGAATGTCAACTGCAAAGAAGGCTACCTGCGCTGGGCGAGTTTGGCCAAGTGGCACAGTCATTCCTCAAGGTGTCAATGCCCAGGAAGCTTCCAAAATGACACTTGGATCAGAGAATTCGACTGGTGATGAGTAAGAGGGTCTAGATCTCCAAGTGGAAGCAAGAACCTCCAAGTGGACTCAAGAACTGAAGAATAACTGAAGTGGGAGAGGACACTAGTCAGCTTCATGCCAGCCTCAAGCTGACTCATCCTTTCTCCAAAACTCCTATATATAGAGTTCTCTCATGACGTCTAGGGAGGCTGGAATCTTGTGAATGTAAGGAAGTGCTGTTGGTTTGAGTATAGAACTATTGGGTGATTTGCTTGAAGGAGGTGAAGAGGAGATTTCTTTCTGCTGGGAGGTGATGCTGGATTGGGCCTTTTATGGTTGTATCACTTCCTGAACTTTACTTCTTCCATTAATAAAGCATTTGAGGTTCTTCTATATGCATGTATCTCAATGGTGTATTGTTATGCTTGTATATTTGATTTATTCTAATCCTTGAATCATTTATGAATGTATGCTTCTTGTAGTTTCCCTCTCTTGCCATTTTGCAGGATCTTGGTGTAGCTGGGCCAGTGAGAGAGCAAGGAGCTGGGAGCAAGCAGCAAAGAGAGAAGATTGGATCAATCATTAGTGGAAGACAACGGTTAGTGGATCTCTTTCTCCCCTCTCTTACATCTCATAAAGAAGTAATCTCGAATAGCTTTGCTTTGATTGTTGCTGAGGTACTATCACCCTTAGAGTGGGATAGGGTCATTCCGTATTGGATACTTTTCCCAACAACAAATTGGCGACTCCACTGGGGACCGTATCTTGTTGGTTGTTTGTGTTTTTGCTATTCATTTCATAAACACAGGGAGTACCGAATCGAACTGCATTTGGATCTTTCAAATGCAAAGTAGAGGGCAGCTACTCTAGCTCAGTTTCTGGGCAAGTTTATGATTTGAAGAGCTGATCCACAAAGACTCTAAATAGCTCTTAGTGATAGCTTTTCATCCTCCTTTTCATCCCTTAGTGTGTACTTGATTGATAGCTTTTGATTTGGCCAAAAACTGTGAATTTTTGAGCAATCTGTGACCCGGAAACTGAGAAAAACGAAAGTTTGTCTCTTCAGTGCAGGCACTGTGAAGGTAGTTTGCATTTCAGCGCAGTTCCCGAAGGGGCTACCTGCGCTGAAGGTCAAACTGCCAGTGTACTACCTGCGCTAAACCAGTTTTGCCTAGTGCTACTGGGGTTCCCTCCTGTTTATTGCCCTGTTTTCACTCTTGTTTTTGCAGCCTGTTGCCAGTCAATGTACCTATCTGAAACCAACTTTCCTTACCACTATTCCGCCTCGGTTGTATAAAGAAACTGTATTTGTTCTTTGTGTATTTCTTATATCATTTGCAGTTTCCCATAACGAAAGTGAACTAGTCTTGCTGTGGCCTCTTAGATCTAGACCTGTGATAAGTGTCGTTTTGATCTTAAGAGTTAGTTTATTTGCTGTTCATAGCTGATTGAGCTTTTGCTTTCATCATATGGTTTGAATTTATATATTTCTAGTGTTGAAACAAGTAAATCTTAAGGTGTCTTTTGATTTTGGACAAGCTTGTTTGCTTTCACTTGAAATTGAATTCGAATTTATACAACAGCTTTCTTTTTGTATTGCACCAACATTAAGAAAGAGAAAAGAAATACCTGCATTGTGCATGTGCATTTTGACAGTTTGCATGTTGATTTAGGGAAAAGTGCATTAGTGTGTGCTCTATGATCTGTGTGAAAAGATGATGTCTTTCTTTTCCCTCAGTAGTTAAGATTTTAAAAGTTGAAAGATTGAAAAGCTTGCTTATCATCTTAGACTTCATTTAGGAGTGTTACTATACATCTCGTGGTGATCCATAAAGGCAAACTGCTAAACAAGATCAACCTTAAAATAAATTGAATTTACATAACAACGCATTGAAACATAACGCAAACACATAGAGGTCTAAGCTAGAGACGTGTTCTGGCGTCGTTAAACGTGATATCTTAGCGTTGAGTGGTTGGGTGATTCCTCCACGGTGAAGCGATAAGTATCAATACGGACTTGTGCTCCCACGTACCGTCGCGTATATATTGGGAGACCCCTATAGGAACAAAGCCTTTATCCATAGGAAACCGTGTCGGCCGCCCTACTGATCGCAATGCAGTGAACACAGCATTCACGAAGATCGACCACCCGTACCGTAAAACGTATTCTGTGGTTTTGCGAAAAGTTTGGCACACCCTCTGCCTAGAACTCCAGAGTAGTTTCTTTTGGCCTTTTTCAAACTCTATAACTGAAAAAGTCCATCCGAGCATTTGTCACTTCGGGCTCGTTAAAACATCGAAGGAGACTAGAGTCATCTTTAGCTTTTTCTCGACTCTTAAAAAGTGAAAAAGCAAGTTGTGTCTAAAGCGTCGTTATAAAATTTATTTTAAATGGAACATAATCACCTCCTATTCCTGCGTTGATCTGTAGGTTGAGAACATGGAACACCCCAACCAAGGAATTCCACATGATGGAAATCCTAGTCCTTTCTCCTCTTGGGGAGAAGTTGGTGCGCCCCACATGGCCACATTGTCGCTTCCAGGACTGACAATTAGCCTGCCTATTTGGCTATTCTCAACCAATGTAGTTCAGAACACCATGGTTCCTGAACAGTCGAGTCAACAGTTAGATCAGTCTAGAGCTGCCCACCAGCCTTCTACTTCCTATAACTCTTCCTCCAATCCTTCATCTTCGCAAGGTAGAGTCGGCAAAAGCCAAGCTCCCATGGAGAAGAAGGAGAAGAAGAAGAGAGAGAAGAAGAAGAAGGAGCCTAAGGCGACTGGGGGCAAGCAAAAGACATCTGACAAAAATCCACACACAGCACAGACTGGGCCTAAATCGCCATGTGTCATATGTAGAGGAGACCACTTCCATAGAGATTGTCCCTGTATTCCCCAGATACTAAGGGACTGGTCCCCTCGGTTGCACAATTCGGGAGCATCAACCTCTGATAGCCATGTTGAATGCTTACCATCAACCAGCGAAAGTGAAGGTTCAAGACAAAGAGGGGGAGCAAGATCCCCCTGCAGACTGTGTAAAGGCGATCACGCCATCCACCGTTGTCCCTTCTTAGACGAAGCGAAGAGAGTTTTGGAAGATCGCCCGGTTTCACCGTTGAGACTTCCTCCTGGATACAAAAAACTCGTCCCAAGTCCTTCGTTGGTTGAAAATACAGCCGGCCCGCTCAAGTGGTCAGCTGAAGTGTCAGTCATTGAAAATAAACCTGCTGAATCCAGACCGGACGAAAGTCCAAAGGTCAATACGGCAGTTGACCCGGTTCTGCCTTCGGAGGTTTCATCTTCAAATGACACCGTCACTGAAGATTCATCTTCACATGACACCCTCACTGAAGAGAATAAGGATGACACCATCCAGATTCTTTTCATCAACACAGACTCTGATGAGCATCAGGGCAATGCGCCCATTCCTTTATCGCATGAAGGAACATCGTCAGATTCGTATCCGGCCGTGTATTCGGTCCCACCACCAAGCAACCTGGTTGTGTCCTTTGATTGGAACCAACTAGGCAGACCCCGGTTGCCAGCCAGTATACCATTCAGAATCATAGTCCAAATTTACAGAATGGTAATGGCTGGAACTATCATTGATGAAGGGGCATCTGTGAGTATCCTTTCCTCTATTTCTTGGAAAGCACTGGGTTCCCTGGCGCTTTTGCCTGAGATAAGAAATATCTCGGGTTTTGATAAAGGAACCAGTCGACCATTAGGGATCCTCCCCAATGTGCCTGTTACATTGAAAGGGAAGACCGTTCAAATGAACGTGATGGTCGTTCAAGGACCCTTGGATTATAACCTACTCCTTGGATGAGACTATATATATTGCATGGGAGCTATAGTCTCCTCACTCTTTAGAGTAATGTGTTTTCCACACGAAGGAAGAATGGTCAAGCTCGTAGACCAACTTTCATTTCCGGGATCACGCATCGCAAATAGTCAAATACCAACCCTGAATGGTCTATTCAATCAAGAAATGTCTCCACCCCCAGTCCTTCTTCCCGATGAGTGCGAGTGATTTGGAAAGATGGGACTGGAACCCAGGGGGCATGCATCCTGGTCTGCTTCGGGCAGAGGAAACTCTGGGTATAAGGTAAAATTTCCGCGAGAGAATATGACTAGTCCGTACCCCGTCCGTGGATGGAAGAGGGGTTTTTCTAGAATAGGATTCTTTTGTCAAGGTTACTTGTTTGACAAAGGTCATTCACCATTGTCTACTTCGGTAGATAGTGCCGAGGAAATGTCTTCGTTTGAAGAAGTTAACAAGACAATCTTTGGGTAACCAGAAAGAGGCAAGCCTCACCCTTTAAAACAAATGTTTTATCGGATAAGTAGGGGCAGCCTTGAAATTATACTTTATACCTGGGGGCATGCAAACCTTTTGGAGTGCAAGCTAAGAGCGGTTATTTATCTATTTTTGGGATTAGCCGTTTCCGAACTTGCATAAAGAAAGGATGAGAGGGAGCATAGCTTATGTGAGGCGCGAGCTCTATAAAAAATGGGATCTTACAGGAGACATTTCTTATCTTATGACTGGTATATCGATCTGTTTTACCGCAGAATTTATGCTCGTTAAAAAATAGAAAAGCGAGATCCGAGCAGTTTTAGTACATAGTTCATGCTCGTTAAAAAATAAACATGAGATTGAGCAGTGTTTTGGTGCATTCAAGCTCGTTAAATAAAAAATGAACCTACCCCGGTAAATAACCATTGTGATCGTAAATTTATTAGCCATAAAAAGCCTTGGTCGTGTTTGCACCTGCCACCTCCATTTCATTTGGCCAATCGTTCACCTCCATATGATTGTTTACCCATTTTGAGGAACAGCTGCGAAGAGTGATTTCACCTAGCCATCCTTGTGACACTGCCGTGATTGGAAAATTCCAACCTGTACCTGGAATCTACTGCTATCCCTGTTTATCACTCGTTCCTCAAAAGACGAGTCTTCTTTGAGCTCTTTTCATCTGACTCGTAAAATATGAAAAGTTTGCCGAGTTTTGGCCTTCCAGCTCGTTAAAATGACCGAAAGAGCTATCCCTCTAGATTTTAATCTTTTTGGACCTGAGGGATTATTACACAAAAAGGTCGAGCGCTTGTTTTATTCGGCTCGTTAAAGTTATCGAAAACTCATCCCTTCTGTATTGTTTTATACTTTTTCGGACTTAAGGGATTAGATGACGAAAAAGGAATTTTGGAGTTAACTTTCCGTACCTTTTCAGACTCTCTAAAAATGAAAAGGACCGAGTTTTCCTTGTCGTTAGACTCGTTAAAATGATTAAATAGCGACAAACTTGTCTTTAGACGAGAACGAGTTTCCCTATCGCTAAGCTCGTTAAAACATAGCGATGGGCTTGCCCGAAGGGCAAGTTATAGAACAAGCATATGTTATCCTCCTCAAGCTTGACAAAAATAAAGAGGTACTGGTCAGAAATGACTGGGGAAAAATTGGGAGAACCTCAAAGCTTTAATGGTAGCAAGTCGCTCTTGAACATGACACTTTTCCTCCGTATCACATCGGGTTGGGTTGTTTCATTCACCGGTCTCATCACCATGGTCTTCGCCAAATCATCCACATTTGGGGTAATGCTACCGATCCATCGCATCAGTGTCGTTATATGTTCAAGAGATGTTGTTCAGAAAGAGTCGACCGTGTCCCATCCACTGCCATACATTATCCTTCATCCACCCATGATCGCCACCATGAATCATATTTCACAGATCGTTTTCACCTCCACTAAAATCATTAGCTCCGTTCCGTGTCACTGATGTGGGATTCATTAAGGCCCTCCTTTGACGGATCGCTTCTTGTCGACTTCAGCTCATTATCCAAGAACTTGATCTAGGAACACCCCCCCCCAGTACTTTGAAGCTTGCATGCCTCAATGGCAAGTTTCTCACTTCCGGCGACAGGTATACATCAATGACCTTCGACCAGAAGATTTTGCGTGGTGTTCGACGCCAAGTCCTTTATTCACACCACGTGAATTGTACTGCAGTACCTTGAGGGTCATTATCATTATCGGTGATTCCTCTCGCGCTTGTTAACGGTTTACATTATTGACCGGTAATCAAGCGATGTCTTTCCATGTTCGACTTCAGCGCAATTCTCACATGGATCGACTTGTACTTAGAGTGAAGATCGAACGAGTTTGAAGACCCCGGATCTAGTTTCATCCATTCGGGCTGCGATATATATTCAGGAAATATAAAGACATTTGACATGTACATTATTACAGCAGATGATCATCCTACTCAAAGGATGATAATTTCAGCAGAGAATTATCAGTCTACCATCAGACGATCGTCTGTTCTATGTACCAAAATGAATTTATAAAGCTGATCATGGGAATGCCCGCCTCAGCTAGATCATGAAAGCAGAATGAAAAATAATGTATTGTATTGTATTTTATTACAGGTCACCTCTCAGCGATTGAATGAACTTCGGATCCTCCTGATAAAGCATTTCACCCGATAAACGACCTCATACTTTAGGGGGCAACTGTTATAGACATTTTTGTGCCTTACAACATGAAGCATGAAATGTCAATAATCTAAGGGATCCAAATTCCCTAAACATGTTGTTCCTACCCCTAGAGGAACAAGGTCAGCAAACCACAGCACTGAATATCAGTTCTCCACCTGAAAACACTCAAAAACAAGCCAATTCTGGATCATGTCAACTGCTCCACTGAGCATCTGCGCTGAATGTCAACTGCTCCACTGTGTACCTGCGCTGAATGTCAACTGCAAAGAAGGCTACCTGCACTGGGCGAGTTTGGCCAAGTGGCACAGTCATTCCTCAAGGTGTCAATGCCCAGGAAGCTTCCAAAATGACACTTGGATCAGAGAATTCTACTGGTGATGAGTAAGAGGGTCTAGATCTCCAAGTGGAAGCAAGAACCTCCAATTGGACTCAAGAACTGAAGAATAACTGAAGTGGGAGAGGACACTAGTCAGCTTCATGCCAGCCTCAAGCTGACTCATCCTTTCTCCAAAACTCCTATATATAGAGCTCTCTCATGAGGTCTAGGGAGGCTGGAATCTTGTGAATGTAAGGAAGTGCTGTTGGTTTGAGTATAGAACTATTGGGTGATTTGCTTGAAGGAGGTGAAGAGGAGATTTCTTTCTGCTGGGAGGTGATGCTGGATTGGGCCTTTTATGGTTGTATCACTTCCTGAACTTTACTTCTTCCATTAATAAAGCATTTGAGGTTCTTCTATATGCATGTATCTCAATGGTGTATTGTTATGCTTGTATATTTGATTTATTCTAATCCTTGAATCATTTATGAATGTATGCTTCTTGTAGTTTCCCTCTCTTGCCATTTTGCAGGATCTTGGTGTAGTTGGGCCAGTGAGAGAGCAAGGAGCTGGGAGCAAGCAGCAAAGAGAGAAGATTGGATCAATCATTAGCGGAAGACAACGGTTAGTGGATCTCTTTCTCCCCTCTCTTACATCTCATAAAGAAGTAATCTCGAATAGCTTTGCTTTGATTGTTGCTGAGGTACTATCACCCTTAGAGTGGGATAGGGTCATTCCGTATTGGATACTTTTCCCAACAACAATGATATTCGAAGAAGCCCTTGAATCTACCAAGAAGTTATGTACATTTTTATTAAATATTTCAAAAGTCAAAAGAAAAGGAGGGGTATGTGAATTAGATTTGTCACCTATCAAAATGGCATCAGAGGAATCAAATAATGAATGACTAGGAGGTTTACCCATTCCGTTAGAAGCTTTGGATACAACAGTAGCAGGAAGAGGAGAAGCAGGTACCACGTTCAATTATTTCAGTAAAAATTTATGTTGTTGTTTGAGTTTAGTGAGTTCATGAATGGAAATGTTTGCTTTCATTTTATTCATATCCTCAACTATATTGTACTCAATAGTATCTGAAACTACTAAGGTTCTAGGTGAATATGGAGAATTTGATGAAGACGAAATTACTTGGGGGGAAGTGGAAGTGGATTTTTTAACAACAACTTTATCTTTAGCAGTGGAAGTTGAAGGTTTATGTTTTTGAATTGGTTGTATAGGATCAACTAAACCTTTACTTCTTGTGCTAACAGGTAATTCTTCATATTCATTTTTACTATCAGAAATAGGAAGAATAATATCCCACATTCCATTTAAATAAGTTATTTGTTCATCTTGGGATTCATCAATAGAAAATTTTTCTTCCTCCTCATCTTCATCATCAGTTTTTTCATTAGAGATCATGTTTGGAGGTTGTGGATTAGGTAGCTGATTTCTTCTAAATGTTCTAAAAGGTTTTCTGGAAGAAGATTCAGTTACTTTTTTTTGATCTCTACCATCTTGTTAGACAAAGTTTTAAGGACTTGTTGCAAGCCTTCAAGATCAAAGGGCTCTTTAGGTGCTTTCTTTTTAGCTTCATCCTTAAATGTAACTCTTTTTAATTTTCTGTCTTCCTAATCCTTTTTATTTTCTAGTGAATTTATCCCTTTCTCTACAGACATAGATTCTTTCATGTTTTCTACCAAGGTATTTTTATTAGTTATTTCTACAAAAATTGTTATTTTAGAAGGAAGAGATGAATATACCATTCAATTTGTACATCGACACTAGGTCTAGAAGTCACTGGGATTTTATTTAACAAATTGTTAAATCTGGAATTAAAATCTTTTATCTTTTTCCCTGAATTATTTTTTAAATTGGAAAGGTCATTGATAAGAGATGCGGTTGAGCGATCATCACCAAATTTAGTAAAAAAATGTTCTTCGAAAATATCCCAACTAGTAATAGAATTGGATGGTAATGAAAAGTACCAAGACACCCTGTTGATTCGTGTAAGAGTGTATGGGAATAATCTAACAACCACGTATTCTTCATCTACCCCATTAAGATTGATGGTTAACATATAATTATGAAGGTTATCTTCAACAGGTAACCCATCATCAAGATTGAATTTGGGAAACCATCTTTCAGGATGTTTTGGTAGAGGATGAAGTGGTGCTAGCATTTGAACAATACTTGGATTAGACCATGGTCTAGATGCCATTGTAACAGTTGGGGACGTGGATGTGATGAAAGAATAACTGAAAACTGTGATAGTATTGCTTGAGGCAACACTAGTCGTTTGTGTAGAGGAAATGGAAATAGATGAAGTGATCGGTAGAGAAAAAGGAAATGAAAAAGGAATAAATGGAGATGTTTGTGAATGAGAGAATGAGGTAATCTCACTAGTAGATGTTTGGGAATATGATGTAGCAGTTTTAGTTCGGTGGGATTGAAGTGGAAATTCAAATGGAGAAATGCCAAGTTTTTCACTTCGGGACCGAGTCAAAACACCAGTTCCGTGAAAAATAGAAGTTATACTTCCTTAAAAAAACTTCAGATGATTCAGGCTTTTTTGCTTAAATGGAGACATCTTCTAATTTCTTTATGAAAGCTATAACTTATGGTGATTCTGGAGTATAATATACAGGGATTACCTCAGGAAGTATTGTAGGAGACTTGGGAGGTAATTGTACAACTCTTGATCTAAAATTAGGAGATTTTGGAGGGTATCCAGAAGTTGTAGGAGATTTGGAGGAAAAATGACCCTTGGAATGGATTTTTGTTTTTGGATTGGACTTAATTTCCATTCATAGTCCGCAGGCCCTCCTTCTAGCATCAAAATGTGTTGAGGTCTCGAAAACCGTTGCATCAACACAAGGGAAAAACATTCGGTTTGGACCTTAAGACAACTCCTTTTCCGTTTAGGTAGTGGCTCCAAATGGGGATAATGAGACCAATTTCCCAATGAAAGGTTATTGAATAAATGTATAATGCTTATAGTGATGTGAAATATATGGGTTTGCAGTAATGAATTAAATGGGAAAACATATCCATTAATCTACTTTATAACTCGAGATTGTTTAATATCTATCTAGATGCAATCTATAATGATTTTCCTTAGTATATGAAAATATAGATTGCTCAAACACCAATGGAAATGAAAATATTTCAAAATGATTACTTTGATTAAATAGTTAATCAAAATAATGTGTATAAATAATATCGCATTCAGAATATCAAGGCAAATTTCTTAACATGTAAAAAAAATATCAATGGCAACATGATCAGAAATGAATACATGTAACATTGTTCTTTAAATACTATGTAATAAGAAACCTGAAAAGATAAATTCACTATTTATTTATGAACAAAATAGAGGCACAAAGATATAAATACCAGATGTACGTTGCTCTACTCATAAAAGAAATAGCAGCAGTTTATTCCTTCCCACAAAGATGATTCCACGAGTACAGTAATGCAACTTCTCAAAATTCTTTATGAAAATTCCTAAACAATGTTCGAGTCATTCTATTGAGAAAAGTATGAAAATATAGTAGTGTGAGATTTTGTAAGACTTTATTCATAAATTTCAGGACCTTTATTTCATACAATAAGATTAAATAACAAAAAACAACTGAATCTATTGTGCATAGCGTTGAGGTCATTTAAATAGATCCCTTCAATAACACTTAAAGGAAAACAATTTTTTGGTAGAAAATTATGAATGTGATTTGCTGTCTTCATCAACTTTGCTTGTTCCATCAGATTACCTGGATGCTTGTCTGTCTGTTTGATCTGAACTGCCACTTATCAGCACAATTTTCCTCTTCTGTCATGAATCTGAACAAGGAAAACATGAATCGATAAGCTGGAAATAAATGAGACTGAGAAGTGAGTTTTATTTGAAACAAATCACTTTTGTAGGAAATAAGGAAAAACATAGAGTCGTAATAAATTTTGAACTCAACCATCATGGAGAGGAATTCAGAGTGATGCCTGTGATAAGATAAGTCAGACTTTATGATTTTATTACAAATCACAATCGCTTTTAGACCGGGGTAGAACTCAGAATAATCACAATCGTTTTAGAGCCTGGAGTATTCTAAACAAAATCCAAAAGGTTTTTTTTTAAAACATATCACAATCACAACATCGGGAAGGTGGATGGCTTGTTATAAATCGTGTATTTTTTAAAATTTGCGATTGAGAAATTGTGTAGTGACGTGGCCGGTTAACGTGGCAGATCCATGTGGCAGATGATGTGGAGGATTGGGTCTTATTACAGATCGCAAAACAGATGGGAGACTTAGTGGTTTTTTGGGAGGGGTCATGAAGTGGTAAGTGGTTTGTGAAGGGGGGAGTCCGAAATAATGGAGAACTGACACATAGCTATAGGGCTAGACGGGAAAAAACCACCTTTCAGATCCCCCCTTAAGAAACTTAAAATTGAGCACAGGGGGGTTCAAAATCTTATCTGCCATTGATCTGGGCGGATTGGATTTGAGCCATTCATTTTATAAGATAAGTCAGCTTTTAATATTATCACAATCGGCATTTGGAGCGGAGGAAAACATGACATATGGTTTAATTCCTAAAAGACTTACAATTTGAGATGTGCGGGATGACGTGGAGGATGATGTCACATGTGACATGAATATGACACCATTGATCGCAATCGCAATCAGTGGTGTGGAGCAGGGTAGAACCTTTAGACTCTTGCGACTACGCGGACGCGAGATTTTAATGAATTGCAATGTATAATCCCCGCGGGTCTGGGCCTAATTGCAATCGCAATTGAACTTCGGCTAAGGTAATGGGGCATGGGCTTAAGCCTCTGCAACTTTTGCGATAGTCACGAATGTGAGGAATTTATAAATGATATGTATATTTTCCTGTCGGTTCTGGTCTAATCGCAATCACAATGGAGTTTGGCGGAGGAAGCTGGATGAGTCAAAGTTTGTTAAGATTTGACCTTTGGGAATTAAGAACTCCGATTCAAACTAAATAACCCATATTATTTAATACTTAAGGTTTTTTAAAGCCTTAATATAGTTTTGGTCTCGGGGACTATTAAAATTTGGTTTTTTGGATAATCAAGGTTATACTTGGGTTTTAATTAAAAAGCCTAAGTATTAAAGTTTGGTTATAATTCTTTATTAACAATTTTTTATGTTGATTTTATAAAATTAAAGAGTCCCTATTTTAATATAATAAATTTCATAGGAAATTTATAATACATTACAATAGGGGTTGTTGAATAGTACAACACACCTATAACCCAAAACTAAAAACTTCGAAATCTCCTCTAGTATACTATTCTCAACTCTGATGCCATGCAGAAAATCCTGTAGATTCACAAGCTCATGAAATGTACTAAAGCATAGGACAAGAATCTACTTCTATTTTCAACCAACAGAAGCCAATAGATCGATGAAAACAATATGAACAAGAAGAAGACAAATAAATGAAACATAACATAAGAAGTATATGGGGAAATCCACTGCTCAAAATCCCGCTATCTGTATTGCATATATTAGAAATATGAGTGAAGATACAAAGCTTGTTCTCATTAGCATAATTCTGCATAAGTATGCTCAACTCTCTCAGCTCACAAGCAAACTCTTGGCCAACACTTAGTCAATTCTGTAGCTCTCCAAGCTCCTATTTCCTTGCTCAATTCCTAGGATGAATAGCTTGTATTTAAAGGGAATTCATGCTTCCAAAACCGTGTAAACCAAAAATAGGTCCTTCTCTAATTGCATACATGATATTTACAACTTAGTAAATCACACAACTGATAGTACATTGTCCCTACACTCTATTCTCAATTGGGTCTTTCTCATAATCGACATGCATGAGTTTCTGATGAGGGAATATTTAGTTAACTACAGTGACACTTGTGGATGCACTAGTGCACCAATTGATTGTTAACTCTCTATTAGTTCCACAAATTGTTTGGAACTAATTTAACTGAACATGACTCAGTAAACTGAGTTATCTAATTACAACTTACAATTAAACTCATCCTGGACCCCTAAAACTTAGGGAGAACATATACATGACTTCAGAAAGACTTCAAAATCAAAATTATTAAGCTAATTAAGTTAATTAAACTTAATTAACTATTTACAAGTTGCTTTAAGAATAGAATTTGATTTTAATTCTCAGTTTAATTCAAGGACAAATTAAACTGGAATTTCTTGTTGCCTTTTCTCAACAGAGCGCTCAAGCTTCACCACTAACTCCCTGAGTTGCACAATTGTGCAATCACCTATGCTCATCTGTCATTTAGAACTACGCAATGGGATGATCTAGTGCCCATCCCCTCAACCTATCAGACTAAGCTCCCAGATTGCGTAAATTTCTTCCTCAGTCTAGCCTGAACTGTGCATTGCACAATCTCAAGGCTCAAGGTTCACCCGTGACTACCTAAGTTGCGTAATTGCGGAGTTACCGAGCCTCTTTCCTAGCCTGTCACTTAGTTTTGGCTCAACCAGTGGATCAATATGCACATCTTAGACTAAGGGTTTAGCGGACTAATTTTGTCTTGTCATGAATTGATTACAGATGTAGGTACTTTATCATGCCATGACAAGATGACGAAGAAGGAGATGGAGAAGAAGGACATGCTAGAGGACACATATGGAGCTAAAGAGATAAGATGATCATCAGGCGAGAAGATGAAGGAACACTAAACTCTAACAGAAGGTGAAGATCAATATCACATGGAAGAATCCTCATGTTCAAGCCATAAGGAGGAGGAAGAAGAAGAACATGTACCATCTTTTCAAGAAGACACAAAGAAATACGAAACAAGAAGGACAACTTGGCATTGTCACATCATCATGCATTTCATTTCATCAATGCCATGTCATGTCCTGTCACAAGTCACCATATGCCACCTCATTATTGTGGATTATGTAATTTCCTATTTGAAATGTATTGTAAAGTGGAATTCCAAAGGACACATTTAGAATATGAAGAGTCATGTAAGGTCGAAAAGTCATAGGAAGTCAAACATTCATGAGGGTAGTCAAAGAGTCACAAGGAAGGTGAAGCATCACCTCTTGGTTATATATACACCCTCATTGTATGAACAAAGGAATTTTCACCTTGGCTCCTCTCGCAAGGCATTAGAGAGACAAACTAGTTCTTTTGAGGAGCAAGGAGTGGTTCCAGTGATCCACTATTGGAGCTAGTGATGTTCATTGTATACATGTGTCTTGGAAATTTTACTTAATAACAAAAGCCTTCATGGCTGACACATTCTTCATGCTTGGATTATGAATATTTATAAGACTATTCTTCGGATGTTTATATTTCATGTTTGCTTTCATCTGTGCTAAAGTAGTTGAACTATTTATGTTATTGTTTTCCCATCCTTGCGGACTATTCCAAAGGATGCTAGACAAATATTTCTCATTGATTGGTTGTAATTACCATCACATCTTTTGTGGACTATTTGGCTAGATGTTAGACAGACCCCTCTTGTTTGCGTGTTTCCCTTCTCGGGTGGTACTATTACCTATCTCTTAGAGGCTCACTTTACTCTTTCCCTCTGTAGTAGAAGAAATTTGACATGCTTACAACCGAACACTCACCAGGCACACCTTGCTTTCCGAAGGAACCACGCGTTCCTCTTTTGCTAAAAATTAGAGCCAAGGAAAATCTATAAGAATACATGGCAACCAGGTTGATATTTCGGATGGGGCTCCTACTCCAACTGGTGTGAATCCTAATTGGGACTTCACATCAGGGAGAGCCCTTGGTCGATGGATTTCTAGCACCATCAACAATGGCCCTAAAAGAAGGGCCAAATGACAAAATGAGCTTGTTGAATATATTTTTAACCTCTTATCTAAAATGGTTCATCCTCAAAACTTACTCCCATGGCATTTCTTTAATTTACCCATTTGTCAATTTTCAATCCCTTATGAGCCTCTCTATCACCTGTCTCAATTAAAGTTTGATGGTGAGGATGGAACATCCATAACCAAGCACATTTCTAATTTTCTTAAATTTTTTGAATCTTATGAAATTGATGATGAAGAGTTTGCTTGTGTGATTTTCTTCCTCATCCTTGAATGTTCTGTGAATCAACGGTGCCATACCTTGTCACCTACTTCCATCCATTCTCTTAATCATTTCCTTAGGGAGCTTCATCAAGCCTTTGATAGGTATAGTCATCTAGATGTTTGTAAATGAATCAATCACTTAATAATGAATCCTAATGAATCAATTGAGGATTCTTTTGATCGATTCCTTCACTTTTGTTATGAATTTCTTGAAGAAGATATGGATCAAGATTTTTTGAAACAAGATTTTGAGCGCTTGGTTCTTATCTCTTTACACGGTGAACCTGAACTCCCTGATTTTTCTACTTTCCTAACTCTTGTGAATCATGAGACACCTCTAATTTCAGAGGAGGAATTTACTGCTCCTTTTGTTATTTTTCATCCTCCTTTTCCAGTTCTGATGAGGGTGCCTCCGTGTGATGGTAAGAAAGTTGGGAAATCTGCAAATTAGATGCCTAATCCTTCTTCCCATCCTTCTTCCATTTCTCATGACTTATATTCAATGGAGGAAATTCCAGAATGGCTCATGAAGCCCACGGTGAAGACTAACTTCCCCATTCCGCAACATGATGTTATTATTCATAACCTTAGCCTCGAATATGATCTATATTTTTGTTATCCTCTATCATCTGCATGCCATGACTCGTTGTACTATTATCCAGCCGATCAATCTACTCCACCTGCTAGTTTTTCACACTCTCTTGATTTTCAGGTGGTTGGTTCAAATTGTGATCAGATAAAAGGCAGTTACATTACACAAGAAGAAGACCCGAAAGGTGAAGATGATTTCATTTTTTTTTTTTCAAGATCCTCCATGTGAAGATGATGCGCTTCCATTCTTTTATGATTGTCAATCTTCTAATCTTGATAGTGAATCAAATGTAATCAATTCTTTTGATCAATCCGTAGTCTTGGGAAACAATCATTCTCATGATGATAAGTCTATTTATGTATGCGATCACAAATGACGAGGTACATCATCTAATTTTTCATTTTCTCTAGTACACTTTGATCATACCAAATTAGATATGGAATGTCATCCAACTGAAGAAAATATCCTTAGTGAAACTACCTCTTCATCTCACTATCCCTTGTGCTTTATAGTTTGTGATGCATCTACTTGCAACTAAGATACTCCATGCTCTTCAAGTTCTTCATCCGATGAGTTAGCTTCTTAATTGACTCAAGGTGGTGAGATTATCCATGATGGAAATGAAAATAGCCAGATCATTGAGTATCCTTTCTAGTCCATATCCTCTCTTATTCTGCATGAAGACAACTCTTCAAATCACCTTGCTCATGAAATTTCTCCATCTCTAGATTTGTGATCAAAAGAATATTTCGGCTTGAGTAACCTAATTTTCAAAGTTGTAAAATCTTATCAAATTAGTGACAGATATGTCAACCATTTGGTGAGAAATGGTCTTATTTAAATCAGTGGTAGCAACTATCCTCACACCATGCATGATCTGGTTCAATCTTCAGGATGAAATTTTACAATCCTTGAAAGTTTTGAGACTTTCTAGGGACTCAAGGCACTTAAACTTCTATTGATGGTTATATCAGGATCTTGCAACTCTGGCAAGACCCCTAAACTGAGTCATATCTGATTTTCTTTGCAAAAATCTTCATTATGCATGATTTCACTCGATGTAAATTATTTCTTGAAATATGTTTGGCATTGCAGATATGATATTTCGAAATTTCAAGATTTGATTTTTGATTAGATTCAAGTTTCTATTTCAGATGATTCATCTGCATGCAAATCTCCTATATCAAACTCAGGTTTTAAATGTGTATCTATCATAGAATCATGGAATTGCAAAATTTATTATTCTAAAGATTATCTTTGGCCAAAGGAGTCATACCTGTCACATTGTTTTGAAAACAATAGGCTCCTGATCCTTCTTGTGAATATTCTGATGCTAATATTTTTCTTCATCACACCTGAAACCCTCTTGAGTGTTAGTGAATGCATGGATTATTTGATGAATAAAAAATTTCCTCACTTGTTTTACGCTAACTGGTTTCATGTGTTTGTTATACTATCATTCCTTTTTACTCCTTTCAACGATTATGGTGCTAGTGCAGTTTGTAACGAGTTACAAGAAAATGGTTTCTTACACTCATCATGTCAGGAAGATGATTCTATTATGAAAATAATTTGCGATATTGTTCAACTTTATTTACCTTTGGTAATTAAAAATTGGGAATATGATGCTTTAATCAACCTATCTAATCGTGATTCTGCTTCTGATGATTGTCATTCAACTTACCATTGTCCCATCAACACATCCAACGATAGTTATTTTGCATCCTTTGATTTTTATGGTTTAACATCTCACTATCGAGGTACTTGTCAAGCAGTTGAGGCACTTCCACACTCGCAGACGGTTATGTCAAGTCCTCATTATCTTTAAAAGTCTACTAAATATGATAAGATCTATTTTCCCTCATGAGATTCTCATCGTAATCATGTGCCTCTAATTGAAAATTCATATTTTCAAAGATTTCAGGGTTTTCAAGAGGATTGTCATGAATTGTACGATCCAATCACTGAATGGTTGGAACAATCTTACCTGGCAAGCTCCGTCGCAAATAACAAGTTTTGATCTTTCCTCACACTTGCTAAGGAGTTTGGTACAGATGAAGACAAATTCATGAGAAGTTTCCAAGGTTTGTTGATTGATGGTTCTCATAAAGAAAGGTAAGAATATAAACTGGTTAGAAGTGGTGGCTATGGCCTATCTTTCTACTGACAAAAAATACCTTCACATTTTTGTGCAAGCTATTCAAGTTCTTATCTTTTTTATTGCACATTGTTTTATATTTATTTTAAATGATTGCATCTTTGTGATTGTAGGCCAGGAACAGTTACGGTGGTTACAATGAAAGTTCCATTATACATGACCCCAACCTTCTAGTTGATTATGTTAGGAGTAGGTCTAATTGCATTTCCATCCTGCATTTGTTTCCAGTAGTTTGTCTTGTGTTTTCTGGTTTTGGGTTCACATATTGATTTTGCTTTAGTCATTTTCTCTCTTGTCTACTAGTTTTGTTTCCTTGTTGTGTGTTGTCTTTCCTTTCATTTTGTGAGACTGTGCATGAAGACGCTTCGTTGGCTCAAAGGGAATGTGACAAAATAGAAAAGGACTTGGTAACCCTACAACATTTGGATGACTCTTTATCCTTTTTCCTTATCTGGGTTACATCTTTTGGTCGATGATGTTCTGACAAAAAATACGATCCTCTCGTCAAGAAATCCTTGTGTCAAACCATGACCTCCATGTCTATTCTGGAAACCTCACCCTTGCACTCAAGTTTTTATGTTTCCGTGTTTTCAGGCTGATCCAATCAAGTAGAGAAGGACAAGGGGAAAAATAAACAAGCAAACCAATATCAAAGATCTTATATATGCTTCTCTGAATGGACAACCTGAGTGTTCTCAATAAGTCAGGATCCCTCGTCCTCCCATGAAATAAATAAGTATCGATACATAGTCCTATATAAATAAATAAATAAAGGTGAAATAAGAGAAAGGATTCCTACACAGAGAGGTGAAGCAGGCAACTTTGCCAGGGTACTGTCGAGGCTCCCTGGCAGTGGAGCAATGTTTGTGTCCCTGAAGTGACTTCGTCAGGGTACTGTTAAGGCCCGCTGGCAGCGAAGCAATACCAGAGATGAAAAACTATACTTTGAAAATCTAAAGCTCATGAAAATCATGACCCTATCCTAATTTGAAATGTTATGTGATCACTGATCTTATGTCTGTGTTCAACGAAGTGAAGGAATTAAGGGGACTATGTTTATGCATGATGTAAGTGGGGAATCCACAGTAATCTTAATGATGAATAAATAATTCCTGAAGAACTAGACCATGCATGAAAGAACTGACCTAGGAAGAGAAGCTGGAGTTTTAATAGTGTGTCGCCAAGTGTTGTTGCTGTGACAAACACCCTCCAAAATTTTTCATACACTCGAAATTTGGAGCATACTATGGATCTTGTGATCGATCGTTCCATAGTCACTTCTTGGTTATATAATGATTTTAGCTCCCTTCTTGGATCAGAAGTGTCGAAGTCACTTTCTCACACATGCTCAGTGTGCAACAAGTTCATGAGTGCATTATTTTACACAATCTTAGACAAGCATAACATGTTCCATCAAGACTATGCCTATGCAATGTCCTATCCATGTCAACAGTCAGTGCATACTGACAATGACAATTTCTCACATCCTAGTTGTGTTTATACTTCCATTTCAGTGAGTTTTGAAACTGCCGCCTTCGCGCACCTATGTTTTCGTGAGTGTCATTTCCAAGTTTTCGGTTATCAGTTTCACTTGCCTTCACTCTAATTAGTGTCGTTTTCATGTTATCTTTGCTCTGACATGTGTTACTTTCACTATTGTCCACATACCATAAGAGTCGTTCACACTTTAGAAATTGACGTCTTTTCACGTGTTAATTGTCACAAAATGTATATATGCTTGGTCTGGTGGTTTCAAGGGGTTATATTTGTGTGAATCAGTTTGTCTAACCATGTAAACATCAATCACACTCATTATGAAAGTTTTAAGCATTGTCGCACAAGTGTTGTCACGGTCATTGTAAAGTGGGCCTTTAGTGTTGCACTTGTCATAAATTCGTTGCAAAGTTGTCACATTGAGGGAAATATGTTGTTAACGTGTTCCAAATGATCCATGTTGTTGTGCCATCAAAGTATTTAAAGTGTGTGATCATATTCAAGTCATATCACTATTCACACCAGTCTCTTCGGTCCCACACTTAGCCAATTTTCAGAAATTCTCCAAAAAGCTAACCTCATCCAACCTTCCTAAATTGTGTAGTGCGCAGTTCCAGCCCTCAAGCTACATCCTTGTCCCTTGACACTACACAATGCACAATGTTGGGTAGGGGACCCCTAATTCCAAGTTTTGTCTAAGTCATGTAAAGTCTCTGCATTTTGAGGAGCGGAGCGCGATTAACGCAGAGCTATGAGAGTCAAAGGGGCTTTAGGGCGGGTCAAATCCCCTTTTTTTGTAAACGGATAGGGTTATTTAGAAGAGTTTGAGCTTTGCCCATGGTTTGCGGGACCATGGTTTTATAAGGATAAAGGATATATAAAGGGATGTCTTAGCAAGTATAAGGCAGTAAAGAATGTAATGCTATGAATTTGTTTGGATATCTTTTTGTATTCAGGCGAAGGGGAAGGCTCCTGCAGCTATGTGCATGGAGAGCTTGGTAAGTCTACAACTATGTGCACAGGGTCAAAAAGATTGTATCTGTGAAGAATTGAACTAATAAAGAAGAAGTTGAGACAGATCTGTGTATTTTCTTATGTTCGCGTAATTTCTATGTTTTTGCTTGACTATGGTTTTCTTTTGTATATTCCTTCTAAAATTGCATCATGAAGGTTCAACTACTATTTTATACGATGAATAATGCATGTCAGACTAGTTGGACACAACTCGCAAATCTGTTAAGTAGGAAAATGTTGTACGACTGTAACAATAAGGTTAACGATTCATGAAAGTCGGATCAAGCCCTAAACTAAAAGAAACCTTACAACCACACTGCGTAGCCCCTCTGGATGCAGAAACTTGGTTTTAGCATCCCCCAATATCGCCTCAGGTGAGACTGCAGTCTGCGCAAGAAAATCGTTGCCAAAAGGGCCAGTGGTATTGGGTTTTGTTGGTTAGCGCAGACTAAGTCTGAACCTGGGTCTATGGTGGCCCATGGTGCACAAGGATTCTAAAGACTATTGTAGTGTTTGCGATGTTTTCCAGAGGACCAAATAACCATTGAGAAGAGATGAATTACCGTTGAATCCACAAGTTACTTTGCAAGCTTTTGATAAGTTGGCGATTGATTTTGTTTGGCCGATCAATCCACTAGGAAAGAAGATTCGTGCATAATACATTATTACTGCGACTGATTATCTAACTAGGTGTGTTGAGGCACAATCAGTAAAGGATTGCAGTGTAGACACTACTGCACACTTCATCTTTGAGTATATATTGTTGAGGTTTGGGTTCCCAAAGATCTTGATGAGCAGCAGGGGATCGCACTTCCTAAAAAACATTATTGAATCATTAACAGAGGAGTTTCAGGTTCATCATCATAAGAGCACATCTTATCATCCTCAGGAAAATGAAATGGTTGAGGCTTTCAACAAAATTTTGGAGAATGCTTTGACTAAGGTGTGCAACATCAACATAAATGATTGGGATGTGCACATACCCGTAGTGTTATGGGCATACAAGACTGCTTGTTAGAAGTTGACTGGGCAGACTCAGTTTAGAATGGTGTATGAACAGGAAGATCTAATGCCGATGGAATATATAGTACCAAGTCTTAGAATCACAACAATCACAAATATGGCAGACATCGATATTTTGAAAGAAATATTGGAACAATTGCTCGCGTTAGAAGTAGATCGCTTTCTTGCAGGATTTCACCAACAAGTACGAAAATCC
Source organism: Pinus tabuliformis (assembly GCA_031772625.1). Lineage (NCBI taxonomy): Eukaryota > Viridiplantae > Streptophyta > Pinopsida > Pinales > Pinaceae > Pinus > Pinus tabuliformis. Next base: position 1,522,901,901 of record CM062804.1, on the reverse strand, counting down.
CGGGAAAAGGCATGGCATGATCGACATATTAAGCATCAAACTTTTAAGAATGGAGACTTGGTTTTGCTGTAAGATAGTAAGTTCGCGCAATTCCCTGGTAAGTTCAAGATGCATTGGCTAGGACCGTACGCTATTAGGGATATCTCAGATGGTGTGCAGTTCAACTTGCAAAGTGTAATGGAGAATTATTTGCTGGGCACGTAAATGGAAGTAGGTTGAAACTCTACAAGGACGATTCCATCCCTGGGGCTACGTGATCACTGTATGAACGTAGGATAGTCTTAGTGCTATAGGTAGTTGGAAGGAAGCACATGATTATAAAGTAATCTTCCAATGAAGGACTTGGTTGAAGAAGGAGAGCTGTACAGTATTCAGGAGGATGGCACATGTGGAGGAAGCTGCGACGAAGAAGGGGTAACTACGCTGCTGGGAAGGCTTTGACACAGTTCGTCCAGAATTTGATCGTTGGGGTTGCTACAGTTGATTTGATAAGGAAATTATCATTAAAAGGAGTGGGGGCAACACATTTAAGGAGCATATATGGGAAAATCTGCCGCCAAATTTACATTTATGAGGAGAATATGGAGGTGATCGAAGGGTTTGAATTTGAAAATGGCTATAAATATGGCAACCCACTCCACATTCAAGCACTTTGCTTGTTGAGAATTCGAAGTGTGATTTTTCGCCTAAGTGTGAATTGAGCATTTTGCTCCATGTCTAGTAGGAGTTTAGACCAGATTGAGTAAGAGTTTCCAAGGAAAGGGCTAGGATCCATTATGAATGCTACACCACCAGTACATGCCACTGTGCCAAGATCCCCAAGAACAAATCCTATTGCTGCAGTAGCAACGACCAAGAAGCAGAAGAAGCCCCAAAAGACTCCAGTTAGGCAATCACCAAGGAAAATCCCCATAGGATAATAGATTAAGGAGAAAATGGATAAGCTGAAGCAACTGATGGAGCTCGAAGATTTGGATGAGGCAGAAGTGGCCGATGGAATAGAGGATATTAGAAAATATGTGGTGGAACTGATCTCTAGGTTTCCACCCTATATGTCGCCACAAAATCCAACCTCAAAGGTGACCAAGGACCCATATGCCATCATATTTAAGGTGTTTACATCCCTGCTACCAAAGGACGTATCGATTTATGGAGACCTACTAGCAAGGGTGCCACAAATGTGCATGGAGGACTGGGATCTGAATGATTGAAGAAAGTATCCCCAATTCGAGCCCAACAAGTATCTGAATGTCATTTACTATGAGGAAGATGGAGTGACAAGGGTTGAGCCGATGAAATGGGCAGCATTAATTTAGTGCCCTGGGTTGCTGAATATCCTCTATGTTCCACACTTTGGGAAAAACAACATAAATACAATTTGTGTGTGCCAGCTGTTGGCATTGGTACATGATGGGTGTTTGTGGCTCAGGATGCCAATCCTAATTGATGATGTGTTAATTTAAAGGATTACTGCACTGCCTTACCAAGGAGCAAACCCCGTCGATGCATTCATCAGTAACTATCAAGAGAAAAGTTGGTTGATCAGATGAAGAATGACTTTGGATTATTAAATAAATCCCAAGGATATGCCATTAGCTCCATTAATGATAAGATGTGCATTTTACTGCACACATTCTAGCTGGTAAAATAATGGGGAAGTGTCAAATGGACGAAGTGCCGACCCCAGTTGTATCCTTGGCTGTGCAGTGCAGCAAGGGGGTACAATTTAACTGGGCAGGGTATTTATGTCAGGAGTTTTTGGAGGAATTTCGTGTAGCGCAAGAATATGGGAAGAAATTCCACTACCCGTGGTTATTTCTCTTAATTGCACTAACATCATGGAGAATGTCGAACAAGTCACAGTTCCCCACCATGGACCCTGATGTGTGCAAGGCTACAAAGTATGCCTCATTATGGGCGTCTAAGGAACCGACCCAGGTTACAGAGAACAAATTGATGTGGGTCTTATTTTAGATGGATCTACGCACAGTGATCAATTAGAAGTTGTGGCTATCACCAAGTTTATTTCAGGAAAATTTTAGCATTATCAAGTTTAAAGTATATTTTCACCATGTGTATATCCACGAGAAGAAATATTCCGAGGTGGTATGGTATGAGTTACCATTCTTAGTTATTGAGGAGGACATCTTGCTCGTCATAAGCAAGTGGTCTAGTAATTGGCTCAGTCCCACTGTAGAGGATCTAAATCAGGCAGGCACAAGTAAGACATAAGAAGCCACTGGCGATGCACAAAACGAAAAGACAACTACAAAGGAAAAGGTGCCTCAGAAGGTCACAATTGACCTTGAGAAGAACACCACTCAGGAACCAGAGTGTGAAGTTGAACAGGAGGAGCTAGTCAATGATGAGGGAGATCAGGGTGGTGACGACCCTTTTGTGGATACAAAGGATGTAGATTCACCATTTATAGTGAAAAAATGGAAGAAGCAAAGTACACGAGGAGTGCGGAAGAAGAAGAAGTCCGATAGATTTGCTGTCGCAAAGCCAATGGTCCTCACTTAGGGGGACATTGATGAGATAGGAGACACAGTTCGGGCTGTGATGGAGGACTTCTAGGGAAACATTGAGGACCAGTACAAAGTAGTGTTGACAGGGGTCCAACGAGGCCTCAAGAAGCTGGAAGTTTAGGTGAGTGTTGTTCAAGTGAGCATGACTCAGGCGAGCATGGGTCAAGCGAGCGTGCCAAAATTTAATACCACCACAAAAATCACATTTGAGCTCCGAGCAGTGCAACTACCAGGAGGCACTCTCCATTTTGAGATAGCTAAAGACCAAGAGCATGCACAGTACTAGAAAAATCTGTCTCAACCTTGTGGCGTTCCCCATTCAAGCATTGCATGATTTACACCAGGGAGTCTCTAACGAACTGAATATACGGGAGAAATGAGCTCTGTTGGTCATAAAAGAAGTGAAAAACAACAAACAAAAAATGTTCGAAGAAAATAATAAAGTGACACAGGATTATGACAAGTCAACAGCACACAACTAATAGCTGGAAGAGGCTATAACCAAAGTTTGCAGTGAACTTCTAGAGCTCCAGATCCCGGAAGAGGCAGCCTCAATAGACAAGCTCCAGAAGTTGGTAGCAACGGTTAAGGAGTCAAAGGCAGAGGTGGGCAAGGTCAGATTTGAGATGCAAATGCAAATTACAGAACTCTAGATGAAGTTGCAGCCTACAATACCACCAGAAGTTCGAGAGAAGCACTAAGCTAAAATAAAAGATGATATGGACAAGATAGTCATTGTAGTCAAGGAATGTGGTCAAATTTTTGAGGATACAATGGAAATATGGGCCTCATTGTAGGAGGACCCCCATGTGTAGAAGATCGAGGTAGAAATCAGAGACAAACAACTACAGTTTGATGAGCTCAAAGCCATCGCGTGGACCTTAGCACCTGTGCAACGGTTTTCCTGTCTTCAGGAAGGAACGCTTCTATAGGGACAAATTAATGAGTTGTAGCAGAAGGAATAGGTAATATCCTTGTAGACAAAACCTTAGGGAGATGAGGCCTACCAACTCTCGTAGTCAATAGAGCGAGAGTTGAAGAGCATGCAACAAACACAACAAAAAATCGGTCTAGAAACAGAAGGGCCGACAACAAAGAAGCTAGTAGAAGAAGTACATCAGGCCGCAATGCAATGCATAGAGACACTTCATCCATTTAAGTCTACATATAGTGGCCTTAAAGCAAATATTGAGGACGTGCAAGCTGAGTGACTAGAGGATGAGTCACATCTTTGTGTTGGGGGCCTATTGGGTAGGGACCCCTAGGTCCAAGTTTTGTCTAAGTCATGTAAAGTCTCCGCATTTTGAGGAGAGGAGCGCGATTAGTGTAGAGTTATGAGAGTCAAAGGGGATTTAGGGTGGGTCAAAGGCCCTTATTTTGTAAAGGGATGGGATTATTTATAATAGTTTGAGCTCCTCCCATGGTTTGTAGACCATGTTATTGTAAGGATAAAGGATATATAAAGGGATGTCTTAGCAAGTCTAAGGCAGCAAAGAATGTAATGTTGTGAATCTCTTTGGATATATTTCTATATTCGAGCAAAGGGGAAGGCTCTTGAACTTGTGTGCGCGGAGAGCTTGGTAAGTCTACAACTGTGTGCACAGGGTCAGAAATATTGTATCTGTGAAGACTTGAATTAATAAAGAAGAATTTGAGATAGATCTATGTATTTTCTTATGCTCGCGTAGTTTCTGTGTTTTTTCTTGACTATGGTTCTCTTTTGTATATTCCTTCTGTAATTGCATCGCGAAGTTTCTATAGAAATTCTCATTGTAGATTAAACTGATTATGCAATGTACTAAAGCAAAATACTATGTCTACTTCTACAATCAAACTTGCGGAAGCTTAATTAATTCTGAGCAAGATCAAATGGAACACATATAACATAGAAGAAGGTTCAATCACACATGAAACACAGAAGAATACTCTGGGGAAAGCCTCAGCTAAAAACCCTGCTATCTGTATTATCATAAAAATGGAAATATCTCAGAATTACACAAAGCTTTAGCTCTCAAGCTAACCAGCTCTCAGTACAATCCCTCACTGCTGCTCATAGATAGATTAGACAACACATATTCCTTCCTTCAGTCCTCCAAGCCTCCTATTTCCTTGCACAGTTTCTCCTGGGTCTTCCAGCTACCACCTGTGTGATTCTCACCTCACACACTACTCTGACCTTTGTAATAACTGTGTAATCCTCAAGGAATGAATTCCTTTTGCATGCAAGAGATATTCACATGGGAATATTCTAGCAACTAATAGTACGCTGTCCCTGCCTTTAATCTCAACTAGGTCTTTTTCTAAACTGACATGCATGAGATATTTAAGAGAGAATATTTAGTTATCTGGAGAACACTAGTTGCATGCATGCATGCACTAACTCACTGAACTCACAATTAGTTCCTCCAACTGTTTGGAACTAACTTAACTGGACTTAACTCAGTTAACTGAGCTAACTAATTTCAACTCAAATACAACTCATCCTTATCTCCTTAATTAAGGGATAACTTCCTCAATCAAAGGGATAACTATTGCATGTCTTCACAAAGACTTCATGTTTGATTTTCACCAACTAATTAACTCAAGATGAATTAATTAATTATTTTTCAAGCAACTGGTGAGACTAAATTCGAATTTTAATTCAAGGGCAAATCAAAATTGGAATATTCTGAATATTATTTTTAGCATTTCTTGTTGCTATTTTCAACACTCCCTCTCAACAAGAAAGGAATTCAACTCGATCCCGATCCTGAACCTTTGGAATGTTCTGCATGCAACACTTCTCTCTAGTGTTGTTGCTCTAGCAACTCCAGAAACAAAAAATATCCAACCTAAATGAGAATGATGCCTCTATCATCAAAGTCTTTGACTGTTATTGCCTCTGTCGACTGAAAACTCTGCACCTCTTTACTCTTCAGTATCTGACTTCTTTAGCCTTTGTCACTTTGATCTCTGACTGCATCAATCACATTGATTCCTCCTGTTGCATCCGTGCTGCTGCTGGTCCTATCTCCTAGCACTACATCCGCACTGCACCTCCTCTCATCATGTTGCATCGTTCTGCCCAATGCTACATTGCAACTCAGTTACTGAGAAGTAAGTAATTGATCTCCCAACTGACCTCCCTGTTGAGCTAGAAACACCCTCTGATGCCGAAGCTCCATTTTCCTCTCCATCTGCATCTGTATCTACCCACTCAGTCAGTCCCGCTACTCCTCGTCGGGGGTCCTGTAGCAAGGTCTAATCAAAGAGGCTGGGTACCTCAAGGATCGTGCCCCTATTTTAGCCTTCTTGGGACTGTAGGTCTCTGCATGAGTGGATGCCTCCACTCAGTCTCCTCTCATCATATCCAATTGTGGCTCCTCCACAATTGTCTGAGACTTCTTCTAGGCCTGCATATTGAGAGGTAATTTACTCTCCCTCTCAACCTCCAAGTCTCCAACGTTTTCCTTGCTCCTCAAGGATTTGCATGCATCTTGAACCTCAAGAGCATACAGGTTCTTGACTCATGAACTGATCTGCTTCACCTGTCTTGTGGTGATGTGTTTAAGGAAAACCTTTCCCTTACTGAAGACAACATTGTAGCCTTTGTCCTCCAACATCGCGATCGATACCAAGTTATTCTTCAGTCTAGGCACATACTTCACATCTGTCAAGGTAATGAGAGCTCCATGCTCCCTCTGAAAAGCAACCGTGCCCACTCCTGAAACACTATACTTTTCATCATTACCCATCTCTATGTGCATCTGGAGGTCTTTTTCCTCCAAGGTATTAAACAAACTCTTATTGCCGGTCATGTAGAATGAGGCTCCACTATCAAGAAACCAACCACAACCCATCATCAATGAAACCATGCATGAAATGAGGGTAAAATCCAATTCAAACTGAGAGGCCAATGCCTCACCTTTGGATCCTTCTGAGGATCCCTTCCTGGATTTATTCAATGGACAATTAGTTGCATAATGGCCCACCTCATGACAATTAAATCATCTCACATTAGATTTGTCAATCTTCTTCACACCATGGGAATAACTCGATTTGGAATGAGAATCCTTCTCCTTCCCTTTCCTTGCCTTATTGGCTAAGGCTATATTTTCTTCATCATCATGCTTAGATGAAGAACCATCTCTGGTGCTCCTCTTGATCTCCTCTTGCATCAGATCCGACCACAATCATTCCTAATCCGACAGTTTCTCTGTTCCATTCACTGAGTCCTGGTAGCTATGCCAGCTCTTAGGAAGACCGAGGAGAGCAAGACTCACCATATCATCATCAACTGTTGTGATTCCTACTCTTCCAAGCTCATCTCTGCACATGGTGAGCTTATTCAGATATGTAGAGATCATGTCACCCTTTTCACACTTGATTTTACGAAGCTTGTCCTTTAGCGCCAGCTTCCTCTGGTTGCTACTATTCTGATATAGATCCTTCAATGTCTTCCACATTGAAAACATAGTCTCCTTCCCATGGAGACTCGAGACAATATGGTCTCGAAATCCCTCCAGAAGAATCCTCCTCACTCACGACACACATTTCTTCCATTCCGCCAATTATTGGGCATTAGTTGTTGCTGGCTTGGGGACTTCTTGATCAATGAAGTCCTTCAAACAATTGTCTTATAATACCGTTTCCATGCGATCCTTCCATGATATGTAATTCGAGCTGCCATCCAGGGCATACTCGAGTCTCAAGACATTGAACGCCATTGGTGAACTTTGAGATGTGATAAGAAATTGATTTTGTACCTACAATCAAGAACTTCAAACTTCGAACTTCTCCCTTCTTTTTATACTGTTCTCTGCTTTGATCACCTTTGCTCTGATACCATGTAGAAATTCTCACTATAGATTAAACTGATTATGCAATGTACTAAAGCAAAATACTTAATCTACTTCTATAATCAAACTTGCGGAAGCTTAATCGATTTTGAGCAAGATAAAATGGAACACATATAACAGAGAAGAAGATTCAATCACACATGAAACACAAAAGAATACTCTAGGGAAAGCCTCAACTAAAAACCCCGCTATCTGTATTATCATACAAGTGGAAATATCTCAGGATTACACAAAGCTATCTAACTCTCAGTACAATCCCTCACTGCTGCTCATAGACAGAATAGACAACAAATATGCCTTCCTTCAGTCCTCCAAGCCTCCTATTTCCTTGCACAATTTCTCTTGGGTCCTCCAGCTACCACCCGTGTGATTCTCACCTCACACACTGCTCTGACCTCTATAATAACTGCGCAATCCTCAAGGAATGAATTCCTTTTGCATGTAAGAGATATTCACATGGGAATATTCTAGCAACTGATAGTACACTGCCCCTGCCTTTAATCTCAACTGGGCCTTTGTCTGAACTGACATGCATAATTTATTTATGAGAGAATATTCAGTTTTCTGGAGAACACTAGTTGCATGCATGCATGCATTAACTGATTGAACTCACAATGAGTTCGTCCAACTGTTTGGAACTAATTTAACTGGAATTAATTCAGTTAACTGAGCTAACTAATTACAACTCAAATACAACTCATCCTTATCTCCTTAATTAAGGGATAACTTCCTCAATCAAAGGGATAACTGTTGCATGTCTTCACAAAGACTTCATGTTTGATTTTCACCAACTAATTAACTCAAGATGAATTAATTAATTATTTTTCAAGTAGCTGGTGAGACTAAATTCGAATTTTAATTCAAGGGAAAATCAAAATTGGAATATTTTGAATACTATTTTTAGCATTTCTTGTTGCTATTTTCAACAGTTTCAACTACTGTTTTATACGATGAATAAAGCATGGTAGACTAGTTACGCAGATCGCAAGTCTGTTAAATAGGAAAAATCTCTACGAATATAAAAATATGGTTAATGGTTCGTGAAGTTCGGATCAAGCCCTAAACTAAAAGAAACCTTATATCGACACTATATAACCCCTCTAGATGCAGAAACTTGGTTCTAGCATCCCCAAATATCGCTTCGAGTGAGACTGTGGTCTACACAAGAAAATTGTTACCGAAAGGGCCTGTGGTATAGGGTTTTGTTGGTTAGCACAAACTAACTCTAAACCTGGGTCCAAGCCCCTAAAGCCAACACGCAATTCCTACTTCCCAGGACTGTAGCACTGCGCAGTTCCAGTGCTCAAGCTCAACCTTGCCTCCTAGAATTGCGCAATTCATCTTCCCATCTTGGTCTCAATTGCGCATTACGCAATATATAGCTTGAAGCTAATCCCGTTAGCTCTTGATATGCACAACTGTATAATGGCCTAGCCTCCTCTACCTCCCAGAACTGCACAATTCTCCCAAGCAGTGAAAAACCCCATAGCTAATCTCATTGAGTCCAGAAACTGTGAAGTTTGTCTCCCCAGTCCTACCCTGAACTACACACTTTGTAGTCTCAGGGCTCAAGCTACACCACTAACTCCCTGAGTTTCATAATTGCGTAATAACCTAGACTCATCTGTCCTCCAAAACTACATAATAGGATAATCCAATACCCATCCCCTCAACCTGTCACACTAAGCTCCCAGATTACACATATTTCTTCCTCAGTCCAACCTAAACTGCGCATTACACAGTCTCAAGGTTCAAGATTCACTCTCGACTTCTTGAGCTACACAATTACATAGTTAAAGCAGTTAGTGGTGAAGCTTGAGCCTTTGCAGTTATCGAGCCTCTTTTCCAGCTTATCACCTAGTTCCGACTCAGTTAGTGGATCAATATGTGCCATCTTAGACTAGGGGTTTAGCGGAACAATGTCATGATATTGTCATGATTGGATTTCAGATGTAAGTACTCTATCATGCTTTGGCAAGATGACGAAGAAGGATATGGAGAAGGAGGAGATGATACAAGACACATATGGAGCTAAAGAGATAAGATGATCATTAGGAAAGAAGACAAAGGAACACCAATCTCTAATAGAAGATGAATATCGAGATCACATGGAACAATCCTCATCTTCAATTCATAAGGGGAAGGAATAAGAAGAACATGTACCATGTTTTCAAGGAGACACAAAGAAAGAAGCAACAAGAAGGACAACTTGGCACTATCACATCATCATGCAGTTCATGTCATCAATGCCATGTCGTGTCTTGTCACAAGTCATCATATGCCACAAAATTGTTGTGGATTATGTAATTACCTATTCGAAATGTATTGTAAAGTGGAAGTCCAGAGCATGCATTCAAAATATGAAGAGTCATGTAAGGTAAAAAATTCATAGGAAGTCAAATAGTCATAAGGGTAGTGCAAGAGTCACAAGGAGGGTGGAGCATCACCTATTGGTTATATATTCACCCTCATTGTATGAGCAAAAAAAATTTCACCTTGTCTCATCCCACAAGGCATTAGAGAGATAAACTAGTTCTTTTGAGGAGAAAAGAGTGGCTCCAATGCTCCACTATTGGAGCTAGTGATGTTCATTGTATACACGTGTCTTGGAAATTTTACTTAATAGCCGAAGCCTTCATGCCTGACACATTATTCATGCATGAATTATGAATATTTGTAAGACTATTATGCAGATGCTTTTATTTCATGTTTTCTTTCATTTGTGCTAAAGTTGATCTAAAATGGATCATAAATAAAACTGAAGTAGAATTGAATATTTGCCAACAGTAAACTGATTGTTAACTCGATCACTTAATGTGGAATATTGAAGGAAAGCAATTGATTTAAGACTTAATCAAGAAATTAAGAAGCATCATTAAACATTAAATTGCAACAAAGAACAGAGATATAAGATAACAAACGTTGATTACGGAGTTCGTCCCTGATGGACTATGTTTCTGGGTCTGCTTTCAAGATGGGCATTCATTTTATTAAGGATTGATCCAAGGAAGTATTTACACAGAAAAACACCAGACTGAATTTGATCACAGACACCTCTGGTCGCTATCAACAGAAAGCTCTCTCTCCTAGCTTTCCAACACCTATCTCAGTTCCCAAATCTGCCTCCATACAACCAAGAAACGCTGAAAACAAAGCTGCCTCTATCTCCAACAATTTGACACAAAGTCTTCAAAATCACTCTAGTGTCCTCTTCATGATCAATGGACTAAATTTATAGGGTTTGTAGGTTCAATTGAACTCCTTTTGGCTAAACTTGGCATGAATGGTTAGCATTAAAGGTTCACGGGTCTCGGTCTTGTCACATAGTGACACATAGAGATAAGGATCCACGGTGGTTGATTTAAACATAGCTCATTTAAAAAAAAACCCCAAAATTAGACTTTATGTTATAAAGAGCCACTGGCAATTAGCTAACGGTGCAGAGGCGGTTGACGGTGGCATGTGACGAGTAATGGTCTAACCACAGGTGAACACCTGCGTAGTTTATCTCTGGCAGTTTCGCTAACGGTTGATGGTCTCCCTTATCGATGTGGCAACTGTGTTTAGTTGTCAGCTATCTTTGCGGCGGTTTCGATCTTCAAATGACTGTAATACTGACTGTTGCGTTCACATGACCTGACATCTCGACGACGAAACCTCCACTATGGTCAAGTCCAAATGGTGCGGGCTGGTAGTTACATCAACCTTGTTCACATGCTCATAGTTCCGACACGGTTCCACTGTAGTTTGGGACTGTGTAATATTACATTTGGTTTTGTAATATATAGTCTGTGAGGGTTTTAGCATAGGTTTTTATGCATATTATTTTTGCACTAGGACCTAGGATTAGATCATTAGCATAGGATCAAGACCTTAGTGTTAGGACTTAACAATTTTTACATCACCACACCATTCATTCAGTTTTGACCTAGCCATGAAACACCATGAAGACTTAACCACCACTATGAAGAACTAAAGACAATACTAACAACGCTGAAGAATTGAACTTCCCTTGTCGAATTGGACTGATGTAAGATCGTCCTGGATCAATCCTCTCCACTTGAAAGCTTTTGGACCAAATTTTTTTGATTTAAGTAGATATTAGGTGAGGTTACAACTCCCTCACTCTTCTGATCTCCGTCCATCTCGCCTTGCTTGGATTGATGCCCTTGACTACCACTCGAAGATATTCAACATCTCCACGCCTTGAAGATCGAACCTTCCTGTCCAAGATGGTATCTTCCTGCAACTCATTCATATATTCAGGTGCCAAATCATCAATAGTAGGAATCTGTGTATCTTCCTCTGGATCCATGATCATCGAAGGTTCATACAACTTTAGATTTTCCACATTTACAATTGAATAAATACGCATGTAAGGAGGTAAATCTAACCAGAATGCATTATTTCCAATATTTTCCACAATCTTGAAAGGACCATACCTGATGGGTTTTAGTTTCTTACCTTCACCTTTCAACCTGTCTTTACTGATATATAGCCATACCTAATTTCAGACCTAAAAATGATGATCGACTCGATGCTTTTCATGGCGCATTTTGTACTTGGCCTAACTCTTCTTTAATTGATCCTACACTGCTTCATGTATCTGTTGTATTTGTTGAATGAAATTAACTGCTTTATTTGAATCATTGTGTCCATTCACTTTATCTTCTTCACTGAACATGAAATCCATCGGTGACTTTGGTAGATACCCAAAACATGTTTCAAATGGCGATTGATTAGTCGAAGAATGTAAGGCTCAATTATAAGAATGCTACACATAAGGTAAAGATTCATCCCACAAATTAGGATGTTTGCTGCAGTAACCTTGGAGAATATGTATCACTGTCATGTTCACCACTTCTGTCTGTCCGTCGATCTGTGGATGAAAAGTTGTGCTCTTCTTTAGCTTTGTGTCCATGAGTCCCCACAAAGTGGACCAAAACTCTCCTACAAAATGAGTGTCTCGATCAGAAATAATGGAAGTAGGTAACCCAAAATGAACCCATACCTATTGAAAGAACATTTGTGCAGTCTGTTCAGTAGTCACTTTCTTTTTGCATGGAACAAGAATTCACATCTTGCTGAATCTATCAACCACAACATACATGTAATCATTCCCTCTCTTGGACATAGGAAGTCCTCCAACAAAGTCCATGGAAATGCTGTCCCATGGTTGCAAAGGAACTGGAAGTGGCATATACAAACCAATCTTTTGATTGCTTGAATTACTTGTCAAACACATCAAACATACTTTAATGTCCTTAACAACTGTTTCATACATACGAGGCCAATAACAATACCTTTGAATATGCGCCACTGTCTTGCTTACGCCAAAATGTCCCGAAATGCAAGAAGAATGTGTTTCCCGAATAGCATGTGCCCTTTCTGTCTATGGTATACACAACTTACCCAGATGATATAACAACCTGTCATGAACATGAAAATTGACTTCTTCCACCTGAGTACCATGAGTTAGTGATTCATAAATATCTTTGAAATCAACATATGTACTATATAACTTTCATGTTTTAAATAACTATTCTGCAACACTACTGAAGCATTCAAAGATGGTCTAGACAACATATCAGCTACTTTGTTTGTTACACCTTTCTTGTACTTAATTACTAAGTGAAATTGCTGAAGAAATCCCATCCATCTGTAATGACGAGATTGTTGCAACTTAGTCTCAAATTGAAGGTACTGAAGCTGCTAATGATATGTGTGAATCACTGTTTCCTTAACCATTAAGTAGTGTTTCCATTTCTTTACACTTTCAACTAAAGCAAATAGTTCTTTATCATATGTGGATAATTTATAACTTCCTTATAAGAAGTTTTAGAATGAAAACAAATAGGTTTCCCTTTTTGAAGTAAGACTGCACCCATTTCATAACCACTAGCATCTGTTTCAATTTCGAATGGCTGTTGAAGATCTGGTAAAGCTAAGATTGGTGCTGTGACAAGTTTCCGCTTAAGTGTATCAAAATATTTTTGCTTTTTTCCTCCCCACTGAAAGGAAAATTTAAAACCTGTTAAATCATGTAATGGTAATGCAATCAAAGAAAACTGAGCAATAAATTTTCTCCAATATTGAACTGCACCTAGAAAACTCCTAACTTCAGTCACATTCTGTGGTCTTGGCCACTTAACAATCACATCGATTTTAGCTGGATCTATTTTCAAATTACCACCTCCAAATATGTAACCAAGATAATTCAATGAAGTTTTCCCAAACTCACATTTGGAAAGTTTAAGGTACAATTTTCCCTGTGCAACACTTCAGAGACTTGTTTAACATGCCTAACATGCTCTTCCATACTGGAACTGAAAATCAGGATATCATCTAAGTAGATTATGACAAATTTATCAATGTATGGGTGAAATACATCATTCATAACCCGCATGAAAGTTGAAGCATTACACAAACCAAAAGGAATTACTAACCATTCAAATAGTCCTTGCCTAGTTTTGAATGCAATTTTCCAAATGTCATTTTTTGCAATGCGAATTTGATGATACCCACTACGCAAATCCAACTTAGTGAAATAGACAACATTTTTCAACTGATCAAGTAAATCATCTATCCTGGGAAGAGGATACCTATTTTTTATTGTGATTTTGTTTAAGGCCCTAAAGTTGACACACATTATCCATGTCCCGTCTTTCTTAGGAACCAAAATTATAGGTGAGCCACATGGAGATGAACTGGGTCGAATGAAACCTTTTTCAATCAACTCTTGGATTTGTTTCTTTATTTCCTTGTTCTCTATGACTGACATGCGATACATTCCGACATTAGGAAGAGGGGCATCAAACATCAATTGTATCTCATGTTGTATTTTCCATTTAGCAGGAAGATGTTTTGGTTCTTTAAATATACTTTGAAAAGAATCTACCCCTTTAACCAAACTATATTTAAACTGAGATTCACAACCTGAAAAAGCACCATGTTGATCCTTATGTTGTTCTTTTATAGCCATGAGTACATATCTCTTACTTGAACTTATTAATCGATTCATCTGATTAGCAGTAACTAATCCAAGTGTGTTTTGAGTTTATGTGCCTTGAAAATGTATTCAATTCCATATTTCTTAAGGTGATATTTATGCTCTTTCCTATGAAACATTGCATGACAATCATAGAGATAAGGACTCCCTAACACTACTCCACATATGTCTGCTGGAATCACATCTAAATCCACTTCATCAATGTAATTAGTTGTGATGGAAAATTTTAAACGACATTGCTTTGTGACATTAATCTGAGTCTCTTTATTTAGCCAACCTAATGGGTATGGTCTTGGATGATTCTGTGTCTCCAAACCCAATTTCTTAACTAAATCTTCAGATATTAAATTTGCCTGTGATCCACTATCAAACAATGTATCTATTTTTTTGTGCTTAGAAGTTATCCTTATATGAAATAATTCGACTCTTTTATCCTCATTCAGATGATTTATGTTTGAAGAAGTTGCAGAAGTACTAGAACTTGAACTAGTGTCAAAACTTTTACCTGTCAAAACCATTGCGGTTATTTTCCTTTCATCACCTGAGTCGGAGCCCAAATCTTGTTGGATTGCTGCATTAGCCTTATTTTCACCTTTCTTCTTCTAGAACTTCTTTGGTCTGAGTTTTGGGTGAAGTTTCCAACATCTGGCTTCATCATGTCCGATCCTCTGATTGCGAGCACAAGTAGGTATTTCACTTTCATTCTGAGCTGTTGCTATTTTCTTTCCCTTCAAAATTCTCTTCCTCTTGTTGTCTTTGGAATCCTTGGTTTCCAACTTTCTGGATGCTTTTGGTAAAAAATTGAACAGTCTTCCACTTGATTCAATATGTATGTCTTGAACACACACTTCATCAAAGTCATCAATATTAAACATCAATAATGTATGCTGTAAATATGAATGTAAACTGCCAATGTACTTTAATAAAGTTTCGTGTGTATCCAATGGAATACCAAGCACAAAATATTTCTTCCTGAACTGCTAAGTAAACTCTTGAACATTCTGACCTTTACCTTGCCTCAAATGCTGCCAATAAATAACATCTTTTTGCATGTATCCTAGAGGATATAATTATTTTATGAGAGCTTTTAAAAACTCAGACCATGAAGAGATGACTTTACATTTCCACTTTACATCTATTTGAGTTTTAATTTCCCAACAAATTAAATCTGTTCCCCCATTCTAAGTGTAGCTAAATGAATTTTTGTTTTTTCATCATAAATGTTCTGAATTCTACAATACACTTATAACTGCTTAATCCAGTTATCTAGATTTTTAGGATTCATTTTGCCATCATAAATGGGTAGTTCAAATTTAAAATCAAGTTTCAAAAGAGATGATTTCTCATGTTTCTTTTCTGTTTCAGAATCAGAACTGGAAGAAGAAGAAGATGATGATGATGGAGATGATGGAGGAGAAGGAGGTTTATCAACCTTGCCTTTTCCCTTGTCCTTCTTTGATGTCTTTGAAGAAGAAGCTGCATCTCTTGCCTTCTTATCTTCGTAGAGTTCTCCCAACATCTGCTGCATGTTCAAAAACATTTGCTGAAACTGTTCCTGATCCATGACCTTCCCTTCAAGAGTTTCACTTGCATCGGATCCTACCATTGTCGTTCGATGAGAGACTTTTCGATTTCTAATTTCTGGATCGAACTCCTGATGTGTTCCTTCTCCCCATCGCGACCTAGACCTAGTTAACATTCATTGGAAAAAATTCTAGAAAACTTAACCTCCTATAATACCAAATTATATGATCTAAAATGGATAATAAATAAAACTGAAGTAGAATTGAATATTTTCCAACAGTAAACTGATTGTTAACTCGTTCGCTTAATGTGGAAGATTGAAGGAAAGAAATTGATTTACGACTTAATCAAGAACTTAAGAAGCATCATTAAACATTAAATTGTAGCAAAGAACAAAGATAGAAGACAACAAACATTGATTATGGAGTTCGTCCTTGATGGAATATGTCTTGGGTCCGCTTTCAAGATGGGTGTCTATTTTATTAAGGATTCATCAAAGGATGTATTTACACAGAAAAACACTAGACTAAATGTGATCCTAGGAACCTCTAGTCTCTGTCAATAGAAATATCTCTCTCCTAGCTTTCCAATGCATGTCTTGGTTCCCAATTCTGCCTCCGGACGGCCAAGAAACACTGAAAACAAAACTACCTCTCTCTCCAAAATCTGACACAAAGTCTTCAAAATCACTCTAATGTCCACTTCATGAGAAATGGACTGAATTTATAGGCTTTGCAGGTTCATTCGAACTCCTTTTGGCTAAACTTGTCATGAATGGTTAGCATTAAAGGTTCGTGGGTCTCGGTCTTGTCACATAGTGACACATAGAGATAAGGAGCCATGGTGGTTGATTTAAACATAATGCATTTTTACAACAAAACCCAAAATTAGACTTTAGGTTATAAAGATCCACTGGTAGTTAGCTAACGACATAGAGACGGTTGACAATGGCAAGTGACCAGACACATTCTAGCCACAGATGGACACCTGGGCGGTTTATCTCCGGCAGTTTCACTGACTGTTGGTGGTCTCCCTTATCCATGTGATAACTATGTTCAGTTGTCGACTATCTTTGCGGAGGTTCCGGTCTTCAAATGACGGTAATCCTGACTGTTGTGTTCACATGACCTGACATCCTGATGGCTAAACCTCCACTGCAGTCAGGTCCAAATGGTGCGGGCTGGCAGTTATATAAACCTTGTTCACACGCTCATAGTTTTGATGCGGTTCTGCTGCGGTTTGGGAATTTGTAATATTATATTGGTTTCTTAATATATAGTTTGTGAGGGTTTTAGCACAGGTTTTTATGCATATGCTTTACATTGCGTTAGGACCTAGGATTAGATTGTTAGCATAGGATCAAGACCTTAGTGTTAGGACTTAACACTTTTTACATCACCACACCATTCATTCAGTTTTGACCTAGCCATGAAACACCATGAAGGCTTAACCACCACTATGAAGAACCGAAGACAATACTGACGAAGCTGAAGAATTGAACTTCCCTTGTCGAACTGGACTAATGTAAGATCCTCTTGGATCAAAATTAGTTGAACTATTTTGGTTATTTGAGTACTTATCTTATTGAGAATTTGTTGTAATGGCTGTTATTGTTGTCCCATCCTTGTGGACTATTCCACAGGATGCTAGATAGATATTTCTCCTTGATTGTAACGGCCATTGCATCTTTTGTGGACTATTCCGCTAGATGTTAGACAAATCCCTCTTATTTGCATGTGTCTCTTCTTGGGTGGTATTATTACCTCTCTCTTAGAGGCTCACTTTACTCCTTCCCTCCATAGTAGAATAAATTTGACACACCTACAACCGAAAACTCATGAGGCACACCTTCTTTCTTACTAAAGGCACCACACGTTCCTCTCTTGCTGATAGTTAGAGCCAAGGAAAATATATAAGAATACATGGCAACTGGGCCAATATTCTAGATGGAGCTCCTACTCCAAATGGTGTGAGGTTTAATTGGGACTTCACATGGGGGGACCCCTTGGTTGACAAATTTCTAGCACTCTCAACAAGATACATTATGGTATTGTATATTTTCTATTCCTAAAAGCATGGCCTCTTCGATTTCTTCATTTATATGTTCTTCATGTTCTTTTTTTCTTCTCCAAACACTATTGTTCATGAAATTGGTGTTTACTCTCATGGAAGACTTCATTGTGCTTCTGCAGTCACAAGTCATATGTCCATATTTGTGGCATTTGAATAATTCTACACGATACCAAAATTATGGTGCAATTGGTTATTTGCATTGTGCTCTTGTGAAATTGCTTCTAGGGTTTTGATAATAACTTTTATTTCAATTCATGTCACAAGCTTTGCAATCCATAGCCATGTGCCCAATATTAGTACATGAATAACAATAACCAAGGAATATGCTAGAATACTTGGATGGAGGCAATCTTATTGGTAGTGCAACTCTTTTATAGGATTCATCTGGAGTCCACTTCACTGTAGGTTGTTGATTTTGTTTTCTCTTATTCTCTTTTGAGGGTGTGTGATCTTCCTTTTTGATGGAAACCTTGATGACATTTGCACATATTTCCTACTTTGCTTCTTTTCCTGTTGTCATGGAGTTTGAGCCTTTATCAACATGAGAGGGTTTGTATCCTAGTCCATATTTATCGTCGTTTGGTCTTTGACTACTAATGATTTCATCCAATACTTTAGAGTTGTTTGCAAAGTTTGTCTAGGAATTCCTTTTTTTCACTTCCTTTTGCAGAGAGGCTATCTTTTCTTCCAAATATTCCTTTGTCTTGGTATTTTCTTCCAATTCCCTTTTGAATGATTTTGTAATTTCTCTAGCCTCTTCTATCTGTACTTTAAGATTGAAGATGATCTTCTTTGACTCTTCAGTCTTCTTGTTGATAATTTTGGCATGTTCCTTTAGTTCTCCGAGCTTAGCTTCCAATGCTTTGACATTTTTCCTCTCTACTTTTAGATATTTAAGAGAACTAACCAATTCTCTTTCAGGATATACGTCACCTTCTTCTTCATCCTCATTAGCAGATTCCTTTCAATTATGCTTTGCCATGAATAAAACTCTTCCTATGTCATTTTCACTATCATTGTAGCTTTCTACATTGAATGAAGAGCTATCTTCTTTTGAATAATTTTTTTTTCCAAAGCTTTTATTTTTACCTTGCTTCTTGTATCTTCTTTAATTCTTGTTCACTTTCCTAATAGTCTCTTCTCCTTCATTATTTGAAATTTTTTCCCAAGGGAATTTTGAAGAGAAACGACTAACTTCTTCACAATTGAAACACTTTTAGGGAAGCTTACCTTTGTATTTGTTGGTTCCTCTTTTCAATTTCCTCATTGTTGGGATGGGGTCCCCTGGGTTAGTTTTGGGGTTAAAAACCCAAGTTTTGATGTAAATTTTGGTAAAAAGATGTAAAGTCTCCGCAATTTGTTGATGTGGAGCATGTAGATTGTTAGAAGTCAAAATGTGTTTTAGCACCTTGGTTATGTAAATTCAAGTCGGTTTTGAGATCCACCCATGGTCCGTGGACCATGGGATTGTATGTAAAAAGCTATAAATAGGTGTGTCTTAGAGAGTCTAAGGGAGATGGAGAGATAGAGATGGATGCTTATGTCCATGTTCGAAGAAAGGGGCAAGTAGCAGTGGGTAGGTAGAAGGGAAAAGGCTTCATAGCTAAGTGCGTGGAGGCCTAGAGTAGAGTCCACAGCTGAGTGCGCGGACCCCTGCAACTGAGTGCACAAGAAAATTTTGAGTATGTAACACCATATTGAATATCAATAAAGAATACTGTTGGAGAAATTCATGTGTTTATCTGTTTACTTCTGTTATTTATGTTTACGATATATGCTGTGATGGAATAAATGTGTTTATAAAATATTGATGTATTGATGCACGACTTTGTTGCATAAGTCTTTCTAACTATACGTAATGCATGTTGAGTATTTGCGTGAAGATTATAATACATTATGTTGTGTTTATTAAATACTTAGGTAGATTTGTGCGAACTCAGATCTAGGGTTGTTTTATGGTGTGCGTAAGTGGATGTTTTATCTGTTAAGGGTTCGTAAAACCCTATCGTAGACCTTTGTGAAGTTCTAAGGGCCGTTAAGTGAAGTTGCAGTACCAAGCCTTAGGGGCTTATAAATTTGCGCAAAGGGGTGATAAAGGACATCACATTGATCTCTGGATGCAAAAACTTGGTTCCAGCATCCCCCCCATATTGCTTTGGATGAGACTTCATCCTGTGCTACGTGGGTTGATGCTGAAAGGGCCAGCAGTGTAGGGTTTTGTTTGGTGCAATTAACTCTGAACCTGGGTCAGGACCCACTAATCCAACAAATATAGCCGTTGAGATAAATTAATAAGTAGACATTTATAAAATATATTAATATATATATATATATATATATATATATATATATATATATATATATATATATATATATATATATATATATATATATATATATATAAATAAAAAAAATAAATAGTTTCAAGTATAGCCCTTTTATAAATAAGTAAATATTATTAAAACCATAGTCAAATATAGCCATTGAGTTAAATTAATAAGTTGATATTTAGAATATATATATATATAACAAAATAAAATAAACAATTAATAAATTAATAAAATTTATTTATATTATATTAAACATTTCCCTTTTCCTCCCCTAGTCAAATATAGTCGTTTTCTTCTAGTTGTTAGGTTGACCTGTCTGCCTATTTAACCTTCTTCCTACATCTGTTTCTTCATCGTGTCCTGAAGATGAAACACACTTGTTGGTTCGAAATGTGTCGGCCAAAATATTCAATGCGACTTCTTCCAAAAAATATTTTATACAAAATGGTTATGTTGCCGGGACCGGGATTTTCATAAAGAGATGTGTGATGTCGCATCATTGGAATCCGACCAAGAAGGAAATTGAGAAGTGGCTGGATAGGAAGATCCACAAATTTGCAGTGCAAGAGAACAGAAATCTGCGCCTGCCAAAGGAGTAGTGGTTGGACAGATACTTGTACACAGAAATACACAAAATTTTCTTCTGCACCTTCTCGATTGAACTATACGAGTGGATAGCCAAGTTGGGAGACGAGCGAGGAAGGTGGAGGCTTGAAGGTCCAATAGTGTGGACTCCGGAGCTAGTGCGAGGGTTGGAAGCTTCTGAAGACATTGAAGATCACGTGTGCTATTGACCACTGAATCGATTGAATTATAGGAGGATTTGTTACGAAGTTCGAGGTTGATACCTCAGTCAGCTACAACAAAGCAGAGCAATGCTTCTTCAAGGGACCGCGAGGTAAGTATCTGAGATCTTTGAATACCTAGATTAAGATGCTCTTATGTGAGAAACAGGTTATGCTGTTGCCTTGATGTTCGAATCTACGTGAAGTGGATGGATCTTCAGAAATCGAGAGAAAGCAAGCCCTAAATATAGCCCATTGATTGGACCTCCTTCGAGCGAAGATGAGGGAACGACACAAGCATACACCTTCGCCCACGCTGCTGCCACCACTGCCACTGTTCAACATGTCGAACTCAATAAAGATGCTGATTTTCAAGGGTATTGGGAGCGAAGATACATACCAATTCTTTTTTGTTGTGAATGTTGTGTGGACCGCGCAACAAATCACTAATGACAACATAAAGAAGGCACACTTAGTTACTTCTCTGCATGATCGCGCGCTAAGATGGTATATTAAGTACTGTGCTAATCATCCTTTAGCAACACTAGCAAATACTAAGGATGCTTTAAACAAGAAGTTTAGTAAGCCTAAGTCTGACTCACAGTCAGTCATTGGATTTAAGGAAATCATGATGAGGGATGGTGAGACGCCTTGGGAGTTAGATCAAAGGCTGAAATGTGTGATCCACAAAGCTAATATGCAGCTCACAGATGGTCAGCACCGCGAATGGTTTATAGCCTCTCTTCTGACCCACCTGAGGATTGCTTTGTCACAACAGAATATAGGAGCTTAGGAAGAAGCCCTAGAAATCGCGATGAGATTACACGAGACGCCTATTGAGGACGTGACTTTGGGAGTCTAGCAGATTCACTCGCAATTGCAGAACCTTTTCTTGGAATTACAAAGATTGAAAAAAGAGAAAGAGGCTAGGCCAGTGGTGCGCAACGAAGTCTGGTGCCTCAAGTGTAAGAGCCAGGGGCATGATAAAGGCCATTGGCCTATCTTTGCAAATTATATTACATGAGGGGGACTGATTCCCTTGAGGCAGGAAGTTACAACAGGACCGAGTGCAGGGCCAGCGCTATGGTGCGCTATTTATAAGGTGGCTGGAAAACACGTAATGGATAATTTTCATTTGCTTCAAAAGTTTGTTCAGACACCACAACAGTTGTTCCGTGATTTCTGCAAATGGCTGCACCATGATGAGCGCCACTATTGTAGCTACGAGTTAATGATGGAAAGAACACATACCTATCGAATGCAAGCAAAAACTTGGCCTCCGGATCAGGGCGCTAAGGGAGCCTGCAGAGGATATCAGGGGTGAGGACGAGGCCGAGGAGGAGGAAGACTTGGTAGAGGTCACGGTCAGGTTATTTTCTATAACTGTGGGACACCAGGGCACTACGCGTGGGAGTGCTAGAATCAGACACACCTGTCCTGCCAATACAGCAGCTAGTTTGACCATGCAATAGAGGAATGCCCTGTGTTGATTACTAAGATGCAGGAGAAGAAGGTACAACCTCAACAACCTATGCAAAACTTATAAATGATGAGATTTGAGCCCCGTGAGGAAGATCTGAATGTGAATATCGTGCTGAGAAGTGGAGTAACAAACGAGGATGATAAGGGAAAACAACTTGAAGAAGACGGCTAGGTTTGCAAGGTCTTAGAGAAGGAAGTTGGTTTTGATCTGACGCGCGTGAAGGAAAAATTTATGGAAGCCAATAAAAGCTTCCCTAAGGCATCTACTTCAAGAAGTCGAAATAAAGCACCAGAAACTAGTGCGCCTGTAGAGGTTGACCCCTTTGTACTTACCACATTTATGGAAACCTGCATGAAACTTCTACGTGATAGCGAGGATGTGAAAGGTCTGTAGGAGTTGATAAATAGGTGTGTTGGTAAAGAAAATGCTTCTGATGGACACAACGTAGTATGAAAAATTGATAAACATAAGGCAAGAACAGGGTGCGAGATGAGACTCATCGCACAGATAGGAGATTATGAGATGGACCAGGTTATTCTGGATCTGGGGTCTGACGCAAACATTTTTCCTAAACAAACATGGGAGAGAATGGGGAGACCTGCGCTGCAGTGGTCTCCGATCCAGCTGAGGATGGCGAACCAACAGAAGATCATCCCTATGGGACGACTACATGGAGTCACCGTAGATATAGAAGGCATGAGCGTGTTGGCTGATTTTGAAGTAATAGAAATTATTGACGACAACAATCCATACCCCACGCTCCTTGGAATTGATTGGGCCATTGATATGAATGGATTCATCAACTTGAAGAAAAGAACAATGTCGTTCGAGAGGAAATTGCTTCGGGTTGTAGTACCATTGGACCCTGCGGAAGGACTGTGCTATACTGAACCGGTCCGTGACTATGAAGAAAGTGATGATGACTTGGATCAGATTTACAAAATAAATGCACAAGATCAATACTGGATAAATCCAATAGTTTATGGAGGAATTGCATGGGATCGAGAAAGTTCCTGTACCTCAGATTCAGATGAAGAACTAGAGCATTGGCATAATAGGCTGCACGAAGTATCCACGTTGTGCTGCAACATGATGACTAAATCGCTGTGATGTGTGTCATTAGAGTAAGAAATTTACCTGATTATGATGGTTTAACTGACGTAGATAAGTTTTTGGATGCATTTGAATGAGAGGTCCCTGAGGATCATCGCTTCCAAGCACTAGATTTGGTGCTGCACGCTACGCCTACACGGTGGTGGGGTATGCACAAGGAAATCTTCGATGAATGGCGAGATTACAAGAGGATGATGAGGCTGCGATTTCGTCATCCTAAAATTCGACTAACTGAAAATTACGATGGGTGAAATGATCCGAACGTTAATTTAGCGAAATGGACTAAAGTTTATGGAATGGAGCCGCAGCGAGAGTGGGTGCACTTATTCTGTCATACTTTGGATACAATCCCTATGAATTGGTACCTAGAAACGAAGCTCTGACATGGCACCGCAGAGTGGGATATATTAAGGGAAGGATTCTTAATGACCTTCAGTTTTGAAGATGGGTTCGAACACATTGATGAAGCTCTGTAGGAGACCAAGACAACGATCTTCAGAATTCTGCAAGATCTGTTGGAGTTGGGTCAACTGGACTAGAGCACCCAGCTCCACCATGCGCTGGAATGCTATAATGTGACCGCTGAGGGGGAGGATGAAGATCCAAGAAATATCAATATTCCAAAGGCAGAAGGCCATCACAAAGTTGAAGGTCTATAGATAGAGAACCTAGACATCATTGCGCCATTGAAAACCAAGCAAGTAAACATCAGTACTGAAGAAGAGCCAAAATTTGCAAAGATCAGGGACTTTGGGGATGATGCCACAGTGGATAAAGTTGTTGAGTTACTCCGCAAGTACCAGGATATTTTTCCTACCATGTTTTCGGACCTAAAAGTCATCATAGGTGACTTGGGTGTGATGAAAATTACTTTGAAATCAGAGGTGAAGCCTATTAAGCATAGGCCATATTGTCTTAATCCCAAGTACAAGGAAAAGGTCTACTTGGAGTTGGATAAGATGCTTGAGGCAGGCATTATCGAACCTATGGAGGAATCTGATTGGGTGAGCCCAATGGCGATTCAAGAAAAGAAATAGAAGGGAGAAATAAGGATTTGCGTAGATCACAGGAAACTTAATGATGTTGTTGGTCACTTTAATTGTTTATTAATAAAACAGTCGAGTGCCACATAAATTATCAACTCGGGAAAGTCTGATTATTCCAAAGGTGACTACGTACTGTATGTACTCAATCTTAATGGCATTAAAAGCTGTAGTATAAACAGTCTACTATCTATTAAATCCCTACTCTATGTTACAGCAGTTACAGTAGTTACAACCTATTGCAGAAATGAAATAAGAACGAATAACTTAAAGGAAACACATCTGCAAAAGGAAGTGATCGCTGTCCTGCAACAAAGGATCAAGACCCTATCCTCAGAGTAAGGACTTTCAGCACCTGCCTCTATTATCCAGTTCACCAACACACTCTGTAAATCCTAATCACCGGTGAGGCACTCATATACAACATCAATCAGTTAAAAAGGAAAAGAGAGTTTCAGCAAAAGTAAATATCATTAGAAGCAGTACTCGTGATATAAACAGAAATCACACACACACCACACAATAGAAAGAAGATGGGTGAATATTGTGATGAAGGTGGGCCCTGTCCTTCTCACAAGATTTCCCAAAACACAGAAACTAAGATAAAATACTTAGAACAGAATTGTATTCATCTGCCAATAAACCAAATTACAAAAAGAGATTTAGTCTCATCCCTTCACTACAGTTTCTGTGTTACAGCTTGTTCCCTCCTTTCTATCTATCTCTCTAATGTAGATGTCTCCTCTTTATAGAGGAGACATCTATTACAAAATATTTTCATACATTCTGATTCAACCCTTTTGTACCAAAAATAGGAAAGTCAGTTCTCGATAACAAAATATTGTTACATTCATGTGGATCATGATCATTACGACTAATATAGTAATCGGTCAGACTCCTTTGCGATGCAGATTTGTTACGCAAATCTCAACTGTTCCTCAAAGTGCGCGTGTTGTTCATGCTGTTTCAGCTTCGAGGTTCATGTTGTTCTTGCTGTTTCAGCTTCACGGTTTGCGCTGTTTCAGCAACTGCAAAATGTGATCCTGCTAGTTAGGCAGTTTCAACAATTGGTCAGCACTTTAATCAACTTCAGGGAACAATTATAAAGATAGCATGATTACGTGTTGAATAATTAAACATATAGCAATGAGGAGAGTTACTCTATACCTTTTGGAGTGATTAAGCCAAAACACTAGCAAAGGCTTTCAACTAAGGGTTGAAGAGGGTAATATAATGGCAAAATATACGGTCAAAAATAGACAATATGGGAACCTAACATCCCCCCCAACTGAAAATGTTGCATGTCCGCATGCAACGTCTACTCTGAATCGGAATCAGAATACTGGGCTGAACAATGTAAATTGCTTATGCAGTAAGTGTAGAAGGTGCTGTCAACCATGTCTCTGAACCCTTGGACATTCTGAAGTCTCTTCCATGCTGCCAACTCTTCCTTTTTAGTCAATGTAAATTGAGCCTTGTATTGTTCTCCAGGAAGCCATAAGAGAGGGAAATGAAAATGGTAACCAATCCACCGTTCAACACATTGTCTCATGCATTTTACATAATCAGGTATCCGTGAGATTGCCGCCTGAAGATTGAGGGGATTGTAGGGATGATATTCCCGTCTTTCTTTGGGACAGTGTTCCCAGAATAATTCATTTGCTTTTATGGCCAGAGGTCCTTTAGTTTTGACATAATGTTGGCAGTCTTCCAAGACTGCTGCTTGCAAATTCCTAATATGATTAGTCATCCCTGGTTCTCGTAGATTCCGTTGATGTTCCATAAGGAAGATGGTTGCATTCTGTGGTTCCGGACGAATCTAGAGAAGACAGTTCTCCTCATTGTGTTTTGTCGACATAAAAGCATTCTGCCAAGTAAGCTGGTTGGCCAAAAAGGAAATAGAAGCTCTTATTTGAATATCACCACAAATAGGAAGTAAATTAATCTTTCTATCTTCAGGCATAGACTCATTGCGAAGATAGAGTTCACACAGCAAGTTCTGGTCATTGTTTGGTGCTTCTGCAAAAGTCTCAATGAATTGCTATGGTGTAGAGACCTGGTGTGGTCTTCCATCCTTAATTTCTTTTAATTGGAGGAACGCTAAGCGTTCTCTCAAGAATACAGAATAATTAAAAGAAGGCTTTCTTGTAGCCAGTAAGCGCTGGACCAAATCGAAGATAAGGGACAGTCTGGCTTTTAATTGCTTATTTTCCTTGTGTTGTGCACGAGAATGTTCCATTGCTTCCCAATTTCTATAGGCATAGTTAAGCCATAATGACTTCTGTTGTTGAAATGCCTTTCCTTGGGAGAGCTTGTATTTTGCCTTCCATGTGTTGCTTAGTTCTTGAAAACTGGAAGTCTGTGCATGAGCATTGTTGACACAGGGAGGTTCAGTTTGTATATGCACAGTTGTAAAAGATTTTGATTCTAGTTTCTGCTCATCAATAACTTGGGTAGGCCGGGGTGGTTCTATTTTTTCTTCTGAAATTCTTGAAGACCCTGCTAGTTCTTGTGTAACAGAAGGGTGCTCCTTTTTGAATATAACAGGGCTGGCTCCAGTCAATGGGACTGCAATTATCTTATATCCTACTTGAGTATATATATCCCCACATTCACTGCACATGTATCCACTGTATTGCTCTTTCTCTACACTCTTTTCAGCTTGAGATGCTACCTGAGCTAACATGTACATATTAAGTTCCTTTTTATAGGCTTCCCTAGCCATTGCTAACTCTTTCTGATAGGCCTTAATTTCTGATTTTAAGAACTCATTTTCTTCCTGTAGGGAGGCTAGAGTAACCGGGGCTTCTATAGTAGCAGATTACAAAGGAGAAGAGAATTTTTGTTCAGCATTAACTTCATCATATGCGTCCCCGACAGGTGGTTCTTGTGTATCACCTATTGGGTCAGTTTGTGTATCAGTCTCACCTAGGGCATCTTCTTCTTGCTCCCCAACAGGTGGTTCTTGTGTGGCACCTATTGGGTCAGTGGTTGGTTCTTGTGTAACAGCCACATGCAAGTCGTCTTCTTTTTGCTCCCCAACAGGTGGTTCTTGTGTGGCACCTATTGGGTCAGTGGCTGGTTCTTGTGTAACAGCCACATGCAGGTCATCTTCTTTTTGCTCCCCAACAGGTGGTTCTTGTGTGGCACCTGTTGGGTCAGTGGCTGGTTCTTGTGTAACAGCCACATGTCATATATCGTCTTGGATATCTAGTTTGAATGTGTCAGCAGCTGGTTCTTGTGGAGCAGCTGCCTCTGTTGAGAAAAATGATGTCACAAAATCGTGAACACTCTGTATTTCGGCATCTGAGGGTGAAGGAGGTGAAGGTTCAGGGCTATGCAGAATACGGGGATTTAAAATGATAGGAGGGACATTTGGGATAATGACCTCAGTTGCTGCAAACAACCTTGTTCGTTGCCGAGGTAGGGAACCAGGAGAGACAGTAGTTTTCCTCTTGCGAGGACTTTTACTCAGGGTAAGGGAATCATCAGAAATAGTAGCTGCTTTAATTGAGGTCCTGGTTCTTCTTTTTAGCAGGGTTGCAGCTTTCTGTTGCTTTTTCCTCTTAAGGAAAGTGATGAGGGTATCCTCATCTGAATCATTGGTAGGGATATGAACTATGAGGGTGGATGGTTCAGCTTCATCAGGGGGTGAGGACTGCTGCAGATTTTCAGTGCTCAATTGGGGTGTTCCTGCTGCTGGTTGCTGAGTTTCAACATCTTGCTGGGAATTTTCTTCATTTTGCTGAGGATTTTCCTCAGCTTGCTGGGGAGGGTTATTGAGGGGAGGTGGATTATGCAGGGCGAAGCCTCTATTTATCAGGAGTTGGACCAAACAATGGTGCGTGAGGCAGAGGAGTTGGTGCCTTGCGTTCACAGTATAGTGTGCCATATTTTTTAGACATCCAAGGAGATAATAGGGCATATTTACTAGATGACCATGCCGCAAATGATTTAATAAAACAAAGTCATGTTGGTAGACTACCTGATAACGGCCCTCGCAAGTGAAGTAATGCTTGACGAATTCTGCAACCTTTGGCCAAGGTGGTGGTAGTGATCGAAGCGCAACACCCCTGCCTTTGGCTTCCACCTGCTCCCCAGGTAACAGGAAATCTTGCTGTGCATTGAGGATAAGATGCTTCCTGCTAAACCAGCGAATACCATTGGTTGGAAGCCCCGAAACTTGCGCTATGTCTTCTTCTGTTACTGGGATTCTCACCCCTTGGACAGTAGAATACCCCTCCCTCAAATTGCATGCAAATTCCAGAACCTGCTGCAAATCAAAATCCGGAAGTCTTCTGAAATAGTCCACCCATCCTGCTTGTAGGAAGATTTGGTATGCGTTTGGGTAAAGTTCCAGTAATGCCGTTAAGCCCAGTTCATGTCTAACAACATCTCCTCCCATAGTTACTGTTTTAGGCAGAATACAAAGTGCAGAGCCGAGTTGCCGAGGTCGAAACAGAGCAGAACATTGCAAAATGAAATTATGACGTGATAAGTTATAAACGAGGTGGATTAGACACAACCGCGAGGAATAGGGATGGCGGTGATCAGCGTGTTATGTAATGATTACAATATTTCGGTAATCCCCCCCCCCAACTGTGGCTGAATGATATGGTTGGCAGTACGACGCTTTTAGCGGTCATGTCAACTATCTCCTCATTAACTACAATTTAATATTCACACTTAACATGCATACCTTTACAATTACCTTTGGTTGTTACGCCGAAAAGTGTTATCTTGTTCTTAATAGGTCAATGATCATTATAGAAAGGGTTTGTAAGGTGTGAGGGTTTTTATACACGAGGTTTTTATTATTCACGAGAGGCAGTAGTGAAGGGATATTATTAACAGGATAAATGGCTGATTCCTTTGAATAAAGAATGATATGTTTCTATTGAAGTAATAGTTCATTCTCGGGAGTAAAAATGGGGACATTTAGGAAAATGGAAAAGATTGGTGTTTAAGCAGTGGGATTTGGTGTTTCGACACTGGAAAGTGGTGTTTGAGCAACGGGAAATGGTGTTTCAGCAACGGGAAATGGTGTTTCAGCAACGGGGAATGGTGTTTCAGCAACGGGAAATGGTGTTTCAGCAACGGGAAATGGTGTTTCAGCAACGGGAAATGGTGTTTCAGCAATGGGAAATGGTAGAGGGAATGAATTATGATCTGGAATGACATGGCAATGCTTTCCAATCTGCAGATTAATTCTTCCTATATTGGAAATTTTCTTTTCAGCCACCATCCAAAGCTAAGATCTGCAAAATAATTAATTGTAACATGGCCTTGACAGGGATTATTAGTTAAGAAATCTAATCTAAAAATAAATACGTAAACATGAAATTAAGTGCATTGAGGGATAGCCAGTTCCCCCAAAAAGGCATAGTGTATGTCTGTCATGCAAGTAGCTTTGAAATCCTCTTTAGAAATAGGTTGTTTATACAAACGAAGTTGATACCCATTTACTAATAATGGTGTTCTAGAATCATCAATCGTTAGGAGTCTGACTGTTCCATTTGGAAAAACAATATCTACTTCATAAGGTCCTAGCCACCTTGTTCTTAATTTACCCTGAAAATTTTCAAAACGAGAGTCATACAGTAAGGCCCAATTACCTTTTTGGAACTGCTTGTGCTTAATAGTTTTGTCATGCCACCTGGTTCTTTGCTGTTGTATCATGGTTGTTTGATGGATGGCATCCAACCTCTTTTCATCCAATTCCTGAAGCTGTTGCAACCTAGCTGTCTGTGCATCAGTCAAATCAAGGTTAACAGCTAAAGCAGTCCTTAAGGTTTTGAATTCAAATTCCACAGGAAAAACGACATTTTTACCATAAACTAATTCATAAGGTGAAAAACCCGTAGTGTTCCTCCAAGTAGTTCTGTAAGCCCATAATGCTTCAGGCAACCTTTGAAACCAGTCCCTTCTATTCTCCTTGACTGTCTTTGTTAAAATGGCTTCTATGACTTTATTTGTACTTTCCACTTGCCCATTTGCCTGGGGGTGATAAGGTGTAGTCATTTTATGCTTAATGTGATATTTCTGGAGTGTATCTTTGAAGCCATGAGAATTAAAAGGAGGTCCTCCATCTGTAACTAGCTCTCTAGGCAAACCAAACCTAACAAAGATTTCTTCAAATAGAAAAGTTAACACTGATTCTTCATTAGCTTTGATGAGTGCCTTAGCTTCTACCCACTTAGTCATATAATCTGTGCAAACCAGTATATAAACTCTTTGATTAGATGGAGGATTGATGGGACCTATAAAATCTAGTGCCCATCTTTCAAAAGGTTCAAGTATTACCTGGGGGTTAAGTGGCATTTCATCCCTGTGATTAGGCTGGCCCATTCTTTGACAGTTATCGCAGGCCCTAACATATTTCTTTGCGTCCTTGAAAAGTGAGGGCCAATAGTAACCCATTCTAAGAACTTTGTGTGCTGTTCTTTTGTCCGCAAAATGCCCTCCACAAGGGCCATCGTGGCAAGCCTTCAATATATCATAAACTTCATCTTCTCTGATGCATCTTCAAATTTCCTGATCGAGTCCTGTGTGAAAGAGACACCCACTTATCCAGCTGTACCTAGCACTTTGCTGAACGATCTTTCTTTTCTCTCTGTGCGATAGGTGTGATGGTAGTTTCCCTGCAACTAAGTAATTGGCAATGTCTGCATACCAAGGTGAGTGAGCAGATACTGCAAATAAATATTCATCAGGAAAAGAATCATCCACTGGAATATTTTCATCAGTTTTTAACCGAGAAAGAAAATCAGCAACTACATTTTCTTTACCTGGTCGATCTACAATTGTGATATCAAATTCTTGTAATAATAATAACCATCTAGTAACTCGAGCATTTGTAACTAATTTGTTCATTAAATATTTAATGGACGAGTGATCAGTATGCACAAAAGTAGTGTAATCAGTAATATAATGTCGAAACTTATTAATAGCATAAATAACTTCTAAGAATTCTTTCTCGGTGACTGTATAATTAAGTTCAGCAGGGGTCATATTTTTACTAATAAAATAGATAGCATAGGGAAGATTGTTTTCTTCTTGACCCAAGACAGCTCCAATTGCAGTATCTGAAGCATCAGAGGATATATGAAAGGGAAGTGCCCAGTCAGGTCCTCTTAAAATGGGAGCTGTAGACAATTGATGTTTAAGTTAATTAAATTCTTTTTGACAACCATCAGTCCACTTAAATTCAGCATTTTTCATAAGTAACACAAACAAAGGAGAAGTTATTTTAGAAAAATCCTTGATAAATCTTCTATAATATCCAGCATGTCCTAAAAAACTTCTTACATCAGTTTGTGTTTTAGGGATAGGCAGAGTCTGAATTACTTGTACTTTAGCTGGATTAACTTGAATTTCTAGGAATGAGATGAAGTGTCCCAAAACAATACCTTGATTCATCATCATATGGCATTTTTCAGTACTTAAGGCAAGATGTGCTTCAATACATCGTTTAAGTACTTTTTCAAGGTTTTGTAAAGCATCTTCAAAAGTCACACCATAAGGAGTAAAGTCATCCATAAATATTTCCAAGGAATCATTAGGCATATCAGAAAAAATTCCTATCACCGCTCTTTGAAATGTTGCTGGGGCATTACATAGTCCAAATGGAAGAACTCTATAGGCAAAAGTCCCCCATGGACTAGTAAAAGTGGTCTTGTCCTGATCTTGGGGTGCAATCTTGATCTGATTATATCCACTAAATCCATCCAAAAAGGAAAAGAATCTCTTACCTGCCAAATTATCTAGTACCTGATCAATGAATGGTAAGGGAAAATGATCTTTCTGAGTAGCCTTATTTAGAGCTCTGTAATCCAGATTCCACACACCCTCTCCATTTCCCATTTTTCTTAGGTACTATTACTAATGGTGAAACCCATTCACTATCAGATATAGGATATACAAATCCTGCATTCAACAGTTTTTGAAGTTCTTCCTTCACAATTTCCCTTAAATTGGGATTCATTCATCGTTGGGGTTGACAGACTGGGCAGGGTCCTTCTTTAATATAAATACGATGAGTACATAATTAAGAAGAAATTCCCTTCATATCTGTGTAATCCCATGCGAATGCTTGTTTATTCTCGTGGAGTAACTTCATTAACTGTTGTGTTTCAGCATCTGTTAGGTTAGGGTTTATATTTAATGTTTTGCCAGGCTCGATTTCGACTGTTATACTTTTGGAGAAGGTGCCAGCTGATGTCTGAGATAAGTCTTCAGTTCTAAGATTTTGCTGTGATTCAGATTCCAAGATTGTAGTCAAGTGATCATGTATTTCAGAGTTAACCGAAGAAGGTTCAGAAATAAAGCTACTAATTAATTCATCTTCAGTTGAATCCTTAAAAGTCAGGGCTTGTCCGACAGTCAAGATGGGTTGAGTCTCATTGTCCTCATAATCTAACCACACAGAGTTATCATTATTAATCATAGGTGTAGCATGAGGGTATAAAGTAAGCTGTTTGGTTTCACATCCATTAGAAATTGTCATTGAACCTGACCTACAACTGATGAAGGCATATGCTGTAGCCAACCAAGGTCTCCCTAAAATCAATGGATGACCCCCCAACTTTGTTTTGGTCTGTAACACCACAAAATCAGTTGGGTAGTTCCAATATTCGACTGAAATTATCAGGTCTTCAATGACTCCTTCAGGTTTGATTGTGGAGCGGTCAGATAGCTCTAGAATGGTTGGGGTTTCCCTAATTACATCCTTTAACTGTAATAACTGTGCAGTTTCAAGTGTCATGATGTTTATTGCAACACCCAGATCTACTAGAACTCTAGAAACAAAAGTTTTTCCCACCTGTACTGTGACCGTAGGATGACCAGGGTCACCATATTTCACAGGAGGGTTTTTTTCTGACATTAGAGTAGCTAGATAACCCATCACATGAACTGTGAGGGGGTCCTTAGCTCTTCTTCCAGGTTTCTTAATACAAATATCTCTAAAATTTCTAGCATAAATCGGTACATCTCTCAGTGCTTGTAAGAGTGGAATTTTAACATATAAATTCTGCAGCTCTCCTAACAGATTAAAAGCAGGTGGCTCAAGTGTTTTGGTAAGAGCCAAACGTTCAGAGAATGGTGGCTCTGCTGCTTCAACAGTCTTTTTAGAGGATGTTTCAACTGTTTCATCATTGTTATTAGAGGATGATCCAACTGTTTCAGTATTAGATGACTTTTCTTTTCCGATTTCTTCTTTATCAGAATCGGAAGTAATGTCATCAATAATGGGTTCAACTATTCTTCCAGAGCGTAAATGAATGTCATTACATTGCATAGGGGAAACCAGTTGGTTTTGAACATCAATTACCTGTAGAGCTTTATTATTATTCGGGTTGGGGTTAGGTTGTACAGGCAGCTGGGGTCTCATTGTCTGATTATTTGGTGGAGCATTTGATGGTAAGGAGAGAGATTGTTGATACTGAGGTAATTGGTTTGGAAATGGGATCTGTGGAGCTGTCCAATTTGGGTTCCATTGATTAAAATAGGTTTGCTGTAGAGCCCAGGGATTCCATATCGTAGGATCAACAAAAGGAGGGTTCGATTGCTGCATGGGTGGGAAATTCATTTGATTAAAGTGTGGGTACTGCATTTGATTGAAGGGTGGGTAATTTGTTTGAAAAGGAGGATGATTATTCCAACGATTAAACGACATGTTAGAATTCGTACCTTGTCCTCATGGTTGCCATTGCCTTCTCTGTGTGAGGAAGTACACTGCTTCAGCTTCTTCTTCAGTTGGCTGCGGTGCTGCTTTTATTCCTAGCAAAGAAGGGCATTGTTGAGTCTCATGGTACTTTTCACAGATAGTGCAGATTGGTACCTTGTCCAGGGGGCATTCCCTTAGTGGGTGTTTTTCCCTGCATTTAGAGCAGAAAATAGCCAGAGTAGCTTCTGCTTCTGCCTGCTTCTTTTTAACCTGCAAGGTATCAATTTGTGAAGCAAAAGAGCTTAACATTTCAGTTTTAAATTCTTCAAGTAAGTTACCTATTTCGGCCCGTGTTGCTCCTCCACTTGCTCATTTCTGGACTCTTGAGTATGTACTATCTTTGCTCTTTGGTCTACTTGCTGCTCCTCTCGAACATCTTTTACAGAGATTGCTAATCTCATCATAGGATTCCTTATATATGTCTCCTTTTCCAAGCATATTCAACATATCTAAACAATCATCTCGTACCCCTTTTAGCAATATTGACTTGAGAATATCCTTACTCATATCAGGATGATCAGATCGCTATAAGTTGTACTGTAGCCTTTCCACGAAGTCCTCCAGACTTTTGTCCTCCTTCTGAGTCATCTTGAATAATTCCTCCTTCCTTTCTCTTGTTCGACAATAATCTTGGTATTTAGCCAAAAATTTCTCCTTCATCTGGTCCCATGTTGTAATCACATGAGCTCCCAAGCTCATGAACCATCTTAATGCGTTCCCTTTTAATGTAGCTGGAAACAACTTCAATTTCTGAGCAACATTAACATAGTCATAGCTTCTACACAATATATCAAATTCAAAAAGAAATTCATCAAGATCTTCTGTGGATAACCCATGGAAATTGGGTAATGCTGAAAGTGGGATATTCTTCATAGGAGTTGCTCCTCTGGGGAGATCTCCAATAGAGAATTCCAGGGTGGAGAGAGAATTTTCTCCCCTTCCCTCTATTTTGCGACCTCCACCAAAAAGTCCTTCATTGTTATCCTCCATTGGTTGTTTTCCTGATGCGCTTGCTCGGTCTTCGGAGTTTTCTGTTGGAATTTCAATGTCCTGCACTGGTTCCTCCACCTTAATTTCCTCTATTGGTTCTTCTACTAGTCGTTTGTCTTCTTCCACCGGTTCCTCAGTATATTCTGATGGTTCTATAACCCTCTCTAGTCCCACTACTTCCTCTGTCTGATAGTCTGTCTGGGAAGAGTGTTGGGTCTGTGGCCTTCAAGAGCTTAACCTCTGGGATGTCTCAGCTTTTGAAATAATATCATCAATAAAAGTTTTTCTTCCTCCTTTGCCTTTGCCGCCTGAATGGTTAACCTTCTTGCGTCCTCTCATGCATCCTGCATCTCTAAAAGAAGATTGTTAATACCCTTAAAATCTTCAGTCGCCTTCCCCGGTAACGACGCCAAAATGTCGGTCACTTTAATTGTTTATTAATAAAACAGTCGAGTGCCACATAAATTATCAACCCGGGAAAGTCTGATTATTCTAAAGGTGACTACGTATTGTATGTACTCAATCGTAATGGTATTTTCGACTTAGTCACCGGAGAATCCACAGTAAGAACCATTTTTTGCCAACGTTTCAAATCCCAACCGGGATCCATCATCAGGACAACTTGAATGCTTGATAGAAGAAGAGCTTATTTGAGGGTTTAAATAGTAATGAGGAGAGAAAAAAAAAGATGAATGTCGTCTCTCAATTTTTGAAAAATAATTTTTGATGAGAAGTCCGCTGTCTCAGATTAATTTATTTATTTAATTATTATTATTATTATTTTTTTAAATTAATATTAATATTAATTAGTTACTTTTAATATGATAGTTATTATTAATATTAATTCTATTAATATTAATTATTATTAATATAATAATTAATAATAATAATAATAAGTAGTATTATAATAATTAATGATAATTAGAATTAATGATATTAAATTGATCAAAGTTAATGTTAAAAAGAATTAATTCTAGAAAATTGAATTAATATTTAATATTTTTAAATGATTGATCAATAATATTTATTAATATTGATATTAATAGAAATAACTATTATTATTATCATTAATTATTATTATTAATATAATAATTAGTAGTAATAATTATAATCATCATAATTAATGTTAAAAAATGATTAATCTAGGTATATTGTATTAATTTTTAATATTTATTATAATATATGTTGGTACAATATTTATTTATTTATTAATTTTTTAGAATAGGTTTTAGCTTAGTAAGGAAATTAATAAAGAAATTATTGCTAATTGAAAATATTGTTGTTATTAATAATTATTATTTATTAATCTAATAGTTAATAATAATAATTAGAATTAATAATATTAATAATGAACATAATCAGAATTGATTAAATTAATCCTAGAATATTGTATTAAGAATAATATTGAAAATATTAATCCTAGCAAATTGTATTCAGTATTTAATATTTATTATTTATTTAATAATATATAATAAATATGCTAGTACAATGTTATTTATATTTTTAATTAGAATAATTATCAAAATAGTTTTGATAATTTGGGAGAGAATTATAAGAGAAATGGGATAATATTAAAATTGGTTAAAATTATTATTTAAAAGTATAAATATTAATAATAATTATTATTATATTAAAATAGATATCTTAATATTAAGAAATGAAGTAATTAATATGGGTAATTATTAAATAGATTAATTAATTAATGATAATTAATATTGTAAATGCTTAATAGTGAGTTTATTATTATTATTATTATTATTATTATTATACCGATAGCGGGTTAATTTTTTTGATTAGGGGAAGCCAGCTTCCACTAATCTCCATACCATTGTCTCTGTTGAGATTATGTGGGTGTTTGATAATTTCAAGAGCTTCTCTGATCTTTCGCCTATGGTGTTGCTCTTCCTTAGCGATAATAGAGGCACTTTCCAAGTAGACGTGGTGCTTAGTTTTTGATGAGTGTTCTACTATCTATTAAATCCCTACTCTGTGTTACAGCAGTTACAGTAGTTACAGCCTATTGCAGAAATGAAGTACGAACGAATAACTTAAAGGAAACACATCTGCAAAAGGAAGTGATGGCTATCCTGCAACAAAGGATCAGGACCCTATCCTCACAGTAAGGACTTTCAGCACCTGCCTCTGTTGTCCAGTTCACCAATACACTCTGTAAATCCTAATCACCGGTGAGGCACTCATATACAACATCAATCAGTTAAAAAGGAAAACAGAGTTTCAGCAAAAGTAAATATCATTAGAAGCAGTACTCGTGATATAAACAGAAATCACACACACACCACACAACAAAAAGAAGATGGGTGAATCTTGTGATGAAGGTGGGCCATGTCCTTCTCACAAGATTCCCCAGAACACAGAAACTAAGATAAAATACTCAAAACAGAATTGTATTAATCTGCCAATAAACCAAATTACAAAAAGAGATTTAGTCTCATCCCTTCACTATAGTTTCTGTGTTACAGCTTGTTCCCTCCTTTCTGTCTATCTCTCTAATGTAGATGTCTCCTCTATAAGAGGAGACATCTATTACAAAATATTTTCATACATTCTGATTCAACCCTTTTGTACCAAAAATAGGAAAGTCAGTTCTCGATAACAAAATATTGTTACAGTCATGTGGATCATGATCATTATGACCAATATAGTAATCGGTCAGACTCCTTTGCCGATGCAGATTTGTTACGCAAATCTCAACTGTTCCTCAAAGTGCGCGTGCTGTTCGTGCTGTTTCAGCTTCGAGGTTCATGTTGTTCTTGCTGTTTCAGCTTCACGGTTTGCACTGTTTCCGCTGTTTCAGCAACTGCAAAATGTGATCCTGCCAGTTAGGCAGTTTCAACAATTGGTCAGCACTTTAATCAACTTCAGGGAACAATTATAAAGATAACATGATTACGTGTTGAATAATTAAACATATAGCAATGAGGAGAGTTACTCTATACCTTTTGGAGTGATTAAGCCAAAACACTAGCAAAGGCTTTCAACTAAGGGTTGAAGAGGGTAATATAATGGCAAAATATACGGTCAAAAATAGACAATATGGGAACCTAACAGATGCCAGCATCCATGATCCTTTTCCAACACCATTTACTGATGAGGTATTGGATAACGTTGGAGGGCAGGAGGCCTACTCCTTCACTGATGTATTTTCGGGGTACCATTAGATCAAGATCATGCCAAAGGATAGGAGAAAAAAAAACCTTCGTGACTGAATGGGGTTGTTTTCAGTATACTGTCATGCCATTTGGACTCAAGAATGCACCCGTGATATTCTCTCGCGTAGTTATAGCAATGTTTAAGGAGTTCATTCATAAGTTCTTGGAGGTGTATTTTGATGACTGGACAATGTTTGGCTTAGTGAAGCGCCCTATAGAAAGTCTGCGCCTGATGTTGGATACGTGCCACAAATACCAGATCGCGCTGAACTTGAAGAAGTGTCTGTTCTATGTCCCCTTTCAGATCTTGTTGGGTCATGTGGTGTGCAAGCAAGGATTGATGGTGGAACCTGCCAAGATCATGGTGATCATCAATTTCGGGGCCCCGAGAAGTGTCAAACAACTGCGCACAATGCTTGGGCATACAGGCTATTATAGAAAGTTCATCAAGGCTTATGCTCAGATTACTGCGCCCATGGAGAAACTATTGAATAAGGACGCTACATTATGTTGGGATGAAGAATGTCAACGCATTTTTATTTGAAGGAGAAGATGGTCACCGCGCCGATTTTGGTCTTCCCAGATTGGAAAAGGAATTTCATGTACATGTCAATGCCTCGTGCATTGCGTTGGGAGTAATGCTAACACAAGCTGGTGAAAGAGAGATGGACCACCCTATAGCCTTCGCAAGTAGGAAATTATCAAAGTCCGAGAAGAAATACTCAACAACAGAGCGGAAAGGATTGGCTATGGTGTGCGTGCTTCAAAATTTTAGGCACTGCTTTTTGGGCGGACATTTCAAAATGTACACAGATCATTCTTCCTTGAAATACCTGGTTAATAAGCCCGTGTTGGGGGGGAAGATCTGCCGATGATTTATGCTATTACAGGAGTATGACTTCGAGGTGATTGTGAAGCCAAGTAAGTTGAATGCAGGACCTGACCATCTGTTGTGGATTAAGACAGGAGAGGAGCCTACTAATTTTGGGGAAGGGTTGCCTGATGCATAGCTCTTCGCAGTGCGAGTAGCAAATAACCACTTTGTAGATATTATCCACTTTTTGACTACAGGAATGACACCAAAAGGATACACCAGTCAGCAAAAGAAGGAGTTAGTAGTGCATGTGACAAATTTCTCGGTGATTGCAGGACATTTGTATAAGATGGGTACATACGAGATATTGCGACTGTATGTGCCAGCTTTTGAACAGTACAACATCCTTGCTGAAGCTCATGGAGGGGTTGCAGGAGGACATTATGCAGGAAAAGTGACAACGTAGAATATTTTTTGAGAAAGGTTGTGGTGGCCTACGCTGCATAAAGATTATAAAGCATATTGTAGGGAATGCGATGCATGCCAACAAATGGGCAGGCTATTGCGGAGGGATGAGTTTCCACTGAATCCTCAAGTATTGTTGCAGCGATTTGAAAAATGGGCAATTGATTTTGTTGGACCAATTAAGCCCCCAGGAAAGAATATAGGTGTGCGCTATATCATCACCGCGACGGAGTATCTAACCAGATGGGTGAAGGCGCAACTGGTAAAGGATTGTACAGGGGCTACAACTGCAAAGTTCTTGTTTGAGTATGTGTTGACCATA
The DNA here is from genome assembly GCA_031772625.1 of Pinus tabuliformis. Lineage (NCBI taxonomy): Eukaryota > Viridiplantae > Streptophyta > Pinopsida > Pinales > Pinaceae > Pinus > Pinus tabuliformis. Next base: position 1,522,861,687 of record CM062804.1, on the reverse strand, counting down.
TTTGGCTGCCCAAAAGTGTTGATGAGTGATTGGGGTACGCACTTCCTAAACAAAATAATCAACATGTTGACTGAAGAGTTCTAGGTTTATCATTAGAAGAGCACACCGTATCATCCTCAGGCTAATGGAACATTTCAGGCCTTTAATAAGATCTTAGGGAATGCACTGACGAAGATTTTCAATGCACAACAGAATGACTGGGATGTGTGCGTACCTGTAGTGTTATGGGAGTATAGGACTACTTGCAAAAATATGAAAGGTCAAACACTTTTAGATTGGTCTATGTCGTAGAAGTTGTGATGCCTATGGAATATATCATGCCTAGTGTTAGCTACCTATACCAATAGGTTTCATATTTCATGATTGGCAAATAAAAGTTCCAAATATGCTCTGCTTTGGTGATTCAAAGATCCCATATTTCCATGAGAAGACAAGGTGTGTACAAAAGCTTGATGTTGACTCAATTTTGGATGGATGGTCCAACAGCCTAATCTGGATCATGCCATGTTTCAATTTTCTGATGTAGAATAGAGAAAGAAGTCTGTCCAAACTGCTTAATCTTGGCAGACCAGTAGCTAGGTAGAGAAAGTAAGCTTCCCAACTGCTTAATCTGGGACCTTGGAAGCAATAAGGGTAGCCTTAGATAGAAAGTCAAAAGAAAAAGCCAAAAGAAAAGGAAAGGCACATAAGGGTCTGCAAGTCTAAGTGCACCCTCCATGAAGAAACAAAAAAATGCTAGAAAAGTAGATGGGTAGGTAGATGGGGTTGCAGAAATGTCACTCATTTCAACTGAATCTTGCTGGTCTAACATAAAGGAAACATCAGTGGATAGAGAAGCTCCTCTTCTCCATCATGTTGCAGCAAAGCAAAGGAGCATGACTAACTCCCTTTCCTCCCCTTTCACATTCATTACTAACATCCCTTCATCAGTTGTGTTCATGAAAGAATTTAAGGTTTTATGTTGGTTCTTATTCCTTTAAAAGCCACATTTCTTGTCTAAAATTCTTTTCATTTTGATCTACTCCCTGAGCTAAGTTGTTTTTATATAAACTTAGTGATATCACTCCTCATTCACCTCTTCCATTCGTATTAACCCCTAACTTCTTATTATCTAAATCCCCTATGTTACCCTTTCCCTATTATTATAAACACTATGGTGTATAAACCCCAAGCATTCTATAAATATCCCTTCCCCCTGGCATTATAGCCATATGTTCACAGTCAGGGATTAAATTGACATCTGGTCAGTTTAAGAACCCAAACCCTACCCCTCTTCCCCCTTCAGAAGTTATCTAAACCATTAACCCCTTCATTTGCTAAAGAACCTTGTAAAAAACCCCATTTTCACCCCTAACCCGCTTCATTTGCAAAAATACATGAAAAACCCACTTTTTCGACTTTATCCAAAGTCTGGCGCTAATACACATTTTCACAAAAAATTTCATAAAAAACCCATATTATCCGCCGAAATCCTAAGTCCCCGCCGGGCACACATTTCAAAAGAAATATTAAAATAATCCCCGCCCGCTGCCGTATCGTCCTGGCACCTTAACGATCCGTCGACCGTCGGATCTGGCCCTTTTCATCTGACGGCTCTCATGCATTTCGGACCGGGCCCGACGTCCGAAAGTTACCTTCCGAAATTTGTCAGAGGGTGACGTCAGGCCTTTGCCACGCATCACCCCCAAATCGTATCGGAGCACCCTTTGACAATTCTGCTTCCGTATAGAGAGCGGTGCGATATTAAACCGCTTACCGTTTCCGGTTTCCGTGAACCCGCCTTGCCAACGTCACTGCTACATCACCGCCGCGTCAGCGCCCCCGTCCGCCACTGCTCTGACCTGCCCGCCACCTCACCATCCCCGTGGACCGCTCCCAAGGCACCACGTCACTCGATGATGTCATGCTGACGTCATCCGACCTTGACCCCACCTGATGACGTCATGCTGACGTCATCCAAAAAAAAGCGCCAAATAACCCAAAAATCCATATTTTGGCCGAAAAATCGTGTTTTTCATTACTTTGGCAAAAAACGACTGTTCCACCTCTGCATGTATTTCACGACCAAACAAGCGTCAACCTGCTAAATTTCGACCCGAGGACCGTTGGTGCGCCAATTCCACCTGCATTTGTGACTATTGCCGACGGTTTACCAGGTATTTATCCCAGTCATTCCCTCTGCGCCTGGTTTTATCCTGCATTCTCCAACAATAGCTTAAAGAGTAAGAAAACGCTGTGTTTACCGGTAAATCCCCTGTGGCTAGCCTCCATTTTCAGTTGTAAAGTCGAAATTTGCCTGCAGAGCCTTGTTTACTCGAGTTTTCACAAAACATACCGTTAGTTCGCGCATTCGTGAACTGAGAACCCAAGCTGCACAAATTCACCGTGAAAAGAGTTTTTAAGTCCAAGCATTTGCCCTATCAATGCTTTGTGCAGTATTTCAATTGCTGCCATTGCCATTTTATCCTCTGTTCCTCAGTAAATCACCTCTCTTTCCAAGAGATACTCCTTTGTGTTGCTCTGCACAGTAACACCAGTTCATACCAACATAATTCTAAAGTAACCATGGATGCACCAGTAGCTCCTGTAGCCTTGAATATTGCTCCATTAAATGCCCCTCAGAGAGAATTGGAATGGCAACCATTAGCAGACCTGGATTATCAAATATCAGAAGAAATGCTAATGCACAGCAAGTACCACATCCACTTGTTAAACGAATTGAAGATTAAACATGAGACTGGAACAGATGTATTGGGCATTTGGGATTCTTTACTCCCTCTCTTCAAGCTCCCTCAAACCAACCAGTTTCCTGACCTAATCCACCTATGTGCTGAATGCTACGACGCCACTCAGAGGGCTGTGATTGACCCTTCAGGCTCAGTTGTTTTCTATGTCACCCCTGAAGCCATTAGAGAGATGCTGCACTTCAAAACTGAGAAGAAATTAGTCCCTTTATCACTGGTTGATCTGATAAAGCAAGGAGCTAAATTGACAGATGCTCAAGTCACCAAACTAAATCAATTGTACATTGACTTTGACACTGTGAAGTACCCTCCCATTTCTCATGTTTACCTCAACCAATTGGGCAGGGACCTTGTAGACATGATCAGTCCCATTCTGGGCTATAATTCAATTGAGTTTGTTGATGAAACTGTGCTGGTGATGATGCTCATGTTTTCCCCTGGCAAGTCTCCAATCTGCTATGACTATGCCACCTACATATCTGACAAAATACATGAGCAATTAATGAACTTGGCAAGAGAAAGGGTGTTCAGATACACCTCTTACATCTACCACTTAATTTTGTATTATCAACATGAGAAGTTTCACTTTGCTATGAAGAGAGTGGATGCACAAGGAAATCCAAGGTCAGTCGTTTATTGGTCCTCTGCCTTCCACTGCAGATCTTGTTCCCCATACACTGATTGTGAGTTTATAGACCTCTTCATCCACCCAACCATGTCTTTGCTTATGAGCTCACCTCCTCCAAGACTAACTGATGAGATGTAGATGATTCTTCAGCTGTCCAAGGTATACAGCATTGGGGATTGGTACTATTACCAACACCACACAGTCATCAGAATATATGGGTGTGAGTTGCCCCCATACAGATTGCCCAAATATGTGCCCATGAGATTGTTTGCCCTTGAATACTTCAGGCAGTTTGGGAATGCTGATGTGCTACATTTTTCAGGCAAAGGCAAGAAAGCATAGCTCAAAGTAAGAAACCAATTAGGCCACTTCATTTACAACAAAAGGGAGGAAGGTTGGCAAGAAGCAGATAGAATGCTAGAATCCCTTGGCCTACAGACCAGTTTCCTTTGGAAACCTTATGACACCAATCACTTCATAACTTTAAGAAGGGTCAAGTATAGGCTGGCCAGTTATGACCACGTAAGGTTGCCTCACATAGAAAAATATGCAAATCAAATAAAGTGGAGGAGAGGCACCTTAGAGGAAGCTGTCACACAAGAAGAATTAAATCAAAGAGCAGTTAAAAATCTCCAAAAGATGGCTGACTTAGAGCTTTGTGCACAGGTATTTGCTCTTCCAGGCACTCAAGTGGGAGCAACTGCCTCATCCTCCACAGCACATCAACAAGCAGCCAAAGCTACTGATCAAACCTCTAGCAAAGGCAAAGAGAAAGAGATGGAGCCAGAGTAGCCACCTCATGAAAAGGTGCAACAGCAGGAAGTGCAGCAACAGCCACAGGTACAACAACAACAAGGGGGGCAACATGAAAAGGAACAGCCAGTGCAACAAGAGCAAACATCACAGGCCCCAAAATCCACCGGGCAGCAAGCTCAGGGCACTCTGCCTCCTAGGCAGGAGACAACAGTGGAGGCCTCGGTTCTCCAAACCCCACAAAAAGAAGACATAAGTAGAAAGAGGGAAAGAGAGACTCCCCTCACAACATCAACAACTCATGGGGAGAAAAGACACAGAATGAATCCCCTTTCTGAGGAAGAAATGCCAATAGGGCAATCTTTGGGCATGGGCCCACCTAGCATGGAGGCATCTGCAAGTTCCTTCCAGCAGGAACAAGAGAGGACAGTGGGGGGAGAAGTCAGCTCCTCAAGCCAGCAAAGAGGAGCTGAGGCAGGCATCAAACAACAATTTATAGATATTAAGAAGAGGAATGAACCCCTCAAAGTGCAGCTCTACAATCATTTGTTGAAAATGGCTCCCACTAACCAGCAAAGACTAATGTCTGCATATGATGTCCAGGAGGGCAAGATGATCATGAGCCATTTTACGCCAGCAGTGTTGCAGCAACAGTCAGCTGCAGATTACATAAGGACCAACCTTGAGGTCCTTGCCAAGGACATCCACCCAAAGGATAAAATCGAATTACATAAGCAAACGGGTGAGATGGTGTATGCCTCCTTGGTAGATAAGACATTGGAGAACTACAGGCTAGAAAATAGCCTAAATAATACAGCGTCCCAACTTGAGTTGGAAAGAGCATCCTCTCAAGCAAAGGACAACAGAATCAAGGCCTTAGAGGAGATAATCATAGAACTTGGGCATGATCCCAAGGACATCAAGGCTGTACAAGCATTATTGAAGTTAAGGGATGCAGATATGGCAGCACTAAGGAAAATGGTAAAAGTCCCAGCAACCATTCACCCACAAACTGGAGAAGTTGCCCAGCTGAGACATGACCAAGATGCAGCAGCTATGCTAGTGTCCCTATACAAACAGCTGATCCAAACACAAGAGAAATTGGGAGAATCAGAGGCTGCACAGGCTGCACTACAAGCAACATTACAACAAAAAGAAGGAGGACAAACATCTCAGCCTCCTCCAGAGATAATCAACCTTGAGGAGCCTCCTAAAACTATTGCTCCTCCCACTGAACGGACAGAACAGGCAGCGCCTTCTACATCAGCAACTGCACCAACAACAGAGCAGGCTCCAAGCCTGGATATGCAGAAGCTCAAGAATGAAATCCAAGCCCTGGAAGCCCAAATGGCAGAATTAAATGAGGCCAGGGAAAATCTAGTCAAGTTGAATGAAAAATATGATAAATCAAAACAAAATGTTGCTGAGAAAGGAAGAGAGATAAAGGCTCTCAAAGATAAGATAAAGGAGCTGGAGAAGGAGCTCACACTTGACAAAGTGATAGCTGAGCTTAGGACAATTTTATGGGCCAACATTGGCCAGTCAATCACTGATCAATGGCAATACATTGAGACCATTCATGAGCAGATAGAGCTCATAGGGAAAGCACATAGAGAAATCCAAAGAGCAAGGGCATCTCTAGGCAATATGCCTGAGGTTGCCAACAGAATGATTAATGTGCTTAATAACAGAACAAGTGCTCAGCTGGCAGCAATGGGAATCTCCAGTAGAACTGAAACCATCCAGCTGATAAAGAGGGTCCTCACACTAAGAAACCTGGTACAAACACTGGAAAGAAGAAGCCAGGATATGCAGACAGAGGTTAATAAGTTCACGGACAAATTTGTGGCATTGCAAAACAGAGGTCTTCCTAGCTTACTGAACAGCGCAGGAAGACTACTTTCCCATGAACATTATGCCAAAAGGGTCAACACATTTGCTACAAATCAGATTACAGAAAGACCCAGCACTTCAGAAGAATCAGGGCCAGCATCAGGGCAGAGTCTCTACAACAGGGTTGAGAACCTATTTTTCATCATGAATGAGATCAAACATTTGTTTGAAGTGCCTCCAAATTTCTATAAATACACAGAGGCAGATGAGACTCTAGAGGCAATCCTGAGACATCAATTGCCCACACAGGAATTCTGGACCAAAATGATACAGATAATACTGTAAACCAGTGCCTGTATTCAAGTTTTTTCATTTTAATATATAAGTTATCATGCACAGGAAAATTTTGATAAAATCAGCATGTATGGAAAAGAATGGGCTGAGCCAACTCAACAAAACTATTCGGCCACTAAAGCAGCACTGACAGTCATAGGTGACAGGGCCGAAAAGCTATAGGAGGACAGAGCTACAAAGACACGTCATTCATCATTTATAACAGAACATTCAACCGACTCAGTGGCCTTTGAAGGTCAAAAAGTCTTCTGACAGAATTGAAGAGCATTTATGTTGTATTCAAAGCTGTAATAACTTCTTATCTGTTGTTCTGTACAAGTTGGTGAACATATTTATTTCTCAGATGACTCAACGCTTCAGATATTTTGTATGACCGTTTGTATATATTCCCCCTCGCATAACTTTGCAGGGGTGGTTGTTGATTTCTCTTCTAGAGTTTCTTATGCTGTAAATTTCCAGAGTATTAATACAAAAGTGATGGAATTTCCAAAGCTCTGTGTTATCTGAGGCATTCTGGTGTTTTGCTAAAAGTTACAGGATTCCTGCGTACTTCATGGCACAATAAGTTCTCCTTAAAAACTCTTCGTTATGTGTTTTGTTATCTTTTCATACCTCATTCATGTTTCTGTGTTTCATAGTTAATGGCAAAGAAAAAGAATAGTTCTAGGATTTATTCACAGAATACCCTGAACTCAATCTATGCTGTTATAAATGTTTTTCTTCAGTTATAGTCATAAGGTGTAATTCTTAACTGTTGCACCTCCAAACTATATCTTTCACAGTGACTGTTGTTTCAGGAATTCAAGTACGCTCCTGTGCAACATATCTCTTTCCTACACCCTCGGCTTAGTGGAAAATTCTTAATTGCTTTTCACTGGTTAATCACAGTTCATAATCACAATTTAAATTTTGTTTCATGATGTATTTGAATGGCCCTGCAGTTTCAGCAACTCAACTCAATCCCTTAGACAACCTGTAGCCACAGACTCCATTGCCCAATGGACTAGAACTATCTAAATATTTCCACCTTAGCTACAGAAGACATTCCTCAACCAAAACATACAACCAAACCCTGAACTCATAACTAGCCTAAAATCTTCACAAAACAGAGACAAACCTTAAAGAGAGAGCCCTCTATGATTACAGTTTGGCTAGAAGTTGTAATCCAAAGATTGGTTAGTGGTTACCCCGGCCGTATTCCCTTGGGAGTCAAAGGGAACAACCTGGGTGTTAACATAATTGGCGACTCCACTGGGGAGTTCCTCAGGATTTTCTAATTTCTGTATATTTCTTTAAGCTACTTCAAGTCAATTTTCATGCTAGCTTTAAGATATACACAGTCACTCCAAAATCTTGTCTGGCCCTTGTAGACACAAAAATATTCCAAAAAACATACTCAAAAAACAAGTTCAGAAACTGGCTCCCAAGAAGAATCCACGATATACAAGGTCAAATCCTGACCCCAACCCACCAACTTTTTTTGAAAATCCTAATACAATCCCTAAAATCATTAGGAAGAAGCAAGGACAGGAAACTCTTGCTGATTTGAGTCCCGAGACAGCTTATCCAAACCCTGTTCCAACTCCAATCAAGGTTCTATTTCGATCTACTCTTGATTCCCCCAGTTCAGCATCCACATCTCAAAGCCCTCCTTTCACACCTCCATCTACTGCACATATTCCCTTGACCAACACTCTAGTTTCTACCGTTCCCACTACCCCTGTTGTACCAGTCATTCATGTTATCCCAGTTATCCCTGTCAACCCTATAAATCCTGCAAATATGGCTAACAGATATGCACCCCTGTAGTTTCCTGCTAATGCTGCAGCTCTACCTCAGGACTACCAATCCAAGATCTCATATTTTGACTCCACTGGCTCTTTCACAGCAATTCAACATGCCAGAAGGATGCAAGACCATTTTGAGAACTATGAAATAGATGGTGACAGTGTGAGAATGAGAATCTTTGTTCAGAGCCTGACAGGGGATGTAAGAACTTGGTTTAGATCACTGGCTATAAATACCATTACAACTCCTGATGAGATTTATCAAGCCTTTACTAACAGATGGGAGAAAAAGAAAGATCCCCTGCACATTCTTGGTGAATATGATACAATCAAACGAGGTCCTCAAGAGACCGTTTTGGAGTATTGTGCCAGATTCAACAACGTATATAACGCAATACCACAGAATTTAAGACCTCCTCCTGATTTAGCCTTGTACAAATTTCCTGATGGTTTTGACCCTGATATGGCATATCAATTGAAGGAAAGAGCCCCTGAAACCCTTGAAGATGCCCAAAAGGTTGCTGTCACAGTAGAGGCTAACCTGATTGCCAAAAGAAACCGGGCAAGATTGGAAAAGAGAACCACCTTCAAAGAAGAACCCTTAGCCTTTGATCAAAAACTGGATGCAATACTCACTAGTATGAAGAGATTGGGTGATAGAGTAGAATCAGTTGAGAGAAAGTCATCATGGGAAGCACCACAAGATAACCCTATCAGGAATCCCAACTTTAGGAGAAATCAAAACCCAAAAGCTAGCAAGGCTGGTTCTGATCCAGACATAAGACCTCCTTTCCAGGAAAACTATACTGAGGCATCCACTCCAAATGAGCAAACAGATGACACCCACATCAACCTGATGGGCCTGAATGATGAGCAGCAAGTTTTTCTGAGTCAAGAAGATCATAAGGATGATGACATTCAGCAATTCCAAACTAGGTCAAGTGAGTCATTTGACTTTAAACAAGGATATGACACAGCTGTTTATGAAGTTCATAAGCAATACAAGCTAAGAAGCAGAACTATAAATGTGACACAGCCTGACAAGACAAAGGACACCCCACAGCCTAAGAAAGCTATTTTCACAGAACCAAGTGACAAAATTGGTCCAATTACAGATGAGGTAACAGTTGAGGAAATAACTCAAACATCCCCCTCAAAACAGCAACCAGTAGATACAACACCCTTCCAGCACAACCCAAGCAACATTTCTCAAAAGACAAGTAAAAGGGATAAGCCTCAAGATCAGAAAGAGAATCAAGAGGAGGGCATCAAGGATTCCATTGAAAAGGAAAGGGCTATTAACCAAAATACCAAGACCCTATCTGAAAGACCCTTTGACTTAGAAGCTGAAATTGGCAAATTGAAGGTAGCTATTCCTCTTTCAGAACTAGCCAAGCATGACATTTATAGACAACAAATCAAGAAGTCCCTTCAAATTACTCGTAATAAAGATAATGTCAATGTGTTGGATGACACCCCAGAATTGCTATTCGGTCCAGAGGTTGATGGAAAGACAGCAGTTACAGGGATCTTACCTTTCTATGTCAGCCTGCATGTTCATGATAAGATACTACACAATGCAATGTTTGACTCAGGTGCCTCTCACAACTTGATGCCTAAATCAGTCATGGAAAGATTGAATCTAGATATTACCAGACCATATAAGGACTTATTCTCATTTGACTCCAGCCAAGTTAAGTGTTTAGGTCTGATAAAAGATCTTTGTGTGTCACTTGTCCAATACCCCAATAAGACAATCCTGATGGACGTTGTAGTTGCTGATATCCCACCCAAATATGGGATGTTGTTATCAAGATCACGGGGGGCTAAACTCCAAGGTTCCCTACAATTAGACATGTCGTATGAAACCATCTCAGTCTTTGGTCAACCCAAGAGGTTATATAGAGAGTCACTTATGAAATACATGGTCAGTAGTGAAGAAAAACCTCAGAACTTTCCCATATATGCTGTCCATTCTGATATAGATTCATATATTCTCTTCAATGATAATTCAGGTCTTACAAATGATGATGAAACCAAGACACTCAAAAAAGATCAGGACATTAATAAACAAGTTGTTGCTCTAGAAATAAAGCTGATCCAATCAAGTGAAGACACTGTCCTAAAGGACAAACTAAATGAAAACCCAGAACTTCAACTCACAATCCCAGATCACAGAGAAGTTATTAAGTCTCCCCTAGAACAAGAGATCCTATGGTTCCTTGAATTTGATGGGTCAGTCAACAAATTAGGGGCAGGAGCTGGAATTTGGATACATAATAAACAAAACAGTCATGCAGAAGGCCGAGCCTATAGGTTAAACTTCAGGTGCACCAACAATATGGCAGAATACGAAGCTCTCTTACTAGGCCTCAGACTAGTAAAATCCTTACAAGCCATAAAAGTTTCAATACTAGGAGATTCAGACCTAGTTGTCCAACAAGTAAAGGGTAATTTTGTCACCAATGACAAAAGACTGAGATCTTATAGATCTACTGCTGCTGAACTACTAAAGTCCTTCACTGAATTTCAAATTACCAAAATTCCTAGAACCCATAGCCTGCATGCCCATAGTTTGGCCACATTTGCAAGCACCTGTAAACTACCCTTTGAACCTAGCCATTGCTTTACAGCTGAGGTAAAACACAGACCTTCTGTTCCAAACAATGTTAAAGATTGGAAAGTATTTGAAGATGATACACAAATAAATAATTTCTTGACCTTGCAACAAGAATTTGCAGGATTGAACATTGACACTGAAGGAGCAAGTCAATCACAAATACATAGTGAACAGAACAACAAGCCAATATCACCCAAGACAACTCACCAAATCCTACATCCAACAATTTTTAACAAAAACAACATACAAGAAATTCAAAAAACCAATTATGAAGAAATAGCTGCTACAGAGGCTGAGATCATAGAGCTGAAAGACAATTTTCTTCCAACAAGCCTAACTCCATTGGAGGACATTTTTGACTCAAATGATATCCCTAGAAAACCAAAAATGCAGCCCCTTAATGCTGCCATTGAGGAATGCAACATTGGAACTATTGAGAAGCCCAAAATAATACAATTGTCTGCATCCTTACCTCCTAATCAAAAACCTAAATACATTGACCTCTTCAAAGAGTTTCAAGATGTCTTTGCATGGGGTTATGAGGATTTAAAATCCTATGACACCTCTGTTATCCAGCATACTATCCCTCTCAAGCCTAATCAAAAGCCATTCAAGAAGAAATTGAGAAGGATCAATCCCATGCTTCTCCCTTCAATCGAAAAAGAACTGCAAAAAATGTTTAAAGCTGGCATCATAGCACCCATCAGGTTTTCTGATTGGATTTCTAATTTGATACCTACAAGAAAGAAAACTGGTGAGATAAGACTTTGTGTTGATCTTAGAAATCTAAACCAAGTGTCCCTCAAAGACAACTATCCCTTACCTAAGATGGATCACATTCTCCAAAGAATGGTAGGAGCCTCAAGGATCTCATTACTTGATGGATTCTCAGGCTTTAATCAAATCCTAGTGCACCCTGATGATCAAGACAAAACTGCATTCACAACCCCATGGGGAACTTTCAAATATGTAAAAATGCCTTTTGGATTGAAAAATGCAGGGGCAACATTTCAAAGGGCAATGGATATTGCTTTTGCCAAAGAGATTCATGACTTTCTTGTCATTTATCTGGATGACCTCACCCCTTTCTCAAAATCTGACCAAGAACACTTGAAGCATTTAAGACAGATCTTCTTAACATGTAGGAAATATGGAATTTCCTTGAATCCTAAGAAGTCTCTATTTGGTTTGGAAGAAGGTAAGTTGTTAGGCCATATCATTTCAAAGGATGGCATAAGAATTGACCCAGACAGGATACAAGCTATCTTACAAATGCCCCACCCAAGAAACATCAAAGAATTGCAAGCTTTCTTAGGGAAGATCAATTTCTTAAGAAGGTTTATCCCAAACTTAGCAGAACTGATCAGATTATTGAACAACATGCTAAAGAAGGATTCAAAAGTGAAATGGACAGTAGAAGCAAATCAAGCCTTTGAAGGTATAAAATTGGCCCTTACCCAAACCCCAGTCTTGACAAACCCTCAATTTGATAGAGAATTTATCATTTTCTCTTTTGCCTCCCAACATACTATTGCTGTTGTTTTATTACAGAAAGATGACCAAGGAAATGAGAAACCCATTGCTTTCTTTAGTAGAGCTCTTAGAGATGCACCTCTGAAATATCAGATCATGGAAAAACAAGCTTATGCTTTGGTCAAGGCCATTAAAGACTTCAGGATTTACATCCTTTATTCCCATGTTATAGCTTATGTGCCAAGTCCCATTGTGAAAGACATACTCACTCAAGAAAACTTAGAGGGCAGAAGAGGAAAATGGATTGCCAACATTTTGGAATTTGATATTGAAATAAAACCTACAAAACTAATAAAAGGGCAAGGTTTGGCCAAACTAATGACAGAAGCAAACTTCCAAGCCTTAGACATAAACCAGCTGGACAATGAACCGGAGCTGGCGACTCCAAAGATCAATGTAGCCTTTGAACAATCCCCTTGGTATTCTGATATCTGTTATGTGTTACAAAACCTGTGTGCTCCCCAGGATTGTCCAGAACTAAATGTAGGTTCCTAAAAATGAAAGCTTCAAGATTTTGTGTTATGGATGGCAATTTGCTTTGGAAAAACCATGAGGGTATACTGTTAAACTGCCTGATTGAGAATGAGACTAACAATGTCACCAAAGAATTTCATGCAGGTGACTGTGGTGGACACTTGTATTGGAAGTCCACTGTGGATAAGATACTGAGGGCTGGTTACTATTGGCCCACTGTTTTCTCTGATGTCAAGAAATTTACCACCTCATGTCATAAATGTCAAGTGTTTGAGGGAAAGAGAAAGTTACTGCCACTTCCTTTGAGGCCTATTGCAACAGAGAGACCTTTTCAACAATGGGGCTTGGATTTCATTGGGGAAATTCACCCCTCATCTTCAGGCCAACATAGATGGATTCTAACAGCTATAGACTACTTTACTAAATGGATTGAAGCTGTTCCATGCAGACAAGCAAATGATTCCACTATCATTCAGTTCCTTGAGACCAATATTCTTTCTAGATTTGGCTGTCCTGATAAGATAATAACAGACAATGCTGCTGCCTTCAGATCTAAGAAGATGGTGAATTTCTGCCACAAATTTCACATTACCCTGGGCCATTCTACTGCATACTATCCCCAAGGAAATGGCCTTGCTGAATCATCAAATAAAAGCCTTGTGAACATCATAAAGAAGGTGTTGGAAGAAAATAAGAAGAATTGGCATAAGAAGCTTGTCAATGCCCTATGGGCAGATAGACTAACAACCAAGAGATCAATTGGGATCAGCCCATATGAGTTAGTTTATGGATTAGAAGCCAAATTTCCTTCATCACTAGGGATCCCTGTCATGAAACTTCTTCAAGAAAGCCAGGCAGAACCAAATGATGTGCAAAGAAGGGTAAATCAAATTATATGTTTGTAGCAAACTAGAGACCAAGTCTATCACAGAGTTCAAGTTTTACAAGAAAAATTAAAGAAAGCCTTTGACAGAAGGACTAAGGCTGAAGATTTCAACATAGGTGATAAAGTCCTCAAGTGGGATTCAAGAAGGGAAGATAAAGGAAAACATGGAAAATTTGATTCCCTTTGGAGAGGACCATTTGCTGTTCAAGCAGTGCAAGGAAATAATACTTACTTCCTTAGGAATCTTGATGAAACTGTTGGAAATAATACTGAGAGGGGGGGGGGTGAATCAGTATTATCTAACTCTTTTAATAAATCTTCCTTATTTGTTCTTTGAATTATTTTTGCATGTCAGTACCATAAAATAATGAGCATGAACAAAGAAAAACAGATAGTCACACCAAGGAACACAAGATGTAAGGTGGAAACCCAATGTGGGTGAAAACCACCTGTTGCAATATGTCTCTATCTTCTTTCAAATTAGAAACTTCTTTTACAATGGTTTTGTACTGGTGCGGTCCTTTACCAGTACGCAGGCTGCAACCTGCAGAGAGCTACAACTCTCTCTCGTTTTCCAGTCTCTCCTAGAAGGGAGCTACAACCCCCTACTTCTTTTCTTACAAGGACCACTTTTCATAAATTTTCAAACTGGATCCATAAGCATCAAATGATCATAAAGTATAAGAGAATCACCCAGTCAACTGTAGTAACCAGATCAACAATAATAGAACCAAACCCAGAGCACAGCAATGATAAACAAAGATTTTAAGAGAAGTAAGCACCCTGCTCAACTGCTCGCCTGCTTACGTAAGCACCCTGCTCAACTGCTTGCCTGCTTACAGTACGCACCCTGCTCAACTACTTGCCTGCTTACAGTACGCACCCTGCTCAACTGCTCGCCTGCTTACGTACGCATCCTGCTCAACTGCTCGCCTGTGTACCTCGCTCTGAGTCCATTGAACTGCCTGCGGACCTCCGCACCTGCAACCCTTCTGTGCCTGCGTATGTACGCACCTGCAACCCTTCTGTGCCTGCGTATGTACGCACCTGCAACCCTTCTGTGCCTGCGTATGTACGCACCCGAACCGCTTCGTTCCTGCGCATGTACGCACTTTTCTTTCACTGTATCTGCGTACCTTCGGGCATAGATGATTTCAAGACTTCAGAAATAACCCAGACAGTCAGATCTACAGATCTGAACATGCGCCGAAGAGATCTCAATCCATCAGTAGATTCGCCTTATTTAGATCTAGACATACTCCCAAGAGATCATAATATTTCAGATCTAGCCCTCATAAGATATTCAACCCAAAACTTGCTCAAGCCAAATGATCTCCTTTGCTTTATATAGGAAAGCTCTTCCTTAAATCATGGATCAATACCACGAGCCGACACCATAATAACACAATACCGTCGGCTAAATACCAAGAGTAAAACATAAGAAAACCCCACATGTGAATTTCTTTGCCTTGAAATGTGTGCACTGGGGGTACGCACCTCCTGAACGGGATAGCTGCGGGTATGTACGCACTTTATGTAACACTGACCTGCGTGTACGCACCTTATGTAAGGTGTACCTGCGTACCCCTTATTTTCTTCAATATTTGATAGCTGATCATCAATCTCTGCTACTGACTTGAAGTACTGTGATCTATCACCTGAATGGGTTGCCATCAAGGACAACACTTTAGCCATAATGCCAACAGAAACTGATTTTGATGAAGGTCCTGTAAATGGCAGGATGTTGAAGCACTATTTTGACTACTATCCATAACTGCAGCCTAAGTTTCCCTTGTACATATTCAGGTGTATATATTACTTTCTGTTAACATGTAAAAATGCAGTTTCTCAAGTTTTATTAGTTATCAGCAAAAGGCAAATAAGTTCAGAGATGCACCAAGAGGGGAAGAGCACAATTTTGAGATTTCAAAGAGAAGTACTCCAAGTTTGGTAAGAGAACTCATGGACCAAGGCATTCTGACCTGCTGTTCTTGGTCTTTCAAATGGAAAAACCATCCCCATGTGGAGCCACTGTTAGCTACCTATACCAATAGGTTTCATATTTCATGATTGGCAAATAAAAGTTCCAAATATGCTCTGCTTTGGTGATTCAAAGATCCCATATTTCCATGAGAAGACAAGGTGTGTACAAAAGCTTGATGTTGACTCAATTTTGGATGGATGGTCCAATAGCCTAATCTGGATCATGCCATGTTTCAATTTTTTGTTGTAGAATAGAGAAAGAAGTCTGTCCAAACTGCTTAATCTTGGCAGACCAGTAGCTAGGTAGAGAAAGTAAGGTTCCCAACTGCTTAATCTGGGACCTTGGAAGCAATAAGGGTAGCCTTAGATAGAAAGTCAAAAGAAAAAGCCAAAAGAAAAGAAAAGGCACATAAGGGTCTGCAAGTCTAAGTGCACCCTCCATGAAGAAACAAAAAAATGCTAGAAAAGTAGATGGGTAGGTAGATGGGGTTGCAGAAATGTCACTCATTTCAACTGAATCTTGCTGGTCTAACATAAAGGAAACATCAGTGGATAGAGAAGCTCCTCTTCTCCATCATGTTGCAGCAAAGCAAAGGAGCATGACTAATTCCCTTTCCTCCCCTTTCACATTCATTACTAACATCCCTTCATCAGTTGTGTTCATGAAAGAATTTAAGGTTTTATGTTGGTCCTTATTCCTTTAAAAGCCACATTTCTTGTCTAAAATTCTTTTCATTTTGATCTACTCCCTGAGCTAAGTTGTTTTTATATAAACTTAGTGATATCACTCCTCATTCACCTCTTCCATTCATATTAACCCCTAACTTCTTATTATCTAAATCCCCTATGTTACCCTTTCCCTATTATTATAAACACTATGGTGTATAAACCCCAAGCATTCTATAAATATCCCTTCCCCCTGGCATTATAGCCATATGTTCACAGTCATGGATTAAATTGACATCTGGTCAGTTTAAGAACCCAAACCCTACCCCTCTTCCCCCTTCAGAAGTTATCTAAACCATTAACCCCTTCATTTGCTAAAGAACCTTGTAAAAAACCCCATTTTCACCCCTAACCCGCTTCATTTGCAAAATATACATAAAAACCCACTTTTTCGACTTTATCCAAAGTCTGGCGCCAATACACATTTTCACAAAAAATTTCATTGAAAACCCATATTATCCGCCGAAATCCTAAGTCCCCGCCGGGCACACATTTCAAAAGAAATATTAAAATAATCCCCGCCCGCTGCCGTATCGTCCTGGCACCTTAACGATCCGTCGACCATCGGATCTGGCCCTTTTCATCCGACGGCTCTCATGCATTTCGGACCGGGCCTGACGTCCGAAAGTTACCTTACGAAATTTGTCAGAGGGTGACGTCAGGCCTCTGCCACGCGTCACCCCCAAATCGTATCGGAGCACCCTCTGACAATTCTGCTTCCGTATAGAGAGCGGTGCGATATTAAACCGCTTACCGTTTCCGGTTTCCGTGAACCCACCTTGCCAACGTCACTGCTACATCACCGCCGCGTCAGCGCCCCTGTCCGCCACTGCTCTGACCTGCCCACCACCTCACCATCCCCGTGGACCGCTCCCAAGGTGCCACGTCACTCGATGACGTCATGCTGACGTCATCCAAAAAAAAGCGCCAAATAACCCAAAAATCCATATTTTGGCCGAAAAATCATGTTTTTCATTACTTTGGCAAAAAACGACTGTTCCACCTCTGCATGTATTTCACGACCAAACAAGCGTCAACCTGCTAAATTTCGACCCGAGGACCGTTGGTTCACCAATTCCACCTGCATTTGTGACTATTGCCGACGGTTTACAAGGTATTTATCCCAGTCATTCCCTCTGCACCTGGTTTTATCCTGCATTCTCCAACAGTAGCTTAAAGAGTAAGAAAACGCTGTGTTTACCGGTAAATCCCCTGTGGCTAGCCTCCATTTTCAGTTTTAAAGTCGAAATTCGCCTGCAGAGCCTTGTTTACTCGAGTTTTCACAAAACATACAGTCAGTTCGCGCATTCGTGAACTGAGAACCCAAGCTGCACAAATTCACCGTGAAAAGAGTTTTTAAGGCCAAGCATTTGCCCTATCAGTGCTTTGTGCAGTATTTCAATTGCTGCCATTGCCATTTTATCCTCTGTTCCTCAGTAAATCACCTCTCTTTCCAAGAGATACTCCTTTGTGTTGCTCTGCACAGTAACACCAGTTCATACCAACATAATTCTAAAGTAACTATGGATGCACCAGTAGCTCCTGTAGCCTTGAATATTGCTCCATTAAATGCCCCTCAGAGAGAATTGGAATGGCAACCATTAGCAGACCTGGATTATCAAATATCAGAAGAAATGCTAATGCACAGCAAGTACCACATTCACTTGTTAAACGAATTGAAGATTAAACACGAGACTGGAACAGATGTATTGGGCATTTGGGATTCTTTCCTCCCTCTCTTCAAGCTCCCTCAGGTCAACCAGTTTCCTGACCTAATCCACCTATGTGCTGAATGCTACGATGCCACTCAGAGGGCTGTGATTGACCCTTCAGGCTCAGTTGTTTTCTATGTCACCCCTGAAGCCATCAGAGAGATGCTGCACTTCAAAACTGAGAAGAAATTAGTCCCTTTATCACTGGTTGATCTGATAAAGCAAGGAGATAAATTGACAGATGCTCAAGTCACCAAACTAAATCAATTGTACATTGACTCTGACACTGTGAAGTACCCTCCCATTTCTCATGTTTACCTCAACCAATTGGGCAGGGACCTTGTAGACATGATCAGTCCCATACTGGGCTATAATTCAATTGAGTTTGTTGATGAAACTGTGCTGGTGATGATGCTCATGTTTTCCCCTGGCAAGTCTCCAATCTGCTATGACTATGCTACCTACATATCTGACAAAATACATGAGCAATTAATGAACTTGGCAAGAGAAAGGGTGTTCAGATACACCTCTTACATCTACCACTTAATTTTGTATTATCAACATGAGAAGTTTCACTTTGCTATGAAGAGAGTGGATGCACAAGGAAATCCAAGGTCAATCGTTTATTGGTCCTCTGCCTTCCACTGCAAATCTTGTTCCCCATACACTTATTGTGAGTTTATAGTCCTCTTCATCCACCCAGCCATGTCTTTGCTTATGAGCTCACCTCCTCCAAGACTAACTGATGAGATGCAGAGGATTCTTCAGCTGTCCAAGGTACACAACATTGGGGATTGGTACTATTACCAACACCACACAGTCATCAGAATATATGGGTGTGAGTTGCCCCCATACAGATTTCCCAAATATGTGCCCATGAGATTGTTTGCCCTTGAATACTTCAGGCAGTTTGGGAATGCTGATGTGCTACATTTTTCAGGTAAAGGCAAGAAAGCACAACTCAAAGTAAGAAACCAATTAGGCCATTTCATTTACAACAAAAGGGAGGAAGGTTGGCAAGAAGCAGACAGAATGCTAGAATCCCTTGGCCTACAGACCAGTTTCCTTTGGAAACCTTATGACCCCAATCACTTCATAACTTTAAGAAGGGTCAAGTATAGGCTGGCCAGTTATGACCACGTAAGGTTGCCTCACATAGAAAAATATGCAAATCAAATAAAGTGGAGGAGAGGCACCTTTGAGGAAGCTGTCACACAAGAAGAATTAAATCAAAGAGCAGTTAAAAATCTCCAAAAGATGGCTGACTTAGAGCTTTGTGCACAGGTATTTGCTCTTCCAGGCACTCAAGTGGGAGCAGTTGCCTCATCCTCCACAGCACATCAGCAAGCAGCCAAAGCTACTGATCAAACCTCTAGCAAAGGCAAAGAGAAAGAGATGGAGCCAGAGCAGCCACCTCATGAAAAGGTGCAGCAGCCAGAAGTGCAGCAACAGCCACAGGTACAACAGCAACAAGGGGGGCAACAAGAAAAGGAACAGCAAGTGCAACAAAAGCAAACATCACAGGCCCCAAAATCCACCGGGCAGCAAGCTCAGGACACTCTGCCTCCTAGGCAGGAGACAATAGTGGAGGCCTCGGTCCTCCAAACCCCACAAAAAGAAGACATAAGTAGAAAGAGGGACAGAGAGACTCCCCTCACAACATCAACAACTCATGGGGAGAAAAGACACATAATGAATCCCCTTTCTGAGGAAGAAATGCCAATAGGGCAATCTTTGGGCATGGGCCCACCTAGCATGGAGGCATCTGCAAGTTCCTTCCAGCAGGAACAAGAGAGGACAGTGGGGGGAGAAGTCAGCTCCTCAAGCCAGCAAAGAGGAGCTGAGGCAGGCATCAAACATCAATTTATATATATTAAGAAGAGGAATGAACCCCTCAAAGTGAAACTCTACAATCATTTGTTGAAAATGGCTCCCACTAACTAGCAAAGACTAATGTCTGCATATGATGTCCAGGAGGGCAAGATGATCATGAGCCATTTTACGCCAGCACTGTTGCAGCCGCAGTCAGCTGCAGATTACATAAGGACCAACCTTGAGGTCCTTGCAAAGGACATCCACCCAATGGATAAAATCGAATTACATAAGCAAACGGGTGAGATGGTGTATGCCTCCTTTGCAGATAAGACATTGGAGAACTACAGGCTAGAAAAAAGCCTAAATAATACAGCTGCCCAACTTGAGTTGGAAAGAGCATCCTCTCAAGCAAAGGACAACAGAATCAAAGCCTTAGAGGAGATAATCATAGAACTTGGGCATGATCCCAAGGACATCAAGGCTGTACAAGCATTATTGAAGTTAAGGGACGCAGATATGGCAGCACTAAGGAAAATGGTAAAAGTCCCAGCAACCATTCAACCACAAACTGGAGAAGTTGCCCAGCTGAGACATGACCAAGATGCAGCAGCTATGCTAGTGTCCCTATACAAACAGCTGATCCAAACACAAGAGAAATTGGGAGAATCAGAGGCTGCACAGGCTGCACTACATGCAGCATTACAACAAAAAGGAGGACAAACATCTCAGCCTCCTCCAGAGATAATCAAACTTGAGGAGCCTCCTAAAACTACTGCTCCTCCCACTGAACGGACAGAACAGGCAGCGCCTTCTACATCAGCAACTGCACCAACAACAGAGCAGGCTCCAAGCCTGGATATGCAGAAGCTCAAGAATGAAATCCAAGCCCTGGAAGCCCAAATGGCAGAATTAAATGAGGCCAGGGAAAATCTAGTCAAGTTGAATGAAAAATATGATAAATCAAAACAAAATGTTGCTGAGAAAGGAAGAGAGATAAAGGCTCTCAAAGATAAGATAAAGGAGCTGGAGAAGGAGCTCACACTTGACAAAGTGATAGCTGAGCTTAGGACAATTTTATGGGCCAACATTGGCCAATCAATCACTGATCAATGGCAATACATTGAGACCATTCATGAGCAGATAGAGCTCATAGGGAAAGCACATAGAGAAATCCAAAGAGCAAGGGCATCTCTAGGCAATATGCCTGAGGTTGCCAACAGAATGATTAATGTGCTTAATAACAGAACAAGTGCTCAGCTGGCAGCAATGGGAATCTCCAGTAGAACTGAAACCATCCAGCTGATAAAGAGGGTCCTCACACTGAGAAACCTGGTACAAACACTGGAAAGAAGAAGCCAGGATATGCAGACAGAGGTTAATAAGTTCACGGACAAATTTGTGGCATTGCAAAATAGAGGTCTTCCTAGATTACTGAACAACGCAGGAAGACTACTTTCCCATGAACATTATGCCAAAAGGGTCAACACATTTGCTACAAATCAGATTACAGAAAGACCCAGCACTTCAGAAGAATCAGGGCTAGCATCAGGGCAGAGTCTCTACAACAGGGTTGAGAACCTATTTTTCATCATGAATGAGATCAAACATTTGTTTGAAGTGCCTCCAAATTTCTATAAATACACAGAGGTAGATGAGACTCTAGAGGCAATCCTGAGACATCAATTGCCCACACAGGAATTCTGGACCAAAATGATATAGATAATACTGTAAACCAGTTCTTGTATTCAAGTTTTTTCATTTTAATATATAAGTTATCATGCACAGGAAAATTTTGATAAAATCAGCATGTATGGAAAAGAATGGGCTGAGCCAACTCAGCAAAACTATTCAGCCACTAAAGTAGCACTGACAGTCATAGGTGACAGGGCCGAAAAGCTACAGGAGGACAGAGCTACAAAGACATGTCATTCATCATTTATAACAGAACATTCAACCGACTCAGTGGCCTCCGAAGGTAATAAAGTCTTCTGACAGAATTGAAGAGCATTTATGTTGTATTCAAAGCTGTAATAACTTCTTATCTGTTGTTCTGTACAAGTTGGTGAACATATTTATTTCTCAGATGACTCAACGCTTCAGATATTTTGTATGACCGTTTGTATATATTCCCCCTCGCATAACTTTGCAGGGGTGGTTGTTGATTTCTCTTCTAGAGTTTCTTATGCTGTAAATTTCCAGAGTATTAATACAAAAGTGATGGAATTTCCAAAGCTCTGTGTTATCTGAGGCATTCTGGTGTTTTGCTGAAAGTTACAAGATTCCTGCATACTTCATGGCACAATAAGTTCTCCTTAAAAACTCTTCGTTATGTGTTTTGTTATCTTTTCATACCTCATTCATGTTTCTGTGTTTCATAGTTAATGGCAAAGAAAAAGAATAGTTCTAGGATTTATTCACAGAATACCCTGAACTCAATCTATGCTGTTATAAATGTTTTTCTTCAGTTATAGTCATAAGGTGTAATTCTTAACTGCTGCACCTCCAAACTATATCTTTCACAGTGACTGTTGTTTCAGGAATTCAAGTACGCTCCTGTGCAACATATCTCTTTCCTACACCCTCGGCTTAGTGGAAAATTCTTAATTGCTTTTCACTGGTTAATCACAGTCCATAATCACAATTTAAATTTTGTTTCATGATGTATTTGAATGGCCTTGTAGTTTCAGCAACTCAACTCAATCCCTTAGACAACCTGTAGCCACAGACTCCATTGCCCAATGGACTAGAACTATCTGAAGATTTCCACCTTAGCTACAGAAGACATTCCTCAACCAAAACATACAACCAAACCCTGAACTCATAACTAGCCTAAAATCTTCACAAAACAGAGACAAACCTTAAAGAGAGAGCCCTCTCTGATTACAGTTTGGCTAGAAGCTGTAATCCAAAGATTGGTTAGTGGTTAACCCGGCCGTATTCCCTTGGGAGTCAAAGGGAACAACCTGGGTGTTAACACCTAGTCTACACATAGAAGCTTTCATAGACATGGCTGATCGTGAAGCCTTGGAAGAATAGCTCGCGTAGATGATGGAGCTTGAAGAAGACAAATTATTGGATGGATTCCATCAACAAGTACAGAAGGAGGGCGAAAAATCATGTCACGGTCGAAAAATCAAGCTGCACATGTTTAAGGTAAATGACATGGTCTTCTTGTATGATAGCAAGTTCACTAGAAAGCCGGGAGGAAGAGAGTGGAACCCCAAACCATTCAATTTGTTGGTAGGGCAGAAGAGTTGATGACGGGATGTGTGTCTGTTAGCTCTGCTACAAACTTCAGCATTTGGAGGACCAAATACCAGCTTCGCCATGTGTTTGCGCTCAGAAGGCAGATCACAACAATCTTTTCCTCCCTCCTTCATTTCCCTTGCACTTCCCTAACCCCACTATCTCTGTTTTCTTCCATAAAACCTTTCCATTCCCTGTTTAAACTCTTTGGAACCCAACAAAGCCCTCTTTAGCCCCTTTTCAGCCCCAACCCTTAAGTTCGAAGTGAAAGCCTTCCATAAGACCCAACCATATGACTTGGCTCTTTAATTCCTCATCGCAATCGACAAATCGCATATGTGTGTATAAGCCTACCCCATGAATTCCGCTGATGTGATATTCCTTAAAAACAGTTAATTCCTCATCGGGTCTGCGGTCTAATCGCAAATCAACAAATGCAAAGGCCCAAGGTTTTCAAAGGAATGCGCCGATCCGATTACTCCTTCACCGTTGGATTAGTTCTGCCATGATCCAATGGTCCGCGCCCCGCAAACCAATCTCCATCATCCGATCATCCACCAAAGAAATTAGACGACATTCGCATCTCCCGCGCCCGTAAGATGCACGCTCGTTAACCTGCAGGGAAAGCGGTTTTTCCCCTGTCCCATCTGCCACGTGTTGAGCGCTGATTGTGATTGCATGCCCGCGTACGATTACCACCCGACCCCCGTAAGCGGTGCGGGCAATACCGCTTACCACCCATCATACCTTCCCCCACTCATTATCGTCCGCGTATCTTCTGCCCCCGACAACCGTTAGATCTGCCCGTATAAGATCTAACTGTAGGTTTTAACCCCGTACAGAAATTACCTGCATATAAATTCTAAATCACAGAAAAATAAACAATGTGAGAGCATAACACATAAAACACATATACACATAGATTTTCCCTTGGATCCCAAAACTGGGACTACCAGCTTTATTTTTCATTATATTCCTTTCAATGTTACAATACATATTTATACATGCCGAAGCATCCAATACCATGGACCAAAAAACCATCGTGTCCAAAACCATGGACCGAAAACCATAGGTAGGTTCGCCCAACCTAATATAGGGTCCAATTTTTTTTTTTTCGCGGGGCGCTGCCCCGGACCCCGTAGAGAGGGCTACTCGCCCCCCTCAAACCCCCCGGACAGGGGGGGCTGCCACCCCCCTGTGACCCCCCCGCTGCGCAATCGGCGCAACGAAGGGGGGGCATAACCCCCCGGTTCACTGCGTGGATTAGTCGTGGAAAGAATATAACACAACCCAACAATCTCCCACTTGTTGTTTTCTTTCCACATGGGGCCACAGGAGAGCTTAGTCATTTTTCCAGCCCTGAAATGCCCATTGTTTCTCTACACCAAGAGAACTTCTCAGAGCACACAGATTTTGTCAATGCATCTGCAGTATTCTTCAAAGTGTCCACCTTTACCAGAAACACCTTTTTGTCTTCTATCATATCCCTCACAAAGTGATACTGAACATCAATGTGCTTTGTCTTTGAATGATAAACAGGGTTCTTTGCCAGGAAAATTGCACTTTGGCTGTCACAGTCTATTCTTATAGCTCCCTGTACTAACCCCATACTTGAACACAATCTCTGCAACCAAACTGCTTCCTTGCTTTCATGAGTGGCTGCCATGTATTCTGCCTCTGTAGTTGATAGTGCCACTACAGATTGTTTCTTACTCATCCAACTGATTGCACCTCCAAATAGGTTAAACACATACCCACTTGTAGATCTTCTCTGATCCAGATCTCCAACCCAGTCTGCATCAACAAAGCCACGAATATCCAACACTCTTTCCAATCCTGGTCTTCCTTGGTAGCACAAACCATAATCACTAGTGCCACACAAATACCTGAAAACCCGCTTCACTACTGTCCAGTGCTCCTTCCCTGGTTTTGACATAAACCTGCTCAATACTCCCAATACATGTGCAATTTCTGGTCTAGTATAGACCATTGCATACATCAGGCTACCGACTGCACTTGCATATGGAATAAGGGATATGTCCTCTTCCTCTTCTTGTGTCTTGGGACACTGTTCAGCAGATAACCTCACACCTATAGGAATAGGAACCTTCACCGGTTTACTATCCTGCATATTAAACCTCTGCAGTATTGTCTCGACATACTTCCTCTGGTTTAACCAGAGCTTCCTCTTTTCCCGATCTCTTTTAATTTCCATGCCAAAAATATAGTTTGCAGCACCAAGATCTTTCATGTCGAATTTGGAGGACAATTGGGTCTTCAAATCCTGGATAATTTCTTTGTCATTTCCAACCAACAACATATCATCCACATACAAGACCAGATAAATAACACGGTCACCAATTAATTTAAAATACACACAGTGATCTAATTTGCTTCTCGTGAAGCCAAGTCCCCATATAAATGTATCAAATTTCTGATACCACATCCTCGGTGACTGTTTTAACCCATACGGAGACTTCTTTAACTTGCATACTAGTTCTTTCTTACCCTTCACTGCAAAGCCTTCAAGTTGCTTCATGTAGATTTCCTCTTCCAAATCCCCGTGAAGAAATGATGTCTTCACATCAATCTATTCTACCTCAAAATCAAAAGCAGCAGCAACAGATAAAAGTAATCTAATAGAAGTTGCCTTGGCAACAGGAGAAAAAATATCACCAAAATCAATTCCCGGCACTTGGGAATATCCTTTTGCTACCAACCGAGCTTTGTATTTCTCCACCTTCCCTTCTGCATTTGTCTTCTTTTTAAACACCCATTTGCTGCCAATGGGTTTCCTTCCAGCCGGCAACTCCACCAGATCCCAAGCCTCATTTTTGTGCAAAGATGCCATTTCATCAACCATGGCCTCTTTCCAGAGTTTTCCATCCTCTGAATCTACTACTTCCTTCACAGTTCTAGGATCATCATCAGTAACAGACAAAGCAAAATTTGAACAGAAAGCAGAAGGACTATACCTTTTTGGCTGCCTTCTTTCTCGAACTGATCTTCTCATAGCCGGAGTTTGTGGCTCTTCATCTTCTGATTCCTCCTCTGCTGCAGAGTCTGATTCTTCCTCTTTTAGCTCAAACTCTATCTTCTCAGGTTCCTTTG
The DNA here is from genome assembly GCA_031772625.1 of Pinus tabuliformis. NCBI lineage: Eukaryota > Viridiplantae > Streptophyta > Pinopsida > Pinales > Pinaceae > Pinus > Pinus tabuliformis. The sequence goes on along the minus strand of CM062804.1, from coordinate 1,522,835,482 downwards.
GTTGGACTTCATGTTTAATAACATCTTTTACCTCTCTGAACACCACATCTCGGCTGTACACAACCTTCCGTGTGACTGGGTTCCAAAGCTTATAACCTTTTAAACCATCCTTATACCCAATAAAGATGCACTTTTCAGATTTACTATCCAACTTGGTTCGTTTCTTCTTTGGAACATGTACATATGCATCCGCATCTAAATACCCTTAGATGTGAAAGAGAGGGTTTCTTACCAGTCCATACTTCTTGTTGAGTCTTATCCTCCAACGCTGATGAAGGTGACCTGTTGACCAAGTAACATGCAGTATCCACCGCCTCTGCCCAGAATTCCTGTCCTAACCCAGCACCACTGAGCATGCTTCTTGCCCTTTCCATCAACGTCTTGTTCATTCTTTCTGCGACTCCATTTTGCTGAGGTGTATATGGAGTAGCCTTCTGCCGTGCTATACCACACTTCTTACAGAATTCTTCAAATTCCTTGTTGCAAAACTCTCCACCATTATCTGTCCTCAGCACCTTTATCTTCTTCTCTGTCTAATTTTCCACCAGAGCCTTAAATTCTTTAAACCAATCAAAGACTTCAGATTTATTCTTAAGGAAATATATCCATGTATTCCTTGAGAAGTCATCTATAAATGATACATAGTACACAGACTTACCCAGTGATGGAACTTTCACAGGTCCAAACACATCACTGTGCACAAGCTCTAATATTTGTTTCGCCCTCTTAGAACCAGAGGGGAAACTCACCCGATTCTGCTTCCCATATACACAATTTTCACAGAAATAAAAAACCAGAGAGCTATTGCTCATACCTTCTACCATACCTTTACCATGAAGTATTCAAAGGCCCTTCTCTCCAATATGTCCAAGCCTTTGATGCCAAAACATGGTCTTCTCTCCATAGACCACTAGATTTTCAGCTCCACTTTCAGGAACCACAAAACTGTTGCACTGTTATGAAACTAGCTCAAGAAAAGATAGAAAAGAAAGATCAACGCCTTAGAATTCAACCTCTTCGAGGGGGAAACCTCCTTTACATTACATAAATGAACAATTCTTGGATGATACAAATGACAAAACCTCCTTTCTATATATAGGAGTCTAAGGAGTCACAATATAATCCAGCTGACCTAACAATAATAATATAAAATGTTATGAAACTAGCTCAAGAAAAGATAGAAAAGAAAGATCAACGCCTTAGAATTCAGCCTCTTCGAGGGGGCAACCTCCTTTACATTACATAAATGAACAATTCTTGGATGATACAAATGAAAAAACCTCCTTTCTATATATAGGAGTCTAAGGAGCCACAATATAATCCAGCCGACCTAACAATAATAATATAAAGCCACAAAAATAACAATAGAGGGATTCTAAGGGGCACAGAAATAACAATATGGGGGTAATAGGGGCACAACAATATAAATAAGGGGTATAACTATAATAGTAATGGGGTAATCACTAGTATTATAGGGACCCAACATGCCCCTCTCCTTCAAAAAAGTTTTGTCCTCAACGCTTGAGCAGTTCTGGATACTTCTGCATAAAATTCTCATCCTCCCATGTGGAATCTTCAGTGGATAAGTTCTTCCACTTGATAAGATACTCTGAAATTGATCGATTTCGTAGCTGTCAAGTTCTTGTTTCTGAGACTGCTTCCGGTTCCAATATAATTTTTCCTTCCTCGTCAAGTTCTGGCAATATTGTTTGAACTGGGAGCTTGTCGCCTATAACCTTCTTTAAACATGAAACATGGAAAACTGGGTGCAATCGAGAAGCTGCAGGAAGCTCCAATTTGTATGCCATAGTACCAATCTTTTCCAACACCTTGTACGGACCATAATACTTTGGTGATAATTTATTATCCTTCTTAGCTTGCTTTAGGGACATTTGCTTATATGGTTGTAGCCGTAGGAATACCCAATCACCTACATCAAAACTTCTTTCACTGCGATGTTGATCTGCCTGTTGTTTCATTCTATTTTGTGCCAACACGAGGTTATCCTTTAAGAGTTGGAGGACTTGTTGTTGATGTTCGATGTGATGTTCCACTGCCTGAACCTTAGAATTTTCTCTTAAATATGATGTGATTGATGGTGGTTGGTACCCATAAAGTTCCATAAATGGGGTCATTTTTGTTGCTGTATGGAAGGAAGTGTTATACCACCATTCAGCCAGAGGCAACCATTTGACCCATTGTGTCTATTTATCAGATACAAAGCAACGAAGATATCCTTCCAAACATTTGTTTACTATCTCAGTTTTCCCATCAGATTGAGGATGATAAGATGAGCTATGAGCTAACTGAGTACCAAGACAAGAAAATAATTCTGTCCAAAAATTTCCAATGAAAATGGGATCTCTGTCACTTACAATAATCTTTGGATTTCCATGTAGCTTTTGAACTGTTTCCATAAATGCAGTAGAAACTGTACTGGCTTTAAATGGATGTGATAATGCACAAAAGTGTGCATACTTGGTAAGTCTGTCAACTACCACCATGATGACACTCTTTCCCTCAGACTTGGGTAAACCTGTGATAAAATCCATTGAAACCTCCTCCCAACATTGGCTTGGAATGGATAAAGGTTGTAATAGACCCGGTGTCTTAATTGTTTCAACTTTATTTTGTTGGCAAACCAAACATTCCGCCACAAACTTTTGAATATCTGATTTAAGGCCATCCCAAAAAAATTCCTTCTTAACCCTGTGGTAAGTTTTTAAAAATCCTGAGTGCCCTCCTAAGGGAGAAGTGTGCAATTCCATAAGAATCTTTTGTTTTAGCTGGGAATTCTTACAGAGGTATAAGCGATCTTTGTACCATAACGAATCATTTTGCCAGCTAAATGTATCAGAAGTACTGGAATCTTGTTGTAGCTTTCGAATAAGTGCCCACACTTCTTCGTCATTCTTCCATTCCTCCATTGCTTCGTTTATCCAATCTGGTTGGATAATAGAAATGGCACACAACAATGCTTCCATATCCTCATCCTTTCTTGAGAGTGCATCTGCCACCACATTTTGCTTCCCTTTTTTGTAGATGATTTCAAAGTCATAACCAAACATCTTTGTGACCCACTTTTGTTGCTCTTCAGAGGATAATCTTTGTTCTAAAAAGTATTTAAGGCTATCATGATCCGTTTTTACCTTGAAGTGTCTTCCCATTAGGTAGGGTCGCCATTTCTTAAGTGCATGGAGTATTGCAAACATTTCCTTCTCATAAATAGCTTTGCTTAAAAACTTTCCCTTGATTGGACGACTTTCAAAAGCAATGGGTCTTTCATCTTGCATTATAACAACACCAATTCCATTTCCTGAAGCATCACATTACACAATAAAGGTTTTTGTGAAGTCCGGTGTAGTTAAGACCGGTGCTTGGCACATTGCCTCTTTAAGATGTTTAAAGGCCTTTGTTGCTTCCGGAGTCCATGAAAATGAATCTTTCTTCAATAATGTTGTTAGAGGTGCTGCTATTCTCCCATAATTCTTAACGAACTTGCGATAATACCCTGTCAACCCAAGAAATCCTCGCAGATGCTTTATGGATGTGGGGATTTTCCATTCCTTAATGGCTTTAATTTTGCTAGGGTCTACCTTAACTCCTTCATGAGATACAATATGACCCAAATATTCCACCTCCTGGACTCCAAAGAAACATTTGGATCTTTTTGCATATAATTGTTTCTCCTCCAATAGTTGTAGCACCTTGTCAACATGTTCAACATGATCCTTCCAAGACTTGCTGTAGATTAGTATATCATCAAAAAATACTAACACAAATTTTCTAAGGAATGGTTTGAAAATTGAATTCATCAAACCTTGAAATGTTGAAGGTGCATTGGTAAGGCCAAAAGGCATGACCAAAAATTCATAATGACCCTCATGAGTTCTAAATGCCGTTTTTGGAATGTCTTCAATCTTCATTCTGATTTGATGATATCGCGAACGAAGATCCAACTTGGTGAAGTAAATTGATCCATGCAATTCATCCAGTAATTCATCAATGACAGGAATGGGGAACTTATCTTTAATAGTGAGCTTGTTGAGCTCCCTATAATCTGGACACATGCGCCATGATCCATCCTTCTTGTGCACCAATACTACTGGAGCTGAGAAAGAACTTTGACTCGGTTGAATTATACCAGCCTCTAGCATTTCTGCAACCATACGTTCAATTTCACTTTTTTGGACATATGGATATCTGTACGGCCTGATGTTTGGAGGAACACTTCCTGGAATCAGATGAATAGCATGATCATGATCACGCATAGGTGGGAGACCTTTGGGAGTCTCAAATACCTTGGAATGATTGTCCAGGACTTTTTGGAGATCTGGAGAAATAGATGATTCCAATGTGGAAACATCTAGCGAACATAATTGTCCAATTACACCTCTTTGCTCCTTTTTTAGAAGCTTTGTCATGCCATTGGAGCTGATTATCTTTCCTGGTTTCCCTGCAATACCCCTTAATTCAACTTCCTTTCCTTCCACAGAAAACTTCATGAAAAGTTCTTGAAAATTAAAAGCTATTGTACCCAAGGATTGTAGCCATTGGACTCCTAGTACAACATCAGCACCTCCCATTGGAATGGAAAGCATTGGGCTAGTCAATACATATTCTCCCATGGATAGCTTGATATTATGGCACTTTTCAGAACAATTTATTGTTCCTCCATTTGCAATCATCACTTGACACTCTGGTGCTGGATATAGGAAGAAATTCAATTCTTTTGCTACCCTACAATGAATAAAATTGTGGGTGCTTCCTGAATCAATCAACACTATTACCTTTTTCTTCTTGATTTGTCCTTCTATCTTGATGGTTTGAGGAGTGGTAATTCCCGCCAATGCATTACAAGATATGGTCGGATTTATTTGTTCTTCATCTAGGCTTTGTTCCTGGAATATATCCTCTTCTTTTGACCTTTCTTGCTCCTTTTCTTCTTCCTCTTCACAATCTATGTAGAATAATTTCTTCTCAGCACACTTATGACCTTTTGTGTATTTGCTATCACAATTGTAACAAAGCCCTTTTGCTCTTTTTTCTTCCAATTTTTGTGGTGTCAACCTTGTAGGTTGTGGAAGACTATGGGCAACAACACTTCCGTCTTTATAGTTGTGAATGTGTTGTGGCCAGCAACAACCCCCCTCGTTCAATCTAGTATCAGCCACGATACTGAATGAATGGGGACCCTTAGTTAATTTTTTAGGAAAAGCAAGGATTTCTTTTTGAAGTTACAACCTTACGCTTAGAAAAGGTTTCTCGAATGTCTTAAGCCTAAGCCTGTGTGCATGAAAGCAAATCTTTAAGGTCGCACCACAAAAGGATAAGAAACACCTTCATTTCCCTTCTAAAGACCAATATGCGTGCCGCCCCAGTGTTAATAACAACGTCGCATCGCAACATACTAGCATCCATAAAGAAAAGCTTACAAATCCGCCGATATGCGATATCACGATCACGCGATCGCATATTGCAGAAATGAGGCAGGCGAAGTTTGGCAAACATTGAATTATTGCGATCTGCGATATTGCGATCGCTGCGATTTGTGATTGCACGACATGCAAGGGTACGTTGGCAAATCATAAAGCACCTTAGTACGAATCCTTCGGGTGCGTCACCCAAAGAAAAGCCACTTACTATAACCTGACTTGAAATTATGCGCTTTTAATGATAGTAATAAATTAGTTGTCAGTTATTAAGTGGAATAAAGATGCGTGCCTTGATGCGGATTTGCTTCACGTAAGGTGGCATATCTGATTATCTCTTGCATTTAAAACTCTCCCATCACCTTTCTGATCAGTCTTTCCATTTCACTCGTAACCTGCAGGAGCAAAGTGCGAAGGCAAATCAGACAGAAGCGCAAAGTGAAATGGGAAAGAAGAACAAAGCTCAAAGCTCCGAAACAAGAGAAAAAACCAAGGAGATGGCGCCCCTGTACACAGATACAACCTGCAATAGAGATGTAGGTATCTCAACATGGGAAGACATGTATAGGCTGTTAGAAGAAGATAACCCTAGAATAATGAAGGTAACTGCTGCTGTCGCAGGTGCATCACGTCCTTCGGAGGCATCCCTGGAAGGCCTAGCGTGTTCTTTCCTCCATAGAATAGCGGCAAGGCCAAAGATCCTACCATATACAGACATGATCAAGTGGATTCTAGATGATGCGGATTTGGCAAATAGGCAATTCAAAGTCCAGGGACATGGGCTCGTGGGATCGTTTGCTTCCCAAGACCTGAAGCTCATGTATCATCTTCCTGAACCGCAAGCGACCTATAATGCACAGTTTGTTAAGAAATTCGCAGTAGAAAATCTGGATCTATCAGACACCACTAAAGAATGGTCAAGAAGAGATGAGCCATTGAAAAAGGATAAAAATGGTATGTACAGCACTGGTTCCCTTACCTCCCCATATTGTTTTGCTGCAGCCATGCTTTGTAGATTATTTGGTATGCCCGATATCAATAAGTTTTCATCTGAATGGCTACCGTTAGTTGATGCCGCGACTAGCTCCGAGATAGTAGATTGGGCCAAAATCCTTTCTGATACTCTATACACGGCGGTTGTCAATTACCGTTCTAGGAGATCCTTCTCCCAAAGGGTCTATCCTCCTTTTTATTTGTCTGCCTATATAATGGACTCTGTCTGTCTTGTATCAAATTTTCCTACCATGGGTTGGAAATGGACTACCCAAGACCCATTGCCCATCCATGTTTATCATAAAGTCTTGTGGGATTCCCAGTTTGCCCCTCATTTTTACCAGATTTGCCATGGGCTCATATTGCCCATACATAGAATGATATATGATAAGGACCCCCCAAGGTGCTCTCCCGAGGCCCAAATTGACATCATCCCCATCGCGAGATGGTTTGGGGAAGAATGGTTTACCTACATTCAAGTTTTTGGAAGCACTGTACCTCCACATGTCCTACCCTTGTATGTCCCTGATAAACTGTTGGCCCGGGAAATCGCTTATCAAACTTGTTCTGAAGGCGGCTTAACCAAGGACTTAAAGGACAAAAAGAAGGCCATTTGGCCTCAATTTCCCGTCACTTGTGGGGCCTTCTCTTTGTTCGATGTGGGACACGCTTTTGGCGAGGTGGAGAGTGTGACGTGTCTTCAATTATTTAAGTTCTCATCAAGACCATTCGACCCAAATAATGTGGCCCAGGAATTTACAACCAACGTCAAGATAAGAGTGTTCTCTGGGAAGAAAGATCTGCTTGATGATCTCTTTCAGAGTAAGAGCTCGCTCAAAGAGATTTTGCAAGAAGCTCAGTCAAGGTTGTCTCCAGATGACCTCCGGAAATTCACGTTATATAGAGAGAGAAGGCTGGCTAGTATTCCACTAGAAGGGCTGCGAGTAGCTACTAGAGAACCGACTCCGAGCATCAGCCTTAGTGAAAAGTCCAGCACTTCCAGATCTAAGTCCAGCGCCGCAAGAGAAATATCTGAACATCCTGAAGAGTCTGTGCACGACAAAGAAAAGAACGAAGAAACAACCAAAGACATAGCTCAGTCAAGTACGATGGCTCAGCAGCAAGTTATCGCCTCACCACCAAGAAACGTTCCCCCTCCTATTGTCGAAACACCTCTTGTCACAACAGAGTTGGATAAAGAGTGGGAAACCTTCAATGAATTAATTAATCTTGAAGGGCAAGTCCCGAAGACACCTGTGGGCAATACACAGGTGGTGCAAGAGGTCGTTTCGACCATAGTGAGTAGCGCCGCAGAAGCAGAACACCTTCCTATCGCTCCATCCTCAGAACTTCTACTCAACGTAGAATAAATTCCTCCACTGGACGTATTCTACAGTCCCCAGCACAAAGCAGTTGTAAGGAGACAAAGAAAGAAGAGAAAGCTTGAGAATGCACTGTCTCAAGATGCTGAACATCTAGACGTCTTGTGGAAAGACCCAAATAATAATCCAACCGAGAATCTCACGAAGCTGTCTCAGATTGCAGGAGCATATGCTTCTGCAACTATTGACAAGGCCTCTGAAGTTCAGAAACTCCTAAAAGAACATGAAAATCAAATACAACTGCTACAACAACATTTGCAACAAGCCAGCGCAAACACTGAAGCTTCCAGACAGCTCGAAAAGCTACAGGAAGACTTTCGCCAGATGCAGGTAAGCTATCAAAGAAGTCTTGAAGAAAAAGAAAAGCAACTGCAGACGGCGCAAGAAATGCATAAAGGTGAACCTAAGCTGGCAGAGTTTATTTCAGAGTCCATCAGCTTGAACGAGCAACTATCACAGCAACAGGAAGATATGGTACGTAGAATATCACAGTGGAGACAGTTTTGTGAACTAAGCGACAGGATCACCAGCCAGGTGGTGGAATTACGGAACGACTATGATCAGAACAACAAAAGAGTAACAAAATATTTGACTTGGCAAGATGATGAGGAAGGGAAAAGAGCAGGGGCACCCAAGATTAATGAAAATCACAAGGAGCTGCTCTTTAATAAATGGGACGAACAAATCACACAGGCGGAGCAAGCAGCAGAGACAGCGGCGACACAAGCGAGCATCCTTATCGACTGTGTAAATGAAAATTTACACAGAGCCAATTTGATTTCAGAGACCACCCCGGGATACCTACCGAGCAAGTTGCAACTGGAGACAGAATGGAGGCAGAAAGCGCAGGCAAACGGGAAAACAATCCAGGCATTGGCTAGACTAAATTGGGAAAGTTACTGGACATACTTAGTTAAACCGCACAGCCAATGCATGACAGTAAGATGCATCATGAACGTAGCCGAGAAGGTAGCACCAGCTCTTATGGATGCCGTTTTCGCAGCCCAGCTAAGCGCAGAAATCAGCCAACCTACTCTTCTCAAGCCTATGCTAGACAACTGCAACTTCAAAGACCAAGTTCACAAGTAATTTCATTTAGAATGTTGTTTTTTCCTTTTTAACTAAATTAGAAAAAGGGCGGTCATTTGAGAACCATATCCTCAATTTTGTAATAATACTATTATTAGAATTAGGAAGTAGTATTTTAACCCTTCTCATTGCATTGGAGAAGGGTCCAGAAATTTGTCAAAAACTTGTCCTCGGAACATGCACTTCTGCACCCTCAGAGGAGGTTTTGATGAATGGAAGGATCGAGATTTATTTATGTTTACATTTTAATGTCTGCTACTGATGTTGCACTACTGTACTCTTAGTAGATACTAGAACAAGTAGAGATAAATCGTTATTGCTTGAAGTCTGTGAGTAAAAATCAATCATAAATGGTACTTTTATCTCTTGACGAATTTCTGCTTATATTCTTAGAGTGATATGCAGCTGATATTGTTTATATGTTAATGTATGAGCATATGAGTTATCATTTGGCACTTTTGTACAGTGGACTCATTTATTTATGCTTGACATATGAATGATTTATTTATGCGATATGCTGTTCACAACTGTTTTGTTTAACTTCTTATGCAGAATGGTTCATCTTAAATGGTTTATATTCTTAGGATAGTTGAATGATCTTTATTACCAGTTATTATATGAAATCTTTCTAAATCGCATAATGGAAAAGATATATCCCGGGTTAGTGTAGATTACATATGTTGTTTTCATTAGATTACTATAGCTTAGAATCAGTTTGCAAGTTAGATTTAAATTAGTTTTAGAACGCTTCCAGAATCAACATAATCAAACTCTACACACACACACATCCCATGCATCGGGAAGCTGGTCCCGTTACCCCCAATCGGACCCGCTACATCAAACAGGCAAGGAACCGCCAACCAGGTTCCGGACCGGGTGGGTATCCCCCTTGTTGTTGACCCGATTTCGGGGCCCTCAACAGAATGGTATGCTTCCTAGTTGCCATAATTTTGCTTTCCATTTTTCTTGCTAACCTGAATGCCTTCTCTAATGAATCATGTTCCCAAAGGTGCACATCATGTTGGATATTATCCTTTAAAGACCCTATGAACACATCAATCCTATGCTCCTCTGGAATATCTTTTACCCTTATGTTCAATTTTTGGAACTCCTCAATGTGCTCCATTATTGAACCCTTTTGTTTGAGACTTATCAATTGGCTAAAAAAAGTGTTGCTTTTTGTATCCTCATAATGTGCTATCAATTCTTCCGTAAAAATTGCCCAAGTGATAAATTGTTTACGAGAGCAAAGCCATTGATACCATACAAACTGATTTTGTTCCAAATATAAAGTTGCCATACGTACCTTTTGTGTGTTTTGCACATTATTGAGATCGAAGAACTGCTCCATCTGTAATATCCATGTGGCGGGATCCTTGCCATCAAACTTCCTTATATCGATTTTTGGAACATGGTGGGTCTTCGATCCAACATTAGAGTATATGGAATCATGATTAACATTTCTTTTGTTCACATCATGAGTTTCCTTTACAACCTTTTCACCATTAGTAAGTATTTCTTGTAGAAAATTTGTCAAATCTGTCTTCAAATCTGCCATGTCTGTCTTCAAATCTGTCCTCAGATCTGTCTTCAGATCATCCATCTTAGCTTCCATGCCCTTTATCTTAGATTCCACGCCATTTATCTTAGATTCCACGCCATTTATCTTATCATCTGTTAGCTTTTGTGAGCGTGACATTTGTTGCACTTGTTCTTGTAATTTTGATATATCATGTAGCATTTCTTCCTCTTCTTCATGAGTCATGCTAGAGCTTTCAGGCTCCTTACTAGGTGTTTGCATTTTCTTTCCTCGGGGCATCAGTTATCGATAATAATGCTTTACTATGCCCTTTGAATTCCTTCAAACCAAGCTTATGCAAAAATTTAAAAAAAACTACACACCTTTTTTCTACTTTGTAGAAGCCTGATATTGAATCTGATGTATCTCTGTAATTTCGAATCATCCAGTTCTGAAACTGTGATCTATAGTAGCCTTCTATGTCCTCTTTTCAATGCCACTAGTCTGATCCAAATTGGATTCTCCAAGAAAGAGTTATGCACAATCTCCCGCAGTGACCTGATTATAGACTACTTCAGTAGAGCGAACTTGTATGAAGTTCCACGTGTCACTGTTCCAACCTTTGACTCTGAAAAATATATACAAGAAAACTACAATCCGTCCTATTTCTGTACCTTCTTACGAAATTTCAATCCGATGCTCAGAAAGAAATTTAAGACGATTTTCCCCAGGTCACCTGTTTTGAATGTAATTCAGGAGTCTGCAAAAAGACCAACTTCCTCAGATCATATCTCCGAAAATATCGCGCGAAATGCTCTGAAATTTGGACCCAAGGTTCAGCGCGATGTCTTATCAAATGGGTTTTTTTTTGCGACTTCTGAAACGTCACAGAAAAAAAGTTATAGCAAAAATGCTACGATGACCTGTTTGGAGCAGCGAAACCCTAGAATCCAAAGCTCTGATACCAAATGTTATGAAACTAGCTCAAGAAAAGATAGAAAAGAAAGATCAACGCCTTAGAATTCAGCCTCTTCGAGGGGGAAACCTCCTTTACATTACATAAATGAACAATTCTTGGATGATACAAATGACAAAACCTCCTTTCTATATATAGGAGTCTAAGGAGTCACAATATAATCCAGCCGACCTAACAATAATAATATAAAGCCACAAAAATAACAATAGAGGGATTCTAAGGGGCACAGAAATAACAATATGGGGGTAATAGGGGCACAACAATATAAATAAGGGGTATAACTACAATAGTAATGGGGTAATCGCTAGTATTATAGGGACCCAACATGCACCCATCAACAACAGTGCTACCTTGCAGCTTGTACAGAGTTCCAGTCCGAACTCCTCGCATAACCATCTTGCAGGTATCCTTCTCAAACACTGTTTTTACACCTGCATCATCCAACTTGCTTACAAAATTCAGATTTTTAGCCAACGCAGGAATATGCAGAACACCCGGAAGTGTCCTAACCCTTCCACCTTGCAACTTCAACTTTACTTTTCCGCAACCAATGATTCTAGCCTTCCTATCATCTCCTAAGAAGACATCACCACCATCGTATTCTGATACTCGCAGAACCACTCTCTATGGGGAGTGAAGTGAAAGGATGCACGTGAGTCAATCAACCATGCCTCATGATCTACGTGTGTACTTGAAGAAGCCAAGTACACATCCCCACCTTCATCTGAGGTGGTTTTCGCCTCTGCAGAAGGAGCATCATCAGATCCCTTTCCTTCATCAGGAGCTTTAGATTTACAGTCCCTTTTGAAGTGCCCTTCCTTTCCACATTTCTAGCACACCACCTTTACAGGTTTTCCTGGAGATTAAGATCTCCCACTCGATGACTTATTTTTGTTTCTATTCTGGGACCGTCCTCGTACAGACAAGGCATCACCATTCTAGCTCTCCATATTTTTCCGTCTCATCTCCTCCGTCAGCAAGGCTGAGACTATTTCATCAAACTGTAAAGCAGTTGCATTGCTACCTATTGCAATAACCAGACTATCCCACGAATCTGGTAGAGAACACAACAAACTGATGCACTTATCTTCATCTGAAATTTTAATATCAACAGACGCTAACTGACTTACCACAGTATTAAATGCGTTCAGATGCTCTGTCACCGAGTCTCCATCTTTCATCCTTAGGTTATACAGCTTTTTCTGCAGGAACAATTTATTCACCAGAGACTTAGACTGGTACAAAGTCCCTAACTTGTCCCACAAAGCCTTCGCCGTAGCTTCCCCTGATACATTCAACAATACTGAATCTGAGACACACAATCATATTGTGCTCTTTTCCTTCCGATCCAACTTCTTCCATTCTTCATCGGTCACTCCCGTTGGTTTAGTACCTGGATCTACCGCGATCCACTGATCTTTATCCACCAATAGATCCTCCATCTTGAGTTTCCACAACTCAAAACTCTGACCATTGAACTTCTTGATCTCTATCTTTCCACTACTCGCCATCTTCTTTCACCACTAGAATCGATATCGCAGATCTCCCACTGAATAGGGTCTACCACAGGCCCGAGTGAAACCCCTCAGCAACAAAGGCGTCCCCTTGAAGCCAAAACAGCTCTGATACCAAATGTAGGTTTTAACCCCGTACATAAATTACCTGCATACGAATTCTAAACCATAGAAAAATAAACAATGCGAGAGCATAACACATAAAACACATATACACAGAGATTTTCCCCTAGATCCCAAAACCGGGACTACCAACTTGATTTTTCATTATATTCCTTTCAATGTTACAATACATATTTATACATGCCGAAGCATCCAATACCATGGACCAAAAATCCATTGCGTCCAAAACCATGGACCGAAAACCATAGGTAGGTTCGCCCAACCTAATATAGGGTCCAATTTTTTTTTTCCCGGGGCACTGCCCCAGACCCCGTAGAGGGGGGCTACCCGCCCCCCTCAAACCCCCCGGACAAGGGGGGTTGCCACCCCCCCTGTGACCCCCCCGCTGCGCAATCAGTGCAACAAAGGGGGGCTCCGCCCCCCCCTCTAACCCCCCGGTTCACTACGTCTGTTAGTCGTGGAAAGAATATAACACAACCCAACACTAACGGCCCTCGTTTATCCCGCTCACATACCTCCCGATACTCCTTATCAAGCGCTATCCGCCGTCGATCCACGCTATCCAATGGTTGATATTTATCCACCATGCCTCTGCCTCTCGTGTACCCAAAGGACGAAGGTGGCCTGCATTCATGTACCCGGCACATTTCATCTCCAACAACTGCATTTAAGAGAAAGAATGGCCGAAAGGAAAAAGGACAGCCTCGAGCAGATCACAGCATTTACCAGTTATGGAGCTTCTTTCAATCAACACCCCACCTGCTCGAGGAGTACAACATAGCATCCAAGAAGGTCAAATTCATTCGCATACACAGTCAAATTGTAGCAGAGACTCCATCATAGAGTTAAAAGCGGTTGGTGGTCCATTATGACCCCTTCACGCATTGAGAAATAGAATATCTTTGTAATCAAACTCTATATATACCCAGAATAGATATGGGATGAGGGTTGATGGTTGTAGTTTTGATGTAAGGTTCAACTTCTGGAGACTGTAACTACTGTGATACTTGCAGCGTCTGGTCTTCATTTTCAGCTAATACAAGCGTCTTTTGCTGTTAATTGCTCACTTTCCATTTCTACTTTGTTCTAGGTTGTGCCTGTTATGCATTTGTTCATGTGCTCTTGATATTTAGCATTAGAGGGGCTGTCATCCCACCTTTGTGTTGAATTCTAGTATGTATCATTGAATGTGTTATGCAGGTTTCTGTTTACTTAGTGCTAGAGAGCTATCATCCTGTCTGTGCATTAGGAAATAGATTTGTAGACCTCTTTACTGGTTGCAGCTAACCATCACATGGTCTTGTGCATCTGCTGGTGTGGTCAGTATTATCCATGTTCACTTAATCCTCAAACTGTGAGTAATTGGTGGTCTAAAGCCTTGTAGTCTAGGGGTGTTCACCCATGTCTGGAGTTAAGCATAGTAGAAGTGGTTATCTGGCTTGGACAAGCATCATGCCTTCCATTCATCCATTTCCAACATTTTTGTTGAGTTTGTAATGTTCCTGAGCATCTCCAAGATACAACCTAGGAGAGTTTCTTGGGGTGATAACATTAATTGGTGTCGTTGCCGGGGAGAGGAGATTGAAGCTTAGCTTCCCTCGGAGAACAACACAGTTCCAGGTTTTGATGATAGACAAGGCCTAGAAACATTTTTGGTTGTAATAATCTATTTGGTGACTCCACTAGAGGAAGACCATCCTTTGGTGACTCCACACCGCAATCCTGGCTCAGTTTGTGAGGCATGCTAGGAGAAATCTTCAGAAATCACTAACTGAGCCAGTGCCCGATCCTGAGAAGATCGTTAAGCAGAAGAAAACATCGTAGAAAGGAGCATTAGGATCAGGTAAGCCCAAGAAATCCCATGTATCTCTGCTTGTGAAAAATAACCTTCAGAGATTCATAAAGCTCCTATTCATTCATTTCCCTTTCGGCTCTCAGTCCAAAGAAAGCATCCCATACAGTCCATCATATTCCTCTATATCTGATATCCATTTCATTGATCCATATCACTCAGTCTACCAGTATCATTACACCTAACTCCAGTCATGGCAGGCCAACAAGCTCTCACAAAGATAGAAAGAATCGTTGCTGCTAGGTATGGACCCTTGGTCTTGCCTGTTCCTTTAAATGCCATGCCTGCAGGAGATTATTAGGAATACATGCCTAAGTTTACTGGTACAGAAGGAGTAACAGCTGAAGAGCATCTAGAGTCTTTTTATTGTTATGCTGATAACCTGGATATCTATGAAGAGGATGTGTGGATGAGGGTTTTTTTCCAAAGCCTAGATGGGGAAGCTAGAAAATGGTTCAGAGAATTACCCCCTAGGTCTATTGTAGACATTGAGGCCTTAGATGATGTGTTCCTAAAGCATTGGGGGGATAAGAAAGATCTGCTCTATTATCATACTGAATTTGGGAACTTGCAGAGGGAGAGTGGTGAGCTGCTGTCTGATTTCAACATCAGATTCAACCATATGTACAGCAGAATACCAGCTGAAATAAAACCTTCCCCTACTTCTGCTATGATCACTTATGCCAATGCCTTCGATTCTCAGTTCTGCCTACTGTTAAGAGAAAGAAGATGTGCTTCTTTGGTTGATATGCAAAATGCAGCCTTTGAAGTAGAAGCAAACATCATTGCTGTAGAAAGACTCGAAGGTGATGCTGAAAGGAGAAGACAGGGAGGTGAGTCCTCATCATCCTCTGATCCTAAGATCGATAAATTGGCCAGGATGATAGAGCTATTGGCCTCTGAAGTTTCTAGATTGGAGGCTGAGCAGTATTCTCAGGAAGCAGGAGCTCCTTGTTCCTTTACTCTTCCAAAGCCAAATCCATATAGAGGAGCACAGGAGCAGTTGCAGATTTTGCAAAAAAGTAGAGATACAAACGAAGACAAAAGGGTGAAAACCCTTTTTTAGAATATAGTCATGGAAGAAGAGCAATATGAAGAAGAGGATGAGGTCCATGGTTTGGAAGACAAGGGCAGTGCCCCTTTCCTAACCATAGCTGCCTATGAGAGGTCATTATCTATAGGCACTGCTCACCAGTTTGTTGTACCTACAGAACAACAAGTTGATCAGCAGAAGCAGCCAACAGCAGGTCCTACCATCCTCCAAGGATCTGAGCCTAAAGCCAACACATCTTCTAATGACTACGCAGATCTGCAATCTACCAAGCCTGCTTTTATTCCCAACCCAATGACCAAAAAGGGAGAGGAAAGCTCCCCATAGTCTTTTGTCCCTTTGTCTACTCAAGTGACAATCCCTCACAGTTGCCCACTAGGCACTGAGGCAGGTCATAACTCAATGCCCAAGGCTGATACTGATCATCTCAGTCTTGATATTCTGATTCCTGCCCAGGTGGCCTCCGTACAGTTCGAAAGGGCAACTTGCCAGATGATAAAGGAAGAGGATGCACAGTTTTGGGATTCCTCCTTGGATGTGGACTATTTTAAAAAAGATGCAGGAGCAGATGATGTCTTTGTGTCCCCCACACAAGAATACATTGGTTCATCATTCATATTAGTTGTGCAGACCACAAATGACACAGAGAAGTACACAACAATCGTGGTTATTCAGAAGGTGTACAAAAGCTCCCATGAATAACATCCAAGGATGAGAGTATACAGAGAGGGGATGGAATTTGAATCATCTATACCTGATAAGGCCAAATGCCCTAAACTTTTTGAGGTAGATGATCAAGTAAATCCAGTTTTGCAGCTCTTTGATAAACTAGCTGAGAGGAAGAGAAATAGCTTTGATGGCCCAGCAGATGGCCAGTTGTCGTTTAAGGTTCTTAGGCCTTAATGGTTGTAAGCATTTTATTTACAGGTTTTAGCATAGACTTAATTAGACTCCATGCCCAATGGAATACTAGGCAATGTTTTTAAGCTTATTTTGTATGAAGGCATTGGTCTGCAGTTCTTGAGACCTCACAGGGAGGATCTCATCCCCAGAAGGAGCTAGTGTTAGCTCTGCTACAAACTTCAGCATTTGGAGGACCAAATACCAGCTTCGTCGTGTGTTTGCACTCAGAAGGTAGATCACAACAGTCTTTTCCTCCCTCCTCCTTCATTTCCCTTGCACTCCCCTAGCCCCGCTATCTCTGTTTTCTTCCATAAAACCTCTCCATTCCCCGTTTAAACCCTCCGAAACCCAACAAAGCCCTCTTTAGCCCCTTTTCAGCCCCAGCCCTTAAGTGCGAAGCACAAGCCTTCCATAAGACCCAACCATATGACTTGGCTCTTTAATTCCTCATTGCAATCGGAAAATCACATATGTGTGTATAAGCCTACCCCATGACTTCCATCGATGCGATATTCCTTTAAAATAGTTAATTCCTCATCGGGTCTGTTATCGGGAAATTTAGTGTCTATGCAGAGCTGCTAGTCCCACTAAGGCTGGTAGCTACCTTAGAAACAAACAAACGAAAACCACTTTCGTTTTCCTTTATGAGAAGTAGATAAGAGGGGAATAAAGGAGACTAACCTCTGTCTTGCGCTTGGTTCCTTGCTTGATTCCTCTCCCTTCTGATAGATCTTTGCCACTCGCTTCCTCGTCTACCCAGCTTCAAAGAGCACCTGTAGAATCAAAGCAGGATAACACTATCCAAGAACAAATATCTACTATCATAAATGAATATAGGACCAGATATATATTGACCACACAAACGCATATATCATCAATCATACAAAAATGTGGAGGAAAACTTGAATAGCTTTATTAATAATCAATAATAGCAAAGAGGATTACAACCAATTGCTCTGACCTAGCGTCATCCTCTCAGCAAGAAAGCCCTTCTTCACCTCATGAAAAGCTTAGATCACCCAACACTATGATGTTACACCAAGAAACCAGTAGCACTTCCTTACAAGATACAAAATTCCAGCCTTCAACCTCCGGATCTCTGGGATGAGAGATCTATATATAGATATTTGCAGAGGTGTGAGTCAGCTCTGGGTTTTTGATTAGTGTCTTCTCTCTGATAGTTCTTGATTCCACTTGGAGATCTCATTGATCTCTTACTCATCCTTGGGTGATTCTGAGAGGCAAGTGTCACGGGAGAAGTTTCTGGAAGATTCCATGATCATCCACCTCGCAAACTATCTTCGCCACTTGTCTATTCTCGTCCATCGCACCCTATAGAAGGGATTTTCAGTATGAATCGCACCTCCCGTGTGCATTAGGTGGGATGCATCGCACTTTGACCATGGAGCAGGTGAGATGGTCCAGTTTTGACCATTTCTGAGTAGTTTTTCATGGAGAACTTCTGGGAGATGATGTAAATAGCTGACCTTGTTCTTTTAGGGGTTGGAATAATACTTTTAGGGACTTAAGAGCCCTTGGTTTATGGACATTTATGATTGGGGTTGTAGTGCCCAAAAATGTCTATAACAGGGTCTGCGGTCTAATCGCAAATCGGCAAACACAAGGGCCCAATGTTTTCAAAGGAATGCGCCCATCCGATTACTCCTTCACCGTTGGATTAGTTCCACCATGATCCAATGGCCCGTGCCTCGCAAACCAATCTCCACTGTCCGATCATCCACCAAAGCGCTCAGACAGCATTCGCATCTCCCGCGCTCGTAAGATGCACACTCGTTAACCTGCAAGGAAAGCGGTTTTTCCCTTGTCCCATCTGCCACGTGTCGAGAAATGATTGTGATCGTGCGCCCACGTACGATTACTGCCCGACCCCCATAAGTGGTGCGAGAAATACCGCTTACTGCCCATCATACCTTCCCCTGTTCATTATCGTCCGTGTATCTTTCGCCCTCGACGACCATTAGATCTGCCAGTATAGGATCCGACGGCCCTCGTTTATCCCGCTCACATACCTCTCGATACTCCTTATCAAGCGCTCTCCGCCGTCGATCCACGCTATCCAATGGTTGATATTTCTCCACCATGCCTCCACCTCCCGTGTACCCGAAGGACGAAGGTGGCCTGCATTCATGTACCCAGCACATTTCATCTCCAACAACTCAATTTAAGAGAAAGAATGGCCGAAAGGAAAAAGGACAGCCTCGAGCAGATCACAACATTTACCATTTATGGAGCTTCTTTCAGTCAACACTCCACCTGCTTAAGGAGTACAATAGAGCATCCAAGAAGGTCAAATTCATTCGCAGACACAGTTAGATTGTAGTAGAGACTCCATCATAGAGTTAAAAGTGGTTGGTGGTCCATTATGACCCCTTCACGCATTGAGCAGTAGAATATCTTTGTAATCAAACTCTATATATACCCAGAACAGATATGGGATGAGGGTTGATGGTTGTAGTTTTGATGTAAGGTTCAACTTCTGGAGACTGTAACTACTGTGATACTTGCAGTGTCTGGTCTTCATTTTCAGCTAATACAAGCTTCTTTTGTTGTTAATTGCTCACTTTCCATTTCTACTCTGTTCTAGGTTGTGCCTGTTATGCATTTGTTCATGTGCTCTTGATATTTAGCATTAGAGGGGCTGTCATCCCACCTCTGTGTTGAAGTCTAGTATGTATCATTGAATGTGTTATGCAGGTTTCTGTTTACTTAGTGCCAAAGAGCTATCATCCTGTTTGTGCATTAGGAAATAGATTTGCAGACCTCTTGACTGGTTGCAACCGGCCATCACATGGTCTTGTGCATCTACTGGTGTGGTCAGTATCATCCATGTTCACCTAATCCTCAAACTGTGAGTAATTGGTGGTCTAAAGCCTTGTAGTCTGGGGGTGTTCACCCATGTCTGGTGTTAAGCATAGTAGAAGTGGTTATCTAGCTTGGAAAAGCATAATGTCTTCCATTCATCCATTTCCAACATTTTTTTTGAGTTTGTAATGTTCCCGAGCATCTCTGAGATACAACCTAGGAGAGTTTCTTGGGGTGATAATAGTGTCTATGGAAAAATATATTGATCCCGAAAACCTTGTTGTCTCAGTTCAGATTGGTAATGTCCTTGTCTCTAATGTTCTTATAGACCTTGGGGCAACCATTAATGTTATGACTAAGCAAACCATGGATCAACTTTAGTTATCTCATCTTCGCCCTACTCCCACCGTGCTTGAATTAGCAGATAGATATAAAATTAAGCTAGAAGGAGTATTGGATGATGTGATCATCTCATTAGATTCTTGGGAATATCCTACTAATTTCATTGTGCTTCAGCCAAAGAACCCAATAGGAGGACATCCCTTGATCTTGGGTTGACCATGGCTTGCTACAACCGATGCATATATTGGATGTCGTTCCAGTGATATGTATATTTCACATGGAGATTCTAGGAAGAAAGTTACCTTATACCCCCTTGCCAGATCCATCTAGGACCTTCGAGATACTTTATGGTTGGATCAAAGTAGTGATAAGGAGACTTAGCCCATTTCCCTTATCCATCAGTATACTAGGTCTTCACAAGAAGATGAGATTCAATATTTCCTGAATAATCTAGACACTATGCCTAATTTTGTGCTATTGATCCAGATTTTCAGCCTAGATTTTCAAGATAATCATGATTCTCATTCTTTTGTACCGCTGCATTTGACCACCCCCTTGAGTACTCCTGAGCCTGATACTACTCTTGTTGAGATCAGCCCCGGTAAATCCTTGTATATTAGTTCATATTTGGACTCATATCAGCAAGAGAAGCTTGTGAATTTGCTGCAAAACCATCTTAGTCCCTTTGCATGGGGCTATGAAGATATGAAGGGTATTTCTCCTGAAAATTGTACACATCATATCTATATTCAGGAAGGAACCTGACCTGTCCGACAACCCCAAAGGTGAATGAATCCAGCTCTAAGAGATATTGTGAAGGAAGAAGTACAGAAACTCTTGGATGCTGGTTTTATCTATCTTATTTCCGACAATCAGTGAGTCTCTCCATTAGTGCTAGTACCTAAGAAAGATGGAAGATGGCATATTTGTATTGATTATCGAGAATTGAACAAAGCCACTCTTAAATATTATTTCCCTCTCTCTTTCATTGACAAGGTGCTTGATACCCTTGCAGGAAAGAAATATTTTTCCTTTTAGATGGCTTCAGTGGTTATAACCAGATACAGATTGCACCCAAAGATCAAGATAAAACTACTTTTACATGTCCATGGGGTACATTTGCTTATAGAGTGCCTCCCTTTGGTTTATGTAATGCCCTGGCTACCTTTCAAAGGGCAGTCTTGGCCATTTTTGCTGATTTAGAATTTGTAGAAATTTATATGGATGACTTTACTGTGTTTGGTGACTCTTTTTAGGAAGCCCTTAAAAATTTGGATAAAGTAATTCTTCATTGTCAGGAAGCCCATCTTGCCTTGAGTGACAAGAAATGTAGATTAATGTGCAAAGCGGGAGTGGTACTTGGCCATTTGATTTCTGGTAAAGTATATTCCAAGTTGATCCGACAAAGATTGAAATCATTATGCATCTTCCTGCACCCAAAACTCAAAGGGAAGTAAGATGTTTTTTAGGACATGCTGGTTATTATAGGAGATTCATTGAAAAATTATCTAAGATAGTTGCCCCTCTTTTTTGACTTCTAGCTAAGGATAGTGAATTTTCTTGGACCACAGCTTGCCAATAGTCTTTTGAAACATTGAAGGAAAAGTTAGTACATGCACTAGTTTTGAGAAGTCCTAACTGGTCGTTGCCTTTTCACATTTCCTCTGATGCTTCAGATTTGGCTATTGGCATAGCTTTAGGACAAGAGGAAAATAAACAATCCAATGCTATTTATTATATTAGTAAGAATTTGTCTTCCGCTGAATTAAATTATACAGTTACAAAGAAAGAGTTTTTAGCTGTAATTTTTGCAATTAATAAGTTCAGGCACTATATTACAGGATATGAATTATTTGTACATATTTATCATTCCACGATTAAATATTTGATGAATAAACCATTAACTAGCGGTAGAGTGACTAGATGGTTACTATTGTTACAGGAATTTAATATTACTATTGTTAATAGACCAGGAAAATCTAATGTTGTAGCAAATTTTCTTTCTAGATTAGATAATCCTGGTGAAACAACTCCTGTTAATGATGATTTTCTAGATGAACATCTTTTTTCTATGTCAATAGATTCCCCGTGGTTTGCTGACATTGCTAATTACTTGGTTACTGGGAAAACACCACCCCACTTGTCTGCTCGTGAAAAACGGAGCATTGTTAAGAAAAGTGTTGCATATTCCTGGATTCAAGGAGATCTCTTTTACACTAGTCCAGATCTGATTATCTGTAGGTGTGTAAGAGAGGAGGAAGTGTTTGACATATTGGAATCCGCTCATGATGAACCTTGTGGAGGCCACTTCACTGATAAGTATAAAGTATTGCGTGCTGGTTACTTTTGGCTTTCCTTGTTTAAGGATTCCAAACAGTATGTCAGGTGTTGTGATAACTGTCAGCGAATGGGCTAGCCTAATCAAACCAATGAAATGCCTTTATACCCCCAAGTTATGATTGAGCCATTTGAAAAATGCGTTATTGATTTTATAGGGACAATAAATCCAACGTCATTAAGTAAAAAGCATATCTTGGTTTGTACAGATTTTGTTACAAAATGGGTAGAAGCTAAAGCTGTTTCCTTTGCTACAGAAAAAGTTGTTGTTGATTTTATTTTTACTGAAATCTTTACTAAATTTGGTGTGCCTGGAGAAATTGTTTCTGAAAATGGTCTGTATTTTATTTCTAATCTGGTACAGGGTGTGATGGAGCAATACAAGATCCGGCACAGGAAATCCACATCGTATCACCCGTAAGCAAATGGCTAGGTGGAATCCACAAACAAAGTGATCGAGTCCATTCTGACAAAGACAGTAAATATGCATTGGAAGGACTGGGCTAAAAGATTACCAGAAGCTTTGTGGGCATACAAAACCACTTGGAGAAATAGCACGGGACATACACTATATGAGTTGGTATGTGGCAAACAGGTTCTGTTACAAATTGAATTCTAGATCAAAACTTTCAGAACTACAGTCCAGTTAGGACTAGATCTCTCTGAGGCACAACAACAGTGTCTTCACTAATTAAATGAGTTAGATGAATTTTGAAGGGATGTTGTTTAACAGAACATATTAATTCAGCAGCAACGAGGTGGCATGACAAGTCTATTAAAAAAAAGAAATTCCAACCAGGTGATTGGGTGCTCCTTTATCATTCTAGATTTAAAATTTTTAAAGGGAAATTCCATACACGTTGGATGGGACCTTATGAAGTGATCTGAGTATTCGAGAATGGAGCAGTTGAAGTTAAAACTATTGATGAACAAAATTCATTATTCTTGGTAAATGGACACAAATTAAAGAAGTATTTTCTGCCACTTGCCAAGAAACATTTTACACAACTAGTCCAACAACAATCTGGGATGGTAATGGTGAATGATAATACCAACCTTTTGAAAACATAATTCTTCCTCTTCTTAAAAAAAAATAATGATATAAAAAAATTAAAAAGAAATAAAAAAGTAAAGAAAAAATATTTTCCTGTAATTATGAAAATCAGTTCGTTGACATGATTACAGAAGGATCAACCTGAAAACTAGCTTGCTGGCAGGAAGATAAAAAATTTCTAATAAAAAGAAAATGTTGCTTTATCTTTAGATATGATAGCAACCACCAGGTAAAAGAAGGTTCAACAGAACCAACCTTTATACAGTTGGGGTAATTAGCATGGATATTTTTATTCAAGTAACGCTTAATTTTCATTGCAGTTATTTTTTTCTTGTACCAGTGCAAGCAGACCTTCCCAAAAAAATTCTTCCTTTATTCATATTCCACTTCCATAATATTCCCTCAGTTTTCTTCTTTAATCCGAGAATGATTCACCTTCCCACATTCTCCTAAATTTACCCTGTCCGCTTCGAAAAAATCCCACCTTACCCTTGAATTTTTTTCACTATCCCACTTCTGTTTATTCCCTCTTTTGGTACTATTTCTGGAATCCCTGTAACAGAATTCCTTCCCATTCTAAAATTTCCCTTTTCCCACTTCTTTATTCCCTCATGAATTCATTGCAGGATCTCGCACACAAAGAGCAAAAGGATATGCTCTGAAGCATCAAGAAAGGGTGAAGAAAATTTCCAGTATAAGTTGAGGAAGTCATGTGGAAGTCCAACCTATATTTTATTTAAATTCTCTGTTTTTAGATATTATGCTTGCACTAGTGCAAGCATGTTTTCCTATATGATAAAGAAACTAGAATGGTACCAGCAAAATAACATAATTTAAGCGGTGCAAGCAGAGCAGTGCAAGCCTGCACCCTGTCAGAAACATAGTACAATTTATTCTTTTCATAACATACGTCATAGGAAAATGGTCATCATGAAAATTTATATGAAGTCCTTTCACTCAGCCGACGAGTACTTATGCTATCATACTAACTAAGAGAAAATTATTTAAAGTACAAGGTGTTTTTAAGTTAAGAATCATGATCATTTTTTAATGAATGCTAAGTTCTCTTTTTTGAATTATGAAGGAATGCAGAAGTGTTTAGCTATTGCTTGGACATAATTGCCCCGTTTCCGCCATAATCCTAGATGTCCTTCACTCCTAATTATTACCTCAACTAGTTGTTAAAACGCTGCCACAAGGACCAATCTGGCCTGATCTCAAAGATGCCCTATGGTGAATGAACGTGTGATAAGAACGAAAGGATGCTGGACAGTTGGATCCCTATTTATAAGAACCGATTCTTCGGGTGTTGCATGTAAAATTCTCGACTGTTCATAGCCGTTAAGCAGCAATGCCGCCTGTTCAGAACGAACCCTCGTCTCTTAGTAGGGTAGAACAGACTGCCGAGTATCGCAATAGTCTTGCACTATTGCGAGACTCAGGCTTTCTTCAGTTCTTGCAAAAGTTTGACGAGCACGATAAAGAAGTGGCTTTACAGTTTTCCAGAAGTTTCAGAAACAGCTGAGTGAAAATTGGGCCTCTCAAATTTAAAGTCACAGAAGAATTTATAGTAGCAGCAACAGGCTTGGAAAATACTAGCGAGCAATGGTTTAAAAATCAGAAACTAGAAAGGAAGCGATCGCGACGTTTTGTCGTCAACAAGAAGATAGAGGTAGACTGGAAGGAAGGAGTTCCATGCAGTGCCTTGCTGGGATAGTGGAAATACCTCCTTTTCATCCTACAAAAGTTTGTAACTTGTGAGGGAAGATACACCCGCACTTTGGTATATCATTTTAGGATGTTGCAGCATTTCGAAGCTGGCCGACACATCTGGTGGAGGATGAATTTCCCATATTTTTTGCTTAAGATCTTGGAAAAAATGGCCAAAGGTGTGTAGGATGGACGGGAAGACCAGGTCGACATAAAGCTATATCACCACGGCCTGATAAAGATTCTCGTCCTGAAATAGCTAGAGGTTGAAGGCATGACATGGGAGGCGTTGTTAAAACAGCAGCATAAAGAGACAACTATTGGAAAGGAGACAGAGGACCCTGCCAGCACAAGCAAGGGCCTGAGTAAGAATGAAAAGGGGAGTGATTCTTGCACCAGTGCAAAAAGGAAACGATCATAAAAATCAACAGAAGAAAAGGCCCCATCTTCAAATAAGAAGATAGCAAGTGAACCTATTGAAGAGACTCCTTCTACGCCACCAGTATAGGCACAGATCCCTGAAAATGACAACCTGTCAGTCCTTGCAGACACAACAAAATTTGCAGAGGTCAAAGATGATGCTCTATTAGCCGATTTCATTAAAAAGCCCTGGAAAAAGAATAAAGTATCTAATGCAGGCAAAGAACCACAGTCCCCATAGGGCATTGAATCCCCTCCTACACCAGTACAAGAAGAAGCAGAAGAGGAATAAGTAGAAGAAGAAGAAGCGGAAAAAGAAGAAGAAGAGGCAGGAGAAGAAGAACTCGAAGAAGAAGAACCAGAAGAAGAGGAGGAAGAAGAATTTCTTGATGTAACCATGAGAGATATTGAGGTCCTTGAGGAAGACACAACCCCTACCGAAATAGAAAAAGAAAAATATTTGGTAACTCCTGTTGCTCGGGTAGTTGAACTAGAGCTTCAAGTGAAGAACTTAGAACAATTTATAGCTAAAGCGTAGGAGGATAAAGAACAGAGTAAAGGAGAATTGACTGCGGAGATCCAGAAAACGAAAAGAGAAGTTAAAGTATGGAAGTACCGAGCTGTGCAATGTTTCAAGCGACTTAAAATGGTGACAAAGAAACTAAATAACCCCAGAAAGTAGAAGTCTGAAACATTGCGGGCTGATGACCGTATGCCAGAGCGGGATTGAGCTAGAATGCTCAAAATTTTCAAGTTTTTTGCAGAGGTAAAGAGTTGTGTGAGGACACACAACAGTTTAGGGATGGGAGGATGTTAGCCCCTAATTTTCTCTCTTTTTGCCATTTTCCCCTTGCTAAAACATGACCATTTATCATTGTTTTACCTCTCTTATACACTCTCATCTTACACTAGTCCAAGAATGATGACATATTTCGTATGCCCTTTATTTTTCATATTTTTAACTTAACTTAGCATTAATTAATTATTTATTACATGATTTATTGCTTATAATCACTCTTTGTAACTTATCAATATCTCCAATCTTTATTTGGTAGTCAAAGTACTTATTGTGACTGCTGATCCTAGTGCAGGATCGGATCTTGCACCAGTGCGAGCACAACAAATCCTTGCAAGCAGATCCGAACCTCCTTGATCACTTCCTTGTTTTGAGCAACTTCAACCACAACAACAAGATCAATCTAAAGGCAGCCAAGCTTCAGCCACGACAACAAGATCGATCTAATGGTAGCCTAGATCGAATTTATGAAGAATGAACACTTGGGGATTGGCTACGACCAGTTTTCTTAAACTGTCTAATTTTGAAGGCCGAAAAGCTAAAATCTGCATTTGGTTATGTAATTGGTTAAATGATCTATTTTGGCCTTTGTGCCAAGGATCTATATAATGAAGAATGTAAATAGGACAAGGATAGTTTTTTTGGATAGAAGTTTTTGTATAGAATAGAGACGCAGCCAGAGAAGCGATAACAGGTTGTTGTATTTTGTTATCGCCCGATTCTGGGCTGGACGATGTATTTACGCATGTATTTGCCTCAGTGAATTAATAAAAAGGGAGCTCTACCTCATGTTTTATAAATTGAATTTTTGTGTTTGAAGCCGATGATTCGATTAAAGTACCGAGCAACGTTTCTATTTGAAAGGGAAATGCGTTGGTTGGCTAGGGCCTAGCCAACCCAGCACATTTACCCTATTTCCTGTTTCTTGTAATTTATGTTTATATTTTCAAGGGTGATTTAATTTCAAGCACATGCATTCTTGTCTGAGTGAAAGTGGATCCGCTGTGTGAAGTAGCTAAATTTTCTTTTCTTGCACCTGATTTCATATTGGTTTTCCCCACCTAGTCCAAGCAGAAGAAATAAACCTGCACCAGTGCACGTTGGTGATCTGAAAATCACTCGTGAGTGACCTCAGTTAAATAATTAATGAATGAAGGTATTACAGACTCATGTGCTGGTGTGTGTCTATGTTATTTTAGGTAACGGATCAATCAGATTGCAAAACACACAAAAACTGGAAGATGGAAAACAATAAGGGAAGCACAGCAAGCAAATAAAAGAACATAACAAATTAATATGGAGTTCACCCTATTCTCCACGGCTACGTCTCCGACCTGGTTTTTCAGTGGTGGCCTTCTTTTATTGTGTCTTTAAATAAGAGATTTACAATGAGGAGCTCAATTTGAGTCTCCTGAAATAGATAATGCTTGGCAGGGTGGTTCTTGGATTCCCCAAGCCATCAGAGTGCATAGACTCTTTTCCTTTCCAAGTCTTGACCTCTCTAGTCTTTTAATGGGAGGAGCCCAATGTGGTGCTCAATTCCCGATAGATCCTCACAGGGATTGCTTGAATCTCTCAAGCCTTCTATCTGCTCGATGCTGCCTTAGGTCAGCTCGGCTCTCTATTTTCCGCTTCTTGCTTCACTGTCTCTTTCGCCTTTTCTTCCACTGTTTCTTCTTTGGTTCTTTGTCTCTTCTTCCTTCCTTCCTTCCTCTATCTGTCCATGGATTAAAGCCAATCTTTCCTTGACTATTCGCTTCCTCTTTCACCTTTTCGGATCGCTTGCTACTGTTCGCTTGGAGTTCCCTGCCTTTGCATCATCGCCAATGTCTCACAGGGAGTGGCCACTCGTCCTTTCACGAACTGTGCCAGCTCGTCCTCAATGGTTCGGTATTTCAGTTACACTGTGGAATGACTCATCCGCCAACTTAGCAGTCAAATCGGACTTGATACTTTTATGTGTCACAGCTTAATTTCCCCATCAAATTTGGTTTCCTATTGGGCGCCATCTCTGCTCTCAGAACTGGAGCCCCCAGATCCTATGGTGTTTGCTCATTTCACGCGGTTGACTTTCTCGAATGAAAGCATGTGATGAGAAGCGATTTTCTCTCTCATTCACCGGACATGCATCGTGCGTTGAATTGAATCGCTCGTTTTCTACCAAATTCGCTTACCGCCCAAGGATGCCTTCGATATATTGCCAGTTTTTGGAGTGCGGGACTCACCTTTCACCTTATCACCTTCCCTATGGTTTCCCAACTTCCATGTGACCGAGTGCTTCGGGGTTTTTCCTTCTTGAGGGGTTTTGCCTAGTGAATCGCGCATCAGAAATGGCCTCCGTTTCTCGATCTGGGCTTCCTAACTGCCAGTTTTGCCTCCTACGCAGTCTCCATGGGCCTCGGTCAGTGCACTTTGACTGAGGTCCTCATGCTTCCTTGCTGGCTACAAACTACCACTGTCCAGAGGTCTTCCTGATCACTCTTTGTTCATAAATCTTTGAAGTCTGTCCTGATTTGATACAGTCATAAAACTTGGATAATTTTCATGGATCTAATTCGGATCATGGCATTCCCACTGAAAAAGATTTTAGATCACCAAAATTTTGTTTTCAAGCATCGACTAAGTGAGGATACAATTGTTTCACTTGCCCAATCTCTATCCACTTTTCACTGCTCGGCTTTGAACCCTTGAACCCAACTCTGAGGTACTCAACATCTCCCCTGCACATCGTCCTCACGTTCCTGTCCAGAACTGTGTCTTCCTGCAATTCATTAAGATATTCAGGTAAAGATCATCATTAGAAGGCAATTGACTCTGCTCTTTAGGATCTTCAATTAGTGAAGGTTTAAACAATCTCAAGCAATCTGCATTCACGACTGAGTAGATGTGCATGTAAGCTGGTAGATCAAGGCGAAAAGAATTCTCACCAATCTTCTCAAGTATCTTGAAAGGTCCACACCTGATAGACTTTAGCTTTTTACCTTCACTTTGCATCCTGTCCTTACTGATATACAGCCAGACTTGGTCACCAACTTGGAAACTATGTTCCATCTGATGCTTGTCATGCCTTGCCTTGTATTTGGCTTTGCTATTTTCCAGTTGTTCCTGTACTACCTGGTGGATCTTTTGGATTTGTTCAATGAACCTAGTTGCCCTGTCCACATCACTGTGTCCCTCAACTGTGGTATCTTTACCAAAGACAAAATCCAAAGGAGACCTTGGTGTAAAACCAAAACAGGTCTCAAAAGGAGATCTCTGTGTAGAAGAATGCTTGACCCTGTTGTAAGCATGTTGCACATAACACAACTGTTCATCCCAAAGCTTAGGATGTTTGCTGCAATATCACCTGAGTAACTGGATCACTATCCTGTTTACCACTTCTGTCTGGCCATCAGTTTGTGAATGGAAACTTTTGCTTTTCTTTAGTTTGGTTTCCATCAGTTCCCACAGACTTGACCAAAACTTCCCCACAAATCGGGTGTCTCGATCAGATACAATGGAAGTGGGTAATCCAAAATGAACCCATACATGTTCAAAGAACAGTTTTGTAGTTTGTTCAGCTGTAATCTGTTTATTACAAGGTATCAAAATACACATTTTGCTGAACCTATCCACAACAACATATAGATAATCATGACCTTTCCTAGATTTAGGCAATCCTCCAACAAAATCCATGGAAACACTTTTCCAAGGATGAGAAGGTACTGGTAATGGAGTGTACAAGCCTAGTTTTCTATTGTTGGGCTTGCTTTTAGCACACATAGTACACCATATTACATATCTAGAAACTGTCTCGTTCATTTTTGGCCAATAACAAAATATTTGCAGCTGTGAAACTATTTTACTTACCCCAAAGTGACCTGATATTAGAAAAGTGTGTGCTTCTCGAATTATCTTTACTCTTTCAGTTTGTGGAATGCATAGCTTCCCACAATGATATAAGAGTCGGTCCTTTACATGATAATCCAATTCTTCTACTCGTTTGCCTTGACTTAAAGTTGCATATACATCTTTGAAATCTATATCTTGAGCATATTGTTCAATGTAGCTCTCATGTAACACATAATTATGCTTAAGTATAGTAGATGCATTTATAATGGGTCTAGATAACATATTTGCAACTTTATTATGTATGCCCTTTTTATATTTGATGGCTAAATGAAACTGTTGTAGAAAACCCATCCATCTATAGTGTCTTGATTGCTACAACTTAGTTTGGGAGTGTAGATATTGAAGTGGTTGATGATCAATATGTATCACTGTCTCTTTGCCCATTAAGTAATGTTTCCACTTTTTCACACTCTGTACTAATGCATACAATTCTTTATCATATGTGGGATAGTTAACTACTGCAGAATTAAATGTCTTAGAATGATAACATATGGGTTTACTAT
Source organism: Pinus tabuliformis (assembly GCA_031772625.1). NCBI lineage: Eukaryota > Viridiplantae > Streptophyta > Pinopsida > Pinales > Pinaceae > Pinus > Pinus tabuliformis. Next base: position 1,522,804,772 of record CM062804.1, on the reverse strand, counting down.
GCTGTGTCAACACTGCTACCATGGCATAGTCACTGGCATCCGTTTGGATATCAAATGGTCTTTGAAGATTAGGCAATGCTAGTATAGGTGCTGTACTAATATTTTATTTCAAGGTGTCGAAGGCTTTCTGCTGTTTGGCTCCCCACTGAAACACCTTGTTCAATCCTGTCAAAGCATGTAAGGGAGATGCAATTAAGGAAAAGCTAGAAATCAACTTTCTCCAATATTGTGCTGCTCCTAAGAAGCTCCTAACTTCTGTAGCAGATTTGGGTTTACGCCAGTTTACAATGACTGCCACCTTAGAGGGATCTGTCTTCAAATTCACCACCCCCTACTATATGACCCAAATAATTCAAAGATGTTTTTCCAAATTCACATTTTGAGAGTTTAACATAAAGTTTTTGTATTTTCAAAACATATAGTGTTTTCTTAACATGCTTTAAGTGTTCTTCCCATGTTTTACTAAATATCATAATGTCATCCAAATACACAATAACAAAATCATCAAGAAAAGGTTTGAGTACATCATTCATTAATCTCATGAAAGTAGAAGGAGCATTAGTCAAGCCAAAAGGCATAACCAACCACTCATACAATCCCTGCATTGTTTTGAAAGCAGTCTTCCATGAATCTTGTTCTGCAACTTTGACCTGATGGTATCCACTGTGCAAGTCTAGCTTGGAGAAATAAACGGCTTCTTTCTACTGATCTAATAGATCATCTATTCAAGGAATGGGATAACGATTTTTGATTGTTATATTACTCAGTTCTTGGTAATCAATGCACATTCTCCACGAGCCATCTTTCTTTCTCACCAAAACGATTGGTGACCCACATGGTGATGTGCTAGGTCTGATGAACCCTTTCTCGAGCAACTCCTGCACCTGCTTCTTGATTTCAGCATTCTCTAAAGTGGACAACCTGTACATTAGACAATGGAGCATCTTGCTGCAAAATAATATCATGCACTATTTCCTTTTTGGGTGGCAGACCTTTAGGTTCTTGTAACAAGATATCATACTCTGAAACAACTTTTTTTAAATCAGCTTGTTGTTTAGCATCACAACCCTCAAATACATTGGTTTTATCAGGTTTCTTTTCTTTTACAACCATCATTAAGAATTGTTTGCATGAATTTATCATTCGTTTCATCTGCCTTGAGTTTATGAGAGTATAATTATTCTTGAGCTTATGAGCTCTTACAAAGTATTCAATTCCATCTTTAACAAGTAGATACTTGTTTTCAGCTCTATAGAAAATAGCTTTTTTGTCATACAAGTAAGGGCTTCCTAAAACAATTCCACATATATCCAAAGGAATTATGTCTAACTCAACCTCATCTACAAATGCTGACCCAAAAGAAAACTTGAGTTTGCACTGTCTAGTCACTTGTAGTTGTGCTTTATCATTCAACCATCCTAATGGGCATGGTTTCTTATGAGGTGTAGTTACTAATCCCAACTTCTTTACAATTGCTTCAGAAATTAAATTTACTTGTGAGCCACTATCAAACAAAGTATCGATCTTTTGATGTTTGGAAATAACTCGAATATGGAAAAACTCATGCATTTTTCTCTCATTTTCTTCATCTATAGTAGATTGTGCATAATTACTAGTATATGCTTCAGAATTCGTACCTTTTATACTTGTGGCTGCAATAGTTGTTTCATCTCCTGAGTCTGACCCCAAATCTTTCTGAATAGCTGCAGCAATCTTCTTCTTCTTGCCCTTGAACTTCTTAGGTCTCACCTCCAGATGCAGAATCCAACAGTGCTCATCATTATGCCCATCCTTTTTACAGTGAGTGCTTGAAGCCTTGCTTTTTTGTGCAGTGTTAGCCTTCCTTGCTTTCCATTTCTGCTTTCTTTTCTCCTTATTCTTGCTTGCAGTGGATTGGGATGATCCCCCAACTTCTATACTTCCATTCTTTCCTCTAGCTTCTAGATGAGTAGCTTGTACAGATACCTCATCTATACTAGTGGGATTAAACATGAGGATAGTGTGCCTCATGTAGCTGTGTAGACCACCAATGTACTTCAACGGAGTCTTAGGTGAGTCTAATGAGATTCCTAGAATCAATGTTATCTTTTAAAACTCTTGGGTGTACCCTTGCACACTTTTCCCTTTCAATTGTCGAAGAGTTTGCTAGATCATCATGGCTTGTTGCATGTAGGCCAATGGATAGAATTGCTTTTTGATTGCAGAAACAAATTCACTCCAGAAAGAGATAGTCTTACCATGTCTCTTCATATCAGCTTGGGTCCTGCCTTCCCACCAAACCAAAGCAGTGCCTCCAAGGCGTAGGCTTGCCAGCTGAATCTTGCTCTTGTCTGAGTCGATACTTTGCACTCTGCAATAAACATCAATTTCTCTATTCCAATTGTCCAACTTTTTCGCATTCAACTCTCCATCATATATAGGTAAATCAATTTAACATCTAGTTTAATCAAAGATGTCTTCTTTTTATATTCAGGGTATTAGGAGGTGTGAGAAATCTTTCTTCTTTCCCTTTGCCTTTTGAATGGTCATGGAAGTGAGACTCTTCTTCTCCTTTATCTTGTTTAGAGCCTAATGAGTCTTCATCTTTATGTTTTCTAAAATCCTTATACATTTCCTCTACCATGGACCTTATGGCTAGGAAACACTCTATGAATTGAGGGTCTGGCCCCATAGAACCTTCTTCTGACATTGTCTTATGAGGATAGACTCTCCCAATCTCATGATTAGTTTCGACCAACTCTCCTTCTCCTAATTTGAGCTTTGATCTAGTTAGCATTCAACATCTAATCCAACAAAAGCTTGTCTAACCTAAACAACCTAGAGCTCTAATACCACTTGATCTGAAAATCACTCGTGAGTGACCTCAGTTAAATAATTAATGAATGAAGGTATTACAGACTCATGTGCTGGTGTGTGTCTATGTTAAATTAGGCAACAGATTGATCAGATTGCAAAACACACAGACATTGGAAGATGGAAAACAGTAAGGGAAGCATAGTAAGCAAATACAAGAACACAACAAATTAATAAGGAGTTCACCCTATTCTCCAGGGCTACGTCTCTGGTCCAGCTTTTTAGTGGTGGCCTTCTTTTATTGTGTCTTTAAAGCAGAGATTTACAATGAGGAGCTCAATTTGAGTCTCCTGAAACAGATAATGCTTGGCAGGGTGGTTCTTGGATTCCCCAAGCCACTAGAGTGCACAGACTCTTTTCCTTTCCAAGTCTTGACCTCTCTGGTATTTTAATGGGAGGAGCCCAATGTGGTGCTCAATTCCCGACAGATCCTCACAAGGATTGCTTGAACCTCTCAAGCCTTTTGTCTGCTCTATGTTGGCTTAGGTTAGCTCTCTCTGTTTTTTGCTTCTTGCTTCACTGTCTCTTTTGCCTTTTCTTCCACTGTTTATTCTTTGGTTCTTTGTCTCTTCTTCCTTCCTTCCTCCCTCTATTTGTCCATATCTTAAAGCCAATTTTTCCTTGACTGTTTGCTTCCTCTTCCACCCCTTCGGATCGCTTACTGCTGTTCGTTTGGAGTTCCCTGCCTCTGCGTCATCGCCAACCTCTCACAGGGAGTGGCCACTTGTCCTTTCACAAACTGTGCCAGCTCATCCTCAATGGTTCGGTATTTCAGTTACACTATGGAATGTCTCATCCGCCAACTCAATGGTCAAATCAGACTTGAGAATTTTATGTGGTGCGGCTTAATTCCCCTGTCAAATCTAGTTTCCCATCGGGCGCCATCTCCGCTGTCAGATCTAGAGCCCCCAGATCCTATGGTGTTCGCTCATTTCACACAGTTGACTTGCTCGACCATTAGCGCGCGATGAGAGGTGGTTTTCTCTCTCATCTGTCGGACACGCGTCATGCGCTGAATGGAATCGCTCGTTTTCTGCCAAATCTGCTTACCACCCAAGGATGCCTCCGATATACCGCCGGTTTTGGAGCGCGGGACCCGCCTTTCGCCTTAGCACCTTCCCTATGGTTTCCCAGCTTCCATGTGACTGAGCACTTCAGGGTTTTTCCTTCTTGAGGGGTTTTGCCCAACGAATCGTGCATCAGAAATGGCCTCCGTTTCTCGATTTGGGCTTCCTAACTACTAGTTTTGCCTCCTGTGCGGTCTCCATGGGCCTCAGTTAGCACGCTTTGACCGAGGTCCTCGTCATTCCTTGTTGGCTACAAATTGCCACTGTCCAGAGGTCTTCCTGATCGCTCTTTGTTCATAAACCTTTGAAGTCTGTCCTCATTTGATACAGTCATAGAACTTGGATAATTTTCATGGATCCAATTCGGATTAGTTGGTGTGATATTTTCTTTTTTGCAGTTCTGATTGGTTGGTTTTCCCTGCCTGGTCCAAGCAGGAGAAATAAACCTGCACCAGTGCACGTTGGTGTGATATTTCCTTTTCTGCAGTTCTGATTGGTTGGTTTTCCCCGCCTGGTCCAAGCAGGAGAAATGAACCTGCACCAGTGCACGTTGGTGTGATGCAACAAGCTTTTCTAGTTTACTTCCCGCAATTTTCTTTCTTTCATTAAACACTTTATGACAGGATAAATGTATATGGATTGTTTCTTTATTTCTGCACTCTGTCAAGAACATAAAAATTCAATTTTTATGTGTGCAATTTGATTTAATAGTATAATAACACTTGCAGTAACTAAGCACTCATTTTAAGAATTAAATGCTAAGTGCAAGAAGCTCTGATCTGATGCAAGAACTAGTTTCTTGCCACGGGATCTGACTGCTTTGAACCTAGAAAATTTGAGGCCCTTGCAGGAAGTAAAACGCCTTTAGTAAAGACACCATTTATACCCTCTACATAAATCTTTGTTCCTGCACTAGTGCAAGAAGACTGCGACAGTGCAGGACATATTAGTGCAAGAAGGAAATCTCTAAAGGAGCAGGTTTAAAGGGCCCATCTAATGAGACTTCCAAGTGTCTCTCCTAAAGGAAAAAACACAAACTTAGTAGTTAAACAATATTTAGCTAGAGTGATTTCCCTTTATTTCTAAATCCCTTTTGCAAATGCATTCTTCCTTATTCCAGTCTTAGATTATTTTGATGGTTCAAGTTGCCTTTTTCTCTTTTTAGTTTGATTCTGCAATCTTTCCTTTAAAGAAAGTAGGAATTTATATTAGAAATATTCATACCATCTTTGGCATTGTCTGTGCTTCATCTCTAAGTTTACGGATCCCCCGGGTTGACAAATTAAGTGTTGAGGAGTTTGCTTAAGTAGAATTCCTGCACCCAACACATGTCATTTTGCACTCTTGTTCTTCAATATGAAGTGAATATAAATCAATAACTCATTACTTAATAGTTAATTTGGAATGAATAATGATATGATTTTGAACATATGAAAAATCAAAGATAATACACTGTTAGGTCCCTATAATACTGCTGATTACCCCATTACTATTGTCATTGTAGCCCTTATTGTTATTATTGTGCCCTTATTGTCTCCATATTGTTATTACTGTGCCCCATAGAAGCCCACTATTGTTATTGTTGTGCCCTTATATTATTATTGTTATGTCAACTTTGATTATATTGTGACCCCTTAGACTCCTATATATAGAAAGGAGGTTTATTCATTTGTATCATCCAAGAATGGTTAATTTGTGTAATGTAAAGGAGGTTTCCCCCTCGAAGAGGCTGATTTTGAAGGCATTGATCTATATTTTCTTCTATTTTGTGAGCTGGTTGCATAACATTTGGTATCAGAGCAATTTATGGTTCCTCCACTTGCAACCATCACTTGACACTTTGGTGCTGGATAAATGACCCATACTGCAACAAAAATGACCCCATTTATGGCACTTTATGGATATCATCCACCATCCATCACATCATATTTAAGAGAAAATTATAAGGTTAAAGCAATGGAAGATCACATCAAGCATCATCAACAAGTTCTCCAACTCTTAAAAAATAACCTCACTTTGGCACATAATAGAATGAAATAACAAGCATATCAACATCGCAGGAAAAAATGTTTTGATGTAAGTGACTGGGTATTCCTACGACTACAACCATATAAACAAATTTCCATCAAGCAAGCTAAGAAGGATAATAAATTATCACCAAAGTATTATGGTCCATACAAGGTGTTGTAAAAGATTGGTACCATGGCATACAAATTGGAGCTTCCTGTAGCTTCCCAAGTGCATCTAGTTTTCCATGTTTCGTGTTTAAAGAAGGTTATAGGTGATAAGCCCCCAGTTCAAACAATATTGCCAAAACTTGACGAGGAATGAAAAACCATATTGGAACCTGAAGCAGTCACAGAAACAAGAACTCGACAGCTACGAAATCGATCAATTTAGGAGTATCTCATCAAGTGGAAGAACTTACTCACTGAAGATTCCACATGGGAGGATGAGAATTTTATACAGAAGCATCTAGAACTATTCAAGCATTGAGGACAACACTTTTTTGAAGGAGAGGGGCATCTTAGGTCCCTATAATACTAGTGATTCCCCCATTACTATTGTCATTGTAGCCCTTATTGTTATTATTGTGCCTCTATTGTCCCCATATTGTTATTAATGTGCCCCATAGAAGCCCACTATTGTTATTGTTGTGCCCTTATATTATTATTATTATGTTGGCTTTGATTATATTCTGAACCCTTAGACTCCTATATAGAAAGGAGGTTTAGTCATTTGTATCATCCAAGAATTGTTCATTCGTGTAATGTAAAGGAGGTTGCCCCCTCGAAGAGGCTGATTTTGAAGGTGTTGATCTATATTTTCTTCTATTTTCTGAGCTAGTTTCATAAGATATACAGGAGAATGTCAAGACTTATGAAGTAAATTTACAGTCAGACTCTTCTAGGTATGCATAGACATGTTCATCTTCATTTGCTGTTAATTTATTTTTCATAGTTTATTTCTTATTTATATTTTTCTTCTTTTTGCAAGTCTTCATTAATTTGATTAGATTTATAATAAAATGGGCAGTGAACCTTTTCCTGACCATTAACATGTTTAGGGAAGTATTTGGTTTCTCAATAGATTTATATTTGTATTCTGTGCTTCTACATATTTTATTTCTTTGCAAATTTAGCAAAATGAATCAACAATCATATTCTGCCTCTCGTTGATGGAGCATAAATTTATTTCTTGACTCTTTCTTGTTCAAATTTGCTACAAGAAAAGGAAATTGCAAAATTCTTGCAGTAAATATTTTTTCCATGATATTTCCTCTACCTATTTTGACTATTACATTTTCCGATTGAGTTAAAACCTTTCCATTGCACTCATTCGTTTTACATCCACTTTAGCTGCACTTCTTCATTCGAATTGATTCAGGTCCTCTATCTGGTAATTATTGGAATCTTGATCTTCTATTTTTTCACTTTCTAATATCTTTCCTTGAGATTTTAGACCTCATGGCTTATCAGACTCTTGGGTTTATGTTATATTAGAAACATTTGAAAACACATTATGATATTTGTCTCTAAGATCCATGAGGCCTATTCCGTTTCTTTGCTCAAATTCCTCGATCTCAAAATCTTGTAGAAGTCATATTGAACTATTAATACTGTATCCAAATTTCGATATTATGTTTTTATCCAACATTAATTTTGGTATTCCTTTTATCAGAACTCTTATTTGAAATCTTTACAAGAAATGTTTATATCGGGACTTCCGATATCAAAATTGAAAATCAATTAAATCTCCAAAAAGGAATTCCATTGAAAACATCTTAATAGCAAAGGCTTTGTTTATAAAAAAAAATTCTATCGGATAATTGTTCTCATTTCGGAAACCTTTTTAATCGAAGCTCTTACCTTTTGCTTTGATTCTCTTAGAAATTCGGAATATCGGGTTAAGTATCCTCGTAGGCCTTTGGTCAATTCATTCATTGATAACCGGTCTGATCTGTCACTATGCTCACATGGAGTCCTATTTGATTATATTTGTATATATATGTTGACTTTCATGGTATCCTGGTGTTCGAGAGCTTTGATATATCTTAAATTATAATTTCATCAAACTCCAAGCATTCATTCCTCAAGATGACTTTGTGACTTTTGGGATATCTATTCTTCATGATATGTGCACATGGATCTTATAATTATGCCTTCATTGTAGAGTTGAGTCTCTTTTTACTCTTCTCGGTAATATTCATGAGTTCATCATTTGTGGCTTGCTTACTTTTTCATCTTTATCTTACTATCAGATGCTCATCCCATCATCCTGGTCATCTTTTGGTATGCATCTATATTTTCTTTTCTAGGACACTCTTGAGAAACTAATATGGTAACGCAACGACATGGTAAGTAAATTTGGAATATGCAAAGGTAACATATCATGCTCGTTTTATGTTTAAGTTTTTGATATATCATTCTATAATTATCATGCAAAGATTCATGTCCTCCCCTAGTGTTCACAAACCATTGTTACATTGTTTGGGACTTGGTCTTGATTCTTGACATTTTATAAAATCATGGAGTTGATATGAAATATGAAAAAACAAAGAAAACAATTACTACTGCAATTCATAAAGAAGAATATTTTCATTCTCATTTCTAATGGATTTTGTTCACTTTCGATCCCTTGAACATGAATAAATTTTTTTAGCCTTACTGCTGTTATGAAACCAGCTCAAGAAAAGATAGAAAAGATAGATCAATGCCTTAGAATTCAGCCTCTTCGAGGGAGCAACCTCCTTTACTTTACATAAATGAACAATTCTTGGATGATACAAATGAAAATACCTCATTTCTATATATAGGAGTCTAAGGGGTCATAACATAATCAGAGCCGACATAACAATAATAATGTAAGGGCACAATAATAACAATAGTGGGCTTCTATGGGGCACAAGAGTAACAATATGGGCACTACATGGGTACATCAATATAATAAGTGGGTTGTACTAATAACAATAAGGGGTTACACTAGTAGTATAGGGGCCTAACATGCCCCTCTCCTTCAAAAAGCGTTGTCCTCAATGCTTGAGTAGTTCTTAATGCTTCTGTATAAAATTATTGTCCTCCCATGTGGAATATTCCACGGGTAAGTTATTCCACTTGATGAGATACTCTGAAATTGATCAATTTTGTAGCTGGCGGGTTCTCGTTTCTATGACTACTCCTGGTTCCAATATGATTTTTCTTTCCTCTTCAATTTCTGGCAATATTGTTTGAATTGGGATCTTTTGCAACTTTTGAATAAGTGGCCATACTTCTTCATCCTTCTTCCATTCATCCCTTGCTTCGTTTATCCAATCTGGTTGGATAATATAAATAGCACAAAACAATGCTTCCACAACCTCATCCTTGAAGAGTCTTCCCATTCGGTAAGGTCGCCATTTTTTAAGTGCATGTAGTATTGCCAACACTTCCTTCTCATAAATAGCTTGCTTGAGATGTAGCAATAAAAATACCCAATCACCTACATCAAAACATTTTTCACTACGATGTTGATCTACCTGTTGTTTCGTTTGGTTTTGCACCGAAGTGGCGTTATCCTTTAAAAGTTGGAGAAATTCTTGTTGATGCTCGATGTGATCCTTCACTTCTTGAACCTTTTTCTTCTTGATATGTCCTTCTATCTCTAGAGTTTGAGGAGTGGTAATTTCTTCCAATCCTTTACAAGATATGGTTGGATTCATTTCTTGATGCTCGATGTGATCTTTCACTTCTTGAACATTTTTCTTCTTTATATGTCCTTCTATCTTGATAGTTTGAGGAGTGGTAATTTCGAAAAATGAATTACAAGATATGGTTGGATTCATTTCTTCTTTCTCGATGTGATATTTCACTTCTTGCACCTTTTTCTTCTTAATATGTCCTTCTATCTTGAGAGTTTTAGGAGTGGTAATTCTTGCCAATGCTTTACAAGATATGGTCTGATTCATTTCTTCTTTCTCTGGGGTGAGGTCTTGACGTATATCTTCTTCTTTTGTTGTTTCTTGATCCTTTTCTTCCTCCTCTTCATATTCTATGTAAAATAATTTCTTCTCAGCACACTTATGACCTTTAGTGCATTTGTTATCACAATTGTAACAAAGCCCTTTTTCTCTTTTTTCTTCCAATTGTTGTGGTGTAACCCTTGTAGGTTGTGGAAGGCTAGGAGAAGCAACACTTCCATCTTTATAGTTGTGAGGGGTACACTTCCTGGTTTCCATAATTTTTCTTTCCACTATGTCACAAAGCCCTTTTACTCTTTCCAATTGTTGTGGTGTTGCTCTAAAGAAGGTGTTGCTCTTGTATCCTCATAATGTGCTATCATTTCCTCCATGAAAATTGACCACGTAACAAGTTGTTTACGAGAACAAAGCCCTTTGTACCATAAAAATTGATCTGGTTCTAAATATGAAGATGCAATACATACCTTTTGTAATAGTTGTACACCATGTATATCAAAATATTGCTCCATCTGAAGTATCCAATTTACCGGATCCTTGCCATCAAACTTCCTCATCTTGCTTTTTCTTGATTTTAGGAGCTCGACCTTGAAATGACTGTAACTCTGTACTTTCGGATATTTAAGTTCTAAAATTGTGACCTGTAGTAGCCCTCTGTGTCCTCTTTCCAATGCTACCAGTCTGATCCAAATTGGATTCTCCAAGAAAGAGTTATGCACAATCTCCCAAGATGACCTAATTATATACTAGTTCAGTAGAGCGAACTTGTATGACGTGCCACAAGTCACTGTTTCAACCTTTGGATCTGAAAAATTCATACAAGAAACTGGAGTCCGTCCTCTTTCTGTAACTTCTTACGAAATTTCAATCCGATCCCCAGAGAGAAAGTTATGACGATTTTCCCCAGGTCACCTATTTTGAATGTAATTCAGGAGTCTGCAAAAAGACCAACTTCCTCAGATCATATCTCCGCAAATATCGTGCAAAAAGATCTGAAATTAGGACCCAAGGTTCAGCGCAATTTCTTCTCAAATGGGTTTTTTTTGCGACTTCTAAAACGTCACAGAAAAAAAGTTATAGCGAAAATTCCACGATGACCTGTTTGGAGCAGCGAAACTGTTTGGTCAATTTAGTGATGTCTAAATTGCAACTTTTAAATGTCAACCCGGGGCTCGTAAGCTGATGAAGTGAGGTGTACTATATGTACTTAGATAACCTTTTCTAGATCTTTTGTCGTTTTTATCTTTTTAGTTTGTTTTTGATTGTCTTTTCCTAATGAAATGTGATGGAGATGTAATGAAGTGAGTGAATGTGTGTGTGTATGTGTGGCGACTTCTAAATGATTTCTTGAAACTGAAAGAGTATTCTAAAGAAAGCTTTGAACAACAACTGAAATGAAATCAACTCTTAAAGGAAAAATAAAAGCATCAAAGAAAAGACTAATGACCTTGGCCCAGTATCTATGCTACTGCAAGAAAATGAAGATGAAATCTATGTCAAGTCTAGCTAAAACTAAGCATTATGAAACTGAAGTAAATCTACATAAAAGAAAGACTAATCACAAATACTTTAACTTCTTCTTGACTTCTTGTCTTTTAACTGAATATATCATGTGAGAAACAGTCAAAAATAAGCCAAGCAATTGTGAGTTCTTGAGCAACTAAACCAAGCTGTGTTAGTGATATTTTGGTCCTCAATAAAGATATTGAATTATAGAGAAGAAACCATCAATAAGTAAACAACTTGATGCCTAAAGTAGTAAGCAACTATGCAACTTAAAGAAATGATAACAAAGAAATAAAGGCTGCAAAACAAAGAAGGTCAGCACCATAGACAAGATGATCACAAGTGTCACTAGCTGTGAAAAAGAAAGAAAAGAAACTGTCCCGGGCACGCCTAAGCAATCTGCAAAACACACTGATCAGTCATGGAAAAGTGCAGAAATATAAATGAGCAGAATTCAACGTTTATATACAGCTATTGTACATGATCGAAACACAGCAATCAAAAGCATTCTGTACAACTATTATACATGAAATGATAAAACGAAATGCAGGAAACTAAAAGCACTGTACAGGCCTTAAGTAAACAGGGGCCCTCTGCCTACTCCAGTCAGCTTAAAGATCAATTACACGCTCAAATGGAGAATAGTCTTCTCATATATTATGTAGCAAAATAGAAAGTACAGTGGGGTTCAAAATTACATATTAGCAGCTAACTAATCAGCGTTCAGAGACGCTTTATTTATAGCAGAGAAAACAAAACTAACTTAACACAAACTACGCTATTCTATCAGCTGTGCAAAAACACGTAATCTAGCACAGTCCTCGGATTTAGGCAACGGTCGTGGTGGGAATTAAATCTTCTGTTGGATTCGTGTTTCCCATCATCTGCGTGGCTGAGGAAGAGGCTAGCTGTTCTTCACGTGCTCTAAAACCGAACACGCAGAGCCGTGCCACCGCCAATGACCTTTGTTGACCGTAGTTGCCCCCTCGTTGACCATGGGTGTTTATGACTAGTTTGGCTAAGCTGGAAGGACACACACCATGTCCTTGGTTCCACGAACTTGCCCATGTGGCTCTTCTGCCCGGAGGACACCTGGAACATGCCGTTTAATAAAACAACTGCGGAATCCAGGATTGGCTGCGGAAACCGGGATCAGCTGCGGAAACCCTGTGTGAGCTGCAGAAAGTGCAACACTTGAACCAAAATTCTAATCCAACAACACAGTCATTAACATAATTAATAAACCATGTAAAAGTCCTAAAATACAATGATTTGAGCAATTTGATGGAGGAAATGAGTGACAAAGGAAGGAAATGAATAGGAAAAGGAGGCTGAGAGGATGTGAAAAGAAGTGCAGGTCTGAGGCTCAACATACCCCCACTGTGAGGATGTTGCATGTCCTCATGCAACCAAAACTTTGTCATTGTTTTTCAGTCCATGTGCTCAGATGCTTCTGCCAAAACATCCAGCCTTCTTCTCTTTCTCCTTGCTGCCAAAATTGTCCTTGGTTTTCTGACTAAACACTTGAATTTCAAATTGATCAAGGCCCTGCTCAGTTTCTTGCATTTTCTCTTCAATTTTCTGTTCTTCTTCTACCAGAGTCCTAGGTGAAGCATGGTGTTGTCATGGACAATCTTGTCCACCTTGCCTTGTTCTTTCAATGCTTCGTTTTCCTGTGTAATATGTCGGTTCAGGACTTCTAGCTCGAACACCTCTTGTTTTAAAGATTGGACTTGTTCCTCAAGAGGTAATATAGTGCTTGGACCTGCAACTGATTGCTCCAAGGTCTCCAAATAATTGTATGCCTCCTGCTGGTCAGGGTCAATGTCAGGTGTTTTTCTCGGCCTAAACTCGAATTCTTGAGGACTGTTTTCTCTTTCTTGCTGGAAGGGACTTTCCTCTCGTGGAGGACTTGGCTCAATAACTAGCTGAATTGGAGTCTTTTCAGGTGTGCCTTCTCCCAAATCAATGAAATGTGACTGTTTTTCTTTAGTCACACTCATCTTTTCTATAAGTCTACTGCTTCTTCTCACTTGTACACTAGTACTCTTTTGCTGACTGCTTTGTTTTTCTTTTTGTTTCTTCTTTGAGAGGGCAGTAGCTTGGAGTTGTACTAGTCTATCAGCCAAGGTTTGATAGTCTTCTTCTATTGAAGGTTCAGGTGATGAATATGATTCTTGAACAATTGTTTTCCCTTTATCCTTTTTCTGTTTCTTAGCTTTATCTCTCTTTACCTCTTCTTCCTGAGTAGTCTCCTGAGTTTCTACAATAGGAGGATCTTGGGTTACCACATCTCTTTTCATTCTCCTACTTCTTTTTGGGACTCTAGGAGAACTGCTAGCGGAAGCTTCAGTTACCTCTTGAAAATGATTCCTGACTAAAAACTTTTCCCATGTATTATTGTTGTTTTTCAATTGGTCTTCTATGAGAATTTTAATGAACCCATGATGATACAAGTGAGGTTCAATATGGCCTATATTCTTTTGGACAATGGAACTCATTTTTGTTAGGCTTCTTAACAGAAAATAGGGTAAATTGATGGCATGGCCTTCCATGAAGTTCATCATAATTCTAGCATGGTACATATACATAGTGCCAAAGCGACCTTCACATGTAACAAATTTTTGAACAAGTAATAACAATGCAGTCCATTCTTCCTTAATCACATGTACAAGAATCCCTTTGGTGAATATTCAAGTGTCCATACCTGGGTTCTTAAGCATATCTTTCCATCCCTGATCTTCCACTGTTCTGTTCTTAAACCATCGTTCTCCTAGCTGAGGTAAACCGGTTGCTATGGCTATGGTATTCTCTGTTACTGTGAACTTCAGGTCTCCCACTTCCACGATATTTCCATTGAATGATCGAGCAAATGCCTTCATTACCTCCTTATCATATCCTTTGAATTTTTGGATGAACTTCAACCATTTTTCCTTCTTTAATGTTTCCTTTGTCTGTGGGTATCCTTCTAGATACTTTGAACCTTCAGGTTCAGCTCTAAGCAGCGTCCCCATCTTCGACTCTTAACTTCGGCTAAAGCTTATGACTGTGTATGGATGCTCAAGGAGGATGCTCACGGGAAAAACAGATGGACTACGGCTGTAAGTGGAATAGCCACAATGTAATGCAAGGCAATACGGGTTTGAAACGGAACTGTGGAGTTTGAAACAGAGCTGCGGGGTTTGAAACAGAGCCGTGGAGTTTGCAGCGAAAACGAGAGTGGAAATGGTGTGAGTGTGAGGGAGTGGAAGACAAACACGAGAATGAGTTCAAATGCGTGCGGAAATGGGGTGATAAGAGAATGAAATAACGGCCAAATCCCTTGGAGTCGGACGGCTTACACACACGTTTCGGCTTTGGCTGCGGAGATCGTGGTGGAGAAGAGACGTAGTACGATAGGTCTCTTCTTCCTCGTACGGCTAATTAATGAAAGCGCAGTCTCGATTTGAGTTTAAACTAAGAGTGATTATGAGACCGTTATGAGGGTATGAGGTGGATGAAGGATTATCATGGAGGAGAAATGGGATGATCTTGCCGAATCATTGCATTTAGTGGCTCTGTCCACGATTTAATAATTATACATAAAATGACATTTAAATGGTTGTTTGGAAAAAAATTTTGATCATACCTTTATGGGTTGCCATTTGAATCATTTGCTGATACATGATTGCTTTTTGATCCTGCAGGTGCCTCATATCCTTGTTACCTTTGGTGATGATGATGATACCTCTGACTGTGATTTTTGAAAACAGAGTACTGCTGCTGTAGAGACAGAGTGTGCTGGCTGCGGAATCTGGTGCGAGCTGTGGAAACTGGTGCGAGCTGCGGAAACAGTTCTCAGCTGCAGAAACTGAAACAACACCCTTCTGTCTATACCAAGAAGTAGTTAGAGAAGACTTTAACTAAATGAAATAGTCCTGAGAGGGACTTTTATTAATGGAATGAGATGGAGTGAATGGAGTGAAGTGGAAAAATGAAATGGAATGAAATGAAATGGAATGGAGATGATGGGATGAATGAACTAAAATGGCGAATGAGATGGAAAGAGAGAGAGAGATTTTTTTTTTGGAAAATACAAAGTGTCAGGTATCCCTGATTTTCACCTTATATTTTCTGCATAAGACCGCCAATTCAAGATTGGTTTTCAGGCTTATACAAGAGATCCTTTTTTTTTTTTTTTAACTGAAAGAAACAAAGACTAGGCTGATGGAGGAGAAGAATTCTTCTCCACCAGCCTCATTGCAGAATCTTCTTGGAACAATTTAACAAATTCCTCCTTTGAGAGTGGCTTGTTGTAGACTTTCAATCGGTGGCCATTCACAATGAGAGGAGTCTGAAACTCATCAATGGTCTTTACTCGAACTGCTCCATTGTTAAAGACTTCATCAATCTCATATGGCCCAAGCCAATGAGTTTGAAATTTTCCTTTGAAGTCTTTGAACTTGGAATCAAACAATAGTGCCCAATCTCCCTTCTAAAAATTTTTTCTTTGATGTGTCGATCATGCCACTTAGTTCTTTGGTGCTGAACTAGATCAGTCCTTAAAATTGCATCTTGTCTTATCTCATCTAGCTCATTCAGCTGCTCCATTCTGTGCTTTTGGGCTTCTGATAGGTTCATCCCCAATTGAACTGCCATCTTGAAGGTCTTGACTTGGAACTCAATGGGGAGCAGGACTTCTTTCCCATAAACAAGTTCATAGGGAGAATGTCCTGTTGTGTTCCTCCATGTAGTTCTATAGGCCCATAAGGCTTCAGGAAGCCTTTTTGCCCAATCTCTTCTGTGGAGATGAACAATTTTGGTGATGATGCTCTCAAGAACTTTGTTTGTAGATTCCACTTGACCATTTGCTTGAGGATGGTATGGAGTAGATGTTCTGTGCTTGATTTTGTATTCCTCCATCAGCTTCTCCATCAAGTTAGATGTAAATTGACTTCCCTGATCTGTCACAATTTCTCTTGGGACACCAAAACGAGTAAAAATATCCTCAAAAAGAAATTGAACAACTGAATTTTCAGTGGCAGAAGGCAATGCCTTTGCTTCTACCCATTTAGTAACATAATCAGTACAAACCAATATATACTTCTTTTGCTTAGATGGTGGATTAATAGGTCCAACGAAATCTAAAGCCCATTTCTCAAAGGGTTCGATGCATACCTGTGGCTGTAATGGCATTTCATTTGAAGGAGTTGGTCTCCCAACTCTTTGGCAGCTGTCACACCTTTTGACATATTGTTTTGCATCTTTGAAGAGAGAAGGCCAATAATATCCTAAAGAAAGGATTTTATAGGCCGTCCTCTTGTCAGCAAAGTGCCCGCTGCATGGTTCGTCATGACATGCCTTAAGGATGTCAGGCATTTCATCTTCCCGAACACATCTTCTGATCACACAATCTAGCCCTGTTTTGAACAATTCATTAGAAATCCATGAATAATGTGAACTCTCCTGAATGATTTTCCTTTTCTCATTAGGAAATAAGTGTGGAGGTAGCTTCCCTATAACCAAATAGTTAGCAATATCTGCATACCAAGGAGTTTTAGTAGTTACTGCAAACAAGTATTCATCTGGAAACTTATCCTCTACAGGAGAATCTTCGTTAGTATTTTGGATTCTAGACAAGAAATCAGCTACTGTGTTTTGTTTTCCTGGTCTATCTAACACAGTAATATTGAATTCTTGTAGAAGTAAAAGCCATCTTGTAACTCTGCCACTAGTAACAGGTTTGTTCATGAGATATCTAATTGCAGAATGATCAGTATGGACAAAAGTTTCATAGCTTGTTATATAGTGTCTAAACTTGTTGATTGCATGAACAACGGCTAAGAACTCTTTTTCAGTCACAGTATAATTTAACTCAGTGGGAGTCAAATTTTTACTAGTGTAATAAATGGCATAAGGAACTAAATCCTTTTGACCCAACACAGCTCCTAGAGCTGTATCTGAAGCATCAGTAGAAATGTGGAAAGGGAGTTTCCAATTTGGACCTCTTAAAATGGGTGCTTCAGATATTCTAGTTTTTAAAGTTTCAAATGTAGATTGACAGTCAGGATCCCACTTGAATTAACAGTCTTTGGTAAGTAATTTGAAGAGTGGAGATGCTATCTTGGTGAAGTTCTCAATAAATCTTCTATAATACCTAGTAAACCCAAGAAAACTTCTAACATCCCTTTGACAATTTGGAATAGGTAACTTGGAGATGACTTCGACTTTTGATCTATCAACTTTGATTCCATCTCCTGAAATATGATGTCCTAAAACAATCCCTTCAGTAAACATCATAAAACATTTTTCATGACTTAATGAAAGATTTTTTTCTTTACATCTTACAAGGACTTTTTCCAAATTTTCTAATGCTTCTTCAAATGAATTACCATAAACTGTAAAATCATCCATATAGACCTCTACACAATCATGAATTAGATCAGAAAAGATTCCTAGTACTGCCCTTTGAAATGTTGCAGGTGCATTACATAACCCAAAAGGAAGTACTCGGTAAGCAAAAGTTCCCCATGGACAGGTAAATGTGGTTTTGTCCTGATCTTCAGGTGCTACCTGAATTTGATTGTAACCACTAAAACCATCCAAGAATGAGAAATACTTTTTACCTGCTAGAGTATCTAATACTTGATCAATAACGGGTAAAGGAAAGTGATCCTTCAAGGTTGCTTTGTTCAATTCTCTGTAATCAATGCAAACCCTCCATTTACCATTCTTTTTAGGTACTATAACCAAAGGGGAAACCCACCGGCTATCTGAAATAGGGTAAATGAAGTTTACATTGAGTAACTTTTGGAGCTCTTCTTTCACTATCTCCCTAAGATTTGGATTCATCCTTCTTTGAGGTTGTCTGATTGGTCTACTGTTTTCCTCAATATAGATGTGATGAATGCAAGTCTTAGGATCAATACCTTTCATATTGGTATACTCCCATGCAAATGCAGTAGAGTGTCTTTGCAAGATTTTGGTTAGCTCTTCCTGTTGTGATTTTTCCAAGTTTTTGTTGATGTTTAATGTTTTTCCTGGAAAGATCTCAATGGCAGAACTACCAAACTCTTCCATAGAGAAAAGAGACATTTGTCTAGATGATAGACACTCTATGTCAGAATCCAACTGAAATTGTGTGGAGTCATATTTTGAAGATGGTTCAAAATTTTCTAATGTCTTCAGAATTTGACTATCTTCACTAATCTCAGAAATGGTAAAGGCAGGTTGTATAGTATCTTCATCATCAACCCACTCATTATCTCCTATTTCTGTGATTTCTTTTGCTAGAGGATACAGATTGAACTTCTTTGTCGAATTACCATTAGAAATGTACATATCTCCAGACCTACAACTTATGAAAGCATCAGCTGTGGCTAGCCAAGGTCTTCCTAAAATAAGAGGATGTCCTCCTAGATTACTCTTGGGAGTTAAAATCATGAAATCCACTGGATATTCCCAAGAATCTAAGGAGACTGGAATGTCTTCTAATACACCATCTGGTTTGATAATGGATCGATCTGCAAGTTGCAGCAAGGTGGGTGTAAAAAGAAGATTAGGAAGTTTTAGCTGTTCCATAGTCTGTCTACTCATAATGTTGATAGCAGCCCCTAAATCAATCAAAGTATTTGGTATTTCTACCCCATTGATATGTGTTTTGACAATTGGACTACCGGGATCTACATATTTCTGCATAGTAATCTTTCCCATCATGATATCTGCAATTTTTCCTACCAGGTGGATCCTTCTGGTATCTCTTGGTTTCCTTCCTGGTCTTTTAAGACTCAACTCCTTTATTGTTTTTGCTAGAATAGGAATTTCCTTAATGGCTTGTAACAAGGGAAGCTTGATACAGACATTTTTCAATTCATCTAGGAAATTATAGTCAGGCAACCAAATTTGTTTTTCCACTCCTTTGTCAATTTGTAATCTTTCAGGAAAAGGAGGTGTGGACAAAGATGTAGGTTGCTCAACTATGGGAGTTGTGGGGGTTGACTCTTTTTCTTTTTATTTTTGAGTGTTTGGGTTTTGAAGAGATGCTTCAGAACCCTTATTGGCATCAAGAGATTCTTTCTCAGAAATGCTTTGCTGTTGAGCATTTATAGAAGGTTTATCTAGAACTCTACCTGATCTGAGTTGTACTTCATTGAGAGGAACAATCATATAGGTAGGAAATGGTTGACCTTCCAACATGTAAGCATTTTGAGGGTTTTTATTATTGGGGTTTGGCAATGGCTGAGAAGGAAGTTGATTTGAGTTCTGTTGGAATGGAAGCAAGAGTTGAGAATTTTGATTCTGTTGAGAAGGTTGTTGTTGTTGTGGAAATGGTAATGATAGTTGTGGATTTTGATTTGGAAGTTGTGGAGCTTGTTGGTTTTGAAAAGATGGAGGATATTGGTAGAATTGAGCAAATCTCCCATAAGGATTCTGCATACCTTGTACCCATGCTTGAAAAGGATTTTGAGGTTGGGGCCAAGGTTGTTGCCAAGGATTCCAATTTGGTGGAGGTTGAAAATTCATAGAGTTGTTAAACCCTTGATTTTGTTGCCCCTGCCAAGGTCTCCTTGCAACAAAACAGAGAGATTCAAGTGTACTTGGATCTTCTTGAAAAACAACTTTGAGCCCAGGGATTGAAGGACAATCCTTGGTCTCATGATTCTCTGAGCATATTACACATGTCTCTACAACTTTTGCTTCCAAGGGACATTCCCTTAGAGCATGTTTCTTTCTACACTTTGGGCAAAAGATGGCCAAAGCCTCAGCTTCTGCTTTCTGATTATTATGAATCTTAAGAGTGTCTAGTTGTTCACTAAGACTCCCTAAGATGTCAGTTTTAAATTCATCAAGCATATTGCCGATTTCAGCCCTACTTACTGATCCAGTTGCAGATTTGTTTGCTTTGAGGAGAGAAGGATCTCTAGGCCCTTTTTGAGTTTTAGATTTCCCCCTTGAGAGATGGACACATAGTTCTGCTATATCATTGAGTGAAAGTTGAGATATATCTCCCTTCCCCGTCATGTTCAAAATGTCTATCCATTCATCTCTAATGGCTTTTAACAAAAGGGCTTTCAAGGTCTCCTCATCTAAGTTGTTCATCTTTGCTCTTTTCAAATTGTATTGAAATCTTTCAAGCAAATCCTCCAAATTTTCATCTTCCTTTTGTACCATTTTGAATACCTCATCCTTATGATTGGTGGGCATACAATAGTCCAGGTACCTATCCAAAAATGTTTGTTTCATATCATTCCAAGACCTAATGGATTGAGTGAGTAATCCCATGAACCATTTCAAAGCTTGTCCTTTCAATGTTGAAGGAAACAATTTGAGTTTTTGAGAGTCATCCAGATAATCATAAGTTCGACATACGACTTCAAACTCAAATAGAAATGTTTCAGGGTCCTCATTCCTTAACCCATGGAAGTTTGGGAGGACAGATGGTGAGATGTTTTTCATGGTGGCTCGGGAGTCCTCATCGACTATAGGACACCCAAATGAGTTATCTCCATCCCTATTTCCTCCAATGTTACCTCTACCTCCTCCATTGTTTCCTCCTCCTCCTCCTCTACCTCTACCTCTACCAGCTCCTTCCTCTGTCATAGTAGTTTCCCTAGAGACTTCAGAGTCTTATGGTTCTTCTACAAAGGGTGAATGAGAAGGAATTTCTCCCTCTTCTTCAGATGATTCTACTTCTTCAATTACAATTGGTCTTTCTGTAGAAGGAAGGAAAGGATCTCTTTCTGATTTAAATTCAATAGAAGGTGTGGGAGAGTCAATTCTTACCTCTTGAATTCCAGGAATCCTAGGGCTAGGAGTGTCAGTTGGAGATGAGGGAGGTGTCTCTTGTCTATTCCTTGAAGTAGATGGACTTGTAAAAATCGAACTCTTGGCTCTAGCTAAAAACCTTCCCCTAGAATCTCTAGCTCTATGCATGCCATTTTTTATTTTCCTTCAAGTCAAGGTAATAATTCTCTTTCTGATCTTCCAGGTCACTCTAGGTGCAAGAAGAGAGCATACTCAAGAAACTATTAAATCAATAACTTTCTCTTTTCTGATCCTCCAGATCACTCTAGGTGCAAGAGGAGAGCATACTTTGAGAGGTTATCAATTTTCCTTTCTTGAAATTTTCTTAATAATTTTTTTTCTTAGAAATTGGCTACCTAATTTCACTTCCCCGGCAACGGCGCCGAAATGTTTGGTCAATTTAGTGATGTCTAAATTGCAACTTTTAAATGTCAACCCGGGGCTCGTAAGCTGATGAAGTGAGGTGTACTATATGTACTTAGATAACCTTTTCTAGATCTTTTGTCGTTTTTATCTTTTTAGTTTGTTTTTGATTGTCTTTTCCTAATGAAATGTGATGGAGATGTAATGAAGTGAGTGAATGTGTGTGTGTATGTGTGGCGACTTCTAAATGATTTCTTGAAACTGAAAGAGTATTCTAAAGAAAGCTTTGAACAACAACTGAAATGAAATCAACTCTTAAAGGAAAAATAAAAGCATCAAAGAAAATACTAATGACCTTGGCCCAGTATCTATGCTACTGCAAGAAAATGAAGATGAAATCTATGTCAAGTCTAGCTAAAACTAAGCATTATGAAACTGAAGTAAATCTACATAAAAGAAAGACTAATCACAAATACTTTAACTTCTTCTTAACTTCTTGTCTTTTAACTGAATATATCATGTGAGAAACAGACAAAAATAAGCCAAGCAATTGTGAGTTCTTGAGCAACTAAACCAAGCTGTGTTAGTGATATTTTGGTCCTCAATAAAGATATTGAATTATAGAGAAGAAACCATCAATAAGTAAACAACTTGATGCCTAAAGTAGTAAGCAACTATGCAACTTAAAGAAATGATAACAAAGAAATAAAGGCTGCAAAACAAAGAAGGTCAGCACCATAGACAAGATGATCACAAGTGTCACTAGCTGTGAAAAAGAAAGAAAAGAAACTGTCCCGGGCACACCTAAGCAATCTGCAAAACACACTGATCAGTCATTGAAAAGTGCAGAAATATAAATGAGCAGAATTCAACGTTTATATACAGCTATTGTACATGATCGAAACACAGCAATCAAAAGCATTCTGTACAACTATTATACATGAAATGATAAAACGAAATGTAGGAAACTAAAAGCACTGTATAGGCCTTAAGTAAACAGGGGCCCTCTGCCTACTCCAGCCAGCTTAAAGATCAATTACACGCTCAAATGGAGAATAGTCTTCTCATATATTACGTAGCAAAATAGAAAGTACAGTGGGGTTCAAAATTACATATTAGCAGCTAACTAATCAGCGTTCAGAGACGCTTTATTTATAGCAGAGAAAACAAAACTAACTTAACACAAACTACGCTATTCTATCAGCTGTGCAAAAACACGTAATCTAGCACAGTCCTCGGATTTAGGCAATGGTCGTGGTGGGCATTAAATCTTCTGTTGGATTCGTGTTTCCCATCATCTGCGTGGCTGAGGAAGAGGCCAGCTGTTCCTCACGTGCTCTAAAACCGAATACGCAGAGCCGTGCCACCGCCAATGACCTTTGTTGACCGTAGTTTCCCCCTCGTTGACCATGGGTGTTTATGACTAGTTTGGCTAAGCTGGAAGGACACACACCATGTCCTTGGTTCCACGAACTTGCCCATGTGGCTCTTCTGCCCGGAGGACACCTAGAACATGCCGTTTAATAAAACAACTACGGAATCCAGGATTGGCTGCGGAAACCGGGATCAGCTGCGGAAACCCTGTGTGAGCTGCGGAAAGTGTAGCACTTGAACCAAAATTCTAATCCAACAACACAGTCATTAGCATAATTAATAAACCATGTAAAAGTCCTAAAATACAATGATTTGAGCAATTTGATGGAGGAAATGAGTGACAAAGGAAGGAAATGAATAGGAGAAGGAGGCTGAGAGGATGTGAAAAGAAGTGCAGGTCTGAGGCTCAACAGAAACCCTAGAATCCAATGCTTTGATACCAAATGTTATGAAACCAGCTCAAGAAAAGATAGAAAAGATAGATCAACGCCTTAGAATTCAGCCTCTTCGAGGGGGAAACCTCCTTTACATTACATAAATGAACAATTTTTGGATGATACAAATGAAAATACCTCCTTTCTATATATAGGAGTCTAAGGGGTCATAACATAATCAGAGCCGACATAACAATAATAATGTAAGGGCACAATAATAACAATAGTGGACTTCTATGGGGCACAAGAGTAACAATATGGGCACTACATGGGTACATCAATATAATAAGTGGGTTGTACTAATAACAATAAGGGGTTACACTAGTAGTATAGGGGCCTAACAACTGCTTTGTTTAATTTAATTTTATAAATGATTATTTTGGGTCAAAGAGATTTCAACAAATGTCACTTCTTCATAATTTTAATTCCAATCATACAAAGAGGTTTTCCTTTGTTGAAGAAAACCAACATCTATCAGGTAAAATTTTAAAGAGATTCTTTAATGGTAAGTTTCATATGCCCACTTTTATCCTTTTATATTTCTTTACAATTTTGTTTTAGTTATATTTTTAATTTTGCTGATATATATCTATGTTATGCAGGTCTCCAAGAATTGTTTTTTTACCCATACTAGCTTAGATTTGGAGCTCATTCTTCTTTTTGTTTATTTCAATTTTTGAAGAGAAGTTTTGATGTTCAACTAATCAGCTAAACTGGGGAGTCCCTGAACCTTTTAGTTTGTTTCATTAGCATTAATTTTATCAGAAAATTGTTAAGATGCTTTTATGCAGGTTATGAAATTAAATCTACAAAAGATAAAAACTTCTCAGTTGACTTTACTTTCATAAAGTGAATAGCAATCATGACTTATTTTACTCTTTTGTTGAGATATTTCTGAAGTAAGTCTCGTTGGAGTTGTCTTTTATTTTCAGATTTTCTTTCATTTTTATTCTTCTTATTTGACATTTTTTTTGTTCGATTTCCTCTTTCGCTTCATTTTGGATTTCTTTTCTTGTTGATTGGTTATAGTTTGATTTTTGTGAATCCACCAAGATTTATGTGGAAGAGCTTTTCCTTGCCCAACATTGGTTGGAAAACATGAAAATTTTACTCTGTCCATTCAATGAGTTTCATTTACCATTAAAGGTATATCTTTATGGAATCTTAAAGCCCTCTTGCTTTAAATATTTTTCATGGAAGAACACACATACTTTCAAAGTGATATAGTTCACTTTTTCAAGGAAAGAACTGATATGAGTTTAACTCAATGGATCCTTCCCATCCCTTCATTTTATTAAAAAAACTCTGAATGATAGTCATAGGGAAAGATTTATAATTAACATTAGTATTTTATCCATTAGCATAAGTCTCTTTTACCATCCCACCTCTTTCACTCAGGTACATCATAAACTAAGCTCGCAAATGTGCTTATCAAAAGGGTGATCAAAAGGGGAAACACGAGAAATACAAGTAAATCCGTCGAGGTTATGGATGATCGCTAGAAATGGGACCATGCTTGTATGACATAAAAAATAACTTCGCCGAGGTATTGTTCAGGCTCGCTGGCAGCGAAGCGATGTCAAAGACCATTCATATTGATGGATATATGCTTTATCAAAAAACTCCTATCTATACCTTCTTCTATTTTTCATACGAGGTAATCTTAAAATAAAATATTTCCCAAAATTTGGATTCATGACTTTAGACTCAGTTAGTTTGAGTACTTATCTTTTTGAACTTATATTTCTTAATTCATCTAATGTGGGACCCATGCGAAATGTTTTACTGTTTGACGACTTAATAAAATTCCTCATTTTTAACCTTTGGGTAAATTGAAGTTCATCATTTGTTTTAACCAGATATAATTGGTTCTTCCTTGTATGTCGCCATTGTTGATGTGAAAAAAAACCACCCCCATTTTTAACTTATTTATTTTTAATGGGGACCCTTTCTATAAATTTTGGTAAATCGCCTTTTAATGCTTTTTTTGGTTAAGTTTCCTACAATTTTGCCAAAATTTTATTTTCTTCAGATTCTTATTCTAATCACTTCATTGTGTTTGGATTTTTGCAAGATTTCCATCGATTCTTCTTTCATCTCGTTTGGATAAATGATTTGCAAATGGTGCTCATCCGAATTTCGGTAATTTTTACCATCACTATACTTCTCTACTCAATCAAAACCTACGAGCTTTTAAATATCGTAACTTTTATTTATTTTTAAACAAAACCTTTGATGCGCCGATGTCATGAAAACTCCGATGCGCAACGTCCAATTGAGGTCTAGGGTGGCTTGTTAGATAGATAAAATCATGGAGAATATTTATGAATTGGTTGCATGACCAAATTTAGTCATTAACTGAGTCTAAAATATATCATAAAATTAAGCTCCAAATTTGCAATCAAAACTATTTTTATGTGTTTAGTTTTTTTATTTTTCATTTGCCCAAAACCTCAGTTGATTGTAGATCCATTCGATTATGTCCTCTTTGACCAACAAGAGCTTTTCAGGGATTAATGAGAAGTTCTAATTTCTTTTTATTTATTTATTTAATTGAATTTTGATTGGAGATGTTTGTTTTCGCAAATTTGGTAATTTCGATTTTGATTTGAAAATTAATTTACTTTTGATTGGTTTTTGGCAGGAGAGCAGTTGGGAAGATGAGGAAAAAAATACTTGGAGGAATAAAATTGCACCAGCAAGAGGGAAAGAAGAATTTTAGCCAATAAAAATTCCTTGGAGCAAATTTATTCAACAACAACTATCTCATTTTAATTTTATGTTAAAATTATAAATATGGATTTTGTAGAATGGAGAAAGGGGCTTCCAGATCTGAAACTTGGGGAGAAAAATATCTACAAAAAAAGGGTTTTTTTCACTAATGTAGGAGACAAGATTTTTGTAGAGAATTAATTGGCTTGGACCAGACTTATGGAGATTAAAAGAGATGTATTTCAGCTCTAAAAATTTCATGCTATCATGAACTTTTCTAAGAATTTCATGCACTCAAAGGCTATGATTAGATCTTTAATTCTTGTACACTAATATAGGAGATAGACGTTGATCTAGATAAGTATGCGTTTTTGAAGTTTTGCACTGTCGTAAATTCATTTAATATGTGCTTGTTTTAACCATTTGAATGTTATCTTTTAATGATGAATCTAATTGGAATCAATATAAATTATGAATCTGAATAGATAAACATGGCATACTTGTTAACTATTTAGCAAATTCATGTCAGGTTTATCTTGGTTTTAATAATGATTGTTTTATGAAAACTTTTTCCTTAATGTAGTCATATATATTTTTGTTTGAATTCATTTTATTTGAATTTGGAAGTCTGTGTACCAGAGATCTGATGACTATTCATCAGATAGTTGAATGCATATACTTGCTTGAGCTAGAAATAATTCTTGGAACTATTTCCTTGGCTTATTGACTTCATTTTGATTCCAAATTCAAACTTGGTTCAAATCCCCTTTTACCTTGCTCGTGGTTGAGATGGGGACTAATCCTTCTTTCAATCAAGATAGATTTAATATTTTCTTTCTGTTACTTAGAGTAGATTTTCACTTAGTTTAAATTATTGCATGCTAGGAGTCCTCTTACAAAGGGGCATATTTTAGAGTGGCTTGGCTAGGCCATTAATCTAGATTAAGGATCACTTTACTGCATGAGCTCTGCAAGAGGGTAGATCCTTGATGTGAAAAAAACACACCCATTTTAAACTTATTTATTTTATATAACAGGGAACCATTCTGTAAATTTTGGCTAAATTTCCTTTTAATGTTTTCTTTTGGTTAAGTGTCCTACAATTTTGCAAAATTTTCCTTTTCTTTGAATTCTTCTTTTGATTGCTTCATTGTGTTCGATAATTTGCAAGATTTCTATTGTATGCAACACAACTTGTCCAGATTTTGGGTAGATTGTGGGCAAGAAACCCGAGTTTTGTGGAGCATGCAATAAAAAAGATGTCGCAGAGTATGAAGTCGACTACACAACAGAGCAGTGGAGCCCAAAGAAGATCGCGCAACAAAGTCACTGCTCAGCATAAGGGCCTCATGGTAAAGCCCCTTCCTTTTTGTAAAAGAATATAATATTTTAAAAAATGTTTATTTTGGGCAATACTACCTTGTATTTCAGAAACCATGGTAGCGGGTCCATGGTAATGTAGTGATGTAATCCCTCATGTAATCGTATATATATGGATGAATAATAAAAGAGTAAGGAATCTATTAATCCATATCTATGTTTATGTGATATTTTTGTGATATGTACTTCAGAGAAAGGGTGAGGCTCTATAGTTGTGTGCGTGGAGGCCTGGGTCTGCAACTTAGTGTGTAGATTGTTTGCATCTTAGTGCGCAGATACCTTGCAACTATGTGTGCAGTGAAGAATTTTTTGTTGTACAAATTCTATATTATAAGCAATAGTTCTTGATAATGTAGTCCCACATTGGGATGAACCACGATAAAATTTGTTTCATGTGTTTATTTATTTAATATCTGAACTTTGTTTCAGTACTATGAAGTTTATGAATGTTTATGTTATGTTTAAGTGATGAATGTAATTATGTGAAGTAATCTATAAGTTCAGGGTAGTTGATATATGTGAAGAAATTTATAAGTGTTCAAACATAAATAAAATACAAAAGTGTCACATTGCAACATCCCTCAAGCTACAAAAACCTGGTTTTGCATCCTCCCATAGTCACTTTAGGTGAGATTGCGATCTACTTGCAAGTTGTTGCCAAGAGGGCTAGTGGTTGAGGGTTTTGTTGGTGTGTAGTAAACTCTGAACCTGGGTTAGCCCAACCTAAGCCAACAAATGGTTTTGTTGCCAGGACCAACTGTTTGAGGGATGTTTATGTGGCATCCGTCAAAGAAAGAATTTCAAGATTGGGTAGAATAGAAGGAACACGAATTCACAAAAAAAGAGAATAGAAACCCTCATTTGTCAACTAGGAGGTGGTTGGAGAAGTATATTTTTGATGATCAACACAAAATCTTCTTTACTTTGTTTCATGTCGAGCTATACGAGTGGATATCAAGGTTGAATGAGAGAAAAGACTGCTTGAAAGGAGATAAACCTAAGGAGTGGAATCCTAAACTAATACAATGACTCAAGAACACCGAAAATAAGATTTCAAGAGTTGTTGATTTCTGGATTGATATAATCCTAAGAGGATTAATTACTAAGCTCGCAGTAGACTAGATTGTGTCCTACAACAAAGTAGAATGAAAATTTTTCAAAGGACCTCGATTTAAGTTAAAATATTTGAACCTTTGGATTAAGATGCTTTTGTGTGAAAATGGGATTTTACGAATGCAATCAGATTATTAGTTACTTAATATGTTTGGGATATATAGAATAAACATTAAAAAGAGATCTCATGGCCAAGATCCAAAGAATTTTATAGAAAATGCCTATAACCCTTTGTTAAGTGAGTCAAAAAGTGAAGAAAATTGTCTCGAGAACCCTGAAGTAACTCCACAGTATTCACCCTTCCAACCTGAAAGTTCGCCGAAGCCAGAATCAAGTAATAATCATGGTATTTTTGGTTTCCCCATCCCCCCTACCCCCTACCCCTCATCCACCTCCCGTTACAAATCCCCCTCCCCTCCCCCCCTGCCTCACCGCGAAGAAATTTGGCCGATGATATTAAGTTGTCTATTTTTAAAGGGATTGGATCAAAGGATCAAAAACAATTCTAGTTCTTACGCGAAGCAGTGTGGACAACTAAGCAGGTCCATGATGAAAATATCAAGAAAGCATAACTTGTTACAACATTTTATGATAGAGTGCTGACATGGTACATAGAATATTCGAGCAATCAGAATAGACCATTTTCAGATATTAAAACAACGATGATAAAGGAATTCAAGAAGTTGAAGTCTGAGTCGCAGTGTATCATAGAGCTAAAATAAATAAAACAAAATCCTACTGAGTCTGTGTGGGAATTTGATCAAAGATTCAATATAATATTAGATCAGGTGAGCTTCGAAATAGCTCTGTAGTAATATAAAGAGTGTGGTTTATAGTTGCGCTACTTCCACATATAAAATTTCCTTTGTCACAACAGAAGATAGAAACTCAGGCTGAAGCCTTAGCACTTGCGATGAAGTTAGAAGCTGTCAAATTTCTCACTGTAGATCACCAGATAATGCAATATACTAAAGCAAAATACTTGGTCTACTTCTACAAACAAACTTGCAGAAGCTTAATCGATTATGAGCAAGATCAAATAGAACACATATAACAGAGAATGACAAAGCAATCACACATGAACACAGAAGAATACTCTGGGGAAAGCCTTAGCTAAAAACCCCAATCTCTGTAATATCATACAAGTGGAAATATGTCCGAATTACACAAACCTTTAGCTCACAAGCTATCCAACTCTCAGTACAATCCATCAACGCTGCTCATAGACTGAATAGACACAACATATACCTTCCCTTAGTCCTCCAAGCCTCTTATTTCCTTACGCAGTTTCTCTTGGGTCCTTTGGCCACCACCTGTGTGAATTAAGCTCTCACACAACTCATCAAGCTCAAAAGTAACTGTGCAATCTCCAAGGAATGAATTCCTTCTGCATGCAAGAGATATCCTCAATGGAATATTCCTGCAACTGATAGTACATTGTCCCATCATCTGATCTCAACTGGGTCTCTGACTGAATTGACATGCATGAGTTATTTATGAGAGAATATTCAGTTATTTGAAGTGCAACAGTTACATGCATGCATGCATTAACTAACTGAACTTACAATTAGTTCCACAAATTGTTGGAACTAATCTAACTGGACTTAACTCAACTAACTGAGCTAACTAATTACAACTCAAAGTACAACTCATCTTGATCTCCTTAATCAAGGGATAAATTCCTCAATCAAAGGGGAAACTGTTGCATGTCTTCACATAGACTTCATCTTTGATTTTCTACAACTAATTAACTCAAGATGAGTTAATTAATTATTTTACAAACAACTGCTAAGATCAAATTCGAATTTTAATTCTCAATTTTAGTTCAGGGACTAACTAAAATTGGAATATATCCCGAAATGCTATTTATAGCAGTGCTATTTTTAGAACTTCTATTTTTTAGCATTTCTTATAGCTATTTTCAACACTCCCTCTCAACAAGAAAGGGATTATCAGTCACCCCAATCCTGTCTCTGTGGAACTCAAACTTGCATTTTGACAATGCCTTAGTCAAAATATCTGCATCCTATTCCTCGGTCGAAACATACAGCAACAACATGATCCTCTTCATCACACAGTATCGAAGATGATGATGTCGGATATCGATGTGCTTGGACCTGTCATGAAATAATGGATTCTCAGAGAGTTTGATACAACTTTGATTATCGCAATAGATCATAGTTGGATCCATCCTCTGACCAAACAATCCAACTAGAATCTTCCGCATCCAAATGGCCTCACATGCTGCCTGACTGGCAGCGATGTATTCAACGTCTGCTGAGCTAGGTGCAATTGACCTCTATTTCCTGTTGTATCAAGAAACTGCAGTTGAACCAAGGTTGAAGATTCCTCCTGAATTGATCTTCCAGTCTGCTGGACTCCCTGCCCAATCTGCATCTGTGAAGCCCTGAAGCTTCACTCCCTTTGTCCGTCTATACCATAATCCATACTGAGATGTGCCTCTGAGGTATCTCAGCACATGCTTCACTGCCTTCCAAAATAGCTTGGTAGGCTGAACCATAGCTTGACTCAGCTGGTTCACCGCAAAGCACAAATATGGTTGTGTGTTTACTAGAAACATCAATGAACCCACAAGCTGCCGATAAACAGCAATAGCTACTACCTCACCTGAAGTAGCATCCTCCTTCCTCCAGTTACCAGCTAGAGGAGTCTGCATGGGCTTGCACTTCTCCATGTGGAACCGCCTGAGTATCTCATTGGCATACTTGCCTTGAGACACAAACACTTCCCCATCCTTCTGCCA
This sequence comes from Pinus tabuliformis, assembly GCA_031772625.1. NCBI lineage: Eukaryota > Viridiplantae > Streptophyta > Pinopsida > Pinales > Pinaceae > Pinus > Pinus tabuliformis. The sequence continues at coordinate 1,522,773,470 of CM062804.1, read as the reverse complement.
CACTTCCATGCCTAGAAAGTAGTGCATAAGACCCATGTATTTCATCTCGAACTATCTTGCAAGGTCCTCCTTGTAAGACTTGATCAACTGATCATCACTTGTCAAAAGCAGATCATCAACATAAATAACAATGATCAACGGTTTACCTTCCACTATGATGTGATAAAGGTTCGCATCTGCTTCACTCTTGGTGAAGCCCAACCCGGTGAAATAGCTGTTGATCTTGGTGTACCAAGCATGAGGTGCTTGCTTCAGCCCGTACAAAGCCCTCTTGAGTCGGTACACATCCGACTCACGATCAAAGGTCTCAAAACCTTCCAGCTGCTCAATGTACACGTCTTCCTCGATCTTCCCATTGAGGAACACAGTCTTCACATCCATCTAATGGACCTTCCAACCCATCTGAGCTGATAGTGCCAACATCGATCTGATAGATGAGTACCTTACTACAAGAGAAAAAGTCTCATCGTAATCGATCCCCTTGACCTGTGAGAAACCACGGGCAACAGACCTTGCCTTATGTTTCTCAACATTGCCATCAGTTGCCTGCTTTACCTTGTAAAGCCATCGGGAACTCACCACTGACTTATCCTGAGGTCTTGGGACAACATCCAAAACATAGTTCCGAATGATGGAGTCGTACTCCTCCACCATAGCATCAACCCAGACTGGTTGCTACATTGCTTCCTCGAATGAAGAAGGTTCGGACTCTACACACTCCCAAACTAAGGCCATGTAACTAGTGTACCGCCAGGTGACCTACTCTTTTTGCACTGAGAAGATGGCTGTCCCACATTCTCTTTGGCATCCAGCATCAACCTGTCAACTTCCCTTGAGCGTTTCCGCCCATCTCTGGAAGACTTAGCATGAGTGGATGTCTCCACTCTCGAATCCTCTACATGTGGCTACTCCGCATCAGTCTGAAGCTCCTCCTCCTTAGGAACTAAAAGTTCCTCCTCTGCATACAACTTGAGCTCCCTCTCAAGTGATACTCGCATGGCTTTCTCCTCGTTGAACTTCAGATCTTTGCGTACCACTGTCCTCTGACTGGTAGCCAAGAACACCCAATAGTTGTGGGGTGTATCATTGTACCCCACAAGTATCCCCAACTCAGATGTTGGATCTAGCTTCTTCTGGGCATCTTTGGTCACATGGTAATAAACCGATGATCCCAAGATCCTGAAGTGAATCACATCTGGTCTCTTCCCAGAAAAGGCTTCCATTGGTTTCTTCATTCCCAATATACGATGTGGGCTTCTGTTCTGCAAGTATATTGTTGTATTGCATGCCTCAGCCCATAATTGAAGTGGTAGGTTTTGGTCATGCAACATCGTTCGAGCTGCTCCCACAATCGATCTATTCTTCCTTTCAGCTACCCCATTCTACTGTGGGTTATGGGGTGCCGTCAACTCCCGTTTAATTCCTTCTGCTGCACAGAAGTCCTTAAACTATTGGGAGACATACTCTCCACCATTGTCGCTACGCAAGGCCCTTATTTTCTTTCCAAATTATTTCTCTTCCAAGGCTTTAAACTCACAAAACCTTGCGAAGGTTTGATCCTTCTTCTGCATAAAGTAGATCCAACATCTACGAGAAAAATCATCAATAAAAATAACATAGTACCTTTGTTTAGAGTTGGAGGCTATAGAGAATGGTCCACACACATCTGTGTGAACTCACTCCAGGATTGCTCCAACTCTACTATCTCGATCCTGAAAGGAAGATTTCACATACTTACCCAAGGTACAACCTTTGCATGTATCCATCTACTCCAGTTTTCCCTTGGGAAGTCTGGTAGAAATCTGCTACATGATCTTCAAGGCCCCATGGTGCAAGTGGCCCAATCTTCTATGCCATAGCTCGCCAACATATTGGCTCTACACCAACTCTGCTTTGGAACTCAATGCAACATAGTCATCTACCTCCAACTTGTAGAGATTCTTTACTCGAATCCCAATCCTCTTGGTCTGTCCAGTGTCGATATGCCTCAGGAATACCTTTCCTTTACTAAAGACTACATCATAGCCTTTGTCTTCCAGCATAGCGACAGACACAAGATTCTTCTTCAGACCCGGTACATACTTTACATCAGTCAGGGTGAGAGGAGCTCCATGATCCCTCTGAAACACAACCATACCTTCACCTGAAACACGGTACTTTCCATCATTTCCCATCTCGATCCACATCTAGAGATCCTTCTCCTCCAAGGTACTGAAGAGATTCTTGTCGTTGGTCATGTGGAACAAAGCTCCATTGTCTAGGTACCAAACACATCCCACCATCGATGAAACCATGCATGTGATGAGGGAGAAATACAATTTGAACTATGAGGCTAGTGCCTCACCATCTGATCCCTTCAAGCATCCCTTCTTGAATTTTTTCTGTGGACAATTCATAGCATAATGGCCCACCTCATGACAATGAAAGCATCTCACTTTTGATTTGTCAATCTTCTTCCCACCATGGGAAGAACTGGATTTGGAATGGGACGCCTTCCATTTCCCTTTCCTCGCCTTACTCGCTAAGGCTAGATTTTCTTCATCTTCTTGCCTTGATGAATATCCATCTCTGGTGCTTCTTCTTATCTCCTCCTACATCAGATCCGACCAAAGTCATTCCCAATCTAGAAGTTTCTCTTCCATTTATCGAGTCTTGATAGCTATGCCAGCTCTTAGGAAGACCAAGGAGAGCAAGACTCACCACGTCATCATCGGTTGTCGTGATCCCTACACTTCCAAGCTCATCCCTGCAGGTGGTGAGCTTGTTCAGATATGTAGATATCATGTCGCCCTTTTCACACTTGATTTTTTGAAGCTTGTCTTTTAGTGCTAGCGTCCTCTGATTGCTGCTGTTCTGGTATAGATCTTTCAATGTTTTCCACATTGAAAACGGTGTCTCCTTCGCATGGAGACTCGAGAATATGTGGTATCAAACTCCCTCAAGAAGGATTCTCCTCGCTCTAGCCACACATTTCTTCCATTCCACCAAATCTGTAGTTTTAGCTGCTGCTAGCTTGGGGACATCTTGATCAATGAAGTCCTTCAAACTGTTGTACTCTAATACTACTTCCATGCACTCCTTCCAGGCTATATAATTCGAGTTTCCATCAAGGGCATACTCGAGTCTCAAACCGTTGAATGCCATTGGTGAATTTTGAGATGTAATAAGAATTTGAATTCTATAATCAGGAATTTCAAACTTCGAACTTCTCCCTTCTTTGTATACTATTCTTCTCTTTGATCACCTTTGCTCTAATACCATGTAGAGTTTCTCACTATAGATCACCAGATAATGCAATATACTAAAGGAAAATACTTGATCTACTTCTACAAACAAACTTGCGGAAGCTTAATCGATTATGAGCAAGATCAAATAGAACACATATAACAGAGAAGGAGAAAGCAATCACACATGAACACAGAAGAATACTCTGGGGAAAGCCTCAGTTAAAAACCCTGATCTCTGTAATATCATACTAGTGGAAATATGTCCGGATTACACAAAGCTTTAGCTCACAAGCTATCCAACTCTCAGTACAATCCCTCAATGCTGCTCATAGACTGAATAGACACAACATATGCCTTCCCTCAGTCCTCAAAGCCTCTTATTTCCTTGCACAGTTTCTATTGGGTCCTCTGGCTACCACCTGTGTGAATTAACCTCTCACACAACTCATCAAGCTTAGAAGTAACTACGCAATCTCCAAGGAATGAATTCCTTTTGCATGCAAGAGATATCCTCAATGGAATATTCCTGCAACTGATAGTACATTGTCCCATCATCTGATCTCAATTGGGTCTCTGACTGAACTGACATGCATGAATTATTTATGAGAGAATATTCAATTATCTGAAGTGTAGCAGTTACATGCATGCAAAAATGAACTAATTGAACTCACAATCAGTTCCACAAACTGTTGGAACTAATCTATCTGGACTTAACTCAGTTAACTAAGCTAACTAATTACAACTTAAAGTACAACTCATCCTAATCTCCTTAATCAAGGGATAACTTCCTCAGTTAAAGGGGAAACTGTTGCATGTCTTCACATAGACTTCATGTTTGATTTTCTACAACTAATTAACTCAAGATGAATTAATTAATTATTTTACAAACAGCTGCTAAGATCAAATTCGAATTTTAATTCTCAATTTTAGTTTAGGGACTAACTAAAATTGGAATGTACCTTGAAATGCTATTTATAGTAGTGTTGTTTTTAGCACTTCTATTTTTTAGCATTTCCTGTTGCTATTTTCAATAGAAGCCTCGCCGATGGGGGATACTAATGCAGGTATGCAATAGATCCAGAGTTAGCTAGAAAATTTTACTCTAATATATAAGATATGAAGAAAAGTAAATAAGTTCAAGAAGAAATATGGTGTTCTAAGTGTAAAGGAGAAGGCCATTCTAAGAAATAATGTCCTCTTTTCACAAACTACATGGCTAGTGGAGCACTGAATCCTTTGAACCCCAGATCTAGCTTATGGTGTGAGATATTTAAAACTAGGGGTGAACATCGTGCTGAAGGCTGTTATCTATTGCAAAACTATGTGTAGACTCCAAAGAACCTGTATTGCAAGTTTGTCAAATCAGTGGAACACATGAAAACAATTTTTGAGCTTATGAACTAATGATGGATCGAAGTACTAATGCATATAGGATGCAAGATGAAGAACATGGACAAACACAGTGGCTGAGGTGGTTATCAAGGTCGAGGTCGAGGTGGTGGAGTTGGTTGAGAAAAAGGAAAGATTATTTGCTATAACTGTGGCCAAGTAGGACACTTCGCGAGAGACTGTCAGAATCCTTCCACAAAATGTAATTATTGAAAATATTTTGATCATGTAATTGAAGAATGTATGGTACTCATGGAAAAAATGTAAGAAAAAAGGAACCAACAATCGACACAAAACATTGAAATGATGATTATGGAACCAAGGACTGATAAACCTCGCATAAATATTGTAACAAGAAGTGGAGCTATGACTGGGGATGATAGAGTAGATGGAAAGAAGGAATCCAAAGCTACATGGGTAAGAAAGACTACTAGAAAATTTCCTGTGTTTTATATTTAGAGGGAAAAATAAGTATTTATGGAAGAAAAGAGAATATTTATGGATGCAGGAGCTTTGACATCCAACGCACAGTAGAGTCAAAATAATATATGTGATCTATCATCTTCAACACAAGTCCAAGATCTGACAATACAAGAACAAGATGCAACATATCAGGTAGATACTCTAAAATATTTTCTTCAAACTTGTATGAAATTGTTGTGAGATCAAATAGTTGTAGAAGGACTTCAGGAATTGATAAATTTCTATGCATCTAAAGAAGTACCGCAGAGTGATGTGTGAAGTTAATAATTTAGATAGACAAAAGAGAAATGAGGCTTAGTGCAAAAATAGGAGAAAATGACATGGACCAAGTTATTTTAGATCTGGGATCTGAAGCTAATGTCGTAATAAAGCAAAGATGAGAATTAATGGGTAAACCAAAGTTGCAATGGTCAGCTATTCAACTAAGAATGACTAACCAAAAAAATATTGTTCCTTTAGGAAGATTATCAGGAATTACAATAGATATTGAAGGGGTGCGCACTACTACTGATTTTGAAGTGATAGAAATTGTGGATGATAGTAACCCCTATCCTACACTACTTGGATTGAATTGGGAATTTTCTAACATGGCTATAATCAACTTAAAGAAGAGGAAAAAGATATTTTAAAGCAACAATATGAGAGTCATTGTCCCATTAGATCCATCAAAAGGAGCAAGGTATACTGAACTAGTTAAAGAAGAGTACATCACAACATATATAGACAACATTTATCAGATAAAAGCCAAAGAAGATGAATATATTAATCCCACTACAGATGGAAAATTGGGTAGGGAACAACAGAGTTCATGCACTTTAGATTCAGAAGAAGAATTATAAATATGGAAAAATAGGTTACATGAAGTGTCTATAAGGCGATGTGCAAAACTTACTAAAGAAGTTCGTTGTATGACACCTGAGGTATATGACTTATCTTTTTATGATGGTTTGGGAAATATAAATACTATTCTTTAAGAATATGAAGAACAGGTACCAGAATGTCAAATATTGTTAGCTCTGTATCTAGCATTAAGAGCTACTCCTGCTAGATGGTGGGGTACACATAAGAAGAATATAGGAACTTGGCAGGAAATTCTAAGTTTGATATGGATAAGGTTTGATCAGGTAGAAACAAAACTAGCAGATAAATATTATGGTCAAATTGACCCTAGAGAGCACATCCATATTTATATGACAACATGGAAGGAGATTCCACAAGAAGAATGGGTGCATGGGTTCATCCATACATTGGAGACAATTCCTCAAAACTCGTACTTGGAAACAAAACTTCGACATGGTACTACGAGCTAGGTAGAGATGGTTTATGGGTTTATATCGACATTTGTTTTTGAAGATGATTGTCCATGTGTAGATTTATCCCTTCAGATAGTTAAAAAGAATATTTTTGAGAACATAATTCCACTCACTTGGCAGCCTGATTGGGCTATGCAACTACATAATGTACTGGAATGATACAACATCATTGAAGAAGAAGACGAAGACCATCATAATATTGACATAGCAGAATATGAAGGCTACTGCGAAGTGAATGGACCTGAATTAGAAATGAATGATATAACAAGGCCATTAAAGACAAGGAAGATTAATATAGGGTCAGAAGATGAGTCGGAGTTCACAACAATAGGATATTACTGGGATGAAGAAACAGTTAGCAAAGTGATAGATGTTTTGCATGAATACCAAGAGTTATTCCCGACTAAGTTCTTAGATATGAAAGGCATAGTAAGAGATTGGGAGTTATGAAGATTCTTTTAAAGCCTGATGCGAAGCTTGTCAAGCAAAGACCCTAAAGATTGAATCCAAAATATAAGGAGAAAGTAAAAGAAGAGTTAGATAAAACGATAGCAGTAGGGATCATTGAACCTATGGACGAATCAGAATAGGTAAGTCCCATGGTAGTCCAGGAAAAGAATTCTAAAGGAGAAATCAGGATTTGTGTGGATCTAAGGAAATTAAATGATGCATGTGTGCATGATCCCTTCCCTACACCCTTTACATATGAAGTGTAAGATAATGTAGGAGGACAGGAGGCCTACTCATTCACAAATGGATTTTCAAGATACCATCAGATTAGAATTTCACCAGATGATTGACATAATACTACCTTCGATATAGAATGGGGATCATATCAATATAAGATGATGCCTTTTGGGCTGAAGAATGCTCCTACCATATTTTCAAGAGTGGTTGTTGCAGCTTTCAAAGAACATATTCACAAGTTCTTATAAGTATACTTCGATGATTGGACAATATTTTGGTTATTGAAGAAACATGTTGCAATCTTAACACTGATGCTGAACACATGTAGGCAGTATAATATTTCTATGAATATTAATAAGTGCATATTTTGTGTACCTTTTGGTATATTACTAGGACATATTGTTTGTAAGCAAGGATTTATGGTGGGTCCTACAAAGATTGTTATTATTGTGAATTTACCTCCACCAAAAATAGTGAGACATCTTCGCGCCACATTGAGACATATAGGATATTACATAAAATTTATGAAAGGATATGCACAGATTACTGCGCCTATGGAAAAATTACTAAAGAAAGATGTTACTTTCCTATGGAACGAAGAATGTCAAAAGAGCCTTGACACACTAAAAGAAAAGATGGTAACTGCTCCTATATTGGTATTTCTAGATTGGAATAAGGAATTTCATGTTCATGTGGATGCTTCATGCATATCTTTAGGAGTGGTGTTGGCACAACTTGGTGCAGGAGAAATTGATCACCCTATAGCTTTTGCAAGTAGGAAATTGTCTAAAGCAGAAAATAACTATACAACTACAGAAAGAGAAGGACTAGCTATGGTATATGCCTTGCAGAAATTCAAACATTATTTGCTGGGATCACATTTTAAGATGTTCACAGACCACTCTGCACTAAAGTACCTGGTCAATAAGTCTGTTTTAGGAGGAAAAATTTGCAGATGGCTATTATTATTTCAGGAGTATGATTTTGAAGTTGTTGTTAAGGCAGGCAGACTAAATTCTGCACTTGATCATTTTTCAAGGTTAAATGCAGGAAAATAACCAACGGATATACAAGATAATCTTCCTGATAAACAACTATTTGCAATCAGGAGAGCAGATGATCACTTCTATGATATTATTTAGTTCTTAACCACAGGGATGGCTCCTTTAGAATACACTACGAAGCAAAAGAAATAATTGGTGGTTAAGGCAAAAAAAAATTCATTGATAGCAGGACACTTGTATAAAATGGGACCAAATGAAATATTGCATAGGTATGTTCCTGAGCATGAAAGACAAATAATTTTAACAGAAGCTCATAATGATGTAGTTGATGGACATTATGCAGGGAAAGCTATTGTGCAAAAAATTTTAAGAGTAGGATTATGGTGGCTTACACTACACAAGGATGAAAAGGAGTATTGTAGAGCTTGTGATATCTACCAAAGAACAGGAAAACCTTGAAGGAAATATGAGATGCCACTAGTGCCATAAGTATTTTTGCAGGCTTTTGACAAATGGGATATTTATTTTGTCGGACCTATCAACCCACCAGGGAAAATGACTAGTGCGAGGTATATAATCACTGCAATTGATTATTTGATAAGGTAGGCCGAAGCACAACCAGTGAAGGATTGTAATGTAGAAATTGTTGTGAAGTTCATCTTTCAATACATATTGTCCAGATTTGGGTGTCAAAAGATATTTTTGAATGAATAAGAGTCACATTTCTTGAATAAAACCATTGAAGCATTAACTGAGGAATTTCAAGTTTACCACCAAAAGAGCACTCCTTATCATCCTCGGGCAAATGGAACTGTGGAGGCATTCAATAAAATTTTGGAGAATGCACTGACCAAAGTATGTAATGTGAATAGGGATGACTAAGATCTTAGAATTTCAACAATATTATGGGCTTATAGGACTACACGTAAAAATTTGACAGGTTAGACACCCTTTAGGTTGGTTTATGGGTAAGAAGCAGTGATTCCCATGGAATACATTTCCCCTAGCCTAAGACTTGCAACTTTTACAAATATGGTAGACCCTGACATAATGGAAGAAAGGATGTCGCAGTTACTTTCTCTACAAGAAGACATGTTTATAGCAGGATTTCATCAACAAGTGCAGGGAGAAAGACAAAAGGCTTGGCATGACAGGAATATTAAGCAAAATAAGTTTCAGGTAGGAAAACTTATTCTCTCTATGGTAGTAAGTTTGTGAAATTTCTAGGGAAATTCAAAACACACTGGTTAGGTCCATATGTTATTAAATATATCACTAATGGAGATGCAATACAATTAGAAAAGTTAAATGGAGAAATAATTCAAGGAAAAGTGAATGGCAGTAAATTGAAGTTGTACAGGGACAACATTGTCCCTACAACTTTGCACTAAAAAAAGAAATTAAGGAAAGCCTTAGTGTCACATGAAGTTGAAATTGGGCACTGGACTATCAACCATGCTGCAGAGAAACCTTCGACGAAGAATTCACTTCACTATAATCAAGGATATGTTGAAGTTCGGAGGAAGCCGCGATGTAAGACATAGGTGCACTATAGTAGGGGACGTGTTGAAGTTCATCGGAAAAGTAGAAATATGACTGTTAAAAAGAAACTATTAGTGTCAAGTTGCATTTAAGACGATAATTGGTAGAAATTAACAATAGATACACATTTAATGACGCAATATGAACATAATCGGGACAAAATCAAATATAATGATGAGGTTTGAATGCCAAAATTGTTATAAATAGTCGACTCCTACTCAAATTAAGAAATTTTATAATCAATAGTTTGAGAGAGTAATATTGTGAAGTAGTTGCAGAGATTTCTTGCATGAATATCCTGTCGACTGAAAATTTGAGAGAATTTTTAATGAGAAAGGTATATAAGGAATTATGGAAGCCAGGTGGAAAAGGAGCAAGCTGCGCTATCACAAAAGCTTGACCAGATGATACAAGAGAGGGATCAGATAGAAAAAGAATATCAACAACTAAAAGACGTAGTATAAACAACATGCAAAGGAATTCCGGACATGAAGGTCCATGAAGAGGAATCAACAAAAGAAAAGGTCGCAAAGTGCGGCCTTACAATCAAGGAGCAGAAGGATAAAGTTGTCACAGTACAATTTGAATACGAAGTCAAAATCAGTGAACTACAATTGAAGTTGTAGCCAGCTACGCCACAGGATGTAAGAGAATAGAGGGAGACTGACCTAAAGCTGGTAATGTTTAGCATCTTCGCAACATTAGCGGACTACAAAAAGCTATTGGACAAGAGTATAAATATTTGAACTTGATTGTAGGCATATCCAAATGTTCAGAAACTGCAGAAATAAATGCAGAAAAAGCAACAACAATAGAGGAAATTCGAGCAACTATGAAGACATTACCTATATCACAGAAGCTCACAAAGATCAATGAAGAGAAGGTACTGCAGAAGCGGATAAAAGAGTTGAAGAGGGAAGATAATACATTGATCGAAAGGACTCAACCATGGTAGGATGAGGCCCTTTAGCTCTCACAGATAGTAGATGAGAAGCTCTAGGAGCTTCGATAGAAGGAGGAAACATTGCTACAGAAGGATGCAGAGCATGTAACATAAGCATTGTTGGAGGAAGCATGCCACGAGGATAAACAGATGATGGAAGTGCTCCAACAGTTCAACCAGGACTATAACATCATTGTAGAAAATATCAGAGGCATAATAGCTAAGTGACTCAGGATGAGTCGTACATGAGTGTTGGGGGCTTGTTGGGGAAAATCCAAATTAGCTAGATTGTGGGAAAGAAACCCGAGGTTTGTGGAGTGTGCAGTAGAAAAGATGTTTCAGAGTACGAAGTGGACTATGCAACAAAGAAATGGATCACAACGAAGACCGCGTAGCATAAGGGCTTCGCAGCGAAACCCCTTCCTTTTTGTAAAAGAATATAATATTGTAAAAATTGTTGGTTTTGGGCCATAATCCCTTGTATTTCGGAAACCATGGTATCAGGTCCATGGTAATGTAGAGATATAATCCATCATGTAATAGTATATATAGGAATGAATAATAAAGGAGGAAGGCATCTATTTATCCATATCTATGTTTATGTGATATTTTTGTGATTTGTAATTCGAAGAAAGGGCGAGGCTTCACAACTGTGTGCACAGAGGCCTGGGTCTATAGCTTAGTATGCAGACACACTGCAGCTGTGTTCATAGGGAAAAAAAAATTGTTGTACAAATTCTATATTATAAGAAACTGTTCTTGTGGATGTAGTCCCACATTGGGATGAACCACGGTAAAATACGTGTCTCATTTATTTGTTTGCTTAAAATATGAACTTTATTTCAGTACTGTGAAGTTTATGAATGATTATGTTATGTTTAAGTGATGAATGTAATTATGCGAAGTAATCTGTAAGTGCGAGGTAGTTGATATATGTGAAGCAATTTATAAGTGTTTAAACATAAAGAAAATACAAAAGTGCCACATCGCAACATCCCTCAAGCTGCAGAAACCTGGTTCTACATTTTCCCATAATCACTTTGAGTGAGACTGCGATCTGCTTACAGGTCATTGCTGAGAGGGCCAATGGTTGAGGGTTTTGTTGGTGCGTAGTAAACTATGAACCTAGGTCAACCCAACCTAAGCCAACACTTTCCATCGGTTCTTGTTTCATCTCATTTGGATGCACAGTTTGCAAATGGTGCTCATCCGAAGTTCGATACTTTTTACCGTTAGTGCTAAAAAATGTGCAAAATGTATATTATTTTGATTTTTGTAAATTATTTGGAAATATTGATTTTTAATTCATGTTCGCTAATTAATTTGTTTTTCTAATGGTCCTACAAAATCGCCACAACCAAATTGTAAAACAATTAAAATTATGGTGTTTTCGGATTTCAGAAGTCTATTTCAAATCCTAATTTAAAAATAAGAGATCCAAAATACCTAAATTGAAAAGTGGCTATAGTTTTAAATTTTTCTCTATTGGAGTGAGGATGGGCTTGCAATCTGTCATGCCAAATATTTTCAATAGTTCAGATGCATATTTGCATTGACTAATGAGATTTCTCTTTGAATGTTGGAATACTTCAAATCCAAGATAGTAGTGAAGTAATCTTAAAATTGTCATCTTGAATCCAACCTTTAATTCTCATTTCACCTATAAAATATTATCTTCATTATTCTTAGAAAGGATCAAGTCATCCACATACATTACCAATATCACTGGATTTTCACCTATTGACACACATAAGCAGTATTATCTGATTCACTTCATTGAAATCTTAGTTTGTGAAGATAATCATCCATTTTAACATACCGAGATCTAAGAGTTTGTTTCAATCCTTTTAAAGCCTTGATTAATTAACACACTTTATGTTCCCGACCTTCAGGCTCAAAACCAGGAGGTTGAATCATATAGAATTCTTCCTGCAATCCTCCATTGAGGAAGGCACTTTTAACATTCATCTGATGTAATTTCCATCTTTTTTGAGCTGCCAAAGTAATTTCCATTTTGATTATGATCTGTTTTGTTGTAGGTGCAATTTTATTTTTATTTTTATTTTATTTTTTTATTATTATTATTATTAATTTTTTTTTTGTAGTAAATCCTTTCATATTGTGCAAAACACTTGGCCATAAGTCTTGTTTTGTATTTGTCAATCATTCCATCTAGTTTATACTTGATTCTATAAACTCATTTACATCAAATGGATTTGACATTTTTGGGACAACCAACTTTCCAAGGACCATTTTCAATCATTGAATTATATGTTAGTTTATAGATTTGGGGTAGCATCAAATAACTGTTCTAGTCTCTAAGGTGTCACAGAAGCTAAGGAACACAAGATATCCAAAACCAAGAAAATGTTTGGATAGAAAACAATTAGAAACCTCTCAATTAAATTAATTGATCAATAACTAAAAAGCTCATAAGTCCAACTTAGGAAAATTGATTAATTAATGGGTATTAATTGGGGAAATCGACTTTTTCTTTAGAGACTTCCATAAAGTGACTTGATGAAGTCTAATATGATCTGAGCCATCGATTGTGATTAGATATTGGCCATTGATGCTCCAAGAAGATATTATAAGAGAAATTTGATGGGATGGAGATAAATATAGTTGTGAAGTAAGGGAGCAAGACAATGCGAATTTCCTAGTGCATGGTATTCAACAAAGGAATAATTCGAGCTAGGCATGGAGAGTAGCAGTGGGTTGCAGTAGGGAGAAATTCTAGAGAAATTATTACGTGGTTTACTAGTCACCTAGCATTAGGGAAGGAAGGCCAAATTATCCAGTAGGGAGGCTAAATTTTGCAGTGCAAGTTACATAGTTTTCCAGTGTGAGTTGTTGAGAGAGGGATCGATTGAGTTGCCGATGCTTGGCTCAAGTCCAGGGAGGCCTAAAAAATTTATTCTAGAGGTAGAGATAGGTAAGAAAACTTGGTAGGAGGTGTTTAAGGGGTAGTATGAAAATCTCAGAGGCAGCAATGCGTGTTTCTACCCAGTGGTGTGAGTTGTGCTGGGGAGAGTGTGAGCAGCCAAGGAGACGCTAGATTGATTTGCTGTGAGGGAGAAGGATTATCCTAGTCTTTTCTAGTTAGAAAAAATTGTTGGAGCTTAGCTAGGAAGGTTAGCAGCTGTAATTCTCCATATTTTCTACATAATAAAATAAACTCTCATCTACTGCACAGGTTTTCCCTTTGGTGTTTTTCCCTGGATGTTTAGTCCAAAATAATTGTGTCAAATTGTTATGTGTGTGCATCTATTTCTTTGTTCCTTATTGTACTTCCACAACATGCTTTACTTGTGAAGAATGCATGAGTGAGTTATTTTCTATTTGTCGTATAAAATCAAACTTTATTCAGTTAGAAGAATATTTTCAAGTTGGTGCATTCAAGGAAATTTCACATGGTATTAGAGCATCATTGATCATATTAGAGGCTCAGAAGCGAGTAGAAGCAATATCGTGCAGTTTTAGAGGGGCATCTGAAGCACTTTCTCTAGATCTGCATAGGCTATCTAGGTAGTATGAATTACTAGGGCAAGAAAATCAATTTCAGAATTTGGAGAGGAGTAAAAGTTTGATTTACCAAAGAGCAGTGGTAGCAAGCAGTGTGGTTTTCGGGCAACAATTACGATGAGAATATCAGTTGATTCGAAGAGTAGATCCATGTGTATAATATTTTCAGCAAGTGTTGGAGTTGCAAATCTACACAGGACATGAAGAGAAAAGCACACAAATTATATCCATGACTTCGACAGTAATATCCTCAGATTTCTCCATTGTGGTTGTAGAGAGATTCAATATTTAGGAGGCTACAGATTTGTCTTCCAAATTGGAAGATGAATTCTCTTAGATAACTTACATATCTAGCTCAAATTCATATTGAGTCTGGTATATAGAGATTGGAGCATCAACTCACATGATGGGAGTTAGAGACTACTTCTCTAGCTACAAGGAGGAGGTGATGGACTTCTAGATCCAGATGGGAAACAAGATTAAATGTACTCTAGTTGGGAGAGGTACCATCGAGATTCAGATGGAGTTAGGAACAAGCACCAATGTTATAGATGTATTGCATATGATCGACTTAGGTATGAACCTAATTTCAGTGTCACAACTACATGATAAGGGATATGATGTCTAATTTGTAGGGAATAAGGTGTTCATTAAACACAAAAGTTGAAAGAAGGTGAAGTATATTGTACTTCATAGTAACATGTTGTATAGGTTTCATATCGACTCTCGAAAGTCACTAGTTAGCAACAACAATAGCGAACTTGACTGGACTATGACATTTGAGAATGATATATATACGCCATGGATCACTTGGGATGCTTAGGGAGACAGTGATAGGTGTTCCAGAATTAAGCACAAAACACGACTATGTGTGCAGGGGGTGCATACTTGGAAAATATGCTAAGGAAACATTCCTAAGAAGTGATAGTAGATCAAATGGTGTGTTGTAGTTTATACACTCAGATATTTTTTGTCCTATGTCCACCATATATCTAAGAGGGTATGAATAATTCATCATATTCATCGATGATTACTCAAGGAAAACCCGAATCTATTTCTCGAAAACCAAGGATGAGGTCTCAGTCATTTCCAAGGGTTTAAAGGACTAGTGGAAAATGTGATAGGGAAGCAAATTAAGGTTATTCACTCGGATAAGGAAGGAGAGTACACAAAAAGTGGCTTCATGGGTTTTTGTGCAAATAAGGGCATCAGGAGGGAGTGGAAAAATCCATACAATCCACAATAAAATGGATTAGTGGAGCGAAAAAACACGTCTATATTTGGGGCAGAAAAAACTATGTTGTGTGATTAGGACATGCCCAAGTTTCTATTGGTGGAGGAATGTAACACAACGTTGTATATACAGAACATGGTTTTTCATAGGGCATTGGGGAAGATAACACCAGAAGAATTATTCTAAAGGAAGAAGATAGAGTTTAGTCACTTCAAGATATTTGGTAGTGTATCTTAGCGGCATATACCAAATGAGAAATGCACTAAGTTAAATTAGACTGCAAAGAAGGGGTTCTTCGTTGGGTATAATGAAACCTCAAAGGAATATAAGATCTATATTTTTAGTAGCAGGAAGTTTATCGTGAGACGCGACATGAATTTCATCCAAGATAGAGCCTTCTAGAGATCTCGTGAGATTCCAACAGGTGATTATAGTGAGCTAGCAGAAGCTCCATTGTTCCAACAACAAGGTCAACAATAGGGATAATATAAAGGTTAGTTGCAAGGATCTAGTACAATTACTTGTACTAACATGACCATAGGTGTAGGCGACCTTGTGAATGCTTAGGAGATGGACAAATAGAGGCAGGATGAGGAGCTGGTCGATCCTCCTACCACTATTCGTTGAACTAATAGAGGAGTTTGTTAGACAATAAGGGATGCAAAGGAGTTCATAAGAGCTCCTAGGACGAGCATGAGAGAATGCAGATATCTAGACATGTACCAAGAATTGGTGGCACATGGTTTTGAACCTTCCAGCTATTATGAGGTTTTTATCACCAAAAATTGATCATCTAGCCATAATTTACTAGATGGATCGAAGTACACCATGTAGGGCCAATTTTACATAGTAAAATTGCTTTCACTTTGAGAATTTACTTAATAAACCACATTTGTTAAGTCATTTATAATTAAACCCATGAAGAATAATTAAATAAATCACTACTTATTTAATTATCTTCAAGGAATAATTAATTAAACCATTGTTTAACTACTATTCCTTGTCATATTTGACCCAGTTATGAGAAATAAGTAGATGAATGATTAATTATCTTATTTTTCTCTAGGAATAATTAATTAATCACTAATTATTTATTATTCCTTGTCAACTTTGATTAAATCCCCTGGGAATACTTAAATACATCATTATTTGTTTATTATTCCTTAACCATATTTCATGAGATGATAAATAAATCATTTATTTATTTATTATTTCTAAATAAAAGTTCAAATAATTTTTTCCCTCTAACCAAATATAATAAAATATTCCAAATGGTTAATTCTAGGATTTGGTTAATAATATTTTATTTATTCCCATTATTCAAGAAGAAACTAACATTTTGTTATAAATAGAAGGGTTTTACATTCATTCTTCACTTTCAATTATTTTCATTGTTGCACTCACTGTTGTAGCTTTGATTATTATCATTGTCGCACACCATCTTCTTTTTCATTTTGAGTTCTCATTGAGTTCAAACATTTTGTTTGTTGGGTTTTACACATTATAGAGGAGAGAGACTCTACAAAAGCTAAAGACATTAAGGATAGCCAAGAACCCATCCCATAGAGGGGGACTGGTAACATTATTTGTTCCCTTCACAGGTGTTGTTTAATAAAATATATTATTTATATATCTGGTTTCCATTGGAATATTGGAGTTATTTGCGCTTATTTTACTATTCCATTATGTTGTTTAACTATTTTTGTTGCATAAATCAAGGCTTTGACAGGTTTTGTTTCTATCATTTGCTGTAGATCTACACTGTTTAACAACCATTTTTATTGTTTGGGTTGTTTGTCATCCATAGCCTAAAGTGGTTTCTTTTTGTACACCTTCGAGAAGAATGCTTAATAACAAATTGGTGACTCCACTGCATTTTTAGTTATGATTTAGAAACTTGGGTGACATTCAGCTTTCAGCTTATGGTTTTTCTTTTTCAGTCTCTTAATGTTGTTTACTAGCATTCTAACCATAGATTAGTCAAATTTCTAACCTCCGTAAGTTTTCTGGTCATTTCGACAGGAACCAGTCGTGACAGAGATGACAATTTTTTCTGAGACTTGTCGCCCGAGAACCAGGGAGAATAAATCACACTTTTCTTCCCCAAAAGTACGATATGGAGGTTCAGAACGCACTTTCTAGCCAAAAAAGTGTGATATCCCCTTAAACAGGTCAGTACCTATGATTTTAGGGTTTCTGGGAATTTTTATGATCCGTTTATGGGTTTTGCAAAGAGTTTTTTGCTGGGTTGGTTAACCACTGTCTTAGCCCTCTTAGGCCTTGATCTACTCTTTCTTGCTCATCGAAGTGGAATTTAGCCCCTTAGGGCTTCTAGTACACTTCCACCTTTATAGGAGGAGTTTAGTTGAGTAAGAAGTTTGAGTTTTTGTAGAGCTTTCAACCATATTTTTCGGATCTGTACCTTCCTTTTTTAGATCTTCACAGATAGTTTGTTTCAATCCAAAGTTCCCTCTTGAACCTTGTTTGGTCATTTTCCTTAGGGTACGACTGTTTTCCCTAGGCTTCACACCCATCTCCCTATCTTTTGCAAAGATTTTTCTCACTAATTTTCTGTTGTTGTTGCACCACTTTCTAGCATAATAGTGTCATTTGATCCCAATTCCCTAGATTGAGGGTAATTCTGGAGAGGAACCCACCAATCACGCCTGCTCCTTCCATATGTGGTGTTCATCTAATTCCATCATCGATGATTCCATTCGTCTTCGGTTGTTCCAATGCATGCTCACTGGAGATGTTGCAAAGTGGTATGTTGACCAACCTGCCGCTTCTCATTTCACTTTCACAATTCTTGCTAAAGTGTTCCTTTCATACTTTCAGTTACCTCTCTGATATGACATCTGTACAGAGCTCTTGACTACATTTTGCTAGTCCTCTACCACTCATCCTTTCGATCCTATTCAGGAATGGCATAGAAGGAGGAGCATGTGCCGTGCTCTACCCTTCAAAGAGCGTGTCGACCTTGATTGGTTCCTTAGGACCCTTTTAGTGCCTATTGCTAAAGACGTCACGTCTCACTTTCCTCAGATAGAGGAAGAGGCTCTCTAGACTGCTCTGAGATATGAATTGTTTTATGCTCAATCCGGTTATGTCTATACCATTATAACCGACCTCCCTTGTCCCGGTGGTGCCGATGCACGGGGGAATCTCATGTCGTCGATGGTATCATTGGATCTATTTCAAATCCTTCACCATATACTTAGAAGAATTATACCTATCTGCAGGGGGCACCAGTTCCTCCAACACTTATCCCCTCTTTCTAGCAATGTGTAATAAAGGACAAAGCACATCTTATGCATTCACCCAACCACGTCACCAGATGTCAAGGCTAGCTAGTACTCAACCTGTCTACCAAACTGTTGCCCCCTCATCATCTTACACCTATGCACCGTCAAACTCTCTAGACCCTTAGGCATTAGCATCACAGCCTCCCATGCATCCTTAGCCCCAAAAACCACCACCCACGCAGGGTCAAGTGTATGCATAATAGAGTATGACCAATCCCCAAAATTCGAATAAAAAGAATAAGGGGAAGGGTAACTAGGGTAATAAAATTAATCAACCTAATGAACCCCAGGGGAACCAGACTAACACCAACAACCATCCATAGCGCAACCAACCCAAGCAAAATAAGGCTATTCGTACGAACCCACCTTGCACATGTGTGGTCTACATGGCCATTATACTCATGAGTGTCCCCTCTTACACTAGATGCGCCAAATGTGGGAAGCCCAAACATCTTCTAGATGTCAACCACCCATACAACAACTGCCTCAGAATCCTATGCCATCTCAACCGGCCATGCTCACAAATCCTTTCCCTCAGCAAGGACATTAGAGGACTTTTGAGGTCTAAAATGGGCCTCCTAAGAAAAATGTACAACCAAAAAAAACTTTATAAGGACCAATATGATTCAAGATGATGATGTCAACCATGGGGGATGATTCACCATTTTTGGTGTAAAAAAGTAAAAAGATTAAAAAATAATAAAATAATAAAACTACTTTTTCAATTCGTATTTTCAACTTATCTCCCTAAAGTTTTACTCAAATTTTTATCAGGAGTACTCGTCGGATGCAAAATTTAATTCTTCATCCAAAGAGTACCCATATTGCATAATTTCGATGGACCTTGCTACACGAAAAATGAGAAATACTTGAAAAAACATGATTGCAATCACGTTTTTCATGTATTTCTCAGATTTCGTGTAGAAGGGTCCATCAAAAGTATGCAACATGGGTGCTCCTTGGATGATGAATCAGATTATGCATCCAACAAGTGTTTCCGCTCGAAATTTGAGTAAACCCATAGGGAGATATGTTGAAAATACGAGTTGAAAAATTAGTTTTTTATTTTTTCCCTCTAAAATTTGATGATGTCATCTAATATTATTTTATAATTTCCTTAGGAGGCCCATTTTAGACCACAAAATTCCCCTAATGTTTGTTTTTGCTCAAACTCAGCAAGGTTAAGTAGCCCACCCTCCCCAACCTTCTAGTCCTAGTGACTACAAGATCCTCATGATGAATTCTGACGAGGTCAATACCTCCGATATAACCTTGCAAACTCAGTCATGTCAATATAACAAGTCATCGCCTTTGTTCGCAACTGGGACCAAAACCAAATAATCTACTAAGCCTCTTACGACACCAAATGGTTTGTTACATATCCCTCAACCTAAAGTTAAGTTAATTTCTAAGATCCCCAAGGGACCATTACGTGGTAACATGACTTCTAACTGAGTTGCCCATACATAAAGTATAGTAGATGACTTGGCACAATCACCTACTACCATGTGGACGCTGGAGGTGATCAAGTCATGCCCATCTCGAAAGAAATATCTACTAATTGCTTTGGGCACAGTAGATCCTTCAGACGATCATTTGATTGTCTTTCCTATTAATACGTTTGAACATCCTCCATTACCTCCATCTGTTTCTTTCCAGATACCACTCCAAGTCCATAATGCCATCATCTCCCGGTGCATTATCAATGAAGGTGCATCCACCCACGTGATGTCCGCTGCTTTTTGAAAGAAACTCAAGTCACCTAAACTGTCCCCATTCAACATCACTTTGTGTGCTTGGGACAATCACTCCTCCCAGACTCTCGGCATGTACCACAATTGTGCAGTGACTCTTACGGGCCAGACTGTCCATGTAGACATCGAGGATATTGATTCCACTCTAGATTACAACATTCTCTTTGGGTCTTAATTACACTTATTCCATGTGTGTTGTCATGTCTACAGTTTTCTGCAAGATGTGCTTCCCATATGAAGGGAAGATCGTCACTATCGATCAGTTGACATACTACAAGCCGTCATCCTTGACCTCCCCTGAATCCATTATGTCATCAATGTCTGACAAGCAGTCTTCCACCCCTCTCATGGGTGTTTCACCCCGAGTCTACAAATATTCCTCCTTTGTTGGGAGCTCTCCTTGGTCCTCCCCCTCCCATCTCTGAGCCTAGTTCTTTGAGTGTTTGCATGTTACAAGCGTCACATGCTACTCAAAAGAAGTCTGGTACATTTGATCAACAACCAGCTCCTCAGAACCCTGCTATTACCATCTCAATTGAGCCATCCAGATCCACCCCCCTAGGACCTCCTCCTTTTATGGATTCCTCTCCTTTGTTCCTACCAGGAAATATTCCTCCTGGTCTCAACAATCCAGGAGATGTTCCACCGGGACATTATGCTACAGGATAGATACCTTTCTTGTTTCCTCCTTTTGGAATATTTTCTGTCCCTATCATGGCTTAATTGATTCTCCCTAATATGACTTTGGGGATCCCAGTGTGGTACATTGATCCCCCAACAAGCACTTCGCCTAATTAGCTCAGACCATATCATGATTTGACGCCGGTTCAACCGGTCCCTATGACCCACGTCACTACTCCAGTTCCATCGAAACCTCAACAGGAACCCACTCCTATTGCAAAAGAATCTAGATAGGGGGGAAAATCCAAGAGGAAAGAACTTAAGGACAAGGCTCCCCAAGCTCCTTCATCTCCCAAAGCTCCAAAGACGACACCTCCATGCACTTTGTGTGAGGTTGTTGGGTATGCCACCAATAACTATCCTGAACTTCCTCGTCTCAAACCTTTGGTTCATGAAATGTTTCCTAAGTCTAATATCCCTAAGGTCTAAGTTATCTTACCAGATCCAGCCAAAAGACTTAAAATGTTGCGCAAAAATCACCCTTGTGCCTTGTGCGATCATTATGGTCATTATTCCCATTACCCTCATCATAATGAATTTCATGATTTCCTCCAAGTGCTTTGTGAATTCGAGGCCACTCGTAGTGGATCATCTACTCCTCTACCTATGGATTTTGGTACCACTGGTACACCAGAATAGGGGGACTCTAGTCCCACCATCGTGATCCCTCCCCCTAATGTTGAGATGATAGACACCACGACCCATATCCTTTATCTATTGTCATCATAGAGATCTTCGTAGGAAAACCTTTCTGAGGTTCCCACGTGCGCTTTTTTTGAACCTCCCTCGTCAGAAAATCGAGTCTCAACATCGGTAGATCTTCCATCTACTAGCTCATCGTCTACCATTCTAGATTATGCGTATGTGAACCTTATTTCTCAATATGATGCACTAGGTCTGGCCGCCACTTCATGTAGTTAGTCTTCCTCCCATTCTCCCATATTGAATTCTGATGAGGATATCTTGGAAGCTATGTCTACCCATGATTACCCTTGGAATTAAGTAAGGGGGTATATCTTCTGGAGGACTTTGAAGGCCAAATCCTTCCTAATCCTCGCAATGCACTCTACCTTAAGAAATTATACCCATTGCATATCTCATTAATTTGCGTGTATTTATCTCTGTCATGCATTTAGGTAGGTTGCATCATCTAATCTGTTGTCTTTTTCACCTTTCAGATGATTCCATCATCCACACCATATATCAGTTATGCCGATGGTGCGAGTCACTTCTCCAGGAATCTAGCCTCGACAACGTAGGCCATTTTCACCACCTAGCATATGTTAGTTCATTCTAATGGCATGTGCATTGGATATGCCACCAATAACCAGGATGAATATGATGCAATGATAGGTTTGTTAGTCTATTCCCTTGCTTTTCGCATCCTCATCTTCATATTCATTTAGATTCCTTACTGCTTGTCATGTAATTGAATGGTGTGTATCATGTGCATAACTGAGTCCTATTTAGAAAATATCTACGAGTTAGGTTGTTGGTAAGTGAATTTGAAACCATCACTTTCAGTCATGTTCCTAGAGCCCAAAATAACTATGTAGATACCATTGCAAATAACATTCTATATTGGAATATATCACATGTATACCACATATGACAACCATAAACACAACACATGGTGAACCATCATCGTAATTTAAAAAGATGTATAATATGTATCACATAAAACATATAAGTGTTTGGAGTTCACCACTCTACATACATCCTATACGCCCATAGTATACTGAGCACCACATAGTCCCCATGTTTGACTTAGTGGGTGAGGATTATTCTAGACCTCCTCTAGTAAGCTCATTCTCTTTTTCCTCTTCCCTTAATTCTTCACTGGGAACCATCATTCCAAGAAGCATTAAGGCCATCTTTAGACAAGTAAGGCCACTTACCTGAAAGTCATTGATCCTAATTTCGACAGTTGGTTTGTCTGTTATGATCTCCACAAGATTTAGGGCCTTTTCCTCCTCTCCAAATTCACCACAGCTCACTTCACAAATGAATTCAAATTGGAGGGAAAATGTCCTTTTAGAAAAAAAACCCACAATTTTTTTGTCGCCAATTGCGACCAAACCGTAGCTCAGTTTGATGAACAATTGGCACCCTTGGAAAGATCTCATTGAGTACTATAATGGGCTTCTCTTAGTTTTTTATGTTTTAACACTTCACCAAGAAGCCATTTTTCCAAGAAGGGTCACTTCGTCACCTCTTAAAATTGAATTTCTTCATAAGCGACACTTGTACTCTGGAGGCCGCCTTCCCTTGGCACTTGTCATCTCACGTGTCAATTTTCGTCATGAGAAACCATCATTTACTCATGTTTTCATGTTCCCCATTGGGCTTATTCTGTGTGGAAGCATCATCGAGTCACCCTTATTCAGAACATCAAAGATGAGTCACCTTTGCATCCATGGAGTTCGTTTCACATCCCATTGTATCATTTCACATTATTCCATCCATATTTGCATACCATTCATCTTGTGTTGCCCATTTTGGCCTTTAATCATACTGTCCACCGTCCCTTTGGAGTCGAGTCAGTCGTTGCCAGGTCAACCATGCACTTTATGCTCTGACAAAGGAAGTTGTCTGTTTGTCCCTCAGTTCCATTTTCTCCATTTTCCTTGGTGTTAGTGCATCAGTCACATTACTATTTTCCCTCATGCCTTAGTTGAGGATCCTCATTGCCTCACCTATGGCAGGTCCTATTCTATCGACATCAGCACATCTATTCCAGAAGAAAGGCTTAGAGGGTAGTGTATCTTGGTTCCAGCTTCCACTCTTGTTCGGTGCCTCAGATCAAGCAAAGGGAATCATCAATTCCCTTTGACTTGGTTGTTTCATGTTTGTGATTCATACACATGGTGGTCCAGTGACGCAAAAGATTGTACCAATGATTCTCGAGTATGTGTGAGATGTTTCAGACTTCATGAGGTGGTCACCCTTTAGGTAGACCCCCACATGCCCGGATGCCTTCATATTATGCTATAAATTTAGATGCAGTTTTATAGATTTGATGGGTTCGGGTCCTGCCACTTGCAGCACTCATGACATTCATATCTCTTTTAGATGATCCATCCAGCTTTGTAGAGCCCTTTCCTATTCATCAGGGCTTCTTTGGTTGTTAGACCGTCCCTCCAACCCATTTTGTGAGGTAAGGGCCATTATATATCATGTACTTAGATGTTATTTTATTCAGTCTTGGATCATGTTTTTCCAGGTGCATTATGTATATGGACACATTGTATTATTTTCTTGCTTATTTATGCTAGCATGTTATGTACAATTCAACATGTACTTTGCTCAACTTCATTTTCCTGGGCGCCTTATTATTTTTGTACTAAGTTATGTCGGCAGGTATAGGTATGCCTCCCCTGCCTCACTGAGATCTGGTACCACAACTTGAAAGGAGACTTACGTTGGTCTCTTCCACTCTGTCACTATATTCTATCACTTTAGCTCCATTGGTCTCTCTCTCTCTCTCTATCTCTGAATCCACTTCATTGTCTAGGGATTTTGTCCTTACAACGTACTTCGGTCATATGTTTTGCTCCTAACACTCGTACGATGGGGGGCAATCTGTTATGACAAAAATTGATCATCTAGCCATAACTTACTAGATGGATCGAAGTACGCCATGTACGTAAAATTGCTTTCACTGCGAGAAATTACTTAATAAACCACATTCGTTAAGTCATTTATAATTAAACCCATGAATAATAATTAAATAAATCACTATTCGTTTAATTATCTTCTAGGAATAATTAATTAAAACATTGTTTAACTAATATTCCTTGTCATATTTGACCTAGTTATGAGAAATAAATAGATAAATCATTAATTATCTTATTTTTCTCTAGGAACAATTAATTAATCAGTAATTAGTTATTATTCTTTGTAAAGTTTGACTAAATCCCCTAGGAATACTTAAATAAATCATTATTTGTTTATTATTCCTTAACCATATTTCTTGTGATTATAAATATATCATTTATTTATTTATTATTTCTAAATAAAAGTTTAAATACTTTTTCCCTCTAACCAAATATAATAAAATATTTCAAATGGTTAATTCTAGAATTTGGTTAATAATATTTTATTATTTCCTCAAGAATAACTTAATATTTTTTTATAAATAGAAGGGTTTTACATTTATTCTTAACTTTTGATTATTTTCATTGTTGCACTCACTGTTGTAGCTTTGATTATTATCATTGTCGCACACCATCTTCTTTTTCATTTTGAGTTCTCATTGAGCTCAAACATTTTGTTTGCTGGGTTTTACACATTATAGAGGAGAAAGACTCTACAAAAGCTGAAGACATTGAGGATGGCCAAGAACCCATCCCATAGAGGGCGACTGGTAACATTATTTGTTCCCTTCACAGGGGTTGTTTAATAAAATACATTCTTTATATATCTGGTTTCCATTAGAATATTGGAGCTATTTGCACTTATTTTATTATTCCATTATGCTGTTTAACTATATCTGTTGCATAGATCAGGGCTTTGGTAGGTTTTTTTTTATCATTTGCTGCAGATCTATACTGTTTAACAACCATTTTTATTGTTTGGGTTGTTTGTCATCCACAGCCTAAGGTGGTTTCTTTTTGTACACCTTCGAGAAGAATACTTAATAACAAAGGTTGGAAAACATCAGGTGTGGATGGATTCCATGGTGGAAGAGTGTAGGTTTATCATGACGAATGATGTTTGGGAGCTAGTGCCGAGACTTGTGGATAGGCCAGTTGTGGGTTGTCAATGGATCTATAAGATCAAGTACGCTGCAAATGGAAGCATAGAGAAGTACAAGGCTAGGTTCATGGCAAAGGGGTATGCACAGAAGGAAGACATAGATTATGAGGATACCTTCGGCCCAGTTGCTAGATATACTTCTATACATATCTTTATATCTCTAGCAATACAAATGGGATGGTAGATTCACCAAATGGATGTCAAGATAACATTCTTGAATGAGGTGATAAAGGAGGAGGTATACATCGAACAACTAGAGGGCTTCAAGACACATGAGAGGGGAACACACGTGTGCACACTAAAGGGAGTGCTATGTTGAAAACAACAACAAGAAATGCTAAAAATAATAGTTCTATAGATAGCATTTCAGGATATATACCAATTTTAATTTGTCCTTGAATTAAAATTGAGAATTAAAATTCGAATTTAATCTCACCAGCTGTTTGAAAAATAATTAATTAATTCATCTTGAGTTAATTAGTTGGAGAAGTTCAAACATGAAGTCTTTGTGAAGTCATGCAACAATTATCCCTTTGATTGAGGAGGTTACCCCTTAATTAAGAAGATAAGGATGAGTTGTATTTGAGTTGTAATTAGTTAGCTCAGTTAACTGAGTTAAGTCCAATTAAATTAGTTCTAAAGAGTTGGAGGAACTAATTGTGAGTTCAGTCAGTTAATGCATGCATGCATGCAACTAGTGTTCTCCATATAACTAAATATTCTCTCATAAATAACTCATGCATGTCAGTTCAGACAAAGACCCAGTTGAGATTAAAGGTAGGGACAATGTACTATCAGTTGTAAGAATATTCCCATGAGGAAATCTCTTGCATGCAGAAGGAATTCATTCCTTGAATATTGTGTAGTTTCTACAGATGTCAAAGCTGAGGTGAGAATCACACAGGTTACAGTTGGAGGACCTAGGAGAAACAACACAAGGAAATAGGAGGATTGGAGGATAGAGGAGAAGGAATATGTGTTGTCTATTCTATCTATGAGCAGTAGTGAGGGATTGTACTGAGAGATGGATAGCTTTGAGAGCTAAAGATTTGTGTAATCCTGAGATATTTCCACTTGTATGATAATACTGATAGCGGGGTTTTTAGTTGAGGCTTTCCCCAAAGTATTCTTTTGTGTTTCATGTGTGATTGTTTCTTCTTCTCTATTATATGTGTTCTATTTGATATTGCTCAAAATCGATTAAGCTTCCCCAAGTTTGATTGTAGAAGTAGATTAAGTATTTTTCTTTAGTACATTACATAATCAGTTTAATCTACAGTGAGAATTTCTACATGGTATCGGAGCAAAGGTGATCAGAACTGTGAACAATATATTGAGAAGGGAAAAGTTAGAAGTTAGAAGTTCTTGATTTTAGGTACAAAATTGATTTCTTATCATATCTCAAAGTTCACCAATGGCATTCAATGGCTTGAGACTCGAGTATGCCCTGGATGGAAACTCGAATTACATAGCATCAAAGGATTGCATGGAAGCGGTATTAGAAGACAATGGTTTGAAGGACTTCATTGAGTTCTTGTGCGTGTGTGCTTTGAAAAGATAACCACATCCAAAGACACAATAAAAAATCTGGTAAAGTTTATAGATGTGAAGCACTTCTGAGAAAACCCATCGCTTAATGATAATTGAACGAGGAATATGTCGAAGGATTGAATCTTGCACTCAGTCATAAAAAGGAAGTTGGGGTATCCAACATCTTGCCAACAAAATGACTCCAACCATAATGTGAAAGGTAGGTTAAATGTGAAACCTCTTTCCCACTTTGTAGTATTGTTCCCTCTTGAATTCCAATAGGTATTTGGCTGCTTAGATCCACAAAACGCATGCCAGTTAAACTCTGCATGGTACAATTGTGATGTGCAAGCTTGACACAACTCTAGTTTCCCTCTAAAAGAGGTAAGTCAAAATATTATGATAATCTTAACTGTAATTTTATCATACAATATTGAGGTATTGCATGGAATAAACAATATACTATCAATGCACTAATGAAGAACTCAAAATAAATGAATTTCTTATTGCTACAATAGTGCCTCTTGGGGTTCTCAGATAAATAACCTAACCTGCATGGCAAAAGCTTCCTAGAATAGAGTACCTCCTACCTAGAAGTGTGTCCCCTACTCAAAATATAGAACCCTTCTCTACTGTGCACTTTTCTGAAAGATAAATCACTGCATAAAACAAAACTAAGAAAAACACCTAAACTAAGAAAAGTGAGCATCTAAGTCAAACTATGAAAGCATACTAAATATGGTTATATACAAAATTGAGGTATTGCATGGAATAAACAATATACTATCAATGCACTAATGAAGAACTCAAATAAACAAATTACTTATTGCTACAATAGTGCCTCTTGGGATTCTCGGATAAAGCACCTAACTTGCATGGCAAAAGCTTCCTAGAATAGAGTACCTCCTACCTAGAAGTGTGTCCCCTGCTCAAAATATAGAACCCTTCTCTATTGTGCACTTTTCTTAAAAATAAATCTGTGCATAAAACAGAACTAAGAAAAACACCCAAATTAAGAAAAGTGAGCATCTAAGTCAAACTATAAAAAAGCATACTAAATATGCCTAAACTCGATGCATTTCATTCATCACTGCTACAACCTCATAGGAAAACTATAATCTACAACATGTATCCCAAGGTTGCATGCATCTATTGAAGGTGCAGACCGAAAGTATCTACTAAGATGAAGTATTGTTGAAGGAGAAACACCTTCAAAACAATAGATAGAGTCTAGTGTGCATTCAACCCATCTGCACACAGGCCAAGGTTGCTATTGGGTACACTTCTCCCCTAAATGGAAACTACAATGTATTACTGCTCTACTGAAGGAGAAACACGGATAAAACTATAAAATATATTGTCACTATGGTATTGGTTGTAGAAGTTCTCATCAATATAGGTAACAACTTTGATAATTGAAAAACCAAAAGGTGAGCTACATAGATCAATTGAAATGATATATTTGGGCATACTTTATTATTTTTTAAGAGTGTTAGTATAGAAAATGCAAGGTAGCCTGTAGCATCTTTATGTCACAGACCAAGGATGCAAATAAATACAGAAAATATTAAATAGCATGGTACAAGTCGATTGCAGGTTCTTTCAAAACAAGAATGGGGTTCTCCTTATGCAGATTCTAATCTATTGGGTATAGATTTAAATCAGAAATTTATAGTTATGGGGTTGGAATTGTCTCAAGATCCATGGCAAGTCCCAAAGTTGTTCACTAGAAAGTGTTGAAAATGGCAACAAAAAATGCTAAAAATAACATTCCTATAAATAGTAGTTCGGGTACCAGTGTTGGACATAGCAACAAAGAATGAAAAATGGAAGTGCTAAAAATAGCATTGCTATAAATAGCATTTCGGGATGGATTCCTATTTTAGATAGTCCCTGAACTAAAATAGAGAAGTAAAGTTTGAATTTTCTCTTAGCAGCTGTTTTATTAATAATTAATTAATTCATATTGAGTTAATTAGTTGGAGAAAATCAAACATGAAGTCTATGTGAAGACATGCAACAGTTTCTCCATTGATTGAGGAATTTATCCCTTAGTTAAGGAGATGAGGATGAGTTGTAATTAGTTAGCTCAGTTAACTCAGTTAAGTCCAGTTAGGTTAGTTCTAACAATTTGTAGAATTAATTGTGAGTTCAGTTAGTTAATGCTTGCATGCATGTAACTGTTTCACTTCATATAACTAAATATTCTGTCATAAATAACTCATGCATGTCATATCAGTCAGAGACCCAGTTGAGATTAAAGGAAGGGACAATGTATTATCAGTTGGAGGATTTTTTCTATATAGGAAACTCATCCATGCAGAAGGAATCATCTCCTTCAGGATTGCGTGGTTACTATTGAGCCAAGTGAGCCGTGTGAGGTGGGAATTCACACAGGTGGAAGCACTGGACCCTAGGAAAAAATGCGCAAGGAAATAGGAGGCTTAGAGGGCAGAGGAGAAGGTTTGTGAGAAGCCTTTGACTGTCTATGAGTAGCAGAGGGATTGTACTGAGAGCTAAATAGATTCAAAGCTAAGGCTTTGTGTAATCAGGACTATATTTCCACTTGTATAATAATATAGAGATCATGGTTTTAGGCTGAGGCTTTCCCCAAAGTATTCTTTTGTGTTAATGTGTGATTGCTTTCTCATTCTCAGTTATATGTGTTCTTATTGATCTTGCTCACATTCGATTAAGCTTCCGCGAAGGTTGTTGTAGAAGTAGATCTTGCATTTTTGTTTAGTATATTGCATAATCTGTTGATCTACAATGGGAAATTTCTACATGGTATTAGAACAAAGGTGATCAAAGGAGAGAACTATATACAAGAAGGGAGAAGGGAGAAGTTTGAGGTTCCTGAATATATAAATCAAGTTTTTATCACATCTCAATTTCACCAATGGCGTTCAACGGTTTAAGGCTCGAGTATGCCCTTGATGGCAGCTCGAATTATATAGCATGGAAGGATCGCATGGAAGCAGTATAAGAGGATAACAGTACAAAGGACTTCATTGATCAAGAATTCCCCAAGCCTGTAGTGGCTAATGCTACAGAATTGGCGGAATGGAAGAAATGTGTGGCTAGAGCAAGGAGAATCCTTCTAGAGGGAGTTCGAGACCACATAGTCTTGAGTCTCCATGGGAAGGAGACACCATTTTCGATGTGGAAAAAATTGAAGGATCTATATCAGAACAACAACAATTAGAGGAAGTTGGTGCTGAAAGACAAGCTTCGGAAAATCAAGTGTGAAAAGGGTGACGTGATCTCTACATATCTGAACAAGCTCACAACCTGCAGGGATGAACTTGGAAGTGTAGGGATCATGACAGCTGAAGATGACATGGTGACTCTTTCTCTCCTCGGTCTTCCTAAGAGCTGACATAGCTAGCAAGACTCGGTAAATGGAAGAGAGAAACTTCCAGATTGGGAACGACTTTGGTCAGAGTTGATGCAGGAGGAGATAAGAAGAAGCACCAAAGATGGTTCTTCATCCAAGGAGGATGAAGAAAATTGCGCCTTAACGAGTAAGGTGAAGAAAGGGAAGGAGAAGGATTCTCATCCCAAATCGAGTTCTTCCCATGGTGGGAAGAAGTTTGACAAATCAAAAGTGTGATGCTTTCATTGTCATGAGGTGGGCCATTTTGCTACAAATTGTCCACTGAAGAAATCCAAGATGGGATCTAAGGAAGGATCTGAAGGTGAGGAATTGGCCTCACAGTTCAAGTTGGATTTCACCCTCTTTGCATGCATGGTTTCATCCATGGTGGGATGTGGTTGGTTTCTTGATAGTGGAGCTTCTTTCCACATGACCAGCGACAAGATTTTGTTCAGTACCTTGGAGGAGAAAGATCTCCAGATACTCATAGCGATGGGTAATGATGAAAAATATAGTGTCTCAGGTGTAGGCACGGTTGTTTTTAAGAGGGAGCATGGAGCTTGCATTACCTTGACCA
The DNA here is from genome assembly GCA_031772625.1 of Pinus tabuliformis. NCBI lineage: Eukaryota > Viridiplantae > Streptophyta > Pinopsida > Pinales > Pinaceae > Pinus > Pinus tabuliformis. The sequence continues at coordinate 1,522,742,142 of CM062804.1, read as the reverse complement.
ATGTCAAGTATGTACCAGGACTGAGGAAAAATTTGGTGTCGATTGCAATGCTGGAAGACAAAGGCTATGATGTAGTCTTTAGTAAGGGAAAGATTTTCCTTCGACACATCACCACGAGACAGGTGAAGCAAATCGGTTCATGAGTCAAGAACTTGTATGCTCTTGAGGTTCAAGACGAATGCAAAGCCTTGAGGAGTAAGGCAACTGATAGAGACTTGGCGGTTGAGAGGGAGAGTACACTACCTCTCAGCATGCAGCCACAGGAGAAGTCTCAGACAATTGTGGAGGAGCCATGATTGATGAAGAAACTTCAGGAGGTTGTGGAGCAGCCACAACTGGGGAAGCCGAGAGGAGATCGAGTGGAGGCATCTACTCATGCGAAGACCTACAGTAGGGGGAAATTTCGAGCCAAGTGGGCAGAGGGATCACATGCATCTATTCCTCCAGGTAGGAGGTGGGGCGATGTGGAGTGACAGTCCCAAGAAGGCTGGAATAGGGGCAGGATCATTGAGGTACCCGACCTATTTGATTAGACCTTGCTATGGGAGCCTCGACGAGGAGTAGTAGGACTAGCTGAGTGGGTAGAGACAGATGCAGATGGAGCAGTAGAGAGAGCCATAGTGCAGGAATCCCAAGATTGTGCAGAGCTAGTAAGCTGCAACAATGTGAGAGGCACATGAGTGTTGCACCAGTGCAAGATGGCACAGAGAGGTGTGCAACGGTGCAAGATGCATGGAGTGTTGTAGCAACTTAGAGGTCAAAGAGGGAGCACTTGTCAGCGGTAGATGTAGCTTCAAACTCAGTGGCTATTTCTAGCCCAATAGAGAGGTCAGTTGGGAGTTTTTTTTGTTTCTAGAGTTGCTGGAGTAGTAACAGTTGGGAGAAGTGTTACATACAAAACATTCCAAAGGTTCAGGATCAAGTTCGAGTTGAATGCCTTTATTTTTGAGAGGGAGTGTTGAAAATGGAAACAAGAAATGTTAAAAATAACATTGCTATAAATATCAGTTCAGGTACTAGTGTTGGACATAGCAACAAGGAATGAAAATGGAAGTGCTAAAAATAGCATTGCTATAAATAGAATTTCAGGATGGATTCCTATTTTAGTTAGTCCCTGAACTAAAATAGAGAAGTAAAATTTGAATTTGTTCTTAGCAGCTATTTGATTAATAATTAATTAATTCATCTTGAGTTAATTAGTTGGAGAAAATCAAACATGAAGTCTATGTGAAGACATGCAACAATTTCTCCATTGATTGAGGAATTTATCCCTTAGTTAAGGAGATGAGGATGAGTTGTACTTTGAGTTGTAATTAGTTAGCTCAGTTAATTGAGTTAAGTCCAGTTAGATTAGTTCTAACAGTTTGTAGAACTAATTGTGAGTTTAGTTAGTTAATGCTTGCATGCATGTAATTGCTGCTTTTCAGATAAGTGAATATTCTCTCATAAATAACTCATGTATGTCAGTTCAGCCAGAGACCCAGTTGAGATTAAAGGAAGGGATAGTGTACTATCAGTTGAAGGATTTTTCCTATATAGGAAACTCATCCATGCAGACGGAATCATCTCCTTCAGGATTGCACAGTTACTACTGAGCCAAGTGAGTAGTGTGAGCTAGGAATTCACATGGGTGGAATCATTAGACCCCAGGAAGAACTGCGCAAGGAAATAAGAGGCTTGGTGGGAAGAGGAGAAGGTTTTTGAGAAGCCTTTAACTATCTATGAGTAGCAGAGGGATTGTACTGAGAGTTGGATAGCTTCTGAGCTAAGGCTTTGTGTAATCCAGACTATATTTCCACTTGTATGATAATACAGAGATCGAGGTTTTAGACTGAGGCTTTCCCCAGAGTATTCTTCTGTGTTCATGTGTGATTGCTTTCTCATTCTTAGTTATATTTGTTCTTATTGATCTTTCCCATATTCTATTAAGCTTCTGCAAAGGTTGTTGTAGAAGTAGATCTTGTATTTTGCTTTAGTATATTGTATAATATGTTGATCTACAATGGGAAATTCTACAGAAAGAAGTAGAGCAAGTCGTTAGGTGTATGAATGGGAACACCCTATTCACAGGTAGATAACTTCAAATTAGCCGGGCATATTATTTCTCCTCTTGTTGTACGCGTGTGCTTTGAAAAGATAACCACCTCTGAAGACTCAAGAACAACTCTAGTAAAGTTTATAGGTGTGCAGCACTTCTGAGAAAACTCATCACTTAATGACAATTGAGCGAGGAATATGTCGAAAGGTTCAATCTTGCACTCAATCATAAAAAGGAAGTTGGGGTATCCAACATATTTCCAACAAACCGACTCCAACCATAATGTGAAATCCAGGTTAACTGTGAAACCTCTCTCCCACTTTTTAGTATTGTTGCGTCTTGTATTCCAATAGGTATCTTGCTGCTTAGATCCACAAAACTTGTCCTAGGTAAACTTTACATGATACAATTGTGATGTGCAAGCTTGACACGCAGTCTAGTTTCCCTCTGAAACAGGGTAAGTCAAAATATTATGATAGTCTTAACTGTAATTTGATCATACACTGTTGAGGTATTGTATGGAATAAACAATATACTATCAATGCACTAAAGAAGAAATCAAAATAAACGAATTTGTTGTTGCTACAATAGCGCCACTCTTGGGATTCTCCAAGGAGCCACTAGTTTATACACATTTGGAATCTTTACTCGGTCTGCAGAAAGATTAAGCAATCTTTCTCACTTGGCTCAGTAGTAACTGTGCAATCCTGAAGGAGATGATTCCGTCTGCATGGATGAGTTTCCTATATAGGAAAAATCCTTCAACTGATAGTACACTATCCCTTCCTTTAATCTCAACTGGGTCTCTGGCTGAACTGACATACATGAGTTATTTATGAGAGAATATTCACTTATCTTTCTGCAGACCGAAATCAAAGGTTACAAGATGGCACTTATCAATGGAAAGGTACGTGTTTGAAAATATATCTTGTTAAGATGTTTTGAGTTCTGGGTTGTATCAAGTTGCTGGAAGTCCACTGGGGACCATGTTCGTTGACTCAGCACTGGAGGTCTGTGAGTCAGATGGTGACTCGGATGCTTGAATTCAAAGAGGAGCATGTAGGTACATGTCTGAAATGTTCAATCTTGCACTCAATCATAAAAAGGAAGTTGGGGTATCCAACATATTTCCAACAAACCGACTCCAACCATAATGTGAAATCCAGGTTAACTGTGAAACCTCTCTCCCACTTTTTAGTATTGTTGCGTCTTGTATTCCAACAGGTATCTTGCTGCTTAGATCCACAAAACTTGTCCTAGGTAAACTTTACATGATACAATTGTGATGTGCAAGCTTGACACGCAGTCTAGTTTCCCTCTGAAAGAGGGTAAGTCAAAATATTATGATAGTCTTAACTGTAATTTGATCATACACTGTTGAGGTATTGTATGGAATAAACAATATACTATCAATGCACTAGGAATTTACAGGGTAAGTTCCTCAGAAAGAATACCAAAAGGACACCGCTCACAACCAGATCTCAAATCAATACACCAGTATTTTTGACGTGGTTAAAACCCTCAGAGTGCAAGGAGGGAAACAGTCCACGGCCTGTCCCAACGTGGGTACAGACAATTTATTAATCAAAGAATGAAAATTTACATAAGCTTCTCTCATGCACGGATTACCCGAACAATGACCCTCCATGCGCTTTAAATAGAACTCATGGACCAATCGGGTGTTAAGCCACGGATCAAGTGTCGGTAATACCGAGGTGAGAGTGAACCGTCGGATCACTACATATCGTGACCGTCGGATTGTAAGTTACAAAATGTACAACGGTAAAGAAACACACTTTACCTAACTCTAACCTAACTCTATGCTAGACCAAGTTGAACTTAACTATATCCTATGTGTCGGAATATCCTAACATCCCCCCTTAAGAACAACTTGGGATAGGATTGAAGGATTTACAAATATGACACAATAGGAGAAGGAAGGAGGCACTAGAGCCTATCCCCCCTTAGTGACAACTTCCTGAACTCCAAGCATATATCGAAGTTTAGTGAACTTCGCCTCTGTGAGAGCCTTTGTGAAGATGTCTGCAACCTGATCATCCGTTGGACAATATTGCACTTCAAGAACATGGTCATGAATGAGCTTTCTGATGAAGTGCATGTGTAGTTCAATGTGTTTGCTGCGCTGATGCTGGACTGGATCTTTGCATAGCTGAATGGCACTTTGATTATCACACCAAAGTGTGGTTGGATGCTGCTGCTCAAAGCCAAATTCTGATAGGATCTGACGAAGCCACAAGGCTTCCTTACTAGCTTCCACGGCACCACGATACTCTGCTTCTGCTGACGAAAGAGAAATGGCAGCCTGTTTCTTACAAGCCCATGTAATAGGTCCTGAACCAAGAGTGAAGACATAACCGGCAGTAGACTTCCGATCATCAAGGTCACCAGCCCAATCAGAATCAGTGAAACCAACTAACAGAGGAGCTGCTTTGGCACTGTAATGAATCCCAAACTGTACTGTACCTCGAACATAACGAAGTATTCTTTTAGCTGCTTTCCAATGACTTTCACGGGGGTTTTGCATAAAACGAGCAACAAGGCCAACAGCAAAGGAAAGATCAGGACGAGTATGGGTTAAATACAAGAGTTTTCCGACAAGTTGACGGTATAAGGTAGCATCAACTTCAGGAGAAGTACAAGAGACTAAAAGTTTGACTCCAGACTGAAAGGGAGAAGGGGCTGGCTTACAGTCTTCCATGTGAAAATGACGAAGAATATCACAAGCATACTTGGACTGGGAAAGGAAAATACCTTCTTGGGATTGCAAGACTTGAAGACCGAGAAAATAGTGTAAGTGTCCTAAGTCTGTCATTTCAAATTTCTTTTTAAGGCTAGACTTCACATGGTTTATAAGGTTGGGATCACTACCAGTAAGAATAAGATCATCAACATAAAGAACAAGGATGATAAGAGAGTTGCCCACTTTCTTGGTGTAGACAGTATTGTCAGAATGACACCTAGAAAAGCCAGATTCTAAAAGAAAGCTATCCATTTTGGCATACCAAGCCCGAGGAGCTTGTTTGAGGCCATAAAGGGATTTCTTAAGTCGACAAACGAGGCTGGAGTCTGTTTGTATGAAGCCAATGGGTTGTTCCATATAGATTTCTTCCTGCAAGTCCCCATGCAAGAAGGCAGATTTAACATCCATTTGATGGACTTCCCATTTTAAAGAGGCAGCAAGGGAAAGAACAAGGCGGATAGAGTTCATTTTGGCAACTGGAGAGAAGGTTTCAGTGTAGTCAATGCCTTCAACCTGTGAAAAGCCCTTAGCAACTAGACGAGCCTTATGTTTATCAACTTTCCCATCTGGTCCATACTTGGTTCTGTAAACCCATTTGCATCTAACAAGTTTGCGTCCCTTTGGTAGAGGAACAAGATCCCATGTATCATTTGTCATCAATGAATGATATTCTTCATTCATAGCTGCTTCCCAATGTGGATGGCCTGAAGCTTCTGCAAAAGTGTCAGGATCATGATTTACTGGAGCTTGAGCCAGTAAAGAAGAGGCTCTTTCAAACTGAGAACGTGTACGTCGCTGATCTGTAGGATCACCGGCAAGATCACCTGCTGCATCCCGAGTAGCACGGACCCATCTTGGAAGTTGAGGATCCTGAGAAGGTGGGGGAGGATTATCATCCTCGCTTTCATCATCAGAAGAAGAAATGTTTTCAAAGATAGAAGAGATAGGAAGAGGTGGCACATCCGCCGGACTAGGCTCGCAGGCCGATTTATTTTCATCAAATTTTACATCTCTTCTAATGATAACATTTTTGGACTTAAATGGAATAAGTCTATAACCTTTTACATCTTCAGAATATCCAACAAAAGTACATTTCTCACTCTTAGGTTCTAAAGCTTTATGCTTTTCATCTGGAATATGGGCCCATGCTTCACTTCCAAACACACGAAAGTGACTTACATCTGGTTTAATGGAACTCCAAGCTTCTTCTGGAGTGATATTCTCTAGAACCTTAGTAGGAGTGCGATTGATTATATAATTTGCACAATTAATTGCTTCGGCCCAAAAACTAAGACTGAGTCCTTTAGATTGCAGCATACAATTAGCCATTTCCTTTAAGGTGCGATTTTTCCTTTCAGCTACACCATTTTGTTGTGGAGTGTATGGAACAGTATGTTGCATTTGAATTCCATTTTCGGTGCAAAAGTTGATGAATGCGTTTTTAACATATTCTCCACCATTATCAGTTCTTAGCTTAAGAATTTGATGTCCAGATTGTTTTTCAACAAATGCTTTGAAGGCCAAAAAAGTGCTAAATACTTCGCTCTTGAGTTTTAAGAAGTATACCCAAGTGCGTCTAGAGAAATCATCAATGAAAGTTAAGAAGTACTTGCAGCCAGAGAATGAAGCAACAGGAAGAGGACCACATAAATCACTGTGCACAAGCTGTAAAGGGGCTGAGGCGTGCCAAGAGGCACGTTTGTCAAAACTGTCCCGATGATGTTTTCCGAGTACACATCCGAACAAACACCATCTTTGCAAGATACCATAGGAAGACCTGTCACCATATTTTCTTTACATAGATGCTGAAGGGAGCGATAGTTTAAGTGACCAAACCGCTCATGCCAAAGTTTGCTCACTTCATCATTATGAGCAACAAACACTGAGGGAAGATGGGATGACCCAAAGTTGTGAAACTTATACAACCTTTTGGAATCATCAGCAAGACCAGTAGCTAGAATCTGTTTAGGATCTTTTAGATCCTTGATTACAACATCATGAGGTGAAAATTCAACAATTTTACCTTCACCTGAATGAGTTATCTGATAGACAGATAGAAGGTTGCAGGATAAGTTTGGAACACATAATACATCATTGAACTGACCATTGTCTAGATGAACAGTTCCAGTCCCTACAACATTAAGAGATCTATCATCACCAACATATATATTTTTGGTGTTACAATCATTTAAAGAAGAAAACATGGCTTGGTTTTTGGCCATGTGACAAGAGGCTCCAGAATCAATGAGCCACTCATGAGAATGAGAAGAAGAAGAAGATACATTTAATGCATAACCAGACTGAGATGATTGACGATGACATGCAGAAAGTGCCGTTCCGGAAGTTGAAGTTGAAGTAGGCTCCAGATGGATGTTATGTTTCTTCATTGCGGCTTCCAAGGCTTCCATCTTCTTAAAGCATTTAGATTCTAAGTGGCCATCTCGATTACAAAAGTTACAATGTCTGTCAGTCCTCTTCCATTTGTTTTTATTGGTCTTGTCATTTTGCTGAAATGATCTTTCATCTTGAGGCTGAGTTGGTTTAGGACCATTCCTTTGAGGATAAGACTTCTTAGGATTCTTTGAATTTGGTTGCTGCTGGGCGGCTAACGCTTTCGAGGAAGAGTTTCCAAGATTAAGAAGACCAAGGTGTAAGAGTTTTTCTTGTTCTCTTATTAAGGAATCACAAAAGGAGTCAAAGGAAGGGGGTTTGTAGTCTTTGCCTTGACAAATGAAAGCTTCCCTTGTAGAATGGAAAGTGGAAACAAATACAGAGTAGGCTGGTCCCAACTTAGTAAGGATGGAATAAATAAGGTTACCATCTTCTTTCTTAACTTTAACACCTTCCAAGAGATATCTAAGGGTCTTGAATTTGGACAAGAAATCTTCAATGCAAGAAAAATTATTAGGATCCAAAGTAAGCAACTCATTCTCAAGTTGATGGGCTCTAATTTCATTTTTAATCCCAAAAACTTTAGCAAGTTTTTCTAATGCTTCATGAGGAGTTTCAATTTCTGCAATGTGGAATCTAAGATCAGGAGAAACAGACATTCCTATCAAACCACGTGCTTGATCTTGTCTATTTTCCCATTTTTCGGCCTTGTCTTCATCTTTGGGTTTCTTCTCTTGGTCTGTGGCTATTCTGAAGAGACCTTTACTTCTAAGTAAATCTCCCATGTAGGCTACCCATTGGAAGTAGTTAGTGCTGTCAAGAATGACTTGGCATGGACTTTCCATTTTTTGAAAAAAAACTGAAGCTGAAGATGCTGAAAGTAAGTGGTCCAATGGATAGATCTCGAAAAAATAGGCGGTTTTAAAAAAAACGGCTCTGAAAAAGGCTTCCGGATGAAGAAGTTAGGGCTTTTTGAAAAAAAATTGTTGACATTGCCGGCAAAGTGCGCGAATGTGCGGGAATGAAAAAATCCGCCCCCACAAAATGGAGACTTGAACCCAAGACCTCTACTCTCTTAAAAAGTCTTTGAACCAATTGATCTATACAAAATATTTGAGAGAGAGAGAGAGAGAGAGAGAGAGAGAGAGGGGGGGGGGGCCTCGATTTGCGTGCTTGCCTTGGGAAGCTCTTTTCCCCTACAAAACACAAAACACAAAACCCAACACGAATATGCAAAAAAAACGAACCTTACGGCTCAAAGTTAGCTTTAGCCAAAAAACTAGAATTTTAAAAAAAATCTCAAAGTTAGCTTTTAACCGAAAAACTAAATATTTTTCTCAATGTTTCTGATTTTCCAAGATCACACTAAGGTGCAGGGAAAAGAGCATACGCATGAGAAAAATCCTTTCTTTCTGTTTCTGATTTGCCCAGATCGCACAGAGTCGCAGGGCAAAGAGCATACGCAGAAATGAAAGGTATAGATCCGGGAAAAAAAAGGCTAAATAAACCGAAACCGAAATAAGCAGAGAGAAAATGACAGTAAACTGCAAAAAAACACTGTATACCTCCCGATCTGAAAAATGACGCAGCTAGGGCTACCGGAAACCTTTTCGCGTGAAACGAAAGGGGTTCCTCACTAAACAGATGCTCCGAACGCAACAGAGCAGTCCTCTCGGCCCGAAAGCAGTCAGAAACAGCAGATCTAGGAAACGACAGCCGCATGCAGTTCTACCGGCTTCAGATTTGGATCACCAACGGACGCGGCCCTCAAATAGCTCTGATACCATGTAGGAATTTACAGGGTAAGTTCCTCAGAAAGAATACCAAAAGGACACCGCTCACAACCAGATCTCAAATCAATACACCAGTATTTTTGACGTGGTTAAAACCCTCAGAGTGCAAGGAGGGAAACAGTCCACGGCCTGTCCCAACGTGGGTACAGACAATTTATTAATCAAAGAATGAAAATTTACATAAGCTTCTCTCATGCACGGATTACCCGAACAATGACCCTCCATGCGCTTTAAATAGAACTCATGGACCAATCGGGTGTCAAGCCACGGATCAAGTGTCGGTAATACCGAGGTGAGAGTGAACCGTCGGATCACTACATATCGTGACCGTCGGATTGTAAGTTACAAAATGTACAACGGTAAAGAAACACACTTTACCTAACTCTAACCTAACTCTATGCTAGACCAAGTTGAACTTAACTATATCCTATGTGTCGGAATATCCTAACACTTCTGAGCTAAGGCTTTGTGTAATCCAGACTATATTTCCACTTGTATGATAATACAGAGATCGAGGTTTTAGACTGAGGCTTTCCCCAGAGTATTCTTCTGTGTTCATGTGTGATTGCTTTCTCATTCTTAGTTATATTTGTTCTTATTGATCTTTCCCATATTCTATTAAGCTTCTGCAAAGGTTGTTGTAGAAGTAGATCTTGTATTTTGCTTTAGTATATTGTATAATATGTTGATCTACAATGGGAAATTCTACAGAAAGAAGTAGAGCAAGTCGTTAGGTGTATGAATGGGAACACCCTATTCACAGGTAGATAACTTCAAATTAGCCGGGCATATTATTTCTCCTCTTGTTGTACGCGTGTGCTTTGAAAAGATAACCACCTCTGAAGACTCAAGAACAACTCTAGTAAAGTTTATAGGTGTGCAGCACTTCTGAGAAAACTCATCACTTAATGACAATTGAGCGAGGAATATGTCGAAAGGTTCAATCTTGCACTCAATCATAAAAAGGAAGTTGGGGTATCCAACATATTTCCAACAAACCGACTCCAACCATAATGTGAAATCCAGGTTAACTGTGAAACCTCTCTCCCACTTTTTAGTATTGTTGCGTCTTGTATTCCAACAGGTATCTTGCTGCTTAGATCCACAAAACTTGTCCTAGGTAAACTTTACATGATACAATTGTGATGTGCAAGCTTGACACGCAGTCTAGTTTCCCTCTGAAAGAGGGTAAGTCAAAATATTATGATAGTCTTAACTGTAATTTGATCATACACTGTTGAGGTATTGTATGGAATAAACAATATACTATCAATGCACTAAAGAAGAAATCAAAATAAACAAATTTGTTGTTGCTACAATAGCGCCACTCTTGGGATTCTCCAAGGAGCCACTAGTTTATACACATTTGGAATCTTTACTCGGTCTGCAGAAAGATTAAGCAATGGTAGTGATCACTTTTTTCCCTCCCATGGAAGGTGTATATAGAGTTAGCAATAAATTGATTTAAAAGTGAGGTATATGCCTGAAAAATAGGAGTCCAACTCTTCAACTCTAATTTAGTGGCAATGAAATATTCAACTGTAAATGCTTGATCTTCTACAGTGTAAATTTCTAGATAAATGGTTAGTGTAAATCTGTCCATTGTCCACATATCCCAAAAACCATGTACGTCTAGACTCTGGTTATGTGTAAGAGAGGGGAGATCACATAAATAATCCATTATCAAAAGAAAAAGTTAAAGCACAACATTCTATGGAGATTTTATTTTAAATTTTATTACATACCTTAGAAAGTTTGAAAGGACATAACTGAAGATTCCCTCTTCTTCCACACTTCATTAAATATGCCCCTTTTCCAATGCAGGTGTGGCCTGCAGAATCACAATCAGCAAATAGAATATGAAAATTAAGTTTAATGAATTAAAGTAGCTTTGTTATACTTCAAGCAAATGGATTATGAGAAATTGGATTCATTCTCTACAAAAGATTATATAGCAAGATCTAATTACATTTTTAACTGAAACAAAGGTAAATTGGATTCATGCTCTTAAATATATGATATAATGAGATCTAATGGCATTTTCAACTCAAACAAAGGTATGTTGAGTAAGCTCAAGCTCCAAAATGATGGCATCCAACTTCTAAGTGTTAGTTACTGTATATATCTAGCTAGAGGCTATAACATAAATATATTTGTTATATGTGAAGATAAAAAAATGAAAGGAATGTGAAATTTTTACCATCAACTATAAGTTCCTTTCAAGGACTAGATGAAACCATAACATTGTTATCAATATAATCAACTCACCAATTCTAGTACACTTCTAGTAGTTTCATGATAAAACTCAAACTCAATAAACTTCAAACAACATAAATTAACAAACAATATGTCTGAGGTTGGTTACCTAATGATTATATCATACTAAATTACCTTTTGCATCTAACATTGAAAATGATTGTGAAAGAAATGAAGACAAATCAGTGATTATGATGGATGCATGTGATGAAATAAAATAAAAAAAGACCTTTCTTCTTGCTACTGATGAGCCTTCTAGGGGATTCTTGGATGAAGTTGATCCTGATCTGCTTTCTAAAATCAAAGAGACACTTTCTAGCTACTCTGATTTGACGAATAACAACTCTAATGCTTATGAAAATGAATATGGAAAGAAATAAGCATTGATGAACCTGGTCTTGAATAAGGTGTCTCAAAGTCTAATATGGCTAGTATTTTAAATTTCTACAGCTAGCAGAGGGTTTTCCCAGTTGGGTTCCCTAGAAAAGTTTGTTTTTTTGCTACAGTCTGACTATGTTTTATTTTTGTTCTATTCAATTACAAATTGGTAGAGATATTTTTTTGTCTTCTTGCAACAATTAGTTTCATATTTATTCATTCAAGCAGTAGCAGATTTTCAAGGAAATTCTACACAAGGGACAATTAAACTATATTTTCACTTATATCTTTTGCAAGTAAAATTGACAACTAAATTTTCATCCAAAGTGTTTAGGTTACTAGCAAGTGGTATCACAACATATCTCAACATTGCAAGGCATAAGTCATATTATTCAATAAGGTTGAGACTTGAGATACAAAAATCTTCCCAATTTATGGAAGCAAGAAAATTGTTGATTTTTAGTTCTAAATCTATCCAACCAGAACGAAATTATGCCATTTTCAACACCCTCTAGTCAAAGTTATTCCTGGCCTCATCCAACTCAATTAAGAATATGTCAATCTCGTTGAGATTTTTTCTTCATTTCATGCTTCTAAGTTATATATTTATGCAACCTAATATATCATTTATTTTAAGTTATTATACATTAAAAATTATTTAGTCCGTCCAGTGCATCTACCTAATTTTGTGATCCTGGGAAGACTCTACCAGACATTTGCAGCAGAAAATAAAAGACTATTTTAGTACCTAGTGTTATAAAAATCTAATATGGAAAAAGTATTTTGGGTTGTTTCCCTAAAAATATTTACAAAATTTTCAATCCCAAAGCTATTTCAGGGAGAATTTTAATTAGGGCGAAATTTAGTATTATTTTAGGAAAATTTGGATGCAACTAAAAGAAATTCTTCTTGTTTTCTCAAAAGATTCCAGCGCCAAATATGAGTGAATTCACAGAACATAATATTTGGAAATAATTAAATTTCACTTCGCCTTTCCAGGACCATATATGAGTGAATTCACAAAACCTGAGATTTAGATTCTGGAAACACTTAAATTTCACCTCATTTATTAGGATTGGAAGTTCCCTGAGATACAAACATGTAGCATTAAGGATCTAATTTTCTTGTTCAACGACAATGTTCAGTTTATAAATAGTGATACAAGAATACTTGTCTACATTCCTTACACAGTTCTTTGGTCACAACTAATGAAATTGAACTCCATCAATACATAACAGACAAGGTAGAATGTAAGAGAGCATCTACTTTTCAACGTATACTCTGACAAAAGTAAACATCTATACAATCATATAAAGTTGTCACCACACGAAAGAAGGAATTAAAAACCAAAATAAAAATAGGAACAAGCTTGGATTGTTATGGTTACTCTAACAAAATGTTAAATAGGCTCAATATGTTAAGATGGAAAATAGTGTAGTTGATTATGATTTATTGATCCCAAGGGGTTAGCCCAACCGAATGTCATTAATGTTACTAGGTATTTGGCTAGTTTTGTGCTGGTAGGTGACCTGTTTGAAATCCATTGGGTGAGGTGCACTAGTCAATGCCAATGGGTTTACCAGGGATGTCATCCATGAATGTGGGGAAACATCCCTTGGGATTCCCCAGAGAGTTTTTCTTCGAAAGAATGAAAATAGGATTTCCTAAAGAGAAATTTTGAGATGCATACAATGTACACCTAGTAAAATCAACTCTATAAAGACAAACCATAAAATAAGGAAAAATACATATGCTTTTGCCTATGTTCCCTCGTTTTCCCTCTCGCCCTATGAAAAGTGAAAATATGCTACTCTTAAACTTAAAAGAAAGGATGAAAAAATAGTGAATTTTGAACTAGTCCTCCTTGTGTGGAACAAGACTAAAAGTGGGGTGGAAATGAAGCGAAGTTAGAAATGAAACATACTTGGGTGCCATTAATGGATTGAAGAGGTAAATCCTTAACTCACAACTCCCTTCAATATCATTTTCCCTTCCGCCCTGTGAAAAGTGAAAATATGCTACTCGTAAACTTAAAAGAAATGATGAAAAAGATAGTGAATTTTGAACCAAAGATCTGAGGTGTGTGTACTCCTCCCTGTGTGGAAGAAGACTAAAAGTGGGGTGTAAATGTAACGAGGTTAGAAATGAAACATATCTAGGCGCCTTTAATGGATTGAACATCCAATGGTGGGGGATCTGAGGTGTGTGTACTCCTCCCTGTGTGGAAGAAGACTAAAAGTGGGGTGGAAATGCAGCGAGGTTAGATATGAAACATACCTGGGCGCCATTAATGGATTGAAGATCCAATTGTGGGGTTCGATATTAGTTTGCTACTGGTAAAACCTTAATTCACAACACTATTCAATCTCATTTTCCCTCCCACCCTGTGAAAAGTGAAAATATGCTACTCTTAAACTTAAAAGAAATGATGAAAAAAATAGTGAATTTTGAACCAGTCCTTCTTGTGTGGAAGAAGACTAAAAGTGGGGTGGAAATGCACTGAGGTTAGAAATGAAACATACCTGAGCGCCATTAATGGATTGAAGATCCAATGGTGGGGTTCGATATTAGTCTACTACTAGTAAAACCTTAATTCACAACTCTCTTCAATCTCGTTTTCCCTCCCGCCTTGTGAAAAGTGAAAATATGCTACTCATAAACTTAAAAGCAAGGATGAAAAAAATAGTGAATTTTGAACCAGAAATCTAAGGTGTGTGTACTCCTCCATGTGTGGAAGAAGACTAAAAGTGGGGTGTAAATGCAGAAAGGTTAGAAATGAAACATACATGGGTGTCATTAATGGATTGAAGATCTAATGGTGGGGTTCGATATTAATCTAAGACTGGTAAAACCTTAATTCACAACTCTCTTCAATCTCGTTTTCCCTCTCGCCATGTGAAAAGTGAAAATATGCTACTAGTTTTCCCTCCCTCGGCCATATGAAAACTGAAAATATCTACTAGTTTTCCCTCCGCCCTATGAAAATTGAAAATATACTACTTGTTTTAGAAAATAAATGAAGATTGGAATTAGGAGGGCTTTGTTACATTAAAATTAAGGCTGAATTTTTTCAAAAATGTTAAAATTTCCCTCCCTAAAAAAACAGTAAATACAATATTTATAGAGTATAGAGTAGATGTGTAGGTGTAATGTAAGTATATAAACAATTCTAAATATGGGCTTAGTTAAAGAATAATAGTAATAATAATAATAATAAAGTCAAAAGTATGGGGATGAGTGCAAAAATCTAAATGTAGGATCAATTAATAATAAAAATAATAAAATTCAAATTGTTATATTTTGATTTTGTTATTAACTTGTGAATAGGTTTTGCTACAATACCATGGCTTATCAATACCTCAACCCCAAAAACCATAAATTATTTCACAACCAAAATATTTTATAACAATATGACAAGATTCTTAACCATGGATGTTCATTCTCACTTTACCATGGATATTTTTAACTTGGAAATAGACTTTGTTACAATACCATGGGCCAATAGCATGGTGTTTCAATATTAGATGCCAAAAAAACATAACTTATTTCAAAATCGAATTTTTTTTTTAAGAATATGTCAGGATTCTTAATCATGGATATTCACCCCCGCTTTGTCATTGATATTATGAACTTGTGAATAGGCTTTGTTACAATAACATGGGCTAATAACATGGCTTATCAATACCACATGCCAAAAAATCATATCTTATTTCACAATCTAAATATTTTATAACAATATGACAAGATTCTTAACCATCGATATTCACCCCCACTTTACCATGGATATTATTAACTTGTAAATAGGCTTTGTTACAATACCATGGGACAATATCATGCCTTATCAATACCACATGCCCAAAAACCATAACTTATTTCACAATAAAAATATTTTAATTTAATTTAATTTTATAACATTTTTTATTTGAAGCTAATAGGAAAAGGGTTGTAATTAGTTTTGAGATATATATAAACCCTCTATCCTCACGACTATTAAAATTATTCCCATATAAATTAAATTAAGGTTTTAATAAAATTAAAAATGAGAATACTTTTTGTATTTAAAGATGTGAAATTTGTATAATACAAATATTAGTAAGAACCAACATAGATCTATCTTAACTAAGGATCCAAGTGATGATAGCAAGCAAAGTGAAAGGAAGCGGGGGGGTGGGGTTGGTGGGGGGGATATAGTGACAAAGATGGAGGGTGGAGAGAGAGAGAAAGATAGAAAGAGAGAGTGAGAGAGTGATGGGGGGAGATGGAGAGAAGGAGGTAGGAAGAGAGAGAGGGGAGAGAGAGAAGAAGAGATTGGGGGAGAGAGATATGGAGTTGGAGGGGGAGAGAGAGGGAGGAAAGAACTAAGGCATAGGGAGATAGAGGTGGAGAGAGAGAGGGAATGACAAGGAATAGATGGATAGAGAGAGAGGGAGAGAAGAGAGGAGGGGGGAAAGAGAATAGGTGGGGATAAAGATAGGAAGAGAAGGGAAAGAGAGAGAGAGGACTAAGAGAGAGGAGACAGAGATGAAGTTAGAGGGGGAGAGGGAAGGAAGAAGAAAGACATAGAGGGAGAAAATTAGAGAGAGAGAGGGATGACAAGGGAGAGATGGATAGAGGAGAGATAGAGGGAAGAGACAGAGAGGCGGAGAGGAAGAGGGAGGGAGAGAGAGATAGATATGGAGAAAGAGTGTGTATGTTTGGGGGGTGAGATAGAGAGAGGGAATAAGAAAGAGACACATACATACAAATATAGATATCATATAGTATTATATAACCAGCCTAGATCCATCTTAACTTGGATCTACCAAGCGCCAAAAAAGAGGTTTTCACATCGAGAGATTAGATCCCTCTCGGCGCTTGATAGATCCGGGTTAAGATGGATCTAGGTTGGCTTAGTATGTTTATAGTTGTATTTGATAAGCTAACACTTTTTTTATGGTTGTGTTTGAAAACAATTTTTCCATATTTGGTGTATTTATCATAATAATAATAATCTAATGTTAAATTAATTTTAAGCTTACCCTTTTTATGCAATGATTTTGTTGTTAGTTTATAGAGATAGACTTTTTATACTTTTGGAATTTGAAAATGAAATACAAGCTCTTAACTCGGTTGTGTTGAAAACATTTAAGTGTAAGAAAGAAACATGCCCTCTTAACTTGGTTGTATTAAAAACATATGTGTTCTTGTATACTAGGTGGGTGAAAACAAGAGAGAGTATATGGTAAGTGGATTAAATAGCTAAAAACAAATGTTAGTTAAGGACAAAGTTACAAAAATCTAACAAATAGGCTAGGGTTAGGATATTACTGTTTTGGGACATCTAAAGTTGAAGGTACATTTTATGGAGGTGTAGTCTAAGCCCTTGGGTGTAGGGCACATATTATCGGTATCTTGGACTTTTGGTGTGTGTTAGTGGTGTCAAATTGTGGTGGAGTGTTCAACCAATGAGTAGGCAAAGTTTTTCATTTACAAGGTTGGCATCAATCAAGTATTCTCCCTCTCTACCCAACTCTAATATGAGGAGTGTGCGTAATGGAATTTTATCGTAACAAATTGCAAATATTTGATTATATTTAAGTTCAAGGGCTTGAAGTGGCTGCCTCAACCTAAAAATCTTTAAAGGAACTATGTGTTTTTCAATTAAACCCTTGTGGTCAAGGAGCTGCAAAAGAGGAAGGCCTTATGGCTATTTTTTAGGGGTTGTAATAACCCTCGTCTTATGGTAAATATGTTGATATGATGCTAATGGTCCTGATCTTAGTACATTCACGTATATAATGTAAATATTTTCCTATCACCTTGCATTGTGTAAATATGATAAATATTTTGTGGTTACCCTGATGTACATGTTGAGTTCCACTTGCATGATTATGGGAAACACTTCTTAGTTATCCTTGTGTACATGGGGAAGATCATAATTAATCTATGCGATAAAAACACCTAGTAATATTTTAACACTGAACACTATACAATAAACTTAACCCTAATATCTTAGTGAAGAACAAGTAACTAGCTAGACTCTGGAAGGGTTTTTGGATTGACTGTTAGTGAAACTCATTGCAGTTAGGTGTGCCAATGTGTGGTGAGTGTTAGTGAGTGCTAGGGAAACATAAGGGAGAACTAGGTAAAAATGCATGGAAATGAATGAATAAGAGTGTGTGATAGGGAGTGTCAATGAGTTCCAGGTGTGGTAAGAGGGGAGTGACATGGTATGTTAAGCAGTGCGAAGTCATTCTAGTGTGCTAGAGCGACATGCAACCAATATGTGCTAGGTGCCAAGGTGTGCCAAATAGTGCCAAATACTTGCAGAGGATCCTTCATCCACAGTACATCGATAGACGTTTGTGGAATTAACTCTGAACTTTATTTGGAAATGTGCAATGGAAGGAAGACGAGGCTCGACAAGACTATCCCAATCAAAGGAGACACTACTAGAACTTGGAGGGGGAACATTCGAAGAAACCGGAACGCCCCCTATACTAGAATACTTTGTACTAGAAATCAAATAGACTCTGTTGTTAGGAACCTCACCCCCCAAAAGAGGAGTGTAATCAGCTAGATATTGCATTGGCTCAACCACATTATCGACCAATGATTGATGGGACTGTTGAGAAACCATATCAAATCCAAGAGTAGAAGAACTTTTAGACTCAGACCATATCCTTTGTACCTCTAGAATACCAAGGCATAAATGAGTAAGATGGTCTCCCTTGCATATCTTACAAGGGAACTTAGGTTTAAAACTTCTACATCTAAGCTTCTTATCAACATCCATTCTGCTAACATGACTAGCAGTGGTTTGCAGAGAATCCCGAACATGATTTGCAGAGATCAGTGACTCTTTGCTAGTATGACTTGCAGTGACTAGACTTATGCCCCCAGCATGACTTGAAATGGCTAAAGGCTGATGTTCAACATGACTTGCAGAGGTTGATGGTGAATTGCTAGTATGACTTGTAGTGACTAGACTTGTGCCCCCATCATGACTTGCAATAGCTGAAGGGTCATCTTCAACATGACTAGCAGAGGTTGATGATGAATGGATAGAATTCTTCTTCTTCTTCTTCTTCTTCTTCTTCTTCCTATTTCTCCTCTTTTTAGATCTCTTATTACAAGAAGAAGGAGAAAGAGGAATCCTAGATTTCTCTTTGAAAGAAGATGAACAATTAACATCCATGTGATGCCCCTAAAATAAAGCATTCATCTGAGAAGCTCCAAGAACATCTGGAATATTCAGAGTGGACCACAGCCAAATTGGTAGTCCAACATTCAATCTAGGAATATTCAAAGTGGCCATCAAGGGAGTACCAACATTTCCAAAGAAAGGAAAAGCACAAGGATCCCCTTTTGGGAGGGTACCTTGGTTGGTTTGCACGAGAATATTGGCCATATCTAACTTATTCGCAGATCCTTCCCTTATGGGAATGTATAAATTACTTTTCAAGGAAGATAGACACATAATCAAAACATTTACCCATGTGGAGGCAACTACACAACTTACGAAAAAAAGATCAAAAGCCTTTCAAAATCGGTGGAGTGGTAGGTCAGTCACTCAGAATCTAAAGTCCAAAAGTGACTAGACAAAAATACCTAAAGCCAACTATATACAAGGAGAAAAGAGCACTCGACTATAAATTCCCTAAAGATACAACCAATCAAGCAACTTCCAAGTATTTCCGCTCCAGGTGATGAGGACCGGACACCAAAATACAAGAAAGTAAAGTAAGGGACCTTTCGAAGATAGTCTGGGATAATGATGGCCCAGGCCTACCAGCGAAGGTATCAGAGGTAGTTACGCTGACCTCCAGACAACAACCTTTTCTGGTGCAAGCCCCCAAGCTTCGCAAGGGTGCCCTCTAGAAGTATTGCTGAACATGATACAACGTCAACCTCAAGTTTCACGGGATTCCCCTCCACAGCCACTTGTGTGGATTCCTAGGATAGGCAACTATGTTCACCAGCTCGTATCAGAAGCCGGGTGGAATAGTTGTGAGGTAGGATCTGACAAGTAATAGAGGGGGTATCTCTCATCCTTATCTTCACTAACCCTCGTGCTTTACTCCCAGTCACAGAGCTTTCCCGGTCTCCCTAACACTATTAGATTTCACTCTTTAATCAAACTTCTATGTTTTACAATTTAGAGCGGCCTTGGAGAGTTTACTCTCCTCTCGCCTAATCCAACGCCCTAAATAAACCTAAACTTGTTGATGTATTTTGAGGACAATACAAAAAGGTTCTAGTTTATTTTAATTAGCACTTAATTTTAAAGGCTGTTCATTTAAGTCAAGGGATAAATGGGAGTGAAACCAATGATGTGTGTATGGCTCAACTGGAATCAATGAAAAAGTAACTACATGGATGCAATCATTTTTCCTTCGATGAAAAGAGAACTCTACGTGGGTTCTACAAAACTTCTAAAAAATAAAATACTTTTTCTTTTCTTTTCTTGCAACACACTTCACACACGCAAAAATAATTACTAATGCTTTAACAATGCAAGCTATCCTAATGCAAGGTGTAATGCAGATGCAAGATCCTAAATCACTCTAAAACTGAAAGCAATTATTTATAACCATTAATAAGCCAACTTAAGCATTGAAGATAATATAAATTTTGAATGCAAAAATTCTCTCCAAACAAGA
Source organism: Pinus tabuliformis (assembly GCA_031772625.1). Lineage (NCBI taxonomy): Eukaryota > Viridiplantae > Streptophyta > Pinopsida > Pinales > Pinaceae > Pinus > Pinus tabuliformis. Next base: position 1,522,721,883 of record CM062804.1, on the reverse strand, counting down.
AGGATAGATCGCAAAAGATCGCAATTCACTTTCAAAAAATGAAAAAGGAACCAAAATCAAACTTGGCAAAAGAAAACAAAAACAATGTTTTTTAAGGACTTTTCTTTTTCAAGAAACAACGAAAACAACTTTTTGAAAGCACTCTATATGCCACCAAAGACTCAAAGATCGAAAGAAAAGCACAAGGAAAATTTGAAAGTTACCAATTCGACAACGAATGAAAACTTGAACAAAAAGAGCTTCAACTTGCACTAATTGACCCAAACAGCAACAAAGAGCTTTGAGAAACTGACCAAGAAGTCAGGAAAGAAACACTTTCAAATTCATCAAAAAGCAAGAAAAGGTGTAAGGCCACAAAATGATGGAAGAAAAGCAAGTAGACAATGATCAAGCTTGACACAAAGATTGAAAACAATCTATTGTTCCAGAGAGCCAGAACAATCAAGAACCTTTACAAGAAGTCTTGTGTGTCAAAACACAAATCATAAACTCACTCTAAAGCAAACCTAGGCCAAAAAATTTTCAAAGCAAAAGAGAATTCAAAACAGCAAGCTCACTGAATAATTAAACTCTAAAGACAGAAATTGACCACTCAGAAACAATCAGACCAAGAAACAAATCTTCTTGGGCAGAAAGATTCGAAAAAAGCATGCAAAAAATGGTATACGCGACTGTGTTCAAGCACAGATCCGTATACACACACTTCTGACAAAGGAAACTAGCGTATACGCGGGTCTACTTCACAAAAACAAGAGTTTCTATGCTACTGTAAATAGACAAAGGTGCATATACAAAGCTTTGCAGGAAAAATAAAAATGAAGCTAGATCAAAAGATCAGACTTAAGATCTGAGATACCACTGGACCAAACAATACTGTCATAGCAAGCAAACCAAGAACTGAGCCCTGATTGACACTGAATAACCCAAAATAGGAATAACAAGATTGTTATCCCTAGTGGAGTCGCCAATTCTGTTACGGGAATAAGTACCCTAACATGCTTATAAACAAACTATGCGATAACGATCATACCTGGATGTCCTTCGTTTGAGTAGTTCCAACAGGGTTCAGACCCTCTGAAACTCCTAATGATCTTCGAATCTACAAATCAACCAATTCGAACATACATAGCAGCATATAGATAAAGCATTTTAATGAAATCAACTTTATATCATATAAGCAAATGGTTAGTTATACATCAAAATAATCATTCATACATGAATTACAACAACATCTGCTGCATAAACAAGGTCAATCTTAGGAACAATATAATGTTTCTTTTTATTATAGAAAGCTATAACAAATACGGAAAGAGTTCACCTGAGTCTTCTTCTTCCGGCTCCAAGTGGAATTGTCCTCCAGATCCATCCAGTCTGAGTCTTCAATAGCCTCCTTCCATAACCAATACCATGATGTCTCAAGCAAGTGGGAGAGTATCAAAACTCAAGGAAACAAGGGTTTCCTGAACTTGGGCAAGTGCTTGAAGCACAAGGATACTTCAGACTTAGTCAGGGGATAATCTCAGTATAGTAATTCTATCTCCTTTCCTCCTTAAGGCCTTCCCATAGATGTCTTATTTATACTTCTCCCAATTTGTTTTTTAGTTGGGAAATAGTTGGGCCATGGGCACTAGGAGGTAATCAATAGGTAAAACCCGTAAACTCCGCCCATAGTTAAGGAAATTTAATTTTTTTAAGTGTTTTAACACATACGTGGGCTGGGTACTAACTAACCTGCATGTACATGCTTTTATCACAGGGAAAAGTAGCGTATAGGGAGTAAAACATTGTTTTTAAAATATTTGGACCAAGACTAGAAGAAGGGTTTTCCCTAGGCCATAAACCAAACATCACAAATACGAAGGGAGATATTTTGAGCTATAACAGTTAGGGAAACACAAGGGAGCACTAGGTGAAAATAATGCATGAAAATGAATGATTAAGAGTTTGTGACAAGAAGTGTCAGTGATTTCACGATGTGCTAAGGAGGGAGTGACAAGGTATGCTAGGTAGTGCTAAGACATTATAGAGGCCAGGGAAACATGACAAGATGTGCTAGGTGCTAAGGTGTGCCAATGCATGCCAGGGTGAGTTATGGATTGTCAAGGAAAAACAAGGGAGCACTAGTTTCAAATGCATGGAAATGAATGAATAAGAGTGCGTGACAGGGATTGTTAGCGAAATCTAGGTGTGCTAAGGAGGGAGTGATAAGGTATGCTAGGTAGTTCCAAGGAATGCTGGAGTGCTAGGGAGACATGCCAAGATGTGCCAAGTCCTAGGGTGCGCCAATGTATGTCAGGGAGTGCCATGAGAACACAAGGGGGAACTAGTTCAAATTGCATGGAAATGAATAGATAAGAGTGTGTGATAGGGAGTGTCAGCAAGTTCCAATTGTGTTAAGGAGGGAGTGACAAGGGTATATGCTAGGTAGTGCCATGGCGTGTTAGAGTGTCAGGGAATGTTAGGGAGTGGTAGGGTCTGTTAGGGAGTGGAAAATCATGCCAACGAATGCAGGGGATGATAATGTGTGCCATGTAGTGCTAATGGATTTTTATATGTGCCATATGTTATGGCATGTGAAGATGTAAACTATGTTTCTTAGTTGTTTTATGGGCACTGTTGGATGTGAGCCTTGCCTTGGTAACCTGTTAAGTGGGATGAATTAATATTAGACATGAGAAGCCTAAGATGATTTATAGTCCATTAGGGGAAGAAGGCATAGTCTAGTTGTAGTAAATGTAACTTAGTAAAGTTTTTGTAGCCGAGACAAGACTTGGTTGGGTTCCTAAGTCTAAAAGAAAATAAGGTTAGTTATGAGGGAATGATAATTAAGGAGTGCCATGGCATGACAAGGAATGAAAAGGCATGCTGACATATACCAGACAATGTTAATGCATGTCAAGGAGTGTTTGGGAGTCTCAAGGAATCATAAGGGAGAACTAGGTCAAAGTGCATGGAAATGAATGAATAAGAGATTATGCCAGGGAGTGTCAACGAATTCTAGGTTTCCCATGGATGAAGTGTGTTAGGAGAATTTTATATTAGGAATTGTAGGAGGAAAGCCTACGATTATGATAACAGGATGGAAAAAGCAATTTGAGACAAAGGGATACTTTGGTCTAGGCACAACACTATTTTTTCAATGACTTGGCTGGGTTCCCAAGTCACAAAAAAAGTAAGGTTATTTATGAGGGCATGAAAACTAGGGAGTGCCAAGGTGTGCAGGGAATTTTAGGAAGTGCTAACACATGTTATAATTTCCAAGGAATGTAGGCATGTCAAGACATGCCAAGTTCTAAGGCATGCTAATTTGTGCTAGGTTCTAGGATGTGGTGCCAACACATGCTGGGGATTTCCAAGGAAACAGAAGGGAGGACTCGTTCCAATTACATGTAAATGAATGAATGTGTGTGTGTGATAGGGAGTGTTAACAAGTTATAGGTGTGCTAAGGACGGAGTGACTGTAGAAATTTTGAATAATATAACACTTATTCACAGAGATTATCCTGATTATACACTATTTGTGGAATGCATGCATAATACATAACCTCCTCTACGTTGATCATCAATTTTGCAGAATTAAGAAACAATCGCATGCGCACATTGAAACATCAATCACACATATCAACACAGTATGTATTGGGGAAATCATACAGTTGAAAACCCCCAACTATATATATATTATAATGATAGATAACATGTAAAAATACATAGTACAATACTCCTCACAAGTACTCAGTACTATCTCCACCTGCTACACACAAACTAGCTCAGATCTAAATCAAGTCACAGGTTCAAATATCCTCCGCTGTTTGCCTGCCTCTACTGCGCAATCCAAAGTGAGAATAGGAATGATCCAAGCTCGTTTTCCTTGGCTTGTATTGTGCAATCCTCATTGGCAATCTCAATCATTGATTATGCAAATCTCATGCAAAACTATAGTCACAACTGATAGTAGTCTCCACCTTTAACACCTGTCTCCATTGAACTGTCCATGCACTGAGTTAATTGATGTATTCTTTAGTTTCTTTATGAGTTAATAATTAGTGAATTAATTAATAATTAATTCACATCACTCATCACTAGTGTATTCTGCAGGTAGACTAAATACAACTAGTTCAACCAAGTCAAACTGAACACAACTCCATCAACTCCTCAATCAACTCCACCAAACTTAATCACTTGAGTTCTAACTAAAGTCCATCATGCAATAGCTGAAATGACCCATAAGAAAAGTGTATTTCCTTCTGTCAGTTTCATGTGCCACATCCATAGCTTGAACTGAAGTGCTCCAAGAAGATAAGATAATGTTTATAGTCCAAATATTATTAAGAGCTAATAATATTCGACTGTTCTATTTTTAGCCTAGTAGTCTAAAAATAGACTCCGCCCATATGTCTAAAAATAGAAGTCCATCTATTTTTACCAACATGACCAATCATCCACAAATAGCATCCTTCAACTCATAGACCATGATCCATATGTCTAAAAATAGACATAGTTTAAAAATAGACTTTGCGCCAAAAATATCCTGCGGGCCCACTTAGTAAAGGCAACTTCTTTTCACTAAGCTCCATCATCTTGTTTCATTTTCAACACTCCCTCTCAACAAGATATGGATTATATGCAACCCCTATCATGCCTCGGTGGTATTCGAATTTGCCCCTGGTGAGTGCCTTCGTCAAGATATCAGCATCCTGATCCTCCGTGGGAATGTATGAAAGTAACATGATTCTCCGCTGCACACAATCTCTGATATGATGGTACCTGATGTCAATGTGCTTAGATCTATCATGAAATACTAGATTAGCCGAGAATTTAATGCAACTCTAGTTATCACAATAAATCACAGTAGGCTCCAAGTGTGACTCGAACAACCCGACCAGGATCTTCCTCATCCATATAGCCTCGCATGCAGCCAAACTTGCTGCCATGTACTCGGCCTCTGCTGAACTGAGTGCCACGGATCTCTGCTTCCTGCTGTACCAAGAAACTGTTGTCGATCCGATACTGAAGATCCCTCCAGATGTGCTCTTTCTGTCTGTTGGGCTCCCTACCCAATTTGCATTCGTGAAGCCACATAGCTTCACCTCATCCTCCTGTATGTACCACAATCCATATCCCGATGTGCCTCTAAGATAACACAATACATGCTTCCCTTCTTTCCAGAAGATCTTGGTTGGCTTAACCATAGCTTGTGAAAGTTGGTTAACAACATAGCATATATCGGGTCATGTATTGACCAGATACATAAGTGACCCCACCAACTGTCGATAAACAGTGGCATCCACTACCTCCGCTGAAGTAGCATCCTCCTTCCTCCAACCTCTAGGAAGAGGAGTATCAACAGGCTTGCAGCGATGCATGTTGAACTTCTCCAGTATCTCCCGAGCATGCTTACCCTGAGAAACAAATAGTCCATCATTGCGCTGCCAAATTTCCAATCCCAGGAAATAATGAAGGAGGCCCAAGTCCTTCATCTCAAACTTGTGGAGCAATAAAAAGGTGTCTTTTGAACTCCTAATTACCTTCACATTAATTATCAACCCAGGGACGACTTTTTATTTCAAGAGTGTACTCAGTCTGAGGCGGCTATTTACTTAAGAGTAATGTTTTGCAGTATAGTGCTTAAAACCCAAGAGTAAATGAATGCTTGAAAAAGAAATCTAACAATAACATAAACTCAAATGCTCTGAAATCCAACTATTCACTCAGCAAACATCAATTGAGGATACAGCAACTATTCACTGAGCAAGCTATGACTAAATTACTTTAAAAGAACAAGGCAGCTTATCAGTCAAGGGTGCGGAAGCGATAACCCATCCCTCTAGAAACTGATGGAAAGGAAATTAGAGCATGGACCATAGGTCTGGGAGCTAAGCAGCGACTTGCTGGCTCACTACAGCCTTAGACCTTCTCTAACACCAAAGCAGCAAATGCAAGTAAATGGAACGGCAGAAAGTAAAATGGAATAGCAAACAGGAAATGGAACAGAAAGCAATAAATGGAACAGCAAGCAGTAAATGGAACAGCAATCAAATAAACTAAGTCTCGCGAGTCAGAACTAAACTCACATTCTGCAATAAAATAGAAATCTTCTTTCTTAAGGCAAATTGGATGGAATGTACTTTATGGAATAGCACTCATTGATGAATTAGCAAGAATCAACCATACATACACACGACACGCTAATATGGTAATCTGACAATTAAGGTGAATACGACTATGTTTCCAAATAGAATAATATCACTTTTCGGATTCCAATAATCAGGATTTCAAATGAATCCAACAACAGTAATATTCAATACAAATGCTCTGTAACAGAAATAGTTGGTTTAGACTAATAACATGCAATCAACTCTGAAAAGATTCACTCATACAATACAGAGTCACTACATAAATTTCCCGAAGAAACCATTAATGAATTAATCGTAGCAGAGCATGGAATAGCATATGAAAAAGCATGTCAGATTACCGAGCAATAAAGATAAGCAAACCACGCAGAAATCAAAAGAATATAATATACAGTAGCAGCAGCATACTCCACCAGAGGCTGGGCCCTTAGCCGCCAGCGGACGCTGCTGGGTTACTTCAGAAGGAAAAGAATGAACAGCAACTCCCAAATCATGTATTAATCAGCAAATTGTGGAATCATTACAACAACAAATGCTTGAGAATTACAGCATGCAACAATCCCTATCCTATCATGGATAATCCACCATCATTCTTCATCATTTTTCTATCATTCTTCCATCATTCGAATTCCTCAAAAATCATCCTGAAGTCATCCTCATCTCTGATCTCTGTTTTCATTTAAATAGAGAGAGATCAGAGAGCAGTTACAATAGAGATAACTACAACATGATTTACATTACAAAATTGGTTTGCTTCTAACCAATTGATCAACAAGAAGATATATTTGCTTCCAGCTCTCAACAAAAGCAAGACAAATTTGGCTTTGCAGCTGAGATTTGGAGGACGGCCGCAACAGCAAATCTGAGAAAATCGTGCTCAAAGAACCCTGTGTTTCTCTCAGTACAAGCCGAATTTGGGCAAACCATTCTTCACTAAAGTTAATTGGGCCCGTTCTGGACAAAACCCATGTTCCAGATTTTCCAGATTCTGCTCCATTTGCTCAGAATCTCAACCGCAAAACTGTCACTCCTTATTCCAGTGCATTTCTGAGTTGGCGCTTTTTAAAAATCAAATATTCAATCTGAAAATTATCTTGGAGGCTAAGAATGGTAAATAATGTTATAACTGATTTATTAAAACTATCATTGATAAAATCATGCATAATCATCAATTTATTAGAAATAAAGAGAATAAATAATATTCATCCATAAGAGCATAAATCATTTATAAAATGGATTTAAATGATAAATTATAATAAATGATATGATAAAGAATAATAGAAATGGGTGGAATAAGTGTTCAAAAGTGATAATAATAATGGCATATTAACGACCCAACATACCCCCACACTCAATATGTTGCATGTCCTCATGCAACGAAAACTGAATATATTGCATGTCCTCATGCAACCCAAAGACAGAAACCATGTGTTAACCAAGCAAATATGTTCATCTCAGCTCATGAAATGGATAGAACAAATGAATCCTTCCTTAATTAATGAATATTCACTTTTAGTAATCTTGATGAAGGCATAACAATTTTTACATTGACATTCAATTATATGTATATATGAAGTTGCAACAAAATATGATATAGATAATAGCAAACTTCATTAACCATTTTGTCAAAAACTACAACCCAGATTTTGTTGAAATGTTGCAAGTAGATTTGTAATATATGAAGGCTTCTATGATCCAAAAATCAGATCGTTTTGATGCATGGATCATGAGATATAAACAAAATGGCTGTAGGTGAGAGTGCATGATTTACGAAATTTTATGAACCAATTTATCTTGAAATTGTGTGGGTTTGTATTGATGATACGTATGTGTTTTCCAAAAATTACAAGAATTGAGTTCATAGTTTTAAAAATATGTGGAAATCAATTTCTGCACTGTGTAAAAATGAAATTGTATGCATTAAATAAGGAAGAAAGTAGAAAACATCCATCATGCATAGAAATTCCTCCCCCTCTCTGAAAAATTAGCATGTCCTCATGTGATGCTAGAAAACAAATAGAGGTGGTTGCTACCAGCTGTTGAATTCTATGCTTGGTGTAAAACAACATGAAATAAGGGAGGTGTTGAGAATGAATAAGAATAGCAATGGATGATAAAGAATATGAATGACATGGTCATAAGAAAGAAATGAAGGAACACTCCCCCACACTCGGAAATGATATGCTGCTGAAAAATGGGAAGTGGTAAAAACTATGAAATGAAGGATGGTAAATAATGCTCAAAATGGATGTTCAGTAAATTCTCCTAAATTCGTAATAAATCAGAAAATTATGCTATTTTACCTCAAGTTTTACCTCCAAAAGAAAAATGTGGAATGACATATATGTATTGACAGTTGTTGAAACTAATGTAGGCAAAGTTGGTGCAAAAGGTGGAATCCAGGTAAGCACATAATGTCTGAAGAGTTGTTCATGTTCGCGAGCCTCTACTGTGAAGTGCAATAGTGTGGTCATGCTACGAATAGAATTCTGCCCATACTTGTTGTTCTCCTGTAAACAAAGCACTATTTTGCATACAATGTTCTTGAATCCATAGTGTTAGCTTTGAATAGCAACAGATAAAATGCATGCAAAATTTCAATTAGAAAAACTTATGTATACATGCAATACTAATATGTTGTCAAATCAACAAGGTATGACAAAGTGCAGTAATCATATCACATGCAACCCTATAATGCATACATTCCCCCCTCCAATTGGAAAATGGGTTCCATAACCATAAAGCATATGAAAGGGGTGGTGTTGATGACAAGGCAATGGAATGAACAATATATCAGTAAGGGAGGCAGAGTACACTTATCAATGATAGGACGGTGAAAGTTATGGTTATATTGAGAGCAAAGTGTGTAAAGATAGTTATGAATAAGAGATAGGACGCTTTGGAGTGATGATAGTTTATGCAAAACGAAAAATGACAACAATATGCTAAAAAGATGCTTTGCTGACGGTATTATAGCTGAAAATGATGTGATTGATCATAAAACAATTTCTCATGCATAAAAGTTCAAAACAGGGAAAAAATTAAGGGAATAACTTCTCTGATAAAAAGGAAAATAAGAAAAGGGTATTATAATAATAATTGACGATAAGATATAACTTCAATACCATAAGCAGAGCCGCTGCTGCCAGCAGGCGTCCATAGCCTCGGCAGGGTTGCTTTTTAACCCATATGAGCCAGGATCCTCAATTTATAACTAGAGAGTTTCAGTGTTGTTCTATAGAAGAGATCAATGTGCTGGCATGGTAACCAGATAACCACACTGCCATTCACTAGGATGTAGCAAAAGTGATCAGGCCGGCTCGTGATGAGACCTCCTGTTCCAAGGATAATTTGGCTATCCAATGGATCATAACCCTGGTGTGGTGGCCATAATGGGAATGTCACTTTCTTACAACCTTATGAACATGGTAGGCTGGCTCATAATGAGACCCCCTATCCTCCATCTGCGAACAAAATTTTGTTGTTATTACATATTTTTATGATAAAAAGAGGGAGGCTCAGTACTCCTTAAGAGCAGGGATGGCAGAAGAAGTTGAAGATGTCAATAGAAAAAAATATACCCATAATCTCATTTATTACAGACAGAGAAGATTATAACCAGGGATGATGGAACCAGCATGGTATTAAGATGATCAATCAATATCATGTTCAACAGAAAATAATGCAGTAAAGTAGTATATAAATAATTGTGTCCCTTTTGAAAAAAATCTATCATCAAGGAGCTGTCCTGTTAAAGATCATAACGTGAATGATATTAACTCGCTTCAAAAGAATCCATAATTCTTGTCCTCATAAAAGTAGTGTACTTCATGCCATGATAGGGAATCAGTAAAATGTGGTTGAGATGAAGTAGGAGTAATCCTACAAGAGGAAGGAAATGGTTGCTTTCAAAAATATTCCCAAAGTGTTTCTCTTTTGAATGAACAGCAAAAACACTCAAAAATTGGTGTTCCGTGTAGGGAATAACAAAGAAAATGCACACCAAAAAAACAAAAATACACACAAAAAAGTGTGAAAAATGGAAATGTCGTTCCTTTGGAAAAAGGAACAGCAAAAACTAAAAGTGTTGTTCATTTAGAAAAGGAACAGAAAAAACAAAAAGTGTCGTTCCTTTGGAAAAGGAACAGCAAAAATGAAAAGTGTCGTTCCTTTGGAAAAGGAACAGTAAAAATCAAAAGTGTCGTTCATTTGGAAAAGGAACAACAAAAATGCAAGTGTCGTTCCTTTGGAAAAGGAACAGCAAAAATGCAAAGTGCAGAAGTGCTGTTCCATTGAAAAGGAACAGCAAAACGTGAAAGTGCAGAAGTGTTGTTCCATTCGGAAAGGAACAACAAAATGTGAAAGTGCAGAAGTGTTGTTCCATTCGAAAAGGAACAGCAAAACGTGAAAGTGCAGAAGTGTTGTTCCATTCGAAAATGAACAACAAAACGTGAAAGTGCAGAAGTGTTGTTCCATTTCGAAAAGGAATAGCAAAACGTGAAAGTGCAGAAGTGTTGTTCCATTTCGAAAAGGAACAGCAAAAATGTGAAAGTGCAGAAGTGTTGTTCCATTTCGAAAAGGAACAGCAAAATGTGAAAGTGCAGAAGTGTTGTTCCATTTCGAAAAGGAACAGCAAAACGTGAAAGTGCAGAAGTGTTGTTCCATTCGAAAAGGAACAGCAAAATGTGAAAGTGCAGAAGTGTTGTTCCATTCAGAAAGGAACAACAAAATGGACAATCATAAAATGCAAACATGCAAAAAAAACAAATTAGCTGTTCACGACATTGATGCTGAGGATGAATTACACTTTGAATGAAGCAACACCTGAAACACAAAATATAAGAGAAATTAGAAAGGAAACAACATTTTATTTAATTAAGTTACCACAGCTATGATATTATGTAAAAAAATGATCTTTTTGAAAAATGTTTTGGCAGCAGTGACAAGACATGAATCTTCAAATCGAAATCAATTCTTCATTTGTTCTATTATGAATCCGTTGGGTAATGAGTTGAATGAAATTCCTTTGTTTCATTTAAAATTTCTTTCAAGAATCACTCGTCCATAGATTGACATTCTTTTTCTCCTAGGACCTGCAAAAAACGAGTGTCTACCTGCAATAAAACATTAAATCATGGAGAAAGAGAGGTGCACGGCTCCCCTAATCCAAGAATTATGAAAAAAAACTAACAAGTAGTTACTCTATAGAACAAATCCAAGGAGAAAATAACAAAGTAAAATTTATTTGTTACCTGCGGGAGAGCAGTGGTCGACCATACTAACCAGCAGTGTTTTAATCACAACTTCTTTGTTTTTTTGTCCAAATTGAGTGATTCCAAAGCTAAATGAGAGGTAATTCAAAGGTATATCTCCAGTAGAAACAGGTTTTAAAAATTCAATGATATGATATGTCAATTTTAGTTAGAACAACCTGCATAACAGAGTCATTTTCAATTACCCAATCTAGACCAACGATTGATATTTCAAGCATAGATTCTTCGTTTGATGTCGGATTCAAATGATTCAAATTGGAAATGAAAGTAGATTCATTTATTTATTTCCAATAGAAACAGGTTTTGAAGACAAGAAGAATTGATAAGTCAAATATTGTAAGGAACAGCCAGAAAGACATAGTTTTAAGGGTGCTGATTTACGATAGACAGTCAGTATTTTGATCATAACGTCCCCATACGATATCAAAAATGAGTGATTCCAATTGCATTGTAAACTATATTCATAGGGGAATCTACCATAGAAACATGTTTTAAAAATTCATTCATTTAGGCCTCCAAAAATTGACTGTCCCAACTCTGTTCCTGAGCTGCCCGCTAGACACCCTATCAATGTTTTGGTTCTAACTTTTTCGTTTCAAATCCAAATTGAGTGATTAAAATTGGGTTAGAAAGTAGACATCAAGGGCTACTTGGGGTAGAAACAGGTTTTAAAAATATTCGCTTTTGGTCCCTCAAAACGTGACTGTCCCGACTGTTTTTCCAGAAAGTTCATCAAGCCCGCAAGCCAAAAAAAATGAAATTCAAGCATTTTTTCAAATTGGTGATAAAGATGAATATAAGTGTTTGTAGAATTTTTATTTCTATTATAAATCATCTACATACACAAATGAATTGAAACATTTATCATCGATGTTGATTTCAATAGCGTGTTGCAACAAAAGAAACAACTAGTTTTATAAAAGAAAAAACAAAATGCATTTATTTATTCCCTTATTTATTTTATTTTCTACACTAACCTATTTTGATTGGAAAAATGAATATGACTACGTATATGAGTACTTCCAGTGAAGCCATTTTCGAAGTAAGGCTTCACGTATGCACATACCCAAATTTGAAAAATGCATGTTAATGGATATTAGGGTATGAGAAGCCAACTTCCCTTCAAAAAATGGTATCAAAAATTGTTGAAGCATAGAGTGATGTTGCAAACAAATGATGGAGTGAAACCAATCTTCAATATATCCTTTACTTTCTTGATTTCGCATAGCCATCATATCATGAAGTTCTTGAGCTTTTAAAATAGCTTGTTGATGCATAGTAAAAGAAACCTCATTTTCCTCCATAGCTTCTACAATTTTTGCATTTGAAACATTCTGAATCTCATTGTAGGTTTTCTCTAATAACACATGTGAGATAGAATGGGTGGGAAGGGTAGGTAAATTTTCCAGTTCAACATTGTAAGTATGTTGTACTGGTTTATTATGGTGAGGGTGTGGAATTAGTTGAGCAGGAAAATGTGTAAGGAATGGAGCATTTTGATGATATGGTTGAGTGGGTTGAGTGGATAAATTTGATATGCAAGTAGGATGTTGCAAAAGAGCTGGTGGAGAATATGGAGAATGTGCTTGTGCTACAAGATGGGGGAGAGTAGTCATGCAATCATAAGGTGAACCATGCCAAGCTTGTAGAGAAAATTGCTGGTGGTTATATTGAGATTGACATGGCTGCCCTAACACATTAGTATTCCATAATGGATTATGCAAGTAAGAAAGTGGAGAGGGAGTGTTTTGAACCATACCTGTAGGCCATGATTTCCGTGGTTTTGACCTTGTTGCAGCTTCCTTACCTCTTTGATATGCTACTTCCATCCTAGATAAGGAAGAGTGAGTATCTATGAGATGCTCCTTTCGGTCCTAAGGGTAAAACACTTCATCCAATTCTTGATTTTTATGAACCAACCTTGGAGATTCCTCTTGAATACCTTATGCACAACTCACAAACATCATCATATGATAACTGAAAAACATCACCTTTTCCTATCAGATTTAAGATTTCTAAACATTCCTCTTTGATTCCTTTAAAAATGAGTGTTTTTAAGATCTCTTTTTCCAAATGCTTATGCTTTTATTTTTGAAGGTTATAATGAAATCGATCTACATAATCCTCCAAACTTTCATCTTCTCATTGTATCATACCGAAAATATCTTCATTGGATTTGCAATAGTCTTGGTACTTCTTCAAGAATATGTTCTTCATGTCCTCCCATGTTTGGATGCAATTCCCACCTAGGCTCATGAACCATCGGAGAGCTGCTCCTTTTAGAGTAAGAGGAAACACTTTCAATCTTTCATCATTAGTACAATAATCATATCCTCTACAAAGTATTTCGAACTCAAATAAAAATGTATCTGGATCTTCATTTGCTAAACCATGAAAATTTGGTAAAGATGAGGGAATTATGTGCATTTGTGTCACTTCTCCTAGATCTTTGATACGAAATTCAAAAGTAGAAACGTGAGCCATTTCTTACCATAATATAAGATGTTCTTCATGTGTTTTCTTCAAGGCTCCTTCTTCAAATGTTCCTGTCAATCGGTTAGTGAAATGGGTGGTGCTTACATCACCACTTGCGTGAGATCATGTGATTCATTTTTTTTTTAAATTTCTATCTTTTTCCTAATCAGTCAAAAATTCAAACATCTATTTCTACCCTAGGTTCTTTAACAGTCCTGCTGGAAAGCGGACGGGGGAGCAGGGCTTTTACATGCTCTGTATGCAGGTTCTTACCTTCCGTTTTTAAGATCCAACTCTTCCCTAGCAGGCACTCATCAGATTCACACTACCCTTTAGAAATGGCTACACTCTTCCCCGGAAACGGCGCCAAAATGTGGAGCGATAAAAAGGTGTCTTTTGAACTCCTAATTACCTTCACATTAATTATCAACCCAGGGACGACTTTTTATTTCAAGAGTGTACTCAGTCTGAGGCGGCTATTTACTTAAGAGTAATGTTTTGCAGTATAGTGCTTAAAACCCAAGAGTAAATGAATGCTTGAAAAAGAAATCTAACAATAACATAAACTCAAATGCTCTGAAATCCAACTATTCACTCAGCAAACATCAATTGAGGATACAACAACTATTCACTGAGCAAGCTATGACTAAATTACTTTAAAAGAACAAGGCAGCTTATCAGTCAAGGGTGCGGAAGCGATAACCCATCCCTCTAGAAACTAATGGAAAGGAAATTAGAGCATGGACCATAGGTCTGGGAGCTAAGCAGCGACTTGCTGGCTCACTACAGCCTTAGACCTTCTCTCACACCAAAGCAGCAAATTCAAGTAAATGGAACGGCAGAAAGTAAAATGGAATAGCAAACAGGAAATGGAACAGCAAGCAGTAAATGGAACAGCAATCAAATAAACTAAGTCTCGCGAGTCAGAACTAAACTCACATTCTACAATAAAATAACAATCTTCTTTCTTAAGGCAAATTGGATGGAATGTACTTTATGGAATAGCACTCATTGATGAATTAGCAAGAATCAACCATACATACACACGACACACTAATATGGTAATCTGACAATTAAGGTGAATACGACTATGTTTCCAAATAGAATAATATCACTTTTCGGATTCCAATAATCAGTATTTCAAATGAATCCAACAACAGTAATATTCAGTACAAATGCTCTGTAACATAAATAGTTGGTTTAGACTAATAACATGCAATCAACTCTGAAAAGATTCACTCATACAATACAGAGTCACTACATAAATTTCCCGAATAAACCATTAATGAATTAATCGTAGCAGAGCATGGAATAGCATATGAAAAAGCATGTCAGATTACCGAGCAATAAAGATAAGCAAACCACGCAAAAATCAAAAGAATATAATATACAGTAGCAGCAGCATACTCCACCAGAGGCTGGGCCCTTAGCCGCCAGCGGACGCTGCTGGGTTACTTCAGAAGGAAAAGAATGAACAGCAACTCCCAAATCATGTATTAATCAGCAAATTGTGGAATCATTACAACAGCAAATGCTTGAGAATTACAGCATGCAACAATCCCTATCCTATCATGGATAATCCACCATCATTCTTCATCATTTTTCTATCATTCTTCCATCATTCGAATTCCTCAAAAATCATCCTGAAGTCATCCTCATCTCTGATCTCGGTTTTCATTTAAATAGAGAGATATCAGAGAGCAGTTACAATAGAGATAACTACAACATGATTTACATTACAAAATTGGTTTGCTTCTAACCAATTGATCAACAAGAAGATATATTTTCTTCCAGCTCTCAACAAAAGCAAGACGAATTTGGCTTTGCAGCTGAGATTTGGAGGACGGCCGCAACAGCAAATCTGAGAAAATCGTGCTCAAAGAACCCTGCGTTTCTCTCAGTACAAGCCGAATTTGGGCAAACCGTTCTTTAAAAAAGTTAATTGGGCCCGTTCTGGACAAAACCCATGTTCCAGATTTTCCAGATTCTGCTCCATTTGCTCAGAATCTCAACCGCAAAACTGTCACTCCTTATTCCAGCGCATTTTTGAGTTGGCGCTTTTTAAAAATCAAATATTCAATCTGAAAATTATCTTGGAGGCTAAGAATGGTAAATAATGTTATAACTGATTTATTAAAACTATCATTGATAAAATCATGCATAATCATCAATTTATTAGAAATAAAGAGAATAAATAATATTCATCCATAAGAGCATAAATCATTTATAAAATGGATTTAAATGATAAATTATAATAAATGATATGATAAAGAATAATAGAAATGGGTGGAATAAGTGTTCAAAAGTGATAATAATAATGGCATATTAACGACCCAACAAAACTCTCTAGCAAGATCATCCTTGCATGAAAGTATCAACAGATCATCTCCCGTCAAAATCAAATCATCTACATAAAGTACAATGATAAGCAACTTACCCTCCACCACAATCTGGTATAGGTTAGGATCCGCCTCACTCTTTGGAGAATCCAAGTCTGGTGAAATAACTGTCTATCCATGTGTACCAAGCACGAGGTGCTTGTTTCAACCCATACATTGCTCTCTTGAGCTTGCACACATGCGACTCGCTGCTGGAGATCTCGAAACCTTTGGGCTGCTCTATGTACACCTCCTCCTCAATGACTCCATTGAGGAACGCAGTATTCACATCCATCTAATGAATGTGCCACCTCATCTGCGCTGAGAGAGCAAGAATCATCCATATGGAAGAATACCTTGCGACAGGTGCAAAGGTCTCCTCATAATCAATCCCCTCTATCTGTGAGAAGCCTCGGGCAACAAATCTTGCCTTGTACTTCTCCACACTCCCGTCAGCTGCCTGCTTCACTTTGTAGATCCATCTTGAACCCACCACTGATTTCCCTTCCGGTCTTGGAACAATCTCCCATGCACTGTTTCTGACAATCGAATCATACTCTTCCACCATGGCATCTACCCATGTGGGATCCTCCACAACTTCCTAGAAAGAGGATGGCTCAGTCACGACACATTTGCTCACAACAGCCATGTATCCAGTGTACTGATCAGGTGACTGTCTCTGTCTACGCTGTCCTGTAGGTGGTCCTACAACCTCCTCTGCATCTTGAGCCAGTCGCTCAGCTTCTGTAGTGCGCTTTTGCCCTCTGATGGTTGGCGTTGCATGAGTGGTCTCTTCCACTCCATGAACTTCATCTTGTGGCTGATCCACGTCCTGAAGCTCATCCTTAGGAACTAATAGCTCCTCATCTGCATGCAAGTGTGGCTCCCTCTCAAGCGAACACTTCATGGCTTTCTCCTCCTGAAATTTGATATCCCATCGCACAACAGTCTTGCGACTATCTGGAAAATACACACGATAGTTATGGGGCATATCAGTGTACCCCAGAAATATCCCAACCTCTATGGTCGGCTCCAGCGTCTTCCTGGCATCCTTCATCACATGCATGTAAACAGGATAACCAAAAATCCTCAAATGGGAAATATCATGCCTCTTAACAAGAATAAGCCTCCTCGGGTGTACTCATGCCAAGTATCTTGTGAGGACAATGGTTCTGCACATATACTGCAGTATTGCATGCCTCCACCCACAAGTGAAGGGGTAGGCCTTGATCATGCAACATCGCCCGTGCAGCACCCACAATCATTCTGTTCTTCCGCTCAGCAACCCCATTCTGCTCTGGGTTATGGGGAGCTATGAGCTCTCTTCGAATCCCTTCTGTGCTGCAGAAGTCCTTGAGCTCGCTAGAGATGAATTCACCACCATTTTTGCTCCTACGAGCCTTCACCTTCTTCCCCGATTCCTTCTGGACCAGTGCTTTGAACTCACAAAACTTTAAGTATGTCTCGCTCTTCTTCTACATGAATAAGATCCAGCACTTTTGAGAGAAATCATCAACAAAGATCACATAGTACATGTGCTTTGTTGTCGAAGCTACTGAGAAAGGTCCACACACGTCTGTGTGAATTCTCTCAAGGATCGTTGTGGCGTGACTATCCTTCTCGTGAAAGGTGGATTTCACAAAATTTCACAAAGTACACCCCTTGCACTAATCTAACTGCGTAAGAGTGCCTTTAGGAAGCCCAGTATAAATCTGCTATTGTATCTTCAAGGCTCCATGGTGAAGGTGGCCCAATCTCCTGTGCCACATCTTGCCATCATCCTGGCTCACCAATTCTTCTGCCTTGCATGCCATTGCTGTGCAGCCATCTACATGCAATTGATAAAGGTTCCTGACTCGAACCCCTATCTTCCGAGTTTCTCCAGTTGTCTTACTACGCAGGAAAGCCTTTCCCTTGCTGAAAACAACATCATATCCCTTGTCTTCTAACATCGCCACAAAGATAAGATTCTTCTTCAATCCTAGAACATGAATCACTTCCTTCAATATGAAGGGTTTACCAGACTCCCTCTCAAAGGAAATGGTACCAATACCGGTCGCACTGTATCTACCATCATCGCCCATCTCAATGTGCACTCCAAGATCTTTCTCGTCCAGATTAGAAAACAAATCTCGATCTCCTATCATGTGAAAAGACGCACCACTGTCCAATAACCATACCGATCCCATCACAATTGATACCAAGCATGTGATCAACGAAAAATCCAGCTCAAACTGTGAGGCTAAGGCCTCTCCCGCTGCAGATCCATCAGCTTGCTTATTTTTCTTCTTCTCCAGACAATTTGTGGCATAATGTCCGTGCTGGTGACAGTGAAAGCACTTCACCTTGGACATGTCCTACTTCTTGCCTTTCACACCAAAATGAGAAGCTTTCTTGTTCTTCCCCTTCTTTGCTTTGGCAGCCAAAGCACAATTTTCTTCATCAGATGCCTTTGATGAAGATCCGTCCTTGGTATTCCGTCTGATCTCCTCCTGCACAAGATCTGACCAAAGTCTCTCCCATCCTGGCAATTTCTCCCGACCATTGACAGGGTCCTGATAGGAATGCCAACTCTTCAGAATACCAAGGAAGGCCAAGCTCACCAAGTCCTCATCATCGACAGTCACCCCCACACTTCCCAGCTCATCCCGGCATTGAGTGAAATTCATGAGATACTTGGGCATACTGTCTCCTTTCTCACACTTAATGTTTCTGAGTTTATCCTTGAGTGCCAACTTCCTCTGGTCACTCTTGCTTTAGAATAAATCTGTCAATGCTTTCCACATCAAGTATGGAGAAGCCTTTCCATGCAGGCTCAATACATTGTGATCCTTCACGCCCTCCAATAGAATCCTTCGACAATTTGATGTCTTCTTTTTCCAAACCTCAACGTGAGCAGCATTAATAGGCTTTGGGACCTCAGCCTCTATGAACTCCTTCAACCCATTGTCATCTAACACCGCCTCCATCCTGTCTTTCCATGCAATATAATTCGAGTTGCCTTCAAGGGCATACTCCAATCGCAATCTGTTGAAAGACATTTCAACTTCGACACCAAGAAAACACTACTGCAAATTATAATTCCACCAGCTCAAAACTCAACTTCTTCTTATCTAAAAATCGTGAGAACAAAGTATTTCTCGTACATAGATTGACTGTATGGGCTTTTACCAGATATTTCACCTTCCAAAAGAAGGATGAATTCAGAGGCTACCTGGCCCGATAATAAACTCTGCCTGAAGAAATAAAATGTAAACACTTTCTGAATAATAGATCTGATGATCAACTTCACTCTGATACCATGTAGAAATTTTGAATAATATAACACTTATTCACAGATATTATCCCGATTATACACTATTTGCAGAATGCATGCATAATACATAACCTCCTCTACGTTGATCATCAATTTTGCAGAATTAAGAAACAATCGCATGCGCACATTGAAACATCAATCACACATATCAACACAGTATGTACTGGGGAAAGCATACAACTGAAAACCCCCAACTATCTATATATTATAATGATAGAGAACATGTAACAATACATAGTACAATACTCCTCACAAGTACTCAGTACTATCTCCACCTACTACACACAAACTAGCTCAGATCTGAATCAAGTCACAGGTTCAAATCTCCTCCGCTATTTTCCTGCCTCTACTACACAATCCAAAGTGAGAATAGGAATGATCCAAGCTCGTTTTCCTTGGCTTGTACTGCACAATCCTCATTGGCAATCTCAATCACTGATTGTGCAAATCTCATGCACAGCTATAGTCACAACTGATAGTAGTCTCCACCTCTAACACCTGTCTCCACTGAACTGTCCATGCACTGATTTAACTGATGTATTCTTTAGTTGCTTTATGAGTTAATAATTAGTGAATTAATTAATAATTAATTCACATCACTCATCACTAGTGTAATGGCAGTTAGACTAAATACAACTAGTTCAACCAAATCAAACTAAACACAACTCCATCAACTCCTCAATCAACTCCACCAAACTCAATCACTTGAGTTCTAACTGAAGTCCATCATGCAATATCTCAACTGACCCATAAGAAAAGCATATTTCCTTCTAGCAGTTGCATGTGCCACATCGGTAGCTCGAACTGAAGTGCTCCAAGAGGATAAGATAATGTTTATAGTCCAAATATTATTAAGAGCTAATAATATTCGATTGTTCTATTTTTAGCCTGGAAGTCTAAAAATAGACTCTGCCCATATGTTTAAAAATAGAAGTCCATATATTTTAACCAACATGACCAATCATCCACAAATAGCATCCTGCAACTCATAGACCATAATCCATATGTCTAAAAATAGACATAGTCTAAATATAGACTTTGCGCCAAAAATAGCCTGCGGGCCGACTTAGTGAAGGCAACTTCTTTTCACTAAGCTCCATCATCTTGTTGCATTTTCAACAGTGACAACATATGATAAGTATTGCCAATAGATGATAGAGTGCTAGGAAATCCTACTATGATGTGACTAGTGCCATGGTGTGCCAATGTGTGCCAAGGAGTGTTAGGGAAACACAAGGGAGAACTAGGTCATAATGCATGGAAATGAAGGAATAAGAGTGTGTGGCATGGAGTGTTAATGAGTCCAAGCGTGTTAAGGAGGAGTTACAAGGCATGCTTGGCAATGCTAGAGTTCTAGGGCGACATGTGGCCAAGATGTGTGAACACGTTTAAGGAAGTGTTAGCTGGAAGTGATAGGGAAACAAAAGGGAGAACTATGTCAAATTGAATGGAAATGAACAAATAAGAGTTTGTGATTATAAGTTTCAGTGAGTTCTAGTGTGCTAAGGACAAATTGACAAGGTATGCTAGGTAGTGTTAAGGCATGTTAGAGGCTAGGGTGACATGCCTAGATGTCATAGGTGCTAGGGTGTAACAACACGTGTCAAGGAGTGATAAGGAGTGCTAGGGAAAAACAAGGGAGAACTAGGTAAAAATGCATGAAAATGAATGAATAAGAGTTTGAGACCAAGAGTGTTAGTGATGTCTAGGTGTGCTAAGGAGAGAGTGACAATGTATCCTATGTAGTGCCAACGAATGCTAGAGTGTTAAGGCGGTAAGCCAAGATGTGTCAGGTGCTAGGGTGAGCTAGGGAGTATTAGGGGGTGTCAAGGAAACATAAGGAAGCACTAGTTCAAAATGCATGGAAATTAACGAATAAGAGTGTGTGGGAGGGAGTTTCAATGAGTTCTAGGTGTGTTAAGGAGGGAGTGACAAGGTTATATGCTAGGAAATGCCAAGGTATGCTAAACTACCAAGGCGTGTCAGGAAGTGCCACGGTGTGCTAGGGACTATCAAAGCATGCCAAGGAATGTAGGGGATGTTAACACATGCCACATAGTTCCAAGGCATTCTAAGACATGTCAGATGCTATGGCATGTCAAGATGTAAATTGTGTTGCTTAATTGTTTTAGACCAAGGTTGGATGTGATGACCCTTGTCTTGGTAACTTGTTAAGTGGGATGAGTGAGATTATACATGAGCACCCTAAGATGAGTTATAAGTAGTTCTTAGGTGAACAAGGCATATGTTGAATTTTCATGACACATGAGAATCTGGGTTTGGCCTTAGAATTTTTTATGTGAACACACTCAAGTGCCACAACACATCTACTATGCAGAACAAAATATTCCATGAAAGAAAAAGTAATGGATTGAATGCACATAGTTTAGGGTCTGCACATCTTCATATGTTAATGCTTATTATTGTGATATACAATATCCATTTATATGTCTAGTGTAAGGCTCCTTGTTGGGACTCAGAAATGTCATATTTTCATCCACCTTTTTCTTCACTATTCCTTACATTTCATCATCCCATTAACCTTTTATCATATCATTTTCATAAATACATTTGGGTTTCACCTTCTTATTTTCCATTTTATTCATTTTTGTATTACAAGTGAATTTATGATTAAATATTAGAAAATATACATATTTATATATATATATATATCTCAAGAATATGTGAGTTTTGTGATGTGTAGGAAATATGTGAAGAATTAATATCTCCTCCACCATATTAAGGAGATAATTATGCAAGCCTATTCCTAAGGAGCAAATCATGGAGAATTTGGTTGGCATATCTTATCCTATTCCTAAGGAGCAAATCATTGAGGATTTGGTTGGCATATCTTATCCTATTCCTAAGGAGAAAATCATGGAGGATTTGGTTGGCATATCTTATCCAATTCCTAAGGAGAAGATCATGGAGGATTTGGTTGGCATATCTTATCCAAGATATGTGAGAGATTTATGGAGGATTCAAAGGGATCATATTTTGTAATAATGGGAAAGTAGTTAAAAATGCTTGAGAGATTTGTGGGATCATATTTTGTAATAATGGGAAAGTAGATTAGTGGATGATCATTATGAGTTTGTTACTCATCCCATTGTATAAATAGGAGTACAATCTCCTCCATTTGTAATCTGGAAGTTTTTGTAATCTTAGAATTTTGAAATAAAGGATCATACTTCAATTTTGCTTCTACATCTGAGTCTCCATTGAAGTGGTGTGCTTGTGGAGTTATGGAGGGCCCCCATGGCCTCACTTGCATGCTTATTTGTTTATAATTTACTTTATGTTTTTGTTTGATTTCAGCTTTCAAGTTTTATTAAATGTTCTAATATTGGAAGGATCTTATTTGAAAGTGTTTTTGTAAAAGAACCATAATATCTCATATGATGATTAGATCTAGGTTTACTTCATTTCCGCTTTTAAGTTCTAATTAGATGATCTAATTTTGGAAGAGATCTTGTAGAATATGTTCTTGTAAGAGAATCATAGATCTCAAACAATTGTTAGATCTAGGCTTGATTAGTTATTGAAAGAGATCTTAATTAATATGTTCCTGTAAGGGGACTTTAAGATCTTTGACAAATTAGGAATCTTTCTAGATCTATATATTTTAGATAAGCACTTCTAAGTTTACCTTCCTAGGTTGACATTAAATTAAAAGTATGTTGGATTTTTTTGTGAATTTGTGAGCAAAAGTTAGGATGCATATACTAACAAGTGAAATGAGATTGGTGTTATGTGTAGGACAACGAGAAGCTTATGCAGAAAGCTCAACATTACGATGCGACACCTTTTTCATCCACAATTAGAGTTATTTCAAAAAATAATTAAAAAATGGACATTTCGTAAATTCTTGAAAATGAGCTAATTTGTTTTTGAGTCACTTCATACAGGAATGATTGATGGAGATGGCACACAAAGGTGACAATTTTTATGCAGGAATGGTGCTAAGTTTTTCAGAGTTTAAGACAATCTAATGCAAAAGTGATTTTTCGAAATCACAATGAAACATGCATCATTGGACGCTTGAAGGAACTAATTCTTCACTACACATATCATGACATTTTCCACTACACAAAGATCCTTTTGTGTCATGACTACTCACCTTTTTCCTTCCAAACGCCTAGACCATCCTTGTGTTGCAGCCCATCTTCCATTTCCTTATCTTTCACGACTTCATGCATGCCTATTTTTCTGAATCGCATACATCCCTTTATCCTTTTCAGTTTATTTTTGCCTTATAGTTTGCCTTCTGAATAAAACTCATTCCCTTTCCATGTTTACATTGCCTTGATTTCCTAGCCATGTTGATCCACACTGCTTGTCTGTAGGTTCTTTCCATTTATAGTCCTACCAAATCTTTTTGTACAAACTCGTGTTGACTGATGTGGGATTCCTTAAGGCCCACCTTTCAACAAGTCTTGACCCATCGAAATCAGCACCTTATCTGAGAAATAGACTAGAGTTCCTTTTGAGTACCTAGAGGCTTGCATGCCTTAATGGCAAGTTCTCTTGTTTGCGATCATGGGAATACATCAATGTCCCTTCATCTTCAGATCTTGCAAGTGGCTCGACCTCGACACATCCATTCACACTTCGCAAGATGTACTCTGGTACCTTGGCACTCATTGAAATCAATGGTGAGTTGCCTCGCATTGGTTAACGACATACATAAATGGTCAGTAATCCAATGATTTCTATTCATGCTTGACATCGACACATTCATTCGCATGTTTAGAATTGTACCATAGGGTTTGTAGCAGGTGAAGACTATACACTTTTTCACGACTCCCTCAACAGTTACAGCAGTATGCATTCTGATCTATGAGAGTACCACAGTTCCACTTTCAGCATTTATCTTTTCCATGATTCAGCATCAGCAGTTCAGATTCCTTCATTTCCCAGGATCCAGTTACAACAACATCAGTCACATTTTCCTGATCCAGCAGCAGCAGCAGTTACATTCCTATTGCATAATTCATCATTCTTGGGTAAGTAGAGGTATGTTGTTTTCTAATCTTTAATCATGCAATTCCTTATATGCTAACTTGAATATTTTGGAAAATTCCCTCACCATGCTACATTTCCTTTCATAAGCCATGTCAAGTTGCATGCGGACATGCAACCATTTCAGTTGGGGGGGGGAGGGGGGAAGAACTATATTCACTACCATGATTCCATTTCTTCACCACTATCACTCCATTTACCATTCACCAACATTTATTTTCCAATGATACTTTGTTGCACTTTGCTTCATACACAATATTGGCATGCTTCATTAATATTACAAAAGGGCTTTCTTATGCACATTATGATTTCCAGTGAGTGTTTACATTATTATTGAAGAAAAGAGAACAGAAAATGAAATAATCAAGTGATCATAAGGAGATTACATTGTGACGACAATTGGTCTTCCAAAGACTACAATTCATGAAATTCTAAAAATCCAACTCCACAACCACTACCTTGCACCTCCATTTTTGAAGCAGATTTTGAATTCCACCAATTGTAAATCCATAAAGCATGACATTTTCATATCCATGTTTCACAGCAAGAGTTCATCTTCATACACCATGCATTTCCTTACATCCATTTTTGGATGCGTGAAGGAGCTAATTCATTGCACATATCATGACATTTTCCACTACACAACGATCCTTTTGCGTCATGATTACTTCCTTTTGAATAAAACTCATTCCCTTTCCATGATTACATTGCCTTGTTTTCCTCGCCATGCTGCTCCACACTACTTGTCCGTGAGTTTTTTCCATTTATAGTCCTACCAAATCTTTTTGTACAAACTCGCGTTGACTGATGTGGGATTCCTTAAGGCCCACCTTTCAACAAGTCTTGCCCCATCGACATCAGCACCTTATCTAGGAAATAGACTAGAGTTCCTTTTGAGTACCTAGAGGCTTGCATGCCTTAATGGCAAGTTCTCTCGTTGGCGATCATGGGAATACATCAATGTCCCTTGATCTTCAGATCTTGCAAGTGGCTCGACCTCGACACATCCATTCGCACTTTGCAAGATGTACTCAGGTACCTTGGCACTCATTGACATCAATGGTGAATTGCCTCGCATTGGTTAACGGCATACATCAATGGCTGGTAATCCAATGATTTATATTCATGCTCGACATCGACACATTCATTCGCATGTTTAGAATTGTACCATCGGGTTTGTAGCGGGTGAAGACTATACACTTTTTCACAACTCCCTCAGCAGTTACAGCAGCATTCATTCTGATCTATGAGAGTACCACAGTTCCACTTTCAGCGTTTCTCTTTTCCATGATTCAGCATCAGCAGTTCAGATTCCTTCATCTCCCAGAATCCAGTTACAACAACATCAGTCACATTTTCCTGATCCAGCAGCAGCAGCAGCTACATTCCTATTGCATAGTTCATCATTCTTGGGTAAGTAGAGGTATGTTGTTTTCTAATCTTTAATCATGCAATTCCTTATATGCTAATTTGAATATTTTGGAAAATTCCCTCACCATGCTACATTTCCTTTCATGAGCCATGTCAAGTTGCATGAGGACATGCAACCAATTCAGTGGAGGGGGGGAGAACTATACTCACTACATATTCACTTCCATGATTCCATTTCTTCACCACACTACATATTCACTTCCATGATTCCATTTCTTCACCACTATCACTCCATTTTTTTTTCATTTACCATTCACCAACATTATTTTCCAATGATACTTTGTTGCACTTTGCTTCATACGCAATATTGGAATGCTTCACTAATATTACAAAAGGGCTTTCTTATGCACATTATGATTTCCAGTGAATGTTTACATTATTATTGAAGAAAAGAGAACAGAAAACGAAATGAATGTTGTTAACACAAGAACCAACATTCTTTGTATTCATGCTTGTCACACAAGAACCAACCATAAGAAAATGTAAGTTGTTACTCATGTCTTTCACATATCCTGGAAACATTCATTATTAAAAGACATCATCATGTAAAGCCAAAGTTCAAGATGCCAAATGTTCTTAAAGAGACCCATGCATGGTTGCATGAGGACATGCAACAAGTTCAGCTGGGGAGGATGTTGGGACTCAGAAATGTCATATTTTCATCCACCTGTTTCTTCTCTATTCCTTACATTTCATCATCCCATTAACCTTTTATCATATCATTTTCATAAAGACATTTGGGTTTCACCTTCTTATTTTCCATTTTATTCATTTTTGTATTACAAGTGAATTTATGATTAAATATTAGAAAATATACATATTTTTATATATATCTCAAGAATATGTGACTTTTGTGATGTGTAGGAAATATGTGAAGAATTAATATCTCTTCCACCATATTAAGGAGATAATTATGCAAGCCTATTCCTAAGGAGAAAATCATGGAGAATTTGGTTGGCATATCTTATCCTATTCCTAAGGAGCAAATCATGGAGGATTTGGTTGGCATATCTTATCCTATTCCTAAGGAGAAAATCATGGAGGATTTGGTTGGAATATCTTATCCAATTCCTAAGGAGAAGATCATGGAGGATTTGGTTGGCATATCTTATCCAAGATATGTGAGAGATTTATGGAGGATCCAAAGGGATCATATTTTGTAATAATGGGAAAGTAGTCAAAAATGCTTGAGAGATTTGTGGGATCATATTTTGTAATAATGGGAAAGTAGATTAGTGGATGATCATTATGAGTTTGTTACTCATCCCATTGTATAAATAGGAGTACAATCTCCTCCATTTGTAATCTGGAAGTTTTTGTAATCTTATAATTTTGAAATAAAGGATCATACTTCAATTTTGCTTCTACATATGAGTCTCCATTGAAGTGGTATGCTTGTGGAGTTATGGAGGGCCCCCATGGCCTCACTTGCATGCTTATTTGTTTATAATTTACTTTATGTTTTTTTTTTTATTTCAGCTTTCAAGTTTTATTAAGTGTTCTAATATTGGAAGGATCTTATTTGAAAGTGTTTTTGTAAAAGAACCATAAGATCTCATATGATGATTAGATCTAGGTTTACTTCATTTCCGCTTTTAAGTTCTAATTAGATGATCTAATTTTGGAAGAGATATTGTAGAATATGTTCTTGTAAGGGAATCATAGATCTCAAACAATTGTTAGATCTAGGTTTGATTAGTTATTGAAAGAGATCTTAATGAATATGTTCCTGTAAGGGGACTTTAAGATCTTGGACAAATTAGGAATCTTTCTAGATCTATATATTTTAGATAAGCACTTCTAAGTTTACCTTCCCGGGTTGACATTAAATTAAACTCTAATTTGCATCCGCATTTTAGACCACACACTCCTCTTGGTATTTCTATCCAACAACAACATCTCTGTGGTAGAAGGTGTACTTTCAGAGGTTGCTCCATCAAAAATAGCAATCAAAAGGGACCTTATTGTGCACACAGATGAAGAATTAAGAATATTATTATCTATGAGTGTTGATGTGGAGGTATGGAACAAAATTACATAGGCAGTGAACCTTTTTGTTCAACCAATCAAGATCTAAAAAGGAAAATGTGTGATTATATATACATGTGTGATAGTATTTGGAGAAATGCCAACCTAACCCACAAATTTGTTGACATTTTGCTGGAGCTGGCCTATAATTGTTCCTAAATGTAATAAACATGTAAAATAGGATTGACTTTTCAGTACAAAATATAAATTGATAAGAACATGGCCAAATTCTGAAAGTGTAAAAATTGGTATGGTTTAAAGGGACCGATCCCTTTGAAAAGTCTTAAATGTGGTAATTAAGGTTGAGCCTCGTTCTAGAACCCCTTTGGGCATCCATCTTAGGAATTGGTGTAGGGTGCAGCACTTCAAAATATTTTTGTAGCAGTGATGTCAACACTTGTATAGTGACATGGGGTTGGAGTTGGCTTGTCAAAGCTCATTGGTCTACTTTGGAACTTCTCTATGGTGATGCCTTAGATGTTTGGAGTACGAGGGCATGATTTGATATTTAGTTTGCATTGAAGAAGCTTTGGAGGCTAGATACTACAGAAAAACCCCTTGTTCTGAACAGGGAAGCACATGCCACTGAAGAAAGTAACAACAAGTACATGGTTTTGAAACTCAAATCACATCACTATTTATTACTCTTTGAAGTAAGAAACAACTAAAAATTTCAAACACTACTATTCACTTTTCCTTTAGTCTAGAAGGTACAATGAATTTGGAAACATGTACAAAAATGTCTCAACTTTCTTAACTCCTAATCCTAATGCACCTTCCTTGCATGGATAGATAAGACAATTAAAGTCTGCCGCTAGTGAATATGATATCAGATATGCAAACATGCTTCCTTAGCTAAGGTTTAGAATTAATAACTAGGGAAGTTCTCCTTTTAACTGTGCATGCAAAAACTAAATAAAGCAAAGAGTTTCGCTACTCCAAGTGCCAGAAACAAATCCACTGCCTAAGGTAAGTGCTTTGCCCAAAACAAGATATTAAGGACTCATAAAATTTGTTGCTTCCTTCAAGAGAGGTGTATGCCAAATAGAACTAAGCTATCATGCAATATCCTCCAAATTCATTCACCTTTAATAGAAATCTTGTGCCCAGAAAAAGATAAGAGACCAATATCCCCCAGAATTTGCTGACCAGCCAGAGACCCTTGTGCTCAAACAGGGAGATAATAAGGGAATGTCAACTAGGGTGGAATATTTCACCACTGAAATTGATAAGAGATAGAAGGGGTCAAAAACTATCATACCTAATGCTCAAGAACAAATGAATTAATCCACACTTGGTGATCCAAAATGAATTAAATCCTTCTTTATTTATATATTTTGCAGAGGGGTTTCACATTCTTAGGTGATTGAGTAAACCTTACTCCAAACCCCAAATTTGGGTTTTTTAAGCCCAGTTTCCCCAAAAATTGCCTAACAATGGGTATTTGGGGTTTTTTCCACTTTATGGAGGACTATAGTCTACGAGGATGGATAGGATATTACGTCCCATTCATCCTCAATTTGTGGAGGACGTTACATGGCACCTAATAAAAGAAACAGTGCTTTAGTTTAGGAGGTAATAACTAAATGCTTATTTCTTTCCACATAGGACATACATCTTGCAGAAATGATCATGGGGTACAAATACTACAAAAGTCCTAAATCTTACTAGCATTGTCATAGTCCAAGAATAAAAACCCTTTCAAGTGAAACAAGGTCAGTACCACATACTACAAGCACAAATGAAAAATTCAAAAACAATATACTTATTCAATGAAAGAATGATGAATCATATTAGTGCACTTTAAATTTAATATCCCTTGAGTTGCAGTGTCAATCAAAATTTCTCAGGTTGGATCATAATTAAGTACTCAATGTTGTTTTGGGTCCAATTTGGGGAAAAGGAGGAGATCTTGGTGACAATGGGATGATCAGGCTTTTAAGAAGGGAGCTCTGCTATACTTTTCAACATACAAGCCATTCATTCTAGTGGAGGAGATATAGAGAAGCCTTTAATAAGGACCTTTCCAAGATCAATTTGGAGGAAAATCCATTTTCAAAGCTTAAACATAGTTCTATATTCCCAATTATTAATTCCCAAGAAATTGGAGCCAAGCTGACATGTTGACCATTTATTCTTCTACTGGACACGGAAGCATTTATGAAAAGTCCTTGGCCCTTTGATCCAGTATTTGATGTAAATCTCTTGATTAGAAATGTAATAAGAGATGCAGTTTATATTAAGGAAAAGGGAAAAGTAGAGGGCCAATTAATAATTATCTATAAAAAACTCTCAATAGAATCCTAACATATTTGAAATGGAAAAGGATAATTCCATCGTTATTTTTTGCTTTAGAAACTTTGCTAATTTCCATTATTGAAGCGTGTATTCATGTCTTGAAAGAAGCTCACAAATTCTTTTGACATTGGTTGAAGCAAAGAAAATGTGCAAAGTTACACTCACATAGAGGTATGGAAAAAA
The DNA here is from genome assembly GCA_031772625.1 of Pinus tabuliformis. Lineage (NCBI taxonomy): Eukaryota > Viridiplantae > Streptophyta > Pinopsida > Pinales > Pinaceae > Pinus > Pinus tabuliformis. The sequence goes on along the minus strand of CM062804.1, from coordinate 1,522,691,348 downwards.
ATATGTGAAGCTTGTTGTCCCAGACTCCAAACAAAGAATGGACAAAAGGTGAAAAAACCAAGTCCAAATTTATGTGTAGCTTTTATCATGCAGAGGTAGGTGTTAACTCCACACTCTACACCGAAGGCTTTTCGGCGCAAGTGACACAAAGGTTTGCATGCAGAAATTTGGATTAAAAGGAGTGGATCTTGATGCTACATGCCCACTATTACCCCACTTTCTATATGAGTTACAGGAGATAAAAATAATGAGATACGGGATATACAAAGAAGATACTATTGTTATTCAAATTTAATAAAAAATATTCCTATGTCTTCCTCGACATAAAAGAAACATCTTCCATAAAATATTTTCTCCATGAACTTGATTTAAAATGAATCTCTACCATTGACACGCCCAACCACAAATAGAAATGATGCTGATGGGCCAATTTCAGTTTAGAAAATTCACAATTAGTTTCAATTGTAAGATCTCCTATATTCAGTTTAGATTTCAGTTACAAGCAGTGAAATAGGACTCGCCGATCAATCACGAGTTGGAATCTGCTCACTCTCCAAACGATCTAATCTAAATATTTGCAAATCTAACTCACGTGGACCAAATTTAACTCATGGTTAATGCAATTTTGACTTGAGACTTGCCGATTAAAGCAGATTACTGTGATTGATTCCAATCTATTCAATTTTCAGCCTTGACTCGACGAGCATGAGTTTTTCAAGTTTAGGTATGCCGCATTGCTAAAAACTAAATGTCAGTCGTTCCAAATGTTATTTCTCATTTCTTAGGCCCAAAACTCATATGTCGATACCTTCAGCAATCAATCACTACTCACTATTACATAGTCCAGACTCAATAACGGGGAACCACCAAGGTGAGCCTAAGTCCAGACTCCATATTGGGTAGTCGCCAATGTGTGCTCTATCCATACGCCATATCGACCCTCAGGTAGTCGCACATCACCTTCAGCATGTGCTACCTTTAGGCTTAGCCGCTTCACTATTCAACAATTGAGGTACATTGGCACTTGGCTTAAATAATAGGTGTATTACTATATTGAAGTTTCAATGTCATTTTCAATGGCAATTTTCAAGTTTCACTGTTCATCAATCGAATGATCGTCGTATTCCTTTGGTTATGAATTTTCAACCCTATAAATGGGGCTTAAATAGATTTTTAAAATGCACTAAGAAATGGTTTCATACCAACCATTGACCAAGTCATCAAGCATTCCTTCCTTGGTCCATGTCTTGTCGACTTCAAAGGCTTTAACCATGCATTCACAACTATAAGTATTTTTGTTCTTCCAGAATCTGTTATTTATGTATTGGTTCAATTGTCTTATGCTAAACGAACTTGAAAATTCAAGATTACAATGCAATATATGTTGATAATATTTCCTTTAGGTAGCATTTCCTCATATATACCTAATTGTGTTTCAAGGTCATAATGATATATTAGGTCGAAATGTGCTTGTGTTGCTAGACAGACTCCTCTTTGATCCTTAACAAAACCTCATATCCTTTAAAACCAACCATCCTTTTTTCGAAGTTATATATGGCACTTTTAATTTTAATTTTTTTATTTTATTTTATAGGAGCTAAATTAAATAGAAGGCACAACTCCAAATCTAAACAGAAGCCGAAATTTAAACACAAGTCCAAAACAACAACAATGTCGAGGGAGAAGGACTTTGCTTGAGCTTATTGTGACAAGATTCTTGGAGACCTTAAGCTCCTTTGTAAATTTTGCAAAGCGAAATTTAGTGGAGGCATTTACAGATTCAAGTACCACCTTGCACAACTACCTGGCCATGATATAGGTCTCTGCAAAAACATTGACGAAAATGTCAAACACCAAGCAACCTTGGTCATTGATATGTCGAGTCAGCATAATGTAAAGAAAGAAAAGTAAAAAAAATAAATAGGAACTCCTGGAGTTGACAATTTTTCTTCCACTACCCCATTGTCATCTCCCTCTGTTGAATCCTCAATACAGTTCCCAAGTTTCCCACACATGCCTCCAAGTCCAAGTCAAAATCAAGGCCAAATGAATCCTCTTGCACTCAACGTTGTGTTGGAAATAATACTGAGAGGGGGGGTGAATCAGTATTATCTAGCAATTTACCAAATCTTCCTTATTTGATCTTTTGAAATATTCTTGCATATCAGTACCATAAAACAATGAGCATGAATAAAGAAAATAGACAGTCACACCAAAGAACACAAGATGTAAGGTGGAAACCCAATGCGGGAGAAAAACCACCTGCTGCAATATGTCTCTATCTTCTTTCAAGAAATTCTTTTTACAATGATTTTGTACTGGTGCAGTCCTTTACCAGCACGCAGGCTGCAACCTGCAAAGAGCTACAACTCTTTCTCGTTTTCCAGTTTCTCCTGGAAGGGAGCTACAACCCCCTACTTCTTTTCATGAAGAATCAAATGATCAACAAGTATACAACAGATACAGTCTACTACAGATATCAGATCAGTAATTACATAAACAACCCAGAACACCTTATGAACAGAAATATACAGTCAACAGATCATCTTAAGACAGGGACGCATATTTTCTTTCTGTGGCCTGCGACTGGACGCAGTATACCTTATGCTGTTCTGCGTGCAGACGCACTGTTCCTTTTTGCTTTTCTGCGACCGACGCTCCCAGAAACACTATCGCGCCGCGTCTTTCGCTTCAGAGACGCACCCAATGCCACAGTCGCGTCGCGTCCTTTGCCTCAGAGACGCACCCAATGCCACAGTCGCGCCGCGTCCTTTGCCTCAGAGACGCACCCAATGCCACAGTCGCGCCGCGTCCTTTGCCTCAGAGACGCACCTGAGTCTTTACTGTACTGCGTCCCGGCGCACTTTCCCTTCACTGAATCTGCGTCCCTTCAGATATAGAAGATAAGAGGACTTCAGAACCAACCCAAACACTCAGATCCACAGATCTGATCATGCGCCATATAGATCGTAGTCCATTAGAAGATTTGCCCTTATAGATTTGGACTAGATCACACCAAGAGATGTTCCACCAAGATGATGCTCAATCCAAATGAACTCCTTTGCTTTATATAGGCAAGCTTCTCCCCAAAGCGTGGAACAATACCACGAGCCGACACCATAGAAACACAAAACCGTCGGCTAGATACCACACAAGAAACCCCCACGTGCTTTTCTCTGCCTTAAAATGTGTGCACTGAGCGGACGCACCTCCTGAACGGCTGGCCTGCGTCCCTGGACGCGGGTTCTGTATGGTATACCTGCGGGGACGCACTTGCTGAACATATTTCCTGCGTCCTTCTTGATTTACCACCTGAATGAGTTTTCCATCAAGGACAACACCTGAATCATAATGCCAACAAACTCCCCCTTTGGACTTGATGGCAACCACATAATCTTCAGCTTACATCATTCTCCCCATTTGACATCAAGGGCAAAGGGTATGCTCCCCCTATGCTCATGCTTCTCCAGATCTGTAACCAGAAATCCATCATGAAGGAGACAGAGACATATTGCAGCTATTTCCAAGATCTCCTTCTCCATAATGCCAACAATGCATTATGTGCTCCCCCTGAGCCTATACCATCAATAGGAAGATGATCAACAGTGAGATGATGCATCAACAACCCCCAGCTTTTGCCTGAGGTATTCAAAAGTGTCCCTGGGCAATGGTTTGGTGAAAATATCAGCAACTTGTTCCTTAGAAGGAACATACTCCAACTTGACCTTCTGTTCAAGTACTTGTTCCCGGAGAAAATGGTACTTGATTGGTATGTGCTTGGTTTTTGAATGCATAACCGGATTCTTTGAGATGTTGATTGCACTTGTGTTGTCACATAAGATAGGAATAGGAGGTGTACAAGTGATTTGATAATCCTGCAAAGTCTGCATCATCCAAAGAAGTTGGGTGCAACAAGATGCAGCAGCAACATATTCCGCTTCAGCTGTAGACAAGGCAATTGAACTCTGTTTCTTGCTGAACCAAGATACCAGTCTGGGACCCATAAAGAATGCACCACCACTTGTGCTTTTCCTGTCATCCACGCTTCCGGCCCAATCTGCATCTGTATAAGCATGAAGAGTGAGATCTGTATCTCTAGGATACCATAGGCCATAATTTTGAGTCCCTTGAAGATATTTGAAGATTCTCTTCACTGCTTGAAGATGAGTCTCCTTTGGATTTGCCTGAAACCTTCCAACTATTCCAACTGCATGCATGATGTCTGGTCGGGTACCTGTCAAATATAGTAGACTTCCAATCATAGATCTGTAGGTTGGTTGATGTACTGCTGCAGATTCGTCATTTGCACTGAGACTACATCCTGTGACCATGGGTGTACATACTGGTTTTGCATCTTCCATGCCATATTTCTTCAAAATCTGCTTGAGATACTTGGTTTGAGATAAAAGGATTCCTCCTTTCTTTTGTTGGATTTGCAAACCAAGGAAGTATGTCAGTTCTCCTAGCAAGGACATCTCAAATTCTTTCTGCATGACCGAGGCAAAGCTTTGACTCATAGCTTCTTCATTACTGCCAAAAATAATGTCATCTACATACACAACAAGTATTAGTAATTTGTCATTTTCAACTTTTATATAAAGATTGCTATCTGCTGAACCTTTTGAAAAACCTTGTTGATGAAGATATTTGTCCAACCGGTAGTACCAAGCCCTTGGAGCTTGTTTGAGACCATAGAGAGCCTTTTTTAATCGGCATACAAGATTTGGATCGTTTCCAAGAATGAAACCATCTGGCTGTTCAATGTACACTTCTTCATCCAAGTCTCCATTCAGAAAGGCTGATTTCACATCCATTTGAAATACTTTGAAGTTCTGACAACTTGAGAGAGCAAGAAACATTCGGATGGCCTCAAGTCTTGCAACAGGAGCAAAAGTTTCTTCAAAGTCTATTCCTTCTTGCTGTGCATACCCTTTACAAACAAGTCTGGCTTTGTTTCTAATTACTTCTCCATTTTCATTCAATTTATTTTTGAAAACCCATTTTGTTCCGATAACATTCTTATCCTTTGGTCTAGGAACCAGCTCCCAAGTGTTGTTCTTTTCGATTTGCTCAAGTTCTTCATCCATTGCTTTCACCCAACATTCATCTTTGCATGCCTCTTTCACATTTTGTGGTTCAGTAGAGGAGAGTAATGCCAAATAACTTGAAGCTTCTGCAACTGTTCTTCTAGTTTGTATACCTGCTTCTTTTTGTCCCATGATCTGAGATTCTGGATGGTTCTTTTGAACATATCTGGATGGAGTCTTTTCTTCTATTCTTGTTCTTTCTTCTGCTTCTTCGTGAGGTCCTTCTTGAGATTGTTCTTGCGGTTCTTCTTCTTCATCATTCTGTCTTTGAGGGTAGCTTTCATCTTCTTCAATGTCTTCACGATGTATTTGCCTAGGAATGTATCCCTTCTCATCAACCACTACATCAATGCTGTCAACAATTCTGCCAAGTCTTTTATTGTAGCATTTGTATGCTTTGCTATGTGGAGAGTAGCCAAGAAGAATTCCTTCATCTGCTCTAGGATCAAGTTTGCCAAGCTGCTCCTCAGTATTCTTGATATAGCATTTGCTCCCAAAGATTTTGAAGTGCTTTACCGAAGGAGTTTTACCACTCCAGAGCTCATGAGGAGTTTGAGTGCTGTTCACTCGGACATTTGTCTTGTTGAGAATAATAACTGCCGCATGTGCAGCTTCACCCCAGAAGGTTGCAGGAGTTCCTGATTCATCAAGCATAGCACGAGCCATTTGCTGGATTGTTCTGTTCATTCTTTCCACTACTCCATTTTGCTGAGGAGTTCTAGCTGTAGAAAATTCTCTCCTTATCCCATGTTCATCACAGAAATCGAAAAATTCATTTGAAGTAAATTCTCCACCTCTGTCGGATCTGAGGCACTTAATCTTGTGACCTGATTCATTTTCAACCAATGCTTTGAAGGATTTGAATTTTTCGAAAGCTTCATCTTTGTGCTTCATAAGTCCTAACCAAACAAACCTGGAGAAATCGTCAATAAATAATATCAAGTATTCCTCTCCTCTAGGTGTTCTTTTTCTGAATGGTCCACATACATCTGTGTGTACTAGCTCAAGAGGCATGCTGGCTGATCCTTCTTTCTCTGGAAAGTTAGTTCTGGTCTGTTTTCCAAACTGACATGATCTGCATATGGTGTTGTCAGGAATTTTGATATCTGGAAGATCGCGAACTGCCTGATATTTGCAAGCTTTCCTTATTTGTGAGAAGCTTAGATGTCCCAACCTTCGATGCCATAACCAGTGCTCTTCATCCTTGCTTAGATAGCATTGTTGTTGTCCTTCATCAAATATGTATAGATTATTTGGAGTTCTTTTACCTTTGAGAACTGTTTTACCTGTATCAAGATCACGAACAAGACACCCATTTGATCTGAATATAACCTCGGTTCTTTGATCACACATCTGGCTTACACTTAGAAGATTATGCTTTAGTCCATCAACAAACAAAACATTTCCAGCCTTAACATCTTCTTTTAACGGAGCAATACCTTTTCCTTTTATAGTTGCAGGAGTATCATTTCCAAAAGAGACTTTCTTTCCCTTTTCTAAATTAGAATAAGATTCAAGTTTTTCTTTATCACCTGTCATATGCTTTGAACATCCACTGTCAATGTACCATAGATTTTCTTGTCCTTCTGCATAGAATGCTATCCCACATCTTTCTGTTTGAGGTTCCTTTATTTTCCATGTTTTGGTGCCTGAGGTTTGTTCCCTTTTTTGTTCTTGTACCTTTCTTTCCGGAAACCTGCTTCTGCATTCAAAATCTTCATGTCCAAAATTATTGCAAATAGAGCATTCAACTTCATTTTCAAGAGCTGAAAAATTGTTATAGGTCCTTTTTGTAATCCCTGTCATACTTCTTTGCTTTTGAGCTTCCCTAGTCATGATTGTTTTATACGCAACACATTGAGCTGCTTTGTGACCAAAGTTATGGCAAGAAAAGCATTGTCCATTGAAGAAGTTTCTGCGATTATTGAATCTACCAGCCAACTGATTGTAATTTCTATTTTCATCTATTCTTGAACCAAATTGGGAAGATTTTACCTGTGGCTGGTTGTGGCTTTTGTTCACCCTTAAGCTAGATTGCCCCTGATAGTTTCTGTTTGACGTTTGTCCCTGCTTTACCTGATGATCTTCCTTGTGCTCTTGCTCATTTCTTCTTGCTGCATCAAGATAACTTTTTGAAGTGGATGCTTGAGAAGTTTCTCCATTATAGCCCAGACCTGTCTTATTTAGTGGAGACCGCTGCACACTGATAATCTCATTCAACGTTTCAGATCCTTTGACAAACTTGAGATTAATAGTTTTTGTTTTCTCAATTTCTTTTCTAAGACCAACAATTTCACCTTCTAATTTTTCAAGATGTTTTTCCTTTTCATCAATCTGAAATTGTAGAGTATCAATAATCATGTTCTTTTCTTCTATACATCTCTTGAGTCTAGTAATTTCATCATAAAGGTTATCCACATCTACAGCATCCTCATAATCATCATCTTCAAATGCCATTAACAATCTATATTTGTTACCTTGTTCATCTTCATCACTGTTTGATAAGCCATCACTATCTTCATGGGTGTAGTAGCTTTTCTTATTTGCACTTTGTTTCTTGTTCCATCTAACTGGTTCCTTTCCTTTATCCTTATAAGAGCATTTTGCAGCATAATGACCTACTCTTCCACAAGCAAAACATTTGAAAGGTAGCTTACCTCTGAACCTTCCAGAACCTCTTTGAAGATTTCTGACAAAATTTGATTCTTCTTCCTCTTCTTCTGGAACATGACTTGCTTCATAGTGATCTTCTTTGCCTGATGCTTTAAAAGCAGCTTCCCTTCTGTCTGATGGACCTCCCTTTCTCATTTCATAAGCAGTTAGAATTCCATGCAGCTGAGACATAGTGAGAACACGGAGATTTTCCTTTTCTTCTACTGCAGATACTTTAGATTCAAACTTGGGGGATAAAGATCTTAGAATCTTTTGAACTACTATAGTCTCTTTTATTTCTTCACCCAAATTTTTCATACAATTAACAATCTCATCTACCCGAAGAAAATAATTAGCCACACTTTCATCATTATACATCTTGAGAGTCTCATATTGAATCCTGAGAGTTTGAAGTTTAGCTTCTTTTACCTGTTCATCTCCTTCATAGCTAGTGATCATTTTGTCCCATATCTCTTTTGCTGATTTGAAGTGCATGACCTTCATGAACTCTGTTTGAGATATACTTCCTAATAGAGTACTGACTGCTTTTGCATTTGTTTCATACTGCTTTTTCTCAGCTGGATCTGTAGGGGTAGCTGAAGGAAAGGCATAGCCTGATTCTACAATGTTCCAAACTTCTGTACCAAGAGATTGAAGATATGCAGTAACTCTTACCTTCCAATAATTGAAGTTTGTCCCATCGAAGACGGGTGGCCTGATTGATGCTTCTCTCTCGTAGTTGCTCATGATGAACGATCTACCTTCAAACGATCAAGCTTTTCTGAAGGACCTGCTCTGATACCAATTGTTGGAAATAATACTGAGAGGGGGGGTGAATCAGTATTATCTAGCAATTTACCAAATCTTCCTTATTTGATCTTTTGAAATATTCTTGCATATCAGTACCATAAAACAATGAGCATGAATAAAGAAAATAGACAGTCACACCAAAGAACACAAGATGTAAGGTGGAAACCCAATGCGGGAGAAAAACCACCTGCTGCAATATGTCTCTATCTTCTTTCAAGAAATTCTTTTTACAATGATTTTGTACTGGTGCAGTCCTTTACCAGCACGCAGGCTGCAACCTGCAAAGAGCTACAACTCTTTCTCGTTTTCCAGTTTCTCCTGGAAGGGAGCTACAACCCCCTACTTCTTTTCATGAAGAATCAAATGATCAACAAGTATACAACAGATACAGTCTACTACAGATATCAGATCAGTAATTACATAAACAACCCAGAACACCTTATGAACAGAAATATACAGTCAACAGATCATCTTAAGACAGGGACGCATATTTTCTTTCTGTGGCCTGCGACTGGACGCAGTATACCTTATGCTGTTCTGCGTGCAGACGCACTGTTCCTTTTTGCTTTTCTGCGACCGACGCTCCCAGAAACACTATCGCGCCGCGTCTTTCGCTTCAGAGACGCACCCAATGCCACAGTCGCGCCGCGTCCTTTGCCTCAGAGACGCACCCAATGCCACAGTCGCGCCGCGTCCTTTGCCTCAGAGACGCACCCAATGCCACAGTCGCGCCGCATCCTTTGCCTCAGAGACGCACCTGAGTCTTTACTGTACTGCGTCCCGACGCACTTTCCCTTCACTGAATCTGCGTCCCTTCAGATATAGAAGATAAGAGGACTTCAGAACCAACCCAAACACTCAGATCCACAGATCTGATCATGCGCCATATAGATCGTAGTCCATTAGAAGATTTGCCCTTATAGATTTGGACTAGATCACACCAAGAGATGTTCCACCAAGATGATGCTCAATCAAAATGAACTCCTTTGCTTTATATAGGCAAGCTTCTCCCCAAAGCGTGGAACAATACCACGAGCCGACACCATAGAAACACAAAACCGTCGGCTAGATACCACACAAGAAACCCCCACGTGCTTTTCTCTGCCTTAAAATGTGTGCACTGAGCGGACGCACCTCCTGAACGGCTGGCCTGCGTCCCTGGACGCGGGTTCTGTATGGTATACCTGCGGGGACGCACTTGCTGAACATATTTCCTGCGTCCTTCTTGATTTACCACCTGAATGAGTTTGCCATCAAGGACAACACCTGAATCATAATGCCAACACGTTGGAGGTGGAAACATAAACACTATTTTTTCTCCCCACAAAAAACTTGGTTCCCAACCTACCTTGGATACCATTGTTTGGAAAAAAAATATCCATAGTCAGGCAAGGAAGGCCATTGGTAACTTTTTGATCTGGATTTAAGTAGGAACACAATAAATTACAGAGATAACCATAAATACAGAGATGCGCTAACCATAAAAACAGAGATGCAGCGGAAATAATACTTCATTTCATTAATGGAGAATATTGAAATATGCTTACAAATAGAAATAACCCAGCTAGGGCGATGGTAGCTTATCTCTGAGAGGAGATGTGTCAGCTACATGCCTATGAACTGTTTCGAACTGTGTTTACAATGAGGCTTGAAGGCCTATTTATTATTGAGAAACAATGGAAAACCCTTCACATCCCAAAACCTAACCCTAGAAGATGAAACGCCAAATTGTGGGCCCCGTTTTGGGGTGAGTTGGACAGCCAACTTCCCGGGGTCGCGAATTGGTCGTATTATCTCCGTTTGACGCGCATGATAGCCCGTTGGAAAGATCTCTCCGAGGACTACGACGGAAAAGAAGATTTTTATCAAACAAATCGCTGGTGGTGGATTTCCCAAAAAACGTCGTTTAGGGCCTCAAAACGGCTCCGGAAGTTTAGGACCCAAAAAACTGCTAAAAATAGTAAACTGCGCTATAATTAAGGAAAGTGAAAAACTGAAAGAGACAGTTGTGGGGGTCCAAATGGGATAGGTGGGTGGCCACCAACATCCACCTGGATCATTCCTCCCCCCTTAGGAAGCAATGGTCCCCATTGCGTTGAGTTCCTCCCTGAGATGAGGAAGCTTCTGTTGAGTTGGGTCTCTGGTGAGCTGTTCTGAAATCTCTAATGTGTCCAGAAATGGTGGGAAGCATGGTCGGCGACGGTCCACATTGAACACTTGGCGAAGGAATGGAAGAATGTTGTGATTCAAAGCATTATTTCCCATAGCCTTGGTACTAGTGTAAGGACCATGTCGGAGTGGCCTGAGCTTCTGATGGGTTCTGGTAAGGCGTTCTTTTTGTCGATGCAACCAAACTTTGTTCCCCACCTGAAACTTGTGTGGTACCCCTGTGGGTGAGAAGAAGTTGTTCTTGTGTTCTGTTCTTACTGTATCCCTCTGTTGCTGCTGCTGCGTGGAGGAACCCTTCGTGGGGGTCATGGATGTAGCAATGATCTTCCCCTTACTTTGGGAGCGAACCAGACAGAAAATAAATTTCCTAGTGTGTGAGATGAGCTTGCTGCCTTTCTTAGCAGTGATCAAAGAGGTGGCAGTAGGTGGGGCTACCTCCGGTATCCTGTATAATGAATTATCCAAAGAAATAATGACAGCGCGAGGCCTTGACTCATACACAGCATGTCGCCTCCACAAGTATGGTTGGCCTAATAGTACATCACAAACATCTAGAGTTGTAACATCACATAATACCTCGTCTGTGAAGGGCTTGATGCTGTAGGGAAGGCGGCACTGTTGGCGAACTTTGAGATCTCGTCCTTCGTGAAGCCACCCGATACTGTACGGTTGTGGGTGTGGCGTAGTTGGTAGGCCCAACCGCTTCACGACCTCTGCTGAAACGAGGTTCTTTTGGCTACCACTGTCGACAATGAACTGCAACGGCAAACCCTTCACCCACATCTGTGAGTGGAAAAGACGTTCCCCCTCCTCTGGCTCTTCGGGCTCATTCTTCTGGATCTTGGCAGTGGCAACAGTGGCACTAGGATCCGCATCAATGATTTGCTTCCCTTTGCCGTCCCCCTTGTCGGGTTCTAGCTCAGAGTCGGAACATGCATTTGATTCAGAAGCCTTCAACTCGGCCACAAGTGACTGCTTGGTCCGACACTCACTTGTATTATGAGTGGGACTCTTGTGGAACTCACACCACTTTCCTGTGTCCTTCTTCGGCTTCATGGTGTTGTTCTTTTCTTGCAGCTTCGAGGGGTTGTCTTGGGTCACCCCACCTTGGCTTTGTCCTTTGGGCTTCGGATTTGCAGATCCAAAGTCTCGCTTCTTCTGTTTGAACTTTTGCTCGATTTTGACAGCGTATCGGTATGTTGTGCCGAGTGAGGAGATCTTCAAGAACTCCATCTCTTCCTGGATGTATCTGTGTCAGCAGCCGCGATATTTGAGTACCAGATGCAGCTCAGAATCTTTGATACCCAACTATGTGCGAAGGGTATGAAAAATATTTGTGAACTCTGATACATCTTGGTCTCATCCCTGCCGCAGTGTGGTCCATTTGATGTATTTGTCCTCATAGCTTTTGATAGGGTAGTACTGCTCCTTGATGGCATCCCGGAAGTCATTCCAAGTGGGGGCGGCTGAAAACAGTGAGCCTGTACTTTCATCCTTCTACTCGCAGTATGTTTCCCACCAGTCCTTGACGTGGGGGGCTGCTTTGAGAAGAGCGAAAACAATATTTTCTCGACTTGAAAATTCATGAACAGAAAAATACCCATCTAGCAGATTTAACCATTTATCTACGGCATCTGCGTCTATTTGACCCTCGAAGATGGGGATTTCAAAATTAACTTGTACCTTAAACGGTGTGGCATTTCCAGAGTAGCTGTTGGAAGCCGATGCGTCGCCTCTGGGTAGCCACTGAAGGATCTGCGCAAAGCTATCCATCATCGCGTTCCTTTGCCGCTCGAGGGATTCTTCGAGCAAGATTCTGATAGGATCTCCTGCCCCCTCGTCTTTCTTCTCATCCGCCATGGGAGGTCGTCGAGATTTGCGAGGTTGGTCTTGCAAAGGTTCGACCAATTCAAGCCCTAACTCCTTATATCCCGACCTCGTTGGGGACATGCAAAGAAAAACAGAGAAAAAGCAGACCGCTCTAATACCACTGATCCAGATTTAAGCAGGAACGCAATAAATTACAGAGATAACCATAAATACAGAGATGCGCTAACCATAAAAACAGAGATGCAGCGGAAATAATACTTCATTTCATTAATGGAGAATAGTGAAATATGCTTACAAATAGAAATAACCCAGCTAGGGCGATGGTAGCTTATCTATGAGAAGAGATGTGTCAGCTACATGCCTATGAACTGTTTCGAACTATGTTTACAATGAGAATCGAAGGCCTATTTATTATTGAGAAACAATGGAAAACCCTTCACATCCCAAAACCTAACCCTAGAAGATGAAACGCCAAATTGTGGGCCCCGTTTTGGGGTGAGTTGGACAGCCAACTTCCCGGGGTCGCGAATTGGTCGTATTATCTCCGTTTGACGCGCATGATAGCCCGTTGGAAAGATCTCTCCGAGGACTACGACGGAAAAGACGATTTTTATCAAAAAAATCGTTAGTGGTGGATTTACCAAAAAACGTCATTTAGGGCCTCAAAATGGCTCCGGAAGTTTAGGACCCGAAAAACTGCTAAAAATAGTAAACTGCGCTATAATTAAGGAAAGTGAAAAACTGAAAGAGACAGTTGTGGGGGTCCAAATGGGATAGGTGGGTGGCCACCAACATCCACCTGGATCATTCCTCCCCCCTTAGGAAGCAATGGTCCCCATTGCGTTGAGTTCCTCCCTGAGATGAGGAAGCTTCTGTTGAGTTGGGTCTCTGGTGAGCTGTTCTGAAATCTCTAATGTGTCCAGAAATGGTGGGAAGCATGGTCGGCGACGGTCCACATTGAACACTTGGTGAAGGAATGGAAGAATGTTGTGATTCAAAGCATTGTTTCCCATAGCCTTGGTACTAGTGTAAGGACCATGTCGGAGTGGCCTGAGCTTCTGATGGGTTCTGGTAAGGCGTTCTTTTTGTCGATGCAACCAAACTTTGTTCCCCACCTGAAACTTGTGTGGTACCCCTGTGGGTAAGAAGAAGTTGTTCTTGTCTTCTGTTCTTACTGTATCCCTCTATTGCTGCTGCTGCGTGGAGGAACCCTTCGTGGGGGTCATGGATGTAGCAACGATCTTCCCCTTACTTTGGGAGCGAACCAGACAGAAAATAAATTTCCTAGTCTGTGAGATGAGCTTGCTGCCTTTCTTAGCAGTGATCAAAGAGGTGGCAGTAGGTGGGGCTACCTCCGGTATCCTGTATAATGAATTATCCAAAGAAATAATGACAGCACGAGGCCTTGACTCATACACAGCATGTCGCCTCCACAAGTATGGTTGGCCTAATAGTACATCACAAACATCTAGAGGTGTAACATCACATAATACCTCGTCTATGAAGGGCTTGATGCTGTAGGGAAGGCGGCACTGTTGGCGAACTTTGAGATCTCGTCCTTCGTGAAGCCACCCGATACTGTACGGTTGTGGGTGTGGCGTAGTTGGTAGGCCCAACCGCTTCACGACCTCTGCTGAAACGAGGTTCTTTTGGCTACCACTGTCGACAATGAACTGCAACGGCAAACCCTTCACCCACATCTGTGAGTGGAAAAGACGTTCCCCCTCCTCTGGCTCTTCGGGCTCATTCTTCTGGATCTTGGCAGTGGCAACAGTGGCACTAGGATCCGCATCAATGATTTGCTTCCCTTTGCCGTCCCCCTTGTCGGGTTCTAGCTCAGAGTCGGAACATGCATCTGATTCGGAAGCCTTCAACTCGGCCACCAGTGACTGCTTGGTCCGACACTCACTTGTGTTATGAGTGGGACTCTTGTGGAACTCACACCACTTTCCTGTGTCCTTCTTCGGCTTCATGGTGTTGTTCTTTTCTTGCAGCTTCGAGGGGTTGTCTTGGGTCACCCCACCTTGGCTTTGTCCTTTGGGCTTCGGATTTGCAGATCCAAAGTCTCGCTTCTTCTGTTTGAACTTTTGCTCGATTTTGACAGCGTATCGGTATGCTGTGCCGAGTGAGGAGATCTTCAAGAACTCCATCTCTTCCTGGATGTATCTGTGTCGGCAGCCGCGATATTTGAGTACCAGATGCAGCTAAGAATATTTGATACCCAACTGTGTGCGAAGGGTATGAAAAATATTTGTGAACTCTGATACATCTTGGTCTCGTCCCTGCCGCAGTGTGGTCCATTTGATGTATTTGTCCTCATAGCTTTTGATAGGGTAACACTGCTCCTTGATGGCATCCCGGAAGTCATTCCAAGTGGGGGCGTCTGAAAACAGTGAGCCTGTACTTTCATCCTTCTGCTCGCAGTATGTTTCCCACCTGTCCTTGACGCGGGGGGCTGCTTTGAGAAGAGCGAAAACAATATTTTCTCGACTTGAAAATTCATGAACAGAAAAATGCCCATCTAGCAGATTTAACCATTTATCTACGGCATCTGCGTCTATTTGACACTCGAAGATGGGGATTTCAAAATTAACTTGTACCTTAAACGGTGTGGCATTTCCAGAGTAGCTGTTGGAAGCCGATGCGTCGCCTCTGGGTAGCCACTGAAGGATCTGCGCAAAGCTATCCATCATCGCGTTCCTTTGCCGCTCGAGGGATTCTTCGAGCAAGATTCTGATAGGATCTCCTGCCCCCTCGTCTTTCTTCTCATCCGCCATGGGAGGTCGTCGAGATTTGCGAGGTTGGTCTTGCAAAGGTTCGACCAATTCAAGCCCTAACTCCTTATATCCCGACCTCGTTGGGGACATGCAAAGAAAAACAGAGAAAAAGCAGACCGCTCTAATACCACTGATCCGGATTTAAGCAGGAACGCAATAAATTACAGAGATAACCATAAATACAAAGATGCGCTAACCATAAAAACAGAGATGCAGCGGAAATAATACTTCATTTCATTAATGGAGAATAGTGAAATATGCTTACAAATAGAAATAACCCAGCTAGGGCGATGGTAGCTTATCTATGAGAAGAGATGTGTCAGCTACATGCCTATGAACTGTTTCGAACTGTGTTTACAATGAGGCTCGAAGGCCTATTTATTATTGAGAAACAATGGAAAACCCTTCACATCCCAAAACCTAACCCTAGAAGATGAAATGCCAAATTGTGGGCCCCGTTTTGGGGTGAGTTGGACAGCCAACTTCTCGGGGTCGCGAATTGGTCGTATTATCTCCGTTTGACGCGCATGATAGCCCGTTGGAAATATCTCTCCGAGGACTACAACGGAAAAGACGATTTTTATCAAACAAATCGCTGGTGGTGGATTTCCCAAAAACGTCGTTTAGGGCCTCAAAACGGCTCCGGAAGTTTAGGACCCAAAAAACTGCTAAAAATAGTAAACCGCACTATAATTAAGGAAAGTGAAAAACTGAAAGAGACAGTTGTGGGGGTCCAAATGGGATAGGTGGGTGGCCACCAACATCAACCTGGATCATTCCTCCCCCCTTAGGAAGCAATGGTCCCCATTGCGTTGAGTTCCTCCCTGAGATGAGGAAGCTTCTGTTGAGTTGGGTCTCTGGTGAGCTGTTCTGAAATCTCTAATGTGTCCAGAAATGGTGGGAAGCATGGTCGGCGACGGTCCACATTGAACACTTGGCGAAGGAATGGAAGAATGTTGTGATTCAAAGCATTGTTTCCCATAGCCTTGGTACTAGTGTAAGGACCATGTCGGAGTGGCCTGAGCTTCTGATGGGTTCTGGTAAGGCGTTCTTTTTGTCGATGCAACCAAACTTTGTTCCCCACCTGAAACTTGTGTGGTACCCCTGTGGGTGAGAAGAAGTTGTTCTTGTCTTCTGTTCTTACTGTATCCCTCTGTTGCTGCTGCTGCGTGGAGGAACCCTTCGTGGGGGTCATGGATGTAGCAACGATCTTCCCCTTACTTTGGGAGCGAACCAGACAGAAAATAAATTTCCTAGTCTATGAGATGAGCTTGCTGCCTTTCTTAGCAGTGATCAAAGAGGTGGCAGTAGGTGGGGCTACCTCCGGTATCCTGTATAATGAATTATCCAAAGAAATAATGACAGCGCGAGGCCTTGACTCACACACAGCATGTCGCCTCCACAAGTATGGTTGGCCTAATAGTACATCACAAACATCTAGAGGTGTAACATCACATAATACCTCGTCTGTGAAGGGCTTGATGCTGTAGGGAAGGCGGCACTGTTGGCGAACTTTGAGATCTCGTCCTTCGTGAAGCCACCCGATACTGTACGGTTGTGGGTGTGGCATAGTTGGTAGGCCCAACCGCTTCACGACCTCTGCTGAAACGAGGTTCTTTTGGCTACCACTGTCGACAATGAACTGCAACGGCAAACCCTTCACCCACATCTGTGAGTGGAAAAGACGTTCCCCCTCCTCTGGCTCTTCGGGCTCATTCTTCTGGATCTTGGCAGTGGCAACAGTGGCACTAAGATCCGCATCAATGATTTGCTTCCCTTTGTCGTCCCCCTTGTCGGGTTCTAGCTCAGAGTCGGAACATGCATCTGATTCGGAAGCCTTCAACTCGGCCACCAGTGACTGCTTGGTCCGACACTCACTTGTGTTATGAGTGGGACTCTTGTGGAACTCACACCACTTTCCTGTGTCCTTCTTCGGCTTCATGGTGTTGTTCTTTTCTTGCAGCTTCGAGGGGTTGTCTTGGGTCACCCCACCTTGGCTTTGTCCTTTGGGCTTCGGATTTGCAGATCCAAAGTCTCGCTTCTTCTGTTTGAACTTTTGCTCAATTTTGACAGCGTATCGGTATGCTGTGCCGAGTGAGGAGATCTTCAAGAACTCCATCTCTTCCTGGATGTATCTGTGTCAGCAGCCGCGATATTTGAGTACCAGATGCAGCTCAGAATCTTTGATACCCAACTGTGTGCGAAGGGTATGAAAAATATTTGTGAACTCTGATACATCTTGGTCTCGTCCCTGCCGCAGTGTGGTCCATTTGATGTATTTATCCTCATAGCTTTTGATAGGGTAGTACTGCTCCTTGATGGCATCCCGGAAGTCATTCCAAGTCGGGGCGGCTGAAAACAGTGAGCCTGTACTTTCATCCTTCTACTCGCAGTATGTTTCCCACCAGTCCTTGACGCGGGGGGCTGCTTTGAGAAGAGCGAAAACAATATTTTCTCGACTTGAAAATTCATGAACAGAAAAATACCCATCTAGCAGATTTAACCATTTATCTACGGCATCTGCGTCTATTTGACCCTCGAAGATGGGGATTTCAAAATTAACTTGTACCTTAAACGGTGTGGCATTTCCAGAGTAGCTGTTGGAAGCCGATGCGTCGCCTCTGGGTAGCCACTGAAGGATCTGCGCAAAGCTATCCATCATCGCGTTCCTTTGTCGCTCGAGGGATTCTTCGAGCAAGATTCTGATAGGATCTCCTGCCCCCTCGTCTTTCTTCTCATCCGCCATGGGAGGTCGTCGAGATTTGTGAGGTTGGTCTTGCAAAGGTTCGACCAATTCAAGCCCTAACTCCTTATATCCCGACCTCGTTGGGGACATGCAAAGAAAAACAGAGAAAAAGCAGACCGCTCTAATACCACTGATCCGGATTTAAGCAAGAACGCAATAAATTACAGAGATAACCATAAATACAGAGATGCGCTAACCATAAAAACAGAGATGTAGCGGAAATAATACTTCATTTCATTAATGGAGAATAGTGAAATATGCTTACAAATAGAAATAACCCAGCTAGGGCGATGGTAGCTTATCTATGAGAAGAGATGTGTCAGCTACATGCCTATGAACTGTTTTGAACTGTGTTTACAATGAGGCTCGAAGGCCTATTTATTATTGAGAAACAATGGAAAACCCTTCACATCCCAAAACCTAACCCTAGAAGATGAAACGCCAAATTGTGGGCCCCGTTTTGGGTGAGTTGGACAGCCAACTTCCCGGGGTCGCGAATTGGTCGTATTATCTCCGTTTGACGCGCATGATAGCCCGTTGGAAAGATCTCTCCGAGGACTATGACGGAAAAGACGATTTTTATCAAAAAAATCGCTGGTGGTGGATTTCCCAAAAAACGTCGTTTAGGGCCTCAAAACGGCTCCGGAAGTTTAGGACCCGAAAAACTGCTAAAAATAGTAAACTGCGCTATAATTAAGGAAAGAGACAGTTGTGGGGGTCCAAATGGGATAGGTGGGTGGCCACCAACATCAACCTGGATCATTCCTCCCCCCTTAGGAAGCAATGGTCCCCATTGCGTTGAGTTCCTCCCTGAGATGAGGAAGCTTCTGTTGAGTTGGGTCTCTGGTGAGCTGTTCTGAAATCTCTAATGTGTCCAGAAATGGTGGGAAGCATGGTCGGCGACGGTCCACATTGAACACTTGGCGAAGGAATGGAAGAATGTTGTGATTCAAAGCATTGTTTCCCATAGCCTTGGTACTAGTGTAAGGACCATGTCGGAGTGGCCTGAGCTTCTGATGGGTTCTGGTAAGGCGTTCTTTTTGTCGATGCAACCAAACTTTGTTCCCCACCTGAAACTTGTGTGGTACCCCTGTGGGTGAGAAGAAGTTGTTCTTGTGTTCTGTTCTTACTGTATCCCTCTGTTGCTGCTGCTGCGTGGAGGAACCCTTCGTGGGGGTCATGGATGTAGCAACGATCTTCCCCTTACTTTGGGAGCGAACCAGACAGAAAATAAATTTCCTAGTCTGTGAGATGAGCTTGCTGCCTTTCTTAGCAGTGATCAAAGAGGTGGCAGTAGGTGGGGCTACCTCCGGTATCCTGTATAATGAATTATCCAAAGAAATAATGACAGCGCGAGGCCTTGACTCACACACAGCATGTCGCCTCCACAAGTATGGTTGGCCTAATAGTACATCACAAACATCTAGAGGTGTAACATCACATAATACCTCGTCTGTGAAGGGCTTGATGCTGTAGGGAAGGCGGCACTGTTGGCGAATTTTGAGATCTCGTCCTTCGTGAAGCCACCGATACTGTACGGTTGTGGGTGTGGCGTAGTTGGTAGGCCCAACCGCTTCACGACCTCTGCTGAAACGAGGTTCTTTTGGCTACCACTGTCGACAATGAACTGCAACGGCAAACCCTTCACCCACATCTGTGAGTGGAAAAGACGTTCCCCCTCCTCTGGCTCTTCGGGCTCATTCTTCTGGATCTTGGCAGTGGCAACAGTGGCACTAGGATCCGCATCAATGATTTGCTTCCCTTTGTCGTCCCCCTTGTCGGGTTCTAGCTCAGAGTCGGAACATGCATCTGATTCGGAAGCCTTCAACTCGGCCACCAGTGACTGCTTGGTCCGACACTCACTTGTGTTATGAGTGGGACTCTTGTGGAACTCACACCACTTTCCTGTGTCCTTCTTCGGCTTCATGGTGTTGTTCTTTTCTTGCAGCTTCGAGGGGTTGTCTTGGGTCACCCCACCTTGGCTTTGTCCTTTGGGCTTCGGATTTGCAGATCCAAAGTCTCGCTTCTTCTGTTTGAACTTTTGCTCGATTTTGACAGTGTATCGGTATGCTGTGCCGAGTGAGGAGATCTTCAAGAACTCCATCTCTTCCTGGATGTATCTGTGTCAGCAGCCGCGATATTTGAGTACCAGATGCAGCTTAGAATCTTTGATACCCAACTGTGTGCGAAGGGTATGAAAAATATTTGTGAACTCTGATACATCTTGGTCTCGTCCCTGCCGCAGTGTGGTCCATTTGATGTATTTGTCCTCATAGCTTTTGATAGGGTAGTACTGCTCCTTGATGGCATCCCGGAAGTCATTCCAAGTGGGGGCGTCTGAAAACAGTGAGCCTGTACTTTCATCCTTCTGCTCGCAGTATGTTTCCCACCTGTCCTTGACGCGGGGGGCTGCTTTGAGAAGAGCGAAAACAATATTTTCTCGACTTGAAAATTCATGAACAGAAAAATACCCATCTAGCAGATTTAACCATTTATCTACGGCATCTGCGTCTATTTGACCCTCGAAGATGGGGATTTCAAAATTAACTTGTACCTTAAACGGTGTGGCATTTCCAGAGTAGCTGTTGGAAGCCGATGCGTCGCCTCTGGGTAGCCACTGAAGGATCTGCGCAAAGCTATCCATCATCGCGTTCCTTTGCCGCTCGAGGGATTCTTCGAGCAAGATTCTGATAGGATCTCCTGCCCCCTCGTCTTTCTTCTCATCCGCCATGGGAGGTCGTCGAGATTTGCGAGGTTGGTCTTGCAAAGGTTCGACCAATTCAAGCCCTAACTCCTTATATCCCGACCTCGTTGGGGACATGCAAAGAAAAACAGAGAAAAAGCAGACCGCTCTAATACCACTGATCCGGATTTAAGCAGGAACGCAATAAATTACAGAGATAACCATAAATACAGAGATGCGCTAACCATAAAAACAGAGATGCAGCGGAAATAATACTTCATTTCATTAATGGAGAATAGTGAAATATGCTTACAAATAGAAATAACCCAGCTAGGGCGATGGTAGCTTATCTATGAGAAGAGATGTGTCAGCTACATGCCTATGAACTGTTTCGAACTGTGTTTACAATGAGGCTCGAAGGCCTATTTATTATTGAGAAACAATGGAAAACCCTTCACATCCCAAAACCTAACCCTAGAAGATGAAACGCCAAATTGTGGGCCCCGTTTTGGGGTGAGTTGGACAGCCAACTTCCCGGGGTCGCGAATTGGTCGTATTATCTCCGTTTGACGCGCATGATAGCCCGTTGGAAAGATCTCTCCGAGGACTACGACGGAAAAGACGATTTTTATCAAAAAAATCGCTGGTGGTGGATTTCCCAAAAAACGTCGTTTAGGGCCTCAAAACGGCTCCGGAAGTTTAGGACCCGAAAAACTGCTAAAAATAGTAAACTGCGCTATAATTAAGGAAAGTGAAAAACTGAAAGAGACAGTTGTGGGGGTCCAAATGGGATAGGTGGGTGGCCACCAACATCCACCTGGATCATTCCTCCCCCCTTAGGAAGCAATGGTCCCCATTGCGTTGAGTTCCTCCCTGAGATGAGGAAGCTTCTGTTGAGTTGGGTCTCTGGTGAGCTGTTCTGAAATCTCTAATGTGTCCAGAAATGGTGGGAAGCATGGTCGGCGACTGTCCACATTGAACACTTGGCGAAGGAATGGAAGAATGTTGTGATTCAAAGCATTGTTTCCCATAGCCTTGGTACTAGTGTAAGGACCATGTCGGAGTGGCCTGAGCTTCTGATGGGTTCTGGTAAGGCGTTCTTTTTGTCGATGCAACCAAACTTTGTTCCCCACCTGAAACTTGTGTGGTACCCCTGTGGGTGAGAAGAAGTTGTTCTTGTCTTCTGTTCTTACTGTATCCCTCTGTTGCTGCTGCTGCGTGGAGGAACCCTTCGTGGGGGTCATGGATGTAGCAACGATCTTCCCCTTACTTTGGGAGCGAACCAGACAGAAAATAAATTTCCTAGTGTGTGAGATGAGCTTGCTGCCTTTCTTAGCAGTGATCAAAGAGGTGGCTGTAGGTGGGGCTACCTCCGGTATCCTGTATAATGAATTATCCAAAGAAATAATGACAGCGCGAGGCCTTGACTCATACACAGCATGTCGCCTCCACAAGTATGGTTGGCCTAATAGTACATCACAAACATCTAGAGGTGTAACATCACATAATACCTCGTCTGTGAAGGGCTTGATGCTGTAGGGAAGGCGGCACTGCTGGCGAACTTTGAGATCTCGTCCTTCGTGAAGCCACCCGATACTGTACGGTTGTGGGTGTGGCGTAGTTGGTAGGCCCAACCGCTTCACGACCTCTGCTGAAACGAGGTTCTTTTGGCTACCACTGTCGACAATGAATTGCAGCGGCAAACCCTTCACCCACATCTGTGAGTGGAAAAGACGTTCCCCCTCCTCTGGCTCTTCGGGCTCATTCTTCTGGATCTTGGCAGTGGCAACAGTGGCACTAGGATCCGCATCAATGATTTGCTTCCCTTTGTCGTCCCCCTTGTCGGGTTCTAGCTCAGAGTCGGAACATGCATCTGATTCGGAAGCCTTCAACTCGGCCACCAGTGACTGCTTGGTCCGACACTCACTTGTGTTATGAGTGGGACTCTTGTGGAACTCACACCACTTTCCTGTGTCCTTCTTCGGCTTCATGGTGTTGTTCTTTTCTTGCAGCTTCGAGGGGTTGTCTTGGGTCACCCCACCTTGGCTTTGTCCTTTGGGCTTCGGATTTGCAGATCCAAAGTCTCGCTTCTTCTGTTTGAACTTTTGCTCGATTTTGACAGCGTATCGGTATGCTGTGCCGAGTGAGGAGATGTTCAAGAACTCCATCTCTTCCTGGATGTATCTGTGTAAGCAGCCGCGATATTTGAGTACCAGATGCAGCTCAGAATCTTTGATACCCAACTGTGTGCGAAGGGTATGAAAAATATTTGTGAACTCTGATACATCTTGGTCTCGTCCCTGCCGCAGTGTGGTCCATTTGATGTATTTGTCCTCATAGCTTTTGATAGGGTAGTACTGCTCCTTGATGGCATCCCGGAAGTCATTCCAAGTGGGGGCGGCTGAAAACAGTGAGCCTGTACTTTCATCCTTCTGCTCGCAGTATGTTTCCCACCAGTCCTTGACGTGGGGGGCTGCTTTGAGAAGAGCGAAAACAATATTTTCTCGACTTGAAAATTCATGAACAGAAAAATACCCATCTAGCAGATTTAACCATTTATCTACGGCATCTGCGTCTATTTGACCCTCGAAGATGGGGATTTCAAAATTAACTTGTACCTTAAACGGTGTGGCATTTCCAGAGTAGCTGTTGGAAGCCGATGCGTCGCCTCTGGGTAGCCACTGAAGGATCTGCGCAAAGCTATCCATCATCGCGTTCCTTTGCCGCTCGAGGGCTTCTTCGAGCAAGATTCTGATAGGATCTCCTGCCCCCTCGTCTTTCTTCTCATCCGCCATGGGAGGTCGTCGAGATTTGCGAGGTTGGTCTTGCAAAGGTTCGACCAATTCAAGCCCTAACTCCTTATATCCCGACCTCGTTGGGGACATGCAAAGAAAAACAGAGAAAAAGCAGACCGCTCTAATACCACTGATCCGGATTTAAGCAGGAACGCAATAAATTACAGAGATAACCATAAATACAGAGATGCGATAACCATAAAAACAGAGATGCAGCGGAAATAATACTTCATTTCATTAATGGAGAATAGTGAAATACGCTTACAAATAGAAATAACCCAGCTAGGGCGATGGTAGCTTATCTCTGAGAAGAGATGTGTCAGCTACATGCCTCTGAACTGTTTCGAACTGTGTTACAATGAGGCTCGAAGGCCTATTTATTATTGAGAAACAATGGAAAACCCTTCACATCCCAAAACCTAACCCTAGAAGATGAAACGCCAAATTGTGGGCCCCGTTTTGGGGTGAGTTGGACAGCCAACTTCCCGGGGTCGCGAATTGGTCGTATTATCTCCGTTTGACGCGCATGATAGCCCGTTGGAAAGATCTCTCCGAGGACTACGACGGAAAAGACGATTTTTATCAAAAAATCGCTGGTGGTGGATTTCCCAAAAAACGTCGTTTAGGGCCTCAAAACGGCTCCGGAAGTTTAGGACCCGAAAAACTGCTAAAAATAGTAAACTGCGCTATAATTAAGGAAAGTGAAAAACTGAAAGAGACAGTTGTGGGGGTCCAAATGGGATAGGTGGGTGGCCACCAACATCCACCTGGATCATTCCTCCCCCCTTAGGAAGCAATGGTCCCCATTGCGTTGAGTTCCTCCCTGAGATGAGGAAGCTTCTGTTGAGCTGGGTCTCTGGTGAGCTGTTCTGCAATCTCTAATGTGTCCAGAAATGGTGGGAAGCATGGTCGGCGACGGTCCACATTGAACACTCGGCGAAGGAATGGAGGAATGTTGTGCTTCAAAGCATTGTTTCCCGTAGCCTTGGTACTGGTGTAAGGACCATGTCGGAGTGGCCTGAGCTTCTGATGGGTTCTGGTAAGGCGTTCTTTTTGTCGATGCAACCAAACTTTGTTCCCCACCTGAAACTTGTGTGGTACCCCTGTGGGTGAGAAGAAGTTGTTCTTGTGTTCTGTTCTTACTGTATCCCTCTGTTGCTGCTGCTGCGTGGAGGAACCCTTCGTGGGGGTCATGGATGTAGCAACGATCTTCCCCTTACTTTGGGAGCGAACCAGACAGAAAATAAATTTCCTAGTCTGTGAGATGAGCTTGCTGCCTTTCTTAGCAGTGATCAAAGAGGTGGCAGTAGGTGGGGCTACCTCCGGTATCCTGTATAATGAATTATCCAAAGAAATAATGACAGCGCGAGGCCTTGACTCATACACAGCATGTCGCCTCCACAAGTATGGTTGGCCTAATAGTACATCACAAACATCTAGAGGTGTAACATCACATAATACCTCGTCTGTGAAGGGCTTGATGCTGTAGGGAAGGCGGCACTGTTGGCGAACTTTGAGATCTCGTCCTTCGTGAAGCCACCCGATACTGTACGGTTGTGGGTGTGGCGTAGTTGGTAGGCCCAACCGCTTCACGACCTCTGCTGAAACGAGGTTCTTTTGGCTACCACTGTCGACAATGAATTGCAACGGCAAACCCTTCACCCACATCTGTGAGTGGAAAAGACGTTCCCCCTCCTCTGGCTCTTCGGGCTCATTCTTCTGGATCTTGGCAGTGGCAACAGTGGCACTAGGATCCGCATCAATGATTTGCTTCCCTTTGCCGTCCCCCTTGTCGGTTCTGGCTCAGAGTCGGAACATGCATCTGATTCGGAAGCCTTCAACTCGGCCACCAGTGACTGCTTGGTCCGACACTCACTTGTGTTATGAGTGGGACTCTTGTGGAACTCACACCACTTTCCTGTGTCCTTCTTCGGCTTCATGGTGTTGTTCTTTTCTTGCAGCTTCGAGGGGTTGTCTTGGGTCACCCCACCTTGGCTTTGTCCTTTGGGCTTCGGATTTGCAGATCCAAAGTCTCGCTTCTTCTGTTTGAACTTTTGCTCGATTTTGACAGCGTATCGGTATGCTGTGCCGAGTGAGGAGATCTTCAAGAACTCCATCTCTTCCTGGATGTATCTGTGTCGGCAGCCGCGATATTTGAGTACCAGATGCAGCTCAGAATCTTTGATACCCAACTGTGTGCGAAGGGTATGAAAAATATTTGTGAACTCTGATACATCTTGGTCTCGTCCCTGCCGCAGTGTGGTCCATTTGATGTATTTGTCCTCATAGCTTTTGATAGGGTAACACTGCTCCTTGATGGCATCCTGGAAGTCATTCCAAGTGGGGGCGTCTGAAAATAGTGAGCCTGTACTTTCATCCTTCTGCTCGCAGTATGTTTCCCACCTGTCCTTGACGCGGGGGGCTGCTTTGAGAAGAGCGAAAACAATATTTTCTCGACTTGAAAATTCATGAACAGAAAAATACCCATCTAGCAGATTTAACCATTTATCTACGGCATCTGCGTCTATTTGACCCTCGAAGATGGGGATTTCAAAATTAACTTGTACCTTAAACGGTGTGGCATTTCCAGAGTAGCTGTTGGAAGCCGATGCGTCGCCTCTGGGTAGCCACTGAAGGATCTGCGCAAAGCTATCCATCATCGCGTTCCTTTGCCGCTCGAGGGATTCTTCGAGCAAGATTCTGATAGGATCTCCTGCCCCCTCGTCTTTCTTCTCATCCGCCATGGGAGGTCGTCGAGATTTGCGAGGTTGGTCTTGCAAAGGTTCGACCAATTCAAGCCCTAACTCCTTATATCCCGACCTCGTTGGGGACATGCAAAGAAAAACAGAGAAAAAGCAGACCGCTCTAATACCACTGATCCGGATTTAAGCAGGAACGCAATAAATTACAGAGATAACCATAAATACAGAGATGCGCTAACCATA
The DNA here is from genome assembly GCA_031772625.1 of Pinus tabuliformis. Classification (NCBI taxonomy): domain Eukaryota; kingdom Viridiplantae; phylum Streptophyta; class Pinopsida; order Pinales; family Pinaceae; genus Pinus; species Pinus tabuliformis. Next base: position 1,522,664,854 of record CM062804.1, on the reverse strand, counting down.
AAAACAGAGATGCAGCGGAAATAATACTTCATTTCATTAATGGAGAATACTGAAATATGCTTACAAATAGAAATAACCCAGCTAGGGCGATGGTAGCTTATCTATGAGAAGAGATGTGTCAGCTACATGCCTCTGAACTGTTTCGAACTGTGTTTACAATGAGGCTCGAAGGCCTATTTATTATTGAGAAACAATGGAAAACCCTTCACATCCCAAAACCTAACCCTAGAAGATGAAACGCCAAATTGTGGGCCCCGTTTTGGGGTGAGTTGGACAGCCAACTTCCCGGGGTCGCGAATTGGTCGTATTATCTCCGTTTGACGCGCATGATAGCCCGTTGGAAAGATCTCTCCGAGGACTACGACGAAAAAGACGATTTTTATCAAAAAAATCGCTGGTGGTGGATTTCCCAAAAAACGTCGTTTAGGGCCTCAAAACGGCTCCGGAAGTTTAGGACCCGAAAAACTGCTAAAAATAGTAAACTGCGCTATAATTAAGGAAAGTGAAAAACTGAAAGAGACAGTTGTGGGGGTCCAAATGGGATAGGTGGGTGGCCACCAACATCCACCTGGATCATTCCTCCCCCCTTAGGAAGCAATGGTCCCCATTGCGTTGAGTTCCTCCCTGAGATGAGGAAGCTTCTGTTGAGTTGGGTCTCTGGTGAGCTGTTCTGAAATCTCTAATGTGTCCAGAAATGGTGGGAAGCATGGTCGGCGACGGTCCACATTGAACACTTGGCGAAGGAATGGAAGAATGTTGTGATTCAAAGCATTGTTTCCCATAGCCTTGGTACTAGTGTAAGGACCATGTCGGAGTGGCCTGAGCTTCTGATGGGTTCTGGTAAGGCGTTCTTTTTGTCGATGCAACCAAACTTTGTTCCCCACCTGAAACTTGTGTGGTACCCCTGTGGGTGAGAAGAAGTTGTTCTTGTCTTCTGTTCTTACTGTATCCCTCTGTTGCTGCTGCTGCGTGGAGGAACCCTTCGTGGGGGTCATGGATGTAGCAACGATCTTCCCCTTACTTTGGGAGCGAACCAGACAGAAAATAAATTTCCTAGTCTGTGAGATGAGCTTGCTGCCTTTCTTAGCAGTGATCAAAGAGGTGGCAGTAGGTGGGGCTACCTCCGGTATCCTGTATAATGAATTATCCAAAGAAATAATGACAGCGCGAGGCCTTGACTCACACACAGCATGTCGCCTCCACAAGTATGGTTGGCCTAATAGTACATCACAAACATCTAGAGGTGTAACATCACATAATACCTCGTCTGTGAAGGGCTTGATGCTGTAGGGAAGGCGGCACTGTTGGCGAACTTTGAGATCTCGTCCTTCGTGAAGCCACTCGATACTGTACGGTTGTGGGTGTGGCGTAGTTGGTAGGCCCAACCGCTTCATGACCTCTGCTGAAACGAGGTTCTTTTGGCTACCACTGTCGACAATGAACTGCAACGGCAAACCCTTCACCCACATCTGTGAGTGGAAAAGACGTTCCCCCTCCTCTGGCTCTTCGGGCTCATTCTTCTGGATCTTGGCAGTGGCAACAGTGGCACTAGGATCCGCATCAATGATTTGTTTCCCTTTGTCGTCCCCCTTGTCGGGTTCTAGCTCAGAGTCGGAACATGCATCTGATTCGAAAGCCTTCAACTCGGCCACCAGTGACTGCTTGGTCCGACACTCACTTGTGTTATGAGTGGGACTCTTGTGGAACTCACACCACTTTCCTGTGTCCTTCTTCGGCTTCATGGTGTTGTTCTTTTCTTGCAGCTTCGAGGGGTTGTCTTGGGTCACCCCACCTTGGCTTTGTCCTTTGGGCTTCGGATTTGCAGATCCAAAGTCTCGCTTCTTCTGTTTGAACTTTTGCTCAATTTTGACAGCGTATCGGTATGCTGTGCCGAGTGAGGAGATCTTCAAGAACTCCATCTCTTCCTGGATGTATCTGTGTCAGCAGCCGCGATATTTGAGTACTAGATGCAGCTTAGAATCTTTGATATCCAACTGTGTGCGAAGGGTATGAAAAATATTTGTGAACTCTGATACATCTTGGTCTCGTCCCTGCCGCAGTGTGGTCCATTTGATGTATTTGTCCTCATAGCTTTTGATAGGGTAGTACTGCTCCTTGATGGCATCCCGGAAGTCATTCCAAGTGGGGGCGGCTGAAAACAGTGAGCCTGTACTTTCATCCTTCTACTCGCAGTATGTTTCCCACCAGTCCTTGACGCGGGGGGCTGCTTTGAGAAGAGCGAAAACAATATTTTCTCGACTTGAAAATTCATGAACAGAAAAATACCCATCTAGCAGATTTAACCATTTATCTACGGCATCTGCGTCTATTTGACCCTCGAAGATGGGGATTTCAAAATTAACTTGTACCTTAAACGGTGTGGCATTTCCAGAGTAGCTGTTGGAAGCCGATGCGTCGCCGCTGGGTAGCCACTGAAGGATCTGCGCAAAGCTATCCATCATCGCGTTCCTTTGCCGCTCGAGGGATTCTTCGAGCAAGATTCTGATAGGATCTCCTGCCCCCTCGTCTTTCTTCTCATCCGCCATGGGAGGTCGTCGAGATTTGCGAGGTTGGTCTTGCAAAGGTTCGACCAATTCAAGCCCTAACTCCTTATATCCCGACCTCGTTGGGGACATGCAAAGAAAAACAGAGAAAAAGCAGACCGCTCTAATACCACTGATCCGGATTTAAGCAGGAACGCAATAAATTACAGAGATAACCATAAATACAGAGATGCGCTAACCATAAAAACAGAGATGCAGCGGAAATAATACTTCATTTCATTAATGGAGAATAGTGAAATATGCTTACAAATAGAAATAACCCAGCTAGGGCGATGGTAGCTTATCTATGAGAAGAGATGTGTCAGCTACATGCCTATGAACTGTTTCGAACTGTGTTTACAATGAGGCTCGAAGGCCTATTTATTATTGAGAAACAATGGAAAACCCTTCACATCCCAAAACCTAACCCTAGAAGATGAAACGCCAAATTGTGGGCCCCGTTTTGGGGTGAGTTGGACAGCCAACTTCCCGGGGTCGCGAATTGGTCGTATTATCTCCGTTTGACGCGCATGATAGCCCGTTGGAAAGATCTCTCCGAGGACTACGACGGAAAAGACGATTTTTATCAAAAAAATCGCTGGTGGTGGATTTCCCAAAAAACGTCGTTTAGGGCCTCAAAACGGCTCCGGAAGTTTAGGACCCGAAAAACTGCTAAAAATAGTAAACTGCGCTATAATTAAGGAAAGTGAAAAACTGAAAGAGACAGTTGTGGGGGTCCAAATGGGATAGGTGGGTGGCCACCAACATCCACCTGGATCATTCCTCCCCCCTTAGGAAGCAATGGTCCCCATTGCGTTGAGTTCCTCCCTGAGATGAGGAAGCTTCTGTTGAGTTGGGTCTCTGGTGAGCTGTTCTGAAATCTCTAATGTGTCCAGAAATGGTGGGAAGCATGGTCGGCGACTGTCCACATTGAACACTTGGCGAAGGAATGGAAGAATGTTGTGATTCAAAGCATTGTTTCCCATAGCCTTGGTACTAGTGTAAGGACCATGTCGGAGTGGCCTGAGCTTCTGATGGGTTCTGGTAAGGCGTTCTTTTTGTCGATGCAACCAAACTTTGTTCCCCACCTGAAACTTGTGTGGTACCCCTGTGGGTGAGAAGAAGTTGTTCTTGTCTTCTGTTCTTACTGTATCCCTCTGTTGCTGCTGCTGCATGGAGGAACCCTTCGTGGGGGTCATGGATGTAGCAACGATCTTCCCCTTACTTTGGGAGCGAACCAGACAGAAAATAAATTTCCTAGTGTGTGAGATGAGCTTGCTGCCTTTCTTAGCAGTGATCAAAGAGGTGGCTGTAGGTGGGGCTTCCTCCGGTATCCTGTATAATGAATTATCCAAAGAAATAATGACAGCGCGAGGCCTTGACTCATACACAGCATGTCGTCTCCACAAGTATGGTTGGCCTAATAGTACATCACAAACATCTAGAGGTGTAACATCACATAATACCTCGTCTGTGAAGGGCTTGATGCTGTAGGGAAGGCGGCACTGTTGGCAAACTTTGAGATCTCGTCCTTCGTGAAGCCACCCGATACTGTACGGTTGTGGGTGTGGCGTAGTTGGTAGGCCCAACCGCTTCATGACCTCTGCTGAAACGAGGTTCTTTTGGCTACCACTGTCGACAATGAACTGCAACGGCAAACCCTTCACCCACATCTGTGAGTGGAAAAGACGTTCCCCCTCCTCTGGCTCTTCGGGCTCATTCTTCTGGATCTTGGCAGTGGCAACAGTGGCACTAGGATCTGCATCAATGATTTGCTTCCCTTTGCCGTCCCCCTTGTCGGGTTCTAGCTCAGAGTCGGAACATGCATCTGATTCGGAAGCCTTCAACTTGGCCACCAGTGACTGCTTGGTCCGACACTCACTTGTGTTATGAGTGGGACTCTTGTGGAACTCACACCACTTTCCTGTGTCCTTCTTCGGCTTCATGGTGTTGTTCTTTTCTTGCAGCTTCGAGGGGTTGTCTTGGGTCACCCCACCTTGGCTTTGTCCTTTAGGCTTCGGATTTGTAGATCCAAAGTCTCGCTTCTTCTGTTTGAACTTTTGCTCGATTTTGACAGCGTATCGGTATGCTGTGCCGAGTGAGGATATCTTCAAGAACTCCATCTCTTCCTGGATGTATCTGTGTCAGCAGCCGCGATATTTCAGTACCATATGTAGCTCAGAATCTTTGATACCCAACTGTGTGCGAAGGGTATGAAAAATATTTGTGAACTCTGATACATCTTGGTCTCGTCCCTGCCGCAGTGTGGTCCATTTGATGTATTTGTCCTCATAGCTTTTGATAGGTTAACACTGCTCCTTGATGGCATCCCAGAAGTCATTCCAAGTGGGGGCGTCTGAAAACAGTGAGCCTGTACTTTCATCCTTCTGCTCGTAGTATGTTTCCCACCTGTCCTTGACGCGGGGGGCTGCTTTGAGAAGAGCGAAAACAATATTTTCTCGACTTGAAAATTCATGAACAGAAAAATACCCATCTAGCAGATTTAACCATTTATCTACGGCATCTGCGTCTATTTGACCCTCGAAGATGGGGATTTCAAAATTAACTTGTACCTTAAACGGTGTGGCATTTCCAGAGTAGCTGTTGGAAGCCGATGCGTCGCCTCTGGGTAGCCACTGAAGGATCTGCGCAAAGCTATCCATCATCGCGTTCCTTTGCCGCTCGAGGGCTTCTTCGAGCAAGATTCTGATAGGATCTCCTGCCCCCTCGTCTTTCTTCTCATCCGCCATGGGAGGTCGTCGAGATTTGCAAGGTTGGTCTTGCAAAGGTTCGACCAATTCAAGCCCTAACTCCTTATATCCCGACCTCGTTGGGGACATGCAAAGAAAAACAGAGAAAAAGCAGACCGCTCTAATACCACTGATCCGGATTTAAGCAGGAACGCAATAAATTACAGAGATAACCATAAATACAGAGATGCGCTAACCATAAAAACAGAGATGCAGCGGAAATAATACTTCATTTCATTAATGGAGAATAGTGAAATATGCTTACAAATAGAAATAACCCAGCTAGGGCGATGGTAGCTTATCTATGAGAAGAGATGTGTCAGCTACATGCCTATGAACTGTTTCGAACTGTGTTTACAATGAGGCTCGAAGGCCTATTTATTATTGAGAAACAATGGAAAACCCTTCACATCCCAAAACCTAACCCTAGAAGATGAAACGCCAAATTGTGGGCCCCGTTTTGGGGTGAGTTGGACAGCCAACTTCCCGGGGTCGCGAATTGGTCGTATTATCTCCGTTTGACGCGCATGATAGCCCGTTGGAAAGATCTCTCCAAGGACTACGACGGAAAAGACGATTTTTATCAAAAAAATTGTTGGTGGTGGATTTCCCAAAAAACGTCGTTTAGGGCCTCAAAACGGCTCCGGAAGTTTAGGACTCGAAAAACTTTTAAAAATAGTAAACTGCACTATAATTAAGGAAAGTGAAAAACTGAAAGAGACAATTGTGGGGGTCCAAATGGGATAGGTGGGTGGCCACCAACATCCACCTGGATCATTCCTCCCCCCTTAGGAAGCAATGGTCCCCATTGCGTTGAGTTCCTCCCTGAGATGAGGAAGCTTCTGTTGAGCTGGGTCTCTGGTGAGCTGTTCTGAAATCTCTAATGTGTCCAGAAATGGTGGGAAGCATGGTCGGCGACGGTCCACATTGAACACTTGGCGAAGGAATGGAGGAATTTTGTGCTTCAAAGCATTGTTTCCCATAGCCTTGGTACTAGTGTAAGGACCATGTCGGAGTGGCCTGAGCTTCTGATGGGTTCTGGTAAGGCGTTCTTTTTGTCGATGCAACCAAACTTTGTTCCCCACCTGAAACTTGTGTGGTACCCCTGTGGGTGAGAAGAAGTTGTTCTTGTGTTCTGTTCTTACTGTATCCCTCTGTTGCTGCTGTTGCGTGGAGGAACCCTTCGTGGGGTTCATGGATGTAGCAACGATCTTCCCCTTACTTTGGGAGCGAACCAGACAGAAAATAAATTTCCTAGCCTGTGAGATGAGCTTGCTGCCTTTCTTAGCAGTGATCAAAGAGGTGGCAGTAGGTGGGGCTACCTCCGGTATCCTGTATAATGAATTATCCAAAGAAATAATGACAGCGCGAGGCCTTGACTCATACACAGCATGTCGCCTCCACAAGTATGGTTGGCCTAATAGTACATCACAAACATCTAGAGGTGTAACATCACATAATACCTCGTCTGTGAAGGGCTTGATGCTGTAGGGAAGGCGGCACTGTTGGCGAACTTTGAGATCTCGTCCTTCGTGAAGCCACCCGATACTGTACGGTTGTGGGTGTGGCGTAGTTGGTAGGCCCAACCGCTTCACGACCTCTGCTGAAACGAGGTTCTTTTGGCTACCACTGTCGACAATGAACTGCAACGGCAAACCCTTCACCCACATCTGTGAGTGGAAAAGACGTTCCCCCTCCTCTGGCTCTTCGGGCTCATTCTTCTGGATCTTGGCAGTGGCAACAGTGGCACTAGGATCCGCATAAATGATTTGCTTCCCTTTGCCGTCCCCCTTGTCGGGTTCTAGCTCAGAGTCGGAACATGCTTCTGATTCGGAAGCCTTCAACTTGGCCACCAGTGACTGCTTGGTCCGACACTCACTTGTGTTATGAGTGGGACTCTTGTGGAACTCACACCACTTTCCTGTGTCCTTCTTCGGCTTCATGGTGTTGTTCTTTTCTTGCAGCTTCGAGGGGTTGTCTTGGGTCACCCCACCTTGGCTTTGTCCTTTGGGCTTCGAATTTGCAGATCCAAAGTCTCGCTTCTTCGGTTTGAACTTTTGCTCGATTTTGACAGCGTATCGGTATGCTGTGCCGAGTGAGGAGATCTTCAAGAACTCCATCTCTTCCTGGATGTATCTGTGTCAGCAGCCGCGATATTTGAGTACCAGATGCAGCTCAGAATCTTTGATACCCAACTGTGTGCGAAGGGTATGAAAAATATTTGTGAACTCTGATACATCTTGGTCTCGTCCCTGCCGCAGTGTGGTCCATTTGATGTATTTGTCCTCATAGCTTTTGATAGGGTAGTACTGCTCCTTGATGGCATCCCGGAAGTCATTCCAAGTGGGGGCGGCTAAAAACAGTGAGCCTGTACTTTCATCCTTCTGCTCGCAGTATGTTTCCCACCAGTCCTTGACGCGGGGGGCTGCTTTGAGAAGAGCGAAAACAATATTTTCTCGACTTGAAAATTCATGAACATAAAAATACCCATCTAGCAGATTTAACCATTTATCTACGGCATCTGCGTCTATTTGACCCTCGAAGATGGGGATTTCAAAATTAACTTGTACCTTAAACGGTGTGGCATTTCCAGAGTAGCTGTTGGAAGCCGATGCGTCGCCTCTGGGTAGCCACTGAAGGATCTGCGCAAAGCTATCCATCATCGCGTTCCTTTGCCGCTCGAGGGATTCTTCGAGCAAGATTCTGATAGGATCTCCTGCCCCCTCGTCTTTCTTCTCATCCGCCATGGGAGGTCGTCGAGATTTGCGAGGTTGGTCTTGCAAAGGTTCGACCAATTCAAGCCCTAACTCCTTATATCCCGACCTCGTTGGGGACATGCAAAGAAAAACAGAGAAAAAGAAGACCGCTCTAATACCACTGATCCGGATTTAAGCAGGAACGCAATAAATTACAGAGATAACCATAAATACAGAGATGCGCTAACCATAAAAACAGAGATGCAGCGGAAATAATACTTCATTTCATTAATGGAGAATAGTGAAATATGCTTACAAATAGAAATAACCCAGCTAGGGCGATGGTAGCTTATCTCTGAGAAGAGATGTGTCAGCTACATGCCTATGAACTGTTTCGAACTGTGTTTACAATGAGGCTCGAAGGCCTATTTATTATTGAGAAACAATGGAAAACCCTTCACATCCCAAAACCTAACCCTAGAAGATGAAACGCCAAATTGTGGGCCCCGTTTTGGGGTGAGTTAGACAGCCAACTTCCCGGGGTCGCGAATTGGTCGTATTATCTCCGTTTGACGCGCATGGTAGCCCATTGGAAAGATCTCTCCGAGGACTACGACGGAAAAGACGATTTTTATCAAAAAAATTGTTGGTGGTGGATTTCCCAAAAAACGTCGTTTAGGGCCTCAAAACGGCTCCGGAAGTTTAGGACCCGAAAAACTGCTAAAAATAGTAAACTGTGCTATAATTAAGGAAAGTGAAAAACTGAAAGAGACAGTTGTGGGGGTCCAAATGGGATAGGTGGGTGGCCACCAACATCCACCTGGATCACTTTTGGTACTATCCTGACATACCTTTCCACTGTGCCATAAGTCCTTATTGGCAAGCTATGATTGATGCAGTTGTTGTTGCAAGTCCAGGGTTCAAAGCTCTTTCATTAGAGAGCATTAGGACAAATTTGCTATTAGAAAGTGTCGAAGTTTCCATGCTTGTGCTATCTGAGTTTCGTTCATCATGGGTAGAAATAGGGTGCACGATCATGAGTGATGGATGGACAGATAAGAGGAATAGAACTTTAATACATCTCCTTGTATCTTGTCCAATAGGTATAATGTTTTTCAAATCAATGGATGCCTCAGACAAGGTTAAGATTGCACAACTTATTTGTGAAATGATGGAGGAAGTCATTCAAAAAGTGCGAGAAGAACATGTTGTACAAATTGTCATCGACAATGTAGCTAATTATATGGTTGCTAGTAGAATTTTTTAGATTAGGCACCCCATTATTTTTTGGACCTATTGTGTTGCCCATTGTATAGATTTAATGCTTGAGGACATTGGTAAGCTTCATTGGATACATGAGGTTGTGGAGAAGGAAAAATCCATAACCAAATACCTATACAACCACATTATTTTCCTAAACACCATGAGAAAATACACTGAAGGTAAAGAAATTGTTCGCCTGCAGTGACTAGATTTGCAACAAATTTCATATATTTGCAATTTGTGGTTGAGTAAAAGATAAATCTGAAGAGGATGTCCTTGGGACCTGAGTGGATGGCATCTAAACATTCAAGGACCCTTGAAGGCATTGAAGTTATTGCACTTGTGTTTAATGATGGTTTCTGGAAAGATGCTGAAGAGATCATTGTTGTGATGGAGTCCCTTGTTAGAGTTCTCAAGTACTTCAAGTCTTTTAACTTTTTCATGTTTTAAATTTCATTTCAAGCTTCTTTTTATTTTTAACATTTCATATTGATTTAAATTTGAAAGCTTGAACTTTCAGGATGGTTGATGGTGACAAACCCACTATGGGTTACATTTATGAGTTGATGGATCTCATAAAGGAGGCCATCAAATGAAGATATGGGGATGAGGAGGCAAAGTATATGCCTCTTTGGGACATTATTGATGCATATTGGGATAGGAAATTTCATTCCCCCTTACATGCTGCTAGGTACTTCTTAAACCCATAGTATTTTTATGATAAGAGCAAATTTAATGAGGATGGGGAGGTTCACAAAGGACTTATGACATGCATGGAAAGGTGCTTCCCTGATCCATAATTTCAAAGTCATGTCTTTTCCCAACTATAGGATTATAGAGCACCACCTAAATTATTTTTCTATACCAGCATTATACAAGAAAGGTCTAAGGTGTTGCCAGGTACCCTTTGAGGCTTGAAGGCTTTATCAGTTCATTAAATTTGTTTAAACTTTAATTTGTATGTTAAATGTTTTATTAAATTGTGTTGTCTTTTTAATCTCTTACTATTTACTATTTAGTACGTTTACTCATGAACCCTTGCCACTTGCTAGGTCTTTGGCAGAAAAACTTTTGTAGTGATACACCAAATTTGAAGAGATTTTCCATTCGAATCTTAAAGCAAGCATGCAATGCTTCAGGTTGTGAGTGCAACTGGAGCATGTTTGAGAAAATACATTCTAAGAAGCGTAACTGATTAACACAAAAGCGCTTAAATGACCTTGTACTTTTCCATTACAATCTACAACTTCGCAACAAGAAAATACTAGGTGAGAGCTTGAATTTGAAGGTTTCATAATCTGATTTGGAATTTAAAGTTCAAAGTCAAACTTAAATTCACATTTCAATTTCCCATGATAATGATAGGTTTGGATCATTCACCAATAGATCTTGAAGAGATAGATTTTCAAACTACAAATGCAGCAGATTGGGTCCAATTAGAGGAGGCTCCTCTTTTAAGCCTACATGACTTGAAGAACTTTGCGAGGAAAGCAAGCGGAGGAGTGGGAGGAATCGCTTCTAGTTCTCACTCTTAAGAGTCTTAGACTCTTAGTTTCTGTTTTTTTCTAATTAGTATGTAGCTGTTTGTAAACTTTTAGAAGCAGTGGCTTCTAGTTCTATGTAGTCACTAGTTAGGAGTCATGACTCAGTACTTTGGATCATGTTTGGGCTCATAAAATATATGATATGCTTATTCATTCATGATATTTTGGACATCTAATGATATTATGAATTGTTTGTACATGGATTTATTGAATATCAAAGAAAAATGTTTTTTTTTTTTTTTTTAATTCAATATATGTGTATATTTTTATTTATTGAATTCACTGATTTTTTCCTGATTTTTTATTTTTATTTTTCCCCAATCTGATTAAAACTCTTAGCTATTTTGCCTCGCCGATTCATTGTCTATTCCAAGTCTGTTAACATTGGTTACAAGTCTCATTCTTCACTTATGAGTGCTAAGGTGTGCTAGAGAGTGCCAATGCATGCTGAAGAGTGTTAGGGAGTATTGGGACAATACAAGGGAGCACTATGTCAAAATGCATGGAAGTGAATGAATATGAGGTTGTGCTGGGGAGTGTTAATCAGTGCTAGTTGTCATGCCAAGGAGGGAGTGACAAGGTATGCTAAGAACGGGTAAGGAATTCCAGGGAATATCAGGGAATGTCAAGAAGTGCTAGAGTGTGCTAGGTAGTTCTGGTGTGTGCTAACATGTGTCAAATAGTGCCAAGGAAATCCAGGTGCTAAGACATGCTAGGATGTGTAGGGTGCCAAAGTATACCAATATACGTCAAAGAGTTTCAAGAAAACAAAAGCAATAACCAAGCTAAAAAGAAAGGAAATGAACACATAAGAGGGTTAATAAGTTAGGACTTTAACTTTTTCAAAAGGGGCACGGTAGGCACACTAATAATATGTTCCAATACATGCCAAGTGCCAATGTGTGCTAAGTGCTAATTTTTGTCAATGCAATATTATGCCAAGGAGTTCCAGGGCATGCTAGGGACTACAGGGAATGCCAACACATGATAGGGGAGTGCTATGCTATGTTATGGCATGCCAACATGTTCTTTGTCATCCTACTCATGGCAAGATGTTCTAGGTACAAAGATGTCCTAGGCAGAAAGATGTTCCAAGACATGCGAGGTGCCAAGGAAGGTTAGTGTATTGTTCCAAAGCATGTTAAGGTGTGCCATGAGTTTTGAGGAGTGCTAGTTCTCTCTCATTAATAGAATTGACAAAACTTCATTATGTATTAAATAATATAGTTCCTACACACACTAGTGGAACTTTATTTAAAGGAAATTTTCTAGATAATAAACCTAATAGAGATGGCTCATGTGTTGACTCATAGGAAGACTATATTCTTATGACTTGAGGGAAATGATACACACTAATTACTTCTTAACAAATTGACTGGATATTATAACCACTATGACCTTGGACACATAATGAAAAAGACTCCACAACAATGGTCTTAAATCATTATATTTTGACAAAAAATATAGTAACAGGTACATAACATCATCAAAAACTCATTGGAATGATCAATGTTGACGAACATTTTTTGACCGTCACCAAAAGTAGCCAAAAAGATCATTGGTGAGGGTCAATAAAAGATTGTCACTCGAAGTGTCACCAAAGAGAGAATTAGTGATGGGCCTTTAACGACCCTCACCAAAAGTGTCACCAAAGAGAGAATTAGTGATATGAAATTAACGGCCCTCACCAAAAGTGTCATTGAAAATGGCTTTGGTGACAAAACTTAAAGGACCATCACTATATACACTTACAACAATGATTTTTTAAAGACCATCACCATATGAAACATTAGCGATGGACCTTAAAGGTCCGTCACAAGCATGAAGCATCATCAAAAACTCATTGGAATGATAAATGATGATGAACATTTATTGACCCTCACCAAAAGTAACCAAAAATATCATTGGTGACGGTCAACAGAAGATCGTCACTAGAAGTGTCACCAAAGAGAGAATTAGTGATGGTCCTTTAACGAACCTCACCAAAAGTGTCACCAAAGAGAGAAATAGTGACGGACCTTTAACGACCCTCACCAAAAGTGTCATTGAAAATGATTTTGGTGACAAAATAAAGGACCATCACTATATACACCTACAAAAAGGTTTTTTTAAAGACTGTCACCATATGTGACATTAGTGACAAACCTTAAAGGCCCGTCATAAGCGTGACCCTCACCAATGACCTTTTTTCTTGTAGTGTTTAATTGTCATGAGGTGGGCCATTATGCAACTAATTTTCCATTGAAGAAATCCAAGAAGGGATCCTCGAAAGGATCAGAAGGTGAGGCACTGGCCTCACAATTTGAATTAGATTTTACCCTCATCGCATACATGGTTTCATCGATGGTGGCTTGTGTTTGGTACCTGGACAGTGGAGTCCCATTCCACATGACTGGCAATAAGATTTTATTCAGTACCTTGGAGGAGAAAGACCTCAAGATGTGCGTAGAGATGGGTGATGATGGAAAATACTATGTTTTAGGTGAAGGTATGATTGTGTTTTAGAGGGAGCATGGAGCTCCTCTCACCCTGAGTGATGTAAAGTATGTGTCTGGACTGAAGAAAAAATTGGTATCGGTTGCGATGTTGGAAGACAAAGGCTATGATGTAGTCTTCAGTAAAGGAAAGGCATTGTTGAGACACATAGCCATGGGTTAGACCAAGAGGATTGGGATTCGAGTGAAGAATCTCTACAAGTTGGAGGTAGATGACTGTGCTGCATTGAGTACCAAAGCAGAATTGGTGCAAAGCCAAGATATTGGCAAGTTATGGCATAAAAGGTTGGGCCACTTTGATCATGGGGCCTTGAAGATAATGTAACATATTTCTACCGCACTTCCCAAAGGTAAAATTGAGAAAGTGGACACATGCAAAGGTTGTACCTTGGGTAAGTATGAAAAATATTTGTTTCATGATTGAGACAGTCGAGTTGAGGCGATCTTAGAGTGAGTTTACAGATGTGCATGGACCATTCTCGTCAGCCTCCACCGCGAAACAAAGGTATTATGTGATTTTCATTGATGATTGTTCTCATAAATGCTGGATCTATTTCATGCAGAAGAAGGATCAAACCTTCTCAAAGTTTTATGAGTTCAAAGCTTTGGTTGATAAAGAATCTGGGAAGAATATCAAGGCCTCGAGGAGCGACAATGGTGGAGAGTATCTCTCTCAAGAGTTTAAGGAATTCTGTGCAGCATAAGGAATTAAACGGGAATTGACGGCACCTCATAACGTCCCACAACAGAATGAGGTGGCCAAGAGGAAGAACAGAACAATTGTAGGGGTAGCTCGGGCGATGCTGCATGACCAAGGCATACCACTTCATTTGTGGGATGAGGCATGCAACACAGCGGTCTATTTGCATAATAGAAGCCCGCATCACATTCTTGGGATGAAGACACCAGAGGAAGCTTTCTTTGGGAAGAGACCAGATGTGGGTCACTTCAGGATCTTTGGCTCATCGTTTTATTGCCATGTGACCAAGGATGCCCAGAAGAAACTTGAGCCGACAGCTGAGTTGGGGATACTTGTGGGTACACTAATACACCTCACAAGTATCGGGTGTATTTTCCTACCAGTTGGAGGACAGTGGTATGCAGAGATCTAAAGTTTGACGAGCAGAAGGACATGCAAGTTTCCCTTGAGAGGGAGCTCCAACTATAGGCTGTGGAGGAACTTTTGGTTCCTAAGGAGGAGGAGCTTTAGACTAATGTGGAGCAGCCGCATGTAGAGGTTCTAGGAGTGGAGACATCCACTCAAGCAGAGTCTTCCGAAGATGGGCGGAAGCGCGCAAGAGAAGCTAACAGATTGTTGTTGGATGTGAGAGAGAATGTGGGAGAACCATGTTCTTAGCGCAGACAGAGGAGGTCACCTGATAGGTACATTAGATACATGGCCCTTGTTGGGGAATGTGTTGAGATCGAGCCATCTTCCTTTGAGGAAGCAATGCAACAGCCTATGGTGGAGGAGTATGACTCCATAATTTGGAACAATGTTTGGGATGTGGTTCCAAGACCGAAGAACAAGTCAATTGTGAGTTCTTGTTGGCTTTACAAGGTAAAGCAAGCTGTTGATGGTAGTGTGGAGAAACATAAGGCAAGGTTTGTTTCCCGTTGTTTCTCACACGTCGAGGGGATCGACTATGATGAGAATTTTTCTCCTGTAGCAAGGTACTCATCTATCAAATTGATGTTGGCACTATAAACACAAATGGGTTGGAAGATCCATCAGATGGATTTGAAGACTGCATTCCTCAATGGAAAGATTTAGGAAGAGGTGTACATAGAGCAGCCAGAAGGTTTTGAGACCTTCAATCATGATTCACATGTGTGCCGACTCAAGAGAGATTTGTACGGGCTGAAGCAAGCACCTCGTGCTTCGTACACCAGGATCAACAAATACTTCATCGGGTTGGGCTTCACAAAGAGTAAAGTGGATGCGAACTTGTACCACATCATGGTGGAAAGTAAGTAGTTGATCATTATTCTTTATGTTGATGATCTGATATTGACAGGTGATGATCAGTTGATCATGTCTTGCAAGGAGGACCTTGCAAGAGAGTTCGAGATGAAAGACATGGGTCTCATGCACTACTTTATAGGCATGGAAGTGTGGTAGAAGGATGGAGAAGTGTTTGTGTCGCAAGGCAAGTATGCCAATGAGATACTTAGGAGATTCCACACGGAGAAGTGCAAGCCCATGTAGACTCCCCTAGCAGGTAACTGGAGGAAGGAGGATGCTACTTCAGGAGAAGTAGTAGAATCTACTTTGTATCGGCAGCTTGTGGGTTCACTGATGTACTTAGTGAACACACGACCAGATTTGTGCTATGTGGTGAACCAACTGAGTCAAGCTATGGTTCAACCTACCAAGCTGTTTTGGAAGGTAGTGAAGCATGTTTTGAGATACCTCAGAGGCACATCTCAGTATGGATTATGGTACAAAGGGTTAGAGGGAGTGAAGCTACAGGGCTTCACAGATGCAGATTGGGTAGGGAGTCCATCAGATTGGAATAGCACATCAGGAGAAATTTTCAACCTTGGATCAGCAGCAGTTTCTTGGTACAACAGGAAACATAGGTTAGTTGCACTCAGCTCGGCAGAGGCTAAATACATGGCTGCAAGTCAGGCAGCATGTGAGGCCATCTAGATGCGGAAAATTCTAGTTGGTTTGTTTAATCAGGGGATGGATCTAACAATGATCTACTATGATAATCTGAGTTGTATCAAACTCTATGTGAATCTAGTATTTCATGACAGGTCCAAGCATATTGACATTCAGTATCATCATCTCAGGGACTGTGTGGCGAGGAGGATCATGTTGTTGCAGTATATTTCGACTAAGGAGCAAGATGCAGATAATTTGACTAAGGCATTTTCAAAGTGTAAATTCGAGTTCCATAGAGACAGGATCAGGATGGCAGATAATCCCTTTCTTGTTGAGAGGGAGCGTTGAAAATAGCAACAAGAAATGTTAAAAATAACATTGCTATAGATAGCATTTCAAGATATATTCCAATTTTAATTTGTCCTTGAATTAAAATTCGAATCTAGTCTCACCAGTTGTTTGAAAAATAATTAATTAATTCATCTTGAGTTAATTAGTTGGAGAAATTCAAACATGAAGTCTTTATGAAGTCATGCAACAGTTATTCCTTTGATTGAGGAAGTTATCCCTTAATTAAGGAGATAAGGATGAGTTGCATTTGAGTTGTAATTAGTTAGCTCAGTTAATTGAGTTAAGTCCATTTAAATTAGTTCCAAACAGTTGGAGGAACTAATTGTGAGTTCAATGAGTTAATGCATGTATGCATGCAACTAGTGTTCTCCAGATAACTGAATATTCTCTCATAAATAAATCATGCATGTCAGTTCAGACTATTATAGCTCCAAATCTCACTCTTATGGTTTTTTATGTTGTACTCATGGCCTAGGGCAACCCCTCCTTCCAGACCTGGTCCTAAAATTTAAAAAACAGTGTTTTATCCCTTATACGTGACATTGCCTTGAGTTAAACGCGTGTATACGCGGGTCTGTGTATAGCCAACCCGTGTGTATGTATTAAAACACTTAAAAAAAAATAAACTCCTCATTTTCGGGTGGAGATCGCGGGTTTTACCTGCTGATCACCTGTTAGTTCCCGTGGCCCAACTGTTCCCAATCAACTCCTAACTAAAAAACTACTTTGGAGATGGTATAAAATGACCTCAAAGGGAAGGCCTAAGGGAGAGGAGAGAGAGAAAGGTTATTATGCTGAGATTTTTCCCTTGACCAGGTCTGAAGTCCCTTGTGCCTTCTGCACTTCCCCCATTTTATACAGGAAACCTTTGTTTCCTTGTGTGTTGATGTTCATCCACCATTTATGACATCATGGAGAGAGTCATGGAAGGAGTTTTGTTAGAGGCTTGAGGCTGGAACGGATCCGGAAGGAAGCTTTGCTTGGAGCCTGCTGAAGGTGATTCAGGTGAACATATTCCTTTTTATGTACTTTATTTGTCTATAATAAAAGAAACACATGTCTTGGCTCCCGAAATGAATCTTCTTTATGTTAATGATAGTCATGTTTAGAATTCATATGTAAATGGTTGTTTGAATTTCATAACTAACTACCTTTCTTTATAACATGAAGATGGTTTCTTTATAAGTTTTTGTCCATGTACTATTGTTTTCTTTGAATTGGTTGTTTTGCAGGACAAAAGAGAAGAAGGGAACTCCAAGAAGGGTTTGGACCCTAAAGGCCTTCTCAAACGTAGGACCAAAGGTACG
This sequence comes from Pinus tabuliformis, assembly GCA_031772625.1. Taxonomy (NCBI): domain Eukaryota; kingdom Viridiplantae; phylum Streptophyta; class Pinopsida; order Pinales; family Pinaceae; genus Pinus; species Pinus tabuliformis. The sequence goes on along the minus strand of CM062804.1, from coordinate 1,522,647,294 downwards.
TACCCTTATCATAGAATTTGCTTACAATAGCATAATGGTTGTATGAATGCATGTTTCTTTGAATAGATAACTTCAGTCTGCTAGGGTTTCAACCCAAAAATCCCTAGGGGAGTATTTCCCTCTATCACTCATTAATAGAATTGACAAAACTTCATTATGTATTAAATAATATAGTTCCTACACACACTAGTGGAACTTTATTTAAAGGAAATTTTCTAGATAATAAACCTAATAGAGATGGCTCATGTGTTGACTCATAGGAAGAATATATTCTTATGACTTGAGGGAAATGATACACACTAATTACTTCTTAACAAATTGACTGGATATTATAACCACTATGACCTTGGACACATAATGAAAAAGACTCCACAACAATGGTCTTAAATCATTATATTTTGACAAAAAATATAGTAACAGGTACATAGCATCATCAAAAACTCATTGGAATGATCAATGATGACGAACATTTTTTGACCGTCACCAAAAGTAACCAAAAAGAGCATTGGTGAGGGTCAATAAAAGATTGTCACTCGAAGTGTCACCAAAGAGAGAATTAGTGATGGGCCTTTAACGACCCTCACCAAAAGTGTCACCAAAGAGATAATTAGTGATATGAAATTAACGGCCCTCACCAAAATTGTCATTGAAAATGGCTTTGGTGACAAAACTTAAAGGACCATCACTATATACACTTACAACAATGATTTTTTAAAGACCATCACCATATGAAACATTAGCGATGGACCTTAAAGGTCCGTCACAAGCATGAAGCGTCATCAAAAACTCATTGGAATGATAAATGATGATGAACATTTATTGACCCTCACCAAAAGTAACCAAAAATATCATTGGTGACGGTCAACAGAAGATCATCGCTAGAAGTGTCACCAAAGAGAGAATTAGTGATGGTCCTTTAACGACCCTCACCAAAAGTGTCACCAAAGAGAGAAATAGTGACGGGCCTTTAACGACCCTCACCAAAAGTGTCGTTGAAAATGATTTTGGTGAAAAAATAAAGGACCATCACTATATACACCTACAAAAAGGTTTTTTTAAAGACTGTCACCATATGCGACATTAGTGACAAACCTTAAAGGCCCGTCATAAGCGTGACCCTCACCAATGACCTTTTTTCTTGTAGTGTTTAATTGTCATGAGGTGGGCCATTATGAAACTAATTGTCCATTGAAGAAATCCAAGAAGGGATCCTCGAAAGGATCAGAAGGTGAGGCACTGGCCTCACAGTTTGAATTAGATTTTACCCTCATCGCATGCATGGTTTCATCGATGGTGGGTTGTGTTTGGTACTTGGACAGTGGAGTCCCATTCCACATGACTGGCAATAAGAGTTTATTCAGTACCTTGGAGGAGAAAGACCTCAAGATGCGCGTAGAGATGGGCGATGATGGAAAATACTATGTTTTAGGTGAAGGTATGATTGTGTTTTAGAGGGAGCATGGAGCTCCTCTCACCCTGAGTGATGTAAAGTATGTGTCTGGACTGAAGAAAAAATTGGTATCGGTCGCGATGTTGGAAGACAAAGGCTATGATGTAGTCTTCAGTAAAGGAAAGGCATTCCTGAGACACATAGCCATGGGTCAGACTAAGAGAATTGGGATTCAAGTGAAGAATCTCTACAAGTTGGAGGTAGATGACTGTGCTGCATTGAGTACCAAAGCAGAATTGGTGCAAAGCCAAGATATTGGCAAGTTATGGCATAAAAGGTTGGGCCACTTTGATCATGGGGCCTTGAAGATAATGTAACATATTTCTACCGCACTTCCCAAAGGTAAAATTGAGCAAGTGGACACATGCAAAGGTTGTACCTTGGGTAAGTATGCAAAATATTCATTTCATGATTGAGACAGTCGAGTTGAGGCAATCTTAGAGTGAGTTTACAGATGTGCGTGGACCATTCTCGACAGCCTCCACCGCGAAACAAAGGTATTATGTGATTTTCATTGATGATTGTTCTCATAAATGCTGGATCTATTTCATGTAGAAGAAGGATCAAACCTTCTCAAAGTTTTATGAGTTCAAAGCTTTGGTTGATAAAGAATCTGGGAAGAATATCAAGGCCTTGAGGAGCGACAATGGTGGAGATTATGTCTCTCAAGAGTTTAAGGAATTCTGTGCAGCATAAGGAATTAAACGGGAATTGACGGCACCTCATAACGTCCCACAACAGAATGAGGTGGCCAAGAGGAAGAACAGAACAATTGTAGGGGCAGCTCGGGCGATGCTGCATGACCAAGGCATACCACTTCATTTGTGGGATGAGGCATACAACACAGCGGTCTATTTGAAGAATAGAAGCCCGCATCACATTCTTGGGATGAAGACACGAGAGGAAGCTTTCTTCGGGAAGAGACCAGATGTGGGTCACTTCAGGATCTTTGGCTCATCGTTTTATTGCCATGTGACCAAGGATGCCCAGAAGAAACTTGAGCCGACAGCTGAGTTGGGGATACTTGTGGGTACACTGATACACCTCACAAGTATCGGGTGTATTTGCCTACCAGTTGGAGGATAGTGGTATGCAGAGATCTAAAGTTTGACGAGCAGAAGGCCATGCAAGTTTCCCTTGAGAGGGAGCTCCAACTATAGGTTGTGGAGGAACTTTTGGCTCCTAAGGAGGAGGAGCTTTAGACTAATGCAGAGCAGCCGCATGCAAAGGTTCTAGGAGTGGAGACATCCACTCAAACAGAGTCTTCCGAAGATGGGCGGAAGCGCACAAGAGAAGCTAACAGATTGTTGTTGGATGTGAGAGAGACTGTGGGAGAACCATGTTCTTAGCGCAGACAGAGGAGGTCACCTGATAGGTACATTGGATACATGGCCCTTGTTGGGGAATGTGTTGAGATTGAGCCATCTTCCTTTGAGGAAGCAATGCATCAACCTATGGTGGAGGAGTATGACTCCATAATTTGGAACAATGTTTGGGATGTGGTTCCAAGACCGAAGAACAAGTCAATTGTGAGTTCTTGTTGGCTTTACAAGGTAAAGCAAGCTGTTGATGGTAGTGTGGAGAAACATAAGGCAAGGTTTGTTTCCCGTTGTTTCTCACAGGTTGAGGGGATCGACTATGATGAGAATTTTTCTCCTGTAGCAAGGTACTCATCTATCAGATTGATGTTGGCACTATAAACACAAATGGGTTGGAAGATCCATCAGATGGATGTGAAGACTGCATTCCTCAATGGAAAGATTTAGGAAGAGGTGTACATAGAGCAGCCGGAAGGTTTCGAGACCTTCGATCATGATTCACATGTGTGCTGACTCAAGAGAGACTTGTACAGGCTGAAGCAAGCACCTCGTGCTTGGTACACCAGGATCAACAAATACTTCATCAGGTTGGGCTTCACAAAGAGTAAAGTGGATGCGAACTTGTACCACATCATGGTGGAAAGTAAGTAGTTGATCATTATTCTTTATGTTGATGATCTGATATTGACAGGTGATGATCAGTTGATCATGTCTTGCAAGGAGGATCTTGCAAGAGAGTTCGAGATGAAAGACATGGGTCTCATGCACTACTTTATAGGCATGGAAGTGTGGCAGAAGGATGGAGAAGTGTTTGTGTCGCAAGGCAAGTATGCCAATGAGATACTTAGGAGATTCCACACGGAGAAGTGCAAGCCCATGTAGACTCCCTTAGCAGGTAACTGGAGGAAGGAGGATGCTACTTCAGGAGAAGTAGTAGAATCTACTTTGTATCGACAGCTTGTGGGTTCACTGATGTACTTAGTGAACACACGACCAAATTTGTGCTATGTGGTGAACCAACTGAGTCAAGCTATGGTTCAGCCTACCAAGCTGTTTTGGAAGGTAGTGAAGCATGTTTTGAGATACCTCAGAGGCACATCTCAGTATGGATTATGGTACAAACGGTCAGAGGGAGTGAAGCTACAGGGCTTCACAGATGCAGATTGGGTAGGGAGTCCATCAGATCGGAATAGCACATCAGGAGAAATTTTCAACCTTGGGTCAGGAACAGTTTCTTGGTACAACAGGACACATAGGTTAGTTGCACTCAGCTCGGCAGAGGCTAAATACATGGCTGCAAGTCAGGCAGCATGTGAGGCCATTTAGATGCGGAAAATTCTAGTTGGTTTGTTTAATCAGGGGATGGATCTAACAATGATCTACTATGATAATTAGAGTTGTATCAAACTCTATAAGAATCTAGTATTTCATGATAGGTCCAAGCATATTGACATTCAGTATCATCATCTCAGGGACTGTGTGGCGAGGGGGATCATGTTGTTGCAGTATATTTCGACTAAGGAGCAAGATGCAGATATTTTGACTAAGGCATTTTCAAAGTGTAAATTCAAGTTCCATAGAGACACGATCAGGATGGCAGATAATCCCTTTCTTGTTGAGAGGGAGTGTTGAAAATAGCAACAAGAAATGTTAAAAAGTAACATTGCTATAGATAACATTTCAAGATATATTCCAATTTTAATTTGTCCTTGAATTAAAATTTGAATCTAGTCTCACCAGCTGTTTGAAAAATAATTAATTAATTCATCTTGAGTTAATTAGTTGGAGAAATTCAAACATGAAGTCTTTATGAAGTCATGCAACATTTATTCCTTTGATTGAGTAAGTTATCCCTTAATTAAGGAGATAAGGATGAGTTGCATTTGAGTTGTAATTAGTGAGCTCAGTTAATTGAGTTAAGTACATTTAAATTAGTTCCAAACAGTTGGAGGAACTAATTGTGAGTTCAATGAGTTAATGCATGTATGCATGCAACTAGTGTTCTCCAGATAACTGAATATTCTCTCATAAATAAATCATGCGTGTCAGTTCAGACAAAGACCCATTTGAGATTAAAGGCAGGGACAATGTACTATCAGTTGCAAGAATATTCCCATGAGGAAATCTCTTGCATGTAGAAGGAATTCATTCCTTGAAGATTGTGCAGTTTCTACAGAGGTCAGAGTAGTGTGTGAGGTGAGAATCACAAAGGTTACAGCTAGAGGACCCAAGAGAAACATCGCAAGGAAATAGGAGGCTTGGAGGACAGAGGATAAGGCATATGTGTTGTCTATTCAGTCTATGAGCAACAATTAGGGATTGTACTGAGAGCTGGATAACTGTGAGAGCTTTGTGTAATCCTGAGATATTTCCACTTGTATGATAATTCAGATAGCGGGGTTTTTCGTTGAGGCTTTCCCCAAAGTATTCTTCTATGTTTCATGTGTGATTGTTTCTTCTTCTCTGTTATATGTGTTCTGTTTGATCTTTCTAAAAATCGATTAAGCTTCTGCAAGTTTCATTGTAAAAGTTGATTAAGTATGTTGCTTTAGTACATTGCATAATCAACTTAGTCTACAGTGAGAATTTCTACATGCTATACGGGTTGAAATAGACTCTAAGTGCTTGGTATGGTCAGATTTCCAACTACTTGCAACAAATGGGATTTGTCAAGAGTGATGCAAATCCCAACCTTTACTATCTGATGCTAGAGGGTGAGTCACTCATCATAGTGTTGCATGTGGATGACCTCTTTATGACAGGGTCATTAGGGCTCTGTTGATGTGAAAACAAAGCACCCCCATTTTTAACTTATTTATTTTATATAATGGGGACCCTTTTTGTAAATTTTGGCTAAATCGTCTTTTAATGTTTTCTTTTGGTTAAGTGTCCTACAATTTTGGCAATTTTTTATTTTCTTCACATTCTTCTTTTGATTGTTTCATTGCGTTCGAATTTTTGCAAGCTTCCATTGGTTCTTGTTTCATCTCATTTGGATGCACGGTTTGCAAATGGTGCTCATCCGAAGTTCGATAATTTTTAACATCAAGGCTAAAAAAGTGTACAAAATGTATACTATTTTGATTTTTGTAAATTATTTGTAAATATTGATTTTTAATTAATTTTTTCTAATTAATTAATTTTTTCTAACGATCCTACAAAATCGCCAAGCCAAATTGTAAAACAATTAAAATGATGGAGTTTTTGAATTTCAGAAATCCCAATTTAAAACTACGAGATCCAAAATCCCTAAATTGCAAAGTGGCTTTAGTTTTTAATGTCAGGAATTTTATTACCAAGTGGTTATATTTTATATATAGGATAGAGGGACCCGCTCCACATGGCCCTCCTCTCCTCCTCCACACTATACTTCTCCACTCAATCGGAACCTTAGAGCTTTTAAATATCGTAGTTTTTTTTTTAACAAAACCTCCAATCCTCTGATGTCATGAAAACTTTGATGCCCAAGGTCCTACAAAATATGATATACTTTATGCCTCCCTCCTTCACTTCACCTCATGCCTCCACGTGGCTTCTATTCTCTCTCCTTATTTTTTTTATTTAATTGAATTTTGATTGGAGATGTGTGTTTTCTCAAATTTGTTAACTCCTATTTTGATTTGCAAATTAATTTACTTTTGATTGGTTTTTGGGAAGAGAGCTGTTGGGAATATGAGGAACAAAAGGCTTGGAGGAATAGAATATCATCAACAAGAGGGAAAGAAGAATTTTAGCTAATTAAAATTCCTTAGAGGAAATTTATTCTCCAACAACTCTCTCATTTTAATTCTTTGTTGTAATTATAAATATGGCTTTTGTAGAATGGAGAAAGGGGATTCCAACTCTAAAATTTGGGAGGAAAATCTTTGCAAAAAGAAGACTCTTTGCACTATTGTAGGATGCAATATTTTTGTAGAGAATTAGCTAGTTTGGACCAAACTTATGGATATTAAAAGAGATGTATTTGAGCTCTGAAAATTTCATGCTATCATGAATTTTTCTAAGAATTTCATGTACTAAAAGGCTATGATCTGATATTTATTTCTTGTACACTATTATCAGAGATAGAGGCTGATTGGTGGCCTACATTTAATAAAACTTGAGACAATTCTTGATCCAGATAAGTCTGTGTTTTTTTAAGTTTTTCCCTATAGTAAATTTATTTAATATATGCTTATTTTAATCATTTGAATGCTATCTTTTAATGATGGATCTAATTTTCATCAATTTAAATTACGAATTCAAATAGTTAAACAGGGCATACCTGTTAACTATTTAGAAAATTCATGTGAGGTTTATCTTGGTTTTAATAATGATTGTCTTATGAGAAATTTTTCCTTAATGCAGTCATATATATTTTTGTTTGAATTCATTTTATTTGAATTTTGATGTATGTGCACCAGATATTTGATGACTATTCATCAGATAACTGAATACATATACTTGCTTGAACTAGTAATAAATCTTGAAACTATTTCCTTGGCTTATTGAATTCATTTTTATTCCAAATTCAGAGCTGGTTCAAATCCCCTTTTACCTTGCTCTTGGTTGAGAGGATGACTAATCCTTATTTCAATCAAGATAGATTTAAGATTTACTTTTTGTTACTTAGAGTAGATTTGCATTTAGTTTTAATTATTGAATGCTAGAAGTCCTCTTACACAGGGGAAGATTTTAGAGTGGCTTGGCTGGGCCATTAATTCAACTTAAGGATCACTTTCTTGCATGAGCTATGCAAGAGGGAAGGTTATAATTTTGACATGTTCATTTTGGGCAATCAACAAGATCATAGAGGACTACAACAGGAATTTAGGAACAATGTTTGACATGAAGGATGTGGCACTGTTGCATTACTTCCTAGACTTTGGAAGTATGACAGAGGGACAAGGAGATCTTCCTTGGTCAAGGGAGATACACTACAAGGATTCTAAAGAGGTCCAAGATGTAGGAATATAGGCCTATGTCTATGCATATGATTATGAATTGGAAGAATATCGATGCATAAGAAGACGAGGATGTTGACCCAACCTTGTGTAAAGAACTCATCAATTCCCCCATGTATCTGGTCAACACCAAGCTAGATATCTGCTTCACGGTCAAAAATCTCAGTTATTTTATAGTGAGACCTAAGAGATTGCACTGAACAATAGTGAGGAATATACTGAGGTATTTGTGTGGCACATTCAAGAATGGGTTGAGGTATACTCGAGGTGATGGTGTCAAGTTATGTGGTTTCACAGATGCACATTAGGCAGGATGTTCAGTGGATCAGAAGAGCACATCAAAGTGTTGCTTCAGAGTTTGATCAAGCATTGAGTCTTGGTGTAAGATGAAGTAGAAGTCCATAGCACTGAGCTCTTCAAAAACAGAGTACATGTTAGCTAAAATGGAAATATGCGAAGCTATTTGGTTTCGAAAGTAGCTAGTGAGTTTGTTCAATCAAAAGATGGAGGTGACCAATATCTACTGTGATAATCAGAGTTTCATCAAGCTCTCTAAGGATACAATGTTTCATGATAGGCCAAAACCTATAAACATACGATACCATTTCATCAGAGATTATCTACATTATGGAGCAATCCGGCTACATCAAGTCCCCACAGAGCAACAAGTCCTAGCTATACTCATGAAATCTCTAGGGAGAGCTAAGTTCGTCTAGTTTAGAGAACATATGGGTATAGTGGAGAACACCTTCCTTGCTAAGAGGGAGTGTCAGTTTATGGATTTGGGGTAGCATCAGATAAATATTCTACTCTCTAAGGTGTTAGAGAGGCTAAGGAAAACAAGATATCCAAAACCTAGAAAATGTTTCGAGAGTAAATCTTATAAACCTCTCAATTAAATGAATTGATCAATAATTAAAAAGTTCCTAAGTCCAACTTAATAAAATTGATTAATTAATGGGTATTAATAGGGGAAATCAACTTTTTCTCTAGAGAATTCCAAAATGTGACTTGATGAAGTCTAATATGATATGAGTCATAAATCATGATTATATCTTGGTCGTTGATGCTCCAACAAGATATTATAAGTGCAAGTTGATGGGTTAGAGATAGATATAGTTGTGAAGCAATGGAGAAATTAGTGTGAATTACCTGGTGCACAATATTTAGTGAGGGAAGAATTCAAGCCAGGGAAGGAGAGTAGCAGGGGTTTCCAGTGGGGAGAATTTCTAGAAAAATTATCAGGTGGTTTTCTAGTTTCCATCATCAGGGAAGGAAGGCAAAATTATATAGCAGGGAGGTTGAATTATGTAGTGCAAGTTGCCTAGTCTTCTAGTGTGACTAGTATGGAGAGGAATCAATTTAGTTGCTACTACTTGGATCAAGTCCCAGGAGGCCTAGAAAAATTATTCTAGAGGCAGAGACATGCAGGAAAACCTAGGAAATAGGTGTTTATGGGGTAGTGCAAAATTCCTAGAGGCTACAATGTGTATTTCTACCCAGTGGTGCAAGTGTTAGGGAGAGTGCGAGTGGCCAGATTGATTTTTTGAGAGGGAGAATGATTCTCCCAGTATTTTCCAGTGAGATAAAATTTTTGGAGTTGATCCAAGAAGGCCAACAATTGTAATTCTCCAGATTTTTTGCATGATAAAATAAATCCTCACTTGTTGCATCAGTTTTCCCTTCAGGGATTTTCAAGGGAAATTTAGTCCAAAATAATTGTGTCAATTTTATGTGTGTGCATCTATTTCTAAGTTTCTTATTTTACTTCCACAACATATTTTATTTTTGAAAATGCATTAGTGAGCTATTTTCTATTTGTCGTAAACAAATAAATTGTATTTAGTTAGGAGAATGATTTTCAGTTGGTGGATTCAAGGAAATTTCACATCATATTCATCAATTATTCTTTTTTCCGTTCTTCATGTTTTATTTCCTCTTTGAAAGTTGAGGGTTTGGTAAAATCATTTTGTAGTAAGGAAAAATTATCTTCTACCCTAGCACCACTCCATGTTCCTGTTTTGTTCATTTCATATGGATGAACACATTTCATAAGTTGTTGGGTCCAATTTGGCAATTGATGTTGACTAGATTGAGGATTTGAGCCATTACCATTATGAAAAAGAGGATTGATATTAATAGAAACATTTCTTTCTTCTGGAGTATTTGAATTGTTTCCATTAGAATATTTTGAATTTTCATTGCCTGAAGAATCCGAAGAACTTTTTGATGAAGTTTTAGAGGAAATATTTGATGAAGAGTCACCATCTGTTGTTGGTAAATTCAAATCTATTTCAAACTATCGTTATTTTTGTATCATGTTTTTCTCCTTACTTAGCTGTTTTTTCAAAAAAATTAGAAGGATTTCAATTTCTGCAACACTTTTTCTTTTTTTTTCATCGAAGGTGACATATCAACTTACAATAAATTTACCATTAGATAAAATACGATATCCCTTCTTCTCCTCGGAATATCCAATCATCATACACTTCATACTTCTTGATTCTAGCTTAGTTCTCTTTTCCTTAGGAACTAAAGCATAACAAACTGAACCAAAAATTTGAAGATGTTTAACTTTTGGTTTGAAACCATACCATGCTTCATATGGGGTGATGCCATCCAAAGAAGTAGTGGGAGATCGATTTCTTAAATAAATTGTAGTATGTACTGCTTCAGCCTAGTATGAGGCACTTAAACCTTTGAAATTTAACATTGATCCTGCCATTCCTAACAAAGTTTTGTTCATACCTTATGTCACTCCATTCTACTTTTGAGTATAAGAATTTCTGAATTTCCTTCTGATCCCCTTATCTACAATATTTTTGAAATTCAATTTAGGTGAATTCTTTGCCATTATGACTATCTTTCTTTGATTTATTTTTCAACCAGATGACAAAAAGTCTTAATATTTTCAAATGTTTCTAACTTTGCTTTCAAAAAACACATCCAATTCATTTGACTAAAATCATCAGTGAAAAGAAAAAAAATATTTGCATCCTCCAAGAGAACTTTTTACATGTCCACATATGTTGTTGCGAACAAGTTGCAAATGTCTATTTGCTTGCCATGATATTATACGAAATGTCTCTCTATTATGTTTCCCATAAATGAAAGCTTCACACTTTGCATTATCCTTTTTAAAAGTAGGTAACCCTTTAACCATACTCTATTTTTGTAGTTGAGAGAGACTGTCAAATTTTAAATGCCCATAACATACATGCCATAATCTAATGGGTGAAATATCTGAACTTATAGCTCCTGCAAAATATTTCTTTCTAGGAATGACTTTGCCTTTCAATCTTAGAAGCCTGCCATCTTCATAACTTGTCATGATTGTTTTAAAATTTTGTTTGATGGATTTAATTTTCAATAGTCCCTCTTCCATGATAATTTGAAGTCCCACTGGATGAATCACCAATAAGGATAATATATTTTTTTGGATTTTGGCACATACTAGACATTTGTAATCATTCTTTCTCAAATGTCAGGGAGAAAATTTTTCATAGTACCTTTTCCATGAGGTGTATGTTCTACATCATAAACCAAGAAGATTGAGTTGAGCTTACATTCTTGAAATAACCAAAATAAGTCCTTTCTGAATTTCATGTGTTGAGTGCCCTTGTATCCAATATCCATGCATCTACATAATCACTCCTGAAAGAGAAATTGGAGACTAAAGAATTTTTTTTTTTTTGAAGAGAAGTGAACACATCTTCATAATTGTCATCCTCGTGATCATTTTCATATTGTGTGGAAGTTCAAGGTTACTTGAATTTTGATATCTTATCAGTTGGAGTTAGAAAATTTTCTTCATAATGAACAAATCTGTTGCAACGTCTGCATACAACTTGACTTATGTATTGACCTCATACATATTGCTAATTATAACTAGGATGCCTTGTTGATTGACTTGTTTTTAAATTGTTTGACCCTTGTTGAGAGTTACTTCTTCCATGTCCTCTGTTATTCCCTTAATTTCCTCTTCCTTTTCTTCTTGAACTTTTAATTGATGACTTATTTGAGCTTGTACTTGTAAGTAATACATCTTCACCTATTTGTTTATTCTTTCCAAATGTTTTATCATGTTGAGATAACATGTCACATAATTGATCAAATGATGTATTCTCCAATTTTCCTGTCAACTATAAAGTCTCCAAACAATTGTAAATTCTCCATAAATGTTTATTAGATTACAGAAATCCTACAATTAAAATTATTTCCATCAAATTGTCTTCTATAGCAGTAAATCCTAAATTACTAATTTCTTGTCTTATGTTTTTAAGCCTTGAAATGTATTCAAGTACATCTCCTCCTTCAAACAATTTCTATTGCAACAAATTTAATTGAAGATCCTCCTGTTTTGTTTCAAGTGTGTATTAAAAAGATTTGTGAAATTTTTCTAAGGATTCCAAGCATCTGAAGAATTCTCTATGTGAACATACTTTTCTTCATTTATAGAGGATTTTATTAATGTCAAAGATTTTTCATATTTAAGTTCCCACTTAGCTAGAGAAGTAATATCAATGGGTTTATTAGGTTTTTCATCACCACTGCATATTTCTTTCGTAACTCATTAAAAATTAGATTTCTTTCCATATGACGTTTCCATGTTTTGTAGCTGTTTGAGCCTTCAAGGTTCTTAGTATCAAAAAATAATTTAACAAGCTTTGACAATGTGTATATTTTGAATGAAGAGATAAAAATATATGTGCAATAAATCAAGAAAATAGGAAAGTACCACACAAAGAAAAGAAAATTAACAAATAAGATACAAGTACCATGGAAAGAAAAGAAAATGAGCACACCAGACACTACGGAAAAAAAGGACTGCGAAGGTTTGGTATTGACCCTTGTATAGTCTCTTGAAAAGAAGAAATTGATTAAACTTTTCACTTGTCTCTAATCAATCCTTGAGAATTTCTTTAAAATGACGACTTCTTGAAACTTTCAAAATTTGACCTTCAAAATATGTTCTTACCCTTCAATTACATCATTTGTGATAATTTCCCTCCACCATTTGAAAATTCCTTTGATTTTACAAAAATCTATAAAAGATTATTTTTCTTCTTCCTTATGATTCCCAACATTATTTATTGATAGAAATGAACAATTAAAAAACTTTATTTATATTCCATGTTTTCTACTTCGAAGTAGAGGAGAGTGAATAAGGGCAAGGTTCCTAGGGCACAACGTCTAGCGGGAAGCACATTAGGAAGAAAAATGTCCAAGTGGGAAGAACAAGATCTATTTGCCTTCGTCGAGACATGGACAAGCAAGTGGGATCGGCACAACATTCAAGTTAAGACAATGATAGGTTCAAGGGGGAAACAATATTTCCAAGTAGCGTTCCTTGGTTTTCAAGCAACAGTCAGGTAGGGGTTCAGACAGTGTCCCCAAAGTTCCAAACAACTGACAGGCACAACGTCCAATGAGAAGCACAAGTCAAATCCACATCAATCTATTTAAATTATTTTATGTTGTGAATTACTTGTGTATCAAACTGGTAAACAAAATAAAAACCTTTCAAACCTGGGTCCCTTAAACCTTTGTTTAACTGCTTACAACAGACAAGGAAATTCTTAAGATAACTTGACATAGGGACAGAGGGCCTAATGCATAAAAAACGTAGGGTTTGGGGGAAAATAAATACTGAGTAAACATAGAGTTACAAAAAAATACTCTAAACAAGTGGGATGTGGCAGGTGGTTATCAAATTCAAATACCGAGTTCAGTACTAAGGAGGCTTTTGGAGGAAGGTTGGGGCACACCTTGGAGTCACAATCTCCAAATCTCAAGAGGAGTTAGGGAGCCCTATTCCAAAACTATTGTAGAGAATATAAGTGGGAACTATAATCCTTGCCTCCCATAGTTTGTCTCAAGCCAATGCATTGGGCATAAATGAGAGATTGATCTTTGTGAATGCAAAGCAGTATAAGGGGATTTTATGGTGCAGGAAGGCCAAAAAGATGAGACAGTCACAAATAAAAAAAATCACTTGGACCTTACCAAAAACAACTAAAAACAATACAATTGTCACTGCCAAAATGCATTTGTTAGTAGAAGAGCAGGAAAATCAAGATGTGGATATTAGAAAAAATAAAGAGGTCATATCAAAACATGATGAACCTATGCCAAATAAAAGTGAAAGTGAAGTTATTCTAGCAATGAAGAAGACATAAGGACACATACACCCCAAAAACACTCCAATGTTCTGGTCATCATAGCTCTACATAAATGAACTCATGAGCATGGAAAAAAGAATTGAGTATATTGAGTTAAAGGGGCAACATGAAGATCTCAAATTAAAAGAAATTTTGGAAACCAGTCAAAAACTTGAAAGGGAAAACAAGGTTCTCAAAGAGAAGGTAATAAGCTTACAAAACAGTATGGAAAGAGGGCAACAAGAGTTGATCACTCTGAAACAAGAGTTAGAGAAAACAAAGGCAGTAGAAGAAAAAGACACAGGGACAAGGAAAATTAGCAGAGCAAATCAAATGGAAGAGTTTCAATCAACAATTGCAAACATGGAAATGAGAGAAAAAGAACTAAAGCAACAAATAGAAGAAGCTAAGTCTTGGGCTGAAGTTGTAAAGGAAATGTTGGTTGAGCAAAAAGAAACCATTGAGAGACAAATCAAGAGGAAAATAAGAGAAGCAAAAGATAGGCAAGACAATGCCACAAATGTCATCATCAAAGGCTTGAAAGAATATTGAGAAAAAAAATATATATATATATATTTTGTAAGGGATTTTCTCAAGGACAAGTTGAATTGGATGGGTTATATTCAACAAGCAAATAGGATTGGTAGGAAAGCATAAAATGGAAGGGATAAACATGTCAGAGTTTCATTATAGAATATAGAAGACAAGATGACTATCCTAAAGAATAGGGGGCTACTTAGAGGCACTCATATTTACCTAGATGATGACTTGACACTTAAACAACAAGACGAGCGAAGGAGGGAATAGGAGAAAGTGAAATCAACAAGAGAAGCAGGAAAATGGGCGTGGTTGAAAAATGGGAAAGCCTAAGTCAGTGAGCACTTAACAAATCAAAAATAGGGATGTGGGGCTCCTCAGGAGTATCTAAACATGGTGAGTTGGAATTGTAGGGGTTACCCATGGAGAAGAGGGCCGGGATTGTGGACCATAGTAGAAGGGAATGACATCATTATTCTTACAGATACCCATGAGCATGAGGGTTGCAAGGTTCTATAATTCAAAGGATACAATAAAACTTCAGTGTGGAATGAAAAGACTAGTACAAGGAAAGGACATGGAGAGAACACCATTCTAATAAGAAAAATGTGGAGTGGAATACTGAAAGTGGAAAAAGAGGATCCAAATAAGTAATTTATATGGCTAAATATAACAGGCAACAAAGTAACATTCAGGTTGGCAGCATCTTACTTTGCCCCGAAAAAATCGAAGTTCTACAAGAAGAAAAATTTAGATAAAGAAGACCCTTATGCTACGTTAAAAAGAGACATTTATGCTTTTAGGATTAGGAGTTTGGGAGATATATTTCTAATCGGTGAATTTAATGTCAGGACAACAAACAACCAATGTATTTAGTTGGAAAGTGATGGAAATTTGGACAACAATCCGCTTTGGTTAGAGGAGAATGAAGAGCACATGTGGAAAAGGACTTCTCAAGATGGGAATGCGAGTGTGTCATACTTTGGCACTGAGTTGTTAGGCTTATGTAGCCTCTATGACATGGTAATTTGCAATGGCGTGAAAGCTTGGCCAACATCTAGGGGCATCACATGTAAAACCTACAACGGTCAAAGTGTGTTGGACTATGTAATATGTTGTCAGAGCGATATGTGCAATTTGTTAGAGTTCAATATTGAGGTGTGTCCTATTGAGATGAATTATGACCATATGCCTCTCTATTTTAAGTTGGGAATACACACAAGTGGGATACAAGAAGAGAAGACCCAACAAGGCCATAAGAAAGTGCATGCAAATGGAAAAATATTTATAAATCTAGAAATCCAAGAGCTATTTGTTGTTGCTCTAAAACAACACTTTTAGTGGGAAAAAAAAAACGTAAAAAACAAGGAAGAAAATGTATAAATATAATGCATTAGCAACAACATGTTGATCCCTCTAATCCACAAATCCTTAAAGGTGTGAAAAATATCTTGGCCTAAGAAGAGGGTCTCAAGCACTTTTCCAACTAATACTTGGTATGATGAAGATTGCAAGGCTAGTAAAAGGTCCCTTAATGTGAAGGAGACAAACAGTGAAAGCAGGGAAAAGTATAAAAATCTGATAAAAAAAAAATGAAATTTATGTAACTTCAAGGAGTAATGAATTAATCTCATTTGGAAAGCACAACCCTAAATGATTCTGGTGCAGACTGCAACAAAAGAGAAAGAAATAGATAATAATATCTTAGATACACATTGATTGGAATATGCAAAGCTTCTCTATGAGAGAAAACAAGAGAAAATTAGCCCCACATAATCAACACTACAACCAAGTTATTTTTAGTGGAGGATGTCAAGATGGTATAAAAAAAATTGCAAGTGGTAAATCCCAAGACATTAATGGGCTACAGGCTTTAAAATGGGGTGCTGAGATATTGGCCCCAATCATCAAAAGGATCTTCAACAACATCATACAAGTCAATGTTCCAGTTGAATGGACAACAAGTGTTGTTATCCTTCTTTACAAAAGTGGAGGTATAAATACTCCCTCTAACTATCGCACTATTATGGTCAATCCTCTTCTTGGAAAATTGTTTAGGAGCATGATAGAGGGTAGAATTAGCAGGTGGGCAGAAAAAGAGGGTAAAAGATGAAAAGGACAGATATGTTTTAGGCAAAGGCACTCTACAATTGATCATTGCATCACTCTTAAGCACTTCATCTAAAAAGTATGGGAAATTCAGTGTGGGGAAGTCGTTTGTTGCTTTTTTGATTTCAAAAAATATTTTGACACTATTCCTAGGGACAAATTTTGGAGAAGAATGGAAGATCTTGGAATCCCAAGTGAATATAGAGTTTTTTTCCATAAACTGTATGAGAAAGTTAGTACTAAAATCAGAACTAATGAGGGATTCTCGGAATGATTTGGTACTGACATTGGGGTTAACCAGGGGTTCCCCCTTCCCCCACTCTATTTTGTTGGTATATTGATTATCTAGAAGAATGGCTAAACAACACCAACAAATAGGGTATTCAACTAGCAAGTTATGTGGCGAATCTACTTTTTTATGCTGACGATCTTATCCTAATTGCAAAATATTCTCATGGTTTGAGAGATCACTTGAAGCCTTAAATATTTGTTGTCAATAGGTTGGTATGCAAGTAAACACTAGTAAAACCAAATTCATGGCTTCTCTTTAAAGTGGAAAAAACAACAGGTTAGCTTTACATTTAAAGAAAAATTATTGGAGATAGTGGAAGAATACAAGTACCTAGGAATTATTTTTCACAACAGGCTCAGTTGGGAGACATGCATAATTAAAAGGATCCAAGGGGCTTGGAGAGCTTCTTACCTTCTTCAGAACAAATGAAGGAAATCAGAACTATGGGATTGGAAAACCAAGAATTTTTTTTTGGATTGTTGGTTACCCCTGTTGTCCTTTATGGATGTGAAGTTTGGGGGAACAACTTGTCAAATCACAAGTGGAGACAACTAGAAAGAGTTCCAAAGCACTTATTAATAATTAGTAACCTCAAAGTCAAGTCAATGGTCCCAAGTGAGATCTTGCTAACTGAGGTTGGAATGTTCCCAATGGAGGCTTCAATAATGATTTTTTTGTTAAGTTATTTAAGAAAGGTGGAAAGCATGGATGAACATTGTCGGCCCAATTTGATTGTGCAAAGGAGCTAAAGCGTAGGAAGAAAACTTGGAGGAAGAAAAATGAAAAGTGGATGAGAAAATGGGGAATAAATTGGCAAGATTGTCCTACTTCTAAAGAGGAGATAAAAATTTGGGTACTTGGAAAATTCAGGACTGCCATGTGGGAAAAAAGAATGGCAGAAAGAAGAGCTATATGTCAAAATTTTCAACTCATCAAAGTCACATGATGAAGAGAATTATTTGAGTGTCGCAATCAAGGGAAAGGCTAACATTTTAATAGCATAGCTGATGATCAAATCTCAGCATCTTAGGTGTGAAACAAGTAGATGGATAACACCCAAAGAAGAGTGGGAAGAAATAACTTGCATCTTTTGTAGGAAAAGAACGGTTGAAACTGAATGGCATTTAATCATGGAATGTCCATCTTATGAGGACATTCATAATCATTTTGATGGTGATGGTGATGGTGATGGTTAACGTCCACTGAGACCAAATTGGTCTATCGGACCTACAATATTCTTAATTTTTACTTGTCTGGCTCCTCGTTTTTCTTGGCGAGATTGGTGTTGTAGCTTTCTTTCTTTTCTCTACGGTCTTCCAACTTCCTTTGTCTTGCATCTCCTTCATCTCTTCTGGTTCTTGGGACATTGGTGTCTTAGCTTCGCGATCTATAGTCGGAGAAGTTTGGTTTAGGAGATCTGCTTTGTCGTTAAATGAAGATTTATTTTCTGCGGTATTCACATCCTCATAATTGTTGATTTGTTGGGGCGGGCTTTCTCCTTGCTTGCTTTGAGAGTTGTTTCCTTCGTCCTTGATTTCTTGTGACTCGGAGTTTTCTCTAGAATATTCTTCTTTGATGACAGTGTAGTGTTCTTTTTGTGCTCCTTCCCACCATGTAGATCTGTGGTGGTTTTTTCTAGCAAAATTTTTCTCAGAGGCTTTTGGGCAATTTTTGGCTAGATGCCCCATCTCAAAGCACGATCGACATCTGAAGAGGACACTTTCATAATCAAGCTTCTGGTTCCACACATAGTCTTTACTTGTTAGGTTTATTTCAGCTAGGAATCCGGCGCTGAAATCCATTTCCACACAGATGCGTGCATAGGTGGTTCTGGCATATTCCTCTGTTTCTGGGCACCTGCAGTAAAATTTCCCAATTGCATTTCCGATGGCTTTTAGCGAGGAGAGATTCCAGAGATGCAAGGGTAGGCTTGGAAATCTCACCCAAACTGGTGCTGAGGTTATCACTGCTGTAGAGGGATCGAATGATGGGTTCCATGGCTTCATGAATAGGCCTGATTTTTCCCAAAACCAAGGGCCGGAATCTAGAATACATTGTCTGCTTTCAGGATTTTCAAAATCTACTATAAAGAAACCTCTAGCACAGGGGTAGATATTAATTTCATCAGAAATGATAGGCTTCCATACCTCCGAGATCCAATTGTGGAGTGCTATCAGCGGCGGCCAAAAACCATTGAACCGGCAAATTAGGGCACTTTCGGAGAACTTCAAAGCTTCATCGAGTGAGTCCTGAACCACTTGGATAGTGGGAGCTGGTGCTTCACTCACGATATGGGCAGGAGATTGCCCTCCAGAGGCGGATGAGCCACTAGTTATTTTTGCGAAGCTCGGAGCCATATTTTATGCAGATCTGCACCCTTGAAAATAATCTAAGGGTGGAAAATTTGAGCAAATAATTTGAGGAAGCAAGGCTTCACAAAACTGCGAATTTATTCATCAAGATTCATGAAAAAATGGTTCTTTTAGAGGGAAGTTCGAGATTGTGATGTTTGTTTGGTCTAGAGTATAGGTCCCTTAGACCATTGGGTCTCGTGGACGCTATTAAAATTCATTCACTTCATTTTATTGTCCCAATTGGTTAAATGGTAAAATATTTTTTTTATACATTTAGCAAATTTTTAAAATTAGATACCTTAGGTTTCTTGAATTAACTAAATTAAATGTAGTTGCTTCTTTTCAAGAAGCTAACCAACTCATCGACAACAAATTTTGCATAGAAAATCGCTACTCTGCTAGTGGTGCAATTTCTGTTGCTGTGGTTTCTCATCGTCCAAATGTAGATGAGGATAATTCACCAGCTTTTGATGCTGCAAGTATAAAGTAGTGTTCCTAGGGCCATTTGAGGAGGACCAACTACTATTTTAAGGTTGAAGTGATTGGAATCGGTTGCGCACTAAATAACAAGCACATTTTCATTGTCGAACTCTTTTACCCAATTTTCTTTTCTTGTTATCATGCCTCTCTCCAACTATTTTCCAAGATCTTCATTCTCACATTGTTGATCCAAAATTTGTAGAGCTAAACAACCATTAAGTCATTTTTATTTTTCTCATAGCAAAATATTTACATAGGTTTCTTCTTCGATGTAGTTTAAAGAAGAGGGAATTCGTAATTTGGGTCGTGTTAAATTGGTCACAAGCTTCAATCTCTGCTTGCAAATTTCACTGCCCCATGGCTGCAACTCTACCTTGTGTTCGTAGTATCAGTCTGTCAAATTTCCCTAGAAGATAGAACTGCTTTCTTCATGAGGCAGAGGCCTATTTCTCCAACATTCTCCAACATCATCCGTAGTGTTACAAAAACTGCCAAAACCCTGGCAAATTCCATGTGACTAGGGCAAGAAGAAACGAAATGTAGAATCTAGTCGACTCATGTTCTAAATGAGGATAGGGAAAGTCTAAAACACTAGTAGATGTAGGTTAGAATTGAAAATTTGGAGACCACAAATTTTATGTTAGTAATCTCATCAAACAATACTAACAAATCTAACCAGAAATTTAAATTTATTTTCCTTAAAAAAAAAAAAAAAAAAAAAAAATTAGACAATGTTACAATATATTTTACACCAAGAATTACATCTATGATATCACAATGATAATAAAATTATCCTTAAACACAAAAATTTTATTAATTAAAGGAAAACAAAATTACATAATAGATGCAAGAGGTTTTTTTTTTTCACAGGGAAAAAACAACACACTTCTATGAAAAAGGAAGTTGTTACATCAAGCAAGGAACCTACGACTAATGCAACACCAGCAAATTTTGCAAAAATGACAAAAAATATGAATCATAAATGAACTTCCAGCATATGAAAAATACTACTATGAGATCAAAGGACAAAGCCCTCATCCAACAGATCAGAACACTAAAGAGCTTTTGCATATAACAAAGGATGGCCATGAGAGGAGGGATGAAGTCCTGGAAGAATCTTAAATTATAAGTATCTACTTACATTAAATGCAATATTTACAATTTCCCTAATTTTAATACTAAGCAACAAATGATTTTCTCAATTTACTACTATTATAGAAAAGCCTAACTATATAAAAAAAATATTATTCTAAAGCCAAAATAGTTTTTTATCATAATATTTAACAATTTATTCATATTTTAAATAAAATAGAATGAAATATTTTTAAATTTATGTTTATAAGAGTTTTCATAAAAATATAAGATCTAAAATTACAAAAAAAAAAATTGTAACTTTAATGTTATTTATCTCAAAGTTGTCTTAACCTACACAAAAATTTACTTTTGTAATTTTAATGTTATTTATCTCAAAATTATCTTAACCTACAAAATACTCATTTTTTTTATAGTGTTTTAAATCATCCTTAATATTGAAAATTTTATAGTTTTTTAAATCATCTTTAATATAATTGTATTTTTTTCCAATTGGCAAACTCAACAAGCCATGTAAACTATTCCAATTATCATGCTAGATTAAATACTTCTATCTTATTTTTATACATAAAACAATATCTCATCACATACATCTCATCCTCAATTATCCTTAAATATTCATCACATACACCTCATCCTCAATTCCCCTTAAATATATATGACAAAAATGTTATAAAATTTTAAAAAGAGAATAACATTTTCAACCGTCCATTAATGTTGTGATACCCAAGTCATAATAGTTCAATGATGATTAAGCCTTCAATAATAAATAAGAATGGAAATAATTTTTTATCAAGATTTGGGATTCAACACTACCGCTTACCTTTGGTATCTAAAGAGGAAAAACTTATAAATTCTCATTAGCTTTCATCTATTCTTTGGTACAATATATCTTATGATTTTAAGTGTCACTTAATGAAATGTTAGACACACTATCTTCTCGAGTCCTTAAAATCATCTTTTGTGAGCATTATTGATCCTCATAAATCTAATTATGTTGCAATCTTACAAAATACATCAGTATCCTATGATATTTTCGGAGCCTACAAACTTTTTACGAGACTTCATTGTTTTATTAAAATATCGTTATTTATTTTGTCTTTATATAATTTATAAAATAGTTTTCATTACTGGCGTGTTTTTGTTTTTGAAGTTTTAATTTTTGAATGTTTATTATTTTTCATGTTTTAGTACCAATTTTATTAAATTTGTTAAAGAATTGGTCTTCCTTTTTCATTATACATTAATGCTTTATAAAGTTGTTTTTAAAAACTAATAAAAATGATTTAGAGTAGCTTTCATTCAAATTAGGGATTATATATATATGATAAATTTTTTTGATCACAAATGTTTATATTTTTCTTATTTAGATTGGGGTATATCTTTATTTCATAGTTTGTAGAATTTCTAGATATTTATATCCTATGCATTTTTATTTCAATATGGGTATGATTGTTAATAATGACAAAATGAAAGTCATAATAATCAAATCCAAAAAGATCACATATGATACTTTCATATGTAACAATAAAAACTTGGAGAAATTTCCTTCATACAAATATTTTAGAATCAATATCAATCATAAACTCAACTAGAATTATAGCATTGAGAAAAGGATAAATGGAAAATGGAAAACTTGTTATGGGATTGAAAACAATTGTAAGTTAGTAGATGTTTAGACATGGGATAAAAATAAACTCATTAGAGGAAATTTCAGCATAAAAGTGACCTCATAAAGAAAAATAATAAAATAAGAGCTATGAATTTTGGTGGGAAAAGAAAAAAACTATATTTGAATTGTATTTTTTGCTTCTCCTTATAGGTTTAACTTAAATTTCAAGTGTAGACACTCGTTGGATGCAAAATTAAATTCCACATCTGATGAGCGCCCATTATGCATACTTATGAGAAGACCCACATTGATAAAAAATGAAGATACATTAAAAAAATGTGTTAGCAAGTTGAACACACTTTTAATGTACCTTCAAATTTTATCAATGTGCGTCTTCTCATAAGTATGCAAAATGAGAACTCGTTGAATGTGGAAATTTATTTCTGCATCTAATGAGCGTCCATACTTGAAATTTGAGTAAACCGATAAGGACATATGCAAAAAATATAATTAAAAAAAAGTAGTTTTCTTCTTTTCCCTCCAAAATATTTACATCTCTTTTTAAATTTAAAGGATTTTGATTGGTTTACATATTAAGTACATGAAAATTTCATGGGCACTTTTAGGTTGAAATTTCCTCTAATGCCTCTCTAAGACTCTTCTCACTCCTACTATTTTATATGGATGTGAGGTTTTGGGGTGTAATATCTTTAGATAGTTTTGGAGGAAGATACAACATATCCAAAAGTGATTTATAACCTACTGATTTCAAGAGTAAAGGAAATACACCCTATCCTATCCTCTTGATCAAAGCAAGCCTTCCCCCCATTGAAATCATGGCTATGACTAAGTATCTTATGTATACGAAGAAATTAAATAACATGAAAAACAAGAGGCTTCCTAAAATTGCTTCGAACTCTAGAAAAACTCACCATCTTCAGCTCAAGTAGGGATGACATAAGGATGCCTAGTCTTGACTAGACCATGGGGAGATAAAGCAAGATATCATTGTGCAGAATAAGGGTAATATTAAGCATATAATTACATCACAATTTAAGGAGAAATTGAGGGGTGATAAAGAGATAGGAAAAGGAAAATAAAATATTATAAGGAGGTGATCAACCCAAATCTAAAAAGTCAGAAATATCTCTTTTCCTTGACTAGTTTAAAGAAGAAAATAAATATTGATAAACTAAGAACGAATTCTCATGAGATTTATAGTAAAACTAAGGGCTGACGAATTTCCAAAACAATATGGGATGAAATAATATGTCATGTTTGTGACACTAATAGGGTTGAAAATTAAAAGCACTTTATCTTATATTGTTGAGCTTATACTGACATTAAATTTAAATTTCAAAATGTTTGTTACACTATTAATTATTGGACACCTAATCCACTAAGGGTTATGGTTTGGAAGTTGAACAATCAAAGGGAGTCCAAGGGACCTTGGAATATGAATCCAATGTTCATAGAAATGTATTATAAATATATATCTTGTGATTAGTAAATGTATCTCACGCTTATCTTAATCTATTGTCCATTATTTGTGTGTGTCTTTAGCATGGTATAAGAGCGGGAAAAATCTCACCCCGCTCCAATTTGAGCCACTGGTTTTTTGGCCTCCCTCTTTTCATGTCAATTCTGCCTTACTACCATTGTTGTAGCTATGCCACCCTCCTTTCCATTCTTCCTTACACAAATATACCAGTCACAATAATGCCTATTCTCTCCACCTATGTGTGGACTAAGACCATAATCCATCTCTATGCAATAAATCCTACTCAATCTATGTGTGCATAACTCCTACTAAATATATGTGTGGCTTATTCACTACTTGGTAATCAATACCACTATTTCACTATTTTCATAGTTGTTTGCAGCCTATATTCCCTGAGTAAAGCGTGAAATGATATGGCACAACTAACACCTATTTCATCTTCCCCTTCAGTTTAGTTTCGTTGTGCAATCCAACTATTGTTGTGCATTAATATTGATATACTGCAAATGTAGTAACCCTTTTCTCAACTCACACCAGTACTTTCTGTGATTGTTCATGTTCTTTTCTGTAGACACTTTAACTTGACAGTGTTCCTTTCTTCCTCGAGTGCTCCTCTTTACTAGCGTAAGGAAATCACAACACTCTCTTGCCACATTATTCCAAGTCCCTGGGTTAAGGTTTTTCTTCCAAAAGGTGGTTATCTCAACGATTGTCACCCTATTTCTACACATCATTTTAGTCAACATGCAAGTTGAGGAAGACAATATAGGTAATGTGTTGCACAAGTTTCTCTGCAAAAATGTGTGAAGAACAACTCCATTGGATGCCTAAGAGAAGTCGAGCAAGGCTAATACTGTGAGAATTGGGCACATTACAGTATCCTTGGTGATAGATATTTATACAACCTAAAATATTTAATCATTGTTGTGTGATATGGAAGCATATAAGTATTTGCTATAAGTCTTTGTGAAAATAGGCATGGAGATATTGCTATTTTTTGCTTGGTGTGAATTGTCAATAAAATAATGATTCAATTGGAATATATGCTCGTGCTCTCTCTTAGACTATGAAATTTAGTTTGTGTTGGTAATAGTCTGTCAGCACTCCCATGTGTGTTTATTTCTATATTTCAATGGAACTATTCCATGTCGCGTTTGAAGATCGTGTCCATTGTGTGTTGAAAATTTTGAAGGTCCGTATATGGACAACATATGCATGACACATGATTGTATGTTGCGTTGATTTGAGCACTAGTATGTACGTTGGTCAGCTATGCATTGGAATGTGTTGGTGTGTTTAATGAATTTAAACTGAATGTTGGTATGAGAGCATTTAACTTGGTATTGTAACTCTTGTTTCATCTAAATGGTGAATGGTATGGATGGAATGGTTGTGCATTGAAGTTTTGATATGTGCGTTGAATGAATACACATTTTTATTGTGTAATCAACTTTTATATTTGCGCTCTCTGCTACGTTTAAGACTGTATAATGCTGTTGGAACCTACAATGCGTTGAATGGTGTGTTAATCATGCAAATATGTTGTTCAATGCACTGATAACTCCTAGAAATAGTGCATATGAATGAACATTGTAACAATAACATACGATTTTAAATGTGCACTGGTCGATTCACTAATTGTTTTTTCACATGTGGTTCACAGATACCCATGGTCACTGGGTAGCCGCTACGTCCACGGTAAGAACTGGGTAGATTGACCCTGAAGGGGATCACACCCCTCGGCCTATATCTAGACCTGACCCCAAGAGCTTTCAAGAATTGACCCTGTGACCTCCCGATTGGCGAGGCACTGATTTAATCGATTGAGCTAACTCTTGGGGCTAGGTCGATTCACTATTAGTTGTATGGGTTGGTGTATTAATCTCTATGGGTATGCGTTGGCGTGGTCATTTTAATTGTCATATTCCATTAAATGATAAATTCTCTGTGTTAACTCATTCTTTGAAGGCTTGATAGATGTTGGTTTTGGCATTGGTGAATAATATAAATTGGGTGTTGGTGAATTGGTATATGCATGGTATGTTGGAGTTTTGAAGTCTGTGCATGTTATTCATAAGAAGTTTATATGTGTGTTGGTTTCAAGTTTGTCTATACATTTTCTCATACGATCGAAGTTTAAATGCCTTCATTTTATGCGTTGATTTTATGTTAACTAGAAATCATATATGCATTGGTCAGAGTCATCAAATGATTGAATGTAGATGGTGTGTTTAACATATATGCCAATGGATTGATGTTATATTCCCATGGTTCCTTCTCCTTATATGTAACCAATTCATTCTAGAGTTTGTGTAGCAACATTAAAAAAAAATGACTAGATATTGTTTGTAAGGTTGGAGAAAATAGCTAGACTTGATGATGCATTAGAGTTGTTGAATACTCTAGTATCTTCCATTGTTGATGGGATGGTAAAAATTAATAAAGAAATATCTCTGATATTAAGATCTATCTACAAAATGCATAAACAAAACATTGAATTTTTGCATCTTGAGTCACAACTACAACGATATGAATTACAATAAAAAGAGTTTCCATTCAGAACTTGTTTTTATTCAGAGAATTCCCCTTTTTCAGTCTGAAGTTGACTCCCATCAACAACAGAAAATTGATCATATCAATAAGCCCATCTCAAGAGAAAATTTGCACGCAGATGTAGAAATTCAATTTGCACTTCCCAAGCCTGTCATCAGACCTTGGGAAGAAGTTGTCAACAAAAAACATAGAAATGGTCTTGGATATGAAAATGATGTGCCCTTTCATATTCTAGACTATTCCAAGCCCATTCAATTTCAAAGGGTTGGGTTTCTTCATGATGGTTTATCTTCACCTATTCCTGCTCCTCCTCCACAACAACATATAACAACGTAAACTTTGAAACGGGAATTGATACTGTTACCTGTTTTGTAGAGATAGCGAAAAAGTGACCCGATTTTGAAAATGGGCGATACAAAACACACATTTTTTTTTTAGAGAATAATTTTTGGCACTTTAAATAACTGATACAACTACTCATTTCGTAAGGGTAGTAAAAACGTGACCCGATTTTGAAAAGTGGAGATGAAGAATACACTTATTTTTTTCAGAGCATATTTTTTACACTTTAAATTTCCATATGTATCAAATATAGATATTTGTTTTTAAATGTTTGTGATTTTCATGTTGATTTTGAAACGTGTTGATGCAGCATACCTTTTTTGTAGAGGACTTAGGTTTCACACTTTAAAATTTATTATGTCCAATTTTTTTGAAATTATGATTACTTAACGAATTTTCAAGTTGTTTTATTTTTCTTTTTTTAAATGTTGATTACTTAAAAAAGAAAATTATTTCATAAACCATAAAATAATTTGATTTTTTTTAAAATATATATAGAATTAAGTAAAAATAGAAAATTAAAAAATATATATTAACAAAAACTGGGAAAAAAAAATTAAAACAAACTAGATTAAAAAAAAATAGAAAATTAACAAAAAATAATTTAAAAAATTAGTAAAATTAATATTAAAAACATTTAAAAACTAAAAAAACAAAAATAAACACAAATTAAAATATATATATATATATATGAAATTTTTTAAAATATATATATCTTTTCAAATTATTAAAAATAAAAAAACATTTAAAGTTTACAAAAACTATGTATTTTTTATTTTTTATTTTTAATTATTAAGCACTATCTCTTTTATTTAAAAAAAAAAAAAAAAATTAAAATTTTAAACTAATTTTTTTAAACCATTTTTTTTTTAAATTCAAAAAAAAAATAACTGGTTTTTTTTTTCAAAAAAAAAGGTTTAAATTATTTTTTTAAACAATTTTTTTTTTAATTTTATTAAAAAAAAAATTGTCTGCCCCATGACTGCCCGTGGTGGCGCGGCCCTGGGTGGAGGGGCCTGCACGCAGATCCTTTGCCCAAGGTCGCGCCACCACGGGCGGCCGGGGGCAGACAAATTTATTTTATTTTATTTATTTATTTTTAATTAAAAAAATTGTTTAAAAAGATAATTTTTTTTTTAATTGAAAAAAAATTGTTTAAAAAAAAATTGTTAATTTTTTTCTTAAAAAAAAATGGTTTAAAATTTTTAAATTTTAAATGTTTTTTGTTTTTAAATAAAAGAGATAAGGCTTAATAATTTTATTCTTTTTTGAAATCAAAAATACATATTTTTTTTAAATTTTATATATATATATATATATATATATATATATATATTTGAAAAGATACATATATTTTTAAAAATTTCATATTTTTTTGTTTTTCTGGTTTTATAATTTGTGCTTATTTTTGTGTTTTTAGTTTTTTTTTAAATGTTTTTAATACTAATTTTACTAGTTTTTTAAATTATTTTTTGTTAATTTTCTATTTTTTTTAATCTAGTTTGTTTTTTATTTATTTTTTTCTAGTTTTCGTTAATATTTTTTAAATTTTTCTATTTTTACTTACTTCATTTTATATATATTTTATTTATTTATTTTTTTCAAATTATATTATGGTTTATGAGATAATTATTATTATTATTATTTTAACTTTTTTTATTTTTTTGTCTTTCTTATATATATTTTTAGATTTGTTTTTTTAAGTAATCAACATTTAAAAAAAAGAAAAATAAAACAACTTGATTTTTTTTATTGTTTACAAGATAATTATTATTATTATTTTTTAATATGTTTTTCTTATTATTTACTTGTTTATAATTCTTAAGTTTCTTTTTAGTTTTTTAATTCTTATCTTTTATAGGTTAATTTTGTTTTTGTTTTTGTTTTTTGTTTTTTGTTTTTTTTTGTTTTTATATTTTTATGTCCTTTTTTATATATTTGATTTTTTTTTAAATATATATTTTAATTTATGTTTTGTTATTTTTTTATTAACTTTTTGTTTGTTTGTGTTTTTCATTTTTTTTAATTTTTTATTTTATTTTATGTTTTCTTTATTCTTTTGAAATTTTAATATTTTTCGGGGTCATGATAAAATCTTTTACGCCATTATTTCGAAATGTTGAAATTTTACCCTTGAAAAAAAAAGTGTTATCCCAGTGTCAATACTTTTCGTTTTCAGGGTGTTTTTTGCAAAAAAATTACCATTGAAAAAATAAAGTGTTATTCGAATATCAACACTTTTCATTTTGACGGTGTGTTTTGGGCAATTTTTGCACAAAAAATTGGTTTTCACTGCCACTTTTAAAACATTTTGAAAATTTACCCTAGAAAAAAAGAAAAAAAAAAGGTGTTATTCCAGCATCAACACTTTTTGTTTTTAGCACAGTTTTTGATGTTTTTACAGGGTTTTTTGGCTAGAGTTTCTGTTTTGAGTTTATAGTTCCCGTTTCAAAATTTACATTGTTATATTGTGAAATGCCAAGATTGTGATAGAGTTGGCCATGTGAAAGATCATTGTTTTGATCTTCGCTTGTGTAAGCATTGTAGTCAGCACAATCATCATTCAAACAAAAACTTCAGAAACAAGCCTCTTACAAGAACAAATATTCACCTTGGATGGATCGCTTCTTGGCAATGGGATTCAATAGCCAAGAACATATTTAAATCATACCACAGGATTTGTTCTTGAATATTGAAAATTCTTGCAATTGAGATCTCTTCATCTTCTCATCTTGTATTTGATAGGGGGGAATTGATGGTAATCTACAAGCTTCATAGATGCATCAAGCGGGCCTAAGCCACAACCTGAACTTGTTGCCTGAGCCTATAGCTAGAGACATCCATACCAAGATTCATAGTTGTAGCTAGAGACAGAGAATCCCATGAACATGCCTACGATTGGTGGCCTTCATTAAACCACCATGGGTTGAGACCTCCATTTTCAGGTTGAGGTTCTCCCTTTCTTCTGTAGGTTGAGGACATTCCTTTTCTAGGTTGATTGTCTCCCTCTTCAAAGCATTAAGGAGCTCTTCCTCTAGAAGAAGGCTTCAACCTCTTGTCATATTTGGAAGAGTTATGGGAATCACACTAAGAATTATATTTTGAGACACAAAGGTCCCCCTTTTCACAAAAATTGGGAGCACTTCCTCTAGCAGAAGACTTCAACTTCAAACTGGATTTGGAAGAGTTCTAGGAACTGCACTAAGCATTCTAGTGTTGGTGGTCATCCTAAAACCATTGTCAGTTGATACCTCGGGTTCTCCTACATTATACCTTTTTCAGAGAGCACATTCAATCAATTGTTGCCATTTTTGTATTACAACTCTCTTTTTTGACTCGTATATACGCCTTCAGATGAAGGGTGAAATGTTGGACACGTAGTCCACTAAGGGTTATGGTGTGGATTTTGAACAATGAAAGGGAGTCCAAGGGACCTTGGAATATGAATCCAATAGTCATACCAATGTATTATAAATGTATATTTTGTGAATAGTAAATGTATCTCACACCTATCTTAATCTACTATCCATTATTTGTGTGTGTCTTTAACACTAACCTTCTTGATCTTTTAAGTCAACAAAACAATGGTGATTTTGGAAGACTTCTCTTAATTCTCTTAGAGCATAAAAATAAAATGTTAAGCATAAGTAATCACTTACCTTCTTAAAATTCCAATAAACCATTTTTGTCTTAGTGCACATTAATCATCATCATCAATTAACAAAAAATAAATTAAATAAAAAATAAATAACTACATATATATGTAATAATATATAAAGAAATTAAATCAACTTGAATCCATTATCTTGAACACCAAGAGAGATCAAATAATGTGGAGTTCTTTTTTTTTGTTGATCAAAATTCCTACATTAGATTTTCATGAAAACAAAGGTTACATAAGATGTCTCTATCACCCCGTTTCCCTCATTCCGACCATACTTTTTGGAATTAGGGGTCGGAGGATGGCACAGATAAGACTTTACAAACATTATTTTTGCCTGGTATAGTAGCCATATTGTGCATGAAGAAAACAAAAAAACTACAAAGACCAACAATAGCATATCAAGGAGGGGGATGAGGAGGGAGTCTAAGGGGAGCCGCAAAATAGCCATCACACTCATGCATATGAAAATAAATATGTTCCACCTGAGCTTCCAGGTTGCAGAGGTGGTCATTTGTTCTATGATGGCTCCAACGAAGAGTATCGAGTTGCTCCAATATCTCATTTTGACTAAATTGGATATCATTCATATATGTGACGAGTTCATTGTGATCTTCATACCTGTGGTCACGAATGATGTCAAGATTGAGTTGAATGTCTCGTAGTTGCAGTGCTAAGGATTCCATTGTTGTTGGAGCCTCGATTCTTCCTAGAGAGAAATCTCGAGAAAGTACCAATACACCCTCATGCTCCATGCTAGGTGAATTCCCTGAAGACAAGCTCGTGTGTGGTGCTAGGCAGTCAACATTAACGAAATGGCCACCCCCATGATGAGGCCTCCCTTGATGATGAGGCATTTCTTTGGAATTAGGGACACTGAGCGACCAAAATTGGGAGCACCCCGAATAATTCTTGCAATAGAAAGAGCGAGAGAAACCACTAGGGGAAAAGAACACCTTGCAAGGTTGGGCTGAGCCAGAGACTCCCCCAAGGATGATATGAAAGGAACCCCAACGATCCTGGAAAGTCTCTGACCAATTTTCCACTAACCCATATAAGCGACCAAACACTGCCCTAACACCCTGCTTGGGGACCCCTAAGACACCAAACCTAGGGACAAAATAATACAAGCAACTAAGAACCCGAAAGGAAGAAACAGACAAACCCTTAGTCAGGTGAAACATAGAGGAGGTAGCTAAAGGTGAACCGGGGTAGGGGCTTCCACTGTGACCAAACAAAAGAAACCCAAGAAGTAAACAAAGGTAGACAATACCACATGATTCAAAGTATGCTTGCAAACACAAAGCCCTAGATGCAGAGATGAACCCTCCCCAGGCTGCCCAGAAGTAGCACAAGGTGCACAAAAGTGAAAAATTTTCACTCTGCAAGAGTATGGGGTAATTAACCCATAGGTTAAATGCAATATGTTTGTTGCGTGTTGGAGGGGGGAAGCCCCAAGGACCAGCTTGGCATCATTTTTCCACCCCCATTGGGGGAATAATGTGGAGTTATTTTAATAATTTAATATAAATGACTTAATATATGACATAGATTATTTTTTTTTTTAAATATAATGAACAAATTTAATCCCTTTCAATATTTAATAAATCTCTATTTAAAATAAAATTATTCACTTAATAATTTATTTATATTGTAATAAAAATTAACCCTTTATCAAATAATGAAACAATTAAGAAATTAAGAAATTGTAGTTAATACGCGTATATATATCAACTTTAGGTTGAAGGAGGTTTGTTGACATTTGTTTTTTATTGATAATGGACAAAAAGATTTAATGAAGAGTGAATATGCCGAGCATATTCTTCATTTGAGTTCTAAATCGATGACTCAACGAAGGGGAAAGATAAGTGATGTTATTTTAAAAGTCTATGTGGAGGAGACAAGTTGTAAAATTGACTTTGAAAGTGTTGGCAATGGTGTTAAATTTAGTTAAAAATCTATGCGAAGGAGACACATCGTAAAACTGAGTTGATGAATTCATTTATTATATCTTATGATGAAATGAAGATTTATGAAATATGATTTATTTGTCTCCTAAATAATTTATGTTATGCTAAAATTGAGCATAGTTAGAAATAAAAGTTAATGCAATTAACTAATTTGTTCAAGTAAAGTATATTTAAATAACTAATTTTGCTATACTCACAAAATAAAATAATATCATAAATTAATCTTCATTTAATAATTAAGCATCATGCATTTAATAAATTAATTGAATATGTTAGAAAACAAGAGCAAACATGAAACATTATAGACTCATCAATTATATTTCATGTGCAAAGAAATTGACATGCTGAATTCATTTATTATATGTTACTGAATAATTGTAAAATAGTTATGGATTCATCAATTACATTTCATGTGTAAAGAAATTGACATGCTAAATTCCTTTATTATATGTTATTGCATAATTGCAAAATAGTTATGGATTCATCAATTATATTTTGTGTGCAAACAAATTAACATGATGAATTCCTTTATTATATTTTATTGCATAATCGCAAAATACTTATGCATAAAGTTAATGTAATTAACTAATTTGTTCAAGTAAAAAAAATTAAATAACTACTCCTACCACTGCTTACTCTTGGTAGAATGTGACGTAACTTTATCCTAGAGTGGTTCAAAATTGTGTGAGTTAATAAATAGAATAGATAATTTGAAAAAATACATTCTCTACCATTCCTCTGTCTTTCTCAATTGAGATAACTACTTCTACCTCTCATTACTGTTTCTAGAATGTGAGGCGGGTTTATACTGTAGTTTTTTCTTATTCAAAATCAAGTGAGTTAATAAATAAATAATTTTAGAAAATGGTTATAATTTTTGTACCACTCCTTCAACTTTCTAGAATGTAGTGTAGGGGCAAGCGTAAAAAACATAGGGACAGGCGTAATGTGCAACACTCGCACAAATGTTAACAGTGATGGATGCTAAAATGGGTGGCATGGTGGTGGATGCTAAAACGACTTGCATGCTCATGGAATTTTATATTTATGGAAGTTTAGCCTCTCCTATTGGTGTTTATTGGAGTTTCGTTTTGCAACTGAATTGCTTGGGTGCATTGCAGTTGCTAAGGTCGGCGTTGTAGAGTTTGGGTGGTTGTCTCTCCTCAAAAGAGTAGGGTGGTCGTCTCTCCTGAAATGAGTAGAGGGCTGTTATGAAACCAGCTCAAGAAAAGATAGAAAAGATAGATCAACGCCTTAGAATTTAGCCTCTTTGAGGGGGCAACCTCCTTTACATTACATAAATGAACAATTCTTCGATGATTCAAATGACAAAACCTCCTTTCTATGTATAGGAGTCTAAGGAGTCACAATATAATCCAGCCGACCTAACAATAATAATATAAAGCCACAAAAATAACAATAGAGGGATTTTATGGGCACATTAATAACAATATGGGGGCAATGGGGGCACAACAATATAAATAAGGGGTATAACTACAATAGTAATGGGGTAATCACTAGTATTATAGGGACCCAACATGCCCCTCTCCTTCAAAAAAGTGTTGTCCTCAACACTTGAGTAGTTCTGGATACTTCTGCATAAAATTCTCATCCTCCCATGTGGAATCTTCAGCGGATAAGTTCTTCCACTTGATAAGGTACTCTGAAATTGATCGATTTCGTAGCTGTCGAGTTCTTGTTTCTATGACTGCTTCCGGTTCCAATATAATTTTTCCTTCCTCGTCAAGTTCTGGCAATATTGTTTGAACTGGGAGCT
Organism: Pinus tabuliformis; assembly: GCA_031772625.1. Taxonomy (NCBI): domain Eukaryota; kingdom Viridiplantae; phylum Streptophyta; class Pinopsida; order Pinales; family Pinaceae; genus Pinus; species Pinus tabuliformis. Next base: position 1,522,613,141 of record CM062804.1, on the reverse strand, counting down.
TGTCGCCTATAACCTTCTTTAAGCATGAAACATGGAAAACTGGGTGCAATCGAGAAGCTGCAGGAAGCTCCAATTTGTATGCCATAGTACCAATCTTTTGCAACACCTTGTACAGACCATAATACTTTGGTGATAATTTATTATCCTTCTTAGCTTGCTTGAGGGACATTTGCTTATATGGTTGTAGCCGTAGGAATACCCAATCACCTACATCAAAACTTCTTTCACTGCGATGTTGATCTGCCTGTTGTTTCATTCTATTCTGTGCCAACACGAGGTTATCCTTTAAGAGTTGGAGGACTTGTTGTTGATGTTCGATGTGATGTTCCACTGCCTGAACCTTAGAATTTTCTCTTAAATATGATGTGATGGATGGTGGTTGATACCCATAAAGTGCCATAAATGGGGTCATTTTTGTTGCTGTATGGAAGGAAGTGTTATACCACCATTCAGCCAGAGGCAACCATTTGACCCATTGTGTCTGTTTATCAGATACAAAGCAACGAAGATATCCTTCCAAACATTTGTTTACTATCTCAGTTTGCCCATCAGATTGAGGATGATAAGATGAGCTATGAGCTAACTGAGTACCAAGACAAGAAAATAATTCTGTCCAAAAATTTCCAGTGAAAATGGGATCTCTGTCACTTACAATAATCTTTGGGTTTCCATGTAGCTTTTGAATTGTTTCCATAAATGCAGTAGAAACTGTACTGGCTTTAAATGGATGTGATAATGCACAAAAGTGTGCATACTTGGTAAGTCTGTCAACTACCACCATGATGACACTCTTTCCCTCAGACTTGGGTAAACCTGTGATAAAATCCATTGAAACCTCCTCCCAACGTTGGCTTGGAATGGATAAAGGTTGTAATAGACCCGGTGTCTTAATTGTTTCAACTTTATTTTGTTGGCAAACCAAACATTCTGCCACAAACTTTTGAATATCTGATTTAAGGCCATCCCAAAAAAATTCCTTCTTAACCCTGTGGTAAGTTTTTAAAAATCCTGAGTGCCCTCCTAAGGGAGAAGTGTGCAATTCCATAAGAATCTTTTGTTTTAGCTGGGAATTCTTACAGAGGTATAAGCGATCTTTGTACCATAACGAATCATTTTGCCAGCTAAATGTATCAGACGTACTGGAATCTTGTTGTAGCTTTCGAATAAGTGCCCACACTTCTTCGTCATTCTTCCATTCCTCCCTTGCTTCATTTATCCAATCTGGTTGGATAATAGAAATGGCGCACAACAATGCTTCCACATCCTCATCCTTTCTTGAGAGTGCATCTGCCACCACATTTTGCTTCCCTTTTTTGTAGATGATTTCAAAGTCCCAAAATCTTTATGACCGGCTTTTGTTGCTCTTCAGAGGATAATCTTTGTTCTAAAAAGTATTTAAGGCTATCATGATCCGTTTTTACCTTGAAGTGTCTTCCCATTAGGTAGGGTCGCCATTTCTTAAGTGCATGGAGTATTGCCAACATTTCCTTCTCATAAATAGCTTTGCTTAAAAACTTTCCCTTGATTGGATGACTTTCAAAAGCAATGGGTCTTTCATCTTGCATTAGAACAGCACCAATTCCATTTCCTGAAGCATCACATTCCACAATAAAGGTTTTTGTGAAGTCCGGTGTAGCTAAGACCGGTGCTTGGCACATTGCCTCTTTAAGATGTTCAAAGGCCTTTGTTGCTTCCGGAGTCCATGAAAATGCATCTTTCTTCAATAATGTTGTTAGAGGTGCTGCTATTCTCCCATAATTCTTAACAAACTTGCGATAATACCCTGTCAACCCAAGAAATCCTCGCAGATGCTTTATGGATGTGGGGATTTTCCATTCCTTAATGGCTTTAATTTTGCTAGGGTCTACCTTAACTCCTTCATGAGATACAATATGACCCAAATATTCCACCTCCTGGACTCCAAAGAAACATTTGGATCTTTTTGCATATAATTGTTTCTCCTCCAATAGTTGTAGCACCCTGTCAACATGTTCAACATGATCCTTCCAAGACTTGCTGTAGATTAGTATATCATCAAAAAATACTAACACAAATTTTCTAAGGAATGGTTTGAAAATTGAATTCATCAAACCTTGAAATGTTGAAGGTGCATTGGTAAGGCCAAAAGGCATGACCAAAAATTCATAATGACCCTCATGAGTTCTAAATGCCATTTTCGGAATGTCTTCAATCTTCATTCTGATTTGATGATATCCTGAACGAAGATCCAACTTGGTGAAGTAAATTGATCCATGCAATTCATCCAGTAATTCATCAATGACAGGAATGGGGAACTTATCTTTAATAGTGAGCTTGTTGAGCTCCCTATAATCCGGACACATGCGCCATGATCCATCCTTCTTGTGCACCAATACTACTGGAGCAGAGAAAGAACTTTGACTCGGTTGAATTATACCAGCCTCTAGCATTTCTGCAACCATACGTTCAATTTCACTTTTTTGGACATAGGGATATCTGTACGGCCTGATGTTTGGAGGAACACTTCCTGGAATCAGATGAATAGCATGATCATGATCACGCATAGGTGGGAGACCTTTGGGAGTCTCAAATACCTTGGAATGATTGTCCAAGACTTTTTGGAGATCTGGAGAAATAGATGATTCCAATGTGGAAACATCTAGCGAACATAATTGTGCAATTACACCTCTTTGCTCCTTTTTTAGAAGCTTTGTCATACCATTAGAGCTGATTATCTTTCCTGGTTTCCCTGCAATACCCCTTAATTCAACTTCCTTTCCTTCCATAGAAAATTTGATGAAAAGTTCTTGAAAATTAAAAGCTATTGTACCCAAGGATTGTAGCCATTGGACTCCTAGTACAACATCAGCACCTCCCATTGGAATGGAAAGCATTGGGCTAGTCAATACATATTCTCCCATGGATAGCTTGATATTATGGCACTTTCCAGAGAAATTTATTGTTCCTCCATTTGCAATCATCACTTGACACTCTGGTGCTGGATATAGGAAGCAATTCAATTCTTTTGCTACCCTACAATGAATAAAATTGTGGGTGCTTCCTGAATCAATCAACACTATTACCTTTTTCTTCTTGATTTGTCCTTCTATCTTGATGGTTTGAGGAGTGGTAATTCCCGCCAATGCATTACAAGATATGGTCGGATTTATTTGTTCTTCATCTAGGCTTTGTTCCTGGAGTATATCCTCTTCTTTTGACCTTTCTTGCTCCTTTTCTTCTTCCTCTTCACAATCTATGTAGAATAATTTCTTCTCAGCACACTTATGACCTTTAGTGTATTTGCTATCACAACTGTAACAAAGCCCTTTTGCTCTTTTTTCTTCCAATTGTTGTGGTGTCAACCTTATAGGTTGTGGAAGACTATGGGCAACAACACTTCCGTCTTTATAGTTGTGAGTGGTATGCTTCCTGGTTGCCATAATTTTGCTTTCCATTTTTCTTGCTAACCTGAATGCCTTCTCTAATGAATCAGGTTCCCAAAGGCGAACATCATGTTGGATATTATCCTTTAAAGACCCTATGAACACATCAATCCTATGCTCCTCTGGAATATCTTTTACCCTTATGTTCAATTTTTGGAACTCCTCAATGTGCTCCATTATTGAACCCTTTTGTTTGAGACTTATCAATTGGCTAAAAAAAGTGTTGCTTTTTGTATCCTCATAATGTGCTATCAATTCTTCCGTAAAAATTGCCCAAGTGATAAATTGTTTACGAGAGCAAAGCCATTGATACCATACAAACTGATTTGGTTCCAAATATAAAGTTGCCATACGTACCTTTTGTGTGTTTTGCACATTATTGAGATCGAAGAATTGCTCCATCTGTAATATCCATGTGGCGGGATCCTTGCCATCAAACTTCCTCATATCGATTTTTGGAATATGGTGGGTCTTCGATCCAACATTAGAGTCTATGGAATCATGATTAACATTTCTTTTGTTCACATCATGAGTTTCCTTTACAACCTTTTCACCATTAGTAAGTATTTCTTGTAGAAAATTTGTCAAATCTGTCTTCAAATCTGCCATGTCTGTCTTCAAATCTGTCCTCAAATCTATCTTCAAATCATCCATATTAGCTTACATGCCCTTTATCTTAGATTCCACGCCATTTATCTTAGCTTCTGTTAGCTTTTGTGAGCGTGACATTTGTTGCACTTGTTCTTGTAATTTTGATATATCATGTAGCATTTCTTCCTCTTCTTCATGAGTCATGCTAGAGCTTTCAGGTTCCTTACTAGGTGTTTGCATTTTCTTTCCTTGGGGCATCAGTTACCGATAATAATGCTTTACTATGCCCTTTGAATTCCTTCAAACCAAGCTTATGCAAAAATTAAAAAAAAAAACTACACACATTTTTTCACTTTGTAGAAGCCTGATATTGAATCTGATGTATCTCTGTAATTTCGATTATCCAGTTCTGAAATTTTTACTTGTAGTAGCCTTCTGAGTCCTCTTTCCAATGCCACAAGTCTGACCCAAATTGGTTTCTCCAAGGAAGAGTTATACGAAATCTCCCACAGTGACTTGCTTATAGACTAGTTCAGTAGAGCAAACTTGTACGACGTGCCACGAGTCATTGTTTCAACCTATGGATCTGAAAAATGCATACAAAAAACTACAGTCCGTCCTCTTTCTGTACCTTCTTACGAAATTTCAATCTGATCCTCAGAGAGAAAGTTATGACGATTTTCCCTAGGTCACCTGTTTTGAATGTAATTCAGGAGTCTGCAAAAAGACCAACTTCCTCAAATCATATCTCCGAAAATATCACGCGAAAAGCTCTGAAATTCGGACCCAAGATTCAACGCGATTTCTTCTCAAATGGGTTTTTTTTTGTGACTTCTGAAACATCACAGAAAAAGTTATAGCAAAAATTCCATGATGACCTGCTTGGAGCAGCGAAACCCTAGAATCCAAAGCTCTGATACCAAATGTTATGAAACCAGCTCAAGAAAAGATAGAAAAGATAGATCAACGCCTTAGAATTTAGCCTCTTCGAGGGGGCAACCTCCTTTACATTACATAAATGAACAATTTTTCGATGATTCAAATGACAAAACCTTCTTTCTATATATAGGAGTCTAAGGAGTCACAATATAATCCAGCCGACCTAACAATAATAATATAAAGCCACAAAAATAACAATAGAGGGATTCTATGGGCACATTAATAACAATAGGGGGGCAATGGGGGCACAACAATATAAATAAGGGGTATAACTACAATAGTAATGGGGTAATCACTAGTATTATAGGGACCCAACAAGGGCTTGTCAATGTTTTGTATTAAAAGTTTTAATTGCCATGTAAAGTTTTAATTGGCATGCAAATTTTTAATTTAAACTCTGACACCAGTTGGAAAACCATAGAATCTTAGATAGAGAAATAGTTAAATAGTTAAATCATTTAATGGAAGAATTTATATTTTAAACTCTAAGCTAATCCTTAGAAAAATTGTTGTTGTTTCTTGAAAAAAAGTATTCAACATGCGATTGGCATAGATTGATAAATGGGCTAAAGGACCTTAACTTTGAAAGAAAGCATGTATTATGGCATTAAGAATAAGAGAATGGTTGGGATGAAGATGGTTAGTGTCGGGCTAGGCCTAGACTAGGCCGGACATAACCAACCATCTAGGTGCAGTCCCGGACCGCATCCATGCACAAAAACTAAAGAGAAAATTATTATCTCGTGGGCTAGGAAGAAGATGGAGGAGTCCACTTCTGCCTCACTCAAGATCATGGCTATAAAAGAATGAGAGGAAATCTAGAGAGAAGGATAAAAAAAACCATTGTGGGGAAATGCAAAAAGAATAAGTTTATGAACAACAATAAGAACTTATGTAAAAGTCTACAAAAATAAACCATGAGAGCTCAATATTTACAAATCATAACAAACCACATGCATGTCCACAGACTAAAGAGAAAATTATTATCTCGTGGGTTGGGAAGAAGCTGGAGGAGTCTAGTTTCTCATTAATATCATTATAGAATTTACACTAAGGGTTAAACCATACATCTAATAGAAGGTTAAACTAAGATGTAGGAAAGATCAGAAATTAAGGTCAAACTGAGATGTAGGAAAGATAAAAAAAATTAGTCATGAACCTGTGACATATGCTTCGAGAAGTTTGGCTTGACCGTGTCTTAGCGGTGCTTCATTTTCTAATATTCCATTATGAATTACACTCCATAGGTATGTGGAGTTTAGCTCCACATGCCTTTTCCTTCTTTAGTAAGTACTAAATTTGTGTTTACTATTACAGAAAAGATTCACCTAGAAGTAGGATAAATATATATGAATACCGTAGAAGCACCTTTAATGCATCACTTGATAATTCCTATGTGAATTTATTTTCCTTCTTCTGCATGGAAGGAAAGTTATGGAGATTTATTTTCCTTCACCAGGGCATGGTGACGGTGGGAAAAAAGGTAAACATCAATTGAGTGCATTTCAAGTAATGCTCTACTAAATTAACAATAACATTTCAATGTCAATTGCATTCACATCATAGGAAATCGTCTTCGAAATCTTCTAGAATTATCCCTATCATGACAAGGTCTACAAATGCACCTCCAAGTCCAAGTCGTAGCTGCAGATCCTCCTCCCTTATTGTTGGCACCCAAATAATCCTCTAGGAAACTCCATTTCTTGACTGACCACAGAATAAATAAATAAATTATTTCCATAAGTATATAGTTCCAACCCATAACTAATATAAATAGCTAGTGCAATACACTTAGTTCATATAAATTGACTCCTCAAAACAAAAATTCAAAACCAACCTAACACATATAATATTAAAAAATTAATGATGATTTAATGATTTTCTAAAGATATTATAACCCTCTTAAAAATTAAAGGATAGACCCTCCTCTGAATTATTCTATGGAAAAACCTCTTTTATGTCCTTAAGTTAGATTATGTATTAAAGAAGTAATTATGGAACTGGAAATATCGTGTGGGCTAGTCGACATTCAAATAGACATTAGAATAGGGTTACCCTCTCCACTCTGTTGTTGGTAGCGTAAATTATTGACTTTAACTATTGATTATAATGACTAGTATTAAACGCAGGTTCATGGCTCTAGTTAGGTTCTACCTGGAAACTTAGGGTTTCAATGGGAAATTGTCCAAAGGTGAACATGCCAAATTCATGGTGGGATACCTCATGGGAATAGAACAAGTCCCAAGGGGGAGGGATCCTACTCTCTGTCGGGTATCATAAATATATGATCGAACACGAGAAATAGCAGGCATAACTACTGAAAGAAAGCTCAGGGTTATATACTTTGCAAGATTAAATTTATAACTAAATATGTAGTAGTGTAACTGTTATTGTTTTTTCTTCTTGAATGTGTATGAAAAGAAACAACTTTAGACTGTGGATGAAAAACAATCCTAACAATGTAAATGGCTGCTAAACATTGTAGATCTACAACAAATGATAGAAACAAAACCTGCCAAAGCCCTGATCTACGCCACAATCATAGTTAAACAACAAAATGGAATAGTAAAATAAGAACAAATAACTCCAATAATCCAATGGAAACCAGATTTATATAAAGAATATATTTTATTAAACAACACCTGTGAAGCAAACAAATAATGTTACTAGCCCCCCCTATGGGATGGGTTCTTGTAGATTCTCTCTCCTCTATAATGTGTAAAACCCAACAAATAAAATGTTTGATCTCAATGAGAACTCAAATGAAAAATAAAATGGTGAGAGACAATGATAATAATCAAAGTTGCAACCGTGAGTGCAACAATGAAAATTATCAAAAGTGAAGAATGAATGGAAAACCCTTCTATTTATAAAAAAAAAATATTAGGTTATCCTCAAATAATGAGCAATAATAAAATATTATTAACCTCATTCTAGAATTAACAATTTGGAATATTTTATTATATTTGGTTTGGAGGGAAAAAGTATTTAAACTTTTATTTAGAAATAATAAATAAATAAATGATTTATTTATCATCTCAAGAAATATGGTTAAGGAATAATAAACAAATAATGATTTATTTAATTATTCCTAAGGTATTTGGTCAAACTTGACAAGGAATAATAACTAATTAGTGATTAATTAATTATTCCTAGAGAAAAATAAGACAATTAATGATTTATCTATTTATTTCTCATAATTGGGTCAAATGTGACAAGGAATATTATTTAAACAATGGTTTAATTAACTATTCCTAAAAGATAATTAAATAAATAGTGATTTATTTAATTATTCTTCATGGGTTTAATTATAAATGACTTAACAAATGTAGTTTATTAAGTAATTTCTCACAATGAAAGCAATTTTACTAGGGTAAAATTGGCTCTACATGGTGTACTTCGATCCATCTAGTACATTAAGACTAGATGATCAATTTTTTGTGTTAACAAATTCCCCCCAAACGTATGAGTGTTAGGAGAAAAACATATAACCGAAGTAAGTTTTAAGGGCACAATCACTAGACAATGAAGTGGAGTCAAAGAGAGAGAGAGAGAGACCAATGGAGTTGAAGTAAAAGAGGATAATGATAGAGGGGGTGAGACCAATGCGAGTCTCCTTTTATGTTGTGGTACTAGATCTCAGTGAGGTGGGGGAAGCATATGTATACCCATTGAGATAACTTAGTACAAAAATAATGATGCACCCTAAAACATGAAACTGAGAAATAAAATACATGTTGAATGGTACATGACACGTTGGCATAAATGAGCCAGAAAAGAATACATTGTGTCCCATATACATAATGTGCCTGGAAAAACATGAGCGAGGACTGTATACAATAACATCTGAGTACATGAGATATAATGGCCCTTCTCTCAAAAAGAGGGTGGGAGGGATGGTAGAACAACCAAAGAAGCCCTACTGAATAGGAAAGGGCTCTGCAAACTGAATGGATCATCTGAAGGAGACATGCATGCTATGAACGCTACAAGTGGCAAGAATCGAACCCATCAAATCTGTGTAACAGCATCTGAGGCTGTAGTATAATATGAAGGCATCTGGGCATGGGGGGGGCTACTTGAAGGGACACCCCCTCATGAGTTTGAAACATCTCACACATACCCGGGAATCAGAGTACAATCTGTTGCATCACTGGACCATTAAGTGTATGAATCATAAACATGAAACAGTCAAGTCAAAGGGCAATTATGATTCCCTTTGCTTGATTCGAGGCATCGAACAAGAGTGGAATATGGAACCAAGATACACTACCCTCTAGGTTGTACTTCTGGAATAGATGTGATGATGTTGAAAGAATAGGGCCCACCATATGTGAGGCAATGAGGATCCTCAACTAAGACACCAGGGAAAATAAATGTTACTGATGGACTGACACCAGGGACAATGAAAGAAATGGGACTGAGGGACAAACATATGACTTTCCTTATCAGAGCATAAAGTGCATGGTTGACTTGGCAGCGGCTGACTCGACTCTGGAGGGGATGGTGGACAGTATGACTGAAGGCCAAAATGGGCAACACGGGATGAATGGTATGAAAATATGGATGGAATACTATGACATGATATAATGGGATGCAAAACAGACTCCATGGATGTAAAGGTGACTCATCGCAGATGCTCTGAACAAGGGTGACTCGATGATGTTGCCACACAAAATAGGCCCGGTGGGGACCATGAAAACATGAGAAAATGATGGTTTCCCATGACAAAAATCGACACGTGAGATGAAAAGTGCCAAAGGAAGGTGTTCCCCAAAGTACAAGCATCGCATATGAAGAAATTTGATTTTAAGAGGCGACGAAGTGACCCTTCTTGGAAAAATGGCTTCCAAGTAAAGTATCAAATAATTAAAAATGAAGAGAGACCCATTATAGTACTCGATGAGATCTTTCCAATGGCACAGACGGTTTGTCAAACTGAACTACAGTTTGGTCGCAATGGGCGACAAAAAACCTATGGGTTTTTCTCTAAGATGATGCTTTCCCTCCAATTTGAATTCATTTGCTAAATGAGTTGTAGTGAATTTGGAGAGGAGGAAAAGGCCCTAAATCTTGTGGAGATCGTAGCAGAAAAACCGATCGTCAGAATCAGGATCAAGGACTTTAATTTAGGTGGCCTTATTTATCTCTTCAATTTTAGTGGTTTATTTCCTTATTTATGTACCCTGTAGCTCTCTAGGAGACCCCTACTCTTCTTCTTGGCTAGATCGCACTTTTTTGGCCTAGAACTACAATCCGGCTCACAGGAAATAGTTGAAAACCTGTGAGCTCACACTTTCTAGGTAGAAAACTACGATTTGGAGTTGAGAGGGAGAGTGGTTTGTTGGCCTGGTGGGGGTTGTAGGTTGATTAGTCAAGGCCAATGTTTTCTTCTCTAAATTGACAAGACATGTGGTGTTTTGCAGGTATGGCAGAGTTGAAAATCAACTAATGCGAGTGATATTTGGACACCCTTCAATCTGAGATTCAAAGGGATCAGGGGGTTCGAGGGGCATTAGCTTGCTACGGGGTTCTCAATTTGGTAGAGAACCCATTGATGAGGGCAGGTGAGCCCTTATTATTGAGGATCATGAGCTATTGGGATCCAAACCAGGAGGTATTTATGGTGCAGGGGCACAAGATCTAGTTCACGTTACATGATGTTTACTTTTTGACCAGACTTCCTCTCCTAGTGATGCCAACCTAAGCCAAATTTACCCACAGTATTCATATAAAATGCATAATCTCATTTGTCCCAGGAATTTCAATTACCCTACCTAGTCAAACCTTCATAAATTAAGGTTTAATCTCTTAATTAACTTTATGCAGAAACGTTACTTTCGACCATCCAAGTCTAACCCTTAATCAATCCTTTTGAGCGGAACCTTATTTAAACCTTCTTAACCTTTGGTTAATTCTTAATATCTGCTCGTCTTAACCATACCCTCTTAACTCTAGTCTCAACTTAACTCAACGTTAACCACACCATGGTCCCAGACTTTGGTAAAACCCGACTTAAACCATAATACCTTTGACTCCGCTATTTCTATTATAACTCTAGTATAATATAATTATTACATAAACTACTTTAAACCTTACCTTTCCGCCATTCCATGACCTTGCACATTTTCCGATGCTCACCTTTATCGGTTCAATCTTCCACTATCGATTTCACTCCCTCAGATCAACGGTTGTCGCATCATATCACCACTTAAACCCATTCATCCGTCGGAACTCAAATCACTTAACTCGTGTCGATAAACTTCTTGGGTCCGCTCAGGCCCAAGATTTATCGACTTCAATCTTCGTTGTTGATCTAATCATTTAATCCGACGGTTGATGGTTCACCCGATCACCGAAACTAATCGGCGATCCTCCACCGTTTGATCAAAGCACACTTGATCCAACGGTCAGTAGTGATATTGAACGAGAAACTTGCGTGATGCTTAACCGCCCTTACAAAGTTGATAATTAATATAAATCCTTGATCTATAAATGTTCAGGTCCAAACTTGAAATTAAAGTTCGATCACTTTATGACTCGATATCCGTTGGATATATGAGGCCATCAAATCTATGGTTTGTAGGACTTCAACAAGCGCATGGATTAAAATGGACTTAACCCCCCTAATCAACTGCGATCTAAGAGGTTGAATATGAGATTTATGGCTAGGAGCGACTGCGAGACTTCAACCATGATCAAGAAAATTCGTACTCTCCTACCCCCACAGTTGTTAATCATCGTTGATGTAACAGACTATCAATCTGACGATCCAGATCTATTCCTCTGCCATTAATATCTGTCGATCTAAACAATCCGACGGCTCCTGTGCACGTTTGCTTCCTTCCTACGTGCCTTTACTTTCTCCACCTTTACGTGGTTTCTCAAAATTCTTTGTGGTTTCGGGTTCCTCGAGGGTTTCTGGTCTTTGATTGTTCTGCAACACAACTCCCTCTTGATTTAAGTCCATGAACTCTTAAACATTGTCACTCCTGAACTTCACATTGATCCTTCAATCAGATTCAACAATCAGAAATGATCCTTCATCCTCACTTCTTCTCTGTGTTCTACCCAAACTCCACCTACATACATATACTATGCAGAACCTTTAATTCACACACAATTTATCATTCAATTACTCAAACCACACACTTAGACAATTTAGGAATTGAATCTATGTATATATATATATATAAACAAAAGATTACATAATGAGGCCCTATGTCTCTCTGGCATGATTTTCTAATCAGTGGCCTCTGTTTTCCTACCTACCGTAGGGTTACAATCAAACCTATCTAACTCTCGACCTGACTAACTAACCAACTAACCCATGACTATGCCTTTTAGGCTTACATTTATACAAAAGGATTCTACAACCAATTCCTGGTTTAGATCCATAACCTTCTCAACAAAATCCTAAAATCTCTTCCTTATCTCTAAGGATCCTCTCTAGTCCACAAAATCATGAACTAACTCCTATTCTAAGTTTTACAATTAATTCTCAAATCTCTCAATTTCTCAACTATCCTGATTCTCTCATATTCTCCTACATTCGAGAACATTTACAAATATGCCTCACTATACTTAATTAAATCCCTATTCTATCTTCTCTCATTAAAATCACTCAAAACCTTAATAATTACATTAATTCAAAACATAGGAAACCAACTTCCTTGAAAACACAAGACCCCCTATGTCTACTAAAATACAATGATATTATTGAGCTGAATGCTCCTGCATCAAACTCTCAAGGTTGAAAATAATCATGATCTCTTGATCATGTGCTTCTGATTTGTGTCCTCCTAGATCCCATACTTTGTTTTGTAGTCTGTCCTTGGTTGTTGCTGTTGTTTGTTGTTGTTCGCCAAGTCTCCACACTTTATGCTGCATTTCCCCACTAGCTATGCTCTCACAATCTGTTGTTGTCTTTTTCTTGCTGCTGCTTTGCTTTCCTACTATTGTCTTCCCCCTTTGGGATTCTTTTCTCATCAAATCCATCATCAATTCAATTTCTATGTCCAACTCATTTCTTTGTTGGACTCTTTCCTCTTCCTCTCTTGCATATCCTTTGCAATCTTCATCAAGTTCTTTCTTCCCTACTGGTGCTTCCAACCATTTCTCTAGTAGCTCCAATTCTTTCCCCCATTCAATGATCCTTTGATGAGAGTTTAGTCCTTCTTCTTTATTGGATGCCTCAACAGCTTCCCTGGTTATCTCTACTGTGCCTATCATCATGATGGAATGATGATCCTTTACTATGCTTTCAGCGAACATAGTCTCTTCTTCAAGTTTGCCTTTCATCTTCTACTAGCTACCTTCACTTTGCAGTTGTTGGTTCCTTACTGTCACCCTTACATCCTTACCCTCTTGTTGCTTCTGAACTTCCATTTCATTTCCAAATATCTTCTGTTCAATTTCTTCGATCACAACATCACACTCATTCATTCTATGCACTATTCCTGCAAACAAAATATTGGTTTTTGAATCAAAACACTCTTTTATCTCCATGTCTTTTAAAGACCCTCTGCTATTGTTAAGTACTACTGTAACCACTTCTTTTATATTTCCATTTCCTCCTAGCAACTTCTCCAGCAATTCAATTTCCTCCTTACATTTAGCAAGTGTCTTATCACAATGCTCTTCATTTCCAGCTTCATCCTTTACATGGTCACTATTGCCCAATGATTCAATTGGACTACCTTCCATAGACAATTTTGTCTCATTCATCTCCACAGAAATAAGTTCATGTTCAACACTTATAATCCCTGTATTCACACAACAATTGTCAGTTTGAAAATTATAAGGCTCAACAGCCTCAACTAATGTTTCACATATCAGCTTTTCAGGCTGATCTTCATCTCCTTCCTCCACAAGAAATTGTCCTTATTTTGTAACAGTTCCAAATATCACTTCATCAATAACTTCTTTCTATTGCAACAATTCAATATTTTCCTCATTCAAGAGGCATTCTTCATCATACTCTGCTATATAATACTTATCCTCTGAAAGGTACTCTTCATCCTCTGTCAGTACATCAATATGTTGATCCAAGTTCTCCTCTGAACTTTGGTAATTTTTATCAAGTTTTATGATAGCTTCATAAGGCTTCCAATCCTCTGCAAAACCTGCACTCACAAAACAATTATTATAATTAAAAACATAAGGCCTCAGTGTCTCTTCTTCCTTTGGCAACATTTCAGTATGTTGCTCTGAACTATCCCAATAGTTCACTGATCTCCATTCTTCATCTTCACCCAGAACTTCACCCTGTTCTGGTTCACAAATGGAAACTTCCATTTCCAGCTCAACTTCTCTGAGTTTTTCCACCAGCCACTTCACTTGCCTCTGTTGTAGCCTTCTCTGTAACTTATGCCACTTTACTGCCTTTTTCCTCAAGACCCAACCTTGTCTCTGGCTTTCCTCCAATATCCTCCTTAATGCATCAAGTTGTTCTTTTAACTTTGCAATTTCCTTGTCAAGCTCCTCTTGACTCATTCTCTTGCCATTTGCCTTGGCATCCTCCTTCTTCACTTTTCTTCTGTTGTGGCTTTCCTTACAACCTCTATTATCACTATTAGTAGTCATATTCTTCTCCTTATCTATCTTCATGAGCTCCTTACTCACTTACTATGAGCTGCATTAGAGCCTCTGCAACAACAAGTCCTCCTTGCTTCCACTTACCTCACCAAGCTTTCCTCTGTACTTGGTCTTTTGGCAATCACTTGGTTCTCTGTCTCTAGAACCTCTTTTGAGCACTTCTCCCTACTCCTTCTAGGCTTCAACTCATCCGCATCTTCTAAGAACACAACTGTCCTCTTGTATTTCAATCACTAATGAAATACTTGGTTCTAACCACCTCTTCTTTCACTTAGATACTCTTGCCATCTTCCTTCATCCCTTAGCAATTCTACCCACATCCTCTGTGGCATTGCCTTTGTGAGCTAAAACAATACCTCTGCAATAACAAGTCTCCTTCTTGCTGCATATGCCCCACTAAGCTTCTTTCCTCTGAGCTCAGCCTGTTAGCATTTCCCTAGTTCTTTCATCTGGAACCAATTGAGCACTCCTTGCTCTAGGTTGCTGCAATTTTCTCACCTTCTTATGCTGCTACTTGTGCATCAATATAAAGACCACAAACTCTCCAATCTTCAAATCAAATTAAAACAAAACATATCATCTCACCGTCAAGATCTCTAAATGATCTTGTTCTACCATTCACCTTCACTTTGAATGGATTGTCCTCTGTTCCCTTGCTACTGCAATTCTCCCAATATTCTGCTATACTTTATCTTTGTGTGCCTACTGTTTGTCAGATTAAAATCTGATATCTTCTTGTCTACTTTCATCACCATTCACATGTATACACACCTTCAAAACATAATTTTGTTCTAAATTCTTTTCAAAGAAATTTTCACACATAATTTCTTTGTGTTGTTCTGATACCAAATGTTTCAACCACAATTCTGCTCTCGTACCAAATGATGCCAGCCTAAGCTGAATTTACCTATTGTATGCATATAAAATGCACAATCTCATTTGTCCCGGGAATTTAATTACCCTGCCTAGTCAAACCTTCATAAATTAAGGTTTAAGCTCTTAATTAATTTTATGCGGAAACGTTACTTTTGACCATCCAAATCTGACCCTAATCAATCCTTTTGAGCATAACTTTATTCAACCCTTCTTAACCCTTGGTTAATTCTTAATATCCTCTCATCTTAACCATACCCTCTTAACTCTGGTCTTGGCTTAACTCAATGTTAACCACACCATGGTCCTAGACTTTGGTAAAACCTGACTTAAACCATAATACATTTGACTCTGTTATTTCTATTATAACTCTAGTATAATAGAAATATTACATAAAATACTTTAGGCCTTACCTTTCTGCCATTCCATGACCTTGCACATTTTCCGATGCTCACCTTTATTGGTTCAATCTTCCACCGCCGACTTCACTCCCTCAAATCAACGGTTGTCACGTCGTATCACCACTTAAACCCATTCATTCGTCGGAACTCAAATCACTTAACTCGCGTTGATAAACTTCTCGGGTATGCTCAGGCCCAAGCTTTATCGACTTCAATCTCTACCATTGATCTCATCATTTAATCTAATGGTTGATGGTTCACCTGATCATCGAAACTAATTGGTGATCCTCCACCATTTGATCAAAGCACACTTGATCCAATGGCCAGTAGAGATATCGGACGAGAAATTTGCGCAACGCTTAACCACCCTTACAGAGCCGATAAGGAATATAAATCCTTGATCTATAAATGTTTGGGTCTAAACTTGAAATTAAAGTTCGCTCACTTTATGACCCGATATTTGTTGGATATATGAGGCCATCAAATCTATGGTTTGCGGGACTTCAAAAAGCACACGGATTAAAACGGACTTAACCCCTGCAATCAACTATGATCTAAGAGGTTGAATATGAGATCGATGGCTAGGAGTGAGTGTGAGACTTCAGCCATGATCAAGAAAATCCGTACTCTCCTACCCCCGTAGTTGCTAATCACCATCGATCTGATGATCCAAATCTATTCCTCCACCATTTTTCTTTTGCCATTAATATCCATCTATCTAAACGATCTGACGGTTCCTGTGCACGTTTACTTCCTTCCTTCATGCCTTTTCTTTCTTCACCTTTACGTGGTTTCTCAAAGTTCTCTGTGGTTTCGGGTTCCTCCAGGGTTTCTAGGCTTTGATTGTTCTCCAACACAACTCCCTTTTGATTTAATTCTGCATACTCTTAAACAATGTCACTCCTGAACTTCACATTGATCCTTTAATCGGATTCAACGATCCGACATGATCCTTCATCCTCACTTCTTCTCTGTGTAGAGCCTGAACTACACCTGCATACATATACTATGCAAAACCTCTAATTCACACACAATTTATCATTCAATTACTCAAACCACACACTTACACAATTTATGAATTGAATCTATGTATATATATATATATATATATATATATATATATATATATCTATATATATATATATATATATATATATATATATTTATATTTATATTTATATATATAGATATATATATATATAAACAAATGATTACATAATGAGACTCTCTATCTCTCTAGCCTGATTTTCTAATTAGTGGCCTCTGTTTTCCTACCTACTGTAGGCTTACAATCAAACCTATCTAACTCTCGACCTGACTGACTAACTAGCTAACCCTTGACTATGCCTTTTAGGCTTACATTTATACAAAAGGATTCTACAACCAATTCCTGGTTTAGATCCATAACCTTCTCAACAAAATCCTAAAATCTCTTCCTTATCTCTAAGGATCCTCTCTAATCCACAAAATCATGAACTAACTCCTAATCTAAGTTTTACAATTAATTCTCAAATCTCTCAACTATCCTGATTCTCTCATGTTCTCCTACATTCGAGAACATTTACAAATATGCCTCACTATACTTAATTAAATCCCTATTCTAGCTTCTCTCATTAAAATCACTCAAAACCTTAATAAGTACATTAATTCAAAACATACGAAACCAACTTCATTGAAAACACAAGACCCTCTATGTCTACTAAAATACAATGATATTGTTGAGATGAATGCTCTTGCATCACCTAGGGGTGGTGGGGGATATTAATCCAGTGTTTCCTCGTGGGAGGAACATTACAGAGTTTATGGAGTGCCATTTTCCACGGGGTGTTCGTGTGAAGGGCATGACCATCCTGATCGGTGATCTAGATAGGCTAGAGACACGGGAGACACGGGTTGTTATCACTACAGTGTTACGGGTCCACCACATCACTGGTGGGCAGATGATGCTTGTTGAGAGTGTCTTGGTAGGGACCTAGTATGGGTGGGCCCAAATGATGTTGTCGTCGGTGAAATGACAACTGAGTCTATGTAAGAGACAGGTGAACCATGATTGTGCATTTGGTACAGTGGTATGTGCTTTCTTCTTTGAGAATATACCCACCATCCGCCCTCATGTACAATTCCAGGATGAGGGCCCACAAGAGCCCAGGATGCACCACTGGGGGAAGCTACTGTGAAGAGGAGGAGGAGGGGGGGTTAGGCGGGTGTTCCGACCTAAATTTTTCGCACACTGGGATTAGATGCCTCTTTACATTGACGATTATCCTTATAGCGAGATGAACTATCAGGGTGATCTTGACCTACCACTTCCACTCGGATGAGCATGGGGACCAGACAGTAAGTGTTAAGATGTTATTTTTAAGGTGCATTTCATATCTTTATCACATGTATAGGCTATTGAGTGTAAAATATGTGGTATGCAAATATAGCACCGGTAAAATCGACAGGATATGTAGCCTGAGCTACAACACCAGGGGCTGCAAATTAGGTAACATCATCTTCACGTCAGGGTCCAGATGACAGTGCTCTATGTGCTTACCTATGTCATAGGTGTGATGTGCTTTTGACCAGAGTTTTTGTGCATGGGTGGCATGAATTAGAATATCGGTACACAGATGAGTGTACATGCTTTCCCTCAGAGTGGTGAGGGATCATGTGACGCATGGTGATGGTTGGTCAGGCAGTACGTGATTTACAGGCAGGTGGAGCAGAGCCTTTGGCACGAGATCCGCCAGACAGTGACTAGGGATGGGGACATGTGGGTCCTCTTTGTTTTATTTTTGTAACATGCTATGGGCATGTCGGATGTATTTAGAGCTATGGGCTCCAAACACTTATATGTTTTACGTGGTACATAATATGATTATGCACTTTTATATGACGATGATGGTTCGCCATCTTTTTTGTTTATGGTTGTTTTCTATGGTATAAATGTGATAAATGCCAATCTAGAACATTATTTGCAATGGTATCTACATAGTTATTTTGGGCTCTAGGAACATGACTGAAAGTAATGGTTTCAAACTCATGTACCAATAGCTTAACCCTTAGATATTTTCTAAATAGGACTTGGTTATGCACATGATACACACCATTCAATTGCATGACAAGCAGCAAGGAATCTAAATGAACATGAAGATGAAGGATGCGATGAGCAAGGGCATCGACTGACAAACCTATCACGACATCATATTCGACCTGGTTATTAGTGGCAGATCCAACGCACACATCATTTGAGTGGACTAATGTATGCATGAGGGTAAAAATGGCAAAGGCTGTTGAGGCTAGATTCTTAGAGAAGTGACTTGCATCATCTGCATAATCGATAGACGGTGTGGATGATGGATCCATTTGAAAGGTGCAAAAGACAACATATGATATGATGCAACCTACCTAGCTTCATGACAGAAATAAAGACATGTAAACCAATGGGATATTCTATGAGTGACATTTCTTGAGGTAGAGTGCATTGAGAGAGTTAGGAAGGAGGTGGCCTTCAAAATCCTCCAGAAGATATGCCCCCTTGCCTAAGTGCAAGGGTAATTAGGGTATACATAGCTTCCATGATGTCCCCATCAGAATGGACGATGAGAAGGTGGGAGGAATATTGCCTACATGATGCGTCGATGGTACCTGGTGCATGATCATGAGAAGGAAGGTTCACATATGCATCATCTGAAATGGTAGACAATGGGCTAGTAGATGGAGAATCTAGAGATGTTGAGACCTGGGTTTCTGATGAAGGAGGTTTGATAGAGGGGTGTGAAGAAACCTTAGAAAGTTTTTCTTGCGAGGAACTCAAGGATGACGACAAGTAAATGATATGGACCATGGAGTCCGTAATCTTGACATTGGGGGGAGGGATCATAATAGTGGGACCAAAGTGCCCCTGTTTTGGTACACTAGTGGTACCAAAATCCATAAATAGAGGAGTAGATGTTCCACTACGAGTGGCCTCGTATTCACAAAGTGCTTGAAGGCAATCATGAAATTCGTCGAGACAAGGGCAATAATGGGAATAGTGACCATAATGATCGCACAAGGCACAAGGGTGATTTTTTTGCAATGTTTTGAGTTTCTTGGTTGGTCCCAGTAAGGTAACTTGGACCTTAGGGATATTTGACTCAGGGAACGTTTCATGAACCAAAGGTTTGAGACGAGGAAGCTCAGGATAGTTATTGGTGGCATGCCCAACAACCTCACATACAATGCACAAAGGTGTCAGCTTTAGAGCT
The DNA here is from genome assembly GCA_031772625.1 of Pinus tabuliformis. Lineage (NCBI taxonomy): Eukaryota > Viridiplantae > Streptophyta > Pinopsida > Pinales > Pinaceae > Pinus > Pinus tabuliformis. The sequence goes on along the minus strand of CM062804.1, from coordinate 1,522,593,083 downwards.
TTGGGAGCTAGAGGTGCTTGGGGAGCCTTGTCCTTAGGTTCCTTCTTCTTGGATTTGCCCCGATGTTTAGATGCTTTCGCAACAGGAGTGGGTTCCTGTTGAGGTGGCAGTGGAACTGGAGCAGTGACAGGGGTCATAGGGAATGGCTAAACTGGGGTCAAAGCATGATATGGTCTTAGCTGACTAGGCGGAGTGTTCACATGGGGATCAATGTACCACACTAGGATCCCCAAAGTCATATTAGGGAGAACCAATGAAGCCATGACAGGGACAGAAAAGATTCTAAGAGGGGGAAACAAGAAAGGTATTTGTCATGTAGGGTAATGTCCCAGAGGAACAACTCCTGGATGGTTGAGACTTGGAGGAATAGTTCTTGGTGGCAACAGAGGAGAGGCACCCACAAAAGGAGGAGGCCATAAGGGGGTGGATCCAGATGGCTCAACTTAAACGAGAATTGCGGGGTGCTAAGGAGCTAGTTGTAGATCAGATGTACCAGGCTGCTTTTGAGCATCCTGTGACACTTGTAACATGCAAACACTCAAAGAGGTAGGCTCAGAAATACCAAGGCAAGGACCAGGGAAGTCACCCAACAATGATGAATATTTGTAGACTCTGGGTGAAACACCTATGAGAGGAGTAGAAGACTGCTCGTCGGACATTGAAAAGATAATGGACTCAGGGGAGGTTAAGGATGACAACTCATATTATATCAACTGGTTGATGTTGACAATCTTCCCTTCATGGGGGAAGCACATCTTGTGGAAAACCGCAGACGTGACGACTGACATGGCATAAGTGTAACTACAACCCAAGAGAATTTTGTAATCTAGAGGGCCATCAATAACCTTGATTTCTACATGAACAATTTTTCCCACAAGGGTCACTGGACAATTACGATACATGCCGAGAGGCTAGGAGGAATGACCATCCCAAGCATGCAAAGTGATGGTGGATGGGGATAGTTCATGTGACTTGAGTTGACTCCAAACAGCAGCAAACATCACGCAGGTGGATGTTCCTTTGTCAATAATTCATCTGGAGATGATGGCATTACAGACTCTGACTGGTATCTTAAAAGTAACAGATGGAGGTAATGGAGGATGTTCTGATGTATCAACAGGAAAGATAATAAAATGATCATATGAAGGATCTACTATGCCAAAGTAGTTAGAAGAGATTTATTTTGATATGGGCATGACTGGAGCACCTCCATTGTCGACATAGCATCAGGTGATTGTGCCAAGTCATCGATTATACTTATGTATGGGCAACTCAGTTAGAAGCCACGTTACGGTGTAATGGTCCCTTGGGGATCTTAGGAATTGACTCAACTTTAGGTTGAGGGATCTGTAGCAGACCATTTGGTGTTGTAAGAGGCTCAGTAGATGCTTTGGTTTTGGACTCAGTGGCAGACGAAGTCAATGGCTTGTCATATTGACGCGACCGAGTTTGCAAGTTGACATCAGAGGTATTGACCTCATCAGAATTCATCATGAGGATCTGGTAGTCACCATGACCAGAAGGTTGGGGAAGGTGGGCTGCTTGACCTTGTTGAGGTTTGATAGCAACAAATCCTTACTGAGGGAAAGGATTTGTGAACACGACCGTTTGAGATGGTGCAGGATTCGGAGGCGATTGCTACATGGGAGGTTGACCTCTAAAAGTTTCTTTGGCTTCCCACATTTGGTGCATCTGGGGTAAGAGGGGACACTCATGAGTATAATGGCCATGTACAACACAACATGCACAAGGCTTGTTCATGCAAATAATCTTGGTGTGCTTGCGCTAGTTGCCCCATTACTGGTTGTTGGTGTTAAGCTGGTTCCCCTAAGGTTCATTTGGTAGATTACCTTGGTTACCCTGGTTATCGTTGTTACCTTTCCCCTTATTCTTTTTCTTCGAATTTTGGGGATTGGTCGCACTCTACTGTGAAAACACTTGACCCTGAGGGGGTGGTGGCTATTGGGGCTGAGGTTGCATGGGAGGCTGCAGCGCTAATGTCTAAGGGGCTGGAGTGCTCGACAATGCATAGGCATAAAATGTTGAAGGGGTAACAACATGGTAGACAAGTTGAACACTAGCTAGCCCTGATATTTGTTGATGTGGTTGGGTAAAAGCATAAGATGTGCTGTGTCCTGAATACACATTGCTGGCATGAGGAGCATAAGTGTTGGAGGAAATGGTGCCCCCCTACGGATAGCCATAACTCTGCTGAGTATGTGGTGAAGGATGTGAAATAGCTCCAATGATATCGTCAGCGGCGTGAGATTTCCCTGGTGCATTGGAGCCACTAGGACGGGGGAGGTCTGGTATAATGGTATAGAAATAACTGGATTGAGCATAAATCAAGTCATATGTTAGAGCAATGTGCAGAGCCTCTTCCTCTATTTGAGGAAAATGAGATGTGACATCTTTGGCAATAGGTGCTAAAAGAGTCTTGAGAAACCAATCGAGGGAGACACGGTCTTCGAAGGGTGCAGCACAACACATGCTCCTCCTTCTACGCCATTCGTGGACATGATCGGAAAGACGGGTGGCAGAGGACTGATAGAATGCAGTCAAGAGCTCTGTACCAGTGTCGTATGGGAGAGGTAACTGAAAATATGAAAGGAACGCTTTAGCAAGCATTGTGAAAGTGGAATGAGAGGTGGCGGGTTGGTCGACATACCAATTTGCAGTATCTCCAGTGAGCCTGCGTTGGAACAATCAAAGATGAATGGAGTCATCGGTGATGGAATTGGATGAACACCACATATGGAAGGAGTGGACGTGATTGGTGGGGCCCTCTCCAGAATTACCCTCAAACTTGGGAATGTCAAAGGGAAGCTTAGTCAGAATAGCTGGCCAATGGTGTATAGGGTCATTAATCAATTGGCTAAAATTTGGGAGGCTTAATCGAGCCATGAAAGGTACCATGGGAGCTACCGGAATGGTTCTTGAGATGGTCTCGCTAGATGTGACCACCGAGGTAGAACCGGAGCCAACACCAGGTTAGGTTCCTACACCTGCAGTGGGTCCTGACATGCTGACTATATGCAGTAAACGATGCTCAGAATTAGATGAGGAATCAGATGAACTGAAAGAGGAGTCAGTATGGGGACTCAAGGGACTATGAAATCGAACCCTTCGGGCGGGAGTAATATGCCCAAACGGAAACTAGGGATGAAGTTCTAAGAGTCTTCGTGACAAATGCCTTGGTGGTTTAATGGTTGTAAGACACAAGTGACACAGAAATGGTGAAGGGAGATCAACAAGATGTTTTTGTCTCTATGTGGGGAGATAGATTAATTAAGTCATGGCTTGGCGGTGTAAACCAAGAGCCCTTCACTTAAGGTGTGTTTTTTTGTGTAAATGTGTTTATTAATTAAGTCAGATCGTGTTTGAAAAAATAAAAAGATTGTTGAAATAAACTGAAATTAAAAATAGAAAATGAACAACAAATCAACTTTCTAAACCCACCCAAATTGGGTTTGCAAACATTGTGTTGGTTGGTGGCAAATCAACTGAAAACACACAAAAAATGCCAAGAGATCTAAGCGTCGGTGTGACTGGGATCAAATGACACTATGCTACTGGAAAGTGGTGTAGCAACAACAAAAAACGAGGGAGGAAAATTGTTGCAAAAATATAGGGGTATGGGTGTGAAACCTAGGGCGAACAATGGGACCCTAAGGCAAATGACTAAACACGGTTTAAGATGAAACTTAGGATGGAAACAACCTATCTTTGAAGATCTGAAACAGGAAGGTACAAATCTAGAAAATATGGCTGAAAGCTCTGCAAAAACACTGACTTCTTACTCAGCTAAACTCCTCCTATAAATGTGGAAGCGTACTAGAAGCCTTAAGGGTCTAAATCCTTTTTGATGAGTGAAACAGAGTATATCAAGGCCTAAGCGGGCTAAGACAGTGTTTAACCAACCCAACAGAAAACTCTCGGCAAAACCCAGAAACAAATCAAAAAATATCCTAGAAACCCTAAAATCGCAGGTACTTACCTGTTTAGGGGGAGATCACACTTATTGGGCCAAAACGTGCGATCTGGACCTTGAGATTGCACTTTTGGGGCAGAAAAGTGTGATTTCTACTCCTTGATTCTTGGTCGGCAAGTCTCTGAAAATTTTTCTTGTGACCTGCGGAAATGACCATAAAACTTGTGGAAGTTAGAAATTTGACTGATCTAGCGTTAGAATGCTAGCAAACAAGTTTTTATATCAGAATTAAAAATGCAGTGGAGTCGCCATTTGTTATTATGTTATCTTCTTGAATGTGTATGAAAAGAAACCACTTTAGACTGTGGGTGACAAACAATCCTAACAATGTAAATGGCTACTAAACATTGTAGATGTGCATCAAATCATAGAAACAAAACCTGCCAAAGTCTTGATCTGTGCCACAATCATAGTTAAACAACAAAATGGAATAGTAAAATAAGCGCAAATAACTCTAATAATCCAATGGAAACCAGATATATAAATAATATACTTTATTAAACAACACTCGTGAAGGGAACAAATAATGTTACCAGTCCCCCTCTATGGGATGGGTTCTTCACTATCCTCAAATGTCTTCCAACTTTTGTAGAGTCTCTCTCCTCTATAATATGTAAAACCCAACAAATAAAATTTTTGAGCTCAATGAGAACTCTAATGGAAAATAAAATGGTGAGTGACAATGATAATAATCAGAGTTGCAACCATGAGTGCAACAATGAAAATAATCAAAAGTGAAGAATGAATGGAAAACCCTTCTATTTATAACAAAATATTAGGTTATCCTCTAATAATGAGCAATGATAAAATATTATTAACCCCATTCTAGAATTAACCATTTGGAATATTTTATTATATTTGGTTTGGAGGCAAAAAATATTTAAACTTTTATTTAGAAATAATAAATAAATAAATGATTTATTTATCATCTCAAGAAATATAGTTAAGGAATAATAAACAAATAATGATTTATTTAATTATTCCTAAGGAATTTGGTCAAACTTGACAAGGAGTAATAACTAATTAGTGATTAATTAATTATTCCTAGAGAAAAATAAGATAATTAATGATTTATCTATTTATTTCTCATAATTGGGTCAAATGTGACTAGGAATATTAATTAAACAATGGTTTAATTAACTATTCCTAGAAGATAATTAAATAAATAATTCTTCATGGGTTTCATTATAAATGACTTAACAAATGTGGTTTATTAAGTAATTTCTCACAGTGAAAGCAATTTTACTATGGTAAAATTGGCCCTACATGGTGTGCTTCAATCCATCTGGTACATTATGACTAGATGGTCATTTTTTTGTGATAACAGTAACCATAACTGTAAAAGAAAAAGGAAAGAAGATATAGGACAATAAAAATCACAAGAACACTATGGTAAGTATCATTATTCTAGAGCACATTATAGTCATACAACAACAAAATTATCTTCGAATTATTACCAAGAATGCCAGTAAATTTTATAATTGTTAAGAACTAAAAGGAAGCAAATTACATATAACAATTTCTTGCGCAACCCTATTTAAACAAGGGTATCTTATTACAATGGCCATGTAAAATAAAGGGGTCATGGACTAACTAACTATGTACCATATACAATATAAAAGAAAACTAGAATCTGAGGGGAGGAAGCCCTTGGCACTTACATTACAATTAAAAACAAGGCAAGCACATGTCCGAGGCAGAGAAATTAAATAATAAGATTCTCACACTACATAAAACTTAACTATTTAGCGATTCTGTGAAGCCACAACCCTTACATGTATAAATGTTTAGAAAACCCTATGCAGTGCAAGGGAAAAAAAAAAAACATCTCGGGAAATGGGTATGAGAGTATTTGGAACCTGGAACCACTGTAGAAAGGTCGAGGCATCCTTCCTTGAACCTGGACATTAGCCTCACGAAGGGATGTGAAGATTAAGGTAACCATAAAACCTTGCCTGTAAATAGTTGAAGAGGAAGTTGTAGAAATTCCCACCTGTAGATCAACTAATAATGCAATATACTAAAGCAAAATACTTGATCTACTTATACAATAAATTCAGTGGAAGCTTAATAAATTTGAGCAACATCAATAAGAACACATATAACTGATATGGAGAAATCAATCACACATAACACAGAAGAATTTACCCAGGGAAAGCCTCGGCCTAAAACCCCAACTCTGTATTATCATACAAGTGGAAATATAGCCAGTATTACAAAAAGAATTAGCTCAAAAGCTATCCTGCTCTCTCTGCAATACCCATGCTACTCATAGACAGTCAAAGGACTCTATCTAACCTCTGGTCTGCCCTCCAAGCCTCCTATTTCTTTGCGCAATTCTGATTGGGGTCCAGTGCAACCACTTGTGTGAATTGGCCTCTTCACACATTCACTAAGCTCTGATCCAACTACGCAATCCTGAAGGAGATAAATCCTCATCATGGATGAGCTTCCTTTATAGGAAAAATATTCATCCAATTGATAATAAACTGTCCCTTCTTTGATTTCAACTGGGTCTCTGTCTGAACTGACATGCATGAGTTATTGATGAGAGAATCCTCAGTTATCTGAAGTGTAGCAGTTACATGCATGCAAGCATTAACTAACTGAACTCACATTAATTTGAAAAAACTGTTTAAATCAATCTAACTGGACTTGACTTAGTTAACTAAGCCAACTAATTACTACTCAATATAGAACTCATCCTTATCTATTTAACTCATGGATAAATTCCTCAATTAATAGATAAATTGTTGCATGTCCTCACATAGACTTCAAGTTTGTTTTTCCTTAACTAATTAACTCGAGATGAATTAATTAATTAATTTACAAACTGCTGTTAAGTTCAAATTCAAATTTTACTTCCTATGTTTAGTCCAGGGACTGACTAAAATAGGAATCCATACTGAACTGCTAAAAATAGAATGCTATTTTTAGCACTTCCATTTTTCATTCCCCGCTGCCCAATCCAGCACTGGTACCCAAACTGCTATTTTTAGCGATGCTATTTTTAGCATTTCTTGTTGCCATTTTCAACACTTCCTCTCAACAAGAAAGGCTTCAACACGAACCCGATCCGGTACCTCTGGAATGTTCTGCATGCAACACATCTACCAAGTGTGGTTGCTCCAACAACTCTCGGAACAAAAACAACTCCCCATTGACCTCTCCGTTGGGCTAGTAACATACTCTAATGCTAAAGCTCTACCTACTGCTGACAAGTGATCTCTCTTTGACCTCTGCGCTATTGCAACATCTCATGCAACTCGCACTGTTGCACAACTCTCTATGCCATCCTGCACTGGTGCAACACACTTGTGCCTCTCACATTGTTGCAACCTGCTAGCTCTGCGCTGTCTAGGGATTCCTGCACTGTAGCTCTCTCTGCTGCTCCATCTGCATTTGTCTCTACCCAATCAGTTAGTCTTGCTACTCCTCATCGAGGCTACCATAGCAAAGTCGAATCAAAGAGGTTGGGTACCTCAAAGATCCTGCCCCTCCTCCTTGGGACGATCACTGCACATCGCCCCACCTCCTACCTGGAGGTATGGTTACATGTGATCCCTCTGCCCACCTGGCTTGAAGTTTGCCCCTACTAAAAGTCTCTATATGAGTAGATGTCTCTACTCTATCTCCTCTCAGTTTCCCCTGTTGTGGCTACTCCACAACCTCCTGAAGCTGCTACACCAATCATGGCTTCTCCACAATCATCTGAGACTTATTCTGGCACTACATGTTGAGAGGTAATATACTCTCCCTCTCAACCACCAAGTGTTCATCAATTGCCTTGCTACTCAAGGCTTTGCATGCATATTGAACCTCAAGAGCATACAGGTTCTTGATCTGTGAACTGATCTGCTTCACCTGTCTAGTGATGATGTGTCTAAGGAAAACCTTCCCCTTACTGAAGATTACATCATAGCCTCTGTCTTCCAGCATCGCGATTGACACCAATTTTCTCTTCAGTCCTGGTACATACTTGACATCGGTCAAGGTAAGGCGAGCTCCATGCTTCCTCTGAAAAATAACCATGCCTACACCTGAGACACTATACTTTTCATCATTACCCATCACTATGAGTATATGGATATCTTTCTCCTCTAAAGTATTGAAGAAACTCTTGTCGTCGGTCATGTGTAAAGAAGCTCCACTGTCAAGAAACCAACCACTTCCCACCATGAATGAAACCATGCATGCGAAGAGTGTGAAATCCAACTCGAACGGTGAAGCAAGTGCCTCACCTTCAGATCCTTCTCTGGATCCATTCTTGGATTTCCTCTATGGACAATTTACAGCAAAATGGCCCACCTCATGACAATGAAAGCATCACACTTTCAATTTGTCAAACTTCTTCCCACCATGGGAAGAACTGGATTCGAAAAAAGAAACCTTCTCCTTCCCCTTCTTCGCCTTACTCGCTAAGGCACAGTTTTCTTCATCCTCCATGGATGAAGAACCATCTCTGGTGCTTCTTCTTATCTCCTCCTGCATCAAATCTGACCAAAGTCGTTCCCAATCTGGCAGTTTCTCTCTTCCATTAATTGAGTCTTGGTAGCTATGCCAGCTCTTAGGAAGACCGAGGAGTGCAAGACTCATCATATCATCATCAGCTATCACAATCCCTACACTTCCAAGCTCATCCCTGCATGTGGTGAGCTTGTTCAGATACATAGAGATCGTGTCGCCTTTTCCACACTTGATCTTTCGAAGTTTGTCCTTCAATGCCAGCTTCCTCTGATCACTGCTATTCTGATAAAGATCTTTCAATTTTTTCTACATCGAAAATGGAGTCTCCTTCCCATGGAGGCTCGAGACAATGTGATCTCGAACTCCCTCCAGGAGGAGTCTCCTTGCTCTAGCCACACATTTCTTCCATTCATCCAACTTAGCAGCACCAGTCGGCTTGAGGACTTCTTGATCAATGAATTCATTTAGACCGTTATCCTCTAGTACTGCTTCCATGTGATCCTTCCAGGCTATATAATTCGAACTGCCATCAAGGGAATCTTCGAGTCTCAAACCATAGAACGCCATAGGTGAAATAGAGATGTGATAAGAACTCGATTTCTATATTCACGAATCAAAAACTTCAACTTCTCCCTTCTTGTATATTGCTCTTCGTTGATCACCTGTGCTCCGATACCATGTAGAATTTTTCTACAAATAAGCTAGCTCTGATACCATGTAGAAATTCCCACCTGTTGATCACTTGATAACGCAATATACTATAGCAAAATACTTGATCTACTTCTACAATCAATTCAGCGAAAGCTTAATCAATTTGAGCAACATCAATAAGAACACATATAACTGATATGGAGAAATCAATCACACATAACACAGAAGAATTTACCTAGGGAAAGCCTTAGCCTAAAACCCCAACTCTGTATTATCATACAAGTGGAAATATAACCAGTATTACAAAAAGAATCAGCTCAAAAGATATCCTGCTCTCTCTGCAATACCTCTGCTGCTCATAGATAGTCAAAGGCCTCTATCTAACCTATAGTCTTCCCTCCAAGCCTCCTGTTTCTTTGCGCAATTATGATTGGGGTCTAGTGCAGCCACTTGTGTGAATTGTTCTCTTCACACACTCACTAACCTCTGATCCAACTACACAGTCCTGAAGGAGATAAATCCTCATCATGGATGAGCTTCCTTTATAGGAAAAATATTCATCCAACTGATAGTACATTGTCCCTTCTTTGATCTCAACTCGGTCTTTGTCTGAACTGACATGCATGAGTTATTGATGAGAGAATCTTCAGTTATCTGAAGTGCAACAGTTACATGCATGCAAGCATTAACCAATTGAACTCACATTAATTAAAACAAACTGTTTAAATCAATCTAACTGGATTTGACTCAGTTAACTGAGCCAACTAATTACTACTCAATATAGAACTCATCCTTATCTCTTTAACTCATGGATAAATTTCTCAATTAAGAGATAAACTGTTGCATGTCCTCACATAGACTTCAAGTTTTTTTTCCCTTAACTAATTAACTCAAGATGTATTAATTAATTAATTTACAAACTGCTGTTAAGTTCAAATTCAAAGTTTACTTCCTATGTTTGGTTCAGGCACTGACTAAAATAGGAATCCATACTGAACTGCTAAAAATAAAATGCTATTTTTAGCATTTCTTTTTGCCATTTTCAACACTCTCTCTCAATAAGAAAGGCTTCAACATGAGCCCGATCCTGTACCTCTAGAATGTTCTGCATGCAACACATCTACCATGTGTGCTTGTGCCAACAACTCTCGGAACAAAGAAAACTCCCCACTGACATCTCTGTTGGTGCTAGAAACATACTTTGATGCTGAAGCTCTACCTACTGCTGACAAGTGCTCCCTTTCTGACATCTGTGCTACTGAAACATCTGCATGCAACTTGCACTGTTGCACACCTCTCTATGCCATCCTACACTGGTGCAACACACTTGTGCCTCTCGCATTGCTGCAGCCTGCTAGCTCTGCGCTGTCTAGGGATTCCTGCATTGTATCTCTCTCTGGCGCTCCATCCGCATCTGTCTCTACCCAATCAGTCAGTCCTACTACTCCTCATCGGGGCTCCTGTAGCAAATTCAAATCAAAGAGGTTGGGTACCTCAAGGATCCTGCCCCTCCTCCTTGGGACGATCACTCCACATCGCCCCACCTCCTACTTGGAGGTATGGCTGCATGTGATCCCTTTGCCCACCTGGCTCGAAGTTTCCCCCTACTGGAGGTCTCTGCATGAGTAGATGTCTCTACTCGATCTCCTCTCAGCTTCCATTGTTGTGGCTACTCCACAACCTCCTAAAGCAACTGCACCAATCGTGGCTCCTCCACAATCGTTTAAGACTTCTTCTGGCGTTGCATGTTGAGAGGTAATATACTCTCCCTATCAACCACCAAGTGTCCATCAGTTGCCTTGTTACTCAAGGCTTTGCATGCATCTTGAACCTTAAGAGCATAAAGGTTCTTGACTCGTGAACCGATCTGCTTCACCTGTCTAGTGATGATGTGTCTAAGGAAAATCTTTCCCTTACTGAAGACTACATCCTAGCCTCTATCTTCCAGCATCGCGATCGACACCAAGTTTCTCTTCAGTCCTGGTACATACTTGACATCGATCAAGGTAAGGCAAGTTCCATGCTCCCTCTGAAAAATAACTGTGCCTACACCTGAGACACTATACTTTTCATCATTACTCATCGCTATAAGTATCTGGAGATCTTTCTCCTCTAAAGTACTGATCAAACTCTTGTCACTGGTCATATGGAAAGAAGCTCCACTGTCATGAAACTAACCACTTCCCACCATGGATGAAACCACGCATGCGAAGAGTGTGAAATCCAACTCGAACTATGAAGCAAGTGCCTCACCTTCAGATCCTTCCCTGGATCCCTTCTTGGATTTCCTCTGTGGACAATTTGTAGCAAAATGGCCCACCTCATGACAACGAAAGCATCGCACTTTCGATTTGTCAAACTTCTTCCCACCATGGGAAGAACTAGATTTGGAAATAGAAACCCTCTCCTTCCCCTTCTTTGCCTTAGTGATTTTCTTCATCCTCCATGGATGAAGAACCATCTCTGGTGCTTCTTCTTATTTCCTCCTACATGAAATCCGACCAAAGTTGTTCCCAATCTGGCAGTTTCTATCTTCCATTAATCGAGTCCTGGTAGCTATGCTAGCTCTTAGGAAGACCGAGGAGTGCAAGACTCATCATATCATCATCAGCTGTCACAATCCCTACACTTCCAAGCTCATCCCTACATGTGGTGAGCTTGTTCAGATACATAGAGATCGTGTCTCCTTTTTCACACTTGATCTTTCGAAGTTTGTCCTTAAATGCCAGCTTCCTCTGATCACTGATATTCTGATAAAGATCTTTCAATGTTTTCCACATCAAAAACGGAGTCTCCTTCCCATGGAGGCTCAAGACAATGTGATCTCAAACTCCCTCCAGGAGGATTCTCCTTGCTCTAGCCACACATTTCTTCCATTCATCAAACTCAGCAGCACCAGTCGGCTTGAGGACTTCTTGATCAATGAAGTCCTTTAGACCGTTATCCTCTAGTACTGCTTCCATGCGATCCTTCCAGGCTATATAATTCGAACTGCCATCAAGGGAATATTCGAGTCTCAAACCATAGAATGCCATAGGTGAAATAGAGATGTGATAAGAGCTCAATTTCTATATTCAGGAATCACAAACTTCAACTTCTCCCTTCTTGTATACTATTCTTCCTTGATGTGCTCCGATACCATGTAGAATTTTTCTACAAATCAGCCAGCTCTGATACCATGTAGAATTTTTCTACAAATCAGCCAACTCTGATACCATGTAGAAATTCCCACCTGTAGATCACCTGAAAATGCAATATACTAAAGCAAAATACTTGATCTACTTCTACAATCAATTCAACGGAGGCTTAATCAATTTGAGCAATATCAATAAGAACACATATAACTGATATGGAGAACTCAATCACACATAACACAGAAGAATTTACGGGGAAAGCCTCAACCTAAAACCCCAAATTTGTATTATCATACAATTGGAAATATAACCAGTATTACAAAAAGAATCAGCTCAAAAGCTATCTTGCTCTCTCTGCAATACCTCTGCTGCTCATAGACAGTCAAAGGCCTCTACCTAACCTTTGGTCTTCCCTCCAAGCCTCCTATTTCTTTGCTCAATTCTGATTGGGGTCCAGTGCAACCACTTGTGTGAATTGGCCTCTTCACACACTCACTAACCTATGATCCAACTACGCAGTCCTGAAGGAGATAAATCCTCATCATGGATGAGCTTCCTTTATAGGAAAGATATTCATCCAACTGATAGTACTCTGTCCCTTCTTTGATCTCAACTGGGTCTCTGTCTGAACTGACATGCATGAGTTATTGATGAGAGAATCTTCAGTTATCTAAAGTGCAGCAGTTACATGCATGCAAGCATTAACTAACTAAACTCACATTAATTTAAACAAACTGTTTAAATCAATCTAACTGGACTTGACTTAGTTAACCGAGCCAACTAATTAATACTCAATATAGAACTCATCCTTATCTATTTAACTCATGGATAAATTCCTCAATTAATAGATAAACTGTTGCATGTCCTCACATAGACTTCAAGTTTGTTTTTCCTTAACTAATTAACTCAAGATGAATTAACTAATTAATTTACAAACTGCTGTTAAGTTCAAATTTGAATTTTACTTCCTATGTTTAGTCCAAGAACTGACTAAAATAGGAATCCCTACTGAACTGCTAAAAATAGAATGCTATTTTTAGCACTTTCATTTTTCATTCCCTGCTGCCCAATCCAGCACTGGTATCCAAACTACTATTTTTAGCACTTCTATTTTTAGCATTTCTTGTTCCATTTTCAACAGAAGTTAGATGGGTCATAAAGTAACCCATGCATAAGTAATAAACTTGCAAATCTTAAAATTTATACGTAAGGGAGCAACCAAGGGATTTATGTGCCAATACCCGAACCTGAAACGAGTAAAACCGTGGATTCTCATTACCTAACCATATTATATGTTGGCATGAATACTTGAATGAAACTTTGGTAGTAGGACTATGACCAATTCCTCTGGTCCACCTTAGGAACCTTGGACACCCAGGAAGGAGGCTCTGAAGCCAACTTTTGTCTGCACCAAACTTAACATGGTCAATAAACCGATAGAGGGGTTATCGGTGAGAAGCAAGAGCTGAAAACACCAAGGGAAAATATTACCTTGCCATGGGCACATTCAAACCATAGCAGTTGTGTATTGAGTCTTAGAGTAGAAAGCAACAATAATGACAACAAAGTGAGTGGGTGGACCCCAGGAGCTGAGAGCAGTTAGTTACACTAACTGGTTCCTTACAATCTACATTGTTGGATCGCAAGGTGAAAAATCAATGACAAAGGTGTTGGGAATCACGATTTTCATTGGACCAAAACCCATAGGTGTTGGTCAACAATCGCATCGACAAAGATAAGGATCTACGAGAGGCGGTTAGTCCATGTGGTGAAACACACGGGGAATGTTGGTTTATCCAATGTCCAACAATCTCACCCCCAACGTGAGCCGAGTGTGTATCGAACTCATGAATTACGCTCTTATACCACTTGTTGGGAATCATGATTTTCGTTAGACCAAAACCCGAAGGTGTTAGTCAACGATCGCATCGCCAGAAATAAAGATCCACGAGAGGTAGTTAGTCCATGTCCCAAAACACATAGGGAATATTAGTTTATCAGAAAGATGTGTGGAGTGTTTCAAAGCCGTGAGATAACACATTCATTACCTCAAGGTTTAAAAAGCGTTGAAATATAAAAACAAAAATTATAAAATAAATATATATAATTATCTAAGATTAAATGAAAAAAAAAAACCAAAAATAACATTTTCGAATCTCAAATACTAACCTATATATTTCTAAGGCCTTGGTCAATATCAATTCACATGTCGACAATTATATTTATAAGTGTGCTCCCAAACCCATCAAAATGTTTGTGAGATTCTTATGCCTTTCTAAATTATTGAGATATACCTGGCAAGTAATGGTGATAATGTTCTTAAGATCAATATATTTTAGTTGTTTTTTTTTTTAAATAAACACATTAAATATTTTTTAAATTTTTATTATTAAAATTAAATATAATAAAAATATAACAAAATATTTAAAAAAAATTTATAAGTTATGAAAAATTTAAAAATAATAAAAACAATATATTATAAAAAATACTTATATTATAAAATTAGGTAAAATCATGTTTTAATATATCTAAAGATATTTTACTTTAAAATATATTCCCCCTAACGGATTATATTATGGATTTTAAAAATAAAAAATTCTCCCTTTTAAAATGTTACTGATTAATTCCATTGACTAATCAGTCATTATATAGTTAAGATAATACTTAGAACCTGGGTACGCTATTTACTTTAACAATCGCAGACAATTTTAAAATTCACAATGGATGTTTCATGGGTGTTTTTATTTATTTATTTATAATTATTGAAATACAAATTTTTGATATTGTATAGTGTGATAGAATATATGAATATTTGAGTGTTTAATTGCCATAAGAATTTAAAATTTTATAAACTATGAATTTTAAATTTAAATGGTCAATTGGGTTTAAATTTTAAATTTTAGTAATTTTAAATAAATTTTGATTTTTACTAAAATGTGTTTCTTTAAATTATGAAGTTTTGAATTTTACTAAAAATTTGTTTTTTCAAATTATAAAGTTTTAAATTATATTATTATATTTATTTATTTATTGTAATATTGAAATCTACCATAATTAACTAATTATTAATATAAAAAATTCTTAATTTTGATTATATATTTTAATAAATAAATAAAAATATTATAGTTAACAAGTTGTTTCCAAACAAAATGGCTTTGAATTTAATTTTGAGCCACATTTCCCAAACACAATAATTAGTCAAGATGTGTATTATAATAAAACAAAAATAATATAAAAAATAATAGTGTTTCTTGTTCCCGTTGTTACTATTTAAATGAGTAAGTTGATATTGCATAATTTTATTACCTAAATTTTAAATTTCATTTCTATGGATGTTGGATAAGTGTTTTTGTTTTGTTTTTTTTTTTTCTAATATTGTATGATGTTTGTGGAATATATGAATAGTTTAGTGCTTAATTGTCATAAGAATTTAAAATTTTATAAATTTATGTTTTTAAGTTTTATGAATTTTAAATTTGAGTAGTTAATTGTGTTAAAATTTAAAATTTTAGTGGTTATTAAATTTTTACTAAAATGTGTTTTTTTTTCAATTATAAAGTTTTAAGTTACACTATTTTATTTATTTATTTTAATATTGAAGTTTATAGAAACCAACTAATTCTCAATATTTAATGTGAAAATAGATTGTTTTCGAAACCGATTTTGATATTAAAATATTGAATGAATGTTGGGCCATTGTGATTAATATGTTTTTTGTTTTTCTTTGCAGTAGAGAAAGGAAGTTTTCCTTTGTTCCCAATAAAATTTGATGATTTTGGTATGGATCCCACTATTTGGAAATTTCTCCCATTTGAGATTATTGAGCTTTTGTTTCATTGGCTTCCTTCATCGATCTTCATGAAATTTAAGTTGGTTTGTAGACAATGGTGTCTTATTTTGGAAAACCCGCTTTTCCTCGTGATTTGTGATCGATGCGGTCAGAAAGAGTTAGGATTTCTTTCTTTCTCGGTTCATTTTTCCCATGATTTCTTCATAGAATCATACCTTAACAATAGAGGTCGCTTGTCTACCATGGTTTTCCTTTTCTTAATTCTCGATACACAATTGAATGTACAGTGGGATCAATAATTTTGTTCAGCACACTTGGAAGTTATTTGCATACAAAAAATTATTTCATTGTCAACCCTTTTATGAAAACATTTAGAAATCTTGGAGTTCTTACTCTTGGGGAGCAAGGATTCTTCTCTTTGTTGCAAAAATGTAGTCCACAAAAATATGAATGGGTGTTCTTGAAACATGTTTCTAAAAACATGGATTCACATTTTATCATTTGCAGTAGTGTTGACAAGGTTGGAAGAGGACAAATCTTCCATTTGGTGGCATAACACCACTAAAGAAGGCTATATTATTTAAAGAAAAGTTTTATTGGGTATATCTAAACAAAGATTATGAAGATTACCCTACTTATGGTTACACTATCTATTGCTTGGATTTGAATAGAAACAAATGGGGTTATTCATTTGTTCCTATTGTTGACATACAATGTATGCCATTAAGGTTATACATGAATCAACTTGTTTGTGTTGTTAATAATGGTTCAAGAGATATAGAACTTTTAATTTGGTTGAGTCTCGAAAGAGTGAAGTCTGGAGTATTTTGAAGATGATTCGCAGTACATATGGTCATTACTTGAATCTATATTTGTGGATATAGTTAGTAAATTTTTAGGTTACTTTCGTTTGCGCACAACTGAAGAAAAATTCCTTATCTTGGGTTGCTTCGAAGTGCAGTTCAAGGTGTATGATTTGGTGATTGGATTGTGTGAAACAACAATTGTTGATGGATTTTCTGTGGTCACAACCTCACACTTCTATCTAGAAACGATTTAAGATATTGATGATTTGATTGAAAATGGAAATGCTTTTTCGCTTATTGCAAATGAAGATTCTATTGTTGAAATACCTCTGCTACCTGTGGATATATTGAATTAGCCTTTGAGGCTTGAATATGTTTGTTTTTCCATATTGTTGAAGACGTTATATATGTTAAATGTATTTAATTTTTTTTTTAAGATCATTGTAATTCACATTTTGAAGTTATAGTGAGGATATAGCTATGCTAAATTTGGATATGTTTGTTGGAGATTAGTTTTCTTTTTCCATATTTTCAAAAATTTGGTTCGTATTTCTTTGTTTTTTTCAATTTCTAGAAATGGAAAGGTTTTCCTACATATTTGGAAGAAAGGTTTTGTTGCTAGGAATCCATAGTTGGCATAACTTCTTATTGTATCGGCTGAAAGCCTTCGAAGTCTTTACTTTTGTACATCTCAATATAAGAATTTATTTGTGTGGGCTCTTCGATCATTTGTAAGGGGATCATTGCTCGATGTGTTTGAAGTCAGAGTTGGGAAAGACGATTTTCGAAATATTTGTTGTGTGTGTATATGCTTGAAATTCGAAGGGCTATTTGTTACTATTTATTTCCTCTTTATAGTTTTGGAAGGTTAAGATTTATAGGTTTTTGAAGATTAAAGAGTAGGTATTAGCCTCCAAGGCAATTGGAAAAGGAATTTTGAACTAATTTTCACTTTATCATAGAAATATTGAGTGAACAAAGAAGGGAGAGTGGTGCAAAAAGACCTCACTTTTCTGGTACATGAAAACAATCAAATGAATACCAACGACAATGGTATCAATAGAATAAGGAAGTCATTAGAGCATGGAGAAGAGCTGTTTACCAACGAAAAAAAGAACTTTATCAAATCAACAAGAAGGAGGACCTATACATCGTAAGTATAAAAACAAGAGTGGTTTAGTGCAACGAAGATTTTTTTATGGTCATTTTCATGGATGCTTATGATGTCAAAGAAGTTATATTTTTGAAAGCTTTACTAACTTTGGTCTTCTTTGGGAACATTATGGTTGGAAAGAGAGTGTTCATATGAACGACGATGGTATTTTGTGTGAAAACAATGAAATAAATGCAATTTTGGGACATTACAAGAATGATCCATGTGAACAATTTACTAAGATGGTTGAAAATTTGGAAGATTGTGGGTGAACAGGAGTAGGGCTTTCCTTGTAGAAACTATATAGTTAATATAGTTAGCCCTCGTGAATGTGTATGTATTGTCTTTGTTGCAACAACATACTTAGTTCAAGTTATTTTCTTTTCCATTTTTTTTTCTTGTTGATGTGAAATTTTTCCCTATTGTTTTTTCAAAACAATGTCGAAATGATTACTCGTCGTCAGAAAGATTTAAAACTAGTGCAACCTTTATTTGTCCCTGAATGCGAGGCTCAACAATCAACTTCTCAAATGTACAGAAATGATGAAACGTATGGCCTTCCCAATCATAAGTTTAGAAACTTTTGTCTTTACCTAGGAGAACATTTCATTGTGATGTTTCTTTGCTTTGTTGTTGGTTGTCTCCAAATTTTGTTGTTATTCCATATATTTTCTCAGAAGTTCTATGTTTTGGAACATTGTGTTTACCTAGGGAGGCTTAATAGAAGTGAGAACCCTGGATCCCGTGGAAATGGTGGAAGACATGCTATAATGGAAGATAGGTACTCTGATTCGATTGGACAAGTTGTTGTGTATGCTTTTTTTGTTGATAGTAATATGCTTGCTAGAATGGTTGATAATTTGGGCCGGTCTGTTGGAAATGTTGGAACTAGTATTTGTTGACATAGCTCTAGAGAGAATATTTTTGAAGCCAAAGAATGTGAGGAAAATTTTCCTCTTGGAACAACACAAGTGGTTAATGCAAATTTATTTTGAAAGGTTTTGTTCTTGTCAATGTTAAATTTTATATTGTTTTATGCATCTATTTTTTGATGTTTCTTTGTAGAACACTACTCAAGTGAATAATGGCCGACAAATAAATTTGCAACCAATGCAAGAAATATTAGTTCCTCATGTTACACATGGATGATGTAACAATCAAGAAAATGTACATTCTTTTTGTTCGATTAAAAAATTTAAGTTGTTTTGTAGATATTTCATTCTCACAAAGGTTATTTTCCTTCTTGTAAGTAAAATTTGCTTAGGTCTAACAAATGTAGAAGAATGGATTGCCATTCTTTTATGGAAAGAAATGATGCAACCAATACTCCAATTCGACGAGTTGTTTCACATCATTTCTATCCTGGAATGGTATTTCATAGAGAAAATGAAAGCGGTCGCTATCATTTTAGCGGAGACATGGTTGATGTCCATAAAAAATTTTAAGTTAAGGATTGACAGGTTTTCATCTGTGCATATGTGCCATGTGTGCAATGAATGTTATCCTAGTATACAAGTTTTCATATGGCATGAAGGGCCCATTTGTAAAAGATGTAAGTGTGAGAAAGTTGTTCATTGGTTTTCTCACTTTAACAACATGGATCTAGGTGAACAGCCTGCGGTTCTAGGAGTTTTGACGCAAGCTGAAGAGATGCTAATAACGTGAGTAAATCCAATATTGCAAGTGACGCATGCTCGTGGTGTTCGATATAAATATAGTGGCCACACAATAATTTTTCCACAAGATGTAGCTTCGATTGCGAAGAAGCTTCCACAATGTGTTGAACAACTAAATTTTTTTATTGTGAGAAGGCGAGTTGTTCTATTTGAATACTATGAATGCCATGTCAAGAGGCAACATGTCATGGATGCATTTCTTTATAAAATTGAAATGGACAATTACTACATGGATGTTGAAATTGACATGGATTCAGTTGTTACTCTCCCAAAAGACCTACTAATGTTTCTAGCAAGTTAAAATATGTTGATAGTGATGTTGATGAAATAGATAGGATGGATGCAGAGATTGAAACAGATGGGGATAATTCTTTGCACTGTCACCCATCATCCTTTCTTTCTTGCTTGCCTAATGAATCCAGGGAAGTTGATTGAATAAGAAGATTTATTGAGAATGAAAATAACACATCAATCGAACCAATAGATTGGCCAGATATTAGTACATCTCTCATTAAAGAATATAACACTGAAGTGTTGCTAGACATGGCATTCCCCACTTTATTCCTTACAGGTGATGTTGATTGGTTGCATCCCCGTATTTTCAATGTTGAGATGCATGAATATGGTTTGCATCTATTGAAATTTTATGATCAAAGGTTTCAAAGCCATCCTCAGTTTCAATATTTCTTGTTGAATATGATTATGCATCATCATAGTTATGGAACAAAATGTGCCTACAACTATTCGGGATTTGTGCCAACAACTTTTTGATTTGCCAAACAATGATTTGGTTAAGAAATTAATGCATTTTTGATATTATCTTAGGGGTACGAGGGCTTTTTGGACAAAGTGTTATTCTAAACTCACTAACATGATTAACTAGTTGGGTTTCCCTACTTTGTTTTTTACATTGAGTGCAACTGACACAAAGTGGCCTGATTTTCATAGTGTTATGCCTTCAAACAGACATTGTCATCGACAAAGTGAGCATGCCAAAAAAATTCAAAATGTTATTCAGTACCTGCATATAGTTGTTATGTACATGCACCAAAGATTCAATATCTTTCGTGACATAGTTTTGCAGAGATATGTTGGTGCTAAAGACTTTTGGTATAGGTTTGTTGTCATTCCTTTTCGACTGATTTTTTAATGATTTGAAGCAAAATGTATGTTCTTATGCTTGGTTAATATATGTTAACTGCATGTTTTGAATTTTTTCAGGTATGAGTGGCAGCATAAAGGTTCGGCTCACATCCATGGATTCTTGTGGTTGCTTGAAGCACATGATATGTAATACTTGGATTGGTCCAATGCCACTACTATCAGTCCAACAAAGAGCTACTTTGACAAATATATTATAGCCTGGGATCCATGTGAGACACATCGTCAAAATATCATGATCCCTCGAACTCTAAATGATGATCCATGCCTTTTAAATAATGAGAAAAAAATTTCTTACAAAACCCAAAGGAGATTATGAGAATTTAGTGAACCATGTCCAAAGGCATACAAAATGCAGTGTTGATTCTTGTTTACGTAAAAAAGGGTCTGTGATTTCATTTCGCTATGATGCTCCATGGGAGGTTTGTGCAAAGTCAACATTGAACATAGATGAAAAATGGAAAAAAAGTATGAACCAACATGAAACAATGATCATTTAAATGTTCACAATGTTGATGTTTTTACAATGCAGTGAGAAAATTTGGAATGCCAACCAGTTGTTTAATGACATCAAGTTTTGAAGTATATTACAAAATATGCTTTAAAGACGGAGAGAAAATCAGAAATTTATCATGACATATTGACCAGAATTGCTAGTGGGAGCGGGTATGAGGCTCTTGCAGTATTTGTGTATAGAAGGTTCCTTGCCGAAGTGCTTGTTGAGTGTGACATTTCAGATCAATAAAGTTGCCATCTATTGATAAAGCTGCCATTTGTTGTCTGTAGTCGCAAATTTTCCCCCCTGAATATTGGGAAGAAACTGTACCAAAGGCTTTCGCTACATTTTGATGAAGTTTTGTGCCGAAACAATTTCATTTAGGTTTATCAAACCCGACCCATTTCTAGGAACATTTATGCTTGATAGAAACAACAAGATCGTGGAGTTTTGATGTGAAGCATAGGAAGGAGCCATGGAGGCCATGAGATAACCATGTTATCGTTCATGTTTGGCCATGGTTTTATGTTGTTCCTGATGAAGGAACAGAAGAGTTTGAAACATTTTTTTGGAATGAGTTGCTTTTATACAAGCTGTTTTGTGACATTGCTTTAAATATCGGGTTGTCTACTGAAAGTAATATTGGGAATTGGAGGAATTTGAGATATCATGCATGGCATGTTAATTGAGGCCCTTTGCCAAATGAAGGTAATGAAGAGAATGTTGAGCCACTTATACATGAAGAAAATGTTGATTGAAATTTAGAAGAGTGGTAGGTTGTTTCATAGTTAGTTCCTCCAAGCTATGTAAACATTTCATACCTTGATAATATTGGTAGAAGGGACTTTGATATTGATTATAATTGGCTAGAAATGATAGTCTCAAATGATTTTTTAGAACAAGGGATCGATATTGTAAAATATGCGCAGTCTGTAGGTGTTGTCAATCACGGCTTGGTAAGGGACACATATTTTTCGACTTCCTCTTTATCGGAAAAACAACTAGCCACTTTCAAAATATTTTTCGACACTTTGTTAATGGTGGAAATGATGGTGCTTTCAAAATGAATATTCAAGGTATTGCTGGAACTTGGAAGTCTTCTCTCATTGACTATATTTATCATGTTATTTCTAGTTCAATAACGGATGGTAAAAGTCCTTTGTTATTGCTTGCTCCAACTGGTATTGTTGTTTTAACGTATGTGCCAAAACAATGCATTCTGCTTTAAGAAATTCTATAAAAGATATGAAGCCACTGTCTGGGTAGGCTTTGGCAGTGTTTCAAGAAAAAATGAGGCACGTTTGATATATATTGATTGATGATATGAGATTTATAGGTCCAAGGCTACTCATACAAATAGATTCTCGTTTGTGAGAAGCCTTTCTTGAAAACAATGATTGTCCTTTTGGTGGTAGGTCCATGATTCTTGTGGGTGACCTCGGCCAACTGCCTCCTTTTAGGGATAAACCCTTGTATGTAAACAAGAAATTTTTGTGGGAAAGCTTCAACATTGTTGTGACTCTGGACAAAATTTATAAGAAATAAGGAAATGATTCGAGACAAGCGTCTTTTCACAATTTTTTAACCAATATTACAAATCCAAAGATTTTTCTTATTGATTGGGATCTTCTTATGACACGTGTTGATAGTTGCTTGGATTGATAGGAAATTACTTGGTTTGATTCTTCTGTTCACTTATTTGCGACGAATAATCTCGTCAATTTGCACAATCGAAAAATGCTTAAATCGTTAAATTTTCCTATTGCAAGATGTGTTGTAGAATGCAGTAGAAGAACATAAATAGGTGATAGTGATGATGATGTGTTAGAGCGTGAAGTACTGCTATGTCGTGGAGAGCGTGTTATGTTAATGTGTAATTTGTGGGTTGAAGTTAGCCTGGTTAATGGTGCACTTGGATATATTGAAAATATTTTCTTTACGCCTGGTTCAAAGCCGCCACAACTTCTAGAATTCACTACAGTTATGTTTGAAAAGTATTGTGGTGTTCCATTTGATAGGGATTGTCCAATTCTTGTACCCATTGCTCCTATTGTTAGGGGGAATCTGAGACAGATGCCTTTGAAAATGGCATGGGCATTGACAATACACAAATCACAGGGGATGACTTTACAATGAGCCACTGTAGATATTGGAGACAAAGAGAGGCAGGGTTTGACATTTATAGATATATCAAGAGTGAAATCAATAGATGGTTTGCGGATTCAGCGCCCTTTTCTTTTCAATGTTATGGAAAAATGAAAGGCGGTGCATATGTTACACTTTGAAAGAAAGAGGAGGAATGACTGAAGTCGATATCATTTTTGGGGTATTTATCTTGAATTCAATTTACTATTGATGAATACTTTTTTGTAATTGTTGTTGTTGCTTGCAATTATTTGTATGCACATCGATAAGTTCTTTGTTTTGTTGGTTGATGATTTTAATAGATTTGTTGATTGGTAAACAATTAGAAGAAATTGTATCGGTGAATATTTTTTTGTGTTGATGTTGTTGTTTCATCAGTTAGATTGTAATTATTTTTGCTTTCTTTTCTCCTTGTTTTCATTTTCAATCCTTGTAGGTTTTTATGTCTAATTAATTTTTCTTATGGATTTTAATTGTATATGTATGTGTTAATTTTTCTTATGGATATTTGTATATATATATATATATATATATATATATATATATATATATATATATATATATATATATATATATATATATATATATATATATATATATACTGATTTTAATTGAGTATTTCTTTCATTCGAATGCAGATATGGAGAACAATGATGGCATCTATTACATCTCAGCAATAAAATCTATTAGAAAAGTAATAAATTTTGTTGCGTATATTCGGAATAGGCTTGATAGAAAACATGGCTTCCATCCTATTTTTGTTGATGAACATATTCGTTTCCTTCATGAAATGAAATCAGATGTGGAATACTTGTATCATTTGCACAAGAGAGAATATGGAAGGAAAACGAGAAGGGCATGTTTGGAAAGCGTGAAGTATCGTGATCATTATCCTGTTGATTTGAATTGGTGTTTCTTTTGTCATTGGTCTGGGTGTGCTTTGGAAGAGGCTAGCGTTTAATATTTGTGTTCTGGAATGTTTAAAGTTGAATTTCGTATAAAAAATTGTTTAAAACATTCCCCTTGTTTTTTGGTATTAATGCCTTGGTTTATTAATGTAACAGATGATAATTACAGTGTATAAACATAGCTTTAATTTTAAATTATTGTTTCTTTTTTATTAAATGTTTATTTCATAATTACTTTGTTGTTATTTATTAAGTGATTATTAATTTAATTATTATTATTATCTTTATTTATTATTATTGTTATTTTTAATATAATACTAATAATATAATGTCAATTAATATAATAGTAATAATATAATATCAATTATTATTACTATGGTTCTTATATTTCTTATATTAATATTATTGATAATAACATTAATGGTTAATATTATTGATAATTCATATATGGCTATAGGTGTTTATTAACCACATTGGTTATGCTAATTACATAATTTTTTAATAAAAAAACTATTTGATAGAAGGTAAAAGTATAAATGGATATGGCATTTTAGTTTTAGAAATAAATACTTAATATTATATGACTAATAAAAATGTAAATGGATATAGAATTTTAGTTTTAAAGTTAGATATTTAATATTACATGACCAATAAAAATGTAAATGGATATAGCATTTCAATTCTAAAAATAAATGTACTAATATAATGGATATAGCAATTTAGTTTTAGAGGTGGATATTTAATATTACATGATCAATATGGATTTGGATATAGCAGTTTAGTTTTAGAGGTGGATATTTAATATTACATGATCAATATAGCTTTATAGGTAGATATTTAATAATAGATGATCAATATGGTATTATAATGGATATAGCAATTTAGTTTTAGAGGTGGATATTGAATATTAAAAGATCAATATGGCTTTAGAGGTAGATATTTAATAGTAGATGATCAATATGGTATTAAGGATGTTGAGAGTATCATAAAAGGTTAAGAAAATATTTTTGTATTTTTTAAAGTAAGCCATTCATATTATTTTCAATGATAAAGATTTTGCTATTCTTATCTATGATGTGATTTATTTAAATCCGTTTATATTACTTCTTGTACATTATAAACAAATTATTTTATAATTTATCTGGAAAAATTATTTAATAATTTACATTATATTTGTTATAAATAAATTATTTTATATTCTCTATTAGATTAGAATAAACAGTGATGGAGTGTATATTTATAGTGATTAGAGGAATTTTTAGTGATTTAAATGAAGAAGTGTATATATATGATGATTAGAAGAATTAATTATTGATTTATATAAATAAGAGAAATTTAAACCTAAAATCTTTTAATAAATATCTTTTATTTTCATGACACTTGTCAATTGAACTACTCTTATCTAATTCATTTATATTAAACAAATCATTTGATAAGATATAACTTCTCTAAATCAATTTATAATGACTAATAACCATTAATAATAACTTTTATTATTATTGAATTGAGGCTTTTGTGATTCGTATCAAATTTTTGAGACAGGTTTTTGGCGATAATCACATCAAAACTCATTTGTCGAGGCATTTCGAACCAACAAGTGTGGTTCATCGTGGACAAGATCCAGGCATAGCTTAAATAGAGAGAGATCATTCAAACTATTAGAAAAAAACAATTAAAATTGACCAGAAACAATTATAATTGACCATAACGACAGGGTTACAGCTATATTTGACAGGTCCAAGAGATAATTAATTCATTAATTAATTTGTTAGATATAATTATTTTTAATTCATATGAACGTGAATAAATCTAATTTGAATAGATTTTTAACCTAAGAACTATAATCAAAATATTTATGAGTTTATAAAAAATAATCATTTTTAATTCATATGAAACTAAATAAATTTAAGTAAAAATATTTTAATTACCCTCGTTATCTTTACTAATAAAATAACTTATAATATAGTATAATATAATATGTTTAATTTAATTAGTTTATTCTATTACTAAACTTTTATTATTA
The DNA here is from genome assembly GCA_031772625.1 of Pinus tabuliformis. Lineage (NCBI taxonomy): Eukaryota > Viridiplantae > Streptophyta > Pinopsida > Pinales > Pinaceae > Pinus > Pinus tabuliformis. Next base: position 1,522,566,682 of record CM062804.1, on the reverse strand, counting down.
CAAATTAAAATCTTCGATATATTATTTTCATGAAACTTGTGAATTGAACTACCTATTTATACTGATTCAATTTAAAATTACTCAAAAATTAATAATAAAATAACAAAATGATAACTTCATTACAATATATAGGAACATTACAATATATTTTCCTATTTATTCAATTTAGAATGACTCATAACCATTAATAATAAAATAACTTTTATGGTTGCAAATTGATAACTTCATTATAAAATATTTCACTATTTATTCAATTTACAATGACCCATGACCATTAATAATAAAATAACTTTTATGGTTGCAATTTGATAACTCCATTATAATATATTATATTTTACTATTTGTAGGAACATACCAAATTTACCAAAATAGAAATAAACTTTACTATATATTCTCTCTTCATTGAAATCTTACCAAGTTTGACTTTGATTTCTGAATACCGACACCGTAGTTGAAATTCACGTGAGATCTAGCTACCAAAACAGAAAAGAGCAGCTTAAATAGAGCCACGGTCACCGATATTCTCTCCCACCCGCCATCGACCGAACTTCATATCTAACCCTCTTTGGCTTACTTATAGCTGCACGTCTGCCTTTCTACCCTCACGTGCTCACCTTCTTTTTTCTGTCCACTGAGGACCAAGTCCCAGTATATACAAAGGAATTCTGCTCACCATTTTAAACATTCACGGAACCGCCTCCAAGGTTGTAGCCAACGACTGTTTGTGAAAATGGCCGCAACGATCATGAACGGCAATGGCAATGGCAATGGCATTGGAAATGCGTACAAGCCCACAACCGTCTGCGTGACGGGAGGGGCAGGTTTCATGGCGTCCTGGCTCGTCAAGCGCTTGCTCGACAAGGGCTACAACGTTCACGCTACAGTGCGCGACCCAGGTTCGAATCTCCTCCTCTTCTTATTCAAAAAGTTTTAGGTTTGGTTTAGTATATTTAATAAGTATATGGTTCAAAAAGTTTTTTGCTTTGCTTTAGTATATTGAACAAGTATATGGTTGGTGGACGCACAGACGCGGAGGCGAAGGTGCGCCATCTCCTGGACATTCCGGGCGCTGCGGAAAGGCTGAAGCTCTTCCGAGCGGAGCTGTTGGAAGACGGCAGTTTCGACGCCGCCGTCGCCGGCTGCGACGGCGTTTTTCATGTCGCTACTCCGACCGAATTCGCACCCAAAGATCCCGAGGTAATGCAATTTGAACATTTTCCGTTCACATTTTAAAATTCAGGGCACTGAATTGTTGAAGGGACGTAACTTGACACTCTGCATTTTTTTCCTCTGGACAGAATGACATGATCAAGCCGGCCATTGACGGAACACTGAATGTTCTGAAGGCCTGCACGAAGGCCAAAACTGTAAAGCGCGTGGTGGTCACATCGTCTGCGGCCACGACCTCCGTTAACGACTCCACTGAGCAGAATCAATACATCGACGAATCATGCTGGACGGACGTCCATTTCCTCCGGACAGTAAAGCCTCCTGGCTGGGTAATTTTTTTATTTATTATAATTTAGTTTTGAAAAAAATAATTTTTTAATTTATTATAATTTAGTTTTTAAATAATTAAGTTATAATTAGCTGCTATTTGTGTTGATTAGTAATTGTGATTTAAGGAAAACCATGTTACTTAGATTTCACTTACTAAGATTAAATCTTAGCCAAACAAAAACAATTTAACAAACAACACATAAAAGAGTATTTTTTGGGTTTTTTTTTTTAATAATTTTGGGATACACTTCAACTAACCAACAGGTCTTAGCCATACAGACTCAGTTTAAGTAACAGAGAAAAGGGTCCTTTTCTTTCTTTTGTTAATTTTGCCTTACAGTCAAACTAACAGGAAAAGGGTTTTTTTGGTTTTTTTTTTTTTTTTTTTAAGGCCTAAAATCTAGTTCTTAGCCAAGTAAACGCAATCTATTTATTTAAAAAAAAAAAACATTTTTTGGTTTTTTCCTAAAATTCCAAAAAATCTAAAAATTAAATGGCTTAATTTACTAAATTCAAATATCTTAAAAATTATTTAAGAAGCTGAATATATTTATAAATTCAAATACATTTTAAATAATAAAAAATGATAATTTTATTTTAAATTTTAACAATAATAAAAAATCACAATTTTATCTCAAATTTTATGTTAACCATATTTAATATAGGAGTCGAGGCAGAGGAATTGTCGGGCGGACCAAAAGTGGCCAGAATTCGGGCAAAAAATTTTCAAAAAATCTTGTAGAAGCAGTGTTTGAATTGTGCTTTTGATGGTGGAAATGGATTCCGCACCATCAAAAACGTTTAGGACACCTAAAATTTTAAAGTTTAACAACTATCACTTGGATTTACAAAAATCCTTGCAAGATTTTCTCTAAATATAACCGGAATTTCCAAAACTTTCCAAACAACTCACTACAAGTTTTAATTTCCAAAACATAATAACAAACGTAATTGTTTCTGATCGAAACTCTGAATTTTCTTTGCTGCAGTCATACCTGGTTTCCAAGACGCTAGCGGAGCAAGCAGCGCTGCAATACGCCAAATCGTACGGACTGGATGTGGTTACCATCATCCCCGTGCTGAACGTCGGGTCTTCCATTACCCCAAGCGTGCCCTCCAGCGTAGGGCTGGCGCTCTGCCTTCTCACGGGGGATCCACACATGTTGCCGGGTCTGATAGGGATGCAGTTAATATCGGGCTCCATATCCTTGGTACACGTGGACGACGTCTGCAGTGCCCAGATTTTCTTGATGGAGAACACCGCTGCACAGGGCCGTTACATCTGCTCCCCTATCAACACCTCCGTCCCACAGCTAGCACAATATTTGTCTAAACGATATCCCCATTACAATGTCCCAACCAAGTGAGTATAAGTATATTTTTTTGGTATTTTGTGTTTAAGTGAATCTAATGGTTAAGAATAAGTGTTTTTGGTTAAGAATAAGTGTTTTTTAAGATGTAATATGTGTTTTTTTCGAGATGTTACAAGTTTAAGTATCTATATTTAATGGTTAAGAATAAGTATTTTTTAAAATGTAATATGTGTTTTTTTCGAGATGTTACAAGTTTAAGTATCTATATTTTATAGATTTGATAACCAAATTATTACCAAAAGTAAATCTCTTATTTTACAAATAAAAAAATCTCATTCATACACCAATTACCTTAAAATTATATAATAATAATAATAACACTATTATATATATCAAACTAAATCAGTTTTTGTGTATATACGTCCAGGTTTGAGGATGTGCCAGAAACCCCCAAAGTGAACATTTCTTCGAAGAAACTGGTGGAAAGCGGTTTCTCCTTCAAGTTTGGCATGGATGAAATCTATGATGACGCTGTGGAATACTTCAAGACAAAGGGATTGCTTAATTAGCTGAACACCCAACCTGCGTTGTTTGGTCGGCGCACGAGATCAAAATACCCACTCTTAGGGCAGGGGAGCTGTTAAAATATATTATGAGCTTTTATCCACTCTAAGGGCCTGGGAGCTGTTGCATTTTATTATGAGCTTTGTTTTTACTCCACCTGTAGGTTTAAATTACTCAGCATTGTGACATACTAGGTTTTTTCTCATAATCTGTCACAGCTTCAGGCAGCATCAAATCGAATCCTGGCTATGTTTAAACCAAATAAATGTGTAGATATTGAATATAAATCTACCTTATATTGGATCTATCACATGTTCCAATGCAATTCTCATTTTGATTTCAGATTTACTATAGGTTGGGTAAATGTCAAATTTTCAAAAAGTTTAGTGTTTCATATTTGTTACTTTATATTAAATAATAATAAAAATTATATCTATTTTAATCATATATTATTAAAATATTTTTTATTATAATTAAATTTTAACCATATATTATTAAAATATTTTTTATTATAATTAAATTTTCATGGTTGAAAGTGCATAATAAGTTTTGGTCGATTTTTTAATTAATCAATATGGTTCATCCTTATTACAAAGATGAAAAACCCCAGCTGTGATGTATCAAGTTCCAAAAATTTATTATTAAAAAACAATTGTAAAATATATATATATATTCTAAATAAATTCAAAGAAAATATAATTATAAATTTTAATAATTAAATTAGTAAAAATGAATTTTTTATTTGTTATATATAATAAAATATTAAAACATTGAAAATATCTCATTTCATTAGATTTTAGTTAGACAAAAGAATATATCTATACAAATTGTACATATCACATGAATATGGTATATTGTGTCAATATCTTAAATGTTTATTACATTTCACCGAGAAGAAATGACATATTTATACAAATTGCACATATCACATGAATATATGCTTTATTATTATTTTGTCATTTTCATTACATTTTAGTGAAATCAAAGGACAGGTTTTATTATTATCATGTCATTACATCTTAGTGAAGATAAAAGGGTATATTTATACAAATGGTAGATATCATGTAAATAAGGGAAAATTTTAGAAATAAAAATAAAAATAAAATCATCATTAAAAGTTTTAAAGAATTTTTATACTTACACCAAATTGTATTATTATATAGATTTGATTCTTTTTTTTTAAAAGGATATTTGAAAATAATATACACAAAATTTCAAATATAAAGTATGGACGATTTGTTTACATTTTGGAACCATAATTAAATATTGTAACATCAATATTTCAATCATTGACATAAAGAAAAGAATCTAATGTTATTAAGTGACAAAAAACACGTGTTTATGCTTGTTTGAAAAAGAATACCATCATTATCATTGACATAAAGAAAAGAATCTAATGTTATTAAGTGACAAAAAAAACGTGTTCATGCTTGTTTGAAAAAGAATACCATCACTACTTTATATTAGTATGGACCATTTATTTACATTTAGGAACAAGAATTAAACTATGAATTGAAGAAGGTAACACACTTGCATAGACTCAAAGCTAGCTCAATCACCTTTGGCATTAATTATGCATTGAAGGCCTCTCGTACATGAATTAGGAACCTCTCACCAATCATAACTCTTGTTGTTGGCAAGCATCAATAAAAGAAATCTAATTTAAGTTGCCAAAGGAAAATACTCCTCATTCTCAGAATTAAAGAAATACATGTAATATGAAAAAAAGACCTCCCTAATCTATTTGAAGTTAGCTCAATCTCCCAAGAACAAGGTAGAAACCTACTCTATGACATAATAAACTATATAAAAATACTATTTATAAAATTGGAGAATGACAATTTGTATGGAGAGAAATATCAAAAAGTTTTAATCTATCACATTATAAGTTGGACATATACTCCAAGTGTCCCCTCTTTTGGAATAGATAAGGCACTCTCATTTTTACACAATCTAATATAACAAATACTAAATTTAGATCCAAAAATCTCTCATAGATCCACAGGTTTATCATGTGGTTACAACCATATGTCAATAATTAGAAAGTCAACATTATCTCCAAAAATCTCTATGATAGTTGATAATAAATATTATCCAAGGCTCCAAGATTCTTTCCATATCCAAGATATTTGAATGATCATCCCAAATCCTCATCAATTCTTCAATGGTTGAAATGGAAATTTGAATTTGGATCTAAATGATAAAAAATTGTATTGTTTAGAGTTTTAAATGTACCTGTAATCATCACCAAACTAGGACAACTTCCAAAGATAAGTGAAAGCATATTAATTTTCTAATATTTAATTATAAATTCACTTAAAATACTAAAATAAATGCATTCAAAAATATTGAGCCTAATACCACATGTAAGCATTAAAATGGAGTAAAACAAGGTTATGGAAAAACTAAAAAATTGATTAAAAGTCAACAGAAAGGTCGTGAAAAGATGGAAATTCTCAACCCAACCAAATATGTTGCATGTCCTTGTGTAACCCTTTATCTCCATGCAACTGATTTTTTTGAACTTGTATGACTAGGTCTTCTTCCTCTGAAAAATTGGGCAAGTTGCAATTCAGCTTCTTATTGTTGGTTCTCGTGTAATAACCACAAGTTTGGTAAGTGTCGGACCTTGTGTGGAAAAACTTTACCTTTTGTTTTTTTTCCTACTCCAACAAGAGATCCTTTATCTAATTCAAATTTCATTATGATGTCTCATGCTTATGCTTTGAATATGTTTCCATCATGCATTCCCTTTTCTTGCTTAAGCACTCACAACATCAACTAACTTGTGGAAATAATCAAGGGATCATCATCAAATTCAATAAAATCCATTTGTACTCAATTTTGAATATCCACATGGAAACATTTTCAATGAGAAAACATTTTGTAAAAACACCCAATAATAATCCTATAAATTCATCTTTCAAATTTGCATTTTATAAAACTAACTGCTGGTATCTACAAAGTTTCGTATATTTTATTTGTTGATGTAGGTGAGACATGAAATCACATTGTACTACCCATATTACCTGTTATTTATACATATTCTTAAGGTGTTGAAGGAAATGTAACTAGATTCAATCTTCATAAATGTACTTTTGATATTTGTATTTATTCAAGAAAATAGATATTATTTTTATAATATATGTCAATGAGTTTCTTTCTCATTGAAATAGGTGTAGTACACATTAAAGTGTTATAGGTGAGTCAAAGGGTAGAAAGAAATTATGGAAGACCTTAAGGGCATGTTACATCATGTATATTTATGTATGAGATTCAAAATAATACCTCCAAGCAAAGTCAACAAATCTTGTAGAAATTTTGAATAATATAACACTTATTCACAGAGATTATCCCGATTATACACTATTTGCACAATGCATGCATAATACATAACCTCCTCTACGTTGATCATCAATTTGCAGAATCAAAAACAATCGCATGCGCACATTGAAACATCAATCACACATATCAACACAGTATGTAATCCGGGAAAGCATACAGCTGAAAACCCCCAACTATCTGTATATTATAATGATAGAGAACATGTAACTTACATAGTACAATACTCCTCACAAGTACTCAATACTATCTCCACCTGTTACACACAAACTAGCTCAAATCTGAATCAAGTCACAGGTTCAAATCTCCTCCGTTGTCTGCCTGCCTCTACTGTGCAATCCAAAGTAAGAATAGGAATGATCCAAGCTCGTTTTCCTTGGCTTGTACTGCGCAATCCTCATTGGCAATCTCAATCACTGATTGTGAAAATCTCATGCACAGCTATAGTCACAACTGATAGTAGTCTCCACCTCTAACACCTGTCTCCATTGAACTGTCCATGCACTGAGTTAACTGATGTATTCTTTAGTTGCTTTATGAGTTAATAATTAGTGAATTAATTAATAATTAATTCACATCACTCATCACTAGTGTATTCTGCAGTTAGACTAAATACAACTAGTTCAACCAAGTCAAACTGAACACAACTCCATCAACTCCTCAATCAACTCCACCAAACTCAATCACTTGAGTTCTAACTAAAGTCCATCATGCAATAGCTCAACTGACCCATAAGAAAAGCGTATTTCCTTCTGGCAGTTGCATGTGCCACATCCGTAGCTCGAACTGAAGTGCTCCAAGAGGATAAGATAATGTTTATAGTCCAATATTATTAAGAGCTAATAATATTCGACTGTTCTAGTTTTAGCTTGGTAGTCTAAAAATAGACTCCGCCCATATGCCTAAAAATAGAAGTCCATCTATTTTTACCAACATGACCAATCATTGACAAATAGAATCCTGCAACTCATAGACCATGATCCATATGTCTAAAAATAGACATATTCTAAAAAAAGACTTTGCGCCAAAAATAGCCTACGGGCCCACTTAGTGAAGGCGACTCCTTTCCACTAAGCTCAATCATCTTGTTGCATTTTCAACACTCCCTCTCAATAAGATATGGATTATCTAAGGGCCTGGGATATGTTGCATTTTATTATGAGTTTTGTTTTTACTTCACCTGTAGGTTTAAATTACTCAGCATTGTGACATGCTAGGTTTTTCCTCATAATCTGTCACAGCGTCAGGCAGCATCAATCGAATCTCTTGGCTATGTTTAAACCAAATAAATGTGTAGATATTGAATATAAATCTATCTTATATTGGATATATCACTATTGGATCTATCACATGTTTCAATGCAATTCTCATTTTGATTTCAGATTTACTATAGGTTTGGTAAATGTCAAATTTTCAAAAAGTTTAGTGTTTCGTATCTGTTACTTTATATTAAATAATAATAAAAATTATACATATTTTAATAATATATTATTAAAATATTTTTTATTATAATTAATTTTTCATGGTTGAAAGTGTGTATATTTTATTTGATTTTAAGTTTTATTTTGTTTTTGGAATTAATCACATAATAAGTTTTAGTCGACTTTTGAATTAACCAATATGGTTTATCCTCTTTACAAAGATGAAAAACCCCAATAGCTGTGATGTATCAAGTTCCAAAAACTTATTATGAAAAAACAATTCCAAAAAATATATATATTGATGTATCAAGTTCCAAAAACTTATTATGAAAAAACAATTCCAAAAAATATATATATATATATTCTCTAAATAAATTCAAAGAAAATATAATTATAAATTTTAATAATTAAATTAGTAAAAATGATTTTTTTATTTGTTATATATAATAAAATATTAAAACATTGAAAATATCTCATTTCATTAGATTTTAGTTAGACAAAAGAATATATCTATACAAATTGCACATATCACATGAATATATGCTTTATTATTATTTTGTCATTTTCATTACGTTTTAGTGAAATCAAAGGACATGTTTTATTATTATCATGTCATTATATCTTAGTGAAGATGAAAGGGTATATTTATACAAATGGTAGATATCATGTAAATAGAGGAAAATTTTAGAAATAAAAATAAAAATAAAATCATCATTAAAAGTTTTAAAGAATTTTTATACTTACACCAAATTGTATTATTATATAGTTTTGATTTTTTTTTTTTAAAGGATATTTGAAAATAATATATACAAAATTTCAAATATCAAATATGGACCATTTATTTACATTTAGGAACCATAATTAAATATTGTAACATCAATATTTCAATCATTGACATAAAGAAAAGAATCTAATGTTATTAAGTGACAAAAGAGAATGTGTTTATGCTTGTTTGAAAAAGAATACCATCACTATCATTGACATAAAGAAAAGAGTCTAATGTTATTAAGTGACAAAAAAACGTGTTTATGCTTGTTTGAAAAAGAATACCATCACTACTTTATATTAGTATGGACCATTTATTTACATTTAGGAACAAGAATTAAACTATCAATTGTAAAAGGTAACACACTTGCATAGACTCAAAGCTAGCTCAATCACCTTTGGCATTAATTATAAATTGAAGGCCTATCGTACATGAATTAGGAACCTCTCATCAATCATAACTCTTGTTGTTGGCAAGCATCAATAAAAGAAATCTAATTTAAGTTGCCAAAGGAAAATTATCCTCATTAAATCATATTACAGAATTAAAGAAAGACGTGTAATATGAAATAAAAGACCTCCCTAATATATTTGAAGTTAGCTCAATCTCCCAAGAACAAGGTAGAAACCTACTCTATGACATAATAAACTAAATAAAAATACTATTTATAAAGTTGGAGAATGACAATTTGTATGGAGAGAAATATCAAAAAGTTTTAATCTATCACATTATAAGTTGGACATATACTCCAAGTGTCCCCTCTTTTGGAATAGAAAAGGCACTCTCATTTATACAAAATCAAATATAACCAGTAATTTAGATCCAAAAATCTCTCATAGATCCACATGTTTATCATGTGGTTACAACCATATGCCAATAATTAGAAATCAACATTATCTCCAAAAATCTCTATGATAGTTGATAATAAATCTTATCCAAGCTCCAAGATTCTTTCCATATCCAAGATATTTGAATGATCATCCCAAATCTTCATCAATTCTTCAATGGTTGAAATGGAAATTTGAATTTGGATCTAAATGATAAAGAAATTGTATTGTTTTGTGTTTTAAATGTACCTGTAATCATCACCAAACTAGGACAACTTCCAAACATAAGTGAAAGCATATTAATTTTCTAATATTTAATTATAAATTCACTTAAAATACTAAAATAAATGCATTAGAAAATATTGAGCCTAATACCACATGTAAGCATAAAATTGGAGCAAAACGAGGTTATGGAAAAACTAAAAAAATGATTAAAAGTCAACAAAAAGGTCGTGAAAAGATGGTTAAATATGTGGAAAGATGGAAATTCTCAAGCCAACTAACTATGTTGCATGTCCTTGTGTAACCATGTATCTCCATGCAACTGATTTTTTTGAACTTGCATGACTAGGTCTTCTTCCTCTGAAAAATTGGGCAAGTTGCAATTGAGCTTCTTATTGTTGGTTCTCGTGTAATAACCACAAGTTTGGTAATTTTGGTCCTTGTGTGGAAAAACTTTGCCTTTTGTTTTTTTTCCTACTCCAACAAGACATCCTTTATCTAATTCAAATTTCATTGTGACATCTCATGCTTATGCTTTGAATATGTTTCCATCATGCATTCCCTTTTCTTGCTTAAGCACTCACAACATCAACTAACTTGTGGAAATAATCAAGGGATCATCATCAAATTCAATAAAATCCATTTGTACTCAAGTTTGAATATCCACATCGAAACATTTTCAATGAGATGGCATTTTGTAAAAACACCCAATAATAATCCTATAAATTCTTCTTTCAAATTTGCATTTTATAAAACTAACTGCTGGAAACTACAAAGTTTTGTAAATTTTATTTGTTGATGTAGGTGAGACATGAAATCACATCGTACTACCCATGCTACCTGTTATTTATACATATTCTTAAGGTGTTGAAGGAAATGTAACTAGGTTCAATCTTCATAAATGTACTATTGATATTTGTATTTATTCAAGAAAATAGATCTTATTTTATAATTTATGTCAATGAGTTTCTTTCTCATTGAAATAGGTCTAGTACACATTAAAGTGTTATAGGTGAGTCAAAGGGTAAAAATAAATTATGGAAGACCTTAAGGGCATGTTACATCATGTATATTTATGTATTAGATTCAAAAGAATACCTCCAAGCAAAGTCAACAAATCTCCTCCATGCAACGACACCACCAAAGAAGCAATTTGAATTATATATGTCAAGTGGGCCTAAAGGAGGGACAAGCCTCTATATATATAGGTTATCCGCTCCCTCAAAAGATAACGTAGTTACCTCTCAAATCAACGAAGTGAAGGGACAAGAAAAGGGTGAAAAAGAGCGAAGGAAAAGGACTCTCTAATGCACCGAAGAAGGAGGAAGAAAATACCGAGCCTTGGAAGTCTATTCTAGGGCTAAAGAAAGTCACACGTGCAAAGAAGGAGAGGGTCTCCCTATTGTCATAGCAACCCTCTATCACAATCACATAAAATTCATCATTTAGGCTAGAAACATAGGCCTAAAGGGCCTCCCACTCAAGCAAAGAAACAAGGAAGAAAAGTGAAGTTAATAGGGTTGTTACTCCCGATGTTGTTACTCCTCCTTTATCATTTGGTCTAAAAACATAGGCCTAAAGGGCCTCCCACTCAAGCGAAGGAAGAAAAGTGAAGTTAATAGGGTTGTTATATTCGCATGAAGTTTCAAATCCATATGGTTATCGATTAATCATGCGAAATGTAATGGCGTCATTATGGATTATATGTACCAGCATGGTTTTTCAAAAACGACGGAGTGGATCATTATGAAAATTTAACTGTTTTCTGTATGCCATCATGGTTGTACCCTCCCCATTAAAAAATGATCGGTCATTCCCAAGTCATGTCATATAATTATTAATCATTATGCTAAGTCTAATTAGGATCATACATGGTGCTTACATGGCAGAGTCGCAACATGCATGGTATAATGGCATTGGAGGATTCACAGCGTCAGGTACTTAAAAGAGTTTTCTTACCAGTGTAACAACACGTGAAGAGTAATAGCATCAGGAGTAACAACATCGAAGGAGTAACAACACCGAACACTTAGACAAAATTTCGGCTTCGAAGGAGTAACAATACCAGGAGTAACAACATCGAACACTTAGAAAATTTTCGACTTCGTATGAGTAACAACATTGGGAGTAACAACGCCGAAGGAGTAACAACACCGAAAAATTAGAAATTTGTTTCTCCTCAGCAGCATAAATTAGAAAATCCTTCATGCACCTGTGGAAGTACCTGCAAAAAAAACAACGAGTAGTAACAACACACACACACACACACACATATATATATATATATATATATCAGAGGATGTAGAGGAGGTATCTTCTACACCAACAACCTTCAATCCAGATTTTTCAGAGAGATGTTTGATGAAGGCTTCTCTGGAGGTTGGGCGGTGGTAGAGTCTAAGTAAATGTCCATTTACAATAAAAGAAACATGTGAATCATCGATTATTACACATCTAACAGTCCCATTGTCAAATACTACACCAACCTCATACGGTCCCAACCATCACGAGCGAAGCTTTGCTTTAAAATCCTTAAAACAGGAATCATACAGTAATGCCCAATCCCCTTTATGAAACACCTTATTTTTAATAAATTTATCATGCCATTTTTCTCTCTGTTGCTGTATGGCAGCAGTCCTCTGGATAACCATTAAACAAATTTCATCAAGCTCATTTAGTTGTTCCAACCGGTGTTTCTAGGATTCTAAGAGGTCCAATCCTACTTCCAGAGCTGTTATGAGCGTACTGATTTCAAATTCCAACGGGAACAATGGGGATTTGCCATAGACAAGCTCAAATGGCAAAAACCTTGTTGTGTTCTGCCATGTTGTTCTGTATGCCCAAAGAGCTTCAGGAAGTTTTTCATCCCAATCCTGGTGATGATTTGCCATGGCCTTGGTGAGGATGTTTTCCAATACTTTGTTTGTGATCTCCACTTGACTGTTTGCCTGAGGATGATATGGGGTTGTTATCTTATGCTTGATCCCATATTTCTCCATAAGCTTTGCTATCGTGTGTGACATGAACTGCACTCCTCCATTTGAAATTCTCTCTCTAGGAGCACCATATCTGCCAAAACTTTCTTCGAACAAAAAGTCCAAGACAACATGCTCTGTTACTTTCACTACAGCCTTGGCTTCTACCCACTTTGTTAAATAATCTTTGCAGACTAAGATGTGGACTTTTCGATGTGAAGGTGGGTTAAATGGACCTACAAAATCAATATCCCATCTCTCGAAAGGCTCAAGAACTACTTGTGGCTATAATGGCATTTCATATGAGTGACCAGGCTGACCCATCCGTTGGCAGCTATCACATCTTCGAACATAGTTTCATGCATCGCTAAAGATAGAGGGCCAATAATATCCCATTTGTAACACCTTGTGGCCAGTTCGTTTATCCACAAAATTCCCCCCACAAGGGCCATCATGAGCAGCTCTTAGGATCTCATAGATGTCACTTTCTGCTACACAACAACGGATTTGCTGATCACCCCTTGTATAAAAGAGGTATACCATTATCCATGAGTATCAGGCATTATGATGAATGATCCTTCGTTGTTCCCTGTACGATAAATGTTGTGGTACTTTTCCTATAGCCAAATAGTTACCAATGTCTGTATATCAAGGACTATTAGTAGAAATTGCAAACAGATGTTCATCCGGAAAGTTATCTTCTATAGGTTATCCTTCATTATTAGCATTTAATCTAGATAGAAAATCAGCAACATTATCTTTTCTTGGTTTATCTATAATGATGATATCAAATTCTTGAAGTAATAGCAACCACCTTGTTATACACCCAGGAGTTACAGGTTTATTCATCAAATAATTGATTGTTGCGTGATCAGTGTGTATAAAAGTAGGATACCCAGTAATGTTATGTCAAAATTTATTAACAGCATAGATAACAGCCATGGACTCCTTCTCCATTACAATATAGTTTAGCTCAGCAGATGTTAAATTCTTGCTGACATAATAGACTGCATACAACTTCTTATCTTCTTGTTGTCTCAACACTGCCCCTATAGTTGTTTGAGAGGCATCTGTATGGATATGAAACGGAAGTTCCCAGTTAGGACCACGCAAGATCGGAGCTCGGCAGATCAGTTCTTTGATTTTCTCAAAAGCTACTCCACAATCATTTGTCCATAAAAATTATGCATCCTTAGTTAACAACTGAAAAAGTGGGAATTCTGTCTTGGAATTTTTTCTATAAAACGCCTATAGTAACCAACGCAACCAATGAAACTGCGTACCTGATTATGCATAATTACCTTTACCTTGGCAGGATCAACTTGTATTCCAGCAGCTGGAAGAAAATGTCCCAGCACCACTCCCTCTTCTCTCATCATGTGACATTTTGTTGTGCTCAGAGAAACATGCATTTGTTTACACCTTTTAAGAACTTTCTTCAAGTTTTCCAACCCTTCTTCAAATTCCCCTCCATATGCCATGAAATCATCCATATAGATTTCAACACTATCATCGAGTAAATCAGGAAAAATCCCCAGTATTGCCCTCTAAAAGGTAGCAGGCACATTACAAAGACCAAACAAAAGGACTTAGTAAGTGAATGTTCACAAAGGGCATGTAAAGGTGGTTTTTTCCTAATCCTCGGGAGCTATTTGGTTTTGGTTATACCCGCTAAACCTGTCCAGGAAAGAGAAAAAAAATTCCCTACCAAGGTATCAAGGACTTGGTCAATAAATGGTAGAGGGAAATGATCTTTCAAGGTTGCTTGATTCAACTCCCTATAGTCTACACAAATCCACCATTTACCATTATTTTTAGGAATGATGACCAATGGGATACCCATTGACTGCCCGAGATTTGGTAAATGAATCCTACATCCAATAACTTTTGAAGCTCTTCTTTGACAATGTTTTTCAAAGCAGGGTTCATTCTTCTTTGAGGTTGTCTCACGGATTGATAATCTTCTTTAATATAAATATGATGAGTACACAAATAAGTAGGGATACCTTTCATATCATTATAATCCCAAGCGAAATCTTCCTTTTGTTCCCGAAGGATCTTCAGGAGCTGTTCAATCCGGGCTGGTGAAATATTTGGGTCGATGTTCAGTGTCTTCGCTGGCTCGATCTCCACCGATATGATGTCAAAGAATGTTGTTACAGGAATATATTCATTTTTTATTTCTGATTCGATAGTTTCCTGCATTTCGCAGCTCATGACAGATTCCAAAAATTGCCGAGTTGGATCTGGAACAACATGAGGACTGCTAATAAAAGTGTTGATAGTGTCATCCTCTGTCTCTTTCTTAAAGCAGAGGGCTTGCCCCATGGGAAGGATTGGTTGGAGTTCAATTTCAATCCCATCCAAAGACAGAGAGTTATGTTTTGGCTTTCTCTGTGAACTTGGTTCTGCAGGGGGATAGAGAATAAGATTTTTTGTATTTTCCCCATTAGAAATTATCATGTTTCCTGACCGACACCCAATATAGGCGTCAGCGGTTGCAAGCCAAGGCCGTCCTAAAATAATGGGGTGACCACCGGCTGGGGACTGCATATGCAAGACTGGGAGATCAATGGGATAACGCCAAGAATCCACTAAGATCATTATGCCCTCCAGCTTCTCTATCGGTCTAATTGTAGATCTATCAACTAGCTCCAAGACTGTAGGGTTTGGCTTAAGATCACGCAGTCCTAGTTTAAGCATGGTTTCAGAAATAATTACATTAATTTCTACACCCAAATCTACCAGTACATTTGGAATATCTACCCCATTAATCTAGACTGTTAGAATTGGGTTCCTAGGACCCCCATATTTTATAGGCATAGTTTTTCCCAGCATAATGTCAGATAATCTCCCCATAACATGAATTGTAAGCGGTTCCTTTATTTTCTTCCTAGGTCTCTTGGAGCAATATTCTCTGATAGTTTTATCATAAATAGGTACATTTTGATGGCTTGAAGCAGGGGGGTTTTACAAACAAATTATGCAATTCTCCTAAAAGATCAAATTATGGCTAAGGGACCTATTTACTCAAGGCTAATCGTTCTAGATAAGGAGGATCAGTTTGACAGGCCTGAGTAATAGTCAAATGAGAAGGAGAATGTTCCATATACTGTTGGGTTGTCTCACCCCTGACTGCTTGAGATTTTGGATTTTCATCGTCAAGATGTTCAACAATAACGGGCGATGTTGGAGCATTTACTACCTGGCCAGATCGCAAATTCATCTTATTAAATCCTGCGGTAGAAATGCTATACGAAGGAAGGTTGAGGGTGTCCGCTTGTTGAGCGCCCTTATTGTTTGGATTTGGGTTTGGTTGAATGGGAAGTTGAGGTCGAAGAGGAGGATTATTGGAGGGAACATTAGAGGGCAGTTGTAATTGTTGTTGCTGTGTAGGTTGAGGAAAATGAGAGGTAAGGGGAGCAGGGCTACGCCAGTTTTAAGACCATGAAGAACTTGTGTTAGGTTGAAGGCACCATGGTTGCGAGGGTGGATACTGATAATATTGAGGCCAAAAAGGAACTGACTAAGGATTCATATTATAATATTGAAAAGGATCCTGAGACGTACCTGGATTTAAGGCTGATGACCGTTGCTACCATGGTTTCTTAGACCCCATAAAGCACAATTGATCTGGTTCTTCATTCGTTCCTTGAAATACTGCCTTTAGTTCTGGAAGGGATGGGCATGCACTGGAGGAGTGACTCTGTTCAAAAATAGCACATGTCTCTATAGTGTTTAGTGGACACTCCTTTAGTGGATGTTTCTTCCTACACTGAGGGAAGAAAATAGCCATGGTTCTTTCCAACTCCATTTGCTTCTGTTTTGCCTACAATGTATCCATTTGGGAAGATAATGTGCTTAGGATATCAGTTTTCAAACTATCCAGCAGGTTTCCAATTTTTTATTTTGTGATTCCCCTGCTTGATGTTTTGAAGGTATGAATTCCCTGTCTATTCCTTGCATCTCCACTTGAACATTGAATGCATAGCTCACAGATGGTGTCAAAATCTTCTTTAGATAGATCCCCTTTACCTACTATGTTTAACAGCTCCAAAGATTCTTCCTTCATGGCCCGGAGAAAAATAATTTTTAGGACATCCTTATCCAGGTCAATGTGGCCAAACCTCTCAAGAGTGTACTTAAAATGCTCCACACAGTCCTCCATAATTTTCTCCTCATTTTGCATAAATTTAAAGTTTTCTTCCTTAATGTCCCGGGATTTACAGTAATCCTGATATTATTTCTAGGAAGTAAGTCATTCTATGACCATGTCATGACCTCATGGTAGAGACTGGATTTTCCTCACATAGATCCCACTAAACCATTCCCAGCAATGTATCCGCTTAACTTAATGTTAGCAGGCAAGTAAAACCAAAGTTTCAGCTTTTGAGCATCATTGATATAGTCATATCCTCTGCAAATGATATCAAACTCAAATAGGAAAGTGTCAGGATCTTCCATGGAAATCCCATGGAAGTTTGGTAGTGCGGTCAGCGGAATAGGTTTCATTGGTTCATCACCCCTAATATCCCCAATTGGGAATTTGATTGAAGATGTTGGGGGTGTCATGAATACTTTCTAATACTCGCTTGGGATTTCAACAGGTTCTTTTTGTGTAAAAACTTATGGTCGTGGAAGTTTAACAACACTCCCTTGATCGCGAGGTAAATAAAATCCTCTAAAGTCTCCTTCTTCACTCCTTGGGTAGACCTCTTCTTCTGACCCTCTACAGGCCACTTCCTCCCTATTTGATACTAAGGGAGGCATTTCTGATCCCTCTGATGCCCTGATTCCTACTTCTTCTCTAGTTGTTTGAAGGGATACTTCCACTTTTGAAGGGATACTTCCACTTTTGGGGGCTGTATAGGTTGTTCCACAGAATTCCCCTGGATTTTGTGTGAACTTTCACCCTAGCAGCAGCTCGCGAAGAGGCTTCTAATGCATATTTTGCAATAATCTCTAGGTTATAGGTATTTCTCCCCAAATCCTTCCTTCCTTACCTTTGGGGTCCCCCTCTGCCCCTTTTATTCGAACCCTTGTTCATACATTTATTGGAGAGAAAACATTAAAATTCACACGACTCAGGACCTAGAGCAGGGTGAAAAATATTCTTCCCTCCTCGGGACAAGAGGATGATTCAAAAGAAAGAAACAATAAACCAACGAAAAAAATCTAAAGCTCAGGACCTAGAGCAGGGTGAGAAAACTCTTTCCTTCTCGAGGACGAGAGGGTGGGCCTTTCAAAATAAAAACAAACAAAACTGTAGGAAAATTCTAAGCTCAGGACCTGGAGCAGGGTGAAAAATTCTTCCCTCCCGAGGACGAGAGAGTGGCCCCTATAAAATAAAAAGGAGCGAGAAAAAGTAAAAGAAAAACAACAGGAAACAAAACAAAATAAAAAATGACTATGCTCAGGACCTGGAGCAAAGCGGAAAACCCTTTCTCTCCCCAGGATGAGAGATTGATTCCAAGATCAATGTCGGTTATATTCTTGCACCTCGATAGCCTCCCCTAGCAATGACGCCAAAATGTTGGTGTCTAAGTGTGAATGTTATGATTCAACCCTTTTACCACATTAATATGTCAATCTGAGGTCGTTTTTTATTGCAAGGACATCATGCACTATATATGCAGGGGAAATTCATAATCCGACAATTAATCAGGATTTCGGTTAATTAATTAAACATTCAATTTGAAATAATAAATAAACAGTAGCAGCATAATGATTCACGACATCAACTGTAACAACAATACATTTCATAGCAAAGGGAAAATAAAATTCATAACTAAAACAATATGCACATAAGACACAGACACAACACCTTATAAGGAGAGCAGGCCCAACTCCCTGGTCAGGGTTGTGCTTAACTCACAGATTCGCAAAGAAGATCATAAAGCTGGAAATTGCATTAATACCAAAAGCATTTGTTACATAACTCACAGATTTCTCGCTAACCCGACTCTTAGCTACAAATCCCCTTTTATACAATTACATCAAAACACCATGGAGGTTGTTTGCCTAAAATTACATGATAGTTGTAACATCAACTGAACCAAAAGATAGACAAAAGGAGATCTGAGACAGTTGCACTATAACAACTGTGGGTTAATAATAGTTTCGCCAGCTTTGGTAATGAATTTTGATCCTGTGGCTCCAAATCTACACAATTAACGAGATTAGCAACCAATCGGCAATGATTCCTCAGACTTAAACATGAATGACTAAATAACTTGTGAAACATGACAAGGGTTATACATGTAGGGCTTTTAGGCACAAAATAGCTGGTATGAAAGTATAATTAGAAAGAAAACAAAGTAAAGAGATAAACAAAACAAGGCAGTTTTGGCCCCCATCACCACTCAAGTGAAGAAACAAGGAAGAAAAGCAAAGTTAATAGGGTTTTTCTAAAGTCTATTACAGTCACACGTGCGAGGAGAAGGAGGTTGTCTCTGCTGTCTTAAAAACCCTCCCATTATAGACATACAAGTTCATTGGTTGATGAAGAGAAGGAAGGGATCATCCTAAGGAAAAGGTCTCATCAAAGGTATCTCTTCTAGAGTAAGTGCAACAAGATCTAACAACATTTGGAAGGAGGACGAAGTGTTGGAAGAAGAAAGTGCTCAGGAACAAAGTGTAGAGAGGAGGAAGGACTTGACTTGTGATTGGAGGATATTCCTGTCAAGGGTCTAGGGGTTGGCATTGATCAATAAGAAGCTTCAATAAGAGAAATTTACCGAAGGGTTTTCCTCTCAAGAGAAGAGAGGTTTTGGCCTTTACAAAGAGCCAACATCTTGTGTTCTTGTTCTTATGTTTTTGGTAGCAATTTGATGAAGTACACACACGTGCATTAATAATAATAAGAAGAAGACTAAGATAATAATAAAAAGTAAAAATACTCCACAAATTGTTGTCAAGTCAAGAATAATCGCACTACACCTAATTGGCCTTGATTCTTCAACATGGTATCAGAGCTAAGGTGACACATCAAGGAAAGGGCATCTCAACAACACTAAAAAAGAAATGACATCTACAAAAGTTGAAGCATCTAGCCAAGAAGTATCAATCACTTCAAGGACAAGAAGGTCTACCATCTATCATTCTATTGTAGCGACTACAACCACCCTCCAAAATTTTGGCTCACATGCAAATTTCAGAGCCTACCTTGGATCCTGTGATCAATCATTTGTGGTCGCTTGTTGGCAAAATGATGATTTCAAGCTCCCCTCCTTGATCTCAATATTTGTCTGTGTTCTCATTTTATGCAGCATGTGTCATCTTTGGGCATAGGGGTTGTTTTTCATGCAAAGGGGTTGTTGTTTTGCTTCAAGGGAAAGTGTATGCGTATGGGTTGTTATCATCACATAGACATGTTTCACACTCACTACACACACTCTTGTCATGAAGGTCATTGCATCAAGAAGAGTATGTTTATACATTCTAGATGGTCTATGTTGTATCACTAAGTGTTGGTGTTTGATCATAGTCGAGTCCTATCATTGTTTACATCTGTGTCACTAATCTCACGCTTAGTTATTTCCCAAGGAACCTAGCCTCATCTAGCTTCCCGGAATTGTGCACTTTGATTCTGCAACCATGAAGATTACTCCCTTTCCAGACGAAACCCTGTAGCCTGTAGAGACCCCATCCAACACTGCTCTCTAGAAATGAGCAGAACAATCCTCCTAGGACCCCCACCTCGTAGCAGTTTCATGTGCCTCAAAACTGCGCAGTGTTGCCTAAGTTGTCCTATCAGTATTGCATGCAGATACTTTTCAGATGGGCCTCCTAGGGCCTCATTCTGGTAGCAATAACTTCCTGTTGAAATCACGTTGATCCATCACCCAATGACTACAGGAAAATGTGACATGCTAAGATCACTCCCAAGGAGTCGAGGAGAAGGACCAAGAGACGAAGTAATGGGAAGTATCAGGACTGCATGCAAACTCCATCGGATGCATGATCATCTCAAGGGTAAGTATGGTAAGTAAAGAACACCTTTTGAAGTACACCTCTTAGTTGATTTTGCAAGACTTCTTGTCATTTTCATATCATCCTGTCCTCAGTAACATGCATGTGCGCAAACACAAAAGGTCATTTCTTGTGTTTCCTCTACATGTCTTGCTTCCTTTTCTCTTATTTGACCAACTGTTGTTTTCTGCATGTTGATTGATATGTCATGCTTGCGACCTTGTTCTGGTGATGTTGAAGGTTTGTGTTTGAGTTATGTTCGCTATGTAAACATCTATCACACTCACACACGATGTTGTAGTCATTCGAAGGTCTATCAGAAGTGTCACACATGTCACTTTCACCATTAGACAGTCCCACAGTTAGTCAAACTGAGCATATGTTGTCTTGTTGGTTCGAGATGTCTTGTCATCAAGTCATGTTGAGTGTGTGTTTGCAAGGTCATGTATACACGAGTTCTCTCATTCACACACTTAACCATTTTTCCAAAGATTTGTCAACCGAACCACCCTCCATCAGCCGAACCTCCATTGAGCTGCACTGCGCAGTCTCAGCCCTCAATGACCAAGTATTGTTGCCTAGAATTGTGCAGATATTAAGGATGCCTGCCAGGCAATTTGTACTGTGCAATCCTGGAATAGACCTGACTGACTGTCACCTAGAACAATGCAGAATTTGCCCAAGAAGCCATCTCAATCTGTGTTGCCTGCAAGCCAATCCATCAAGCCTACCACTAGTCAATCGAAGAGTTTGGCTGGGTAGTAACCCCGGGGTTTACTCCTCCAAAAAATTGCACAGAAGTTGTTAGGATGCATGCCTCTGTTGATTGAAGTAATTGCACATACATGAGGGACAAGCACCCGCTGCCTGTCACTGCACTGTCTCTGAAAATTGTGCAGTTCTATCAGTCAGTTCCCTTGTCAACTGACCTGCTGCTCCTCCTAAAAATTGCGCAATTTCCTTGGACTGCCCACCAGCTACCCGACACCCCACTTAGATTAGAAACTGCACAGACATGTCCTGCATGACTACCTCCCTACTTCCCACACTTCCTTCCCTAGAAAATTTGTGTAGTTTTTCCTCCCAACTGAGCCAGATCTCGCATAATGTCACTACTGCTCCGGACTGCTCATCCCAGCCTCCTAGTGACATCTGCACAATTTTTCTTAACAGTTCCCCGAATCCTTGCATCTCGGCCAAACATGTGCTCTGCATTGTTTCAGAGCCCTGTCCTCTCTCCTGGTCACCTGCACCTCGAAACGAAAGGCAATGCATCATGGTAGACTAGGGGATTTCTGGATTTGATGTCGTCTCATCATGGGTGATCGCAGAAATAGCTACATGGATGAGACATGGTGCGACGATGAAGGGGGTGAACAAGGAGTGCATGCTAGAAGACTTTCTCACGGTTGGACGAACACACGAAGCATACCAAGTAGCAAGCGAAGGAGACACATGCACATGCATGAACTATCAAGCAAACACAAATACCATTGAAGACTCTGCGCACTCTGCCATGCGGAGGTGAAGCTATGGTACACCATGGGCACACTCATCACTTAGTAGCACAACAACTCGACACGAACAACACAACTAGCATGTGCATACATGCAGCGTCATGTCGAGTTGTGTCATGAGTCACCTCGGCCACATCACTACTTTGGGTCATAACTGTGTAATTAATGTAATGTAACGTGGAACTCCAAGAGACCCATGGATGAAGTTAAAGAGTTATGTAAGTCGAAGAGTCATGTAAGTCAAACAGTCATGAGGGAAGTTGAACATTCACAAGGGTCAGTTTCACACTTGGCTGTATATACCCGTCATTTGTACAGGCAAAGGAATTTTCACCTTGGCTCCTCCTACATAGCCTTGAAAGTATGTAGTATTTTATTTGAGGAGCGAGAAGTGGCTCCAACGCCCCGCTATCAGGGCTAGAAATGTATGGTTTACGGATGTGTCTTGGAAATTTTGGTTAATTCGAAAGCCTGTTGACATGCCAACACGTTTTCAAACATGTATTGTATTTGTTTCTAAGACTATTCTTTGGACGCTTGTAATGCATGTTGCTTTAAATTGTACTAAGATAGTTGAACTATTTCGATTGTTTTAGTGCATGTGTTGTTGGAAATGTGTTGTATCAGTTGTTAACGTTGTCTCACCTGTGTGGACTACTCTGTTGGACACTCGACAGATTCATTCTTGTAAACTTGTTATAACGACCATTGCAATCATGTGGACTACTCTGTTAGGTGTTGTACGTGTTATTTGTTCACCTTTGTGTTTTGTGACTACCGCATCCATGTGGACTACTCTTTCGGAAGCTACGCAGATCCTATTGTGTTGCATGTCTCTAACAAAGTTGGGACTATTCCCTTTCGACTTGAGAGTCACTCTCACCCTCTCCCTCTACAGTGAAAGAACTTAGACAAAAGTTACATTAAGCACTCACCAGCCACATGCACCTCTTTGTTTGAAGACTAAGTATATCACTCTCATGTGCTGAAAGGCAAGAGATAAGGCATATCTTTAAGATAATGGCAACTGATCCATCTTACCATATGGGACTCCTACACCAAACGGTGTGAGATCTAGTTGAGACTTCATACCAAGGAGATCCCCTAAATGTTGGCGGGTCCAACACCGTCAACATTTTTGGCACTAGAAGGAGGGGCAGATTACAAGCTGAGTCCTCAGAATCTATTTTGAATCTCCACATACTTATCATTACTAATCACAGAATTTATTCGCTAGAGTGTATGTCTTATACAAATGAATTTGAAATCTCAGAGGAGCACTAGAATTTCTTGTCACAATACACATTCGATGGTGGAGGCCAAGTAGCCTTGGTTAGACACATGGTTGGCGTTGTAGGATCCTATGAAAGGCATGAAATCTTTGAAGACTACATGACCTGTGCGTTGTTCGCATACACACTTCGAGGGCACCCACTTCATTGGTGTGCCACACTACCCGAAAAATCTATTCACTCTTTCCATCATTTGATCGCAGACATAGACCGTACTTTCAATAATTTTGACTGTAAAGCACTCAATAAAGAAATTCTGAAATTAAGGAAAGCACCTGATGAATCCGTTGAACAATTTTACATGCACTTTCGTAATCTTGCATATCGATTTCCTAAAGATGAAATTGATTGGGAATTCCTCGATGGAAGATTTAAGTATCTTCTTTACATATCTGAAAATCTGCAATTCTTAGAATCATTCAAACCCCTCACAGCATACCTCATGTTAGAGCTGCTAAATCTAAGATGAGAAAGGTTGTTGTAACAGATGATTATCCATCCTCTTCTCATCAAAAAGCTCTAGATCTGCAGTGCGAGGTGGGAGAAGGTGCGCACACATCTGTTGAACTATCACATCCTCCTACCCCACATACTCTTGATATATACGTATATTTGGCTTGCAAGCCTATTGGTTGTCATATGGACTTGTTAAACCAACCTCCGTCCCCACGTTCTACTGATCCTCTGAATTGTACTAACTTGTGTTCTCTCATTCTGGACTCCACGTCCTGTGTTCACGAGGATCAAGTTTTCGACAGAGTTATTGTTGTGCAACCAACCTGCGCTATCATTCATGATGAGTGTGTGTGGGAATCTGAAGAAGAACCCGTGGTGAAGGATGACTCCCTTCCATACACGCCTCATCCGCTCTATCCTAACATCCCTTGTGATTCTGCAACTTTTTATTTTCCCTATGAAAACTCATCTTTGAATGTTTCTACTTCCGATCATTCGTAGGACGCACAAGATGTCAACCTATCATTACATTACGGAGAGGACACATCTTCCTTTGAAAATCTGTCCCATTTGTCATCTGTCATTTTTGAAATCACAAAGGGTGGACTTCCTTGTTTCTCATCAACCCCTCTATATGATTCATTAAATCATGAGGATGCCAATGAACATCCTGAATTTTCTAATTGTGGTTGTCGTGATCTATTTACTTCTTCATTTGATCAAGATGTTGATTCACTCATTGTTAATCTTCCTAATCCACTGGTCTTCGACGATCTATCTATTGGCGAAGTGGAAACCCCGCAGGTTGTCAAGGCACTTCATCATAGGTTGATGGTTATGTTAGGCCCTTGTTGTCCTGAGGTTAGTTCCACTTTTGATCAGAAAATTTTTGAAACACCCAAGGCTCCTCATCACTCTCTGCTTCGCATTGAAGATCATCCCAACACCCAGATTTCACTTCCTCCACTCGAATAAAATGACCCCATTGCTCAGGCCTTGGACGAATCTTACACAACGAGTGTGCTTGCAAACTATAAGCTATTAGTCTTTCTCATGTTCGCTCATATGTCGCACTCCAAAGAGTGTGTATGTTTACTGTCTGCACATAGTGCGCCGCAACACCATGGTAAGTCTGCGGAATGTTTGTATTGTGCATTCTCTCTTTTCTTTTATGTGGATGTTTTAGAACTCAAAGCGTGTTGGTCTTCAATGATCTATCTTTCTTATTCACTGGTTTACATGCATATCTTTCTTTTTTACCATGCCTTCACCAAAATGGTCCAACCAATGAATCGATGGTTGCATTGGAAATATCACTTCACGTGAGTAGGCCTATGCACTATTTAGCGTAGGAGTAGGAGTAGTGTTTGCTTCCTTGCTTTTCTTTACTTTTTGGTTTGCATGTCTGTTTTCTTTCTGACTTGGTTTGGCTTGCTTTCTTTGCTTACTTGTCCGCTTTCACTTTACTTCAACTTTTTTCTTTCTTTCTTTCCTTGCTTATATCCGTAGGTTAGCCTTACATGAAACTGTGTTGGGCTCTCAAGACAAGCCGGACAAATCTAAGAGGACTTGTAGAGCTATCAATAGGTGGTTATTTGTTTTCCTCTCTATTTATGAATAACTTGTTATCTTCAGTCGATGATTCCTTGATGGAAAATACGTTATGTTCGGAGTGAGCCTTCGTGAAAACACAACGCTTGCACTATTAACTAGTACTGCCTACTCTATTCGGTCCTTTGGGTTAACCCTTGTCAACTCAGTCAAGTAGAGTAATGTAAGGGGGGAAACCTTAACAAGTATGTCAGAGGTATATATAACATACCTCTATGAAGGAACAACCTCTTCTACTCTCAATAAGTTGGGATCCCTCTTCTGCCTCTTAAATAAATAAGTGCATATGCACAGTTCTTGAAAAAAAAAAAAAAATGAAAAAATTAATAAGGTGAAAGAAGAGAAAGGAATCTTGCACATAGAGGTGATGCAAGTAAATCCGTCGGGGTACTATCCAGGTCTACTAGCAGCGGAGCAACACCAGAGATGAAACTGAAAATCTGACAGTCATATTACAACTAAACAACTAAGCTGAGTTTGGAATGTGTGCTGACCGAGCAAGAGAATAGAAGGGATTACATCTTTCACACAAGCTAGTTTAGAAGCCATCATGATCAAAGAATCAAACAATGCTTCTGGAAGGGTTAGACTCACTTTTCACGAGAAGAGGTCCATATAGAAAGTTGGAGTTCTACTAGTGTGTCACCAATGTTGTAGCGTTACAACCACCCTCCAAAATTTTGGCTCGCATGCTTGAGATCCTACCTTGGATCCTGCGATCGATCATCTATGGTCACTTGTTGGTAAGATGATGATTTCAAGGTCCCCTCCTTGATCTTAAGAGTTGTTTGTGTTCTCATATTTATGTAGCATGTATAATCTTTGGGCATAGGGGTTGTTGTTTGTCATGCAAAGTGGATGTTTTTTTGCTTCAAGGGAAAGCATGTGTGTATGAGTTGTTATCATCACATAGACATGTTTCACACCCACTACACGCACTCTTGTAATGAAGTTCGTTGCATCAAGAAAAGTATGCTTATACATTATAGATGGTCTATGTTGTATCACTAAGTGTTGGTGTGTGATCACCGTCGAGTCCTATCATTGTTTACATTTGTGTCACTGATCTCACACTTAGCCATTTCCCAAGAAACCTAGCCTCATCCAGCTTCCCGAAATTGTGCACTTTGCTTCTTCAACCATCAAGCTTCCTCCCTTGCCTACTGAAACCCCGCAACCTGCAAAGACCCCAACCAGAACTGCTCTCCATAAATGCACAGAACAGTCCTCCCAGGACCTCCACCCCGCAATAGTTTCATGTGCCTAAAAAATGCACAATGTTTCCTAAGTTGTCCTGTCAGTCTTGCATGCAGATATTGTGCAAATGGGCCTCTCAGGGCCTCATTCCGACAGCAGTCACTTCCCACTGAAACCGCACTGATCCATCGCTCAGTAAATATAGGAAAAGGTGACATGTTGAGATCACTCCCAAGGAGTCAAGGAGAAGGACCAAGAGACCAAGTAATGGGAAATATTAGGACGGCGTGCAAACTCCATCAGATGCATGATCATCTCAAGGGTAAGTATGGTAAGTAAAGAACACCTTTTGAAGTACACCTCTTACTTGAGTTTGCAGGACTACTTGTCATTGTCATATCATCTTGTCCTCAGTAACATGCATGTGCACAAAAATAAAAGGTTGTTTCCTTGTAGGAATTTACAGGGTAAGTTCCTTAGATAGAACACCAAAGGAAACCATTGAAAAATAGATCATATATCAGTACACCAGTATTCTTGACATGGTTAAAACCCTCAAAGAGGGAAACAGTCCAAGACCTGAGCCAACGTGGCCACTTTAGGAAATTTATTAATGTAAAAGAAAGAAAATTTACATAAGCTTCTCTCATGAATGGTCACCTTAAAAATAAAACCCCACTATTTGTATTATCATACAAGGTGGAAATACATAGGAATCATACAAAGCCTTAGCTCTCACAGCTATCCAGCTCTCAGTACAATCCTTACAGATGCTCACAGGAAATCCTGGCTTCTCTCGAGCCTTCCTCTCTGCCCTCCAAGCTCCTATTTCCTTGCGTTGTTCCTAGTGGATGATTCTCACCTCACCAAGTGGACTCACACACTGTCAAAACTGCGCAATCCTCAAGGAATTATTCCTTCTACATGCATGAGTTTTCTTTATATGAAAACACATGCAACTGATAGTACAATGTCTTTGTCTTTAATCTTAACTGGGTCTTTCTCAGAATAGACATGCATGAGTTTCTAATGAGGGAATCTTCAGTTAACTGGAGTACACTAGTTGAGTGCATGCATGCATCAACTGGCTGTTAACTGTCTATTAGCTCCTCAAACAGTTTGGAACTAATTTAACTGGACTTAACTCAGTAAACTGAGTTAACTAATTACAACTCATATCTAACTCAACCTTATCTCCTAAACTTTAGGGATAACTCTTGCATGACTTCAGAAAGACTTCTAACTTGAATTTCTCCAACTAATTAAGTCAAAATAACTTAATTAATTGTTTCCAGGTAGCTAGTAAGACTAAATTCGATTTTAATTCACAATTTAATTCAAGGACAAATTTAATTGGAATATTCTCGTTGCCACATTTCAACACATGGCTATTAGAAAAATTGAAAGTCGCATCAACATATGGTAGCAAAAATGGCTCTCTCGAGCTGGAAGGCTCACCCTGACAAAATTTATGCTGGAGGAAATCCCTGCATACTGGATGTCCCTTGCTTGGATTCCTAAAGGAATTATTCGTAGAATTCAGCAGATCTGTTGTAGATTTCTTTGGCGGGGACAAAATTTGGGTCATACCTTTGCATGGGTCAACTGGGACAAGATCGCAAAACCTAAAAAGTGGGGTGGGTGGGGGCTGAAGGAACCCCAGGATTTTGCAAAAGCCCTTGGGGAAAAGTTGGGATGGAAAATTATAACCTCTGACAGTCTCTGGAAGGAGGTGGTTTACAACAAGTATATCTTCCCCTTATCTATTGTTGAATGGATCTGCAGCCCCTGTCAAAGCATCCCGGGAGCCTTGATTATTTGAAAAGCCATTTCTCACTCATTCGACATTATCAAGGATGGTTTGAATTGGAAAGCTGGTGATGGAGAACAGGTTAGAATTAGCTCAGATGCTTGGGCTGGTAGTGGGAATGCACACATCCTACCTAGAGAAATACGCCTGGCCTTGATGGAGGTAGGTTTCACTCGGCTTGCTCACATTGCGGCGGTGGGGTGACTAGCTTGGCCAAGGCTACATTGGCTGGCTTTCGAGAATCTGGGAATAGAGGAAAGATGGAGCAGGGTTTGGTTCTGGTTTGTGGGGGCTTTGGAGGAAGCCAACATCCAAATTTTAGATAGGGCTGATGATATTATTTGGGCAAAGGCCCCAAATGGCAGATACTCCCCAAAAGATGGCTTTGCTACGATCATGGAGGCTCGGGTGAGGTTGGCTGGTGGTGGCGGCACCTTTGGAAACTAAAGGCCCCCCACAAATCAAGCCTTTTCATGTGGTGCATCCTCACTAATAAAGTTCCTACTAAAGCAAATTTGAGCAAACGTATGCTATAGGGCCCATCCCACTGCTGCATATGTAAAGTTGATGTTGGGTTTTGTTATATTCTTTCCACGACTAACCGACGTAGTGAACCGAGGGGTTAGAGGGGGGGCGAAGCCCCCCCTTCGTTGCGCCGATTATGCAGCGGGGGGGTCACAGGAGGGCAGTAGCCCCCCCTGTCCAGGGGGGTTTGAGGGGGGCGGGTAGCCCCCCTCTACGGGGTCTGGGGCAGCGCCCTGGGAAAAAAAAAATTGGACCCTATATTAGGTTGGGCGAACCTACCTATGGTTTTCGGTCCATCGTTTTGGACGCAATGGTTTTCAGTCCATGGTATTGGATGCTTCAGCATGTATAAATATGTATTGTAACATTGAAAGGAGAAATAATGAAAAAATCAAGCTGGTAGTCCCGGTTTTGGGATCCAGGGGAAAATCTCTGTGTATATGTGTTTTATGTGTTATGCTCTCGCATTGTTTATTTTTCTGTGATTTAGAATTCGTATGCAGGTAATTTCTGTACAGGGTTAAAACCTACATTTGGTATCAGAGTTGTTTTGGCTTCAAGGGGACGCCTTTGTTGCTGAGGGGTTTC
This sequence comes from Pinus tabuliformis, assembly GCA_031772625.1. Classification (NCBI taxonomy): domain Eukaryota; kingdom Viridiplantae; phylum Streptophyta; class Pinopsida; order Pinales; family Pinaceae; genus Pinus; species Pinus tabuliformis. The sequence continues at coordinate 1,522,536,785 of CM062804.1, read as the reverse complement.
GCTCGGGCCTGTGGTAGACCCTGTTCAGTGGGAGATCTTTGAGATCGATTCTGATGGTGAAAGAAGATGGCGAGCAACGGAAAGATAGAGATCGAGAAGTTCAATGGTCAGAGTTTTGAGTTGTGGAAACTCAAGATGGAGGATCTGTTGGTGGATAAAGATCAATGGATCGCGGTAGATCCAGGTACTAAACCAACGGGACTGACCGATGAAGAATGGAAGAAGTTGGATCGGAAGGCAAGAGCACAATACGATTGTGTGTCTCAGATTCAGTATTGTTGAATGTATCTGGGGAAGCTACGGCGAAGGCTTTGTGGGACAAGTTAGGGACTTTGTACCAATCTAAGTCTCTGGTGAATAAACTGTTCCTGCGGAAAAAGATGTATAACCTCAGGATGAAAGATGGAGACTCGGTGACAGAGCATCTAAACGCATTCAATACTGTGGTAAGTCAGTTAGCGTCTGTTGATATTAAAATTTCAGATTAAGATAAGTGCATCAGTTTGTTGTGTTCTCTACCAGATTCGTGGGATAGTCTGGTTATTGCAATAGGTAGCAATGCAACTGCTTTGCAGTTCGATGAAATAGTCTCAGCCTTGCTGACGGAGGAGATGAGACGGAAAAATATGGAGAGCCAGAATGGTGATGCCTTGTCTGTACGAGGATGGTCCCAGAATAGAAACAAAAATAAGTCATCGAGTGGGAGATCTAAATCTAGAGGGAGATCTAAATCTCCAGGAAAACCTGTAAAGGTGGTGTGTTGGAAATGCGGAAAGGAAAGGCACTTCAAAAGGGACTGTAAATCTAAAGCTCTTGATAAAGGAAAGGGATCTGATGATGCTCCTTCTGCAAAGGCGAAAACCACCTCAGATGAAGGTGGGGATGTGTACTTGGCTTCTTCAAGTACACATGTAGATCATGAGGAATGGTCGATTGGCTCAGGTGCATCCTTTCACTTCACTCCCCATAGAGAGTGGTTCTGCGAGTATGAGAAATACGATGGTGGTGATGTCTTCTTAGGAGATGATAGGAAGGCTAGAATCATAGGTCGCGGAAAAGTAAAGTTGAAGTTGCAAGGTGGAAGGGTTAGAACACTTCCGGGTGTTCTACATATTCCTGCATTGGCCAGAAATCTGATTTCTGTAAGCAAGTTGGATGATGCAGGTGTAAAAACAGTGTTCGAGAAGGATACCTGCAATATGGTTCGGGGAGCACTGGTATCGATGCGGGGAGTTCGGACTGGAACTCTGTACAAGCTGCAAGGTAGCACTGTTGTTGATGGGTGCAACAGTTCTGTGGTTCCTGAACGTGGAGCTAAAAATCTAGTGGTCTCTGGAGAGAAGACCATGATGTGGCATCAAAGGCTTGGACATATTGGAGAGAAGGGCCTTCGAATACTTCATGGTAAAGGTATGGTAGAAGGTATGAGTAATAGCTCTTTGGATTTTGATTTCTGTGAAAATTGTGTATATGGGAAGCAGAATCGGGTGAGTTTCTCCTCTCGTGCTAAGAGGGCGAAACAGATATTAGAGCTTGTGCACAGTGATGTGTTTGGACCTATGAAAGTTCCATCACTGGGTAAGTCTGTGTACTATGTATCATTTATAGACGACTTCTCAAGGAATACATGGATATATTTCCTTAAGAAGAAATCTGAAGTCTTTGACAGGTTTAAAGAATTTAAGGCTCTGGTGGAAAATCAGACAGAGAAGAAGATAAAGGTGCTGAGGACAGATAATGGTGGAGAGTTTTACAGCAAGGAATTTGAAGAATTCTGTAAGAAGTGTGGTATAGCATGGCAGAAGACTACTCCATATACACCCAAGCAAAATGGAGTCGCAGAAAGAATGAACAAGACGTTGATGGAAAGGGCAAGAAGCATGCTCAGTGGTTCCGGGTTAGGACAGGAATTCTGGGCAGAGGCGGTGGATACTGCATGTTACTTGGTCAACAGGTCACCTTCATCAGCGTTGGAGGATAAGACTCCACAAGAAGTATGGACTGGTAAGAAACCCTCTCTTTCACATCTGAGGGTATTTGGATGTGATGCATATGTACATGTTCCAAAGGAGAAACGGACCAAGTTGGATAGTAAATCTGAAAAGTGCATCTTTATTGGGTATAAGGATGGTTTAAAGGGTTATAAGCTTTGGAACCCAGTCACACGGAAGGTTGCGTACAGCCGAGATGTGGTGTTTAGAGAGGTAAAAGATGTTATTAAACATGAAGTCCAACCAAAGGAACCTGAGAAGATAGAGTTTGAGCTAAAGGAAGAAGAATCAGACTCTGCAGCAGAGGAGGAATTAGAAGATGAAGAGCCACAAACTCCGGCTATGAGAAGATCAGTTCGAGAAAGAAGGCAGCCAGAAAGGTATAGTCCTTCTGCTTTCTGTTCAAATTTTGCTTTGTCTGTTACTGATGATGATCCCAGAACTGTGAAGGAAGCAGTAGATTCAGAGGATGGAAAACTCTGGAAAGAGGCCATGGTTGATGAAATGGCATCTTTGCACAAAAATGAGGCTTGGGATCTGGTGGAGTTGTCGACTGGAAGGAAACCCATTGGCAGCAAATGGGTGTTCAAAAAGAAGACAAATGCAGAAGGGAAGGTGGAGAAATACAAAGCTCGGTTGGTAGCAAAAGGATATTCCCAAGTGCCGGGAATTGATTTTGGTGATATTTTTTCTCCTGTTGCCAAGGTAACTTCTATTAGATTACTTTTATCTATTGTTGCTGCTTTTGATTTTGAGGTAGAACAGATGGATGTGAAGACAGCATTTCTTCACGGGGATTTGGAAGAGGAAATCTACATGAAGCAACCTGAAGGCTTTGCGGTGAAGGGTAAGAAAGAACTGGTATGCAAGTTAAAGAAGTCTCTGTATGGGTTAAAACAGTCACCAAGGATGTGGTATCATAAATTTGATACATTTATACGGGGACTTGGCTTCACCAGAAGCAAATCATATCACTGTGTGTATTTTAAATTGATTGGTGACCATGTTATTTATCTGGTCTTGTATGTGGATGATATGTTGCTGGTTGGAAATGACAAAGAAATTATCCAGGATTTGAAGACCCAATTGTCCTCCAAATTCGACATGAAAGATCTTGGTGCTACAAACTATATTTTGGGCATGGAAATTAAAAGAGATCGAGCAAAGAGGAAGCTCTGGTTAAACCAGAGGAAGTATGTCAAGACAATACTGCAGAGGTTTAATATGCAAGATAGTAAACCAGTGAAGGTTCCTATTCTTGTAGGTGTGAGGTTATCTGCTGAACAGTGTCCCAAGACACAAGAAGAGGAAGAGGACATGTCCCGTGTTCCATATGCGAGTGCAGTCGGTAGCCTGATGTATGCAATGGTCTGTACTAGACCAGACATTGCACATGCAGTGGGAGTATTGAGCAGGTTTATGTCAAAACCAGGGAAGGAGCACTGGACAGCAGTGAAGCAGGTTTTCAGGTATTTGCGTGGCACTAGTAATTATGGTTTGTGCTACCAAGGAAGACCAGGATTGGACAGAGTGTTGGATATTTGTGGCTTTGTTGATGCAGACTGGGCTGGAGATCTGGATCAAAGAAGATCTACAAGTGGGTATGTGTTTAACCTATTGGGAGGTGCAGTCAGTTGGATGAGTAAGAAACAATCTGTAGTGGCACTATCAACTACAGAGGCAGAATACATGGCAGCCAATCATGCAAGCAAGGAAGCAGTTTGGTTGCAGAGATTGTGTTCAAGTATGGGGTTAGTACAGGGAGCTATAAGAATAGACTGTGACAGCCAAAGTGCAATTTTCTTGGCAAAGAACCCTGCTTATCATTCAAAGACAAAGCACATTGATGTTCAGTATCACTTTGTGAGGGATATGATAGAAGACAAAAAGGTGTTGCTGGTAAAGGTGGACACTTTGAAGAATACTGCAGATGCATTGACAAAATCTGTGAGCTTTGAGAAGTTCTCTTGGTGTAGAGAAACAATGGGAATTTTCAGGGTTGGAAAAATGACTAAGCTCTCCTGTGGCCCCGTGTGGAAAGAAAACAACAAGTGGGAGATTGTTGGGTTGTGTTATATTCTTTCCACGACTAACCAATGTAGTGAACCGAGGGGTTAGAGGGGGGCGGGTAGCCCCCCTCTATGGGGTCCGGGGCAGCGCCCCGGGAAAAAAAAATTTGGACCGTATATTAGGTTCGGCGAACCTACCTATGGTTTTCGGTCCATGGTTTTGGACGCAATGGTTTTCGGTCCATGGTATTGGATGCTTCAGCATGTATAAATATGTATTGTAACATTGTAAGGAGAAATAATGAAAAAATCAAGCTGGTAGTCCCGGTTTTGGGATCCAGGGGAAAATCTCTGTGTATATGTGTTTTATGTGTTATGCTCTCGCATTTTTTATTTTTCTATGATTTAGAATTTGTATGCAGGTAATTTCTGTACGGGGTTAAAACCTACAGTTGATTTAGAGGATGACCACCTCTTCTTCCACTATCCGGCCTCGACAGAAATATGGACCCTCATTACTACTGCACTCTCTATTGATATTCATTGGGCAGGCTAGAATGTTAACGATGCCTAGCATCATTGGTGGTAAAATGTTGCCACACGGAAAGTCAAGAATCTCCCCCTCATTGTTTGCTGGGGTATCTGGCTATTTAGAAACCACCTGATTTTCTAGGAGTCGCCTATTCATTGGGTTGTCTCTTGCAATCACATGCTGGCTATTTTCAATATGATTCCTGAGGATCTGGTTCAGCATTCTATCAGGGTCATCAGCCCTGAGATCATAGACAAAAGTTTGCCTTGGGCCTATTTCGATGGCTCGGCGCAGGCTGATGGTTGTGGTGGGGGGGCAGTCCTTCATTTAAACGATTATGTGTACTTCAAAATAAAAGTGGGTCTTGGGAGAGGCACAAACAATTTTGCAGAATTAAACAACCTTAGACACTTCCTCCTTTTCGCCAGGGAGAAAAATTGCCACAGGATTCAAATTTTCGGGGACTCTCAGCTTATCATTAATTGGATCAATGGGATCCATCTTTGTCACTTGCACACACTCAGGGATTTGTTGGAGGATGATTTATATTTAAAATATCAGTTTGAGTTTTTTGCTTGCTCTCATATATACAGGGAAAGGAATGAAGTCACTAATATTCTTTCCAAAGAGGCTGTAGAAATTCTCACTGTAGATTAAACTGATTATGTAATGTACTAAAGCAAAATACTTAATCTACTTCTACAATCAAACTTGTGGAAGCTTAGTCGATTTTGAGCAAGCTCAAATAGAACACATATAACAGAGAAGAAGAACCAATCACACATGAAACACAGAAGAATACTCTGGGGAAAGCCTCAGCTAAAAAACCCGCTATCTGTATTATCATACAAGTGGAAATATCTCAGGATTACACAAAGCTTTAGCTCTCAAGCTATCCATCTCTCTATACAATCCCTCACTGCTTATCATAGACAAAATAGACAACACATATGCCTTACCTTTGTCCTCCAAGCCTCCTACTTCCTTGCGTTGTTTCTCCCGGGTGATCCAACTGCAACCTGTGTAATTCTCACCTCACACACTGCTCTGACCTTTGTAGTAACTGCGCAATCCTCAAGGAATGAATTCCTTCTGCACGCAAGAGATATTCACATGGGAATATTCTAGCAACTGATAGTACACTGACCCTGCCTTTAATCTCAACTGGGTCTTTGTCTGAACTGACATGCATGAGTTATTTATGAGAGAATATTTAGTTATCTGGAGAACACTAGTTGCATGCATTAACTGACTAAACTCACAATTAGTTCCACAAACTGTTTGGAACTAATTTAACTGGACTTAGCTCGGTTAACTGAGCTAACTAATTACAACCAAAATACAACTCATCCTTATCTCCTTAATTAAGGGATAATTTCCTCAATCAAAGGGATAATTGTTGCATGTCTTCACAAAGACTTCATGTTTGATTTTCTCCAACTAATTAACTCAAGATGAATTAATTAATTATTTTTCAAACAGCTAGTGAGACTGAATTCGAATTTTAATTCTCAATTTTGATTCAAGGACAAATCAAAATTGGAATATATCCCGAAATGCTATTTATAGCAATGCTATTTTTATCATTTCTATTTATAGCATTTCTTGTTGCTATTTTCAACACTCCCTCTCAATAAGAAAGGGATTATTTGCCACCCCAATCCTGTCTCTATGGAACTCGAATTTACACTTTGACAATGCCTTAGTCAAAATGTCAGCATCTTGCTCCTTCGTTGAAATATATTGCAACAACATGATCCTCTTCACCACACAGTCTCGATGATGATGACACTAGGTATCAATGTGCTTGGACCTGTCATGAAATACTGGATTCTCAGAGAGTTTGATACAACTCTGATTATCACAATAGATCACAGTTGGATCCATCCTCTGATCAAACAAACCAACTAGAATTTTCTGCATCCAAATGGCCTCACATGATGCTTGGCTTGCAGCCATGTATTCAGCCTCTGCTGAGCTAAGTGCAACTGACCTCTGTTTCCTGTTGTACCAAGAAACTGCAGTTGAACCAAGGTTCAAAATTCCTCCTAATGTGCTCTTCCAATCTGATGGACTCCCTGCCCAATCTGCATCTGTGAAGCCCTAAAGCTTCACTCCCTTTGTCCGTATGTACCATAATCCATACTGAGATGTGCCTCTGAGGTATCTCAAAATATGCTTCGTTGCCTTCCAAAATAGCTTGGTAGTCTGAACCATAGCTTAACTCAGCTGGTTCACCGCAAAGCAAAAATCTGGTCGTGTGTTCACTAAGTACATCAGTGAACCCACAAGCTAACGATACACAGTAGCAGCTACTACCTCACCTGAAGTGGCATCCTCCTTCCTCTAGTTACCTGCTAGAGGACTTTGCATGGGCTTGCACTTCTCCATGTGGAATCTCCTGAGTATCTCATTGGCATACTTGCCTTGAGACACAACACTTCCCCATCCTTCTGCCACACTTCCATGCCTAGAAAGTAGTTTATGAGACCCATGTCTTTCATCTCGAACTCTCTTGCAAGATCCTCCTTTCAATACTTGATCAACTAATCATCACCTTTCAATATCAGATCATCAACATAAAGAACAATGATCATTTGCTTACCTTCCACCATGATGTGGTACAAGTTCGCATCTGCTTCACTCTTTGTGAAGCCCAACCCAGTGAAGTAGTTGTCGATCTTGGTGTACCAAGCATAAGGAGCATGCTTCAGCCTGTACAAAGCTCTCGACTTGAGTTAGCAAACATGCGACTCATGATCGAAGGTCTCAAATCCTTCTGACTGCTCTATGTACACCTTTTCCTCACTCTTGTCATTAAGGAATGCAGTCTTCACATCCATCTGATGGATCTTCCAATCCATCTATGTTGATAGTGCCAACATTGATCTGATAGATGAGTACCTTGCTACAGGAGAAAAAGTCTCATCATAATCAATCCCATCAACCTATGAGAAACCACTGGAAACAAACATTTCCTTATGTTTCTCTACACTACCATCAGCAACTTGCTTTACCTTGTAAAGCCAACGGGAACTCATAACTGAATTGTTCTCCGGTCTTGGAACCACATTCCAAACATTGTTTTGAACTATGTTGTCGCACTCCTCCACCATAGCATCAACCGAAACTGGCTACTGCACTGCTTCCTCAAAGGAAGATGGTTCGGTCTCTACACATTCCCCAACAAGGGCCATGTAACCAGTGTACCGCTCAGGTGACCTCCTATGTCTGTGCTGAGAAGATGGCTCTCCCACATTCTCTCTCATATCCATCAACAATCTGTCAGCTTCCCTTATGCATTTCTGCCCCTCTCTGGAAGACTCTGCATGAGTGGATGTCTCCACTCCTGGAACCTCTGCATGCGGCTGCTCCGCATCAGTGTGAGGCTCGTCCTCATTAGGAACCAAAAGTTCCTCCTCTACCTGCAACTTGAGCTCCCTCTAAAGGGAAACTCGCATGGGCTTCAACTCATCGAACTTAAGATCCCTGCGCACCACTGTCCTCTGACTGGTAGGCAAATACACCTGATAGTTGTGGGGAGTATCAGTGTACCCCACAAGTATCCCCAACTCTGTTGTCGGCTCCAGCTTCTTGCGGGCATCCTTGGTCACATGGAAATAAACCAATGAGCCAAAGTGATCCGAATTGGATCCTAAAACACTCTTTAAGTTTTTATAACTCTATAAAATTCATGCCAAAGTTTCAAATACTTACAAAGGTCGAGCTTATCAAAAATACCCTTGGAACAATTGTAAATTGTGAGCAACAAGGACCCTCGGTCAAGCGCGCAGACCGTTGGCCCATGGTAACGCACGCTGCCACAAAACAGTGAAATGGGAGGTCTTCTGGAGAAACAGGGGAGGCTTCTGATATGCGATTAGCAACAAGTCACTAAGTCGCTAATCACATATCGTCGGTCAAACCCCTCAGTGAAGGAAAAGCCTCAAGCGACCAGAACCGAAAAGTCAAAAATCGTACAGAATTCTCCGATTCCGTCATAGGCGGGTCCCACACGAAAACTAGTAGGATATTGGAAGGGCTTTGAGTGGTAAGCAGTTTCAACTGAGTCCCACCCGATGCCACACGCGCGGTGCCATGCATTCGGCGAAAGAGAGAGAAAACCACTCACATCGGACGGGTAAATGTCATGCAACTTACCCACCCGATATGGATGGAGACCGTAGGATCTGGAGGCTCCAGATCGACGGCGGACATGCGATCCAACGGATGACCAGATTCAACGGGGTAAACAGGCTGAGTTGTATAAAGTTTGAAGTTCGGCATGAACGATGAGTTGGCAGAAGAATCATGTTCGCAGGCAGTCTAGGAGTTAAACAAAAATAATGACTGTTCAAACATTTCCAAGAGAACTGACACTCAGTTCGTTATGAAATAGGTGGCCACCTCCCTATGAAACGTTACACAGTGATGATGACACAGAACAGGGGAATTCAAACAGACAGAGGCAGAAGAACCAGAACGCCGAGAAGCGAAAACGAATAGTCAGAAAGCAGACTGGCTTTAAAGCCACAAACTGAAAGAGACAAAGCAAGCAGCTAGAAAGCTAAGAGGAAAAGCGAGTAAGAAATTTAAGAGCAGAGAACATAGAAAGTGATTCGAGCTGACCTGCAGAGCAAAGGCATCATCGAGACAGAGTCAGAGAGTCTGTGTACTCCAGAGAAGGCTTGAGAGGTTCAAGCAAACTCCTCGGCATAGGCCTATCATGTATGAGTCTCATATTGGGCTCATACTACTATTACCAGTAGAGGTCGAGTTTCAGTAAGGAGAGTCTGTGTACTCCAGTCCTACTGATTTATATATATGTTAAGTGAGACTTAAATTGAGCTCACTGTTGTAAAAACTCTGCTTAGAAAACATAATAGAGAGGCCACCACTGAAGTCTGGACCAGGAGATGTATCCCAGGAGCATTGGGTGAACTCCTTATTAAACTTGTTGTATTTACATGTTTTGTTATTGTGTTTTCTATAATTGCTTCAATGTCTATGTATTTCGCAATATTATCGATCCGTTGCATAAAGTAACATAGGCATATCCATGCACATGAGTCTGTAATACCTTTAATTCTTTGTCCTGGATAAATTCCAGATCAAGTGGTATCAGAGCTCTAGGTTACTAAAGTTAGACAAGCTTGTGTTGGATTTTGTTGTTGAATGCTAACTAGATCAAAGCTTAAATTAGGAGAAGGAGAGTTGGTTGAAACTAACCCTGAAATTGGAAGAGTCTATCGTGAGAGGAAAATGTCAGAAGAAAGTCCCTTGGAATCAGACTCTCAGTTCATGGATAGTTTCATGACCATGAGAGCCATGGTGGAGGAAATGTATAGAGAATTTAAGAAAGGTAGAGAAGAATATTCAGCAAACTCCAAACGAGATAAAGGAGTGGAAGAACCTATCCTCCATGACCACTCTAAAGGCAAAGGGAAAGAACAAAAACTTCCCACTCCTCCTAGTAGCCCTGAAAACAAAAAGAAGACATCTTTGATTAAATTAGATGTTAAATTTGATCTGCCAATATATGATGGAGAGTTGAATGCAGAGAAGCTGGATAATTGGATTAGATAGATTGATGTTTTTTGAAGAGTGCAAAGCATCGATTCAGACAAGAGTAAGATTCATCTGGCCAGCCTACGCCTTGGAGGCACTGCCTTGGTATGGTGGGAAGGCAGGACACAAACTGACATGAAGAAGCCTGGTAAAATTCTTTCTGTCCGGAGTGAATTTGTTTCTGCAATTAAAAAGCAATTCTATCCACTAGCCTATATGCAGCAAGCCATGATGAGCTAGCAAACTCTTTGCCAATTAAATGGGCAAAGTGTACAAGGCTACACTCAAGAATTTAGGAAAAGAGCTTTCATTCTAGGAATTTCTTTAGACTCACCTGAAACTCGGCTGAAGTATATAGGTGGTCTACACAGCTACTTAAGGCACACTATTCTCATGTTTAATCCCACTAGCATCGATGAGGTATCTGTTCAAGATACACATCTAGAGGCTAGAGGCAAGAATGTGAACCCAAAAGTTGGGGGATCATAAAAACCCACTGCAAGCAAGAATAAGGAGAAAAAAAACAAAAATGGAAAGAGAGGAGAACAAATACTGTACAAAAGACCAAATCTTCATGCACTCACTGTAAGAAGGATGGGCATGATGATGAACACTACTGGATTCTGCATCCGGAGCTGAAACCCAAGAAGTACGATGGCAAGAAGAAGAAGACTGTTGCAGCTATTCAAAATTATTTGGGGTCAAACTCAGGAGATGAAACAACAATTGCAGCCACAGGTATAAAAGGTAAAAATTATGAAGCATCTACCAGTAATTTTGCACAATCTACTGATAATGAAGAAAATGAGAGGAAAAGACATGACTTTTTCATATTAGATTTGTTTCCAAGCATCAAAATATTGATACTTTGTTTGATAGTGGCTCACAACTAAATTTAATTTCTGAAGCAATTGTAAAGAAGTTGGGATTACTAACCACACCTCACAAAAAGCCATATCCATTAGGTTGGTTATGTGATAAAGCATAGCTACAAGTGACTAGACAATGTAAACTTAGGTTTTCTTTTGGGTCAGCATTTGTAGATGAGGTTGAGTTAGATATTATTCCCTCAGATATATGTGGAATTGTTTTAGGAAGTCCTTACTTGTATGATAGAAAAGTTATTTTCTATAGAGCTGAAAACAAGTATCAACTCATTAAAGATGGAATCGAATATATTGTAAGAGCTCATAAACTCAAGAATAATTATACTCTCATAAACTCAGGGCAGATGGAAATAATTATAAATTCATGCAAACAATTTTTACTGATGGTTGTAAAGGAAAAGAGACCTGAAAAAACCAATGTATTTGAAGGTTGTGATGCTAAACAACAAGCTTATTTAGAAAAAGTTGTTTCAAAATATGATATACTATTTCAAGAACCTAAAGGTCTGCCACCCAGAAAGGAAATAGTACATGATATTAATTTGCAGCAAGATGCTCCATTGCCTAACATTGGAATGTACACGTTGTCCGCTTTAGAGAATGTAGAAATCAAGAAGCAAGTACAGGAGCTACTCGATAAAGGGTTCATCAGACCTAGCACATCACCATGTGGGTCTCCAATTGTCTTGGTGAGAAAGAAGATGGCTCATGGAGAACGTGCATTGATTACCGAGCACTGAATAAGATAACGATCAAAAATTGTTATCCCCTTCCTCGCATAGATGATCTATTAGATTAGTTAAAATAAGTTGTTTATTTTCCCAAGTTGGACTTGCATAGTGGCTATCATCAGGTCAAAGTTGCAGAGCAAGATGCATGGAAGACTGCTTTCAAAACAAAGCAGGGATTGTATGAGTGGTTGGTTATGCCTTTTGGCTTAACTAATGCTCCTGCTACTTTCATGAGAGTAATGAATGATGTACTCAGACCTTTTCTTGATGATTTTGTTATTGTATATTTGGATGAGATTCTTATATTCAGTAAAACATGGGAAGAACATTTAAATCATGTCAAGTAGACTCTAGATGTTTTGAAAAGAGAAAATATTTATGTTAAGCTCTCAAAATGTGAATTTGGCAAAACATCTTTCAATTATTTGGGTCATATTGTAGGGGGTGGTGAATTGAAGATAGATCCCTCTAAGGTTGCAGTCATTATAAACTGGCCAAAACCCAAATCTACTACAGAAGTTAGAAGCTTCTTAGGAGCAACCCAGTATTGGAGAAAGTTTATTTCTAACTTTTCCTTAATTGCAACTCCCTTACATGCTTTAACAGGATTGAACAAGGTGTTTCAATGGGGAGGAAAACAACAGAAAGCCTTCGACACCTTAAAAGAAAAGATTAGTACAGCACCAGTGCTAGCACTGCCCGATCTTCAAATACCATTTGAGATTGAAACAGATGCCAGTGACTATGCCATAGGAGTAGTGTTGATACAGCATGGTAAACCCATATGTTATCATTCTGAGACATTTAATTCTGCAGTAGTTAACTATCCCACATATGATAAAGAATTGTATGCATTAGTACAGAGTGTGAAAAAGTGGAAACATTATTTAATGGGAAAAGAGACAGTTATACATATTGATCATCAACCACTTCAATATTTACACTCCCAAACTAAGTTGCAGCAATCAAGACACTATAGGTGGATGGGTTTTCTACAACAGTTTCATCTAATCATCAGATATAAAAAGGGCATACACAATAAAGTTGCAGATATGTTGTCCAGACCAATTATAAATGCATCTAATATACTTAAGTATAATTCAGTATTGCATGAAAGCTACATTGAACAGTATGCTCAAGATATAGATTTAAGGATGTATATGCAACTTTAAGTCGCGGCAAACAAGTAGAAGAATTGGATTATCATGTTAAGGACCAACTCTTGTATCATTTTGGAAAGTTATGCATTCCACAAACTGAAAGAGTAAAGATAATTCGAGAAGAACACACTTCTCTAATATCAAGTCACTTTGGTGTAAGTAAAACAGTTGCACAGCTGCAAAGATTTTGTTATTGGCCAAAAATGAATGAGGCAGTTTCTAGATATGTAAGAGGGTGTACCATGTGTGCTAGAAGCAAGCCCAGCAACAAAAAACTAGGCTTGTACACTCCACTACCAGTTCCTTCTCATCCTTGGGAAAGCGTTTCCATGGAATTTTTTGGGGGACTGCCTAAATCTAGGAGAGATCACGACTATTTATATGTTGTCGTGGATAGGTTCAGCAAAATGTGTATTCTAATATCTTGTAACAAACAGCTTACAAATGAACAAAATGCAAAGTTTTTCTTTCAGCATGTATGGGTTCATTTTGGATTACCCACTTCCATTATATCTTATCGAGATACCCGATTTGTTGGGAGATTTTGGTCAAGTTTGTGGGAATTGATGGACACCAAACTGAAGAAGAGCACAGCTTTTCATCTGCAAACATATGGCCAGACAAAAGTGGTCAACAGGACAGTGATTCAGTTGCTCAGAGGCTATTGTAGCAAGCATCTTAAGCTTTGGGATGAACATTTATGTTATGTGCAGCATGCTTACAACCGAGCTAAACATTCTTCTACACAAAGATCTCCTTTTGAGACTTGTTTTGGTTTCACGCCAAGGTATCCCTTTGATTTTGTCTTTGGTAAAGACATCACGGTTGATGGACACAGTGATGTGGACAAGGCAACCAAGTTCATCGAACAAATCCAAGAGATTCACCAGACAGTATAGGAATATCTGGAAAAGAGCCAAGCCAAGTACAAGGCAAGGCATGATAAGCATCGGACTGAGCATAGTTTCCAAGTTGGTGATCAAGTCAGACTGTATATTAGCAAAGGCAGAATGCAAGGTGAAGGTAAGAAGCTGAAGCCAATAAGGTATGGACCTTTCAAGATACTTGAGAAAATTGGTGAGAATGATTTTCACCTTGATTTACCAGCTTACATGCACATATACTCAATTGTTAATGCAGACAGCTTGAGACTATTTGAACCTTCATTGATTGAAGATCTCGAAGAGCAGATTCAATTGCCTTCTACTAATGATCTGTTGCCTAAATATCTTAATGAATTGCAGGAAGATACAGTTCTAGACAGGAAGGTGAGAACCACACACAAAGGGGATGTTGAGTACCTTAGGATTGGGCTCAAAGGTTCAAAACCAAGCAGTGTGAAATGGATAGAAATTGGGCAAGCAAGGAATTTATACCCTCACTTGATTGATGCTTAAAAACCAATTTTTGGTGGTCCAAAATATTTTCAGTGGGAAGGTCGTGATCCGAATTGGATCCTAAAACACTCTCTAAGTTTTTATAACTCTGTAAAATTCATGCCAAAGTTTCAAAGACTTGCAAAGGTCGAGCTTATCAAAAATACCCTTGGAACAGACATAAATTGTGAGCAGCGCGGAGTAACAAGGACCCTCGGTCAAGCGCACAGACCATTGGCCCATGGTAACGCGCGCTACCACGAAACAGCGAAACGGGAGGTCTTCTGGAGAAACAGGGGAGGTTTCTGATATGCAATTAGCGACATTTCCGGGAAAACCCCTCAGTGAAGGAAAAGCCCTGAGCGGTCGGAACCGGAAATTCAAGAACCGTACGGAATTCGCCAATTCCGTCAGAGGTGGGTCCTGTTAGTGCTTGGAATTCACCTAGGCTGAGATAGACAAACTCTCAAGGCTACATCAAACCATTTCACCTCGTAGCTAGCCCTACGAGGTATGAGAAGGCTCTCTCGGGTCAGATTCGATAGATCTTTCAATATGATTAGGCTGACCAATTAATAATAAAGATTCTAGGCTAGTAAATTGATAAGGGGGTTGATTTAATGATTTTTGGGGTTTTTGGTGGCAATTGGTGGAAGTGCAATTCAAGGTGCGGGGATTGAGCACAGTTTTCACAGGGGGATCTAAGGGGCAAGGTAGGAATGAGTGCTAATGCATTAATCTGAGATGGATGATCAGAGATGATAGAGGAGAAGCTAAAGAGGGCAAACACACAATTTGAATCCTCTCTAGACAGTAGAAAACATTAAAATTGAACAAACTAAAAAGCTGAGCATGTCAAAACATGAATTCAAACTTTACCACTTCATCTGTCCAATTTAGAAGCATAAGAGAGATGTGAAACACATAAACAAACTTACAAGAACATGTAGAGAACACACCATCAACAATCAGATCCACAAGAATCCTCAAAGATGTCTGTAAAACCCTGGCTTTCCTTGCCTTCAATTGCAGAAATAGATGCACAATATACAATAAAGCTTCCTTACACAAGAGTCCAACCATGAAAATGAGAAGGAGAGAGCATAATATAGACCATCTAGACCATCTAACTCCTTTCCCCACCTCTAGGGGTCGAGCTCAGCTTCCTAGGAGCAGTTTGAACTAATTCTAAACTAAGAACTAGAAAATAGGCAGCCTAACAACTTGCCTCTATTACTTAGCTAACTCATCCATGCATTAATTTTTCACTTTTTACATCATGGAAGCTTCTAGAAGGGTAAAGAAAGATAAAATCTACCAAAGTGCCATGAAAATATTACATTTATCCTTCATCTACAAGTAAAAATGGTCAACCATAGTCAAAACAGTGTTTTTTGACCGAAAATGGCAATTCTGGCAAATCTGGAAGTTCTGGTCGCGCCCCTTCACAGCTGTTTTTGAGTGGGTTCCACTGGTCCAAATCAGGTGCAAGATGGCTCATTGGAAATCTTGGCCTGTCTACTTTCCATCCCAAGTGGAATTTCTGAATTTGGTGTTGATTTGACCCCTCAAAAACCATTTCTCCCAAGGTCACTTTCTGCAACTCAAAAAGTGGGCAGAAAGTCATTTTTTAGGTGTATTTTGAGCTTTTGGAGGCTCAAAACTCAAAATCAGGCTTCTCCCAAGTATTGGTAATTTTTCTTTTTGAATGCCCTTTCCAAAAATGCCAAGTTTGCAAAATTCCGAGCAGCCCTTCAAACTGGTCTCACCCGGGGTGAGACCAGTTCTTGGGAAAAACCTGTAATTTTACCAAAAATTTTCAAAATGCTCAAAAATCTTCAAAATTTTCACATTTTGATGCTAGATCAAGGCTGATCAGTACCATGATGAGTGAGGGAGGCCTCAGCTAAGATGCGGAGTGGATTTGTCCTTTTCTTCCTCTTCCGGGCCTCAGAAAGCTTCCTTTGGAGAATTTTCATTTTAGCTTTGCAAACATGTAACCACTATGATGACCACCTTTGCCACCCTTACGAGGCCTCTGCTGTGTCTCAACCTCTGTAGAAGAAGACCGGTCATCACCTTGCTCATTAGTCTCAGTGGTTGACATGGTGTTATTGAGCAAGGTGGAATAAACAAGTCAAGATGACCGCTGCCCTGCCTGCAAAATGCTGTGAAGTATGCTGTTTTCAAGGGGAAACATCATGAGGGACGTGTTAGGGGAGGGAATTTACATATAGGAAAGGGAAAAATATATATAAGCAGGGAATTTTGAAGGAAAACATCACATAATGCTAAACATGTCATTCCATCTCTCACCATTTGCAAATTAAAATTTTATTAGGGAAAACTTGTGTTTTGAACACCAAGGGAAAGGACAATGAAAATCTCCATGATGGAGGGAAGGATGTCATGAGCATAGGGGGATAGGGCAGCATCAGTTATAAACCTTTAACAGGCTGCTCTCCTTAAATTTTGCCTTTGCATGTCATCTAAGAGCATACTCTGTTTTTTCATAACTTTTGGAATGGCCATTTAATGCATTTGGGAAACAGTGATTTTGTATGTTTGATCACCAAGGGAGGGAAGGGTTACTGTGATAGGTTTGCAATGGAAATAGAGTATGATGTCTTGTGAGTTAGGGAGATGAGGGGATATAGAGAAATAGGTTTAAGGAGACAATAAAACCCATCACCAAAATCTGCCAAACAATTTTCATAACAGCAGTCTTTCCATGGTGCTGGCAGTTTCATTTTTGCATTTGTCATTGGGAATTAGGATTTCACTGTATGTTTTGACATTGGGGATGGAAATTCAATTGCATAGGGAGTTTTGCATGAAGGGAAATGCAATTTGAATTAGGTTTTCATATGGGGAATAGATAGGGAAAAACAGAGTTTTATGGATAGAGAGATGATACCATGCTAATGAGAAACCCTAACACAGCAAAACTGTTTCCTTTGACAATTATGCAGCTGTATTTTTGATGAATTTTGTGATGACTTTAACACAACTTTGAATCTTTGACATATACACAGCAAGATGACACTTTTCTTTATTTTTTTATAAGGCTATGCAAATGGCATTTTCATTGTTTTTACAATTTCTTGTGTGCATGCCTTGTCATCACTTTTCTTTTTGTTTTTTACAATGTTTTCTTCTTTACTTTGCTGTGTATTAACGTATGCAAATTTGCTGTGTAGAGAGGGTAGGGTTTTAATCATATAACATGGGGAAAAGGTAGGGTTTGTATGGTTAGAAGGGACTAGGGTTTGAGAAGATTTGGGGGTAGGGTTTGTGACTAGGGTTTCATAGGATTTAGGGGTAGGGTTTGTATGGTTTAATTTGCAAATGAGATCAATAAATATGGCATATTAACATATGCAATTTGTATGGGGAAAATAAAAGGAGGGACAAAGGGAAAAATTTCCTTGAAAAATAACAAACTGTCACACATATTGCTTGCAAAAACAACTATTCATTTAACCTATTTCTTTATGGATTTCTTGCACAAAATTCATGATCATTTCCTTCCATTCCAATCCCAACACCATCATCAAACATGTGAATGAGGCATACCTTAATAACTTGAGAGAATTTGAGGGTGATTTCAGCGTTTGAGTGAGTTTTTAGGGCAAACAGAAGTTTTGGTCGCGCACGGGCTCAGACTGGTCGCGCCCCTGTAACTGGTCGCGCCTGTGTTATTTAACACTGCGCGTTGGCCTGTAACTGGTCGCGCACGGTCTCAGACTGGTCGCGCGCACCTTTAACACTTGTGCTTTGCAGAAACTTGCCCGAATTTGCTCCTTCCGCCTCTAACACATATTTTTGACTTTCAAATGCACAATGAGAGTGAATTTAGAGGGAAATCAGCTTTTATAGGGTCACTTTAAAAAAAAATTAACTTTAGAACCCACTTTCCAATGTTTTGAACTTGCTTTGCTTTTAAACACTGTTTAGAGTCTTTTTGTCCTGAAATGAGCTCTTTTAATGCGTTTGACTCCATTCTTTTTGCAGTTTGACCGCCTGATGAACTGTAGCGAAGGAACCAGGGTTATTGCCGGCACTTTTACAAATTTTTGAGAATTTCTTTATTTTTTCAAATTTCCACATGGCCTTGGACTTAAAAACAGGGTTTTTAAACCCAAGGCATAAAATGAGCTATAGCTGAAGAAAATGATAATGAAACGTATGTACAAGACTCCTTCCGGCTTGCTGGGCACCTACTGACCATGACTCATGACCTTGAAATGATTTTGACTCAAAACCCTAGACCTAAGACCATGGGATCTCAAGACAAAAACAAGAACAAGCCTGACTCAATTACATTGTTGTATGACCTGATCCAGCAAAACCAAGAAGGGAACAAAGACCAGCTCCTCCATTCAGTGTTATGGCATGCCTAGTGGGATGCAAAACTGACACTGATGAGACACCTATAACTGCATATGCAAAGAGTTATTGATCACTGATGGAGGGCTCAAGACCGACACTAACGGGTCCCACACAAAAACTTGCAGGATATCGGAAGGGCTTAGAGTGTTAAGCGGTTTCAACCGAGTCCCGCCAGATGCCACACACAGGGTGCCACGCATCCGGAGGAAGAGAGAGAAAACCGCTCACATCAGACGGGTAAATGTCATGCAACTTACCTGCCCAATATGGATGGAGACCATAGGATCTGGAGGCTCCAGATCGACGGCAGACATGTGATCCAACGAATGACCTGATTCAACGGGGTAAACAGGCCGAGTTGTATGAAGTTTGAAGTCCGGCATGAACGATGAGTTGGCAGAAGAATCATGTTTGTGGGAAATCTGGGAGTTAAATGGAAATAACGACCATTCAAACATTTCCAAGAGAACTAACACTCAGTTCGTTATGAAATAGGTGACCACCTCCCTGTGAAATGTTACACAGTGATGATGACGCAAAACAAGGGAATTCAAACGGACAGAGGCAAAAGAACCAGAACACTGGGAAGCGGAAACGAACAGTTAGAAAGTAGACTGGCTTTAAAGCCACAAATTGAAAGAGACAAAGCAAGCAGCTAGAAAGCTAAGAGGAAAAGCGAGTAAGAAAGTTAAGAGTAGAGAATAGAGAAAGTGAGTCGAGCTGACCTACAAAGCAAAGGCAGCATCGAGACAAAGCCAGAGAGAGTTAGAGAATCTATGTACTCCATAGAAGGCTTGAGAGGTTCAAGCGAACTCCTCAGCATAGGCCTGTCATGTATGAGTCTCAGATTGGGCTCATACTACTATGACCAGTAGAGGTCAAGTTTCAGTAAGGAGAGTCTGTGTACTCCAGTCCTACTAATTTATATTTGTTAAGTGAGACTCAAATTGAGCTCACTGTTGTAAAAACTCTGCTTAGAAAACATAATAGAGAGGCCACCACTGAAGGCTGGACCAGGAGACATAGCCCAGGATCATTGGGTGAAATCCTTATTAAACTTGTTGTATTTACATGTTTTCATGTTGTGTTTTCTCTAACTGCTTCAATGTATATGTATTTCGCAATCTTATTGATCTGTTGCATAAAGTAACATAGGCATATCCATGCACATGAGTCTGTAATACCTTTAATTCTTTGTCCTGGATAAATTCCAAATCACAAAGATCCTGAAGTGACCCACATCTGGTCTCTTCCCGGAGAAATCTTCCTCTGGTGTCTTCATCCCATGTATGCGACGCGGGCTTCTATTCTGCAAGTAAACCGCTGTGTTGCATGCCTCAGCTCACAAATGAAGTGGTAGGCCTTGGTCCTGCATCATCTCCCGAGCTGCTCCCACAATCGTTCTATTCTTCCTCTCGGCCACCCCATTTTGTTGTGGGTTATGAGGTGTCGTCAACTCCTGTTTAATTCCTTTTGTTTCACAGAAGTCCTTAAACTCTTGAGAGACATACTCTCCACCATTGTCGCTTCTTAAGGCCCTGATCTTCTTTCCTGATTCTTTCTCAACCAAGGCTTTGAACTCACAAAACCTTGAGAAGATTTGATACTTCTTCTGCATGAAATAGATCCAGCAATTACGAGAAAAATCATCAATAAAAATCACATAATACCTTTGTTTAGTGGTGGAGGCTGTCAAGAATGGTCCACACACATCTGTATGAACTCGCTCCAAGATTTCTTCAGCTCGATTGTCTCGATCATGAAAGCAAGATTTTGCATACTTACCTAAGTTATAACCTTTGCATGTGTCCACTTGCTCAAGTTTACCTTTGGGAAGTCCGGTAGAAATCTGTTGCATTATCTTCAAGGCCCCATGGTGCAAGTGGCCCAACCGTCTATTCCATAACTCGCCAATATCTTGGCTTTGCACCAATTCTGCTTTGGAACTCAATGCAGCACAGTCATCTACCTCCATCTTGTAGAGATTCTTCACTCAAATCCCAATCCTCTTGGTCTGACCCATGGCTATGTGTCTCAGGAACGCCTTTCCTTTACTGAAGACTACATCATAACCTTTGTCTTCCAACATCGTGACTGATACCAAGTTTTTCTTCAGTCCAGGCACATACTTTACATCAGTCAGGGTGAGAGGAGCTCCATCCTCCCTCTGAAACACAACCATACCTTCACTTGAAACACAGTACTTTCCATCATCGCCCATCTCGATGTGCATCTGGAGGTCCTTCTCCTCCAAGGTACTGAATAAACTCTTATCGCCAATCATGTGGAATGAGGCTCCACTGTCCAGGTACCAAACACAACCCACCATCGATGAAACCATGCATGCGATGAGGGTAAAATCCAATTCGAATTGTGAGGCCGGTGCCTCACCATATAATCCTTTCGAGGATCCCTTCTTAGATTTCTTCAATGGACAATTAGTTGCATAATGGCCCACCTCATGACAATTAAAGCATCTCACTTTAGATTTGTCAATCTTCTTCCCACCATGGGAAGAACTCGATTTGGAATGGGAAGCCTTCCCTTTCCCCTTCCTAGACTTAGTGGCTAACCCTAGATTTTCTTCATCATCATGCTTAGATGAAGAACCATCTATGGTGCTTCTCTTGATCTCCTCCTACATCAGATCCGACCAAAGTCGTTCCCAATCTAGCAGTTTCTCTCTTCCATTCACTGAGTCTTGGTAGCTATGCCAGCTCTTAGGAAGACCGAGGAGAGCAAGACTCACCATGTCATCATCAGTTGTCATGATTCCTACACCTCCAAGCTCATCTCTGCAGGTGGTGAGCTTGTTTAGATATGTAGAGATCGTGTCGCCCTTTTCACACTTGATTTTCCGAAGCTTTTCCTTCAGTGCCAGCTTCCTCTGGTCACTGTTGTTTTGATATAGATCCTTCAATGTCTTCCACATTGAAAACAGAGTCTCCTTCCCATGGAGACTCGAGATAATATGGTCTTGAACTCCCTCCATAAGAATCCTCCTCGCTCTCACCACACATTTCTTCCATTCCGCCAATTCTTGGGCATTAGCTACTGCTGGCTTGGGGACTTCTTGATCAATGAAGTCCTTCAAACCATTATCTTCTAATACCGCTTCCATGTGATCCTTCCATGCTATGTAATTCGAGCTTCCATCTAGGGCATACTTGAGTCTCAAGCCATTGAACGCCATTAGTGAATTTTGAGATGTGATAAGAAATCGATTTTGTACCTATAATCAAGAACTTCAAACTTCTCCCTTCTTTGTATATTGTTCTCCGCTTTGATCACCTTTGCTCTGATATCATGTAGAAATTCTCACTGTAGATTAAACTGATTATGCAATGTACTAAAGAAAAATACTTAATCTACTTTTACAATCAAACTTGCGGAAGCTTAATCGATTTTGAGCAAGATCAAACATAACACATATAACAGAGAAGAAGATTCAATCACACATGAAACACAGAAGAATACTCTGGGGAAAGCTTTAGCTAAAAACCCTGCTATCTATATTATCATACAAGTGGAAATATCTCAGGATTACACAAAGCTTTAGCTCTCAAGCTATCCAGTTCTCAGTACAATCCTTCACTGCTGCTCATAGACAGAATAGACAACACATATGCCTTCCCTCTGTCCTCCAAGCCTCATATTTCCTTGCGTTGTTTCTCCTGGGTGATCCAGCTGCAACCTGTGTAATTCTCACCTCACACACTGCTCTGACCTCTGTAGTAACTACGCAATCCTCAAGGAATGAATTCCTTTTGCATGCAAGAGATATTCACATGGGAATATTCTAGAAACTGATAGTACATTGTCCCTGCCTTTAATCTCAACTGGGTATGTGTCTGAACTGACATGCATGAGTTCTTTATGAGAGAATATTTAGTTATCTAGAGAACACTAGTTGCATGCATGCATGCATTAACTGACTGAACTCACAATTAGTTCCACAAACTGTTTGGAACTAATTTAACTGGACGTAACTCAGTTAACTGAGCTAACTAATTACAACTCAAATACAACTCATCCTTATCTCCTTAATTAAGGGATAACTTCCTCAATCAAAGGGATAACTGTTGCATGTCTTAACAAAGACTTCATGTTTGATTTTCTCCAACTAATTAACTCAAGATGAATTAATTATTCAAACAGCTGGTGAGACTAAATTCTAATTTTAATTCTCAATTTTGATTCAAGGACAAATCAAAATTGGAACATATCCCGAAATGCTATTTATATAAATGTTATTTTTAGCATTTCTTGTTGCTATTTTCAACAGAGGTCGCACAATTGATTAGAGGACACTGGTTGATTCATGAGTACAAGGCTGGGGCTTTCTTCTAGATCTACCATTGACCTTTCATTGAAGGAGAGGGAAACCACTTGGAATGATCTATGGGATCATTCCTTTTTTTTCTTTTTGCAGATACTAGTTTTTGAGCTGGATCAATTTTTAGACTTATGGCTTCTGTAGCCATTGTTTTTATTGCCTTACAAGGCTGTTATGTAAATATTTTGTTTATGACCTTTGGACTATTACTGTTTAGTAGTGAAAGCATCTCATACATGCTGGTTTGCAACATGTAATTTTCTTAAAATTTTAATGAAAATTAGGCTTTTTTCCTTGGAAAAAAACATGCAGCAAACACGATACAAGTTGTGATTTCCCTTTCAATGTAATTGTTCATATATCAATGCATATACAAAACTATAAATGCCAATGCAAAAAAAATTATTTTCAACACACTTAATTTTCGAAATGAAGAAAATTAAGATGCAAATGTTTAATCACTGATTCAAATACACTTTTCAGAATAAAGACTAGAAAAACAATTCATCCAAGCAGTCAATGACCAAACGAAATTAGTTTGCAAGTGACCAAATGATAAGAACAAAGAAAAATCAAAATCGGTTATTACAAAAGGAAATCAAACACAAATGCAAACCAAATGGAGGCTTTAGAGAGACCACAATACACTCAAGGCTCGGGGAAGGCCAGTTGGAAGTAGGCTAATCAAAGGGACTCAAAAACAAGGGCAAGTTTTGTGAAAAAACAGGGGCCAACTTTGGTGCAAAAGAGGCACCAATGCTTTGCAACGTTGGTAAAGAGTGGGCCCAAATGAGGTGCAACACTCTATCAGAGGCGTTGGAGGAGCATTGGTCCAGGGATAGAGGGTTCCGACACAAAAATTTCAAAAGAGACTCAATGAAATCACTTCCTAAGTCTGTTCTTGGCTGGGTACGCAAAGGTATATCAAAGAGGTAATCAAACACAATGGACAAAGGAACCACCAAGGGAATCCGTCGATCCCCAATATGGTAGCCAATTTGTTATGTGGGATTTACGGTTGCAGACAAAAGTATCTCCCCTAGGTTTGGTGGCTAGCCTAGAACAACAGAGAGACAAGGAACCTAATGCTTTCCTTAAAGTAAATAGATGACGGAATGAAGCCTACTTGAAATATGTTGCACGCTTCATTCCTTCTTTAGTTTGAATTCTCCAATTCCATCCCTGATTGCAAAAATTAGAACCTACACAACCAGATAACACAAGCCAAGAAACTACGAGATCTATGTAGTATCATCTAAATATTTTATTCAATAGATCAACATGGTATTGAAATACATGAAATAACAACATCACATATAGGAAAACAGAGAATTCTTTGCATTAATATAAATGGGAGTTACAACCATAAATAGGTGTTGATCTTGTAGAAGAGCTCCTCTAGGCTTACTTGACCTTTCCATATCACAATGTGCACCTCCAATCACCCTAAATGCATGAAATGAAACCTCTCAAAAAAAAACATAAGGGTAGAATCACTCTCCAAAAACCAACCCCTTGCATATGGAAGGCTATAAATATATAGAGGAATGGGGTAAGTTGGGAGTTCTTATCCACTTACCAATCTAAGGTTTTAGATCCACCTTTGATGGGAGGATGGGATCAAAGGATAATGGATGGAAACTCCAAAGTAGGGTAGGATAGGATCTGAATGTTTTATCTAAGATAAATGGTTATAACAAATTCTGGAAGCTTCTTGAAGAGGAAGCTTCCATAATTTCTCTCTTTTTATTGAAATTCTAGAACCAACACATGTGTAAAGGGGAGCAGCCCGTAGGTGATCAACGCAAGCCACATTGGAGCAACATGTAGGTGAATGTTGTCCAACAAGAGGCTGGCGAGCGTTGGTCCTAAAACAGGCTCAAATGGTGCAATTTTAGGCAGAAACTCTTGGGAATCGGAAAGAGACATGCTTAGGGTTTTGTGCAAGATGATGACAAGGGGAAATAGGATGTTGATTGATACCATTAGGAGGCCTATTGATCAGATGTGAAAAAATGGCCTATAACACAAAGAGAAAAGAAAATAAGAATGAATTACAATGGAGGACTTTTGATCTCATTCTGAAAGCATGTGGGCTTGGTTCTCTCTATTCTCCTCTTCTCGACTCAATCCATGCAGCTTTTATAGATTCGCTCCACTTCTTTGATCTTGCTCACTTGATTTGGTCGACTTTGATTCCTTTGACATAATCCAGGTGCTTTGTTCCATATCTTCTTGATCCTTTTAAAACTAGTGGTGGTTCAATCCTTCTTCCACGACTTTAGCAAGTCCTAAGGTAATTTTTTTTTATCTCCACCTACTGCTTTCTCTTTTTTGTTCTCAACTTCCGACCTATTTTGCCATCTCCTTTCCTTATTCCACTAATCACTTCCGCAAAAAAAATTCCGTCCAAAATTAGTCAAAACTTCTCACAAAACGAAGGACCCAACACAACTAAGATTCACAACTTGGACCAAAAAACCTCTACAATGTTCATGCACCACTATGGCTCTCCATCACATGCTAGCTCCTTCCCCAAACCTTGGAACCATTGAATCTATCTACATTCTGTCATCCATGTAGGTACATAAACTCTCTCTTGTTATATCTCTCGCATGTGTTGATCCACACCTTAACCTATCCTTCCAACATCATTTGCATTTGATAGATCCACATGATCTCTCAAAGATCCATGCTTAGAAACCCCATAATTCCTCATGACCTCCACATAGCCCTTCAATTTTCTCCTCAATAGCTTTGTCTTAGGCCCTTGACCATTGGAAACCATTGCTTCCTCCATCACTGCATACAACCATGCTCTTCCCCTTTTTTCACGTGCCACAATGTGTGTTGCGTCTACTCATCCACTGTGTAGGCATCATTATTCTTTGATTTGTAGTCTCCTTCAATTTCGCTTGTTGGTTTCCTTCTTCTGTTCGAACCAAGCATAGCCAACACACTCCACTAATTTTTCTCTACACCTATTTCATCTTTGTGAGAAGTGCATCATATAGCTCCACCTCTTGACAACCAATCTGCATTTCATCCCAATAGAGAACAAATCATACAAATACAACCTTGTTGAATCCATTCTTACTCTTCACCTCCATCGTTGGGTAGATTTCGCCACAAATACCTTTTATCATGCAGTAGCTAGAAACAAACAATTTTCTTCACACCTCTGTTATCGCAATAATTTTTCACTAGAGCTCTGACACCAGTGTTAGTAAAAAATGAGAGAAAAATAAATACATAATAAACACATAAACATTAATAGCACATGGACACCATATTTTAACCTAGAAACTCTTGAAAGAAAACCAACTACAGATAATAGATCTATTATTCTTAGCCTAAAAGTAAATTACAATGGAGTCTTCATCCATTTAAATAGGCTACATTATATTAGAAAACCATGGGTTATCAAAATCTAGAGCCCAAAAAATGCCAACGGTAAATTGACTCTATGACTAAGTCAAGTTTACCTGAACTACCTTAACAACATGGAAGGATATTGTCCCCAAGATGGAGTCATTGTTAACACTAAATATTCCCTCTTAATAGATTTTGGTGTTAAGAACCATTTGATACCAAACATTGAATTTTGCATCACCATAATCCTGAAGTACACTACATATTATGAGATAAAAAACATTTGTTATCAACAAGTCACATTGAGTACAATGTTGTGTTATTTTTATCTAATATCTAGGTCATTTTTCTTATTTTCGTATGGCCATAGATTCCACAACAACAAACTTTTCACGAAATTGGCACACTTCTCAAAGAGGGTGCATGTGAACAATAATGATTGTTGATTCATGTAGCTTGGGAGGTACTCCCACAACCCCTAGGGTACTGAGTTTGTGAGGAATTGACCCACAAAATGGTCTTTGTGGATAATGTACCCAGGCAATGGGCTTTGGACCCAAACTTGTGGGAGAATACCCAAGTGGAAAAATACTTTTTTATTCATTGATTGCATAAGGGCACCCTTAATGAACCAAGGGGGACCT
This sequence comes from Pinus tabuliformis, assembly GCA_031772625.1. Classification (NCBI taxonomy): domain Eukaryota; kingdom Viridiplantae; phylum Streptophyta; class Pinopsida; order Pinales; family Pinaceae; genus Pinus; species Pinus tabuliformis. The sequence goes on along the minus strand of CM062804.1, from coordinate 1,522,509,787 downwards.
AAGGCAACAATGAGGTGTCTTGATCAAATGGAGGAAATATAGTTTCTTGAGTTAGTTGGGGTTTTTGACAAAAATTTCAAGTCGACATAGCCTTGAGTGGTGCCCCTTGAGTAGTGCCTGTTATCACCCCAAGAAACTCTCCTAGGTTGTATATCAGAGATGCTTGGGAACATTACGAACTCAACAAAAATGTTAGAAAATTGGTGGATGAATGAAAGAATTGCTGCACATTCAAGCCAGATAACCACTTCTACTATGCTTAACCCCAGACATGGGTGAACACCCCCAGACTACAAGGCTTTAAACCACCAATTACTCACAGTTTGAGGATTAAGTGGAAATGGAGAATACTGATCACACCAGCAGATGCACAGCACCCTGTGATGTCCAGTTGCAACCAGTAAAGAGGTCTGTAAATCTATTTCCTAATGCACAGACAGGATGACAGTTCTCTGGCATTAAAACAATAGAAATCTGCATACAAATTCAATGATACAGCTAGATTCTAACATAGAGGTGGGATGACAACCCCTCTAATGCTAAACATCAACAACACATGAATAAATACATGACAGGAACATCCTGGAACAAGAAGAAGAAGTGGAAAGTGAGAAATCAACAGCAAAAGAAGCTTGTATTAGCTGGAAATGCAAACCAGACACTGCAGGTGTCACAGAAGTTACAGTCTCCAAAAGTTGAAGCTTACAACAAAATAACACTCATCAACTTGATTACATTTTCCTTTTGGGTATATATAGAGGTTGACTACAAAATTGCTCTGCAAACCCATGCGTGGAGGGGTCATAACTGACCACCAACCACATTCACAATCGGATATGGGTCTCTGATACAGTTTGATTGTTTTTAATGAACAAAATGGCTCTTTCTGTACTTTGATGTCCTTCCTGAACATGTGAAATATTAACTGAATGCATTTCCATAACTGTTGCAGTCATTGAGATGCTCGAGGATCGTCCTTCTTGTCCTTGACTGCACTGTTCTTTAAATGTGGTAGCTGAGGAACTCCTGTGCAGATTGCCGAATCATCTCTTCCTTCTTCGCGCGCGCAAAACAGGCCGAAAACACTAAAAAATACATTGAAAATGGACGTTGGACCGGGCATGAATGCTAACCGTTGGATAGCTCAGATGGACAGCCCAGATCTGATGGCGGGAGGCAATGGAAGACACAGAGGCACAAGGATCAATAGCAGCTGTCGGATCACGTAAACGAACGGTGGAGATTTGATTATGGAAGCCATCGGGAAGAAATTCGGAAAGGAGGATTGTGGACCGTTGGATCATGATCGGGGGGATTCGACGACTGACGGACAGCGGAGTTGATCGTGAGTTAACGAGCGGGGAACCGTAACGGTAGGGCGGTAAGCGGTTTCCCCGCACCGCTTTACGGGAAAGGTGGTTTACGTACGCGGAGGAGCGATCAAGTAAGGTTGCGACACGTGGCTGGCGGGAAACCACTTCCCCGCGGGTTATAGGACGAGCGGTTTACAGGAGCGGGGGCTGCGATAACCGTTAGATCTCCACGAGACGATTGGGCAGCTGAGGAAAAAGGCACGTGCTCCTTTAAAACTGATGTGACGGGGACAGAGCACGGGTTAATGATTTTCATTATATGCGCAGTTATAAGGGCTTAAGAGGTTAGTGCCGGGAATAAACAAATAAAGGTTTATGCGGGGTTTAACAGGTTATCGGGCTTTTATAAAGGGTAACAGGGTTTATAAAGGGTTAGCGGGGTTTAATAGTATTAAAGCACAATATGACCCGGGAGTTGATAAAAAGGGTTTAGGCGAGGTTTTGAGACCAAAACAAGGATAAAGGGGTTTAGAGAGAATAAGGAGGATTTAAAGGGAAGGAGGAAACGGAGGTGTGGGAGTTATAAGGAGAAAAGGGAAAATGAAAGGGAAGGATGAAATGGAGGTAGCGGGGAAAATAGGGAGAGACAATGATAACCATTATAAACCATCTCTGAGCCAGCAACCAAGGACCAAACTTATTCCTTCTCCTGGAAAATCAACAGCATGTAGCAGAGCTAACAGTGCCCCTTGAGGGCTACTCATTGGTCTCATGAAAGACTATAAGTAGAAATCGATGAGACCTCATTTGACCACCATCCAAGTGCAACATCTCAAGAAGACTACAAGCCAAGGTGGTTGAGTTCTCAAGTAGAAAAGCTAGAGTGAAGGAAGGATCCAAATTTTATCTTTGTTTTGTGATCTAGGCGAGCTTATGGAGGACTTGTCTAAGCATTGAAGCAACCAAGGAAGGTGACTTCTCTCTGTGATTAGGGAAGCCAAGTTTCGTTGGAGAAAAGGCCTGAAGCAGGCCAAGATATCTATGTTCTGTAAAGAAGGAAGTGGACCAAAAGTCTATGACTATAGCCGAGGCTTAGTCTACTGGTAAAGTAGGTCAAGAGGCATGTATGGTTGTGGAAGGAGGCCTAAGTAGCCTCATATAACAACACATGGATAAGGGTCTATTTTGGACAAGATTTAGGGTTGTTGTTGTAGGCCGCGGACTTGTGATTTTACACTGAGATCTATCAGAGAGTTTGACGAGTAAGCCAAGGTGGATAAGGGTTGTGACAAGGGCTACAAGTTACTTGTTTTATATGGAGTTTAGTTGCTAAGTGGAGGGGTTTAACAACAATTCAAGGACAACCTATGTATAGTTCATTTATGAATTGTTAATGGCTAAGTAAGCAACCTTAAGGACTATGACAAGGAGTTGAGTTGTTATTGTGTTTGGGCAATCCATCTAAACCCTAAGTTTGTCATGTTTGAAGGAGAAAAGGGATAGATTGAGGGCAGTTTTGGGTGATGCCCTAGTTTACAAATTTGGAGCATCAAATAGGTTTTTAAGTGGGTTGATTTGAATACCCTCAGAGTTAGTTATCTTGGAGGAACAGGAGAGCAGCTAAAGGGAATTTTGATTGACCTTATGACAATGATCTGGGAGCAGCAAAGACATTGTGTGAAGGCAATTAAGATCTGTTCACAAACGAAGTTGTGAACAATGTTTCTCAATGGCGTGTATGTAGTGGGTATGTGGACTTATCTATTGTGGGAAGCTAGTTTTGAGGAGTTGAAGATGCAAGCATTCTGAAATTGCATGTCTTGTGAGCACCAAAAGAGGTGGTAAAGGACCTGCCAGAGGTGTTCAATGTATGTGTTGGTGTGAACATTCCTTCGACAAGCAATTCAAGTGTATCTTATTCAGGGTAGATTGGTATTCATAAGTCATTGACTCCAAGCTCTAGTTTTCCTTGTATCAAGGTTGATTATAAGGGCCATGATCCCTAGTATGGGAGCCCTACGTTTGTTTGTTAAAGATTGTAATATAACAAGCTTTGGGTTAAAAATTGTCTTGTGCACTAGAATGATTCACTGATGTATGCTTTCTGTTGTGTAAAATTGCTTGTGTTGTGGTATTTCAGTGTGTTTGTGATCGTGTCTTAGACATCAACCTGATTCTGAAGAGGCAAGGAAAAATTAACAATGACAATTATTGTGGTTGTTGTTTGGATAATGAATTTTGGCAACAATAAAGAGGGATATTAAGGCACAACTCTAACATTCCCTCACAACATTAAGGCATAATAAATTTGACATTTCAAGGAAACAAGTATGCTTACCTTGGATGCACTTCCCTAGGCACTTTGAGTCACATGGTATAAGTAGTTAATATTTTTCCTATAAATGGTAATGTAGGCGACTATTCTGATTTGAAAATTCATATGTATAAAATGTAGGTGAATATTCAATAAAAAAACATGTAATTTATTATTAAATTTGGTAATTTTTTGGTGAATATCATCCATTTAATCATATATATGTAAAAAATAGGTGAATTTTCAACCAAATTGGCAAATATTTTTTTTTAGAAAATGTGCAACAAATAGCCCATTTGCAAAATTTCACCCCTAAAATTTTCCCTAACTCTGACAATACTGAATGAAAGAGTTACATTATATTTTGGGCACCAATCAAGTTTGAATTAATAGAGCTACACTTCTTAATGAGGATGCACTACCCTAAAAGACCATATTACATTCTTACATGCATTCATTTGGGAGTTACACTTCTCAAGGAGGGCACACTTCCCTAGGGGTTTTCTATTCCATTTTTAGCTTATTAGTCCATTCATGAATTATCATTTATTGTACCTATTCCTTCTAATTTCACTGAGAGAAAGATGAGACAGTTGTTTTATGAATTATTTGTGTCTTTTCCCATTTCCATTCTCGCCATTCTCTCATTCATGTCATTTTGGGAAGGTTGCAATGGTGTTGTAGTGTAATTAACTACAAAACTTTAGAGAAATTACATAAAATGTAGTGTAATTAACTCCAAAACTTTAGAGAAATTACATAAAATGTAGTGTAATTAACTCCAAAACTTTAGAGAAATTACATAAAATGTAGTGCAAAACCAAAAAATACTTGAGAAAAGAGAGATAAACCATAAGAAAAATTTCCTTTGATAATAAAAAATAGAGAGCTATGTTCACATGCCTCTTCAAGGCTCCAATTACAATAACAATTCTTAACAAAAGGTTACACAACCTTCTACTCCATATATAGCTATCCATAGAGCATCTTAACTACCTAAAGGCCCCTTATAATGAGGGTCAACCAACTACTTTGGGCCATATTAATAAATATGACCCTTTTTACAATGAGTAATTGTTAACTAATTATATAATGGGCCTTATTCAATGAATATATATATATATATATGCCACATGGTGAATCAATAACTGCTTCACTTCATATATTAATAAAGTATCCAAATAAGGGGGTTAAGGTAGGACCCTAATGAGTGTGGCATAGTGACATTGTTAGAATTTGTTGAGTTGATCAAGTTTTTTCAATTTTTCGATGTACTTTTGATATTGGTAACACGATTATTTCCTTTTCATTGTTATAATTCATTGTTTTATGTGGAGTATGTATCATTATGGTGGTCTTCTCATTTTCTTCTCAGTGTGATGTTCATTGTCATTTGTAAGAGTAAAATTACCAATTCTTTGCTGCAGAATTTTTCTTCCCTTTCCTCCATTAACCCAATATATGAAGTCATTGATCAAATAAAGTGATTATGGCTACCCCAAACCACTTATTTCTTATTTTCAGAGTCTAATAAGCTAAAATTGTAATTGATTCATCTTAATGTCCATCTGCACTCTAACTTGTTACTAATGAAACTTAAATTCCCATTCTTGCACATATTAATGATTTATTTTTAGAGAAACAAGGTTTGATTTCTAATCTACATTGCATACCATAGCCTTAATTTTCCTTGGGATAGCCCCCTATGGCTAGAAATGCACCAACCTTATGTGAAAGGAGCCAACCAAGGTGACAGTGTGAATTGGTTTCTTGATGTTACACCTTAAATTTTCTTGTTAATCATGTGGCTAATCAAAAAAAAAAATGAATGATATCATATCCTTGCACTTAGGTTCATATGAAATTATGAGCCACAAATTCCAAAAGAAGCATTGTAAACATAGTTGAAAATTCACTGGACTTTTCTATGTTTATAGTCTTTTCCAAAAGAGATATAGCAAGCTTATATAAGACGCATTCTTCAGCCATTCTTCCATTTTTATATTTATAACTCTTGTTTCCAACAAAACATTTTCTTTATAAAAAAAGTCTTGTTTCAGAAAAAGGAAAAAATAAAATAAAATAAAATTGGATGTTCCCCATATTCTTTGATGACATCCGTATTAAGCCCTCAATGTGGGGGCACTAACTCAAGAAAATTTGAGCTTGGCACTTGTTTATATGGAACCAACCAAATATTCAACAAAATTAGCAACTACAAGTGGAGCTAACACTTACGGGCTATCCAATAAGAATATACCAATACAAGTATATAATTTACAAGTACTATTACTAATATGTTAGCATTTTAATGTGTATGCATGTATAAATATATAGATTTCACAGATTAAATAAAGCTAACCTTTTTCATGGAATTTTAAATATAAAATTTTCCTTTTTTAAATTGTGTTATTCCAGACTTAACTCTTAAAACTATACAAGTTGGTTGTAAGAATTCTAATCAGCGTTGCAGGTGACATTTAGCAGTTGTTTTGACAAATAAAATACAAAATATAAGGGCCTCAATAATCGAATCTTTTATTTATTATAGAGATGTGAAAAAGGTGACCAAAAGAGCAATCAAATCTTTTATACAGGGTAAACAGAAAAGAGAAAGAAAGCAAATTACAAGCGCAAGGGAGTGAGGTTCATGCTCCGCTGAAACCTCATCCATGTTTATAGAAGGGAAAGGAATGACATTTCTCACCGTTCATCCCGGTATTGTTTCATCCTGCCTATGATAGTGAAGAATGAATTGATTGAATTGAAAAAATATATATTGAACACTAAGAGTCCACAATATTACAACGTTTAATAAACTCATCTGAAAAATCTACATATTTTGCCCACAAAGGCCTTAGCTCATGGAATGCAATGTCTAGCCATGGCTTTGCTCGACCATTGTAGTGGATGACAGCTGCATTTTGCACACTGTCAAGATTGGTTCTGGACTGGTAGCCCAATCCTAACATATGCCAAGATGGGTCAATGGGATGAACAAGACCATTGAAAGCAATCAGTGCAGGTGGTAGAGTCCCCATTCTCCAGAGTCTAAGATTGGAGTTGAGATTCTGCAAAAACATAATGTCAACATGTTAAGCAAGCAACAATTACAAGTTTCACGTTGGTTGGTAACCTAAAACATAGTTGAAATTTCTGACTCTGAAAAACATATCTGAAACTATTCTTACTTTTTTAAGCCAGTAATGATAAGTTTCTTTGATGTTGGTCCTCCTCCAAGCTTGGAGATCAAGGATGTTCATACCATATGCCCATGCACATTGCTCTGGATCAAAGTTGTCTGCTATAAGAGGATGTGAGAAATTGAAATAGTTCTTGAACCTCTTGGACATCACCCATGAGTCCTCTCCACGGCATGTCTCCACTGCACCATTGACCTTGCCCTGGAGGTCTATATCCCACAGCGGAGACAAGTCATGCTGAACAACAATGTCATCGTCTAGAAAAACAACCTTCTCGAGGTTGGGGAAAAGCTGTTTACAGAAAGTGAAATTCATTTAGAGTCTCATGCAGAAAGGTAAAGTTATCCACTTTTTCGAAAATACTCAACTAGAAATGCATTCACTGAGGACCATTTCACACAGACAGATTAGTTACGTTTTGTAATCTCCCCTTACCTCTGGAAGATATATGCGCACATGGTTCAATATTGAGAAGTACTTTGGGCTTTGTGCTTGCAGTTTCAGAGCCATTAGGTATGGAGAGTCAATGAGGTCTGTTCTATTTGAGTCATAGTGCCTTCTAATTTCATGATCCTTCTTCATCTCGTCCAGCACAGGGACTTTATCTTTCAACAACCAGGTAAATTGATGTAGGCCTTTGACTTCAATAATGGCAGAAGGAATAGGATGCAAAGCAAACCATGCATGCATTGGTGCATACGTCTTTTTATCTGTAATGACATGAAAGACTACCTTATCTGGCTTGGCAGAATTTCTCACAGCTGACAAGACTACCACAGATGCCGCCAGGACATTGTCAGTTGCCAGAACAAAGTGTTGGTATGAATTGTCAGTGAGACATGGAACTAATTCAGGTGCGGGTAGCTGCTTCCGAGCATGCGCGTTAGAGGTATACTCATCTGCTAGCTTTAGAGAAAGGCAGTGCATGCCTTTAGGAATGCTGCTTGATGCAATATGTCTGTACAAATACTCATGCATTCTTGAAGACCGAGCTTTTTGTTCCAATTGCCCCATCTGCAAGGAGGATCGAAACACTATCAGAACATAGGAACAGTGTGGGTCAATGATAGTCTGAGCTGTCATGGCAAATCCTCCATGCACACAAATGAATATTGATAATTTAAGACCAACCTGATTTCAAGCTTCTTCCACTCCCACTCCCACTCCCTAATGTTTTGTATTGGAACCTCATCAAGTTTTTTGAAATGTTCTACCTGTTACTTTGACTGAAATAACCATAGCTTAAATATGACTGTACCTAATAGAACTTGGTAAATATCAAGGCCGTTTTAGATCTTATCATTGATGTAAATAAAGAACCATAGCTTAAATACGACTGTACCTAATAGAACTTGGTAAATATCAAGGCCGTTTTAGATATTATCATTGATGTAAATAAAGTTTATATGGGATACATTTAAAACTTACCTCTGGCTAGGTGCCCAAAGCTACCACTTAAGTAAATCAATGGGTAGCTTTTCATCCTTTGGTTAAAACATGATGTGCCTTCTACTTGCTACCACAAAATTTTACAAGTTGAAATCCACACACCACAGTTATTATGGTGCAGACTCCAGAATATGAAAATAATAAACTACTCTGCTAAATTTCGTTAGGGAAGTAATCTGAATATAAAAAGTATTTCCCAGTATAATCATCGAGAAAATGACAGACCTAAAGAACGTCTAGAGTATTGGAATCGGAGTAAGAAATACGAAAATTCAATAATTCTATTTGAATGTGCATAGTTCTAGGCAATTCGATACGGTTCACACGTGTGAAAGTTTGGAAAATCCGATAAGTGGCTGTGGACATCTAGATTCTCATCTATTAATCTGATCTGGAGATGGATCTCAGATAAAATAAGTGAATACAGCTTTGAACACACTGTCTAACAAGACCTTCAAACATGAAAGGTCTAAATCTCTCCCTGGATTTGCTTTGCTGATATTATTTTCGTGAACTGTTTTATTATCTTTGAATAGTCAGTTTGGAGGGTTAAGTCTAAGAAGCATACGGGTGATGATGGGTTGTAGAGAACGAAGAGGATTTTTGAAGGGATAAGGCTAAGAGACTGCCGCGGCTTCCTTGTGATATGCACCTCTAAGGTTGTTGCATTTTCCAGAGTTATCAGGAATTATTTGAATTTCAGAGTGGATGGGATGAAAAAGAGCAGAATGTATGGCTCTTTCTCAAAGAATATACACGATCACATTACCTCTGGAAGTGGAAGCAGATATATCTAGTCCTTCTATATACCCTCACATTTTTTCCAAATTGAAAATCCGAATTTTTATGGTATCGTACCGAATTTGAACTCGAACTTGGTAACTGACTTCGTAACTGTGCGATAAACTTGGTAACTGTGGAATAAACTATGGGATAGTTGCACATGAGCATGTGGTGCAATAAGAGGAATTTTCCCCTAACCCATCTGGATTCCAGTCTCGCTAAGGTTTTTCCGACAGGAAAGCAGGGGATCTTTATGTCAGGTGAACATAAGGGGTACTCTCTCATGATTGATAATAGTGGGACCCAAGATTGATTCTGATGATGTTTCAAGACAGTTGACTAAACTTGACAGTTAGAAGCTGTCAATTTGTTTACTGTAAGCGGTTATGAGTCATGACAATTAATTTTTATGTTCCGGACCTAGGTTCAAAATCATCTGCCTCAAGCACTAGGCCATAGGTTCAAACTCATTAGAGTTCCTTAGGCTTACTAGAAGCAGCTGCAACTGCTTCTGTGGCCAGCAGTTAGGCGTCCTCCATTTGAATATTCTAGGAAAAGAGGGACCCATAAGATTTTCTTTGGGAAGAAGAACTATGGTATACCTAAAAAAGAGTAGAAAGCATTGGAATAACTATGACAATTTACATACAGTGATATGGGGTTTAAGGGTAAGTTTCGCTGGGTGAAACCCACGAGATGAGGGTTCAAATCTCATTGAGTATATATATGACCTGTTGTGTCTTGGCTAGAAGAGTAGGCGACCCCATAGCGAACGTCTCGGCTCTTGTTGAGGCATAAGTTTCCTGCTATTGTGCCGCTTGCAGGCGGTTACACGTGAGCCTAGGTTTGGTTTATAGTGGCAGCCAGTTAGATTTGATCCGGGTCTGTTTAGGATAACTACCTAGGTTTATAGTGGCAGCCAGTTAGATTTGATCCTGGGTCTGTTCAGGATAACTCACGTCTCGGCTCTTGTTGAGGCATAAGTTTCCTGCTATTGTGCCGCTTGCAGGCGGTTACACGTGAGCCTAGGTTTGGTTTATAGTGGCAGCCAGTTAGATTTGATCCGGGTCTGTTCAGGATAACTACCTAGGTTTATAGTGGCAGCCAGTTAGATTTGATCCTGGGTCTGTTCAGGATAACTCTCACCAGTTACCAATTATCCTAGATTTACAAACAAACAAAAAAACTATGACAATTTACAAACAGTGATATGTGGTTTAACTGTAAATTTTGTTGGGTGAAACCAACGAGACCGAGGTTCAAATCTCATTGAGTATATGGCCTGCTATGTCCTCGGCTCAAGAAGTAGACTCCCCATTTCTGAGAGTCTCAGCTCTTGCTAAATCATAAGATTTGGTATATCTGGCTTGCAGGTTGCTGGATATACTCTTGGTGTTATAAGACAGCCACAAAGGTTGATCCTGGACCTTCCCTAGATTAGTCCCAGCTCTTGCTAAATCATAAGATTTGGTATATCTGGCTTGCAGGTTGCTGGATATACTCTTGGTGTTATAAGACAGCCACAAAGGTTGATCCTGGACCTTCCCTAGATTAATCCGAATTACCAATTCACCATGGCTAAAAAAAATACTATCACAACCTACGGGCCTAAAAAAAACTAGAAAAGTTTCAAATGCATATGAATAGTAAGTCATAAAAGCATCCGAAATTCAAACAAAATATTTCCTCTCTGCCTTTATTACACTAAAATGGATTGCCTAAAAATAATCTCCTGCCCTATATTTTGCTGCTCATTAAGTGAACTATCACAAGGCAACAATTTCCATTAACTATACAAGTAATAATTTTTTACCATGTCTCAAAAGAAATCTGTGTACATAAAATGTGCATAAATAGATAGAGATTTGAGTCACAGGAATAGCAATAGTATAAGCTTAGAAAATCTTGATATGATAAAGATCCCTTAAGGTGTTTATCTAAAAACTAGGTTTTGTTATACTTGTGGCTTAAGCACATAAACCAAGGGACTTTATAAGTACTGTGGTACGTAGTTAACCAATGCACTGCAAATATTTACTCTTCCAGTTACCATCATGCTTCTGTCCTTGTAACGCGGCATACTTATAAGCTGGCTCCAAAACTGAATGGATACTCATGGGCGCAGCTTGACTATAAAGTGCAGCATAAATAAAGGGAAACAAAGTTTTCCATGTTGTTCAATATTTCCAGACAACGAACCATTTGGGAAGGCAAGTGAAAAGATCGAATCTTGTGGAGAAGAGATGCATCATGCAGCTAACAAGAACGGAAGCTCCTTGCCCCAAATTTCACCTACAATGTTAGAAGCATTTTCTTTATCATCATGTTCTGAATTGTACTTACAATTGGAAGCACATATGTAATTTTCTCCGTATCAAGGATATTAGCAACATTAAACTTGCCCCGTAACTTCCTTTCTTCTGACTTCACATCCTCTCACTTTCTTACTCCCTTTCTTGGAGCAACGCTCTCTATAGTTTTATTTGAGCTATATATACAATGACCGTAAATCCCAAGTTTTGTCCTGCATTGTAAAGAAAACATTGTAGCTTGCTAATTTGGTACAAACTGCAGATTTTGGAGATTTAAAAATCTAGTTACTGGGGAAAATTATTCTAGACTTGCATGTCATGGCTTCTACTTTTTGAGGGGAATCCATCCACTTTGCATCAAAAGAAATATTGTTTATAACAAAGTTGTCAAACTTGGCTCGCCTGGGATTTGGCAAGACTCAGCCACTTGGTAAAGGGAAAATTTAAAATTAAATTTTTTACAGCCTAGGCTGGTAGGTTGAGATGTCATCCTAGGTGTACTGTGAGGTAGGATAACCTCTCAACCAACTGTGGGAGCTAAGAGCGACATTTTCAAAAATTGCCAGGTCGGAACTATTTTGGGGGTGAATTTATACAATATATAATTTTATATATTTTGACGCATATATGTCAACAAAAACATGTAAAATGATGAATTAGTGATAAAATACATAAAAACATAGATTTAAACATGTAACATTATTCATTTAATAGTTATAATCCTCATCAACTACAGGTCCACAAATTACAAGTTTTCATTTATATAGCATGTAATGGTGCACATAACTAAAATAACAGTGAGTACAATCCATCTCTGAACCGAAATTACATCAACAAATAGGCTCTAGATGGCCTCTAGCATCCAAAAAAATCATGTTACAACAAATACCTACATATCATCAAAATCATTGTCTATCTTGGGATCTTTGTCATTAATATTACCTTCTAAGCATTAACATAAGATAGAAAAAACATAGCATGTCAAGTCAACAATTTTTTTGAGTGACGGGTACATTTTTAGTAGGGTCATGTTAGAGAAGTTCAACAACCAATGTCACTAACATCAAGGTATATAGAGGGCTTGGTGATCTTGACTAAATATGAGTTCCATACATGACAAAATCCAATGGAAATATTACAATCCCTCCAATCCTGAAATCGTGAAAAAACTGATAAGTATGTTGGATTTTGAGTGATATATAAAATTATATTTTCTCCATATGAAATCCAATGAGGTCAGAACCACTCTCAAACATACTGAGTCATTTCATGGTAACGTTAAAAATTTAAGTAAAAGGAGGAAAATGAAAGATAAGGGGGAATGTCACGTTAAAAATTGAAGATTAAATATGAATTGCATATCAATACTAGGGCAATAGGCTTAAATATTAGGTTGTCCCATTCAAAAACTCATGTTTCTTTGAAAAAAATTGTGTTTGAAACATCTTTGCGAAAAAAAATTGCAAAGAAAACTAGGGAGCAAATTTTTTTGCCGAAATGCCCTCCAGATCTGCTCTCGGTGAAAGTAGATTCGAGAGGGCACCACTCCGAGCGGCCCTGGTCATCCTACAGACCTTATAGGTTGACTATTAAAAAAAAAAACTGATGGCCACCAAAGCCCTGTAGGCTGAGATGTCATCCTACAGCCCTACTAAAAAATAAATAAAAAACTAAGCTACCGAAAAACCATGAAGTTGTAATTTCCCACTTACCAAAACAAGTTTTATTGGGTCAGATTGCGCTTGCAGGTGTTTTTTTGGGCCGTACTACGAAGACGAATTGACGCCTTGGTATTCGACCATTTTTTTTGGTCGTTATGTGTGACTCTGGGTCAAACTCGCGAATCTGAGGCCAAGACTCATGGGTATGCCAAATCTCAGCCAAGTCTGCCAGGCGCGTCTCAGGTGAGTACTCGGCCGAGCGGCGACTCATCAGACTCAGTCAGACTTGCGAGTCTGGCTGAGTATGACCATCGACAAAACTGGTTTATAATAATAGAGATATAGGGTAGAGATGAAGTGCTAATGATTTTTGAAGTGAATGGCAATACATTCCATAAATATTGTCTTGTTTGTAACAAAGGACAATAAGTTCCTTAAATATGGCTCCAGTGACCATGGAATTTGAGATAAGAACAATAACATCGGTATTAGGAAGGTCAGAGCTTACATTTGTCGAGACTCTAAATTGAGACCTGATATACTTCTTTGAGCAGAAGAGGCGTGTTAAAATCTCAAGTGGTTTGACTATCTCCAACTCTTCTACTTTGTCATTGCATTAGCGATCCAATTGTTCGTGAGTTCATTGGTCTCATGCGACTTCTTCAAACATAATCACCACTATTGCCTATTGTTTCAGTTTCAAATGAAAGGAGGGAGGGAGGGCCTCACCTTCTTAGGCAATATCAAGGACAAAAGATTTCACAACGATTATTTCTAAGAGAAGAATTTACTCAACTCACCTTATGGCTTTTACAAAATAAAAATTAGAAGTATGACCATAAAATGGATGGGATTTGGCAATGAGATCCATATTAGACTTCCCGGGTATGATTGGGATTCATGAGTTGCTGTTGTACGGGGCTTAGTACCTAGACGAGGGAGAATCAACACAACCCGGTAAAAATTCACCAAGGTGAGTCAAACAAAGGCATGATGAGTTTGAATTATGAGTTGACACTCAACAAGTTCGACTCCGTGAGCCTGTACGTAAAACTGGCTGGTGTCACTATTAAAAAAAAAAAAGGGAAAAGAGGACGAGGACTATCCATGGCACATCATCATCCATGGCATTGTGCAGTATTTACTCTATAATCAGAACTTGGAGACAAGTTTATATTGAAAAAGTGCATTATATGTATATTGTAAATTTTCATGTTAGTCAGAAAAACGTCAAATTCTCTGTTATTTTTTCCATAATTTTTTCATAAGGTTTTGTCAAGTCAAAGTCATACCCTTACTTGATTTTCATATTAGTCAGAAAAATGTCAAATTCTCTGTTCTTTTTCCATAATCTTTTCACAAGGTTTTGTCAAGTCCAAGTCATGCTCTTTCAAGCCTCACTTAATCTGGAACCTTGTCAAGTCCAAGTCATGCTCTTTCAAGCCTCACTTAATCTGGAGTGAGTCAAAAAGTGGGCAAATTCAACCTTTCCTGCGACTATTTTTTCGTGGCGATGCAAAGTTCCACCCTTATCCACTCATTTTTTTTTAAATTCTGATGACTTGGTTTACTTAAACTGGGTTGAAATGGGTTAAATCTCTTAGAGTTCCCATCAATTAAGTGGAACTATAACTGCAAACTTCCTACCAGATTTGGAAAAGAATTTCAGCGTAAAAATGGTTGAGATTGTCCACTTTTGAAGTTACTCCCACCAAGTTCTTCATGAATTGAATTTGGCTACCGTAATGAGATCCATTTAGACATTTCCCTCTATTAGAGAACAGATTGGCTTCTGTCTTGATTTGCAGGAACAACATTAACTAAAAGAAAGTTTCACACACCCATGCTTTATTGGAGAAGCATATCGTTTCTCGGTTGGAGTGGAGAGCGTTGAGTAGATCATAATGATTGCCAGCTGTGTACAAAGTTAAAACAAGCTCTTTTACAGTTGAGAGTGTTTTCTTGAATCCATTCTCTTCAAGTTGATTCTAGATGCTCAAGACCCAACTTGGAAGGATTACAAATGTTTCTCTCACAAATAATTTTTGGAATATGAGACAAGAAAGTTGCATGAGAAGATAAGACCAAATATCCCAATGGTAGAAAGGCTATATAAAAGATGGGGCATTTGGGATATAGAAGGCAGGTGGATCAGAAGATTTCATTATATCTAGAAAATTGAAAGCCTCTTTTAAGCAGTCAGTTCTTAGATGACCAGTGCTTGACCAAATTCTACCGATGAAGAACACGTTGCAGACTTGTAGCGCTCATGTTTATTGGGTAAATGCTGTATAGTTTTTCACTGGGAAGAAACTTTCAAGCATGTTTTCTGGGATAATCAAGAAGGTTGGGTCTTACTAATGGATTGCTTCTGGGTTTTCCATCATTTCTGTCAGCCTCTGCACTAGACGAGAGACATTCTAGGGGACAACTGGATGATCAAGCAGCGTGATAGAAAAAATATCAAATACTATTCCACTAGTAGAGATATATTTTGTAAGACCACACTTAATTAAAATTCTCCTCCTTATGACCTGGGAGAGATCAAAATCTTTAAGGCAAAGGTAGCAATGCAGTTCCCAGCTAGGATGAGAATATTTAGAAACGATGTAGACACACTTGTGATTGGGGCTAAGGATGACATGTTAATGCAACTCACATCTGTGAGAAGGGGATATCCATAATCACTGCCTAAATAATTGGTTTGCAATATTACATATCACTTTAAGTATATTTTGTGCATTAATGTAATATATGATGCATGTTTTAAAAAGAAGACCCCTGCTTATACGGTTTTTGAAAAAACCGTGGACTCTATATATGAGAAAACAAACTAAACTATCATCAATCGGAGCATGGACTGACCATCGCACTTAAGTTATCAATAACATGGCTGTCATCAATGCATAACTTGAACACACCACCATATTTGAAAATATAATTATTTGAATCCCAACTAGTCAAATAACTTCTTGCTTGGCTATAAGATGCCCCATAAAAAAAAGGAAATGTTTACAAGGATTCCAAGGGCCATGTTAAGGGGATTTTGTAATATCAGAGTGAGCATTGCAACATTCGTTGAGATAATTTCCTATGTCTGACTATGCAAAAAACATGTTTGGTGATTTCAGCATATTGCTAGCCTACAGACATTCAAAGATGCTGATTGGTAGGTCACTCATGGTGCATAGGCTGATGGCATATATTTTGCATGGGCTTTTCCCTTGCGTATAGCAAGTTCTGCATCCAAAAAGGACTCGTAGAAAAAACTAATTTGTTCACTTGTTGGAAGCAAATGATTACATCTAAAGAAATTAAGGATGTCATATAGTTATGTAAATATAATCACTTAAGTAAATATATCATATAGGTCTGTTGACTCTGTTCCTATAATCACATAAATCTCCCACTCTATTGTCGGTCATAGGGAAGGGAAATCAATTTTAGTTGCATCATTGATGCTTACTTGCTAACCAAATTTCTTGTGAACAATCAATTAATTAAAAATGTTAAATATTACTGAAATCATGTACTTTTATGATAGATTTTGATGCCAGTATACAACTTTTCCTTTGACACTCCATAAAAGGTGATTTTTTATAGAAAAAATTGCTCACCCAATGTTAAATTAGCTATTGTATTTCAAAGTTTAAAATTTTAGAAGAAAGAGACAATAGATAAGTCATAGAGTGTTTCAGACAGGAAAGTAGGGAACGAGCAGCAAGCAAGTTCTGACACAAATGTTGACAAGAATGGGGAGGGTGGGTGGCCTATGGTAGGAAAGAAGGGTAAACAGGGTCAACAACTGAAGGGCACTAAACTGGTTGATAAAAGTAGGTCTCTATAGACAGATAAAGTATGAACTCCAATTCAAATAAATGATAGTATGTTGCAACGAGGCAATGCTATCATTTGTTCAGACAGGAGAAACATGCCGACTTCTCATGACCCTTCTTCCAATTTGAATGCTATACCTACATAATTACAAATATAGAGAGACCAGAACCCCCAAGAGATCTCTTATCAAGTCAGGAGCCGTGTCAACTGTCTTCAGATATTTCATCTACACCACCATTATATTGTTTCCAAGGCCAGAGAGTCAGTCATGAGCAACACATTTGTGATCCTTGTGCAGGGACTTGATAAAGTTTGCTCATGAATTTCAGTTTTATGTCATGGAATGTGCAAGATGCCTCAAGGGAGGAAAGGCACGCCCTTATCACAACCCATCACCACTATCAAGCTTGATATTCTATTTTTACAGTTATTCAAAGTTACTGATCTTTCACTTAGATCATTATTGCATAGTTGTCACAAAGGAAATTATCGATATACTACCCTGAGGAAGGGCCAGAAGTGGTAGTTGCTGGAGAAGCCCCTTGGATTGTTTCCTCTGTTATCAACTGTGTGCAGAATCTGTTTACTAGATGTTACTCGATGACCATTATGTTTGCTAGAACCATATGGAGCTTCTGTTTTGCTTATACTAAAAATGATACTGATAGAAGAATTCAGTAGTGGGAATGGATGTCCCAATCCTTACCCATGCGCAGATGAATTGTTGGTGAAGATTTTTAACATGATTGAGTGGGATGGTAATTGAGTTGGTGGTCAGGCTAGCACTCCCTGGCAAATAGAAAGGCAAAGTCAGACACGCTATACCATGCAAGTATTTATTCTGGAGATTTTTTGTATCATCCTTTGTGAGAAATCTCTAGAAGAAGGTGCTTGGTGAAATGGAAAAACCTAGACTTTGTCATGCAATCACAATTGAGATTTGATCAGCGTTATAAGGACCGAACCTGACCAGCCAGTTCAGACCGGTCGGACCGTTTTGAGGCAAAAACTGGTTCGAACCGGTGACTTGAACCATTTTTGTCTGGTTCAGTACAGTAAAACCACATAGAACGCAGCAAGTGGGGCCTGTTTTGCATTTTTTCTTTTAATGTTTGTCTTAGCTGGGCACTAGCCCATAATAGGTGCCTAATATTCAAGCATATGGCCCTACTATTGCTATGCATTTCATGGTAATGTTAAATTCTTGAAGTAAAAGTGACATTCTCTTTTATCTTTCATTTTCATCAACATTAACATGAAATGACTCAGGATGTTTGAGAGCGGTTTTGACCTCATTGGATTTCATATGGAGAAAGTAGAATTTTAGATCTCACTCAAAATCTAGCAGACTTAACAGTTTTCCAAATTTCCAGGATTTCAGAATTGGGGGCATTGCAACGCTACATTGGATTCTCTCATGTACGGGGGTATGGAACTAGTATTTAATCAAGAGCACCAAGCCCTCTATGTACCTTATTGTTAGTGGCATTGGTTGTTGAACTCCTCTATCATGAGCCTACTAAAAAAAATACTGATCACTCAAACAGATTTTGGATACTCCATTCCATTTTGCCACAATTGCAGTAGCACTAGAACTATGTTGCATACAAACACTCGGTTGTTCTTTCCCCCCTACAATTTTTTTGCAATTACAGTGCGACTGCTTTGTTGGCTTTTCCATCACCTTTTACACAAAACCCTGCCTTTGTTATGGAGACCTTTCAATATCTTGTTTTGATCTTTGTGAGGGCTTTATTCCATTTTCCATCCATGGTTATTCATCTTGCTAACCATAGGATGTCCTGAAGTACAAGGGAATTCAAACCTGAAAAAGGCAGTTCAAGATACTGTCCCTCTTTCACTTGGCCTCAAATGCAAGAATTTGTACATTAATCGAAAGACAACAAAAATAAGGAGGACATAGAGACAGAGATTGGAGGAATAGTGGAACCCACCCCAGTTGTAATGGGCTGAAAACTCTCTCTTCACACACAAGATTTCTACACCCATTCCCACTCCTGAGAAACCTAACCTTGTAAGCTATTGTTCTCTCTCGTGTCTAGCACAGAGGATAGCAGGTATTCCTTATGTATTGCCGGTAAGCGCTACATGATTGTGCCTGCAAGTGTTCGAGAGAGTGATTCCCTTGCCCTTGCCAGTTCATATGCTCAACATGGGGGTGGCAATCATGCAAGGATTGCCTATGGATGGGTGGTAGATAGTTCCTTCATAGCCATTTGACATGGTCAACACATTTTGCAAATAAATTTCCTAATATTGGTGTGCATGCTATCATTTACTTTTTAATACTTGCAAAATTGTACTTTTTGTGTGATGAATTTCTTCTATATACGAGTAGAACTGTAATCTATTTAGCATAATACCATGATTGCATCTGCTGTTTGAAAATGTGCTTGTGTGGTGTTAGTTAGAAAGCAATAGCCCTTAGAGTGCTTAAACTTCTGCATGAGTTCCAACTTCCCAGTACCCAGTGTGGAGGTTGGGCAGGTTGTCTATTGGTGAACGTAATGTTTTTGCAATTGAGGGCTTGAGTTGGAGTATCAAGGTAAGGATGTGTTGTAGAGCTGGATGTAGCTGTCAAATCAGTATATTGAGTTCTAGCGTGAAGATTTTGTGCCCTATTGTCTCAGAGAGGCTTTCAAGTACACCACATTCTCCCATGATCCAAATAAATTCTATGCTTAACTACGAAAAATATAAAGCTCCAGATAATCAGGCCTCTTCCTCTAACAACATAGACATGCATGAGGTTATTGGTATGATTGGATTTCAAACTCAAAATCAATTGCCTCCTACATCTAAGAGGCCAAACATTCTTCCTTTAACACTGGTTAGAGTCTTGACCATTGGGAGCATTCCCCTGACACGGGAGGAGCCCTCTCACCACAATTTCATTATAAGTAAACCCCACACCCTGATTCCATCTTGTGCCACCTAAAACAAACCCATTTTTGGCATGGACTGTGCATGTATGCTTTTCTTGATCTATATACCTGTTTTATTAATCTGCGTACATGCATTTGTTGGTACCTAAACAATTAGATTGGTGCTTTGTTTACTGCCAATCAATTTGGACTTTCTAGTGTAAGAGGGGACAAGTTAGGTTAATTTCTTCTTTCATTGGAAAAGGTTTCACACATGAGGAGACTTATGGGGCAAGGACTCGTGTAAATGGATTTCTAGGAGAACTCCTAAACAATCTCAAAGTCTCAGAGTGTCGATGCAATAGACAGGCTAGGCCTACTTTGATTGTGCCTCGTCAAATCATTCTGAATGAAAACTTGTTTTAGCTAAACTGGGATGCTCGCAGGCAAATTTGGAAATAAAAGACTGGTCTTTGGGAAGCCATTTATGGATGGTAAAAAGGAGCTTTATTCTAAGATTCAGCTAATTTATCCCATGGGAGATCGTCTTAACAAGAAATAGAACATTATTCAAGATAATGAAACAAGATGACTCGAGAGGTGTCAAGATATTTGGAAGCCTCCCTTTTCCCCCGAGTTTCAAGTACTTGGGTGGTTGGTTCTTCATAACAATTTAGCACTTACAAATAGCCTAATAGGTTGCATAATATTGGTGTTAGAAATGGATGTTGGGAGGTAAATTGTATGGATTGCTGCTTAGTACAATATTCTCTTTGCTGCCCCTGTTTATTGGAAAGGGGTCTGTTTAGGAAGAAAAGGATGGCCCGACAAGGAGCCAAAGGATTGTCTAGGGTGCCAGCACACTGATAGACATGTCTTTAAGGAAACAATGATGTTGAGCAACCTTTCATGAGGCAGTTGCTCTATTAAATTAAGAGAAGTTTTAACTTTTCGATCAGATTGGCTATGCATATCTCGGTTATGAATGATATTTTCGGGAAAGATGTACATTGCAGACAATCTTGAGATCAAAGCCAAAGCAGACATGCTAACTCTCCTTGCTCAGGTAGGGAGTGGGAACGTGTGACCACCCTTTGGTTCTACAATGTATCATCTTTGATGAAAATATGCATTGTTTAGTAATGAAATCTACAATGCATTTTCAAAAAAGGAGAGGACTTGGAAATTCAACATTCTTTAATTGCTAGTAATCTCTGTTTGGCAAACAGTGCAACTCTTTATCAGGCTGCGGAAACAGATGAAAATGCCATTCCTTTAAATCTTGTTTTCTTTGTAGTATAGGGTATTCAATAACCTTCTTCTTCAATTGATCGGCTAGAGTTTGAGTTTGGACATCTCCACTTCCTCCAGGAGTGACTATTATATCTCTGCCTAAGGTTTGATGGTATCTGGCCTTGGACACCCATGAGTGGGTGCTCCTCGCTGCACATCTGACCTATCCTGTGAATAGGACAATAACTTAACTTTGATTCTTATTACAGTGGCTGACATTTTTGTTGTTATTACGACCTGCTATCTCCACAATCTCAGTTAACTAAGGTTACTAATTTAGAAACCAGACCCATTATTCGCGACCATCACTACTTACTAATTGACAACCAACATTGCAAGTTCAAGGCAGAGAATGCCCATACCATGGCCTTAATTTTGAAGGCAAATGTCTTTGCATCATAATTGTTATTCTTCATATCAGCAACAAAATCCACAAATGATTCTGGAATTGTCAGTCCTTCCGGAAGTGATGCATTCTCTACTTGTAGGACTTCGTAGATCTCTTTTGCCATTATCTGCACAATTCCCTTTCAACTTTCATAATCATGAAACCAGCAGTACCTTTATAGCTTGCATTCCACCAAAAAAACAAAAGCACCCACAAGTAGCATTCCAGCAGAAATTAAAATCTCTCAAAGAACATAAATTCCGAGACAAAATAATATGTCCCCATGCCAAGCATGGCCAACCAAGTAACAGAACAATGGAAAGAAACCAACCATATAGCACCCATTTCATTACAATCAAAAACCACCCACATTAATCATTTCCAGTTAAACTACCCATTGAACTTGCATTGCATTATACACAAAACAACCCCATATGACACTTACCAACCCCACGCAACAGTAATTCCTAAGGATTATTAGGAGCACACAAACATGATAAATTCAACATATTGCAGTGAAATCTCAATGACCTGACTTACAGGAGAGTTATTCATCCTCCTCCTGAGACTCGGTCCCACTTTCCTTCCAAAACAAACTGTATAAACACAACAAATGAAATTAGTCAACAGGGTCCTGATAACATTTCTCACCAATGTTCAAAACTCTAAAGACATTCTTTTATCTAACAGCGAAGTGCATATCCAGGTAATTTTGTCGAATTAGATATCCTACCCAAAACAACCAAGTCGTAAGTCCTGGATAACTTTGTTCATATAGATACACCAGGCAGGGCTTCTTAGCCCAAGGCACCTTAATTGAATCTAATAAGCCCGTTAAGAACAACCAAGTCGTAAGTCCTGGATATCTTTGTTCATATAGATACACCAGGCAGGACTTCTTAGCCCAAGGTACCTTAATTGAATCTTTCAGATCGACCTTAATTGAATCTTATAAGCCCGTTAAGTTTATTGTTTTTTTTTCTTAATTGAATCTTATAAACCCGTTAAGTTTATTGTTTTTTTGCTGTGATTGTTTTTTTTCTATGTGGTTCACAGTTCTACTATGTCATGGAATATTTGTACCAGATAATTTTATCTGAAAGAATCAGAGGGTGATCTGGGGAGTATTGAGGGAATTGAACCAGTAACAGTATTGAGAGAATTGAACCAGTAACAGAGAAATGCTTTAACCGGAGCTGCTATACAAACTGAGCTAGGTAGATTCATTGTTCAAATAAAAGACAAATGAAAACAAAATGGGTACACGAAGACTTCAAATGCTTACCAAGTGTGGAACAACTCTTCTCGCTCTCAATACTGGCAACTGCAGTCAAATTGAACAGGAATCGCAGCAAAAACACTAGAATCAGTACAGAATACACTATAGTCTTGCACGAAATATGGCGGGGTTTGCCCTTGACTTTCATTAAATCCCTGAAACCAGAGCCGGTAGAAATTGTGATGTGTCTCAAGCTGGGCGATATATGGAGCTGCATCCTTCTATATATATATCTTATCACCTAAAAGCCAAAAACAATCGCCAGCCAAATCTAGTACAAGTCACAATTATCTCAGATCTCTGAAATAAATTGCTTCTTGACGCTTCTGCAATCCATGGTAAATGCAAATGTTGCAGAAGACTCTGCAATAAGTCCAGTTATTGCATAAGAGGAGGAGAGAGTGAGTCCTTTCTCGTACAAATAACAACAATAATGGGGTCTGCTGCCACCTACGCTGAGCCTCCAGGGAGACGCAAGGAAGCGCAAATTGAAAGCAAGGCAGCTGTGTCTATGTCTATCTCTCTGGTAGTTGTGAAGTCAGTGTGTGAGGTGAAGGAAATCCCATGCATACATTTACATGCATTCCCACCAAACACCGGGCAGGCGCACGTAAGTTCTAAATCAGCAGTTGGCGGCAAAATATATATATTTTTGAGTTTTGCTTGTTATGCAAATCTCATGCATTTTGCTTATTCTGCAAATCTCCTCTATCTACTTCTTATTAATGCAAATTTCTTAGTTACAATCAGTAATTAATCCTTTTAGATCTTTGTCATATTTTTGGTAATACTAAAAAAATAATTCAAATTTCTTGGTTAGACTTCGGTAATTCTTTTAGATCTCTCACCTATTTTGGTAATTTAAGAAATTTAAAATGTTTTTTAATTATATATTTAATATTGGGACAATTTCAAAAAAAATCTATAAAATATTAATATATATGAATAAAAATAAAAATTTATATTCTAAATCCTCCGATCGGGGTGATAAAGAAGGAAAGTACTAAAAGGTGGACAGAGCGTGGGAGAGGCTAGCTAGGACGACCACCTACTACCCTCATCGTAGAACAAAAGGCCATGGTGGCGTCTTGCATGCATGTGGCAGTTTCGAGGCAACGTAGTGGAAGGAGTGTGGGGAGAGAGGAGGTTAGAAACGGTGGCGGTAGTGGGATGGGACGTGGGCCAGATGGGCTGAGGTACTTGAGGGTGGTAAGGTTGGGAGGAAAATTTGGTATGCGGCGAAGGGAGGAGGAGAACTGTGCAGTGCAGGCGTTGGGAGCTTCGGCAGGCGAGCGTGAACTCGGGTATGTCTCCTTTGGCTCTCCTCCTGCATTTCTCTCTGAATTGTTTAATATGATGGAAGAGAGGGGTCCGACGGGAACTGATGGAGAGGGATGGTGTATGAGCGGGTTAGCTTTTTACTCTGCCATGCAAAATAAGGCAGAAGAAGGGGGTAAGAAGGGATTTGCAGAAGAAGTGTTGAGGTTGAGCGGGCCAAAGGGCTGCCTGGGGAGAGAGAGCAAGGATCAGTGCACAGATATACCGGGGAATTGCAGTAGTGGGGCAGAGAGTCAGCCCGAGAACACTGAAAACCCTGCCTAGGCAACGGGTAGCATGACAGAGGGCTTACACACCTCCCTTTATCCAGGGGGGGAGAGACCCTTGACTCTTCAGAACAACGGAGGTGGTGGGAGTGGGGTAGGAAGGCTTAGTGACAAGGAAATGATGACTGATGGGAAGACTGTAGCTCCCCAAAAGCTAACTTTTGTTGGTAAGTATTGTAAACAAGCGAAAATAGAGGAGAAAATGGCTCGCCTGGGTAGAGGCAAGGGTCGTGGAGGCAGAGAGTGCCAGAGCCAGTCGAGCAGAGGTGACCCGCCACCCTCAGTGCCAACAAGCCAGAGGAGAGGAAGGAGATCCATGAGGACAACAGTCCAGGAAGCCGCTCGAGCCTATAGAGAAGGGACTGACGCAGACATCCGGCAACTAATTCAAGAGATGGAAGACAGTGTAATGGAAGAGGATTCAGAACCAGAAATGGAGGAATGGGGAGATATCATCCCTGACCCAGGACATACCAGAGGCCAAATGGCGCTTTATAGGCAAGCTCTACATGTGTACTGGGTGTTAAAGCAGCTACTAGTGAAGGCTCTCAAGCAAGTGGCAGGAGAGGTGGCAACAATAGCCCAAGGAATGCCGAATATTAAAAAGGAAATGAAAAACTTGCAGATCATCATGATAATGCAAGACAGCAAGCTGGAGGAGATCCAGCAATGGCTGATACAGATGACTCTAGCACCTAATGACTCGATGGCAGCACCTTCTAATGCATAATTGGTCACTGATGACTGAAAGGAGTAGTCCTTTACAGTTACCTCTAATTATTTTGCAGATAGCTTTTCAGATGTTTATATGTCAGTATGTAGCATGTTAAGTGTTTTTAGGTGTACAGTTCATGTAGCATGGATGGAAAGACTGATTAAATTTTCTTATTGGATGGCTTCTAACAAACTCAGGTGGCCAACAAACTTGGTTTCCCATATGGGCAAGTTGAGGCCACCAAAACGCCGTATTTGGATCAACTTGTTTTTATAAATAGAAAAGGAAGGCACTACCTTAGCTTACAAAAAATATATATATTCTAAATGATTAGCTGCTTTTATTATCAAATAATATACAATAATGGTAAAAGGACAATTTAATCAGTCTAAATGATTCTATTTTAATGTAGATTATTTAATACAACTACCAACCAAATGGTACATAAATAATTTTGAGATTTCAATTCCGGTTAAACTTTTTTTGAAGTGTTTTTCAGTGGATTGTTTGAATTTCAGGATAATTTTATATATTTATAACATTTTAAATGAAGATTTTATGATTTTAATATTTAATATGACATCTTCAAAAAATACAAAATATTGTTAGAAAAGAAATTATATTTCATTTGATACTAAAAATAAAAATAAAAATCATTTTAAACCCAAAAAATTATATCTTTTTCATTTTGAAAATTTAATATTAATTTTATTTTTCATTTTAATTTATCATTTACAAATATAATCATAAAAATTTTCAATTTTGAAATAATATTTTTCTTGATGGTGGCGTTCTCTCTCCACCTTGATATGATGCTAGTTCACACAAAGGGGATTGTGGGTCATATTATATTTGGCACATTCAATTTTGAAATAATATTTTTCTTGAGGGTGGCATTCTCTCTCCACCTTGATATGATGCTAGCTCACAAAAAGGGGGTTGTGGTTCATACTATATTTGGCACATTGCATGTGCTCTCGTCACTTCATCAATCATGGCACTAAGTAAGCACAAGGTTAAACATCATTTGAATATTGCAAGCCACATGGGGAGGCACATGAGGACCCAACATCATAATTCTATTAGATTGGCAGAGCTGGAGAAAAAAATTGATAGTATAGACCGCACACTGACCATTCTAGCCAAGAAACCGGCCAACATCTCCTTCTCCTCGAATGAGGGTAGTGATAGCCAACACAGATTCCTAGAGATTCTACCCAATAGTTGTTATGACTCACTGGTTTTTTGGCTTGCAACATTAGTAGTCTTTTTTGTCTTCTGATGTCAATGTATGCCAAGGTTTGGCACAACCATCATATTTTTTAAGGTTCTATTTACAAGATTCTCTAGTTAGACGAGGTCTTAGCAACCTCAAGATTTTGAACTTATGTTTTTGGTCTTGTTTCCTTTTGGGCAAACCACTAGTGGAAATTTTTTGATCTATGTAATCCACATTTGGCGTAATGCAAAGTGCCTAACTTCGAAAAAAGAAAACAAAAGTACAATATTTTTTCATGTAATTACATATGGAGATGTTTTGTAACTTAATATGTGAGCAATAAGGGTAGCACAAGCAAGGAGGGGAGCTTCAACCATGATGGAAAAGTGGAAACAACCTATTTTTGGAACCTAGGCATCACATCCAACAATCAAGTCGAGTGGTATGCTCTATATCAAGGAATTAGACTCTTTAAAAATCAACGAGTGTGAAGGCTAGTCATAGTTGGGGATTCAAACAATGTTATTTGTCACTTAAATCTTAAAACTAGGCATCAAGACCTAAAACTCCAACTATTTCACAAAAGAATAACGTGACTCAAAATAACCCCAAAACATAGGGCTTACTATGTCCTACATAAATTGAACTCAACAACAGATGTCTTGGCAAAGCAAGCTATAAAGATCACACTCATAACCTTAAATATTGAAGGAATTGTGCACAAATGCCTAGTTCCATGTAGGGAGAGACAAGAGCATGTGGAAGCAAACCAACATGCACAATGTGAATCCTAGAGATGAGATGATTTAAGTCTATGATGTGTGGAATGATTAGGTCAAATTAAGGTTGGTTAGTGGTATAATCTTGCAGCATTTAAGGAGGATTAAACTAGACGAATCGTCACCCCTCATCACTAGTTTGGAGGGTCATGGGCAAGTCAATTGAAGTGTTAACACAAGTGACTTGCCTTTATTGGTGTGGAATCTTCACGGGTCTGAGTTTGCAATACAGGGAGCATTTTTTGCCTTTGTGCAGATGGATTGTCACTTAGTTATGGCCAACAAAGGGTGATGGAGGTTTTATTAAAACTTTGTCTCTTATATTTCATCCTAGATGCCTTTTTCAGGTTCATATTAGTGCTTTGCACTATTAGTGGGATAAAAAAGGAAAGCTTGTGGCAATCACAACAACTATGAGGTCAACATTCACAGGAAAGGGTGGTAATAACATGTCATTGGTTAGGAAGTTTGTCTCAAGCATTCTTTGACATGATCACTCAAGACAAGAAGAGGATGAAGACAATGATAACTAGTGAAGAGGATGTGTTGGAGCTACAACAATGAATTATCATGGCCCTTAAGCTTCACACTGACCAACTAACAACATAGCTAACATCCATTGTGGAGATTATCATAGAACAAAGAACACTAATTCAAAAATAGGAGGGTGCAATAGATAGTCTCAGGAGTCAAGTGGCAGAAATGTGAGAAAGAGACAAGAGCCCCTCCTCCCCAACAACAAACTTAGAGACATTAGTGAAACTGAGTTAGCCCCTCCCCTTTGGCTCCTTTTGATCTCAACATTCTAGCTCTAGAAGAAACGCTTGAACAAGAAGAAGTATACATGGGAAAGGAGACATATTAGTAGGATGCATGAAAACGAAAGTGTTGTAGGATTGGGGGTTTTCTATAGAATTTTTACATTTAGACCTCCATGTATCTATGGGTTTTTGATATGGGTAGATAATCTAAACAAAAACAAGCCAACATTAAATGGGCATATAAATATGTGGTTTTTCATAATTATCATATAAGCCTATTGTGTGCAAGCACAATGCTTTTTTGCTATAGAATTTTATCAATTATTTTTAGAAAACAAAAAAAAACCCTTATTATGGAAAAAATGATTAAACTAGCACAACCATATAGCTTAGATGGCTTGTAAACACCCATATGCATCAAAACACTTGCCTCATAATAGACCTCACATTGTCAAGATTAAAAAAATCATAAAAGTTAACTAAACTATAATTTTACTTTAAATAATTATTATTGTTAATGATTTTAAAAAGAATTAATATATGAGTTGAGCATACATATACATTTGAAGGACCATATAACAAGTAACCATGGAGATTCACTCTCAGCTTATCAAGGAGATTATTAATTTGTAAATAGGCTTTATTGCAATACTATGAGGCAATACCATAATTTACTAACACTGAATGCCCAAAAAACCATAACTCATGTTCATATGATATTTTTTTTAATTTATTTATTTATAGAAAGGGACAAAAATGACATAACTACTTTTGAGATAAATCTCAACCTTTGCTCTTTGAACACTACTAAGAATATTCTATGAAGGTTAAATCTTCACCATCCACTTAATAATTGTTGATAATCCCTATTCTAAAATAGACATGTCTATCAGCATAATAACATTATATTAAAATCTCCTAAGGAGGGTGTCGAGGAGCAGACATTTCTCCCCCACCTTGATATGATGCCAGCTCACATGAAAGGGGGTTGCGGCTGCCACTATACTTGGTGCATTGTATGCACTCTTGTCACTTCATCAATCATGGCACAAAGGCAACATAAATGTTAAATGTCATGTGAATATTGCAGGCAACATAGGGAGGTACAGGAGGATTCAACAGGAGAATTCTATTAGATTTGCAGAGTTAGAGGAAAATTTGACAATATAGACAACAAGCTAACCATTCTAGCCATGGAATTAGCCAACATCTCCTTCTCCTCGGACGAGGGTAGTGACCAACCAACACAGATGCCTAGAGATTCTTCCCAACAGTTGTTATGACTCACTAGTTTTCTGCTTATAGCACTAGTAGTCTTTTTTTTCTTCTCATGTCGATGTATGTCAAGGTCTGGCACAACCAACTTGTTTTTATATGTTTCTATTTACAAGATGCTCTAGTTAAACGAGGTCTTAGTAATCTCAAGACTCTGAACTTATGTTACGGGTCTAGTTTCCCTTCGAACAAACTAGTAGCATCGATGTAATCATCATTCGATGTACACACAAAGTGTCTAACTTCAGAAAAAAGAAAAGCATTATATTAAAAAAAATTACATTACATAATTAAAAATGAACACAATAAACTTTAAAATGAATTCATATTTATATTTTTGAATTAGAATTTAAAATAAAAATTATTATTATTTTTACCACATTATTATTATTATTTAGTGAAACTAGTAAAGATTTGTATTATTAAAAAAAAAATTGATTACAAGGCTAGAACATTTACATATTCCAATCTTCCGTGAAGGTTGGAGATTGAGCACAAATGTTCAATCCAAACCCTCAAACAAGTTCTCCATAATACAACAAATTTATTCCCTTCCAACTAAAATTTTTCCAAAAAACCCCCAAAATACATACACATTTACATTCCATTTTTTACTGTAATTTAAGTTTTGATCTAGTTTGACTTCTTGCTTTTCATAGAGATTTTTTTTTCCTTTCTTCCCAACTTGAATCCAACCCGCATTTTCTAAAAATTTTGGTGGATTCTTGAAATCTTCCTCATCTGTCTTATTTGCCCAAGAAGTTTCATTTTCAATGATATCCCTTGTGGTTTCTGGGGGGGTCCATTTTCCACGAGGGATTGTTGTTTTTCCACTAAAGTTATGTCCGGGGAATCCTTACTCGCAATTGAAGGATCCACATTAGCAAATGATTTTTCCTGCTTAGATTA
This sequence comes from Pinus tabuliformis, assembly GCA_031772625.1. Taxonomy (NCBI): domain Eukaryota; kingdom Viridiplantae; phylum Streptophyta; class Pinopsida; order Pinales; family Pinaceae; genus Pinus; species Pinus tabuliformis. Next base: position 1,522,479,808 of record CM062804.1, on the reverse strand, counting down.
TGTTATTGCGGATTTTGTTTCTTTGACTGTATTTGCTTCCTTCTTATCTTCTAGTTCTTTCTTGTCTTGAATCTCTTCCTCTTTGAATACCGTATAGTGATCACCTTGTGCTCCTTCCCACCATTTGGGCCTTCGGGATTTTTTTTAGTCTTTGCTATTCTGAGAACGTTTGGGGCAATTTTTAATTACATGCCCCATTTCATAACATGCTCTACACCAAAATGAAATATTCTCATAATCAAACTTTTGGACCCAAACATAATTTAGAGCCATCAAATTAATCTTGGTGGGAAAACCCTTGTTAAAGTCCATCTCCACACAAAGGCGGGCGTAAGTATTCTTGTAATATTTTTTTTAGAATGACGATAAAACATTCCTACCACATTCCCTATGGAGGAAAGCAATGTATGATTCCAAAAATGCAATGGAAGATTCAGAAGCCTTACCCAAAGTGGGTTGTGGAGATTGACGTCATTACTGGGTCAAAAGTGGGAGCCTAGGGTTGCATTAAGAGTCCAACACTCCCCGAAAACCACAAGCCAGCTTCACATATAGCTTGCTTGTCCTTTATATGATCAAAAACCTTAGTGAAGAAACCTTAAGCCATAGGGTAAAAACTCAGCTTGTCCGTCAAAAGGAGCTTCCATGTCTTAAAGATCCATTTATGTGGATCGCCCAGGCACGACCAATACCCATTAAACCTACAAACCAGGTCATTCTTCGAAAAATATATTTTGCAACAGAAAGCTTCCTCATCCACAGAAACATTGAGGGAAGAAATTTCTTGAACCACTAGAAGACCAGAACCAAATTTCATCATAGAGTTGTATTAAACCGAAGAAGAGCTAGCTTCAGTGGCAACCATACCTGCAAAAGAAATATATTTTTTTGTCAAAACAAAGGGATTCGCCACTAAATAATTTGTATAGGTGATCTTGAAAAAATTCATGCAAACAAAGCAAAGATTAAGCAATTAAGGTGAAATCTTAGCAACCCTAGCCACTGTAAGAGTTTCTAGAAGTCCTTCCTTCTCTATAGGATTATTTTTACCACATATTATTAATAATTATGTTTTTGAATTAAATTTAAAAATTCAATTGTTAATTTTATATTATATCATTCATAATAATGACAAAGATTTACTTTAAAAAAAAAAATTAATCTTGTAGTAAATTTAAATTAATATTGATAAACAATAATAACAATAAAAAAATTGCTTCATTAGAGGTGATTTATAATTTAATATGGGAAGATGTTTTATGTAAAAAATAATTCTATATATGATAAAAAATAATAATAAAACAAATTTCCTCTTTTAATGGGAAAGAATTAAAACATAGTATAGAATTTAATAATAATAATAAATTATGCCTTAAATTTATTTATTTCTTTTATTATAAATTTAAGTTAAAATAGATTTATTTTGGTTTTTATTTTTATTTTTTATAATATTCAAAAATCTCATATTAAAAAAACATATATTGTTTAACCTAAAATATTTTTAATTTTTTTTTGATAAATATTTTATAAACAAAGTAATTTTATAATTTAAAATTCGTTTTATATATATATCACTAGATTTCTAGATTTTTATTAATATTGTAGGAAAAAAGCTTACATTTCAATCATTTTTTTTTAGTGTTTTCCAAAACATTCCTTTGAGTAAATATGTTTTGAATTATGGAAAAACAAAAAGATAGAAGATAGAAACAGTGCCATTTATACCTAGTCAATCTTACTACTAAGAACTTAAACAAGCTTGCTACTGTAAACTATAACAAGAAAATTATACTATGCATCATATACATATATATGTCACAAGAACAAAAACTAACCGAGTAACCCAATTTTCTTTTAATAGGCCAACACCCCAATTTCACTAGTGATGTCGCTGTAGAGTTGGCTTGAGCTGGAGCATTGATGAATATATATATATATATATCACTAGATTTCTAGATTTTTATTAATATTGTAGGAAAAAAGTTTACATTTCAATCATTTTTTTTAGTGTTTTCCAAAACATTCCTTTGAATAAACATGTTTTGAATTATGGAAAAACAAAAAGATAGAAGATAGAAACACTGCGATTTATACCTAGTCAATCTTACTACTAAGAACTTAAACAAGCTTGCTACTGTAAACTATAACAAGAAAATTATACTATGTACCATATACATATATATGTCACAAGAACAAAAGCTAACGAGTAACCCAATTTTCTTTTAATAGGCCAACACCCCAATTTCTTAGTGGACTTTTTAGTCCAAAATTATCACTAGTGATGTCATTGTAGAGTTGGCTTGAGCTAGAGCATTGATGACCGCAAACTCTTCTTGGTGCTCATTCGACTCAATCTTTGAGTAAAAAAATGCATAACATTCTATGCGAGACAACCGAACAATTATATCATCCCAATTGTATCTAATGTCTCTCATAATATATCCTCTTGATTTTCAAAAAACTTATAATTGTTTACTTGCTTGTCTCTTATCACTATGCTAAAAAAAGTTTCCAACTTCTCCAAATCTAATATCCATTTAAAACTACTACCTCCTATATCGAAATTTAAAAATTAAACACAATCTCAATCTCTTTTCCTTAACAATTTAAAATTTGTAATTAATTAATATAAACGTTCCATCCTAATAAGATGAACGCTTAATAAACATCTACAAATATTAATCCTAGTCTCAATCTTGGAAAGTTCAAAAAAAACTTTACCAAACCTGAAATGGAAAATTCCTAGATAACTCTACCAAACCTGGAATGGGAAATTAATAAACATCTCTTTAACACAAACCATTTTCCATTTCATTATTAGTTTCAATGCCGTATTTCACGGGTCGTATCTAACTTGTAAATTTGATGGCTCATGTTTAACTTGAATATATGTACTTGCAAGTTATCGTGGCATTAAAAACGTGGTGTTATAAAATGATTTTCCTTTTATCATTTTCATAAAATAAATTTAAATGTTTTCTAGGTAATATATATTTGTGAGTTATCAAATGATAAAAGAACCCGATATTATATAATTAATTTTTATAAAATTCATATATTTATTTATGTTTTAATTATTTTATTTTAATTGTAATTATAATTATAATATATCTTATGAGCAGCTAAATTGGCAATCGTTTTATAAAATTCATATATTTATTTATGTTTTAATTATTTTATTTTAATTGTAATTATAATTATAATATATCTTATGAGCAGCTAAATTGGCAATCGTTTTATAAAATTCATATATTTATTTATGTTTTAATTATTTTATTTTAATTGTAATTATAATTATAATATATCTTATGAGCAGCTAAATTGGCAATCGCGGTATTAGATTCAAAATTCAATGCTATATGTGTCAATCTGGCTACATATATGATTTTATAATTTTAATTTTAATTATTTTTTTTCTATATTAAGACTAACCTACGTACCCACGAGAGATTTGAACCGGTGACCTATCGCAAGGAGTGCCTTAACAGGGCACCCATTCATCGTCAATCCAAACCCCCGTGGGCAATTTTAATTTTAATATTAATTTTATTGAGTAATTTAAATATTTTAAGTTTTAGTTTTTATTTTTAATGTTTTTATTAATTTTAGTAAAAAAAATATAATTATTATTTTTAATGATTGAAATTATATAATAAAAATGTATTAGGATTTTTGAGAGTATTGTATTTATTTATATATTTGGAAATATGAGTTATGTAATGTAAAGTTAAGATTTCAAAAGTATAATTTAAACAATGTATGATTTTAAAATATGATATAAACAATATAAAGAGATGAATTGACAAAAGATTATTATTAAACTACAATAATATTATTAAAAAAAGAGAAGAAGCTAAAAACATAATACAAAGTTTCAAATCACTATATTGGTAATAAGGATCTAAATTAAGATAGATTACATTAAGACCTTTAGTCTTTACAATTTAAGTTTGTTCTTTTCTTTTGTTATCTTTGTGGAGAATGGACAGTTGGGCTAGTATGACAATTGGGCCAGTATATGTCTTTTCGCAAGCACAAATGAGTTGATGGAATTTGAATCTCAAACATTATCGCACATAACACTTCATTTTCACTGCCACCACCAATTAAATTCTCCCCAAAACTTATAATTTACATTATTATAAAAATTATTCATTTCTCTTTTATATATCACGAGTATAAAAAATAAATAAAAATTATTTATTTCTCTTTTATATATCATGAGTATAAAAAAAAATCTATATTTATTATAAAATTTAATTTATTTATTTTTTATAAACTTCTTATATCATTTATTTTCTTTTTATTTTTAATAAAAAAAATTATATTGTATACATATTTTTTAAAATTCAAAGCATACTTCCTCTTTTTCTATAAAAACTATATATTATATTTATGTTTTTTTGTTAAATGGAAAATAGAAAAGAATGTTAGTTGAAAGACCATTGTCAACTCATCATCACTAACATCCCAATGTTGTGTTTTTTGTTAAGTAGATAATGGAAAAGAATGTTAGTTGAAAACACATTGTCAACTCATTATCACTCACATCCCAATTAACAAAATTCTAGAAAAAAATATTTGACTAAACTATCTCTTATTAATTATTTATAATTATATAATATACTAATGAAATTTATAAACAAATAATAATTTACAATAATAAAATGTTTTTATAATAAATATATTTATATATTTCTCCTACCTCACTTTAGATTAATTAAGAGATACTTCCATTTTTAATCATTGTTGTTAGGGTGTAAACACCCTAAGCAACAAATGGATGGCTACCTCCCTTTTTCAAGTTGAGTTATAGGACAAACATGTACTCTCATGGAACCTATCCTACCAACCCCAACCAAACCAACAGTTCCTTTGGTTGAGGCTGATTTTCAATTTCTAACATATGGTTTTGGAAGTAGGGAAGTGGATAATCAATCACATTCCAAGATGACTTTGAACATTTTGTTTCCCTAGTGTTGAAGGACCCCACGAGTCCCTTCAATCCTAAGCACACTTCGCTAACAAACGCAAAGGTTTTACTTTCCTTCCTTGCGTAATACTTTGCCACTATTCCAAGTCAACGTAAAATGAAATATATGTCTGTGGGTACACGATTGTAAAATACCATTTTGAAATTATTCGCTGCTTGCTTATTATTTTTGGATACACAGCAAATTAAGTGTCTATAATGTGTATTTAGTGAAAGGACATAGAATATCATAATTTTCACAATTCTATTTTGGATATCTTTGTTACGTGTATTAAATATAAAATTATTTTTAATTTCGCATTGGTTATTTAAATGGATTTTTATTTATTTATCAAATATTTATATTTTTTATTCAATATTATTTATTTATTTATTATTATTATATATGAAAGGATTTATTTATTTATTATTATTATATATGAAAAAAGTTTTTCATTTGTAAGAATATTTTGTTTTTCTCAATGTAAAATATAATAATATAAATTTTGTTTAATAATAATTTTTGCAATATTTTTCAATAACTTATGATTAAGTTCATAATAATATTTTTGTGATTTGTACTAGATAGATTTAGATGGAGGTTAAAAGTAAAATAAAAGTAGTCAACAAAATTCTAAAAGATTGATATTCATTTTTTTTATGAGTGAGGGTAAAAAAAATAATATCCAAAACATTGTATTTGCATATCAGTTTATATCTATTTTAACTTTGGATTTACTAGGCGCCAAGAGGGATCAAATCTATTTTCACTCTAAAAGAGGTTTCTACCTCAAGAGATTTGCACCTCAAGAAATTTGATCCTTCTTGATGCTTAATATATCTGAAGTAAAGCTAGATCTAGGTTGGTTTAATTATTTTTTTAAACAAAGTGGTTATTATATTATATTATATTAAAAACACTGGTTTTCATGGCCAGTACCATTTACATTCCTTTGTTACATCAGCAACTTCAAAATTCCAATACAACCATAACATGGTTTTTCTAGAGCCACGGGTTTTCTGGATTATAATTTTTCACTAATAAAGGCCATATATTCTACAAAATTGCACCAAAATTAACTCATACTTGCAAAACATACAACATAATTATCTAAATTTCCCTGGAGGGGCCAGGGTCTAGTTTGTTCTCGTTGTCACCTGCTTGCCCTGTTCAGTTCCAAAGCCTTTTGTCGCTCCTGAAGCAGCCGCTACGTGCAGTACCATTGCTGGGTCTCGAGGACCTTAACTTTCATCATCCTCGAAGCTCCATGCAGTGTCTCGACTCCTGGTCTTTAATATAAGAATTCTTGTTTCCATGTCGACGAGTCTTCTTTCCATGCGAGCCTGCCTCCATTCCACATTATGGTCCACCATCTTAGCTCGTTCCTCCCATTCTTTCTCAATGAAACCCAACCTCCTAGATAACAACTCGTACATGCCCATCAATATTTTATAAACCTTTTCAATTGATCCCTTCCAGCAAGCTAATTCCCTAGAAGCCTCTTAACTCTTCATCACTACGAGCGACCAGATCCTCAGCAGAGAATTCAGATGGGAAAGAAAACAGGAAGGCACAAATGCTTCATATCTCTTCCTATATATCGACTCTCACTCTTACCTGAGGAGACTCTCCCTAAAGGAGAGCATTAATTCGGCTTGCAAGTGGTGCTTTTGAGAATTATCTTTGACCATAGTGTCTGTCCTTGTGCAAAGAGTTCACATGGAGGCATTAATGATCTAAGTGGATATTGGTGGCCACCCACCTATTCCACTTAGACCCCACCATTGTTTCTTTCAGTTTTTCAGTTTCCTTATTTGTAGCACAATTTACTATTTTTGGTAGTTTTTCGGGTCCTAAACTTCCGGAGCCGTTTTGAGGCCCTAAACGACGTTTTTTTGGGAAAACGAGGGCTAATATGGGTTGCGAACAAATGATGGCCACTCGAAAATTGTAGTCCTCGGATATATCTTTCTAATGAGGTAGTGTGCACATCAAACAGAGATTGCATACCAAAGTTACACCCCTAGAAAGTTGATGTACCAATTTACCCAAATGGGGCCCATAGTTTGGCGCTTCATCTCCTAGGGTTAGGTTTTTGGATGTTTAGGGTTTTCTATTGTTTCTCAACAATAAATAGGCCTTTGAGCCTCATTGTAACACAGTTCCGAGGAATGTAGCTACCACATATCTTCTTAGAGGTAAGCTACCATTGCCAAAGTCATCCTTATTTCCATTATGTTTGTAAGCATGCTTCAGTATTTGATATTAATGAAATGAAGTGTTGTTTTTGTTGCATCTCTGTATTTATGGTTATATCTATAATTTGTTGCATTCATGTTTAAATTCAGATCAGTGGTATCAAAGCGGTCTTCTATTTCTCTATTTTTCTTTGCATGTCCCCAATGAGGTCGGGATATAAGGAGTCAGGAATTGAACTAGTTGAACCTTTGCAAGACGGGCCTTGCAAATCCCGACGGCCTCCCATGGGGGAAGAAAAGAAATATGAGGGAGCGGGAGATCCTATCAAAATATTGTTCGAGGAGGCCCTCAAGAAACAAAGGAACGCGATGATGGATAACTTTGCCCAGATCCTTCAACATTTGCCCACCGGCGACGCATCCACATCCAGCAGCCACTCTAGAGGCGCCACTCCTTTTAAGGTACAATTAAACTTTGAAATTCCCATATTTAAGAGCCAAATAGATGGAGATGTCGTAGATAAATGGTTAAATCTACCAGAAGGATATTTTTTTGTTCATGATTTTTCCAGTCAGGAAACGATTACTTTTTCTCTTCTCAAAGTCGCCCCCCGCGTCAGGGACTAGTGGGAAACCTACTATGAGCAGAAGGATGAGAATACGCCCTCACTTTTTTCAGCCACATCCACATGGAATTCGTTTCGGGACGCCATCAAGGAGCAGTACTACCCCATTGGGAGCTATGAGGATAAATACATAAATTGGACCACACTGCGGAAGGGAAGGGACCAAGATGTGTCGAAGTTTACCAATGTTTTTCATACCCTTCACATGAAGTTGGGTATCAAGGAGTCTAAGAAACATTTGGTACTCAAGCATCGTGGATGCTTATAGAGGTGCATCCAGGATGGGATGGAGTTCATGGACATCTCCTCACTCGACACGGAGTACCGATACATTGTCAAGATCGAGTAGAAGCTTAAACTGAAGAAGCAAGACTTTAGATCTGTGAATCTGAAGCAAAGGAAAGGTTCCCCCAAACCACATAACAAAGGATAAAGCCAAGGCGGGGAGGCCCAAGACAACCCGCCAAATCCGCAAGCAAATAAAAACACCGCGAAGCCGAAGAAGGACACAGGAAAGTGGTGTGAGTTCCATAAGAGCTCCACTGACAACATAAGTGAGTGTCGGTCCAAGCAATCATTAGTGGCCAAGCTAAAGGCTTTTGAATCATATGCATGTTCCGACTGTAAGTCAGAATCCGACAAGGGGAATGACAAAGGGAAGTAGATTATCGATGCGGAGCCCAATGCCATCGTTGCCACCACGAAGATCGAGAAGGAGGAACCCAAAGATACAGATGAGGAGCAACGCCTCTTCCACTCCCAGATCTGGGTAAAGGGCTCCCCACTATAGTTCATTTTCGACAACAGGAACCAAAATAACCTCATTTCAGTAGAGGTCATGAAGCAGTTGGGCTTAACGACCACATCACACCCACAACCATACACCATCGAGTGGCTTCACCAAGGACGGGATCTTCGCGTCAGCTAGCAATGCTGCCTTCCATACAGCATCAAACCCTTCACGGATGAGGTATTATGTGACGTTTCTCCCCTTGATTTTTGTGATGTATTATTAGGCTAACCATACTTGTGGAAGCGACATGTTGTATATGAGTCAAGGCATCGCGTTGTTATTGTTACCTTGGAAAATAAGTTGTACAAGATACTAGAGGTAGCACCGCTTACCGCCATCTCTTTGGTTACTACAAAACAATGCAGTAAGCTCATTTCCAAAACCGGGAAGTTTGTTTTCCTGATGATATGCCATTAGGGAAAGAAGAAGACAATGGCCATGACCTCTAGACAAGGGTCCTCCGCACAACAACAACAGATGGACAAGGTCATGAAGGAGTACGAGGACATCTTCACCTCCCCCGCAGGGGTGCCTCTACACTATCAGGTCAAGCACTCCATCGATATGACCCTAGGTGCGTCATTTCCTAGTGGACCAATCTATCGGCGCTCTAATCTGGAGAACGACGAAATCAAAAAGCATATTTAGGAGTTGTTACAGAAAGGTCACATCTGGTCAAGTTCATCGCCCTGTGGGAGCTCAATCGTGTTGGTACAGAAGAAGGATGGGACTTGGAGAATCTGTATTGACTCTCGGGCACTAAATAATATCACTGTTCGGAATAGATACCCGATCCCACAGATTGATGACCTTCTGGACCAACTCAAGGGGGGGAAATATTTCAGCAAGATCGACTTGAAGTCCGGATATCACCAGGTACCAATCGAACCCTCTGGTGTGTGGAAGACTGCTTTCAAATCCAAGGAGGGCCTTTTCGAATGGATGCTTACGCCTTTCGGGTTGACGAATGCTCCTGCAACCTTCATGAGGTTGATGGATGACATATTGTGACCATTCACCAACTCATTTGTAGTGGTATACTGATGACATCTTAATCATTAGCTAGAGTTGGGAAGAGCACCTCCACCACATCCAATAGGTTCTCCAAATACTACGATAACACAAGTTGTGTGCCAATTTGGAGAAATACACTTTTGGCATGACCCAGGTTCAGTATCTGGGATACATTATTGATGAAAGGGGGTGCATGTGGATCCAGCCAAGATCCAAGTTATTGGGGATTGGCTAGCCCCAGCCACTCTTACAGAGCTCCGCAGCTTTCTGGGTCCTGCCAATTTCTACTGCAGGTTCGTGTTGGGGTTCTCTCATATCAATTGGCCCTTGAGTCAAGTCACCATGGGAGGAGCGAAAGAAAAATTATTTTGGTCTAAATCTCAACAGAAGGCATTTGAAGAGTTGAAACATCGCCTTTTCTCTGCATCAATGCTCACGTTACCAGACTTGCAACAACCATTTGAGATTGAGACAGTTACCTCTGACTATGCTATTGGGGAAGTCCTTACTCAACAGGGCCATCCATTGGCATATCATAGTGAGACACTTTCAAACATAATCTGGAAGTATCCCACTTATGACAAAGAGATGAATCCCATTGTGCATGACAATCTGCTGACAATGGAAGCATTACATTTTGGGGAAGGAAACAATCATCCACACAAACCACCGACCCCTGCAATTCATCCAGACACGAGGGAAGTTGCAGAATGATCGCCATCAGAAGTGGTCCACATACCTGCAACAGTTCCATTTGAATATCAAGTACCAGAAGGGTAGCACCAATAATGTTTCAAACTACCTCAACCAACCACCGATCATGGTGTTAACCACCGTGCTCAACTCTTTTGGGCACGAGACTTCTGACTGGCTACTTCTCTACAAAAGAGACCCAGAATTCAGCCACACATACCAAACGCTCTTGGAGGTCCAGCAAGTTCCATATTTTCACCTTTAGGATGCATTATTATGCCACCTGGAACACCTTTGTGTTTCTTCAAGTGAGCGTGCCAAGATGATTTGGGAAGCGCATTACAGTCAGGTAGCTAGGCATTTCGGGGTCGAGAAAACAGTGGCGGTATTGCAGAAGTATTTCTATTGGCCGAATCTTCGACAGGATGTCAGGAAGTACATAAGATCTTGCATTTCCTACGCCATAACCAAACCAACCATCAAGAAGCAAGGCCTCTATACTTCTCTGCCTACCCCTAGTCGACCTTGGGAATCCATCTCCATGGATTACATGTCGAGCTTTCCTTCTACTAAGCACAACAATGACTACGTTTTTGTGGTCGTTGACAGATTCTCAAAGATGGCCATTATGGTGGCCTGCAAGAAGAATATCACAGTAGAATCCATTGCTAAACCCTTCTTTGAATGAGTGTGGGTACACTTTGGGACCCCACAGTTTATCATCTCAGATCGGGATAGTAGGTTCCTCAGTACATTTTGGTCCAGTCTCTGGTCGATCCTGAAAACCAAGCTCACTAAGTCCACAACTTTCTATCCCCAAACTGATGGCCAAACAGAGGTCGTCAACAAGATGATCATACACTTTCTGCATATGTACAACTCAAAGCATCCACACACATGGGATGAGAGCCTCCCCTGTGTCCAGCACAACTATAACCAGGCTCTCCACAACTCAGCTTCCCACAACCCTTTTCAGGTGGGCTTGGGATTCTAGCCATTGTGTCCCATTTATGTGGCCATACCATTTGCAGCTAGTCAGGTAGATTCGGCTCATGTCTAGTCTGAAGCCGACAAGGAAAAAAACTTCATTGAGCACATCCAACACATCTGCCAACAGGTCCATGACATTCTAGAGAAATCAAATGCCAAGTACAAGCAGCAACATGATCAACATCGGGTGCCACACAAGTTTCGAGTGGGCGACAAAGTCTGGTTGCATTTGCAGAAGGAACTCCTTACCGAAGCCTATCGGAAACTCAGACCACTCCGATATGGTCCTTACATCATTACCAAGGTTGTGGGAGACAATGTGTTTGAGCTCATCATTCCCCCATTCTTTGGCCTGCACCCATTGTTCAAAGTGGATCGCCTTCGACCATACTTCCCACTACTGCGGGACACATAAGACGTTGCAGAACAACTCACACCTACAGAGTTAAATCCAGACCACATGGGACAAGACACAATTGATCCGATCAAGAACACCCAACAGCAAAGGATCCAACTATATCGAGTTGTCAATGTAGGCCAACTCCTTCACCAAGGCAAGTGGTTCACTAGGGACCAAGTTCAACAGAAGTTTCCTCATCTCATGGAGGAACTCAACGCAATGGGGACCATTGCTTCCAAAGGGGGAGGAATGATCTAGGTGTATATTGGTGGCCACCCACCTTCCACTTAGACCCCCACCATTGTTTATTTCATATTTTCAGTTTCCTTATTTGTAGCACAATTTACTATTTTTGGCAATTTTTCGGGTCCTTAAATTTTGGAGCTGTTTTGAGGCCCTAAATGACGTTTTTTTAGGGAAATGGGGGCTAACATGGCTCATTTATTGAAGTTGGCCACTCGAAATTTGTATTCCTCATATAGATATTTCTAATGAGGTATTTTGTGCGTCAAACGGAGATTGTATGCCAAAGTTACGCCCCCAGGAAGTTGATGTACCAATTTACCCAAACGAGGCCCATAGTTTGGCACTTCATCTCCTAGGGTTAGGTTTTTGGATGTTTAGGGTTTTCCATTGTTTCTCAACAATAAATAGGTGTTTGAGCATCATTGTAATACAGTTCAGAGGCATGTAGCTGCCACATATCTTCTCAGAGATAAGCTACCATCGCTAGAGCTAGTCTTATTTCCATTATGTTTGTAAGCATACTTGAGTATTTTATATTAATGAAATGAAGTACAATTTCTGCTGCATCTATGTATTTATGGTTATATCTATAATTTTTTGCATTCCTGTTTAAATTCGGATCAATTAAAGAACCATTCCTCGAATAACTTCAATTCTATCCTTGGCAGTGTCTGAGAATATCGTTGAGCATTTAGATAGCACCGTCCCTCATCACTTATGATCCAAATGTGATTTTTGTCGTGCATGATATGCAACATGTGTGATATGAACCCAACACACAATTTTCCTCCTTTTTCATCCATCCCATGGGAATGTGATTCCATCTGGCAATGTATAATTATGCTCCTTAATTCAAATTTCATGGGATTTGATTGCATCAATCTCCAAGAAATTCTCATTCAATTTGGTTTGATTAAGGGATTAGCGTCATAAGCCTTGCTCCATCCTAGAGCTCAATTGTTCCTTGTTCGAGTTATGAACTCAATTTAAGCACCTCTCGTTTAAATGGTAATGACACTCAGACATGAAATAAGGTAGTCAGCCTAAATTAGGGGGCATGTTAGCCATATTAGCATGCCCCATACTAGACCAACTAGATGAAATAATGAATAAGTACTAAGTTAGCATAGAGAAGGTCGCATGATTCTAACACAAAAATGGTATAAAGAATTCAGTGTCTCTCATGATTTGTTCATTGGCTCATTAACATTGGTCATTTCCATCTATCTTTGCATCCTTTTCTAATATTTGGGATGAATTGAAGCGATTTTGTATCGAAGAGTAGGATAATCTTTAGGAGAAGTGAGACATTATTGTCTAGAGGCAATATTTCATTGTTTTGGGCCATTTATGATTGAATTGCTCCAATGGAAGTAAATTGTCTTCCATTGTAGCTTTGCAACCTCTTGTATGTCTTAAATTTTAGATATTAGAGAATGGTGAGTTACATATTTAAGCATCAAAGGAGCATGTTGCATTTATGAGGCAACCTTATCGATTTTGTCATATATTGATGAATTTTTGCCTCATAAGGAAACTACCCATGATTTTGTTATAGGAAACCTAGTTTATAGGTGAGATCTATACTTGTAGAGAGGTTGGTTGGATAATTTTGTATTATTAATAGTGTTTAAATATGAAGGGAAAATGATTTGCATATCATGTCAATGCCTTAGGGGCAACTTGTTCTAAACATATAAATTTTAGAAATCACAAAGGTTCTTTAGTTGTAACTTGGAATGATCATAACTTTAGCATTTGAAGTTTATAACATATTGTCTGATACTTAGTTTGTGGTATCTCAAAATATCTACATGTTATCATAGTCAAAATTTAATTTAGGCACATCTACTAAAAGATTGAACCTAATGGTTTGTGTTTGTGCTAAAATTGAAACTCCATTAGCCTACTATTATATTTTTATGAAAACATTACGAATTAAAAAACTATGATGCCAAAAGCATAAAGTTGTTATAATTTATGTGTTTTAGCACTTTTTATCCTTTTTGGAGGGTAGATGTGAATGATAATGTGGCCACTTTTAATTTCACATATGTGAGCTAAAGTAAAACAACACAAAGAGAAACCACTCATAAAAAAATTTCATAGTTGAACAACTACCGGATAGATAGCAGCTCACTTATGGGCCATCAAAGAGGTTGGACAAGATCAAAAAATATTTATCGCACTTTACTTTAGGAATCTTATTCTTAGTAGGAACACTCTTTAGTACTTAAAAGCATGTTCTCCATATATTATCTACTTTCTTTACTGCTTCATCCTAGTCGAGGGAATGATGCCCCATGACCTGATATTATGAAGCATCGGATGGATGGATCGTTGATTAGCCGAGGGAATACTTGTAGTAGCATGCTCATGTGGCATTAAACTGACAGATGTTGGATTGTATTATGTGGTGTGGGTGGTTAGAGAACCTCGTTGGATGGGCATACTTCAGACCTAACATAGGCCTTGTGATCTAAGGACAAGTCTCAACACAACATGGCAGTTGATCTCAAGAAGCATATTGAACCTAGAAAATAGACGCAGACCTCAGGACAAGATACATCTTGGAGAGAAGCTAATTTCTTAGTTTATCTTGTGTTGGAAGAAGCTTGAGTCTGCATAAAAGGTAAGGATAATTTTCTGTAGTGGTTTTGTGCCCTAGTTAGGACTCTATTTAGGCCAAATGTAGGAGGAAGAAGCCACTGTAAGTCTATCTGGCATTGATCAGAAAATGATCTTAAATGACTTTTCACTCAAAACTGAAAGTCAAAGGATGCTTCTGAAAATAGTCCCATTGCATAGATCATTTCAATCTGAATCTAATGCAATTTGAATGGGCTAAAATGGACTTCAGATGAAGAAGTTATCGCAGAAAGAAGTTTTCCATGGTCCTTTGAAAAGGAGGCAAATTCTTATAAAAATGGCCTAAAAGGCTCATTGAAGAAATCTCAACGAAAAAAGCCAAGGGGAGGACTTAAAGCGAAGGCGGAAGGATCCCCAATTAGCGATCTCCGACATATCTCAATTGGAAAAAGGATTCAAGCGATATTGGAACCCTGGGTCGTTTACATATGCGATTAGTGATTGCGATATCGACGATCGGGCGATCGGAGGAGTAGAGACATAGACCCACGCCGATGCGATACGCCGATGCCGTGGGCTGATCGGCGATCAGTGATCGATGAACCCTCGATACCATGGTCAATGCACTGCGATATGCGATTAGCGATGGTGCCGATATGCGACAGTGCCGACATGCGATATGCAATGCACCGATATCGGCGATCGACGATTGGTGATCACCGATACCAGGGCCAATGCACATTGTGATTGCGACTTGCGATATGCCGATAAAAGGTGGACCCGATAAGAATTATGGACGCAATTTCATAATATTTGAAATCCAGAATTTCGGGTTTTCTTTGTATTTCCCGTGTATTTGGGTTTTGAGCATGCGACATTGCGACCAAAGGCGGACCCGAAAGGGTTTATAAATGTAGCTGCATATTATTTGAAGTTCGGCTTTGCTTTCAAACATGGGATTTCTATGTTTTTCCGTGTATTGATCAATTCATGGGTTTTTAAGCATTTCACCGTGCAATAACGATATGCGATGAGAGCAAAGACCCAAAAAGGTTATAGATGTGGGTTGATATTCCTTTGAAGTCCATATTAAGGATTTCAATCGGATTTTTCCGTGTTTTCACGTATATCTCTGTGTATTGCAATTTTGTTCCGTTTTCAAGAATTTTCCCGAAGAAAGGTCGCCTGTGTATTTTCTTTGTAACGACTCCCATTCTCCTTGCCACGCTGTAAGCAGGCGTTTGTAACGATGATGCAGGAATGGGTTATACGCAGAGAGCCATAGAGCCACAGAGCCATAGAGCCAGAGGGCCAGACGCAGAGCCACAGGGAGCACAGGAAATGCAGAGGCAGAGGAATGATTGCACAGAGAGGAACGGATGGAAGCCATAGCGTCGGAGGATTCCTCACAAAAGCCAGAGAGCACGATTGACAAGGGATTCACGTAGAGGCCGAGAGATAACACAAAGAGGCAGAGTTATACTCAGGAGAAGTGCAGAGAAGCCCGAGAGGCTCAGAGATGCTTGAATGCTGAGTGTAAGCCCAGAGGAGGTAGTCTACGGAGTCGGGGTGACTCAGAAGCTTGGAATCGCTTGGAGGTCAAGCGAAACCAGAAGCTCGTAAGAGCCAAGATCCAGAGCCAGAGCCAGAGCCAGAGCCGAGAGCTAGAGTGAGAGCCAGAGCCGACAGAATAGCAAAGAGATCAAATGATCCAGCTGTTGCTGATGTCCAGAGCTGTTGCTGAAGACATAAGAAGGAGTTCCAGAGATAGTGAAAGAACTTTGAGGGAGTTGGTGCAAGCTAGAGAAAGATAGCTCAGAGTGCTGATTGAAGGATTCTAGTCCAAAGAAGCCTAGATCTGTCTACAGAGTAAGGACAACCAGTGGGATAAGATGGTATTATAAACCCATAGGTTCAGTTGTAAACCAATGGAGTTGAGCATGCAACTTGTAAAAGTATTTATGCCATAATCCCAGAGAGCCTAGTTGAGTTGACTAGAGCTCAAGGAGACGTAGTCCAAGAGTTTTGGGTGAACTCCATATTATATTGGTGTCTTATGTGTTTTCTTACTCATTGTTTTATTTACTGTTATATGTATTTTATATCAGCATAAGCAAGTGAACTTAAAGCACATTAACAGTTAAAAACAAACACCAGCATACACCTATTTCAAGCATTATTAATTCCGCAGTTGGTTAATCATAAGAACTTGGAAATATATAAGATTTGGAGTGGGAAAGGTTCTTGTAAGCTTGACAAGAAGCCTTAGTGCCCCATGTTCAGATCAGGCATCTGAGCTTTGTCCTTTGCAAAAGCAGGGTCGAGACACTGAAAGAGGCATAATAATCCTTGGTTTTATTTGTTGTGGAGGACCGAATTTCCTCAGGAAATTGTGGAGGGTTTTTTATGGTTCAAGCCAGCCTTAAAATTGGAGCAAAGGAGTGAACATCTACATGAAGAAAGATAAGGTTCATTGGACAATGGTTTGTTTGTTATGTTAATGGAGATCAATTTCTAAGGTTAACTGTCAATACTCACAAGGGTCAATCAAAAAATGCCCCAAAAACCAACATGCCCCTAGGCTCAAAGTTGCATGCCAATGTGTTGCTCACAATGCTCACTTAACTAAACTTCAAGGATCAAGATGCCTAATGCTTACTCACAATGACTCAAAATTATTTTGAACTCTTCAAGGTGGCTGAACGCCAAATGATGGGTGTTTTCTTCACGGGGGAGTTGTCCCCTTTATGGGACAAAATTATATATTCTTAGGTGTTTGATGATTTTGGGTACCAACTCACGAGTTAGCTCCTAAAGATATTAAAAAATGTGGCAAGTGGCAATGTTTTTGGGGACCATGAATTTGTGAGTGTGTGGGTGCCCTGTGCATGTCAAGGAGTGTGTGGGAACTCTTTCGTAATTTTCCATTATAGATTTTTATTAACAGTTGTTGGTTGATTGTGTATTTTCACTTGATTGAAAGTTGCTCTTTCATTCATGTGATTCTTATGTTGCTTTTCTTTTATGATATAGTTTTGTGGGATAGAGAAGGTAGTTCGCATATTATTTTTGGTGAACTATCTGATGGATATTACAAGCTTTCTCTCTTTTAGGACCAACATATGTTATAGTTTTTCATGGGTTAGATGATAATGGTGATGAAGAGATGCTACATTATGAATTTTCCAAGCATGCTCGTATAAAGGTAACCATGATGGATTTGATTGTTTTGCTACATGTGATTAATGGATAAGTTAAATATCTTTCTAGATGATAAGTGTCAAAAACTAACTTTTTACAGGAGCTTTGACTTGTTTGTGACAAATTCAATCATTGTTTGACGGGCTTTGCATTTGTACATTTTCAATCGGTATTGATTTTCATACATTTATTTGCGAAATCTCCAAAGTTGATTCCCATTTTCTGTTGTTGATTTCTTCCACCTACTTTGGGAAAATTTTCACCTTTGATTAGCAAAAAACAATAAGGGAATAATGGATAAAAATCAGTGGATTGCAGTGAAAAAGTTTCCCAAAGTAGCTTGGCCTGATGCCAAGCAGTTTGTGGTATATTCCATTCCTTATGTTGAATTATGTGGTCTTCATTTTCATATAGTTTTATGTATTATGTTCTCCTTGGGAATTGTCTTACCGAGTTGTTGTGTCCTTTTTAGGTTTTAGATTAGTGGGAGGGTTGCATGTGCAAAAAAATTTCACCAATCTATTCACTCTAAACTATTCAACCCTTTGTCTAAAATACAATTATAAGCTCATTCAATCATTCATTTGTTAGGAAACTGTGTATATATGTTACATCTTGTTTGTTTGTAAATCTTGTATATATTTTGAGGAGTTGGGAAACTGTAGCATGAGAGATTGGTCAATTTAATAGTGTGTTGTTGTGAAGGACATGAACGCATTTTAGTTGTTGAGTATGCAAAATTCTACACTTGTAAAACACCTTTTTAACTGTAAGTTCTTAGTATCATTTGTAGGAATTTTGAATAATAAACACATATTCAACAGAGATTATCCTGATCATGCACTATTGCGGAATACATGCACAATACATAAGCTCCTCTACGTTGATCATCAATTTAGCAGCATCAAAAACAATGAAACATCAATAGCATGCACACGTTAACAGAATATGTAACCCAGGGAAAGCTTACAGCTGAAAACCCCACACTATCTGTATATTAATGATTGAGAACATGTAAAATTACATAGTACAATACTCCTCACAAGTATCCAGCACTATCTCCACCTGTTACACACAAAACTAGCTCAGATCCAAACAAGTCACAAGTTCAAATCTTCTCCACTGCTTTGCCTGCCTCTATTGCACACAATACTTGCTGAGAATCACTCACACCGGAAATCACGTGAGCACAGGCTACTCTAATGGGCATATATGTTGGGCAATACTCATTGGCATACTCAATACATTGCTTGTGCAAAGTTTCATGCACAACTATAGTCACAACTGATAACAATCTCAACCTCTAACACCTGTCACCACTGAATTGTACATGCACTGAGTTAACTGATGTATTCTTCAGTTGCATTATGAGTTAATAATTAGTGAAGTAATTCATCATTAGTCTATTTGCAGTTAGACTAATTACAACTAGTTTAACCAAGTCAAACTGAACACAACTCCATCAACTCCACAATCAACTCCACCAAACTCAACCACATGAGTTCTAACTGAAGTCCTGCATGCAATAGCTCAACTGACTCATAAGAAAAGCGTATTTCCTTCTGACAGCTGCATGTGCCACATCTGTAGCTCAAACTGAAGTGCTCCAAGAGAATAAGATAAAGTTTATAGTCTACATATTATTATGAGACAATAATATTTGACTTTTCTATTTTTGACTAGCAGTCTAAAAATAGACTCTGATCGCTCCTGCTGTGATCCAAAAATAGAAGTACATCTGTTTTTCCCAACATGACCAATCATCCATAAACAACATCCTGCAACTCATAGACATGATCCATATGTCTAAAAATAGACATAGTCTAAAAATAGACTTTGCGCCATAATTTGCCTGCAGGCCCACTTAGTGAAGGCGACTCCTTTCCACTAAGCTCCATCATCTTGTTGCATTCTCAACACTCCCTCTCAACAAGATATGGATTATCAGCAACCCCTATCTTGCCTCGGTGGTATTCGAATTTTCTCCTGGTGAGCGCCTTCGTCAAGATATCAGCATCCTAATCCTCCGTTGGAATGTATGAAAGTAACATGATTCTCCGCTGCACAAAATCTCTGATATGATGGTACCTGTTATCACTCAAGAAAAATTTCTAAATTGTTCACATCAGTTCGATTGTTTGCCAAAGGGTTGGTGTCAATTTTGGGTCTAGTCTTTTCATCTGGTTTTAGAGTCTAAATAGTTTGAATAGGAGTCTTGTTAAGAGTATTGTTGGTATGTATAAAGGGGTCAATTCTCTGTTTTAGTCTATCATTGGTCTCACATCTCACATGGATATCATATGTCCAAACTCATTTTAAAGTCGAAATTGTCTAGGTGATTTCGTAACGCCTGTAATCATTTTAAAGTGGTTTTGCAGCACATAAATCCTTTTTAGCAGTTTCGCAGCGCAACATGTTTGAGGTGATTTCGTAGCGCATAATTCATATTTTGCACTGGCTGCGCTACGAAATTGGGGATTTGTTCGAATCCATAGCCATTCTTTCACAACTGTCATATTCATCAAAATCCATCAACAGTTGTCAGCCTATACACTTCGTCTATCATATCCGACCGCTTATCCTCATCATTAGGTCGTTAGGTGTCTTGGTACTGGCACATGTTTGCAGTTGTATTTTACTTAGCGGTTTTGGTCGTTCAATCGGGGAAATGTTCTTGTGGGTTTTGCTTCTATTCTTTGAATTTGGAGCAGTCTGAAACTATTCCTTGTAAACAATCTTGAGCTCAGTTTTCAGGGATATTCTCATTGTACTGGATATTCTGTTTTCTGAGATTTTTCACCCAGCTGAAAGACACACTTGAGATCCACGATTTTTATAAGAACAGCTGGAGGAATGATACAAATGTTATTCTTGCAGATGAAATGGGCCTTGGAAAAACTGTGCAATCTGTTCAATGCTCGGGTTTTTACAGAATGTGCAGAAGATACACGGTCTTTTCCTTGTAGTTGTACCCTTGTCAACATTAACAAACTGGGCAAAATAACTCCGCAAATGGCTGCCTGACATGAATGTTGTTGTTTATGTAGGCAATTGTGCAAGTAGAGAGGTTTGGTAATGATTTCAATTCATCACAACCGCCGACAGTAGCATAAGGAAGAAGTATCTGACAGCAGAGATGTCAGCGGAAGGAGATTCTCAGAGTGATTTCCAAAAGGAATACCATGAGATTATTTATGATATTTGTCAACAACCACTTCAGTTGCCTCTGCCAAATGTTTCAAGTACAGTTCAGGAATTTCAGAAAGTGGAGGACTATTTATCTATGGTGGAACAGTAACCTTCTGAGATAATGCAGGATGCAGTGATTACATCCATAAGTGCGTTGGTAAAGCCAGAGCTTCTAAGGCACCAAGACAAAGATGTCAGGCTCATTGTTGTTACTTGCATTAGTGAGAATCACACTGAAAACGTATCTGCTTCAATGCAAACAATTATGAGTTTGGTTTGAATGAGAGTGAAGACATATCACAACAACTGTTATCTGTTTTATTGAATAGCTTGAGAAGAGACAAGCAAAAAGCTTCACCAGCTGCCCTTGCACTAGCCGTAAATGTTGTTAAACGCTGTGCAGAAAAGTTGAGGCTAATAATCATGCTCATTTACAGGTTGTTCACATAACCTTGTCCAAAACATCAACTATGCGAAGTGAATTTTTAAAGGCAAGGAAGAAGACTGTGCTTTTGAAATTACACAGCAGTTTCGTAGAGTGCTACGAAACTGCTGTAGTTGCATGTTACAATTCAGTTGATCAATCATGATTGACAAAGCGGCAAATCTTTTTGAAAGGTTTTGTCATCACACAGGTACATGAAAACGGTGGACAGCACATCAAGGACGTGGCAGTCTGCTCTATTTTGGGTAATTAAAGGATAAAGGACATGCTTCTTTGGATTCGAACATTTTGAGGTAAACCAAAGACCAGTAAAACAGGGATAATTTCCTATGTTTCAGGACAATGGAAAACGTGTGACATTGAAGACCAACATGGAGCCTTGAAGATCCATCACAGCCAAACTAAAAGAGACCACTTGTCAGGGAATAAATCCTGATTGTAATAAATGCTATATTCAGCATGATGTAGAATTAGAATCCTAATTGTTTTAGGATTCTAGAGCTGTCAATTAGTAGTCAGTTGTATTTATTAGTTAGTTAAAGGGTTAATAGGTGTCATTAGAACTAGTTTTCGAGTTCCCTTAATGTTTAAGGAGGAATCTCGATCAGTCAGAATAAGAGCTCTATATATAGCTGAAACAACAATGTAATGGGGGTTGGAAAATGTTAGAGAAAAAGACTACTTTTGTAAATGCTATGCAGGGATTGATATATACAGAAGCAGTTGGACTTTTCTGAAGTTGAGATTCTTAGTGTACTTCAGTGAGCTTCATCTTTTATCTTTGAAATGCTTTACTTCCATAGTCTTAATGCTTATTACTCAGAATTCATGGAGGAACATGCTCTGACTTCCTTTAAGTGTTAAACTATGGTGAATTGAGTTCAGTAATACATGCTTGACTTTACTTCTTAGGATTCATGAAGGATTTTTTATGTTCAGAATATGTGATGTTGTCCTTTTCTTAATTCTTACAGTGGTATGGATGTATAATCACTCAGAATTCACTGAATGTGCTCTGACTTCCTGTATACATTTATAAACTGTGTGGTCCCATATGAGTTTATGTTCTGAATGTTTAAATGCTGAATGCCTTGACTTCCATGTAAGGTTGAGTTCATTGTTATATTGAGGTGTCACTGACTCCATAGCCCAATGGTAGCAAGTCTCCATTTTCCAATCTACAAACATATAAAATCACAAACCATAGAGTTAGCCATCTATCCATATCTTTAATCAATATCATTAACCCTTTGAGAGAGCCCTCTCAGGCTAAGGAGGCTAAGCCTTAGCTAAAAGATTGGTTTGAAATAGTTACACTGAGATAGTCTGATCAGCAGCCTATCAGGGTCTTATTTTGGTGATAACAGTACCTGATGTCAATATGCTTAGATCTATCATGAAATACAAGATTAGCCGAGAATTTAATGCAACTTTGGTTATCACAGTAAATCACAGTAGGCTCCAAGTGAGAACCAAACAAATCGACCAGGATCTTCCTCATCCATATAGCCTCGCATGCAGCCAAACTTGCTGCCATATACTCGGCCTCTGCTGAACTAAGTGCCACGGATCTCTGCTTCCTGCTGTACCAATAAACTGTTGTTGACCCGATACTGAAGACCCCTCCTGATGTGCTCTTTCTGTCCGTTGGGCTCCTTGTCCAATCTGCATCCGTGAAGCCACATAGCTTCAACTCATCCTCCTGTCTGTACCACAAACCATATCCCAATGTGCCTCTCAAATAACGCAATACATGCTTGCCTGCCTTCCAGAAGATCTTGGTAGGCTTAACCATAGCTTGTGAAAGCTGGTTAACAGCATAGCATATATCAGGTCGTGTATTGACCAGATACATAAGCGACCCCACCAACTGTCGATAAACAGTGGCATCCACTTCTTCTGCCGAAGTGGCATCCTCCTTCCTCCAACCTCCAGGAAGAGGAGTATCAACAGGCTTGCAGCCATGCATGTTGAACTTCTCCAGTATCTCCCGAGCATACTTACCCTGAGAAACAAATAGTCCATCACTACGCTGCCAAATTTCCAATCCTAGGAAATAATGAAGGAGGCCCAAGTCCTTCATTTCAAACTCCTTAGCAAGATCATCCTTGTATGAAAGTATCAATAGCTCATCACCCGTTAGAATCAAATCATCTACATAAAGTACAATGATAAGCAACTTACCCTCCACCACAATCTGGTATAGGTTAGGATCCGCCTCACTCTTGAAGAATCCAAGTCCTGTGAAATAGCTGTCTATCTGTGTGTACCAAGCACGTGGTCCTTGTTTCAACCCATACAACGCTCTCTTGAGCCTGCACACATGTGACTCGCTACTGAAGATCTCAAAACCTTCGGGCTGCTCAATGTACACTCCTCCTCAATGACTCCATTGAGGAACGCAGTCTTCACATCCATCTAATGAATGTTCCATCCCATCTGCGCTGAGAGAGAAAGAATCGTCTGTATGGAAGAATACCTTGCGACAGGTGCAAAGGTCTTCTCATAATCGATCCCCTCTATCTGTGAAAAGCCTCGGGCAACAAATCTTGCCTTGTACTTCTCCACACTCCCATCAGCTGCCTGCTTAACTTTGTAGATCCATCTTGAACCCACCACTGATTTCCCTTCCGGTCTAGGAACAATATCCCATGCACTGTTTCTGACAATCGAATCATACTCTTCCACCATGGCGTCTACCCATGCGTGATCCTCCACAGCTTCCTTGAAAGAGGATGGCTCAGTCACAACACATTTTCTCATAAGAGCCATGTATCCAGTGTAACGATCAGGTGACTGTCTCTGCCTGCGTTGGGCTGTAGGTGGTCCTACAACTTTCTCTGCATCTTGAGCCAGTCGCTCAGCTTCTGTCAAGCGCTTTTGCCCTCTGATGGTTAGTGCTGCATGAGTGGTTTCTTCCACTCCATGAACCTCGTCCTGTGGCTGATCCACGTCCTGAAGCTCATCCTTAGGAACTAATAGCTCCTCATCTGCATGCAAGTGTAGCTCACTCTCAAGCGAACACTTCATGGCTTTCTCCTACTGAAATTTTATATCCCGTCGCACAACAGTCTTGCCACTGTCTGGAAAATACACACGATAGTTATGGGGCATATCAATGTACTCCACAAATATACCAACCTCTACGGTTGGCTCCAACTTCTTCCTGGCATCCTTCGTCACATGCATGTAAACGTTAGCACCAAAAATCCTCAAATGAGAAAGATCAGGCTTCTTACCAGAATAAGCCTCCTCAGGTTTACTCATGCCAAGTATCTTGTGAGGACAACGGTTCTGCACATATACCACTGTATTGCATGCTTCCACCCACAAGTGAAGGGGTAGGCCCTGATCATGCAACATCGCCCGTGCAACACCCATGATCGTTTTGTTCTTCCGCTCAGCAACCCCGTTCTCCTGTGGGTTATGGGGAGCTATGAGCTCTCTTTGAATCCCTTCTCCCTTGCATAAGTCCTTGAACTCGTCAGAGATGTATTCACCACCATTATCGCTCATAAGAGCGTTCACCTTCTTCCCCGACTCCTTCTTGACTAGTGCTTTGAACTCACAGAACTTTGAGTATGTCTCGCTCTTCTTCTGCATGAAGAAGATCCAACACTTTCTAGAGAAATCATCAACAAAAATCACATAATACCTGTGTTTTGCTATCGAAGCTACTGAGAAAGGTCCACACACGTATGTGTGAATTCTCTGAAGGATCGTCGTGGTGCGACTATCCTTCTCGTGAAAGGTGGCTTTCACAAACTTTCCCAAAGTACACCCCTTGCACTGATCTGACTGCGTAAGTGTGCCTTTAGGAAGCCCTGTAGTGATCTGTTGCAGTATCTTCAAGGCTCCATGGTGAAGGTGACCCAATCTCCTGTGCCACAGCTCGCCATCATTCCGTCTCACCAATCCTTCTGCCTTGCATGCCATTGCTACGCATCCATCTACATGCAACTGATAAAGGTTCCTCACTCGTACCCCTATCTTCCGGGTTTCTCTAGTTGTCTTACTGCACAGGAAAGCCTTTCCCTCGCTGAAAACAACATCATATCCCTTGTCTTCTAACATCGCCACAGAGATAAGATTCTTCTTCAATCCTGGAACATGCATCACTTCCTTCAATACGAAGGGTTTACCAGACTCCCTCTCAAAGGAAATGGTACCGATACCGGTCCCATTGTATCTACCATCATCGCCCATCTCGATGTGCACTCCAAGATCTTTGTCCTCCAGATCAGAAAACAAATCTCGATCTCCTGTCATGTGAAAAGGCGCACCACTATCCAAGAACCACACCGATCCCATCACACTTGAAACCAAGCATGTGATCAATGAAAAATCAAGCTCAAACTGCGAGGCTAGAGCCTCTCCTGCTGCAGATCCATCAGCTTGCTTGTTCTTCCTCTTCTGCGGACAATTAGTGGCATAGTGTCAGTGCCGGTGACAGTGAAAAACTTCACCTTGGACATGTCCTGATTCTTGCCTTTCACACCAGACTGAGAAGCTTTCTTGCTCTTCCCCTTCTTTGCTTTGACAGCCAAAGCGCAATTTTCTTCATCAGCTCCCTTTGATGAAGATCCGTCCCTGGTATTCCGCCTGATCTCCTCCTGCACAAGATTTGACCAAAGTCTCTCCCATCCTGGCAATTTCTCCCGACCATTGACAGAGTCCTGATAGGAATGCCAACTCTTTGGAAGACCAAGGAGAGCCAAGCTCACCAAGTCCTCATCATCAACAGTAACCCCCACACTTCCCATCTCATCTCGACACTGAGTGAACTTCGTGAGATACTTGGGCATACTGTCTCCCTTCTCGCATTTGATGTTTCTGAGTTTATCCTTGAGCGCCAGCTTCCTCTGATCACTCTTGCTTTGGAATAGATCTGTTAATGCTTTCCACATCAAGTATGGAGAAGCCTTTCCATGCAGGTTGGACACAATGTGATCCTTCACGCCCTCCAACAGAATCCTTCGACACTTTTCTGTCTTCTTTTGCCAAGCCTCAGCTGCGGCAGCATCAATAGGCTTTGGGACCTCAGCCTCTATGAACTCCTTCAGCCCATTATCATCTAACATCGCCTCCATCCTGTCCTTCCATGCAATATAGCTCGAGCTGCCCTCAAGAGCATACTCCAATTGCAATCTGTTGAAAGACATTGCAACATTGACACCAAGAAAACACTGCTGCAAATTCGAATTCCACCAGCTCCAAACTCAACCTCCTACGATCTAAGATTCGTGAGAACAAATTATTTCTTGTACAGAGATTGATTGTATGGGCTTTTACCGGATATCTCACCTTCCAAAGGAAGGATGAATCTAGAGGCTACCTGGCCCGATTACAGACTCTGCCTGAAGAAATAGAATGTAAACACTTCCTGAATAGTAGATCTGATGATCAACAGCTCTGATACCATGTAGAAATTTTGAATAATAAACACATATTCAATAGAGATTATCTGGATCATGCACTATTGGGGAATACATGCACAATACAGAAGCTCCTCTACGTTGATCATCAATTTAGCAGCATCAAAAACAATGAAACATCAATAGCTTGCACACATTAACACAGTATGTAACCCGGGGAAAGCTTACAGCCACACTATCTGTATATTAATGATTGAGAACATGTAACATTACATAGTACAATACTCCTCACAAGTATCCGGCACTATCTCCACCTGTTACACACAAAACTAGCTCAGATCCGAACAAGTCACAAGTTCAAATCTTCTCCACTGCTTTGCCTGCCTCTATTACACACAATACCTGCTGGGAATCACTCACACTGGAAATCACGTGAGCATAGGCTATTCTACTGGGCATATACGCTGGGCAATACTCATTGGCATACTCAATACATTGCTTGTGCAAAGTCTCATGCACAACTATAGTCACAACTGATAGCAATCTCAACCTCTAACACCTGTCACCACTGAACTGTACATGCACTGAGTTAACTGATGTATTCTTCAGTTGCATTATGAGTTAATAATTAGTGAATTAATTCATCATTAGTCTATTTGCAATTAGACTAATTACAACTATTTTAACCAAGTCAAACTGAACACAACTCCATCAACTCCACAATCAACTCCACCAAACTCAACCACATGAGTTCTAACTGAAGTCCTGCATGCAATAGCTCAACTGATCATAAGAAAAGCGTATTTCCTTCTGACAGCTGCATGTGACACATCTGTAGCTCAAAATAAAGTGCTCCAAGAGAATAAGATAAAGTTTATAGTCTAAATATTATTATGAGACAATAATATTTGACTTTTCTATTTTTGAATAGCAGTCTAAAAATAGACTCTGATCACTCCTGCTGTGATCCAAAAATAGAAGTCCATCTATTTTTCCCAGCATGACCAATCATCCATAAACAACATCCTGCAACTCATAGACATGATCCATATGTCTAAAAATAGACATAGTCTAAAAATAGACTTTGCGCCATAATTTGCCTGCGGGCCCACTTAGTGAAGGCGACTCCTTTCCACTAAGCTCCATCATCTTGTTGCATTCTCAACATCATTTGGTATACACATTGACACAACAATATTAAAAAAACATTAAAATTGTTTGCACTACATTATTCTTGAAAATGAATATGCTCCATACTTTTTTGAGGCTCTCAAACTTTTGCCAGTTTTTATTGCACTTTATTTTTTCGAGAATAAGCATTGTAAATGAGTTCTGAATTTTCAGAAAAATGTGACATAAATTGCATTATATTGTTGAGATAATCCTTCTTTCATAAATTTGACTATTCTCAAGGAATATCCGCAAGAATGGATTACAGGTAAGAAAGTTGCCTAACACGTAAAAATAAGGCTCTCACTTCAAGGATCAGAATTGAACAAGAATAAGGAAACTATGATTAAGAAGTAAGGTTATATATCTAAACATGGGTACATACCTGAGATGTTAATGCATTCTCAATGTAACTAATATTCACATCAACTTTTGTTACACTTTCTTTTTTTAACCCAATAAAGACTCCATCTAAAGTATTGTTTACTAATGGAATACTGTCTAAATACTTTGGCAAAAACCTCATGTATAAATGGGTTTTGATTTTAGAGGTTCTATTGGCTCTTTCAGGAGAGGAACTTCTAGGATATGGTATAACTTTAGGCTTTCCAAGAATATTTTTTTGCATCCTCCTGAACTCCCCTGTAATTATAAACATAACAAACTAAATTGCAATGTATAACCTCAAAAAAATTCCATGTGGTGTGACAAACCTTCTCGACACTGGAAACAAGGCTCATTGTTGATTTAAGAATGTCATTCAAAAACGTGTTTTTCCTTAAATGAACAACATATGGTAATGAATGCATTTATTCTTAAGTATTTTAAACCTCCTTTTCTTAACTCCTCCAAATATTTAGATGAATCTATCATAAAGGTTTACCTTGTTAAACACTAAGTAATTAAATACTTTGACTATTCGATTGAGGATTTTGGTTGCAATGAATATGTTTTTCTTGTTTCCATGCTTATCTTTTTCTTCCATCCTCAAAGAAATACCACTACAAAATTTTTCCTATTGGAAGGAAACTTGTTTCCATGTTCATCCTTTTTGTTGTCCAACTATGAACTCAAGGTAATTCTCTTTAATATTAAATTCAACATACAATCCTCTTCTTTACAGTTTGCTAGCACATATTGTTCTCTTTTTGTCTCTCTTTTGTAACCATTTTCCATAGCATAGATTATGTCCTCTAATGTCAAATCAATGTAATTGGTTTCACATGGAACCCAAAATAATATGGGTTGTTTCTCATTAACAAACACTAAGCAAGAATCAAAGTAGATGAAAATTAGATATCTATATATATATATAGATATATATATATATTAAATGCACACTACAATCAAATATTCAATGGAACAAGATGGTTGTCGAATATTCGACGCCTATCATTCGTCATTCTCGTCGGATAATCAACACCACAACCAATAGATAGAAGTTGTTGGGTGAGCTGGTTTTGGCACCCAAATTGTATTCACAACTGGAGTTTGTGGCTCTTCATATTCTGATTCCTCTTTTGTTGTAGAGTCTGATTCTTCCTCCTTTAGCTGAAACTCTGTCTTCTCAGGTTCCTTTAATGGGACTTCATGTTTAATAACATTTTTCACCTCTCTAAACACCACATCTTGGCTGTACACAACCTTCCTTGTTACTGGGTTCCACAGCTTATAACCCTTTAAACCATCCTTATACCCAATAAAGATGCAGTTTTCATATTTACTATCCAACTTTGTTCTTTTCTCCTTTGGAACATGTACATATGCATCACATCCAAATACCCTCAGATGTGAAAGAGAGGGTTTCTTACTAGTCCATACCTCTTGTGGAGTTTTATCCTCCAACGCAGATGAAGGTGCTAAGGACAGATAACGATGGAGAGTTTTGCAGCAAGGAATTTGAAGAATTATGTAAAAAGTGTGGTATAGCACAACAGAAGACTACTCCATACACACCTGAGAAAAATGGAGTTGCAGAAAGAATGAACGAGACTTTGATGGGAAGGACAAGAAGCATGCTTAGTGGTGCCAGGTTAGGACAGGAATTCTGGGCAGAGGCGGTGGAGACAACATGTTACTTGGTCAACAGATCACCTTCATCAGCATTGGAGGATAAGACTCCACAAGAGGTATGGAGTGATAAGAAACTCTCTCTTTCACATCTGAAGGTATTTGGATGTGATGCATATGTACATGTTCTAAAGGAGAAAAGAACAAAGTTGGATAGTAAATCTGAAAAGTGCATCTTTATTGGGTATAAGGATGGTTTAAAGGGTTATAAGCTTTGGAACCCAGTAACAAGGAAGGTTGTGTACAACCGAGATGTGGTGTTTAGAGAGGTGAAAAATGTTATTAAACATAAAGTCCCATCAAAAGAACCTGAGAACATAGAGTTTGAGATAAAGGAGGAAGAATCAAACTCTACAACAGAAGAGGAATCAGAATATGAAGAGCCACAAACTCCGGTTGTGAGAAGATCAATTCGAGAAAGAAGGTAGCCAGAAAGGTATAGTCCATCTGCTTTCTATTCAAATTTTGCTTTATCTATTATTGATGATGAGGCAGTAGATTAAGAGGATGTAAAACTCTGGAAAGAGACCATGGTTGATGAAATGGCATCTTTGCACAAAAAATAGGCTTGGGATCTGGTGGAGTTGCCGGCTAGAAGGAAACCCATTGGCAGCAAATGGGTGTTCACGAAGAAGACAAATGCAGAAGGAAGGGTGGAGAAATACAAAGCTTGGTTGGTAGCAAAAGGTTATTCCCAGGTGTCGGGAATTGATTTTGGTGATATTTTTTCTCCTGTTGCCAAGGTAGCTTCTATTATATTACTTTTATCTGTCGCTGCTGATTTTGATTTTGAGGTAGAACAGATGGATGTGAAGACAATATTTCTTCACGGGGATCTGGAAGAGGAGATCTACATGAAGCAACCTGAAGGCTTTGTAGTGAAGGGTAAGAAATAACTGGTATGCAAGTTAAATAAGTCTTTGTATGGGCTAAAGTAATCACCAAGGATGTGGTATCAGAAATTTGATAAATTTATACAGGGACTTGGCTTCACCAGAAGCAAAGCAGATCACTGTGTGTATTTTAAATTAATTGGTGACTGTGTCATTTATCTAGTTTTGTATGTGTATGACATGTTGCTGGTTGGAAATGACAAAGAAATTATCCAGGATTTGAAGACCCAAATGTCCTCCAAATTCGACATAAAAGATCTTAGTGTTGAAAACTATATTTTGGGCATGGAAATTAAAAGAGATCGGGAAAAGAGGAAGCTCTGGTTAAACCAGAGGAAGTATGCCGGTGAAGGTTCCTATTCCTGTAGGTGTAAAGTTATCTGCTAAATAGTGTCCCAAGACACAAGAAGAGGAAGAGGACATGTCCCATGTTACATATGCAAGTGTAGTCGGTAGCTTGATGTATGTGATGGTCTGTACTAGACCAGACATTGCACATGCAGTGAGAGTATTGAGCAGGTTTATGTCAAAACCAGGGAAGGAGCATTGGACAACAGTGAAGCGGGTTTTCAGGTATTTGTGTGGCACTAGTGATTATAGTTTTTGCTACCAAGGAAGACTAGGATTGGACAGAGTTTTGGATATTCGTGGCTTTGTTGATGCAGACTGGGCTAGAGATATGGATCTAAGAAGATCTACAAGTGGGTATGTGTTTATGTGTCTGGGATCCAGGGGAAAATCTCTATGTATATGTGTTTTATGTGTTATGCTCTCGCATTGTTTATTTTCTGTCCTTAGAATTCATATGTTGGTAAGTTTTGTATGAGGTTAAAACCTACAGAGGCATCGATCCTTTGAAACTACTGTCGAACATAACTCTCATCCGTCGAATATATGACACATCACCATTGGCCTATGTACCCCAAAACGACGGAACAACGTGTCTGATATTCAACACTCCCATCGAACTAATTCAACTTGACATCGATTATCCAACATGTATATGTCGAGCAAGCCACTCAAGACCTACAGAAGGAAGTGTCATAGTGATAACACTCATGTCGCACAATTTACCTATATTATCGGTTACCCAATGCCTAAATGTCAGCTTTTCTCATCAGACAAAATTAACTATGTGTCGAATATCCAACAACAAATTGACGTGATATCTATCAGATATTTGATGTTTGGTGCATCAGATATCCGACAGTTTATATCTTCATAAAACTGACTTCAAAACGTTGAGTATTTTAATGATCATTTCGACCTTTTTGGTGTTGGATATTCGACATTTGTAACCTCGAATATCCAACGGTTACTAAATTGTCGACTATTCGACAAAATTCCAACAATGATTTGATGAGCACCAATGTGTTAGATAGCTTATGCCAATAAGTCTCATATCCGACTAATAGCCGTTGGATTTTGGTCCCATTTGTACTAGTGCCAAGTAAATGCTAGAATTCTCCAAGGATGCTTTAAGAATGTTATAAGTGTGCAAGAGCATGAGAGAATGAGGGCGTGAAAGGAGAGAGCCAAAAATGAACTGAAAAAAATTTGTAATTTGTTTCTCTAATGCATTTTTGTCATTGATATCTCCTTTTTTTCATTTTCCTTCATTTTTCCCTCTAATTTCCCTTGCATGCAAATTTGTGTCTCTTCACCTTCCTTTTATCCTATTTTCCTTTATTTTCATAATTAAATGTGAATTATTGCCTCTTTTCCTTTTCAATTTCCATAACCATTAATTAATCCACAAGTGATGCCCACTATGATATTTTTCCCACCATTCATCTTGGAATAAATGTCCCATGAAACCCAATCCTCTTCTTAAGTATTTTAAACCTCCTTTTCTTAACTCCTCCAAATATATAGATGAATCTATCATAAAGGTTTATGTTGTTAAAAACTAAGCAATTAAATACTTTGACTCTTCGATTGAGGATTTTGATTGCAATGAATATGTTTTTTGTTTTGTTTTCATGCTTATATTTTTCTTCCATCCTCAAAGAAATACCATTACAATTTTTTTCCTATTGGAAGGAAACTTGTTTCCATGTTCATCCTTTTTGTTGTCCAACTATGAACTCAAGGTAATTCTCTTTAATATTAAATTCAACATACAATCCTCTTCTTTACAGTTTGCTAGCACATATTGTTCTCTTTTTGTCTCTCTTTTGTAACTATTTTCCATAGCATAGATTATGTCCTCTAACGTAAAACCAATGTAATTGGTTTCACATGGAATCCAAAATAATATGGGTTGTTTCTCATTAACAAACAATAAGCAAGAATCAAAGTAGATGAAAATTATATATATATATATATATATATACACACACTACCATCAAATATTCAACGGCACAAGATGGTTGTCGAATATTCGATGCCTATTAGTTGTTGTACTCGTAAGATAATCAACACCACAACCGATAGACAGAAGCTATTGGGTGAGCCAGTTTTGGCACCCAGATTGTATTCACAACCAGAGTTTTTGGCTCTTCATCTTCTTATTCCTCTTCTGTTGTAGAGTCTGATTCTTCCTCCTTTAGCTCAAACTCTATCTTCTTAGGTTCATTTAATGGGACTTCATGTTTAATAACATTTTTCGCCTCTCTAAGCACCACGTCTCAGTTGTACGCAACCTTCCTTGTTACTGGGTTCCGAAGCTTATAACCCTTTAAACCATCCTTATACCCAATAAAGATGCACTTTTCAGATTTACTATCCAACTTTGTTCTTTTATCCTTTGGAACATGTACATATGCATCACATCCAAATAACCTCAGATGTGAAAGAGAGGGTTTCTTACTAGTTCATACCTCTTGTGGAGTCTTATCCTCCAACGCAGATAAAGGTGCCGAGGACAGATAACGGTCAAGAGTTTTGCAGCAAGGGATTTGAAGAATTATGTAAGAAGTGTGGTATAGCACGACAGAAAACTACTCCATACACACCTGAGCAAAATGGAGTTGCAGAAATAATGAACAAGACGTTGATGGGAAGGGCAAGAAGCATGCTCAGTGGTGCCGGGTTAGGACAGAAATTCTGGGCGAGGCGGTGGAGACAACATGTTACCTAGTCAACAGATTACCTTCATCAGCGTTGGAGGATAAGACTCCACAAGAGGTATGGATTC
Source organism: Pinus tabuliformis (assembly GCA_031772625.1). Lineage (NCBI taxonomy): Eukaryota > Viridiplantae > Streptophyta > Pinopsida > Pinales > Pinaceae > Pinus > Pinus tabuliformis. Next base: position 1,522,445,804 of record CM062804.1, on the reverse strand, counting down.
GTAAGAAACCTTCTCTTTCACATTTGAGGGTATTTGAATGTGATGCATATGTACATGTTCCAAAGGATGAAAGAACAAAGTTGGATAGTAAATCTGAAAAGTGCATCTTTATGGGTATAAGGATGGTTTAAAGGGTTATACGCTTTGGAACCTAGTAACAAGGAAGGTTGTGTACAATCAAGATGTGGTGTTTAGAGAGGTGAAAAATGTTATTAAACATGAAGTCCCATCAAAAGAACCTAAGAAGATAGAGTTTGAGCTAAAGGAGGAAGAATTAGATTCTATAGCAGAAGAGGAATTAGAAGATGAAGAGCCATAAACTCCGGTTGTGAGAACATCAGTTCGAGAAAGAAGGCAACCAAAAAGGTACAGTCCATCTGCTTTCTGTTCAAATTTTTCTTTATCTATTATTGATGATGATCCTAGAACTGTGAAGGAAGCAGTAGATTCAGAGGATGGAAAACTCTGGAAAGAGGCCATGGTTGATGAAATGGCATCTTTGCACAAAATTGAGGCTTGGGATCTGGTGGAGTTGCCGGCTGGAAGGAAACCCATTGGCAGCAAATGGGTGTTCAAGAAGATGACAAATGCAGAAGGAAGGGTGGAGAAATACAAAGCTCGATTGGTAGAAAAAGGTTATTCCCAGGTGCCGAGAATTGATTTTGGTGATATTTTTTCTCTTATTTCCAAGGTAGCTTCTATTAGATTACTTTTATCTGTTGCTGCTGATTTTGATTTTGAGGTAGAACAGATGGATGTGAATACAACATTTCTTCACGGGGATTTAGAAGAGGAGATCTACATGAAGGAACCTGAAGGCTTTGCGGTGAAGGGTAAGAAAGAACTGGTATGCAAGTTAAAGAAGTCTCTGTATGGGCTAAAACAATCACCAAGGATGTGGTATCAGAAATTTGATAAATGTATACGAGGAATTGGCTTCACCAGAAGAAAAGCAGATCACTGTGTGTATTTTAAATTAATTGGTGACCGTGTCATTTATCTGGTCTTGTATGTGGATGACATGTTGCTGGTTGGAAATGAAAAATAAATTATCCAGGATTTGAAGACCCAATTGTCCTCCAAATTCAACATGAAAGATCTTGGTGCTGCAAACTATATTTTGGGCATGGAAATTAAAAGAGATCGGGAAAAGAGGAAGCTCTGGTTAAACCAGAGGAAGTATGTCGAGACAATATTGCAGAGGTTTAATATGCAGGATAGTAAACCAATGAAGGTTCTTATTCCTGTAGGTGTAAAGTTATCTGCTAAATAGTGTTCCAAGACACAAGAAGAGGAAGAGGACATGTACCATGTTGCATATGCAAGTGCAGTTGATAGCCTTATGTATTCGATGGTCTGTACTAGACTAGACATTGCACATGCAGTGGGAGTATTGAGAAGGATTATGTCAAAACCAGGGAAGGAGCATTGGACAACAATGAAGCGGGTTTTTAGGTATTTGCATGGCACTAGTGACTATGGTTTGTGCTACCAAGGAAGATCAAGATTGGACAGGGTTTTGGATATTCATGGCTTTGTTGATGCAGACTGGGCTGGAGATCTGGATCAGAGAAGATCTACAAGTGGATTCGTGTTTAACCTATTTGAAGGTGCAGTCAGTTGGATGAGTAAGAAACAATTTGTAGTGGCACTATCAACTACAGAGGCAGAATACATGGCAGCCACTCATGCAAGTAAGGAAGCAGTTTGGTTGCAAAGATTGTGTTCAAGTATGGGGTTAGTACAGGGAGCTATAAGGATAGACTGTGACAACCAAAGTGCAATTTTCTTGGCAAAGAACCTTGGTTACCATTCAAAGACAAAGCACATTGACGTTTAGTATCACTTTGTGAGAGATATGATAGAATACAAAAAGGTGTTACTGGTAAAGGTGGAACATTTGAAGAATACTGCAGATGCATTGACAAAATCTGTGAGCTCTGAGAAGTTCTCTTGGTGTAGAGAAACAATGGGCATTGCAAAGTTGGATAAATGACTAAGCTCTCTTGTGACTCCCTGTGGAAAGAAAACAACAAGTGGGAGGATGTTGGGTTATGTTATATTCTTTGCACAACTAGCTCCCCTAGTTAACTGGGGGGTTAGAGGGGGGGCGGAGCCCCCCTTGTCCAAGGGGTTTGACGGGGGCGGGTAGCCCCCCTCTACGAGGTCCGAGGCAGCGCCCCAGGGAAATTTTTTTTTGGACCCTATATTAGGTAGGCAAACCTACCTATGGTTTTGTGCATGGTTTTCACACATGGTTTTGGGCACAATGGTTTTCGGTCCATGGTATTGGATTCTTTAGCATGTATATATATGTATTGTAACATATGAAAGGAACATAATGAAAAATCAAGCTGGTAGTCCCAGTTTTGGGATCCAAGTGAAAATCTCTGTGTATATGTGTTTTATGTGTTATTTTCTCACATTGTTTATTTTCTGTTCTTAGAATTCGTATGCAGGTAATTTTTGTACAGGGTTAAAACCTACAGAAGCATCGATCCTTTGAAACTCCTGTCAAACATAACTCTCATCCGTCGAATATATGGCACATCACCATTGGCCTGTGTACCCCAAAACGACGGAATGACGTGTCTGATATTCAACGTTGCCATCGAACTAATTCAACTTGACATTGGTTATCCAACATGTATACGTCGAACGGGCCACTCAAGACCTACAGAAGGGAGAATCATAGTGATAACACTCATGTCGCACAATTTACCTATATTGTCGATTACCCAATGCCTAAATGTCAACTTTTCTCATCAAACAAAATTAACTATGTGTCGAATATCCGACAACAAATTGACGTGATATCTATCAGATATTTGGTGTTTGGTGCATCATATATCCGATGATTTATATCTTCATAAAACTGACTTCAAAACGTTGAGTTTTTTAATGGTCATTTCGACCTTTTTTGGTGTTGGATAATTGACATTTGTACCGTCGAATATCCAATGGTTACTAAATTGTCGACTATTCCACAAGATTCCAAAAATGATTTAATGAGCACCAATGTGTCAGATAGCTTACGCCAATAAGTCGCATATTTGAATAATAGCCGTTGGATTTTGGCCCCATTTGTACTAGTGCCAAGTAAATGCTAGAATTCTCCAAGGATGCTCTAAGAATGTTATAAGTGTGCAAGAGCATGAGAATGAGGGTGTGAAAGGAGAGAGCCAAAAATCAACTAAAAAAAAAAAAATTGTAAATTTTTTCTCTAATGCATTTTTGTCATTGATATCTCCTTTTTTTTTCATTTTCCTTCATTTTTCCCTCTAATTTCCCTTGCATGCAAATTTATGTCTCTTCACCTTCCTTTTATCCTTTTTTCCTTTATTTTCATAATTAAATGTGAATTATTGCCTTTTTTCCTTTTCCAATTTCCATAACCATTAAAAATCCACAAGTGATGTCCACTATGATATTTTCCCACCATTCATCTTGGAATACATGTCCCATGACCTTGGGGAACACCATCCTCGATGTTCAATGATGCTTATAACCAATAAAACATGATGCCCATGGATCTTTATAACACAGCTCAATGCAACATTTACATCATACCAAACTACTAAAACCATGAACACCATACTGCTTATTGTAGCTTCATAACACAACTCAATGCAGTATTTACAACATAATGCCTATTAGAGCTTTATAACACAACTCATTGTAGTATTTACAATACACATATGCATATATAAATATAACAAAAACAATTATACCAAACACATTTGCTCAACCATAAAATAAGGAAGGATACAAATCCCGCATTTGATTAACCATCTCCCATGTAGCTTCATCGGGCCCAAAGTGCTTCCATTGCACTTTAACCAACACAATTTCTTGGTTTCAGAGCATGAGTTGTTTCCGTTGCAAAATGTGTTGAGGTTATGACTAGAATTATCCCTATGGTTCCACCCATAATACATACCAATAAATCACATTATCGACATCCTGAACATATCTCTTAAGCAATGAAACATGGAATTTCATTGTTGGCGTCAGTGCAAGTCAGTAGGCCACTGGTCCAATCCTTTCAAGGATATCGAAAGACCCAAAATACTGAGGTGCCAACTTGGAAAATGACCCAATCCTCAAGGATCTCTTCTCGGACTTGATGCGCAAGTACACATGCTCCCCAAACTCAAACTCCTTGAATTCTCTATGTCGATCTGCATAACTATTCTTCTTGTCCTATGTTGCCTTTAAATTTATTTAATAACCTGCATCTCTTGCTCCATCTCAGCCAACATATCTACCCCAATCAACACCTTGTCCACTGGATCACTCCAACTGATAGGTGTATTACAACTTTGCCTATAAAGAGCCTCAAATAGACTCATCCCGAAGGATTATTGATACCATTTTTATATGAAAACTCCACCAGTGGAAGATGCTCCTCCCACTTTTGTTGTTGATGCGTGACATGCATCCTGAACATATCCTCAATAATATTGTTAACCCTTTTTGTCTATCCATCTATCTGTGGATGATAAGTTGTACTCTGTCCCCAAGCTTGCAAACAACTCCTTCCAAAACATAGAAGTGAACTTGCAATCTCTATTTAATATGATCTTCTTAGGAACTCCATGCAACCTAACTATCTCCCCAATGATGATCTGAGCTACCTCACTAGATGAATTAGTAGACTTCATTGCAATGAAGTGATCAACCTTTCTCAACCTCTCAACGAAAACCATGATGGAATCATGCTGCTTTGATGTCCTTGACAATATTGTAATGAAATCCATGGAAATGACCTCCCATTTCCATTCTGGAATCAGAATGGGCTACAACAAACTAACTGATGTGTAAACTCTGCTTTCACCTGTGGATAGTCTAAACATTTCGCAACAAACTCAACCAACTCTTTCTTCAAGTTCGGCCAATGATAGAAATTCTTAAAAAATTTCAAAGTCTTCTGATATCTCGGGTGGCTTGAATATGGCTTGACATGAAATTACCTCAAGATAAGCTTATTGAGCTCACTACTATATGAAACATAAATCTTATTCCTAAATCTAACCAAGCCATTTTTCGTGAGGTGATACTACTCATCCTTATCACCTTCACCCTGCTACTGCAATATTTTCTTTAGCTGTTGATACTTGTCATCCCATTGCCTTGCATACAAGAACCGCTCTTGTAAATTTGTCCCATATGAACTCATAACTGAAATATGATTCACTTGCACTCATCTACTAAGAGCATCTGCACCCATGTTCTCATTTCCCTTTATGTACCTGATATTGAAGTCAAAGTCACTGAGGGTAGCCAACCATCTATCTTGCCTAACATTCAAATTGGGTTGGTCAAACAAGTACCTTAGTCCATTATGATGACTCATCAAGACGAACCTCTTGCCAAGAAGGTAATGTCTCCACATCTTCAATGCATGAATGGTAGCTGCCAACTCAAGATCACGAGTCACATAGTTTTTCTCATGATTGTTCATCTTCCTTGACTCATAGCATACCACCTGCCATTCTTGCATCAAGACTCCACAAAGTCCTTCCTTGCAAGCATTTGTATATACCATGAACTCCTTATTAGGATCTGCAATCTTCAAGACTGGAGCATTTGTAATCAAATGCTTCAACTGATCAAAACTAGTTGCACACTCCTCAATCCATTCAAACTTCTTTAATTCCATTTCCTATGCAAAGATGTAATAGGATAGCCAATCCTTGAGAATTTTTTGATGAACCTCCTGTAATAACCTACTAGTCCCATGAATGATCTGACCTCATCGACATTCCTAGGAGTTGGCCACTCCATGATAACTTTAATATTTCCTGGCTCCAGTGACATTCTCTCCTTGTAAACAACATGTCCCAAGTAGTGAATTTGAGACTAAAAGAAACTACACTTGCTAAGCTTAGCATACAACTGATTCTCTCTCAACAACCTCAAAAATGTTTACAGGAACTCTACATGCTCTTCCTCATTCTTAGAGCATATCAATATATCATAAATAAACATTATCATAGACTTTTCTGTATAAAGACACAACACACTATCCATCAAGCACATAAAGTGGATGGCGCATTAGTAAGACCAAATAGAACTACCACAAAATCATAATTCCCATACATGGTATGTAATGCAGTCTTGTAAATATATTATTCTTTGACACACACCTTATGATATCTTGATCTCAAATCAATCTTCGAAAACATTATTGCTCCCTTTAGCTGATCAAACAAGTCATCTATCCTTGACAATAGATACATGTTCTTTATAGTCACCTTATTCAAATACATGTAATAAATGCACAACATGAGATTATTGTCCTTCTTATTTACAAACAATACTGGTGCACCCCAAGGAAACACACTTGGCCTTATGTATCCCTTTTCAATCATTTTCTTAAGCTACAACTTCAATTCCACCAACTATGGAGTACTCATCTTGTACGGTGTCTTAGATGTTGGTGTTGTTCCTAGCATCAACTCAATTTAAAATTCCACCTCTCTAGGAGGAGGAAAAAATGAAATCTTTGTTGGAAATACATCCTAAAACTGTTGCAAAACATGATACCTCTTCGGGAATTCATCATCCTCAACATCCTTCCCTTTGTCACTAGAAATATGAACTGCAAACAATACACATTTTTTCCAGCAATTGTGCTTTTCCTACATAGTTGTAACTATTCTCACTGATATAAGCTTCTTCTTTACCTACAAGGCTCTCCTTTCTCCATCATCATCTAGGCACTTAGTATCCTTGTCATAGCGATCCACTTTACTCTTGTGAATGAACAACTAGTCCATGCTCAAAAGAATATTGTACTATCCCAAAGGAAGTACATTTAAATGTGCTAATGTAGGCACACAATTCAACTCAAATGCACAAGATATCATCCAATGATGAAGTATTCTCGTGGTAACCAATTGCACCAACCAAGATTCTCCATGCACTTTTTTTATTCAAGCAACACTTATCTACTAGGTTAGGACTGATATAACTATAATTAGATTCAATATAAATCAAAATAGAAACAACTTGGTCATGAAGCTTACCTTCTATATCAATAATAGATGTTTGGTAATCAGCTTGCATGTTATCCACCACTTCATAAATCTGAGGAATACTCTACCAAACATTTCCCATTGTTTGTGCCTCCTGACCACTATAAATCTAAGGCCTTCCACCCTAATGTGATGGACATTCTCTCCTACAATGCTCTCCACCACAAGTCCAACACTGCAAAGGCTTCTTTCCATCACCCTTATTTTTCTCCTCAGGTTAAAATCCACATCCTCTTTCAAATGCATTGAACTTATTATAAGGTACTACATTCTCCTTATCACCTGCATCATGAGGTCTTCCCCGCTTCTTAGCCCACTTCCCTTTAGTCTTCTCATTACCTTTACAATCTTGCTTAGGCTTAGACTTCATTAGAGAAATTTTGAGGTCTAAAATGGGCCTCAAAACAAAAATGTACAACCAATATCAAATTTATAAGAACCAATAGGATTCAAGATGATTATTTCAACCATGGGGGATGATTCATCATTTTTGGAGTAAAAAAAAAAAAAAAAAACTACTTTTTCAACTCGTATTTTCAACTTATCTCCCTACAATTTTACTTAAATTTCGAGAAGGAGCACTTGTTGGATGAAAAATGTAATTCCTCATCCAAGGAGTATCCATGTTGCATACTTTAGATGGACCCTGTTGTGTGAAAAATGTGAAATACATGAAAAAATGTCATTGAAATCACGTTTTTCATGTAATTTTCAGTGTTCGTGTAGCAAGGTCCATCAAAACTATGCAAAATGGGTACTCCTTGGATGAGGAATTAAATTTTTCATCCAACAAGTGCTTCTCCTCAAAATTTAAGTAAATTTGTAGGGAGATAAGTTGAAAATACGAATTGAAAAAATAGGTTTTTTTTCTCTATTTTTTAATCACATTTTTCATGTATTTTTCATTTTTCGTGTAGTAAATTCCATCAAAAGTATGCAACATGGGTACTCCTTGGACGAGGAATTAAATTATGCATCCAAGGAGTTGTCTTTCTTGAAATTTGAGTAAAACCATAGGGATATAAGTTGAAAATACAAGTTGAAAAAGTAGTTTTTCTTTTTTTCCCTCTAAAATTTGATGATGTAATCCAATCTTATTTTATTAATTCCACTATCATTTTATAATATTCCTTAGGAGGCCCATTTTAGACCTCAAAATTTCTCTAATGGCGCTTAGACTTCTCATAACAATGCTTTAGCTTCCCAATGACTTCCTCTAATGACTAAGGCTCATCATACTCAATATGATTTTTAATGCTAAAGGCAATCCACTGATGAACCTTTGGACCTTTTTATTCTCACCTCAACATCTCCATAAACTTGGTCATGTACTCTTCATCTATCATGGAACCCATCTTCAACTCGTGGAACTCTTTGGACTTTCCGTCATAATATCTTTTGGACAAGCACTTCTTGATGAAGAGTCTTTTAAACTCATGCCGCCTCAACTCCTCTATCCAGATGCCTCTAACAAGCTTCACATCTTCCCACCAAATATTTGTTTTTCCCTTGAGATTGAAGATCAATATCTTGGCTTTCATATTCTCTGAATAATCATGCAATCTGCAGAACTTCTTCATCCCAATAAGCCATGCTTCTGCATCTTATGGTTTCTACACATCCCCATCAAAAGTAGGAGGCTTGTCTTTGTTGAACTCTTCTGGAAAATATCCCTTCTCACTACTCCTATAAACATGTTGGAAGTAATTATGATGATGTATCTTTGAAATGAAGCTAGAATAGAATCCATGAGTGGTATCCCACCTGACAGGTGTATCCAAATATTTTCCACCTCTGACTGTGTCATCCTTGTCCAACCTGTATGACCAAGACGTGCTACAACATTCCCCATTAGTATTTTCCTCCTATCCATGACTGATCCTCAGTTGTCCTTGCTTATGAAAATCTATAAGGATTTGAAGGACGATTGCATTAACCTCTGGCAAGCCTTTCGTGTGCCTCAATCAACCCGCTATATCAGGAGAGTACTCTTCTCCTTGCTGCTCAACTAACCGTTCACATTCCATAGAATTCACATCAGGCCTGTAAGAGGAGTCATGTGAACTATAATCCACCATTCTTCTCTTTATCTCTGATATTATATCTCCCGCAAACATGTCATGTTAGATAAACCAATTAGAAACATAATCAAAATGATACCTTACTGTATTTCAGGGGAGGTTACCATATCTGCAAAAGTCAATCTAAATTAGCATGATGACATCAATCATATCAATATATCATCATCTCAACATCATGCATGATAACACAAATTTTAACGACGACTATATACATGACAACCATAGCCACTATGATGCATGTTTGACCCACTATGCATGCATAAAAATCACATCTATCCCATTCAGTCTAAGTGTTTGAACCTCGAAGCTCTGATACCACCATGTAACCGCCCCACCCCACATTTACCCATTTCTACAAGCTCGCTAGGGTAAAAATGAGACGAGTGTCACTATGATATGACCTGACCTCCAATATCTAGTTATGGAAGTGGGGTCGACACATCGACAACTTACAAACATCCCTCAGGGACAACAAACCACTCTGGAGACTGCAAACCACTCCAGATGGTCAATCCTTGAGCTGGAGTTCTTTTCATTAGGGAAACTCCCTAACCACATGCAAAACACAACATCAATGTGGTTATGGGGTCCCAATCGCACCCATAGGCCTGCTTCCATGCAGCTATGGCCCAAAAACTCCAATTCTATGCCAACGATTCCGAGATCTGAGCCACTTTTTCAGGCTAGCCTCCAGACCACTGCCCATAACTTCCTATAACTTTCCATAAACATAAAAAAGATGATGACAAGGCCAACCAATCAAAACTCAAGCAAGAACTTGACCTAGACATGTCTAATCCATGATAGACATTTCGTCAAACATATGGTAAACATGAAAGCTATAGGTCATGAATGCATATATGATCACATGGATATGAACTTCATCTGAGAATCACCAAGAAGGATCCAAGCCCTCTCTAACTAGCTACAATAACACTTGTTAGTCAATGCATTCATCAACCATTCAATGACTTATAAGACATGTCAAGAGCCATAGATAGAATACATCATATAACCAAAATAGAGACTAGAAGAAATCATCCATAATGTCAACGTGATAAACAATACAAGTGTTCATAGATCACAATAGGAAATAACTCTTATTAACATATAAAAATGCCAACCAAGTCAGGGAATTCCACATAGCACTTGACCATAGATTAGGTTGAACCAAATCTCTCTTTCAGCCAATCAACCTCACACCATATTCTGAGCATGAATGTGGGATCATAAGGATTAAACCAAAAAAAAAAAAACTAACCAGGGCTTCAAGAGGCCAAACCACCTCAACCCTCAACCACATTTATCTCACCTATATAGTCCAAAAATCACTAACATCAACCAGATCGATCTCTACCCAAGTTTTTCAAGGTTCTAGAAACTAGTAACTGAACCCACAACTAAATCAGGGATTCAGAGAATTTGTTCTAACCTATGGACCTAAGGACTAATAACTCAACCCACAAGGCTCCAGAGTGTTTGTCCCAACCTACAGGCTCCAGGAACTAGTAACTCAATCCAAGTTGTTCCAGGGCTCTAGAGCATTTGTTCTAACCCATAACTATAGGGGACCTGAGAACTAATCAAAAAACAAGTGGGAAACCAACAACACCATGGCTATCTAGGTAACGGAAAGGAAAGGCTGAAACAATTGTCAATCCAGGAAAATCTCCATGGAAATGAAAACACATAACCAAGGAATCACATGCATATACCATGCATCCAAAATCATCAAGGAAATCACACATGCAACTTATTACCTACAAAGTATCCTTGTTGTAGTTGTTGATCCAATTGCCTCCTTGTGCTCCCTTGCTTTCCTTTGCTTTCTTTATCCAATCCAAGTGAATTCTATAATGCTCTAAGAGTGCAAGAGTATGAGAGAATGAGGGCGTGAAAGGAGAGGGCCAAAAATGAACTGACAAAAGGTGTGAATTGTTTCTTTGATGCATTTTTATCATTGATGTCTCCTTTTTTCTTCATTTTTTCCTCTAATTTCCCTTGCATGGAAATTTCTGTCTTTTCATCTTTCTTATCTCCTATTTTCCTTTATTTTCATAATTAAATGCCAATTATTGCCTCTTTTCATTTTCCAATGCCCTTGCCAATTTCCATAGCCATTAATTAATCCACAAGTGATTCCCGCTACGATATTTTCCCACCATTCAACTTGGAATATGTGTCCCATGACCTTGGTATTATTTTATTTACATGGAAAATCAACTAGGGGTTGTTACACCCATAATAGAAATGTATGTATCTATTCGATTCAAGTTGTAATTGATCAACAACTCTTCTCTTGCCTCTACTGATTTTATTGTGCATACAAATACATGGTTTCCTTCACGCCCCTCAAATATGCAATTGGGTTGCTTATTTGTTGTCTTGGGTTGTGTACTGCTTATAAACCCTACAATATTGCCCGATGATTTTGGCCCTCCCTCAATATACATAGACACTCCTTTATTTTTACTGTTGTCTCTTAGCTATATATAATTTGCAGCCACTTCATATCTCTGCAAACCTCATGTATATTGGACTAGCCACATCAAATATTTGTAATTGTAATAGGGTCTAACATACTCCATAAATTTAGTTAATCCATTGTAACAATCCTTTATGACATCCATGGAAAATAGCCCCAAACCATGTAACGATAATGGAGCAATGCACTATATCCTTTCGTTGACACAAAAATCAACGTTTACTTGAGGAAGGCCCTTGGACACCCATCATTTCACTAGATGTTTAAACCTCAAGGGCACCTCAATGTCATCTATGCTCTCAACATCATAAGAACATGACCCCCCTTCAACAAGAAAAAATTACATGTGTCTACAGAAGTTTCTTTTGATCTTCTCACCTCTAGTTGATCTTTGTCTGTTAGATGTACTAGACCTATGAATTTCCTCCACTCTACCTAAACTTCCCTTGCTTGACAAAGATAGATCTGATAGGTACTTGTTTGGTTAAGCCTACAATCCATTGAATGAGAGAAGCAATTATTTATTTGATCTCTTGTATATATCTGAACCTATAGGTCAGGATTTGGCTGCCAATAATACCTCTGTATGTTGTGATACATATCATAATACAATTGTTTTCATATATTTCACTATTTAAATACCCAATGTTAATTAGTATTCAATATGTGTCATGATACATCCAAGTGTGCTTAGATTCCACTCAAAGTATAAATCATAATTTTATTGTGAGCACATAATGACTTGTGAAGGAACATGAGTTTCTTTTCTTTTAACAATGTTTTAAAACAATAACTTTATTTAGTTATGGAGTTATGGTTTCAACCCAACAAGTCAAAATACTATGGTGAACAATGTGAACACTAGGCTTCTTGGATAGTTCACATTTACATATATAAACCATGTATATAGTTCTAGGCACAACCATTCATTACATCTTCACTTGATTACCTAAGTTTTATTTTTTCTATGTAGTAAAATATGCATTACTTACAAATACTCAGTGTAACTCATAGGGCTTTACTTAAGACTTTTTCATTGTAGTTGGTCCAAAACCAAAAGTAAACATTGCTTGTACCTTATAAAATATGAACTATAAAAATTCACCAACCAAGATTCAAAATGGATTAGAGCCACTAACAAGAATTTGAAATGTTAAGTATAATACACACAAAGATCTATTATTTTACTATCATTTACTATATAGTAAAAAATTCCATCTAGTCGTAATAAAAACTATAAAAACTCATTTTCCATGCAAGGCATATAAATACATAAAATTGAGTGAGCCTATAAGGAAAGGTTTTGTTTTGGAAATTTCAAGTATCAAGGATTATAGGAACCTTATACAACATTATGTCAGTGACAACAACTAACCACAACAACCAAAACTTATTCATCACCCAAATTCTTCAAAAAAATAGAGAGAGGGAGAAAATAAGCTTAGCATACATGCTCTATCTAAGGAAATCTTTAATGTTTATCAATAGAGAAAACAACTACAACAAACTACATTCAGTACTAACCTTGTTAATTGAATCGGTGTGAGTTGAGCTTAAATATTCTTGGCGGATGGTTGAGCAAACAACACATAAAGCAATTCCAAATTTGTTTAGAGTAGGGCATAACTGCTAGAGTTAAGGAATTAAAAATGAACTATGGAATTTGATTCACAAGGCAAGTAACCAACTCTAATGCAAGCTAGGTACAAATTTGACGCAATAAGGGCCACTTTCCATTAAATATTAATGCATTGGCATATATAGTGGCCACTTCAAACCACACTAATGTTGATTTCACTCTTCGATCGTGTATTAACTTCATAACATATCAATACAAGATCGCCACATGTTATTTCTTATTCAATGCAATATGTGTGTATAGGGTGGTGGAGAAAGCATACCCTTGCGCTTTCAAAACTTATATATATATATATATATATATTTCCACCTTTGTCAATGTTTTCAAAATGAGTTATACACATATGCAACCACCATGTTAATACCTTAGGGTGTGGCTTATATATTAGAACATTGCTTCAAATGGTCACCATTATAAACTTTTAGGCCATAGTTGCAAAACAATATCATATGAGTTTTCAATTGTGTTGGTTCTTGGATTGTCCCGGTAACTAAGAAAACCTGGAGAAGACATTCATTGAGGGTTTAACACCCTCCCGGTTTAGGTGACAAGGGATGGCCTCCCTCCACCTCAGTGGGTACTCCCTACATTGGATGTAATTTCAATAGATTTTCTAATTACACAAATGAATATGGTTAGGTTATTAATATGGAAGTGTGTTGTTAAAATGAAGAGAGGTTAAGCTTTGGGAAATGAGACTTATAATAATTAAAAGATCAATAATTACAATCAAAACCTTAAGTATGCAATGAGAAAATGACAAAACACAAATTAGAGATGAATATGGCAAAGAAAAAGAAAATAAATGCAATGGTAGCTGTACTTGGATCCTCATTTATTGGTTGTTCATCATGATGAAAAAGAACAAAATAGAATAATATCATGTATTATCACATTCCATTCTCCCTCAAAAGACAAGCATTAAGAACATGTTCATTTACTGATAGTATGAATACCTGAAAACAAACAAATCCTCATATTATTGTGACAAAATAGGGCCAATCAAGTCAAGTGCCAACATGTCAATAGATATCTAGATTCAAGCACATAAATTATAAGAATAAAAAATAAAGAAAATGAGCATACATTGTTTTAATACATATATATGCATGAAATATTGTAATAAAACCAATCAATAGCAAGTGTTTTTAGTTAATTAAACAATACAACGTGCAAATATCCCAATCATGATACCTTTGATAATATTAATATTTGAGAGGATCATGAATTAAGTTAAATAATGCAGTATAAACAAACGATCATGTCTATTGTATAAATTGCAAACTGAACCAGTGCATGATCAATTTTTTTTTTGTCAAATTGCATAATGAAAGGTTACCAAAGTATCACAATCGATTTGTGCAACCAGTGAAGTGAGATCATCAAGAAATATAATTTTGTTCTCATCTCCAAAGTTATCCCCTCCTGGAGCCAACCCATCAAATGAGCGCTTTCATCCCATTTTATATCACTAGGAATTAGTTTCCCATAACTAACCAAAAAAAAATATTATTTGACTAAAAGAAATATATATTCCCTCTTTTAACTAACTGCCACTCGAATTTTTCTCCAGTAATCTTTAAAACGTTTTATTCATTAATTTCCAACATAAATAAATAAAAGAAAAGAAAATTAGTTCAAACATGAAATAAATCCTCGCCTTCTTGTGAATTTCTCCTCACCAATTTGCTTATGTATTATATATTAATTTTGAAGTTTCGTTAAAATTAAATGAAATAATATGTTTTATGTTAATGTATATCATGTTAGGATACATATATATTATAGGAATTGTCTTTAGTACGACTTTTTAGACTTTCTGACGGAAAAATTTGAGGTGAAATCTTGATTTTTGTTATTAAACTGGTTTTTTGAGGATTCAACACCCTGAGAAACCCCTAGGGCACTTCGATTATGCAGGGATTACCCATCAGGTTTCAATAAATTCCTGCCAAATTTTGGAAAAACCCACTGGAAAAACCCACTGGAAAAATTTCCAAAAAATCTTACTAAAAACAACTCGTATATTATATAAATTAATAGTAACAATAATAATGTTACACGAAAAAAAACCTTAGTTCGGTAGGATAGTTGGAGGTTAGAAAAAGCCATGAGCAAGTGAGGCTCGATGACATCTTGGTCGTCGAGGCTTTTTAATCGAAAGGTTGTATGGGTGCAAGCTTAAGTCACATGGAGGTGTGCTTTCAAAGGCATGTCTTCGGCTTATAATTATATATTTGATGTGACATACATACTAATCTACGTTCATATGGAAAGGTAATATGATTTTCATTAACTGTGAGAGGAATATCTATGAGAGGCGAGGAGGTAGGTAGGTAGGTTTGTTTGATATTTTATTTGTACTTAATTCATTTAATTTTGTAATTAATCAAGTTTACTTTTATTTATTTATATATTTTGATTATTATTTAATTTAAATTTATTTTTAATTTTTTAGTTTTAGTTTTTATTTTAAATGATGATAATTGTAATTATATTGTATGATTAATTTAAGATTACAATTTCAAAATTTTATTTAATGCAATAATGATTTCTATAAGATGTTTATAGTAACTAATATAACAATAATTTTAATGTAGAGTAAAATATAAATATATGGTCATGAAGATTGAAGTATATCATAAGAATTCCAAAGGAGTCATATGGAGAGGGAGATGTCTGTGAAACCCATAAGGATAACTAATTTCTAGAAGAGTGTCAAATCAAGCATTAACATTTAGCTCAAACTCGGGATGATGTCTCCTTGCAAGGCATCAAGAATAATAAACCAAGTGTGAAAATTTCACTAATGAAATTTTTATTGTATGAACTGGAATTAATTCTTCTAATTGATAAATTAACTATGCAAATTATAGCTACGACAACAACGAATTAATCACACTACAATCTTCACAAATAAAAATACTATGGAAGATAAACTGGAAACTGAGAAAATACTAGCACACACACAATAAATTTGACATAGTTATTTTTGGACAAAAGCCTCTGAAAAAACCCAACTTGGTAAAATTGATGCAGCAACTGAGGGTTTTTATTATTAAACAACAATGAAGTAATCTGAGTATAATCTATGGATGCCCAACTGGCTATCCAATTAGCAAGTATCTGACAAAAGTAATTAGAGAGAAAATTCTTTCACTCCACAAGCAATCTCGACATTGGCTCCTCCAGAAAATCTGGTCATTCAAACCCTTGCACAGGCCCTCTACGCAGTCCTTGCGCTTTCTCTCGCACGTGTGGCTCTGTTTTGCCTATGAGAAAGTCGTTCAGCCTTCCTCTGCTGCAGGAAGTGACTCTACGGGTCTCTAGAAGACTTTCCTAGCCTCTGGAAGTTGAATCAACTTCCTCTCTCGCAAATCAAGTTGCTCCATTGAAGCTTCTGTGCAACCCTTGCGCAGATTGTATGCGGAATACCTCTGCCACTTGTTGTTGCCTCTCTAAATTTGCAAAAATTCCTCTGGATCGCTATCCCTACCCCTCTATGTCTTTGCTTCCCTTCTTTAGCTTGAACTCTTCCAGCAACTGTTGTTGTTATCTGGAAAATCGAATTACCCAAGGAAATAGAACCTAAGTGTGCATTATTCATCTACCCATCGACTTCTTCTTATAATATTTTGTTGAGACTCCAACTGCCAAGATTAAAACTTAATCGAGGGCTAAGATTATTTCCTAGTCAATTAGTGTGAGTTCCTAGATGATTCACACCTTTCTCAATTAATATTAATTAATTAACCACTTTTCCTAAGTTTAGGCTTAGGAAATATATTAAAAATAGGCTAATAATCTAATTGAGACACTTCTAGGTGGAATTTCCATAAACAATTTCTGTGTTATGGATAACTCATGTGTTCTAGCCTCTCCAAAAATTTTTGAGACTAGAACACCTCCAATGCTACAAAAACTAACAGTCCCTCTTAGTGAGGAAGGTGTTCTAGTGTTGCACTACTGCTACAACACCTTGTCTCTGTATCACCCTCCATACGTTGCTGATGTCTGGCCATTATGCCTGACTACCACTACCCACCAACCACTGTGCAACTTTAATGCTACATTTGAGTTGTTGTTGGCACTGATATGCTGCTGCTAACTCTGCATCTACACTACAACTTCCTCTCAATTATTATCGCTGCTACTGCAACTATGACAACTGAGAAGCATAAAACACTGAATAATTTTTGTCTTTGTGTTGCATCTGTCTCCTGAGCATCTGACTGCTACTAGCCTTTGCATTGTCCACTGAAGAATCTATATTGTTGCTAACTCTGCATTAAGCCACCTGCTCTGTTGTCAACATTGCATCTGCACTCCTCAACACCTAACTGCAACTAGTCTGCAATTGTCACTCTGGAATTTGATTGTATCGTCAAACATTGATCCATATTTCTATTGAATATTGTGGGACCCTGTAGCAAGGTAATGATCCATGAGGGGCAAACCTCAATGGACTCTGCCCAAACCTCTGCACTGCTCTGGGATTATAACTCCATATCGCCCCACCTCACTCTTGGAGGTATATATGCAAACATCGTGAAGTCTTCCTCTAGCCTAAAGGACAACTTTTCTACCTCTGTAGACGCTGTCGCTTGGTCTTTCTTCTCCTACTTATCCTTCCTCTTGAGAGGACATTGAGTACTGTAGTGGCCAAACTTGCCAAACCTGGAGCACTCAACCTTAGATAGGTCTTTGTTCTTCTTCTTCTCTCCCTTGTCCTTGACTAGGACCCTTTGATGCAAGGGACATATTCTTCTCTTCCTTCTCACCCTTTGAGCCCTTTTTGTTGCTTCTGCTGATGGTGATATTTACTAGAGCTCACCTCATATCCTCCTGTTGTAGGTCTAACCACATCCTCTCCCATCCATGCAATGTGTCTCAGACCAACATAATTTTTACAAAGACTTGCCACTCCTTTGAGACATTGTTAAGTGCTCACCATACAAGCTTTGTTGGTTGAGGCACCTCCCCAACGACTGCAAGATGATCACATATTTATTAAATCCCAATGAGGAAGGGATTTATGCCTTCACCCTTTTGCATCCTAATGCTTCTCAGCTTCTCCTACCAAAACATCTTTTGCTGCTCGAAATTATTCTGATATATTTGGTCGAGAGATTCCCACATCTCGTTGACAGTATTCTTGCTAGATATATACAAGACTATATGGTCTCGGACACCATCCAAGATCATATACTTCACCTTCGCCATCTCTTTCATGTACTCCTTTAGCTGATATGCATCCTGAGGTATTGCCACTACATTATCTACAGAGGATTTCAAGCCATATTCATCCAGGAAGGACAACCTAACCTTCTAGATGAAAAAGTTGGAGACTCCCTCTAACCTATCATGATCTCTAATCCTATTTGAGGATAAATGTTTATCTAAAAGTTTTGAATCCTTAGTGAATCTTACTAGTCCCTAATATGCAAATTGTAAAAATTTTGGTGATATTTTTGTACAAATATTTAGATTTCCAATGATTTATATTAGTCGATATAATATTTTGGCAATTTTTAAGGTTATAATGGTGTACTGTAAAATTTGGGCGAATCATTTTAGAAAAAAATGGAAATTAGTGAATTGTTCTTTTGGAAAAAGCACGGAAAATTAGCCCACCTACGAATATTTGCCCCTAAAATTTTCCTTGGTGGCCATCTCTAAATTTGAACGAGAATCTCCCTCTTCCCTCTACTTGGATTTCGAATATGCTACTAGCACTCCCTTTTGGAATGAGAAACTCTACTTACAGCTACTGCCAACTGCAACTGGAAGAACCATTTTTTTTTTGTCTAGGAACCCTCTAAGAGAAATTTTCGTTATGTGTGCCTTTATATTCCACATGACGTTGATTCTTTTCTAGAAAACTGCTGCAAAACCCTTTTGCACCCAAACAAGGAATCTTCCTAGTGAAAATATTGGATTGTTGCTACCCTTTTGTCTACTGGAATCACTCAAACTAGCAAGCCAAATATTTCGGCCAACCTGCAGTGAACAATTGAACTTTCTCAAGCAACTCACACTGTCTGTCTTAGGCTCTGTGTAGCCACCCAAAATTTGTCTTGCTGCTCTTTTTGAACAACGAATTTCTGCTTCCGCTTCTGATCAAAATTGCTCTAATTCCATGTGAAAAATTCACTACTGAAATTTTTATTGCAGCAACTGGAATTAATTCTTCTAACTGATAAATTAATTATGAATTTTATTGCTATGACAACAACGAAAAAACTATTGTGGAAGGTAAACTGGAGACTGAGAAAATACTGGCACACACATAATAAATTTGACACAGTTATTTTTGGACAAAAGTCCCCAGAAAAACCCAACTTGGGAAAATCGATGCAGTAGCTAAGGGTTTTTATTATTAATCAGCAATGAAGTAATCTCAGTACAATCTATAGATTACTAGCTGGCTATCCAATTAACAAGTATCTTGAAAAATTAAATAGAGAGAAAATTCTCTCACTCCATAAGAAATCCCGACACTAGCTCTTGCAGAAAATTTGGTCGTTAAAACCCTTGCACATGCCCTATGCACAGTCCTTGCACTGCCTCTCGCACGTGTGGCTCTGTTTAGCCTATGATCAATTCATCCAACCTATATCTGTTGTTAGAAATAACCCTTCTTGCCTCTGGAATACTTTCCTGGCCTCTGGAAGTTGAATCGACTTCCTCTCCAGCAAATCAAACTGCTATGTTGAAGCTTCTACGCAACCCTTGTGCAACTTCTACGTGGAATACCTCTGCGACTTGCTACTACATATTTGGATATGGAAAACTTTATTTGGATCATTGTCCTTGCCCCTCTCTTTCTTTGCTTCCTTCTCTAGCTCAAATTCTTCCAACAATTGTTGTGGCTATTTGGAAAATCGATCTGACCAAGGAAATCAAACTCAAGTGTGTGTTCTCCATCTACCCATCAACTTCTTATAATTTCCTGTTGGGACTCCAATGGCCAAGATTAAAAATTAATTAAGGGTTAATATTATTTCCTAGTCGATCCATGTGAGTTTCTAGATGATTCACACCTTTCTCAATTAATATTGATTAATTAACCATTTTTCCTAAGTTTATACTTAGGAAACACATTAAAAAATAGGCTAATAATCTAATTGAGACACTTTTAGGTGGATTTTCCATAAACGCTTTATGGGTTATGGAGAACTCCTATGTTTTAGCCTCTCCACAAAATTTCGAGACTAGAACACCTCTGGTGCTACAAAAAATAACACTAGGTGCCTTCACATTGGGCTTAGAGTCAATTCATAAAGAAAAAAGAGGCTCAAAGGAAAAAACGTAAAGCAATAATCTTCACATCTTAAAGTTATAGTTGATGGATATCAAGAATGAAGTAAATATAAATCAAATGAGGCCTTAGTACATAAATATTAAAGAGTTCAATGATTATTCACATATATAAGACATTTGTTTGTATATTCAATGTATCAGGGTAACTATGATAATGAATGAGGGCACATAATCATAAATTGGTATGTGTCTCACTCCCCAAAAACATTTCAACACCATATATAAGTTAGACATGCTTACAGATAATGATCAAGAAATTGCATAGATCATAGTACTATTTAGGATTCATAAGAATTACCTTCATTTTTTAATGAGGTTTTATTGAAACTATGGAGACTAGTTGTCAAGGATCTAGTTCCCTTTTTGTTGCATAACATGAGTTTTCAAAATTGGATGTCGCTCCACTACCAGCGAGCCTGTTTAGTACCCCAACAGAGTCATCCACTATCCTAAAGTAAGGAACTTTCTGAATTCTTGTTTAGTCTTTGTGTTAGAGGTATTATTTCAATTTATTTTAGGAAACATGTGTTTTAACAGGATGGGGAGGATTACACACTAGACTTAGTCCAATACCACTCACCTTGCTCCATTGCCAGTGAGCATTCGTAGCCCCGAAGGAGATGTTAGCATTCCCCATCAGAAGTTACCTCAATAGAAGGAGTGGGAGGATTACACACTATGTTTTAATTTAGTGTCACATGTCTTACTCTGTTGCCAGTGGGCCTATTCCATACCTTGATGGAGGTACCAACATGCCCCACCCAAGAAAACATAGGTTCTTATCCCTAGGAGTATGGTACTGATAAGGGAAGGTCTCATGCATGGTCGTGATTGTGACTAAGTAGTTCCACCAAAGTTTCAATTAAATCTCATGAAAGTGAAATCTAATAGTTCAGTACTTATGAGTTAATGCAATCATCTTGGTATTTATGTGTAAGTAGTATGAAAAGAAATATGTGGTAAAAAATGTTTGATATAAAGTTGACATTGTTAAGACACTGAGATTTGAGCCCTTTGAAAGATAGTTACACCTCAACCATGATTTACAAACAAATTCTTTAAATATGTATTAAAAACTCATTAATATGGTGCATACTAAGGACTCATAGATCTGTATTCTATTCTAGCTATGATCATCTAAGTATTCTTTAAGATGTAAAGAATTTCATCTTTATTCATTCTAAACCTAAGAAGCGTAAGTAAACAAAAGTTTATTTATGTACATGGTTTATATATAATGTGTCTCAATGACAATATTTATCAAAGAAGTAAAAAATCCATTGTAACCAAATGGAAATCTTGTCAATGACAAACTTATTGATTTTAGGCTTCATTTTGATCAACAATAATAATATACTTAATTGTTGAAAAAAACGGGGGAGAAATTCTTTTACGAGACCCACGAGGAATATGCTCATGTTTGATTAAAAACAAGAAAAAACCCTTTCAAAATATTCACTCATCCATCTTTCAACAAAATCGTGTAGGCTTTTATGAACTTCTAATGGAAAGAATCCTGAAATATAAGCAACCTACTCATGAAAAGGGAGCTTGTGTATCTCTATCTCATGGCTATCCTGTATTGCCACTGAGTTAGTCATGTCCAAGTTTAAAAATATACAAATAGTAATAAAAATCAACAAATTAACAACCATAAGGTCTAGAGTATAATCTTCCTGTAGCACAATATGTTCATCTAAACATGTTTGTCATTATGTAATGATGTTATATGAGTTAAACCACTATAATTAATATGTTCATATTTATCTAAAGAATCAAAATAACATAATGATGGTGAATTTACACTTATAAATAGGTTGTCATTTAATTCAAGATGGTGAGGGGAAGCTAATTCTTCATTCTCATATTCATCGTATATGGGTGGTTTTGAAAAATCAACATGACTCTCATATACAACGGAATCAAAAACACTAAAAATATCATTACATGTCATTTTGTTAGATGAACAAAGATCTTCTACTATTGATGATTTATCGACATAGTCATAAATATGTAATTTTGATAGGGTCGTGGGTACAATTTCTTCTTCAATATGACTTGGTTTAACATCTTTATAAACACTACCATTATGAGAATCAAATGAAGAAAAATCATATTTATCATTAGGGGTTAAATTATCAGATTCTTCAAGACTTTCTTGATAGTCAAAACTAGATGTTACATCTAGTCCATTAAAAAATTCATTTGGTAAACCAAGAGAGGGTAAGCATATTTATTTGGAATCAATGGATTTATTTTTCCAATCAACTTCATCATTGATGTAAGATTCATTTATTGAAACTCTAAATGAGAATTATCAGAATGTTCATCTAGACAAAAACAATTTTTAATAGGTGAATTAGAGGGAAACATAGTGCATAATGTTTATAAAAAATGGCATGGAAATCTTTTACAGATGAAATATTATTGGGGCAGAGTTTCATGTACCATTGTCGAGATTTACCTTCTAGCGACATCATGAATAGTTTCATTAATACGTCCACATGTTGAATCACAATAATTGGAATGCAGTTGTGGAACTCTCTGAGGTGTTGTACTAGATCATCGAGTTCATCTTCACAGAATCATGGCAAGTAAGTATCCCACAAATCTATCTTGGGCATTTGATTTGGAAAACCTGGTATATTACCAAAATTAAGAGGGGAAAATCGTTTAGAAATAGAAGCCACATAAAAATCCATTTAAGCAACCAAGGAATCGTCAGGTGGACAAAAAAATAAAGAAATATATACTTGAAAATATATTAAGGTGCTTGCAGTTATGACCCTACTCACTAGCAGATCAAGACCTAACTGATTAATCCAGTTACCAGGAAAATAGAACTTTGACAATTCGTTTCTCGACAATGATGCCTGAAGAATGTTGGTTCTCTGATTGTCCTGGTAATTACGAACAACTCGAGAAGATATTCACTGAGGGTTTAGAAACCTCCCGCTTTAGGTGACAAGGGCTTGCCTCCCTCCACCTCAGGGGGTATTTACTGTGTTAAATGTAATTTCAATAGATATTCTAATCACACAAATGAATATGGCCAGGGTATTGGTAGATTTTCATGTAACATTGTCGATCTTTACCTTCTAGCGACATCATGAATAGTTTCACCAATATGTCCTAATGTTGAATCCCAATCATTGGAATGCAATTGTGGAACCCTCTGAGGTGTTGTACCGGATCATCATCTTCATATTCACAAAATCAGGTCAAGTACGTATCCCACAAATTTATCTCAGACATTTAAAAAAAAAAACCCAGTATATTACCAAAATTAAGAGGGGCAAATCGTTTATAAATAGAAGCAATAAAAAAGGCCATTTCAGCTGTTAGCGCTTGAAATTTCACCTCAGGCTGAGAAAGGTAAACCTCAAGGCTACATCAAACCATTTAGCCTCGTAGCTAGCCCTACGGGGCAGGAGAAGTCTCTCTCCGGTCAATCTCGGCAGATCTTCAATGGGATGAGATGACCAACAAGGTAACACTGATATTAGGCTAGTAAACTGATTAAAAATTTTGATTTGGGGTTTTTTGGGTTTTTGGTGGCAAATTGAGGAATTGCAATTTTGGGTGCGGGGATTGGACACAGTTTCTGCAGGGGGTTCCTTGGGGCAAGGTAGGAAACAGTATTGATGCCTTAAAGTGAGATGGATGATCAGGAATGAAAGATGAGGAGCTAAAGAGAGCAAACAGTGACTTTGAATTCCCTTTAGACAGTTGAAAACATTGAAATTAAACAAATTTAAAAGCAGAGCATGGCTAGCATGAATTCATACTTTAACACTTCATTTGTTTAATGTGCAGCAGTAAAGAAAGGAAATGAATCACATAACAAAGCTTACAAGAACATTGAGAAACACACCATCAACACTTGAGTCCACAAGAATCCCAAATATGACTGCAAAACCCTGGTCTTCCTTAGCCAAAAATTGCAGAGATACAGTGAAAATATACAATGATAGCTTCTCCCTCAAGAGTCCAACCATGAAAATGAGCAAGAAAGTACATAATATAGATGATCTAACCTCTTTCCCTGCCTCCATGGGTCGAGCTCACTATCCTAGGAGCTGTTTCAACCACTTCTAAACTAAGCACTACAAACTAGGCAGTCAAAACAACTTGCCTCTATAAACTTGGAAACCAATTCATACATTTAATTTTTACCCTTTTCATAAATGAATCTTCTAGAAGAGTTACAAAAGGGTAAAAGTGTCTAAAAAGTGTCACAATTACATCAGAGATAATCATCTTCAACCCCAAAAAGTCAAACCGAGTCAAATCTGCGTTTTCTGGGTTGTACAGTGCAATCTGGCAAAAAACTGCCTGACAGGTCGCGCCCCCCTGCCTGACGGGTCGCGCCCCTTTGGAGCTTTGTTTGAGGCACTTGTAGGTGTCCAAATTGAGTAAAAGTGGGCTTGTTGGAAAGATCTGTGAGTCTACTTTCCAACCCAACTGGAATTTTTGAATTTGGAGGTCATTTGCCCTGTCAAAACTTAATTTTCCAAAGACTGGTTTCTGCAACTCAAAAAAGGGGCAAAAAGTCAAATTTTGCATGTATTTTGACCTTCTGGAGGCCCAAAACTCCATAAAAACTCAAGTCCATCCATAGGAATATGTAATTTTACATGAAAAATCTAGAAATGCTGAGTTTTTGCAAAAAGGAGTTGCCATGACAAAGGGTCTCACCGGGGGTGAGACCCGTTGAGGAGCCAAAACCTGTAAATTTCCAAAAATTGCCAAAATTACCCAAAATTTTCAGAATTTTTTGGGATTTGAGCTGTGGCTAGGCTATTGAGTGCCATGATCTTTGAGTGAAGCCTCAGCCAAGATACGAAGTGGATTGGTCTTCTTCTTCCCTTTTAGGGCCTCGGACAACCGCCTTTGAAACATCTTCATTTTTGCTTTGTACACGTGCATCCGTGCCCAATAATGGTTCTTCATGTTCCTCAACAACTTTTTATATTGGTTGGCCTTAGCCAACAACCTCTCCAAGTGTGCATTCACCTGGATGAGCATAGACTCTCGGTCAGCAGGCAATGGATCACCGGGTCTTCTTCGGTTCAAGACTCGGTCACTACGAATCCTCCATAACTCATCAAGTACTTTCTCCTCCTCCAACTGTTTGTTCCGCTGCTCCAGGTAAGTGATAGTCCATTGGGAACCTTCAAGTCTCCTCTGCAAAACATCATTTTCAGCCCTGAGATGCTGAATGATCTCCTTTGCCTCTCGGCTAGGAGAACTGGCCTCAAGATCAATCATCTCAGTGTCTGGAACTCCTGATGGACCCTCATGAATCATGGGCTGTTTGCCCCTCTGTGGTACCTGTGCTGGTGAAGAAAACGAGGCCCCTTCCACCTGATGTGGAGATAACACTCGCTGTGCTGATGATGAAGGCGATACCCCTTCCACCTGCTGTGGAGATAGTACTCGCCTGGCTGCTGCAAATAAGGCCCTCGGGCCTCTCTGATAGGTAACCAAAGGTGAGGAGCTGACATGTCTAGTGACGGGGATGTCATGCTGCTGTGATGGTCCTTCCTCCTTGTGAACAATCTCAGGATGTGGTGGTGGTGCTGTGCATGACATATATATCATCATACAATTTCATTTGCAAGGATGTTATGGGAGGTAGGGTTAGGGTTTAATTTTTTGATTTCTTAGGAAGAGGGGTAGGGTTTAGGGCTCTTAGCAATTGTGGAAGGGAAATTTAAATAAAAATGATAGGGAATATGGAATGGGAGGTGAAAAATAGGGAAGACAAGGGATACCTTAAAACAGCATATAAAACCCTAGCAATTTGACAACTTCAAGCCAAAGCACAATGGAGACTTCTACTTGCAAATGGAGACCTCTACAAATAAAATCATGATCTTCTTAAACTGTAACAAGCAACAATTTTTCATGATTTGAGGGCCTACCTTACAAAATTTGGCAATTTGTGGCTCCTTGGCAATTTTACTGGCAAATTTCTGTGGAGAAATCCCCAACGGGTCGCGCGCCCCTGACGGGTCGCGCTAGTGTAATTTTTGCACTGGCAGAGGGTGCCTGACGGGTCGCGCGCCTCTGACGGGTTGCGCGCTTTTTCAAAAGACTTTTGGAGGCCTTCCAGGTGTCAGAATCAGGTGCAGGATAGCTCGTTGGAAAGGTATTTGAGTCTACTTTCCAACCCAACTGGAATTTTTCAATTTGGAGTTTATTTGACCTGTCAAAAATGAAATCTCCCAAGACTGGTCAAAAAGTGCCAAATGAGGCTGCCTGAAGGAAGAGTGCTGTTGCAGTCAACTTTTGAATGCCTTCCTCAACCCCAAATTGAGCTCATGATAGCTCATTGGAAAGATCTTTGTGTCTAGTTATCATTTTACTTATCAAGAAAATCATTTGGCCAACCAAGCTAGGAGAAAACTTGATTTTCCCAAGGTCACTTCAGAGGTGCCTTTGATTCTCCTGAGGCAACGGTATTCTTGACATTTCTCTAAAACCATGACACCTGTGTAAAAAGTGAAGGAGGTTTTTCTTCCTTGGCATGTTTTGGACAAAACCCTCTCTCAGTGTTCCAAAATTCATCTCTGATTGCTCTGAAACATTGTTTGAGTGAAACTTATCCCGATGTGTGGAACAAGGGATTTTGTCGAAATGGAGGGGATAGGGGGCTTCTAAATTCTTGGGGAAATTTTTGGGAGTGGGGAGGGATGTTAGGAAGCAGGGGAAAGTGGAATATCAGAGATTGAGTGCGGGGAAGGGGTCCAAAAGGGCAAAACACAGGCCAAACCTAGAAAATTGCTAGGTTGTAGCTAGAAACTAGGGTTTGTGCAAAAATGAGGATTTAGCGGATCTAAGGGATGGGAAGTGTTTTATAAGGTACTTTAAGGATAGGGTAAGGTGTATGAACATCAGGATATGAGTTTTTCTGATTATTTAGCCGCCCAAGAGAAATTGCCTTCAAAACCCTAGGAGAGGGAAATGACCTTGCCTAGGTACAACTGAAGCATGAATAAGTTGTAAAAAGACTCATTAGACACTGAGATGATAATGAAAACCCTATGAATGATGATAGACTCAGCTGAATGATGACATGGACCGCCATTTGGACAAATTTGAGAAGAGTGAAAGCAAACCCTAGACCTAATGCCTAGTGACCAAATTTTGCTTGAAGACTCACTGAAATGACAAAATTTGACCTTGACACTTCAAAATCACTTTGTAAGAGCAAATTTGATCACTGGAGGAAGGCTGGAAAGACTGACACTAACATTGGCTCCAATGGGGATGGTAGCTCCTTGGAGGTACCAAGAACTTCAGACCTCTGGGAGAGAAGACCAGCGCTTTTCAATCATTGGGCAATGGAGTCATAAACTCAAGCTGAAATGCATGACTGAAAACTGACACAAACTAACTTAACAATAAGACTAAAAATTGACTCAATACTTAAACACAATCGACCAACTGAAAATGATGCTCAAAGTGGAGCTTATTCATCAAAACCTACTCTAACAATTTCATTCATCACCTGGTCAAGTGAAATGAAACAACCAATGTAACCAAGTAAGTGTCCCATCTGCTGTTCGAATTCTCCACAAGTGCTTGCTTATGAACAACAAGAGAGAACTACTGAAAGGCAACTCCCATGACAACTTAGAAACAGACCCATTGAATGATATGAATTCTCTATCCGCCTCCAAAAACATTGCATAAGGATCTTGAAATTCAAGCACACTGGAACTTAGCTCATCCAATGGATTACTTCTCTTTTCCTTATACCATGAATGCAAACTTTGATCTGAACCTTGTGACGAGATCTCTGCTGAAAATGACAAAGAAACCGGCTGCCGGATCAAATTCATATCAGCACATGTTTCAAGCTCACCTGTAATCAATGGAAAAAGACTTTGACTGCAAACCTCATCCAAAACATCAGCTATTGGATCATGAAAAACTTGAAAAGACTGTTGCAATCCCATTTCTATTGGTTCCACTGCGATTACATGATTGCCTACATGTTGCTCATCTTGTTCTTGAGATATTTTACGAGAATTCTGCCTTATAAACTGAAATGCTTCGAAACAAAAGGGTATAGAATCTTCCTGCATCATCAAATCAGGTATTTCGGCTGCCACACCTTCATCTATAATCTGCCCTTCAATTTCATTTGGTGGCTGCAAATCTGATGCTACAGGCTGCTCAAGAATTTTGTTATCTGTCTCATCCTCAACATTAAATGATTTACTATGCAATCTACCCTTCAAAAACTGAATTGATTCAAAACAAAATGGTACAGAGTCACCTTGAATCATTAAATCATGTGTGTCCACTTCCAAGTCTTCAGCTGCAACTTGACAATCAATGGCTTTCGGGGGTTGCAAATCTGAATATGAGAAGTCTTGAACAAAATTTTCATTGCTCTCAAGATGGTCCAAATCAAGACTTGTTGACATTTGATTTCTGATTGCATGGTAGTTATCTCTGATGAATTGAAACGAATCAAAGCAAAAAGGCAAAGATCTTTCACTTCAAAATTTGCTGCACTTTCCTCGTCAATGTCATAGCTGATATGCATCATTTGATCATTGTACTCGAGCTGCTGTAAGTGAACCTCTTCCTCCCACAAACTAGCTGCTGATTTGTCTGTAAGATTAGCTTCTTTTTGGAGAACATAATCATCATCATACTGATCATACTGAGGCAAATCATCGGTATAAAACATATCATCAAGCATGCAGGTCATATCAACAGTTCTTTCTTCTCCAAGATGATCTACAAAACAATCATTATCAGTGCTATGACAACTAGGATGGGAAACAAAATGTTTTGGATCAGCAACTTGTTCTTCTTCAATCAGCGAGCCATGAGCTTGAACATCATAAGCATTTCTTGTGTTGATCTTGTCGATCATCTTTTCCACGACACTTACCAAAATGTCAAGCTTCACCTCTAAAGATGTTGATTTTTCCGGATCTATGTTTTTCATCTCTTCTTCTTTCAACCTTGCCCTTCGGATCAACAGATGAGCTTCTACACTTACTGCACTGTTTTGCATCTCGTGAAGTGTTGCAATATCCCTTTCTCTCAGCTGAAACTCCATCTCCAGATCAAAGGCACCCAGATAGTGCAAGAGAGCAGATCTAGGAGTAGGCCTTATATCAACTGGCATCGAATAATAAACTTGATTAAATCTGGCTGAAAACTGTTGTACTGTCTCCCCTGGCAATCTTTTCAGCTGGTTATACTCTTCTACAATCAAGAAAAGGTTCTGTCCGATCATCCACCTATTGAGAAAAACTTTGACAAACTGCTGAAAATTTGAAATGCTTGCATCAGGCAGGGCTTTGAACCAACTCTTCACTTTGGCTTGCAAAGAAAGAGCAAAAAGCCTTATACTAACATCTTCTTCATCAACTTCAAAAAGATCTAGAAAATTCTCAAAATTCTGCACATGTTGCTCAGCGTTGACATTCTTACATTCACCATCAAACCTCGGCAAGTATAGATCATAATTTTTGGGGAAAGCGTGAAGAATAGGAGGTAAAACAAGAGGTTTATACCGATCTGGGATTTTACAAGGTGTAGGGGTATGTACAACAGGTATAGAATCAGTCTTGGTCTCTTGGGGTTCATCAATCTGAAGATGGTCGTCACAAAATTCTGAAAAAGGATCTTGATCAAGCTCAAAGGCATGCAAATCTTTGGTATTCACAATCTTCAAAGGGAAAGAATCAACTGCAGGCCTGGGATCTTTTCTCAAATACAATATACTTTGCAAAGCCTTCTTGACATTCTTGGGAAAAGAGAAGAAATAATTTATGACAAAGAACAAAATATCTTGGATGAAATTCCAACTTGAGTACCTGATCTTGCCATATTCTCCTTTCATGTTTCTGCTGGTCGAGATCATTCTCCAGTGGAGTCTTTGGATCTGATCTCAAAAATGATTTAGAGTTGCCAAGTGAATAATTCCAGCCTTTCAAGTGTCTGATCGTTGTCCACTATCAACAATCATATCTGAACTTGATACATGTACTAGGGTGAAATGCAAATGAAGTGCTGTATTCACAAGCTCACGGAGATTGACTGAAGCAGCGTTTATCTACTTCCGCTTATGCAAAGCAAAAGCGTTTCGAAGGCTACCTGGCGTAATTTCAGGCTCCGTCTAAAACTTATGAAACAAACACATCAATCCACAAACAAGTTTGTTCTCCCCAGTATGGTCGCCAGTATGTTAGCGCTTGAAATTTCACCTCAGGCTGAGAAAGGTAAACCTCAAGGCTACATCAAACCATTTAGCATCGTAGCTAGCCCTACGGGGCAGGAGAAGGCTCTCTCCGGTCAATCTCGGAAGATCTTCAATGGGATGAGATGACCAACAAGGTAACACTGATATTAGGCTAGTAAACTGATTAAAAAGGTTGATTTGGGGTTTTTTGGGTTTTTGGTGGCAAATTGAGGAATTGCAATTTTGGGTGCGGAGATCGGACACAGTTTCTGCAGGGAGTTCCTTGGGGCAAGGTAGGAAACAGTATTGATGCCTTAAAGTGAGATGGATGATCAGGAATGAAAGATGAGGAGCTAAAGAGAGCAAACAATGACTTTGAATTCCCTTTAGACAGTTGAAAACATTGAAATTAAACAAATTTAAAAGCAGAGCATGGCTAGCATGAATTCATACTTTAACACTTCATTTGTTTAATGTGCAGCAGTAAAGAAAGGAAATGAATCACATAAAAAAGCTTACAAGAACATTGAGAAACACACCATCAACACATGAGTCCACAAGAATCCCAAAGATGACTGCAAAACCCTGGTCTTCCTTAGCCAAAAATTGCAGAGATACAGTGAAAATATACAATGATAGCTTCTCCCTCAAGAGTCCAACCATGAAAATGAGCAAGAAAGTACATAATATAGATGATTTAACCTCTTTCCCTACCTCCATGGGTCGAGCTCACTATCCTAGGAGCTGTTTCAACCACTTCTAAACTAAGCACTACAAACTAGGCAGTCAAAACAACTTGCCTCTATAAACTTGGAAACCAATTCATACATTTAATTTTTACCCTTTTCATAAATGAATCTTCTAGAAGAGTTACAAAAGGGTAAAAGTGTCACAATTACATCAAAGGTAATCATCTTCAACCCCAAAAATTCAAACCGAGTCAAATCTGCGTTTTCTGGGCTGTACAGTGCAATCTGGCAAAAAACTGCCTGATAGGTCGTGCCCCCCTGCCTGACGGGTCGCGCCCCTTTGGAGCTCTGTTTGAGGCACTTGCAGGTGCCCAAATTGAGTAAAAGTGGGCTTGTTGGAAAGGTCTATGAGTCTACTTTCCAACCCAACTAGAATTTTTGAATTTGGAGGTCATTTTCCCTATCAAAACTTAATTCTCCCAAGACTGGTTTCTGCAACTCAAAAAAGGGGCAAAAGTCAAAGTTTGCATGTATTTTGACCTTCTGGAGGCCCAAAACTCCATAAAAACTCAAGTTCATCCATAGGCATATGTAATTTTACATGACAAATCTAGAAATGCTGAGTTTTTGCAAAAAGGAGTTGCCATGACAAAGGGTCTCACCGGGGGTGAGACCCGTTGAGGAGCCAAAACCTGTAAATTTCCAAAAATTGCCAAAATTACCCAAAATTTTTAGAATTTTTTGGGATTTGAGCTGTGGCTAGGCTATTGAGTGCCATGATCTTTGAGTGAAGCCTCCCAAGATACGGAGTGGATTGGTCTTCTTCTTCCCTTTTAGGGCCTCGGACAACCGCCTTTGAAACATCTTCATTTTTGCTTTGTACACGTGCATCCGTGCCCAATAATGGTTCTTCATGTTCCTCAGCAACTTTTTATCTTGGTTGGCCTTAGCCAACAGCCTCTCCAAGTGTGCATTCATCTGGATGAGCATAGACTCTCGGTCAACAGGCAATGGATCACCGGGTCTTCTTCGGTTCAAGACTCGGTCACTACGAATCCTCCATAACTCATCAAGTACTTTCTCCTCCTCCAACTGTTTGTTCCGCTGCTCCAGGTAAGTGATAGTCCATTGGGCACCTTCAAGTCTTCTCTGCAAAACATCATTTTCAGCCCTGAGATGTTGAATGATCTCCTTTGCCTCTCGGCTAGGAGAATTGGCCTCAAGATCAATCATCTCAGTGTCTGGAACTCCTGATGGACCCTCATGAATCATGGGCTGTTTGCCCCTCTGTGGTACCTGTGCTGGTGAAGAAAACGAGGCCCCTTCCACCTGATGTGGAGATAACACTCGCTGTGCTGATGATGAAGGCGAGACCCCTTCCACCTGCTGTGGAGATAGTACTCGCTTGGCTGCTGCAAATAAGGCCCTCGGGCCTCTCTGATAGGTAACCAAAGGTGAGGAGCTGACATGTCTAGTGACGGGGATGTCATGCTGCTGTGATGGTCCTTCCTCCTTGTGAACAGTCTCAGGATGTGGTGGTGGTGCTGTGCATGACATATATATCATCATACAATTTCATTTGCAAGGATGTTATGGGAGGTAAGGTTAGGGTTTAATTTTTTGATTTCTTAGGAAGAGGGGTAGGGTTTAGGGCTCTTAGCAATTGTGGAAGGGAAATTTAAATAAAAATGATAGGGAATATGGAATGGAAGGTGAAAAATAGGGAAGACAAGGGATACCTCAAAACAGCATATAAAACCCTAGCAATTTGACAACTTCAAGCCAAAGCACAATGGAGACTTCTACTTGCAAATGGAGACCTCTACAAATAAAATCATGATCTTCTTAAACTGTAACAAGCAACAATTTTTCATGATTTAAGGGCCTACCTTACAAAATTTGTCAATTTTTGGCTCCTTGGCAATTTTACTGGCAAATTTCTATGGAGAAATCCCCAACGGGTCGCGCGCCCCTGACGGGTCGCGCCAGTGTACTTTTTGCACTGGCAGAGGGTGCCTGACGGGTCGCGCGCTTTTTCAGGAGACTTTTGGAGGCCTTCCTGGTGTCAGAATCAGGTGCAGGATAGCTCGTTGGAAATTTCTTTGAGTCTACTTTCCAACCCAACTGAAATTTTTCAATTTGGAGTTGATTTGACCTATCAAAAATCAAATCTCCCAAGACTGGTCAAAAAGTGCCAAATGAGGCTGCCTGAAGGAAGAGTGCTGTTGCAGTCAACTTTTGAATGCCTTCCTCAACCCCAAATTGAGCTCATGATAGCTCATTGGAAAGCTCTTTGTGTCTAGTTATCATTTTACCCATCAAGAAAATCATTTGTCCAACCAAGCTAGGAGAAAACTTGATTTTCCCAAGGTCACTTCTTCAGAGGTGTCTTTGATTCTCCTGAGGCAACGGTATTCTTGACATTTCTCTAAAACCATGACACCTATGTAAAAAGTGAAGGAGGTTTTTCTTCCTTGGCATGTTTTGGACAAAAACCTCTCTCAGTGTTCCAAAATTCATCTCTGATTGCTCTGAAACATTGTTTGAGTGAAACTTATCCCGATGTGTGGAACAAGGGATTTTGTCGAAATGGAGCGAAATGAAGGGGATAGGGGGCTTCTAAATTCTTGGGGAAATTTTTGGGAGTGGGGAGGGATGTTAGGAAGCAGGGGAAAGTGGAATCTCAGAGATTGAGCGAGGGGAAGGGGTCCAAAAGGGCAAAACACAGGCCAAACCTAGAAAATTGCCAGGTTGTAGCTAGAAACTAGGGTTTGTGCAAAAATGAGGATTTTAGCGGATCTAAGGGATGGGAAGTGTTTTATAAGGTACTTTAAGGATAGGGGAAGGTGTATGAACATCAGGATATGAGTTTTGCCGATTATTTAGCCGCCCAAGAGAAATTGCCTTCAAAACCCTAGGAGAGGGAAATGACCTTGCCTAGGCACAACTGAAGCATGAATAAGTTGTAAAAAGACTCATTAGACACTGAGATGATAATGAAAACCCTATGAATGATGATAGACTCAGCTGAATGATGACATGGACCGCCATTTGGACAACTTTGAGAAGAGTGAAAGCAAACCCTAGACCTAATGCCTAGTGACCAAATTTTGCTTGAAGACTCACTGAAATGACAAAATTTGACCTTGACACTTCAAAATCACTTTGTAAGAGCACATTTGATCACTGGAGGAAGGCTGGAAAGACTGACACTAACATAAGCAACCAAGGAGTTGCGAGGAGAACAACAAAAGAAGAATTATATACTTGAAAATATTGTAAGGCACTTGTAGTTCTAACCTTGTTCACTAACAAGTCACAGACCTAATTGATTAATCCAGTTACCAGGAAAACAAAATTTTGAAAATTTGTTCCCCAGCAACGACGCCAGAAGAATGTTGGTTCTCAGATTGTCCACTAACTAAGAACAACCTGAGAAGACATTCATTGAGGGTTTAAAACCCTCCTGCTTTAGGTGACAAAGACTTGCCTCCCTCCACCTCAGGGGGTATTCCTTGTGTTAGATGTAAATTCAATAGACTTTCTAATTACACCAATGAATATGGCCATGTTATTGATACAAAAGTGTGTTGTTAACAGAAGAGAAGTTAAACTTTGGGAAATGAGACTTATAATAATTAAAAGATAAAAAATTACAATCAAAACCTTAAGTATGCAATGAGAAAATAACAAAACATAAATTAGAGATGAATATAACAAAGAAAAAAAAATAAACGAAATGTTAGTTGTACTTGGATCCTCATTTATTCGTTGCTTCATGATGAAAAAGAACAAACTAGAATAATATCATGTATTATTACATTCCATTCTCTTTCAAAAGACAAACATTAAGAAAATGTTAGTATGAATACCTGAAAACAAACAAACCCACATTATTGTGACAAAATAACGCTAATCAAGTCAACTACCAACTTGTCAACAACTGTCTAGATTTAAACAGATAAATTATAAGAACAACAAATAAAGAAAAAGAGCATACATTGTTGTAATACGTATATCTGCATGAAATATTATAACAAAACCAATCAACAAAAAGTGTTTTTAGCCAATTAATCAATACAATGTGCAAATATCCCAATCCTGATACCTCTAATAATATTAATATTTGAGAGGATCATAAATTAAGTTAAATAATAAAGTATAAACAAATGATCAGATCTATTGTATAAACTGCAAACTAAACAAGTGCATGATCATGCAAAACAAAATAGAAATAAAAAAACCAACGAAATGTGTTTTGTCAAATCATCGAATGATATAATTGTGTTCGTGTCTCCAAAGCTATCCACTCTTGGAGCCAACCCATCAGCCCATCAAATGAGCGCTTTCATCCCCTTTTATATCACTGGGAGAATTAGTTTCCCATAACTACCCAAATAAAATAATTATTATTTGATTAAAGGAAATGTACATTCCTTCTTTTAATTAATTATCAGTGATTTTTTTCCTTGAGTGATCTTTAAAATGTTTTATTCTAGAGAACAGTCTTCGGGATTAATCACACTGTAAAGATTTGATCGATGTTTTGAACCAGCTAATATGGATCATCCTAAAAAAGAAAGTTCAAATATGAAATAATTCCTCGGCCTCACTTAGTTCTGTCGCATAGCATCTTGGCCGTCGAGGCTTTTTAATCGGAAGGTTATAGCTTATTTCGGGTATGAACTTGACCGCCAGTTAACCTACCTTGTTTGACACGATGGGTGTGTTGACTCTTTTACATTTAGTGGGGTGACAAAGCTTTTTAATCGGAAGGTTATAGCCTATTTCGGGTATGAACTTGACCGCCAGTTAACCTACCTTGTTTGACATGATGGGTGTGTTGACTCTTTTACATTTAGTGGGGTGACAAAACAAATATGTTATTACCTGATGGGTTATGTGTATGGGTGCAAGCTTAAGTCACGTGGAGGTGTGCTTTCAAAGGCATGTCTTCGACTTATAATTATATATTTGAAGTGACATACATACTATTCTACATTCATATGGAAAAGGTAATATGATTTTCGTTAAGTGTGAAAGGAATATGTGATAAGAGGTGAGGAGGTAGGTAGTTTTGTTTAATATATTTTATTTGTTTTAATTTTAATCTTAATTGTATTTAATTCACTTTATTTTTTAAATAATTAATTTTATTTTTATTTATTTAATTTGTAATTTATGTTTTTATAATTTATTTATTTTAATAATAATTAAAGTTTTATATTTTGATTGCACGCGAGTGCATGTTGTAACGGTCGGGGCGGTCGGTTTGCACACCCCCGACCGGATTCGAATCCTGTGAAGCTGCGCTGCAGCGTATTTGGGACATAGTCGGTGATGATTTGTTCAGATTGTAAAAATATGTTGATATATATAGCTTCTTCAGCGGGTACTGCCCCCTGAAAAAAAGTTTTATATTTTGATTATTATTTATTTATTTATTTTTTAAATTTTAAATTTTAGTTTTTATTTTAAATTATAATTATAAAGTTTTTTTTTAGCAAATATTAATATAAAAATAGAATTTCAATGATTTTGTCTAATCAATAATGATTTTTATAAGTTATAGTGATTAATTTAATAATAATTTTAATGTAGGGTAAAATATAAATATAATGTCATGAAGATTTGAGCATACCATAAGAATTTTAAAGGAGTCATATAGAGAGGGAGATGTCTGTGAAACCCATAAAGACGGTCAATTTCTAGAAAGAGGGCCAAATTAAACACCAACAAATTGTTTCTAATGCAAGGTATAAAGTTCCTCTGCATGTGATATGGATGATAAAGTATAATGTCAAAATTATGCTGGAAAGCGTATTAAATTTATGAAATGTGAAATATAATTTTGGTTGAAGCATTGTAGGTGTGATGCATACAAGACCAACTTCCATTATTAGCGAAGAACAACACATATGATGCATAAAATAAGCAATTATAATGTCATCTCATAATTGTTAAATGCATTAGCTAATTTTCTTTTCTAGGGGAATCTGCCTACTTAAGTTCTTATTATTTCACTTAGTAATGAGGCTTTGTAGTGCTTTGGAAGTATTTTGAGAAACCATAGGGGTATATATTTAACACTACTCAAAACAAATATATTATAGATTATGGGTATATAAATAAATTAACTATTTATAGATCAATAAATAACTCAATAACTTAAATAATCTAAGCTAACTAATAACTTGTTGCATGTTAACTATATATTAACCTAGTTATAACTAACTCATATACAATCATGTATATGGGTTAAACACATATTAGTCTAGCCATGAGTGACATAAAACTTGAAAAGCATTGCAATAACATTGATGCAACTCTTGTATCTTTAAATGCAAAAAATTTGATAGTAGAAGAGAATATTGATAAGCAAAATGACATTATGTATGCTTGTATTCCTTCATGAAGTTCATGATTTAATGAATAGAGTCATTCCATAGGTAAATTGAACATCTTAGGACTCAACGGTTGTTGATATTCTACACTTCATTCACTCATAAAATAATTTAAAGGACATGAGGGTGCAATGGTGGAGGAGGGGCTAGTAGCTTTTTTGGAGGAGGGAGGAGGAATTTTTAAAGTCAATTTTTATGTCTAGGGATGAATTCATTGAATGTTGGAATTTGATTAAGGCTATAAGTTAAGGGTATAGACCAGAAATTGACAAATAGAAACCTAATACTCCATCTATAGTCTCTAGTCATTTCCATGTGTTAAGAAAGAAAGGGGGGACATTTTGAATGACTTTGGTCATTCCAAACATTAGGACCCTTGCATAACACCTTGGTAGATCAATGGAGAGGAAGGATTGCAACTAATTTTATGACCTTTGCAGGTATTATAGTATGAGGCAAAACCTCAAAATAGGAAAAGGAATAAATTAAGGCTTTCATAATGAAAGCATTATTGGTGACCAATGAGATCTCTATTGTAAAATATCAAAGTCCAAAATGGAGGTAATTTCATCCCATTTTCAATTCTTGAAACAAAATAAACAATTATAGATTGGCTTCCTATTGGTGCTAGTGTGTTTTCCATTATTTATTAGTCATGCCCTAATATTCATGGAGAGATGGGATTTAGAGAAGGATGTAGCTCAGGAACCTGAATCCTAATTGAACTATTGAGGAGTTTACTAGAATCAAGACTTGGAGAAGAAAATAAATAGGTATAAGCCCTTAAGGAAAGAGTAAAATCAGTATTAGGACAAGATTTAATATATATATATATATATTAGGTAGTATTTATAACATGTTTTAGATATTTTAGTAGGTGTGATGATTTCCTTAAGATATTCTTGGAGTCCAATAGAAGATCATTTACTTACGTGCCTAGTGCATATTATAAACTTTACCGTTTAAACCATTAAAATTAGAACTATTAATTGAAAAAGGGTAATATTAAACTTTTCAAGGAACATGACATGTATTATTATTGATAATAATATTTCATAATTAAAAAAAAAATACAAATCTTAAACTTAAATGTTGTGGAAATGAATAACAAAAAGTTTTATAGTGAAATATTGATAGCATAGGTTACATTGGAGTAAATGAAAGTATTCCTACGATTTTTAATTTTCCAAAATAAAGAAATATTGTTATTACGAGAGATTCTAAGTTTCTTTGAGGCTTTAAAACTTAGTCAAATTGATCCCAACTTTTCTAGTGAGTTGGTAAATCATAACTAAGACCTACTCACATCCTAGATGCCTTCAATAGCTCTCCTAACCATATGGAAATTGACTTTATAGGCCTAGAAAATCTAAATTGCTCAACCTTAGGGTGAGAGGGTCAAATTCCTATCATTAAGGATTAGAATGGATGACTATGCATGAATTCTCTAAACTTCCACATGATTAATATTCTTCTACATAGGAGTCAACCTCCCCTAATAAAACAACCTGCCTCTTCTACTAAGGTAAGAAATAAGGCCTACAAATATGTTTACCTTTATATGTATAAGCATAGGAATCTCCACCGAAGCCAGGCTATCTAGTAGATCTTTAATAGATGACATATACATGGTCCAAGATGACTCTAATCCCACTAGATTTGGTGGAAAATTAGTGAAAATTAGTTGAGAATCCTATGAAAGAAAGGGTTGAAGCTCTGGAGAAGTTGGGCGAATGAAACAGTAGCAGCAACATCACCAACATCATCAGAAAGGGATTAAATCTACTAGAAGCGATACTCAATGGAATGAAATGGATTGGGTTATAATCAACTTGCATGTTCGTCCAAACTCACAGAATGAGAAGTTGAATGAAGCTAATAAAGAAATAAGTAAGAATTCTTACTCGTCCACATCGAGTGAGGGTCAGGGGTCTTGTACTTCTAAGTGAAAGGAAATAAAACAAAGATTTGGAGGAATCATGGGCAACAAAGAGCTTCAAAGAGAGTTTTATGTGGGTTTTGAAAGCAAAAGGAGAATTTCCCACTTGAATTTTCAATATTTATGCGCAATTATGCTCTTGAAGGGGTCACGCATTAGGATCCAGGGCTTCCCACAATTTTTTTTCTCGAATGGATGATAAAGAAGACGAGTTTCTAAACTTAGAAGAGCATGGGCAAAGCATGGAATATTAAACTCTAATATGGTTCTATCACATGTTAAACACTAATAGGTTCCATGAATTATGGTGATCCAAACTTAAATAGGAACACAACAAATTACAAACATAACCACAAATACATAGATGTAGCAGAAAAAACACTTTATTTCATTAATATCAAATCCCGAAATATGCTTACAAACGAAATGGAAATAAGACTAGCTCAGGTGATGGTAGCTTATCTCAGAGGCCTATTTATTATTGATAAACAATGGAAAACCCTAAACATCCAAAAGCCTAACCCTAGGAGATGAAGTGCCAAAATTATGGGCCCTGTTTGGGTAAATTGGCATCAACTTCCCAGGGTCGTAACTTTGGCATACGATCTTCGTTTGATGTGCACAATACCTTGTTAGAAAGAACCGAAAAACTATCAAAAATAGTAAATTGTGCTACAATTAAGAAAACTAAAAAACTGAAAGAGATAGTGGTGGCAGTCCAAGTGGAATAGGCAGGTGGCCAACAACATCCACTTGGATCAGTCCTCCCCCTTTAGGAAGAAATGGTCCTCATTGCCTTGAGTGCCTCCATGAGATGGGGAAACTTCTGCTAAACTTGGTCCCTAGTGAGCCACTTGCCTTGGTGCAAGAGTTAGCTAGCTTTGACGACCCGATATGGTTGCATCTTATGTTGGCGAGTGTTCTTGACCTGTTTGTCCATAATTTGATCAGTTGTGGCATGTTACATGTAGTATGGGTTTAACTTTGTTGGTGTGAGATGTTCTGCAATGTCTTGTGTGTCCAATAATGATGGGAAGTATGGTCGAAGGTGGTCCACGTTGAAAACTGGGTGTAGGCCAAGGAATGGGAGAATGTTGAGCTCAAAATAATTGTCTCCCACAACCTTGGTAATGGTTTAAGGACCATATCGAAGTGGTATGAGCTTCTGATGGGCTCAGGTAAGGCATTATATTTACAAATGATACCAAACTTTATCGCCCACCTGAAACTTGTTTGGCACCCAATGTTGATCATGTCACTGCTTGTACTTGGCATTTGACTTCTCCAAGATGTCGTGAACCTGCTGGAAAATGTTTTAGATGCATTCAATAAATCTGGTCGCTTTATCAGCCTCGGAAAATACATGTGTGGATTATGTCTATGTAGTCGCATGAGGCATGGCAACATCAATCAGACACAATGGTTGAAATCCTAGACCCACTTGAAAGGGATTGCAACCAGTTGAACTATGGAAAGCTCTATTATAATTGTGTTGTACATAGGGAAGACTCTCATCCCAGGTTCGTGGATGCTCGGAGTTGTACATGCGGAGTATGTGCACTATCATCCGATTGAAGACCTCTGTCTGGCCATCAGTCTGGGGATGGAAGGTAGTTGACTTGGTGAGCTTGATGTCCAATAGTGTTCAGAGGCTTGACCAAAATGTGCTCAAGAACCTGCAATCCTGATTTCATATAATGGTATGTGGGATCCCAAAATGTACACATATTCATTCAAAGAAGAGTTTGGCAGTTTCCTCTGCTGTGATACTCTTCTTGCAGGCTGTCAATGTAGCCATCTTAGAAAATTTGTCCACAACCAAAAATACATAGTCATTACCATGCTTGGTAGAAGGGAGGCCAAACATATAGTCTATGGAGATGGATTCCCATGGCTGGTTGGGAGTAGGTAGAGGAGTGTACAGGCCTTGCTTCTTGATGGTTGGCTTGGTGATGGTGTAGGTAGTGTAGGATTTGATATATTTGTCAACATCCAGTCAGAATTTGGGCGAATATAAGTACTTTTGTAGTGCAACCACATTTTTCTCCACGCTAAAGTGTCTTGCAACCCGACTGTAGTGCGCCTCCCAAATTAGCTTGGCACACTTGCTTGAAGGAACACAAAGGTGGCCCAAGTAGCATAATAATACATCTTAGAGGTGGAAATCAGGAAATTTCTTTTCATCTACTAGCATATGGTATGTGGAGGTGAGCTTTGGATCATTTTTGTATAGTTGCTGCCATCCACGGGTCTCGTGGTCATAAGATTTGGGAAAAATAGTCATTTCTGCAACTCGGGGTTAGCTGAGGCAGTCTGGAACATTATTGGTGTTTCCATTTTTCTATTTAATG
This sequence comes from Pinus tabuliformis, assembly GCA_031772625.1. Taxonomy (NCBI): domain Eukaryota; kingdom Viridiplantae; phylum Streptophyta; class Pinopsida; order Pinales; family Pinaceae; genus Pinus; species Pinus tabuliformis. The sequence goes on along the minus strand of CM062804.1, from coordinate 1,522,403,637 downwards.
TTAAAGTGGAATTGTTGCAAATATGTAGACCACTTCTGATGGCGATCGTTCTCCAAATTCCCTTGTGTCTGTATGAACTTAAGAGGGTGTTGATTGGTGTGGATGATCATCTCCTTCCCCAGAATATAATGCTTCCATTTTTGGTAATCCTGCATGATGGAATACATATCTTTATCATAGGTGGAGTACTTCCAAATTGTATAGGAAAGTGTCTCACTATGATAGGCCATTGGATGCCTGTGTTGGGTGAGGACTGCACCAATAACATAGTATGAGGTGTCTTTATCGATTTCAAATTTTTGTTGCAGGTCTAGAAGTGTGAGTATCGGTGCATAGCAGAGTTTGTGCTTCAACTGAATGAAAACCTTATGTTGGGACTTGGCCCAGGAAAAATTTTCTTTTGCCCTGCCCTTAGTAATATGACTCAAAGGCCAAGTGATATGGGAGAATCGAAACACGAAACTTCGATAAAAATTTGCAAGGCCTAAAAATTTATGAAGTTCTATTAGAGTGGTCAAGGTTGGCCAATCTCGAATGACCCAGATGTTAGTCAGATCCACAGGCACGCCACACTCATCTATGATGTAACCTAAATATTGGACCTTACTCATGCCAAAGGTGCATTTCTCCAAGTTGGCACACATTTTGTGTTGCTGAAGGGTTTGAAGGACCTGTCGAATGTGTTGCAAGTGTTCTTCCCAACTCTTGTTGAAGATGAGGATGTCATCCAGATAAACAACCATGAATGAGTTGGTGAAGGGCCACAAGATGTCATCCATTAGCCTCATAAAAGTAGCAGGGGAATTTTTCAACTCGAAGGGCATAACCAACCATTAGAAAAGGCCTTCCTTGGATTTGAAGGTGGTCTCCCATACATCTGTGGGCTCTATTGGAACCTAGTGACAGCTAGACTTTAGATCGATCTTGCTGAAATACTTGGCCCCTTGCATTGGTCTAGAAGGTCATGACTCTGTGGGACTGAATACATGTTCCTGACATTGATTTTGTTTAGTGTTTGATAATCGATGTAGGGCCTCTAGGTCCCATCCTTCTTCTATACAAGTACAATTGGGCTCCCAAAAGGCGAGGAACTTGGTCGGATGTGCCCTTTTTGTAGTAATTCCTGGATTTTCTGCTTGATCTTTTCATTTTCCAGAATAGAGCGATGATATATCGGATCGTTGGGTAGAGGTGCTCCGGGAGTCTGATCGATCGAATGCTTGACCTGACAGTGCAAGGGCACCCCTGTGGGTGAGGAGAAGATTTCCTTGTATTCTTCCATGGCTGTATCCACCTGCTTTTGCTGCGTGGAGTAACCCTTCCCAGGGGTCATGGATGTGGCTACAATCTTCCCCTTACTTTAAGAGTGAATTAGAAAGAAAACAAATTTCTTAGTCTGGGATATGATCTTACTACATTTCTTAGCAGAGATCAAAGAGATGGCGGTATGCAGGGCTACATCCGGTATCCTATATAACTTACTACCCCAAGAAATAATAAAAGAGCGGGGTCTAGACTCATATACAACTTGTCGCTTCCACAAGTATGGTTGTACTAATAATACATCAAAAACTTCAAGAGGAGAGATATCACACAGTACCTAATCCATGAAGGGCTTGATCTTGTAGGGAAGGTGGCACTGCTGGCTGACGCGAAGATCTCGTCCTTGGTGAAGCCACTCGATGGTGTACCTTTGCGGATGTGTTTTAGTCAGTAGGCCCAATCACTTCATGACCTCTTCTGAAATGAGGTTCTTTTGGCTCCCACTGTCGAAAATGAACTGCATTGGAGAACCCTTCACCCATATTTGTGAGTGGAATAGTCATTCCCCCTCCTTTGGATCTTCAGGCTCAATCTTCTAGATCTTAGTGGTGGCCATAGTGGCACTGGGCTCCACATCAATCATCTTCTTCTCTTTTTCATTACCCTTGTCGGGATATGACTCAGATTCGTAACATGTGTCTGACCCGGAAGCCTTCAGCTCGGCCACTAATGACTGCTTGGCCCAACACTAACTCATGTTGTGATTGGTGCTCTTATGGAACTCACACCACTTTCTCGTGTCCTTTGTCTTCATGGTGTTGTTCTTTGCTTGTGCAAGGCTTCGACGAGTTATCGTGGGTCACCTGCCTTGGCTTTTCCCTTTTCTCTGAGTTTTGGGGGTGCCTTTCCCTTGCTTCGATTCATAGATCCAAAGTCTCTCTTTTTTTGTTTAAGCTTTTTCTCAATCTTGACAGTGTATCGATACGCCGTGCCAAGCAAGGAGATGTCTAGGACCTCCATCTCATCCTAGATGTATCTGTGTAAGCAACCGCAGTACTTGAGTACCAAATGTTTCTCAGAATCCTTCATACCCAACTTCGTGTGAAGGGTATGAAAAACATTGGTAAACTCTGGCATGTCTTGGTCCCCTCCCTATCACAACGTGATCCACTTTATGTATTTATCCTCATAGATCCTGAGAGGGTGGTACTGCTCCTTGATGGCGTCCTTGAATGAATTCCAAGTGGGTGCAATCGAAATAGTGAGGGTGTACTTTCATCCTTATTCTCACAGTGGGTTTCCCACTACTCCTTGTCGTGGGGGCTAGCTTTGAGAAGTGCAAAAGTAATATTTTCTCAGTTGGAAAAATCATGAACATAAAATATCCTTCTAGCATATTTAACCATTTATCTATGGCGTTCGCATCTATTTGACCCTCAAATATGGGGATGTCAAAGTTAACTTGTACCTTAAAGGGTGTGGTGCTCCTAGGGTAGTTGTTGGAAGGAGATGTGTCTTCCTTGGGTAGTCGTTGAAGGATCTGGGAAAAGTTGTCCATCATTGTGTTCCTCTGCCACTTGAGGGATTCTTCAAGCAAGATTTTGAAAGGATCTTCGATCCCCTCGTCTTTCTTCTATTCCGCCATGGGAGGTCATCAGGATGTGCAAGGTCGGTCTTGCAAAGCTTCGACCAATTCAAGCCCTAACTCCTTATATCCCAACCTCGTTGGCGACATGCAAAGAAAAATAGAGAAAGAGCAGACTGCTCTGATACCACTAATTCGAACTTAAACAAGAATGCAACAAATTACATACATAACCATAAATACAGAGATGAAGCAGAAATAATACTTGAATAATTTCATTAATATCAAATACTAAAATATGCTTACAAACATAATGGAAATAAGACTAGCTCGAGCGATGGTACCTTAGCTCTGAGAAGAGATGTGACAGCTACATGCCTCTGAACTATGTTACAATGAGACTCGTAGGCCTATTTATTATTTAGAAACAATGGAAAACCCTAAACATCCAAAAACCTAACCCTAGGATATGAAGCGCCAAAACTATGGGCCCTGTTTGGGTAAATGGGTACATCAACTTCTCGGGGTCGTAACTTTGGCATAGGATGTTCATTTGACGTGCAAAATACCTCATTATAAATATCTATATGAGGACTACTACTACTGAGTGGCCAAAATCAATGAACAACCCAAGTTGGCCCCAGTTTTCCAAGAAAACATCATTTAGGGCCTCAAAACAGCTCCGAAAGTTCACGACCCAAAAAACTGCCAAAAATAGTAAAATGTGCTACAATTAAGGAAACTGAAATACTAAAAGAAATAGTGGTGGGGGTACAGTGGAATAGGCGGGTGACCACCAACATCCACCTGGATCATATGGAAAGCAAATAAGATAAATAATGGTGGAAGAAAGGGGAAATACAGAGGAGTTCTTACCGTCATCTCTTGTCAAATACTCTTGTGTAGTACTTTGTTGGTGCTCTTGTGCTCCGCTTGTTTTTAACCTGGTTCCCTCATGCTCCACATTTTTTTAACTTGGTTCTATTATGCTTTCGAATACAGTAGACACAATGGATTTTAACCTGGTGCTCTAAATACATTCGACAAAATGGCTTTTAACCTGGTGCTTTGAACACAATCGACACAATGTAGGCTTGTAACTTGGTAATCTCGTGGCTATGATTCAAAATGTTATAATATGGAAAACAAATCAAATAGAAAGGAAAAGCTATTATACATATTTTTTATTTTTTTATTTTATTTTGACATAGTCAAAATGTTGAACATTACAACATCTCCTTGGTGATTTGTATTGGGACACTATCCAAGTCAACCTTGGATCCCACTTTGACAAATCATTGAGTTATATCACTTGTATGCACCTCACATGTGTTCCTAGATGGGCTTAAAGTCACTCCCCTTCATGTTTTTCTTTGAACAGACCTTAGTGAGATTTGAACTTGCCATGAGCAAGGGAAATGCCATCTCCTTTGTTTGCCACACCACATTATCATGTGTACTTGTTTTTGAAACATGTCAACCATGTTGAGACATTATCTAATTTAAACTCTAGTGCTATGGTTATAAATTGTAGGGTTATGCCCTTATGTATACCTTGTTACCCCCTCACATCTAGGGGTAACCTGAGGATATTTTTTGTTTGATGATCCACATGATCACAAACAATGGTCCCAATGATGAAATTTAGGATTTTCCTAGACAATTTCATGCATATGCCTCTCATATCATGCTTAGCTTGACACGCATGAGATACATTTGTCCCTTGCTTCATATTAAATGTTAACACTCAATTTATCTGACATGAAAGCAATGACCATGAGTTGAATTGGATAATGAATTATGCCGCTTGGAAGTTATGCATTTTGCCTTTTTTCACCTTGGTGGACATCATTAATCTCCTAGTCAAATTTTCCAACTCTTTGGTAGAAGGGGTACTACTAGGGTACACTGATAGGGGTAACATGCCCGTGTCCCTTACCATACGTAATACGCTCCTCCTATCCCTTCTTTGTTTTGAACTATGAACACACGACCTATTAATAGAAAATTATGTACTTTAACAATAGGTACTTGATCAATTGACCTAACCCTCGGGGATAAATACATACCATGATAAGGACACTAAACAATAGTAAATAATTTCATCTCCTTGAGATTTATGTTATGATTTTTTCATTTGATTGTTGAATTCTTTGTTTGAGTCATATTTGAGTCTCAAAACCCTCCCATACAGTCAATGCATGCATCTACTATAACCATGTCAAATTTCAATGCATACAAGCACAAACTGAAAAAATTTCAACGTTGGCCCCATTCACAAACCCCTTTATGTGAGGTTAATTAATTAAAGCATAATTTCCACTAATTGGTAAAGGTTAAGTTAACTGAACATTTACTTGACCCTGAGAGAATTGAGAGAATTGAACCCATGACCTCTCAATAGAAAATTGAGTTTCATTAATGATGGGGGGTCGACCAATTAAGCTAACCCTCGAGGCTAAATACATACCATAATAATGACACTAAATAATAATAAATAATTTCATCTCCTTGATATTTATGTTATAATTTTGTTGTTTGATTTTTTAATTATTTGAATGAGTCATATTTCAGTATCGAAACTCTCCCATACTATCAACACATGCATCTACTATAACCATGTCAAATTTTAGTGCATACAAGCACAAACTGAAAAAATTTCAATGTTGGCCCCATTCACAACCCCCTCTGTGCAGGGTCAATTAATTAAAGCATAATTTCCACTAATTAGTAAATCACATGTGAATTTAACATTTACCTGAACCCAATAGAATCAATAGAATTAAACACATGACCTCTCAATAGCAAATTAAGGTGCTTAATTTAACGAAGGGTACTCGACCAATTGAGAAAACCATCGGGGCTAAATACATACCATGATAAGGACACTAAATGATAATAAATAATTTCATCTCCTTGACATTTATGTTATAATTTTTTCATTTTATTGTTGAATTCTTTGTGTGAGTCGTATTTGAGTCTCGAAACCCTCCCATACTGTCAACGCATGCATCTACTATACCCTTGTCAACTTTCAACGCATACAAGCACAAATTGAAAAAAATTCAACGTTGGCCCCATTCAAAACCCTCTACGTCTGGGGCCAATTAATTAAAACATAATTTCCACTAATTGATAAATATAAAACCTTGAAAATGGTTAAACGAACCAAAGTTAAAATTGGATATGATGGTATAAAGCTTAATGAGATTCTATTGGTTTCAATAATAATATATTCTCTACTGAACAAGGCCAACAAAATGAAGGTGGAAGCTCATATGGCTGCTCCCCCCCTCCCCCACATCACTTTCAATTCGCTAATACCCATTTTATATACTATAAAATATTTGAAAGCAACATAGTAAGAATCAAACATAGTTACAAACTAAGAAAATAAAAATTTAAGGTAAATGAAAGAGAACAAATCAACATAAAACATATAAACACATACCAACTTGTACATTTCAAAATTTCAATATCATTAATAATATTCTTCATCCAACTCAACATCTGTATCATTTGGTTTAGAATTGATGTTGAAAGGATTGGACATATCAACATCATCATGAATGTCATCATTTCTAATCATATCATCATCTATATCATCATGAGGAACATTGTCTCCTATGTTTTGTTCAACTTATTCAAATTCTTCATCTAATAGTACATCGTTGATACCATCTTCATCTAGAACATTGTCTCAAACATCTCCTTCATTGTCTTCGATTTATTCATTTGGAACATGAACTAATTTCTCCTCTACATCATCATTAAATTCTTCAATATCATCTTCTTCTGCAACATTATACTTTATCGGCCTTCCTCTTAGATCATATTTAACAACATATGACCAAATCCCTCAACCTAAAAACTCTAAGTAAAAGACTCGTTCACATTGTTTTGGAGAAGATAGAAACCTAGTCCTAGCTCAAATGACCTTATATTAACCATGGTAATTTTTTTATCATGTTGAATAGTAATTCTATCAGGATCATGTTCATTCACTACGTAGCATGTACGATTTGATGTCAAACATAAACAATTTGAAGGTTTTAAAGTCACACTCAAGTATGTCATCCAAATACCTGCAGTATCGATTTTCAAAGACTTGTGGACGTATATCACTTCTAGAGGGAACATTAGTGACCTAGAAGGCTGCAATTATCCCAAAATCAGAAGTTTTCTTCTTTTCATCCAACTTTTTGATGTGAAATCTATGACCACTATAACACATAGTCTTGTGGTGTTTCAACTACAATATGTTAAACACATAAAAAGGCATTGTCAATTAATAAACACACACACACACACATATAAACACACACATGCATTCACATTAATAATTTATAAAATAACTTAATAAAATATTAGAGGGTGAAAATGCATGCTTACCTTCTTATATTTCAAACCATTTGTTAAATCAATTTCCCTCTACATAAGATTGGTATCTCCTTTACGATGATATTTTATAACCAATATAGATATCGCTTCCCATGATAACCTACCATCATGTTGTATACATCTTTCAATCCATACCTTCATCTAGTCAATATTGTTTCCAATGTATATATGTAATACATCCCACTCTTGACCAATTGTATAAAAAATCATAATTTACTAATAAAAATTAGTTACCATGGTCAATATTGATAATTGATGAAAGAATAAAACCTAGATAAGTATGATATACACAAAAATGAAAATTCGTATGTATTATAAATCTGCACAAATATTTAATACCTCGCACTTTTGTCATTCTACCTTTCCCCAATAAGCACTCCCCTTCAAATGAGTTCACATCCTAAATGCGATCCACATGCGTATTTTTTTCTAATTTAGGAATATATTGACTAACATACACTATGGATTGATATGCCATATATCCCTCCACCATAGAACCCTCAAGACGTGTTATTTGTCTAACCAAAGCCTTGAATGATTTCAAGTGCCTATCCACCATCCACATTAACCTTCTGTGTATAGATCCAAAAAATTCAATATCCTCATCTTGTTGTATGAAGTAGTGTTCCTGTGCATTGAAAAATGTCAGAGGTAGATACTTTTGTGTTTCACACATTAGCCAAGGAAAGTCTATCTTCTAATACTTTATATCTTCTTTATGGATTTATTTCAATGTCAACCATCTACAGATGATGCAAGAAAATAACATGTTTCAACAAAACATAATATATTACATTACAAGTATAACACGTCATTAAATTGAGCAACAATTTGAAAAAAAACTTTTCATATAAATCGCTATTTACCTCATGTATTTTCCAAGATCATATATAACTTGATTGACATTGTTGTCGAAGTCATCTAAGAGAGATAGAGGTATAACATATTGTAACAATAAAAATGAATCGTTATTTTTTAATCCAAAGTAGACAACATATATATATATATATATATATATATATATATATATATAGAGAGAGAGAGAGAGAGAGAGAGAGAGAGAGAGAGAGATACCAAAATAATTTCCTTAATGATGGTATGCCAATCATGTGTTTTTACCCCACCAAATTCACCTTTATTTCTTAAGATATTATTTATGTTTAAAGAAAAATCTGTGGGAAATTTAATTCTTTGAATGACCTATTTTACATCATCGCTTTGCTTTGCTTCTCTGTTAATAACCATGGAAGGTTATTTCGATCTCCATTGTAATTTAATCAGATCCCACTTTTCATAGCATGATTAAATTCTTGAATGTCATTACAAATTTTGATTATTTTTTATTTATCCCTCCTACCATCTATGATTCGCCATCATGTTTTTGTCACATTCTTCCCAATATTCATTGTATCAAATAAATGAGCTATTATTAGGTCCTCACAGTAGGGACCCCTCATGAATTGAATGGGACAACATTTCATTCCTTGTGGAAGCCCATTATTAATACCTTCATGACCTTGATGAAGCATAGAAGAAATCACAACAATAATTTTCAAATAAGGTACTATATATTGTGTGCCTCAATGATTGAATCTGTTATATTCCAAATTCCATAGATGAGGTGTCATTCTTCATGGTTTTAATCCAGTGGCTTCTTTCCCATTCAAAATGTCTTTGAGTAGCACGATACCTATGGTTCTTAGAGAGGAAGTGCCTATACTAATCAAACACCTCCAACTAGAGAAATTTTGAGGTGAAAAATGGGCCTCAAAACAAAAATGTACAACAAAAAACAACTTTATAAGAACCAGTAGATTTCAACGTGATGATGTCAACCATGGGGGATGATTCACCATTTAAAAAAAATAAAAAACTACTTTTTCAACTTATCTCCCTTTGATTTTGCTAAAATTTCAAGAGGGAGCACTCAATGGATGTGAAATTTAATTTTTGCATCTTGGGTACCCATGTTGCATACTTTCGATGGACCCTACTACATGGAAAATGTGAAATACATGAAAAAATGTGATTGCACATTTTTTGTGTAGTAGGGTCCATCGAAAGTATGCAACATGGGTACTCTTTAGATGAAAAATTAAATTATGTATCCAACTCAAAATTTTTGTAAAATAATAGGGAGATAAGTTGAAAATACGAGTTGAAAAAGGTATTTTTTTTGTTTTTCCCTGAAAAACTTGATGAGGTAATATAATCTTATTTAATTATTTCCATTATTATTTTATAATATTCCTTAGGATGCCCATTTTAGACCTCAAAATTTCTCTAACTTTTCCTAAATTGTTTGAACAACGAGATTTCATCTTAGGACCACAAATTGGACATGCAAATTTACCCTTTGTTGAAGACCTCCTAGAGATGGATTATGTCAATTATATGAATGAATTATTTAAAAAATATGCATGATATCTTCAAATAATTATATACTGTTAAAGTGAAATATTGGAACATTACATGCCAAAAAAATGTGTTAGTCTTGTGGCATCGTGAATTGTTCATACATATATTCCATGGAATTGAAATTGTCTGTGCCTTATTGGTTTATAGATGTCATAAGAAGAGATGTCGGCCCATAACTTTAGTAACTCATCAATAAGATGAACGATATATACATTCATATCTTTACTTTGGTAGGTACCTAATTATTTGAAATTGCACATAATTAGTACCATGATATGTATATATAAGTAAATAAATAAATATAAGATATTACACAACAAACAATACAAATGAAAATGTTACATTCAAAAAATTAATGTAAACACATACCTAGAACAATCATTGTCGACATTATGTGCTCCCTCTTTATTGACATCTAAGGAGGAAGGTTATTGTTGAGAACAAAAATTGGCCATACTAAGTAAATAGACCTGAGCTCTCCAAATGGATTAATTATTGCTTTTTGTGTGGCATTGAGAGGTATTTTGAATGCCAAGAGAGCTCCTAAGTTGGCCTAGAAAAAATATAGAAATTAAAATGAAATAAATTTCATTTTTGTGTTTCATGTAGGTTCAAAAGGGACAAGTCATCCCCACCATGAAAGTGTACGTCCCTTGGGGCAAATCCACCCTTTCAACTAGTATATATACACATGATGTGACACTTCATTTAACTCACTCATCATCTTTATAATATAGAATATGCTCGTAGAAGTAGAAAAAGGATGAAATGGATAAAGTTTGGACTTGGTTTTGGGAACAAATTTCTAGACATTTTATTGTAAACCTTGCTAAAGAAGAATTTATCCTAGAAGAAGAGTTGTTGGGGTTTCTCTTTAGTTTGGGTTTCCTAGAGAAAATTTGTTGTCTCTATTTTTCATGGCTTTCACTTTATGATCTTATTTGCTTCTTTTTTTTACTGCATTAGTATTGAGGTTTTTTATGTAATTCCTTAATGATTTATGTGGCACAATATAAATTAATTGAAGATCATTAGAAGTAATTATTGGATCAAAAAATGGGTTGCTATTGTGTTTATTGTAGAAAAATCAACATAGTATTAGAGCTTGTTGAAAGAACAACCAAGAAGAAGTCAAGGGTTCTAGTTGGATCTATGTTATTGGATGAATCAAGGAGGGTTTGTTTAGGGCTATTATGTTCCTTAGTTTAGGTTGCAGACCCTATGATGACTTTCTGTTGGAGGATCAAGCTTGATAAGGACTAACTGAAGTCAAGGAAATACCTAGTAGAGGGTATTCTCATGAAAATAAGGGCTAACTACAGAGTGCAGGGCCACAAGAAGTTGTGCACCTAAGACAAAGACTTTAGGAGGGGAGGCCAAGGACTGTATTGAAATTTGAGAATTTTTTTTTGGTACATGTAGCGTTCTAACAGATCAATTATGCAAATTTGAGTACACCTGTGTGTATAACATGTAAATGTAAGAGCCAAGCATGGGTGTGTTGGCAACCCGAAGTATACATAATACCTTCATGTATAATGTAAAACAAAAGACATTTGTGTGTGATCGAAGTGTAATTGTAAATATGTAGAAAATACTTGTGTTTGTTGAACATTCCATAGAGTGCATTGAATCGGATTGGAAGAGTGTATTGTGGATAGTAGCAACTAGAGATCAATGGTATATTGCAGAGATTAGACGTTAGGGAGGAAATTCCATTAGATGCCAAGGTGTTATGTGGATAGAGTGGACTATTAATGTATATGTATGATGTGTGTGTCAAGAGAACATAGTGACAACACCATTTCACCTAGTTCTTGTGCTACAAACAAGAGAAAAATAAATGTAAGAGTGGAGTGCCAAAAAAGTATTCATATACATAACATATTTGAAGCTTAGTTTTGTTGAATATGGTGAAAATAAAGAGGAGGAAATTTCATATAGTGCCATCGATGAACACGTGAATTATAAGTTTCACATGGTTGTTGTTGATGATGAGTGAGTGTGAAGAACCATTGAGTAATAGACTTATATCAAGGTTTTTGAATATTATTTTCCGTAGAGATTCGGCCAAAACTTTGGAAGGCTAAGAGAATGACATGGAGAAGAAAAAGAGATATCCAAAGAAATTTCTAGATAAGGGATCATCATTCCAGGCTGGTGGGTCTGACACTACTTCTTTTATTTCCTTCCTTAACTCTTTTATGTCAAGTTCAGAAGAAGGTATCAGGTGTGTAGAAGACAATGAAGGGAAGGATGAATGTAATATTGAAATGAATAAGTGGTACTCAACTAAAGGCACAAGAATTGTTGGAAGCAAGAAATGTCAGAGTTCTAAGTCTAAATCTCCTCAAGAGGATATCTCCTCAAATTTCTAACTAGGAATATGCTCATGGTGCAGGAAATGGTGATGAAGGTGATCAACATATTATTATGAACCATGATATAAAGTATGAAAATGGTTTTCAAAAATATATTCAACAAGACATGCTTATATAAATGTTTGAGACTTCCTTGCTTCTTTCAAGGCATTTTAGTAATTATTTGTGTTTTGAACTACCGACATTAGCACAAGGAAGGAAATGAGTTATCATTTATAGCACATGGAAGCATGAAATATCACTTTAGACTCCCTACCATAGAAGTACATTAAATTATGGTCCATGACTATTGAAAGGAAGAATAAGTAAATTGTGGAGGTTTCTAAGGCAATGATTCATGTAGCATCAGGAAGAAAAAGAAAGGCTTGTGACAAGAGGGTTCTCCCAGTAAGAGGGATTAATAATAGCGGAAGGACCTACTTACATGAAAGAGGGAGAAATACTGGCAGAAGGACTTTCTCACGTCACAGAGGGAGAAGACAAGACTACCACAGAAATACCTACTTCAGAATCTAGAAGGACATAGCCAAGCCACTTCATCCAAGAAATAATATAAAGAGGAGAAATAGATCCCCAATATATATCCACAAATGAGCATATTTTGGGCATACTTCAAATATGAACTTAGTATGATGTTGAATGTCTCCCTCATTAGAAGGGAATGATGAGGTATTTGCAAGATTGGGTTGACCATCTCCTAAAGCCATGAAGAACTTTGATTGTGTCAATAAGGACATTGAACAAGGGGATATGAAGACATTCACATTTAAAATCTAGAAGGACTTGGCCTTGTCATAAAATACTTTGACAAAAAAGGTGAATGGCCCAAGTAAATTATAGGGGCAATTATAGGATACATTTACCTCTGAATCCAAAAGGACTTGGATAGGTTGATCAGAGGTGAATGTCCCAAGGAGATTACAAGATTGGAAAGATCTCCTCCTTAGAATCCATAAGTACTTGGATAGGTCAACCAATGGAGTTTGATGTCATTCACCTTTGAATCCAGAAGGACTTGGCTAGGTTGTAAAGGACTTTAACCAGAAAGGTGAATGGTCCAAAGGAAAATTATCTCCTAAGAATATAGAATAACTTGGATGCTAGAAGGACTTGTCTAGGTCATGACCAGAGGAGATGGATACATTTTCCTAAGGATCCATAAAGTACTTTGGCCAAAATCCCTAGATACTCATGATCATATGAGGAACTGCAATTCCCACTCTAGGATGGACTTTTCTATGGACATGCATCAACATGGAAAGCTCATAAACTCTTCTTAAGGAAGGAGGAATTTCAACTAAAGGAGAATTTGTTGTAGCCAAAGAGAATACCTCTTTGTCTAAGAGGGAGTGTTGATTTTTGTGTAGCAATGGGAGGTATTCCCACATGTCAAGAGGCCTCATAATTCAGCCTAGAAAAATTAAAGAAATTAAAATAAAACAAATTTCATTTTTGGGTTTCATGTAGGCTCAAAAGGGATAAGTCAGACCCAACATGAAAGGGTGTGCCCCTTTGGGTAAATCCATTAATTTGACTATATATATACACATGATGTGACACTTTATTTGACTCACTCACGCATCATCTCCCTTATATAGAAGACAATAGTGGAAGAAGAAAATGGATGAAACGGATAAAGTTGGACTTGGCTTTTGGCATAGATTTCAAGATATTTTATTGTAAACCTTATTGAAGAAGATTTGTTGGGTTTTCTTCCAAGTTTGGGTTTCCCATGGAAAATTTGTTGTCTCTATTGTGAATGGTTGTCTCTTTATGATCTATTTGTTTATGTTGTTTTGATGCATTGCTATTGAAATTTTATGTGTATAATTATGTCATGATATATGTGGCACAAGATCAATTAATTGAAGATAATTATAAGTAATTATCATATCATAAAATTGGTGTCTAATATGTTTATTATAGAAAAATCAACATTAACACTATGAGTTTCCAATGAAAGCCTAATATTACAAGGTTCATCTTTAAAATGCAGCCATATTTTGTCAATTTCCCTAAATGCACAACCATTTGCATGCATTCAAATAACACCATCTCCACTTCCCTTACGTGCATGGTAATCCATAAACTATGTTATGCTTTCCCACTTGAGCAATTGTTGCAAACATGGAATTATGGGAATATTGTTAGAAAATTATATATTACAGAGCAATGGAACACAAAATATTGCAGAAATATAAACACAGAAAACGCATAAAACAAGAGAGACACAGATATACGTGGTTCACCCAATTTGGGCTACATTCATGGAGGAACAACCAATCCTTCCTTTTATATTATCCAGCAAACAGAAGAGATACAACCTACAACAGATCTGCTGTAACACCCTCTTCGCTCTCAATCTCCTCTCTCTTCCTCACTGAGAATCCAGATATGCATAGACACAATACAATTCCCTCATATATAGTGAGGGGTTGCCTTCTAAGGCAAAAAACCATAAATTAAACATAACTTCTACCGTCAGATCATCCACCTAATGAACAGCCTAGATTGACTAGAAATTAGTAGACTTTTATAAGGCAATTTTACATCTATTTTTAGCTTCGGGGACACTACCCCTGAACCCCCGCCGAGGGACCACGGCCCCTAGACCCCCCAGCTGGGGGGGATTTACCCCCCCACACCCCCCCACACCCTCCCGTGTGGATGGGTGTACAATCTTCCTAGGGTATACATCCGGCTGAAACCTTTGAAAACAAAAGATAATCAGGCTCCACACCCAACAATCTCCCACTTGGAGATTGATTATAGCAACTCCATCGCTGCTTCATTTGCTAGACAACGACTCCACTTTGGACCTGGTTGTTTCTCGTCTTCTTCATCATACTTGAAGACCAATTGAAACTAAGCAGATTCTCAATTTCTCCTTGGTTACAACTTTTGTTAACATATCTGCAGGATTTTGGCTAGTGTGTATCTTTTCCAGCTTCAATTGTCCATCTTCCAATGCTAACCTTATGAAATGGTACTTGAGTTGTATATGTTTAGTCTTGGAATGAAATGCAGAGTTCTTTGCAAGATGTATGACACTCTGGCTGTCACTATATAACCTGCCCAACTCCTGCTTCTTGCCCAATTCATCCAGAAACCTTTGTAACCAAATAATTTCTTTACTAACCTCTATAGCAACAATATACTCTGCTTCTGTTGTTGAAAATTCAACAACACTTTGGATTTTTGAAACCCAACTGACAGTTGTTCCACCTATAGTAAACACATACCCTCTTGTGCTCCTCCTCTTATCTCTATCACCTGCCATATTTTCATCAACATAACCCTGTAGAGCAATGTTTGAACCACCAAAGCATAATTCTTGATTTGTGGTACCTCTTAAATACCTAAAATTCAATTCACCGCCATCCAATGTTCTTTTCCTGGATTGTTCATGTACATGCTTACAACTCCCACTGCATGTGCGATATCAGGCCTTGTGCAGATCATTGCATACATTAAGCTTCCAACTGCTGATGCATATGGAACTTTAGACATATGAGCCATTTCTTCCTAAGTCTTGGGACACGCCTCCTTACTTAATTTGAAATGGCTAGCCAAAGGTATACTAATTGGTTTTGCATTCTGCATATTAAACCTTTTCAACACCTTTTCTATGTACTCACTTTGAGACAATGTTAATTTGTGATTCTACCTGTCTCTAGTTATTCTCATACCAAGGATTTGTTTTGCAGCTCCCAAATCCTTCATTGCAAATGAGTTTTCCAATTTCCTTTTAAGAACATTTATTTCTTGCATGTTAGAACTTGCAATAAGCATATCATCTACATACAATAACAATATAATATAGTTGCCATCATTTTGCCTTTTGAGATAAACACAATGATCAGAGTGACATCTAGTATAACCTTGTTCAGACATAAACCTGTCAAATTTTAGATACCACTGCCTTGGAGCCTGCTTTAAGCCATACAAGCTCTTCTTCAACCTGCACACTAGTTTCTTCTTCCCTTTTACCTCATATCCTTGTGGTTGCTACATATATATCTCTTCCTCCAAATTCCCATGGAGAAAGGTTGTCTTTACATCTAACTACTCAAGATGCAAATCTTCAACTGCTACTAGACTTAAAATAGTTCTAATTGAAGTCATTTTAACAAAAAAAAAAAATATTTCATCAAAATCAATACCTTTCTTCTGTGCAAACCCCTTCACTACAAGTCTAGCTTTGTACCTCTGTTTTCCTCCATCTTCTTCCTTCAGCCTGTAAACCCATTTATCTGCAATGTTGTTTTACCTACAGGCAACCTGACTAAGTCCCAAGTCTAGTTATGTGCTAAGGATTCCATCTCTCCTTTCATGGCTTGCTCCCACTTCTTCCTGGTTTCTACGTGCACTTCTTCTTCATAACATTCTGGTTCATTAGAATCAGTCAACAATACATAATATAATGAAGGAGAGTATTGTTCAGGGGGTCTACTTATCCTGGTAGATCTTGTTATGAAACCAGCTCAAGAAAAGATAGAAAATATAGATCAACGCCTTAGAATTCAGCCTCTTCGAGGGGGCAACCTCTTTTACATTACATAAATGAACAATTCTTGGATTATTCAAATGAAAAAACCTAATTTCTATATATAGGAGTCTAAGGAGTCACAATATAACCCAGCTGACCTAACAATAATAATATAAAGCCACAAAAATAACAATAGAGGGATTCTATGGGGCACAATAATAACAATATGGGGGCAATAGGGGCACAACAATATTAATAAGGGGTATAACTACAATAGTAATGGGGAAGTGCCATAAATACTAGTAATCTGGAAGGAAGTGTTATACCACCATTCAGCCAGAGGCAACCATTTGACCCATTGTGTCTGTTTATCAGATACAAAGCAACGAAGATATCCTTCCAAACATTTGTTTACTATCTCAGTTTGCCCATGAGATTGAGGATGATAAGATGAGCTATGAGCTAACTGAGTACTAAGACAAGAAAATAATTTTGTCCAAAAATTTCCAGTGAAAATGGGATCTCTGTCACTTACAATAATCTTTGGGTTTCCATGTAGCTTTTGAATTGTTTCCATAAATGCAGTAGAAATTGTACTGGCTTTAAATGGATGTGATAATGCACAAAAGTGTGCATACTTGGTAAGTCTGTCAACTACCACCATGATGACACTCTTTCCCTCAGACTTGGGTAAACCTGTGATAAAATCCATTGAAACCTCCTCCCAACATTGGCTTGGAATGGATAAAGGTTGTGATAGACCCGGTGTCTTAATTGTTTCAACTTTATTTTGTTGGCAAACCAAACATTCCGCCACAAACTTTTGAATATCTGATTTAAAGCCATCCCAAAAAAATTCCTTCTTAACCCCGTGGTAAGTTTTTAAAAATCCTGAGTGCCCTCCTAAGGGAGAAGTGTGCAATTCCATAAGAATCTTTTGTTTTAGCTGGGAATTCTTACAGAGGTATAAGCGATCTTTGTACCATAACGAATCATTTTGCCAGCTAAATGTATCAGACGTACTGGAATCTTGTTGTAACTTTCGAATAAGTGCCCACACTTCTTCGTCATTCTTCCATTCCTCGCTTCGTTTATCCAATCTGGTTGGATAATAGAAATGGCACACAACAATGCTTCCACATCCTCATCCTTTCTTGAGAGTGCATCTGCCACCACATTTTGCTTCCCTTTTTTGTAGATGATTTCAAAGTCATAACCCAACATCTTTGTGATCCACTTTTGTTGCTCTTCAGAGGATAATCTTTGTTCTAAAAAGTATTTAAGGCTATCATGATCCGTTTTTACCTTGAAGTGTCTTCCCATTAGGTAGGGTCGCCATTTCTTAAGTGCATGGAGTATTGCCAACATTTCCTTCTCATAAATAGCTTTGCTTAAAAACTTTCCCTTGATTGGACGACTTTCAAAAGCAATGGGTCTTTCATCTTGCATTAGAACAGCACCAATTCCATTTCCTAAAGAATCACATTCCACAATAAATGTTTTTGTGAAGTCCGGTGTAGCTAAGACCGGTGCTTGGCACATTGCTTCTTTAAGATGTTCAAAGGCCTTTGTTGCTTCCGGAGTCCATGAAAATGCATCTTTCTTCAATAATGTTGTTAGAGGTGCTGCTATTCTCCCATAATTCTTAAGAAATTTGCGATATACCCTATCAACCCGAGAAATCCTCACAGATGCTTTATGGATGTTGGGATTTTCCATTCCTTAATGGCTTTAATTTTTCTAGGGTCTACCTTAACTCCTTCATGAGATACAATATGACCCAGATATTCCACCTCCTGGACTCCAAAGAAACATTTGGATCTTTTTGCATATAATTGTTTCTCCTCCAATAGTTGTAGCACCCTATCAACATGTTCAACATGATCCTTCCAAGACTTGCTGTAGATTAGTATATTATAAAAAAATACTAACACAAATTTTCTAAGGAATGGTTTGAAAATTGAACACTCTTTTGGACATAGGGATATCTGTATGACCTGATGTTTGGAGGAACACTTCCTGGAATCAGATGAATAGCATGATCATGATCATGCATAGGTGGGAGACCTTTGGGAGTCTCAAATACCTTGGAATGATTGTCCAGGACTTTTTGGAGATCTGGAGAAATAGATGATTCTGATGTGGAAACATATAGCGAACATAATTGTGCAATTACACCTCTTTGCTCATTTTTTAGAAGCTTTGTCATACCATTAAAGCTAATTATCTTTCTTGGTTTCCCTACAATACCCATTAATTCAACTTCCTTTCCTTTCGTAGAAAATTTGATGAAAAGTTCTTGAAAATTAAAAGCTATTGTACCCAAGGATTGTAGCCATTGGACTCCTAGTACAACATCAGCACCTCCCATTGGAATGGAAAGCATTGGGTTAGTCAATACATATTCTCCCATGGATAGCTTGATATTATGGCACTTTCCAGAGCAATTTATTGTTCCTCCATTTGCAATCATCACTTGACACTCTGGTGCTGGATATAGGAAGCAATTCAATTCTTTTGCTACCTTACAATGAATAAAATTGTGGGTGCTTCCTGAATCAATCAACACTATTACCTTTTTCTTCTTGATTTGTCCTTCTATCTTGATGGTTTGAGGAGTGGTAATTCCCACCAATGCATTACAAGATATGGTCGGATTTATTTGTTCTTCATCTAGGCTTTGTTCTTGGAATATATCCTCTTCTTTTGACCTTTCTTGCTCGTTTTCTTCTTCCTCTTCACAATCTATGTAGAATAATTTCTTCTCAGCACACTTATGACCTTTAGTGTATTTGCTATCACAACTGTAACAAATCCATTTTGCTCTTTTTTCTTCCAATTGTTGTGGTGTCAACCTTATAGGTTGTGGAAGACTAGGGGCAACAACACTTCCGTCTTTATAGTTGTGAGTGGTATGCTTCCTGGTTGCCATAATTTTGCTTTCCATTTTTCTTGCTAACCTGAATGCCTTCTCTAATGAATCAGGTTCCCAAAGGCGAACATCATGTTGGATATTATCCTTTAAAGACCCTATGAACACATCAATCATATGCTCCTCTGGAATATCTTTTACCCTTATGTTCAATTTTTGGAACTCCTCAATGTGCTCCATTATTGAACCCTTTTGTTTGAGACTTATCAATTGGCTAAAAAAAGTGTTGCTTTTTGTATCCTCATAATGTGCTATCAATTCTTCCGTAAAAATTGCCCAAGTGATAAATTGTTTACAAGAGCAAAGCCATTGATACCATACAAACTGATTTGGTTCCAAATATAAAGTTGCCATACGTACCTTTTGTGTGTTTTGCACATTATTGAGATCGAAGAATTGCTCCATCTGTAATATCCATGTGGCGGGATCCTTGCCATCAAACTTCCTCATATCGATTTTTGGAATATGGTGAGTCTTCGATCCAACATTAGAGTCTATGGAATCATGATTAACATTTCTTTTGTTCTCATCATGAGTTTCCTTTAGTACCCTTTCACCATTAGTGACCATTTCTTGTAGCAACTTATTCATATTTATCTTCAATTCTTCCATCTTATCATCCATGCCATCAAATTTAGCGTCCATGCCATTCACCTTAGCTTCCATGCCATCCATCTTAGCTTCTACGCCTTTCTTTAAATAATCCATCTTATCTTCTACACCTTTCTTTAAACCATCCATCTTAGCTTCTACATCTTTCCTTAAACCATCCATCTTAGATTCTGTTGCTTTTTGTGCAAGTGACACTTGTTGCACTTGTTCTTGTAATTTTGATATATCATATAGCATTTCTTCTTCTTCTTCATGAGTCATGCTAGAGCTTTCAGGTTCCTTACTAGGTGTTTGCATTTTCTTTCCTCGGGGCATCAGTTACCAATAATAATGCTCTACTAGCTTTTTGAAAAATAAATTTTCAAACCACTCTTAAGCAAAAATTTAAAAGAATCTTCACACCTTTTTTCCACTTTGTAGGAGCTCGATATTGCCTCTGATGTATCTTTGTATTTTCAGATCATCCAGTTCTAAAATTGCAACCTATGGTAGCCCTCTGTGTCCTCTTTCCAATGCCACCAGTCTGATCCAATTTGGATTCTCCAAGGAAGAGTTATGCGAAATCTCCCATAGTGACCTGATTATAAACTAGTTCAGTAGAGCGAACTTGTACGACATGCCACGAGTCACTATTTCGTCCTTTGGCTCTGAAAAATATATACAAGAAACTACAGTCCGTCCTCTTTCTGTACCTTCTTACGAAATTTCAATCCAATGCTCAAGGAAAAAGTTATGATGATTTTCCCCAGGTCACCTGTTTGGAATGTAATTCAGGAGTCTGCAAAAAGACCAACTTCCTCAGATCATATCTCCGCAAATATAGTGCAAAAAGCTCTGAAATTCGGACCTAAGATTTAGCGCGTTGTCTTCTAAAATGGGTTTTTTTTTTTAGCTTCTGAAACGTCGCAGAAAAAGGTTATAGCGAAAATGCCACGATGACCTGTTTGGAGCAGCGAAACCCTAGAATCCAAAGCTCTGATACCAAATGTTATGAAACCAGCTCAAGAAAAGATAGATCAACGCCTTAGAATTCAGCCTCTTCGAGGGGGAAACCTCCTTTACATTACATAAATGAACAATTCTTGGATTATTCAAATGAAAAAAACCTCCTTTCTATATATAGGAGTCTAAGGAGTCACAATATAACCCAGCCGACCTAACAATAATAATATAAAGCCACAAAAATAACAATAGAGGGATTCTATGGGGCACAATAATAACAATATGGGGGCAATAGGGGCACAACAATATTAATAATGGGTATAACTACAATAGTAATGGGGTAATCACTAGTATTATAGGGACCCAACAGATCTTCTAACACCACTTTCAGGTGTTTGAAGTGCTTGTTGCTGTTGTGGTTGTTGTTCTGGCTGTTGATCATTATGATTTTCAGGCACCATCACTTTTCCTGTGATATTGTCAAGCACTGTGTATTCTCTGTTTTCTTTTTCTTGTTTCTTTTCCTGCAACTGATTCTTATACAAGACCTTTTCATTAAATATTACATCTTTGCTCCTAATGATTTTGTGACTTTCATAATCATATAAGCGATAACCAAAATCATTAACACCATATCCAATAAAGGTACATTTCTTTGATTTTTCCTTAAGCTTTGTTCTATTTTCTTTGTTAATGTGGACAAAGGCTTCACAACCAAAAGTCTTCAAAAATGAGTAATTTACCTTTTTACATGTCCATGCCTCCTCTGGAATACCACCATACAAGGAACTTGAAGGCCCTCTATTGATTAGATAAACAATAGTATCTACAACATCTGCCCAAAATTGTAAAGGCAATCCTACATGCAATCTCATGCACCTTGCACGATCCATGATTGTCCTATTCATCCTTTCTGACAGGCCATTTTCTTGTGGTGTTCCTGGAACTGTCTTCTCTCTACGAATTCCATTCTCTGAACAATACCTATCAAACTCTTTGCTACAATATTCACCTCCATTGTCTGATCTGAGACACTTCAACCTTTTTCCTGTCTCATTTTCAATCAAAGCTTTCCATTTCTTGAAAGTATCAAATACATCAGATTTATTTCGAATACAATAAATCCAGGTTTTTCTGGTTGCATCATCAATAAAAGTAACATAATAATGAGAGCCACCAAGAGATGATACCTGAGCAGGTCCCCATACATCTGTATGCACAAGCTCTAATTTTTCACTCTTCTTTTCTTTCCCAACTCTAAGGAATCTGACTCTCTTCTGTTTTCCATAAACACAATTCTCATAGAATTTTAAATCAACATGCTTCAAACCTGGCAACAAATTTCTTGAGTGAAGAATCTACATCCCCTTCTCACTCATGTGCCCGAGCCTATGATGCTACAATGTCGTATCTTCTCCTGTAGAGGTTAAAGCATTAACAGAATTAGAAATACCATTGCATAAGTACAATGTACCAACCTTTTCTCCTTTCGCTATTACCAGGGATCCTTTAGTGACCTTCCAGGTTTTATCTATGAAAGTAGTTACGCAAACTTCACCTCTCAACTGCCTTGTTGAAATCAGATTTTTCTTCAGATCTGGAACATGCCTTACCTTCTTCAATAGCCATTGATTTCCATTTTGCTATTTTATGAAAATTGTACCCATTCCAACGATTTTACAGGGTTTATCATCACCCAATCGAACTTGTCCAAAATCTCCTTGAACATAATCATGAAAATGTTTCTTATCAGGTGTGGCATGAAATGAGGCCCTTGAATCTACCACCCAGGCATCAATAATATTTTCTAATGAAAGAATCAACACATAACCTGTTACATTCACTTCATGATTAGTTTCTTGCTGCACATCTCCTTCTTTTCCCTTCCGAGACTTGCAGTCTTTCTTCAGGTGTCCTTTCTTCCCGCATTTCCAACACACTATCCCTGATCTGGACTTGGATCTGCCTTTTCTTGACTTACTGCAATATCCTGGGCTCTTTCCTCTTTTCATTTTTCTTCCCCTAGTCTCTGCAGTCAAAGCATTACCTGATGTCTCACCGGAGCTTTTCCATCGCATTTCCTCGCTAAGGATTGCACCAACAACATCATCAAACTTTAAAGTACTAGATCTAGAGACAGAGTTACTAATGGCCATAACTGAACCATTCCAACTTTCTGGCAATGAGCACAGAAATAACATAGCCCTAACTTCATCATCAAAATTTACCCCTACAGAACTTAACTGACTTGTAACTGTAGTAAAATCATTTAAATGATTTGCAACAGATCCACCTTCTGACATCTTCATATTAAATAAACGCTTCATAAGAAATACCTTATTTGAGGCCGAGGGTTTTTCATATAGTTTGGACAATGCCGACATTAAACCCTGTGTTGTCGTTTCCTTTGAAATATTAAACACTACCGATGTCGCTAGGCACAGCTGTATTATTCCAAGTGCCTTTCTGTCCAGAATATCCCATTCTGTGTCTGTCATACTCGTCGGCTTCTTTGTCTTTCCGCTCAATGGTAGGTACAGATCTCTCTGATACAGATAAACTTCCATTTTCATCTTCCACAGCTGGTAGTTTTGGCCATTGAATTTTTCGGTCCTAAACCTACCATCTTCCGGCATTGCTCCCACTCGAACCACGAACCCTTTTCTCCTACGAGTTTATCATCCAAATAGACTTTCGGCTTTGATACCAGTTGTTAGAAAATTATATATTACAGAGCAGTGGAACACATAAAATATTGTAGAAATATAAACACAGAAAACACATAAAAGACGAGAGACACAGATATACGTGGTTCACCCAGTTTGGGCTACGTCCATGGAGAAACAACCAGTTCTTCCTTTTATATTATCCAACAAAATGAAGAGATACAACCTACAACAGATCCATTGTAACACCATCTTCGCTCTCAATCTCCTCTCTCTTCCTCACTCAAAATCCAGATATGCATAGACGCAATACAATTCCCTCATATAGTGAGGGGTTGTCTTCTAGGGCAAAAAATCCTAAATTAAACATAACTTCTACCGTCAGATCATCCGCCTAATGAACGGCCCAGATTGACTAGAAATTCCTAGACTTTTGCAAGGAAATTTTACATCTATTTTTAGCTTCGGGGGTGCTGCCCCCGAACCCCTGCCGGGGGACCACTGGCCCCCAGACCCCCATGGGGGGGACAAGTCCCCCCCGCACCCCCCCTCGTGGAGGGCTGTACAGTCTTCCTGGGGTATACATCTGGTTGAAACCTTTGAATACAAAAGATAATCAGGCTCCACACCCAACAAATATGACGAAGATTAACCTTTTGAGGCATCGTTTTTGTTATTTGATCAGTTCAATATATACTTCTCAGAAATTGTAGGCATTTTATCTTCAATGCATGTTGTCCATAATATATAATATAATCATTAGGACACGAATCTATTGCTTGATACTCCATTGGATCAATTTCTTCATAATGACATATAAATATTTGTATGTGCGAGGTAGCATATTTGACAATGGTAACATAAACTCACCTAACAACCTACAACAGAAAAAATCACTAGTTAGTGTAAAGAATATTAATTATAAATTTTGCATTCTCATTTTCCTCATTAATTAACACTAAAAAAGGAAAAATCAATCTTTATGTATAATATGTGATGAAACATATTACATACCTTAGTATTTGTGTCATACAAGTGTTTGAAAAACCATTCAAAACCTTTAATTTCACTGACAATAATGTAGCAAAGAATACATTTTATCTTGAGCCTTCTTAAAGTGGTGTCATTGCCTTTTCTAGCAAAGGTACACCAAAAATATCATCATTGTCCTCATCCTGATTATTGACTAGTTGAGTGAATAAGTCTTGTATATATTAATTTGTTCCATCATCTTGAACTATGTTATTATTGTCATCTTCTTCCATAGGATCATTAACTTGATCTTCAATATTTTCTCCATGTTCTGTAACTTGTACAACATCGTTTCTACTACTACTTGGCACATTCAGACACCTAGGGGCACAACTTGACTTTATAATTACAAGCAATCATGCAAAATTAGTTTTCATAACAAATATTATAACATTATCATTTTTTACAAATACCATTAATATAAAGACAATATATAATGAATTTATAGCTTACCAAGGGACGATATTCCTTCAGTCCCCCTTAATGTGCCCATGTCTCCTACAATGTATTTTAGTTATTTCTTTTAAAACTCTTATGAAACGTAAGCGTCTGCATTTAGCGCAAGGGTAATAAAATCTCCCATCATCCCCTTGATTATTTTCCCTACAAATATTTTTTGACATTCTTCCCCACAAAATAACCATGCGGTGATTATGTTATAAAATTGAGTGGTGTACTAGATCCATTATATTTTTGTAATGCAATTGATATGTATAAAAATAATATTTTTTTTTCTCAACAAGAAGACCTTATAATGTTTTAGAATTGTTTTAGTTATAGCAAAAATGTTTCAACATCTCTTAAATGCAACACATTTATAAATTATGTATCGTCTAGTAAATAAAAGTGATTGGTCGTTTGAATGCAATGTCTCTTAAATGCAACATATGTATAAATTTATTTATCGTCTGAATTATGACATTACAGTTGACCAAGTCAAGTTTGACTGATCAAAATAAGTGACTGGCCATTTGAATAGCTCAACTAATAGAAGAGCCTCTTCAAATTTGGTTGTCCCCATTCTTGCAACAAAACAAGAGAACCATCTCAATTACGACAACATGGAGATGATGCATCGTAATATTGATGAACGTGGGTGGATTAAACAAAAATAAATATATAAGTTAACATTATTCTTGTAATTTTTGACGGTGTGACTAATTTTATCCGTATCGTCGTACTATTTCATCAAAATTTATTCCTATATGTAGTAGTGAAAGCATGATTGCACTTAGTAACTTCTTCTTTTTAATTTCCCTCGACCAATGGAATGCAAAGAGAGAATCCAATTATATTAGTAATTTCACCAAGGAATGAGGAGTTAATAGTTAAGACTCGCTAAAGGGATTTATTGATCAATACATATTTACCTAAGTACAAAAAACAAATGGCTACAAGAAAGAAGAGAGAGCCATTTTGCAATGACTCACTTCAACTCACTTTTTAGTGAAAAAAATTCATTGGCTAACTACAAACGTATGGTATTTGAACCTATCATCAAATAAGAAGAGAAATAATAGAATTTGGACCATGGGACTAAAAGCATTGCATGCATCCCTGAATTCTTTGATTTTAGAGAAATAATTTACCTATGTGTGCAACATTTTAACCCAAAAACCATAACTTTCAAGCTTGGAGTCAGAAGGAGTCTCATCCCCTTGACCCTTAAAGCATTTATAAATATTATTAAGCTACCAAAACCTATAAATATATTCATGTTATAAAAGGTCGATACTTTCTTGGACTCCCAGGTGGATGGAATGAACAATATTCACAAGTTCATCATGCCTTTTGTACAAGTTTCTTCTGGCATTTCTTTCTTAGATATTATAATATTTTATTAGAATTTCAAAGATTTTTTTAGCTTTTTTCCCAAGTAATGGGATGAGAAACTACTATAAATGTCCCTAATTTTGTTATTTAAGCATTAAATTATTCTTTTAAAAGAGATTTTCTTTTCGATCAGGCAATGTCATCAATTTGTCCAAAACTCATAAATTTTTCATGACATCATATTTGGTCATGGCCCTAGTCTTATGTCATACCTTCCATGGTTTACCCCACAAGAACTTCATCTGATGAAGGGTCTTCCGACTAGGAATGAGCATCAGATGTATGAGGAGGCAATGACTGAGGGTGAGGAACAATGGAATTTTGTTGTATAAATAGTGGAAAATACTAACAAAATAATAAACTCAATTTCCTCACCGGTTCTAAATGATTGGATTCAGAAAATACCTGTAGATGAAAAATAATTAATTGACCAGTAATCAGGACATTTTCCAGCAATCGAGGCAACTTTAATTGACCAACGTTTGAAAAAATTTCTTAGTCAGTTTAGTAGGTCAATGAAGTCTGACAAGTCCGTAGTCAATTGGCATTCACTGATTTGGTTGAGTCTATACATTTTGGAATTGACAATCCAATGCTTTTAATTTGTTGTTGATTTAGAATTTTAATGCTCATCACCATTCTACTTGTGGTCAATCAACAGTAGACCATGTTTCCAGTGATTGATCAACACAGGCAACTCATTAGCATGTCTAATTTGATCAGCATGACATCGAAACAACAATATGATTTAAAATTTTATAGTCTTGATATGGAAAATAAAATTGCACCACAACCTTCTATCCCCACTGTAAGACAATGTCACCAAAAGTCTACTTCTTTCTTGTCGACCACCAACCATTAGTTGAGTCAATAATTATTTGGTGCTCTTAAAAATCTGGATATATCATAATATATGTAGAAATTCTATGTAGATTCAATATTGCTCATGTAATTTACTAAAACATAAAACTTGAATATACTCTACTCATCTACGGAAGAAAATCCACGATTGAGAAAGGGATTAATAAACATGTGACATGAATCAATACACAAATGCAAAGAATTATCTAGGGGAAAGAAATTAATCAAAACCCCTTCCTATTTGTATTGCATTAACCAAAAAATAAAGAAGAAATACAATGCTTGCTCAAGCCTGAGCAACCTCTACACCAGCAAAATCTATCTCTCTACTTCACAAATTGAGTCAGATCAATACTTAACCAAATTCATGACTACCCAAGTCCCTATTTCCTTGCACTTTTCAATAAGGAATTATCCCCTATTAATTAGGGAAATTGCCCATCTATGACTGCGCAATCCATGTAGGCCATTCTCTGATTGCATGCACCACCTATACAATTTGGAATTGTCTACAACTGATAGTACACTGCCCTTGAACTCCAATCTCAACTAGTTTACTCAAGTTTCATGCATGCATCAATTTTTCTGGGTTGATTGATGAGTTAACTGGTTGATCACTGAGGTACACACCCTACTACTGGAACCTCCACTAGTTCTCTAGCAATTAGAACTAGTTAAACTCACAATAACTCAAATTCACTGAAATATATTGCTAGAAATTAGCAATCAATCATACTAAACTGAACTCAAGTGTCTCATACTCAAATTAATTGAGTTAACTGAGTGATAAGGGCTATATAACCCCAGTTAACTACCTCCAAGTATTTTACTAAAATTGAAATTCAAATTTTTAATCTAGTTTTACCAAGGGAAAGTCAAAACTAGATTTTCTTGTTGCATTTTCAACAATCCCTCTCAACAAGAAAGGGATTATCTGATACCCCTTTCTTGCCTCTATGAAACTCGAATTGTCCCTTTGACAAAGCCTTTTTCAAAATATCTGCATCTTGTTCCTCTATAGGAATGCACTCCAACAACATGGTCTGCCTCTACACATAATCTCGTATATGGTGATAATGGATGTCGATATGCTCGGATCGATCATGAGATACAAGATTCCCAAAGAGTTTGATATAACTTTTACTATCATAATAAATCACAGTAGTATCCATCATCTAACCAAATAACCCAACAATAATATTTCTCATCCAGATTGCCTCACATGCTGCTTGACTTGCATGCATGTACTCTGCTTCTGCTGAGCTGAGTGCAACAGATAGCTGCTTCATGTTGTACCAAGAAACCGTTGTGTACCCAACACTAAAAATTCCTTCTGATGATCTCTTCATGTCTGATGGGCTCCTCGCCCAATCTACATCTATGAAGCCTTGCAACTTCACTCCCTCTGTTTGTCTGTACCAAATACCAAACTAAGTGGTGCCTTTGAGGTATCTCAACACATGCTTTGTTGCCTTCCAATATAGTTTGGTTGGTTTAACCATTTCTTGACTAAGCTGGTTAACTGCATAACACATGTTTGGTCATGTGTTCACCAAATACATAAGTGAACCCACAAGCTACCTACAAATGGTAGCCTCCACTTCCTCACTTGAAGTGGAATCCACTTTACTCCAACTACCTGTTAGAGGAGTGTCCATGGGATTGCTGCTCTCCATGGATAACTTCTTTAGTGTCTCGTTGACATACTTTCCCTAAGAGACAAACAGTTCCCCATCTCCTTGCCATACTTCCAAATCGATGAAATAATTCATGAGTCCCATGTCCTTCATCTTGAATTCTCTTACAAGATCATCTTTGCAAGATTTGATCAAATTCTCATCACCGTTAAGTTAAATCATCGACATATAATACTATAATCAATAATTTATCTTCAACAACAATATGGTAAAGGTTTGCATCTGCTTCACTTTTGGTGAAGCCCAACCCGGTGAGATAGTTGTTGATCTTGGTGTACCAAGCATGGGGTGCTTTTTTCAATCCATATAATGCTCACTTGAGTCTACACACATGTGGCTCTCTATCAAAGGTCTCAAAACCTTTTGGTTGTTCAATGTACACCTCTTCCTCAATAACTCCATTGAGTAATGTTGTCTTTACATCCATTTGATGTATCTTCCATCCCATTTGTGCTGCAAGTGTTAGAATTGATCTGATAAAAGAGTACCTTGCTACTGGAGCAAAATTCTCTTCATAGTCAATTCCCTCCACCTGAGAGAACCCCTTGGCCACAAATATGGGCTTGTGTTTCTCGATGCTTCTGTCTGCTTCTTGCTTCACCTTGTAGATCCATCTTGAACCCACCCTTGATTTGTCCTCTAGTCTTGGGACCACTTCCCAAATATTTTTTCTGATAATGGAATCATATTCCTCTACCATGGAATCAACCCATATTGGTTTCTCTACATATTCCTTGAATGAGGATGGATTAGTCTCTACAAGCTCACTCATCAGAGCCATGAAGCCAGTGTACCGATCTGATGACCTCCTCTTCCTGCGATGTGATGTGGGTGCTCCCACATTCTCTCTAGCACCATGCAATAATCTGTCAGCTTCCCTGGTTCATTTCCTTCCATCTTTGGATGTCTCTGCTTGAGTGGATGTTTCCACTCTCTGCTCCTCTGCTTGTGGTTTCTCCATAACTTCCTAAGGTTCTTCTTTTGGAGCTAAAATCTCCTTAAATGAATGCAAATGAATCTCCCTCTCAATACAACACCTCATTGCCTTCTCCTCATCAAAATTCACGTCTCTATGAACAATTGTCATCCTGTGAGATCGCAAGTACACATGATAGTTATGAGGTGTTTCTGTGTACCCCGCAAATATGCCCAACTCTGTTGTTGGCTCTATATTTTTCCTTGAGTCATTGGAAACATGACAGTAAACTGACAACCCAAATATTTTTAAGTTTGACACATTTGGTTTCTTCCCTAAAAAAGCTTCCTCTAGTGTACTCATGCCAAGAATCCGTTGAGGACTCCTATTCTACAAATAGACCATTGTGTTGCATGCTTCATCCCACAAGTGTAGTGGTAGGCCTTGGTCATGCAACATTGCCCTTGTTTCTCTCACAATACTTTTGTTCTTCCTGTCAACCACCCCATTCGGTTGTGGGTTGTGGGGTGTTGTCAACTCTCTTCAAATGCCTTCCTTTTCGCAAATATTTTTAAACTCATTCAACACCTACTCACTTCCATTAGTGCTCCTGAGAACCTTCACTTTCTTTCTTGACTCTTTCTCAACAAGTGCTTTAAATTCAACAAACTTTGAGAAAGTATGGTTTTTTTTTTGCATGAAGAAGATCCAGCAATTCCATGAGAAATCATCTACAAATGTTACATAATACGTGTGCTTGGTAGTGGAGGTTGTTGAGAAAGGTCCACACACATCAGAGTGAACTCTTTCGAGGACTACTTGTGCTTTACTTTCCCGATCATTGAAGGTGGCTTTCGTGTACTTCCCCAAAGTACACCCTTTACATGTATCTCACTACTCTAGTGCTCCTTTGGGAAGTCCTGTAGAAATATGTTGCAGGATCTTCAAAGTTCCATTATGAAAATGGCCAAGTCTTCTATGTCATAATTCACCAATATCTCAGATCTTCTTTTGTGCTCAATGTTGCACAGTCTTCCACATCTAATTTGTAGAGGTTCTTCACATGAACCCCGATCCGCTTCACTTGTCCTGTGGTGATGTATCTTAGGAAAGCCTTCCCTTTTCTAAATATCACATCATAGCAATGGTCTTCCAACATAGCAATTGAAACGATATTCTTCTTTAGAGTCGGAACATACATGGCATCCTTGAGTTTGAGAGGGGACCTAGAATCCTCTTAAAAGTTATTGCACCTATATCGTTCGCGCTATACCTTCCATCATATCTTGTCTCGATGTGCACCTGGAGGTCCTTCTCCTCCAAGTCACTGAAGAATTATCAATTTCCCATCATATGGAATGAGGCTCCACTATCCAAATAGCACACACTACCCATCACCGTACTCACCATATAATCTATGAGTGTGAAATCAAGCTCGAACTGTGAAGCCAAGGCTTCACTTGCTAGTCCTCCTGAGGGCTTCTTGCATGCCTTCTTTTTTGGAAACTTCATGGCATAGTGTCCCAGTTCATGACAATGAAAGCACTTGATTTTGGACAGGTCTTTCTTCTTGACCCCTTGACTAGATTCTCCTTTGGATTGGGATTTCTTCCCTTTCCCTTTGTTTTCTTTTCCATCCAAGGCATAGTTCTAGTGATCCATATCATTGGATGAGGTTCCATCTCTAATATTTCATCTTATCTCCTCCTGTACCAAATTTGACCAAAGGTGTTCCCAATTTGGTAGCTTCTCCCTCCCATTTACCGAATCCCGGTAGTTGTGCCAGCTCTTGGGAAGGCCTAGAAGGGCTAGGCTTATGAGATCATCCTCCACAATAGTTACCCAAAATCCTCCAAGTTCATCATGACATTGTGTGAACTAGCTCAGGTACTATTGAATTGATTCAATATTTTGCATCTTGATATTCCGAAGCTTGTCCTTGAGCGCCAACTTCATGTGGTCTCTATTTTTCTGGAACAAATCTATCATTGCTTTCCACATTTCATACAGGGTTTATTTCCCATGGATATTGGAGACTATGTGATCCTTCACACCTTCCAATATGATCCTCCTCGCCTTGGCTACACACTTCTTCCATTCTACTAGATCTTGAACATCAACTTCTGGTGGTTTCGGGATCTCAATATCTATGAATTCCTTCAACCCATTATCCTCCATCACTGCCTCCATCCTATCTTTCAAAGCAACAAAATCGAGCTGCCCTCAAGGGCATCCTCGATTCTTAGTCCACAGAAAGAAATCCTGCTAGCTCTTGGGAATTGATCCTGCAATCTGATCCTCCTACAAAGACAACTTCTAATTCTCTTCTCTACTATGAATCTTGCTCTGATACCCTGTATAATTCTATGTAGCTTCAATATTTCTCATGTAATTTACTAAAACATAAAACTTGAATCTACTCTACTCATCTGCGGAAAGAAATTCACGATTGAGAAAGGAAATCATAAACATGCGACATGAATCAATACACAAACATGGATAATTATCTAGGGGAAAGAAACTGCTCAAAACCCCTTCCTATTTGTATTGCATTAATAAGAAAATAGAGAAGAAATACAATGCTTGCTCAAGCCTGAGAAACCTCTGCACTAGTATAATCTATCTCTCTGCATCACAAGTTGAGTCTAATCAATACTTAACCAAATTATTGCTTGAACAATTCCCTATTTCCTTAAGTTGTTCAATAAGGAATTAGCCCCTATTAATTAGGGAAATTACCCATCCATAACTGCGCAATCCCTGTAGGCCCTTCTTTGACTACATGCACCACCTGTACAATTTGGAATTGTCTACAACTGATAGTACATTTCCCTTGAACTCCAATCTCAACTGGGTAACTCGAGTTTCCTTCATGCATCAATTATTATGGGCTGATTGATGAGTTAATTGGTTGATCACTGAGGTACACACCCCACTACTGGACCCTCCACTAGTTCTCTAACAGTTAGAACTAGTTAAACTCACAATAACTCAAATTAACTAAAATAGATTGCTAGAATTAGTAATCAATCATACTAAACTGAACTCAAGTATATCCTACTCGAATTAACTGATTTAATATAGTGATAAATGCCATATCACCTCTGTTAACCACCTCCAAGTATTTTTACTGAAATTGAAATTCGAATTTTTAATCTAGTTTGACCAAGGCAAAGTCAAACTAGATTTTCTTGTTGCATTTTCAATAATATAGATATGCTTGAAATATAGACACAATTGAGCTTGGGTCATTACTCCTAGCATTACCCATTCAAATTCATAGTAGTCGCAGAAGTTTATATTATTAAAACAGAATCATATAATGAGGGAGTGGTGCATGTAGGGTTCATTAAGGAAAAAAAATAATACTACTTCTATGACTACATTTGTTGACTTCACCATTAACATGCACAAAGGGATGATTATAAGCAACAGGCTTGAAAAAATTACTAGGATGTGATTCCAAGTTCCCTTACTACGTGCGCACCAAAAAACCGATGTGCAAGCTTCAATAATCGAGCCTTCGCATATTGTGCAATGGCTAAACCATGTATCATTTTGGATACAAACTCAACATACTCACTAGTAAAAGTTACCATGCAAACCCTATAATCAATATAATTTGTCTCCTAATTTATGAGCAAAGATAACATCAACATGGGATATAATACGGTCATCACTAACATGGGACATTTATGCTACAAATCGATACATACAATATCTTCTTTTACCAAGATCTATGAAAGTAAAAATCAACTTTAGATATTTTTGAACTCATCAATTATTTCACTTTTGTGCAAGCAGTCTCGTCTCATACAAGGTGCTTCAATAACATATTCTAATTATAGTCTTTCTATTAACATCTTTAAATAAATATTCTATATTTATGTAATATTGTTGACCAACATCCAAGCATTCACAAACAAATTCACAAATAAATATTTCTTACAACTTGCAGGTTATAGATTTTCTCTTCCATTAGCCTTAATGTTCACAAGCAATTTTTTAGCAAACTTTTCTCGAGAAGCATCTTGTCGAACATATATTTACTTGCAAACTAATCCTCTTCATTTTTTTTTCCATGTACGTTCTCATCGTCTTCATTTAATATTGCTATATTCCTAGACTCAAGTACCAATGGCAACAAAACCAATGTTGAAGGCAGAGTGTTCACATGCATCTCGAATGGACTACATCATGAGAACAAAAATATCATATACATTATACACAAGGAAGAACATATTTTCGGGGAGGAATGCCAATCATCTTCTTATTCCAACTTTATGCATAATTATACATATTAGATGTGGTTTGAGTGGTTATAACCACTGCATTTAATCACTCATACATTTACCTTTTACCGTTTATTACATATATTTACTCATATAAGTATGATGATTATACATGGCCTAAAAGGCCCCTACAATATGTTCCTTCTGACATTTCTTTCTTAGATATTACAATATTTGTTGAGCCTTTCATATATTCTTTCAAAAGAGATGTTATTTTCGACTAGGCATACCTCATCTCTACTGAATTATCCTTCTAGATGGCCAATCTATCCAAAAAATGTTTTCATGACAACTTATTTGTTTATGTCCCTAGTCTCATGTCATACCTTCCACGCTTTACCCCACAAAAATAATTTGAATCTAGATCTAGAACCGATGCAACTTTGGTATCCAACGTTATGGAAGCATAAGGCCCCATTTCATTTTCGTCAAATATAAGATTCTTTTGTTAAAAAAGTTAGTTATGTAATAATTGGGTAGGAACACTGTCAAATTTCAAATGAAACATAGGGCTTCCTTTAGGGAAAAGGCATACATGAAGAAATAGAGGAAAACACACTAGTCTACCTCTATGGGTTTCAGTACAAGCCCTTGTTTCTTCCTAAATTTGTGGTGGATAGGTACTTCGTCACTGAAGTATGTATACAATATCATCCATGGCTTATCCTATTTGAGAGAAAGAAAAAGAAGTAATTTATTTCTTTTCCCTTTATTGTGGGAGAAATAATTGTAGAACGCACCTCACTTGGCAGAATTTTCAGTAACTGAAAGTTTTCAATTTAACTAAAGCAGAGGCAATCTAAGGATTCGACCCAGAGGGAATATTTTCAAGACACCTCGTCATATGGAATTTTTTTTACCAAAATTACTAAAGAAATTAGAGAAAGTCACGTCGAGCCATCAAAGGAAAGATAAACACCAACCCCTGTTGAACCAATTTTTGAAGTAAAGAATATTGCTTCAAGAGGGAAAAATAGAGAAAGAGGCAAAAATCCTACAAACACTCCTCTAGTTTTGACATCTCAAACTTGCCCAAGTTTGTCATCCATTCCCAAAAGAAAGGACTCTAATGTGGTTGGAGGATGAATAATGATTGGAACTCTGGTGGAGGAGATGTAGAGGAGCCACCTTCCAATGTGGGTTTGGAAAGATCACATGTTATTGAATTATCCGAGAGAAAAAAATAGAGGCTCAACCTATGGAAGATCCAACATATATGGAATTTGATAGTGCTCCACTACATAATTGGGTTACAACTCACATGGTTGAAACCTATAGAATTATTCAAGAGATGCAGAAGAACGGACCATCTTTAATTACCATTCATAAACCATGTAGGATGCATCATGATTGAGGTAATCAGAAGCTAAGGATTGAAAGGGTAAAAATTAAAAATTGAAAGTTCATTAATCAGTCCAAAATAGAACTTGATGTTTCTAAAATAAGATCAATTGAACTTTTAAAACTACACTAGATTATTGGTGAAGCTCTAGCCCACTCTGTTACAAAACATGAAGAAAAAAATTAAGATTAAAAGGAGAAAAAATGAGCTTGAAGAGGCTCTTAATCCACTACCCCTATTCATGACCCCCTTAGCCTTCAAAGCACCTGATTCTACGACGAATATACCCATCACACCCCCATCAGATAACAAATGTGGCACACCTACTGACAGGAATCAAGTATTACATTGTAACTAACATTAATAAGAGAATGTAAATTGTTTAAGAATTATAGGAAATCGCTTTGCATTTGAGGAATTTGGCGTAGAGAATCCATTCATTTTCTTATTATTTTAAAAAGGATTTGGAAAATGATAAATTTTTTTTATTGATAATTAATTGTGAACCTTTGTGAACAAGATCATCTTACTTAATTCCTAAGGAAACAACAGAACCTCTAAGGGCCTAAAAGGCTAAAGTAGATCATAGCTAATTTGTTTGTGAGAATTAAGATGTTAGAGGAGGCTATCGCTGATTGTGCAAACATTGTCAGTAAAAGGACCAATTTATTTTTTAAGTCCATTCGGGTTGTCAACAACCTCAAGGGCCCCTGCACAATTAGAGACTTTATGCTCGTCTCTAAAGATATATTACATGAAGAGATAGAGGTTATTAAGACTTCGATGGGTTTTGAATTTGACAACTTGATCGATTTCCCAGAAGACGAGATTAAAAAGTGGCTAGTTACATTTGTAAATTATAATGAAAACTTGTTAGCTACAATGATACAATGGAAAAAAAACATGCTTAAAATATTGAGGAAATCTTACACTTACATGTCAAGCAGGACATAATAGTTCCTCTAGTGAAAGAATATATCGAAAAATGGCTAAACAAATCACTACAAGATATCATTAATCTGCAATAATTATCAAACAATTATAGTAACGACATCCCCCATGCCATATAATGGAGCCTTTTCTCCAACCCATGATTTTCATCAATGTGACTTCTCTGATTTTGAAGAGTGCTTTGGGCACCCGAGTTTTCCAAGATTTTAAAATTGTAAAATTATTTTTGACTCTTGCAGAGAGCTCCCTTTTGGGAAATCTATTCATTTGGAATTTTGAGACTTATCTAAAATAGTATGAATCTCATGAATGTTTTACTATGACCTTTATGAATTCCATGAATGAAATTATTCTATATCTTTTTGGATATATAGACTATTATTCTGCCTCTATCTATTGGATTGCTTCAATGATTCTTAGCTCATGATTGGTGAATGGAATGGACATGATTAATTAAATATCTTTATATTTGTGTTTCTTTAACTAAATTTTTTGGTTATCACACCCAGTCCATGCACCAAACATATAATTTGAATGTATATTATTTCTTTATCTATATAATGTTAAAAATCTAGGTGTGTTGAAAAGAGGACCACCACCTCTCTAAAAATGAAGAGGAACATGTATTTATGCCCTATCAGGTTGACTTTTTTCTTGACAGGAAGAAAGATCAACAATCTTATGCAAGGAGTTTTTTTTCTTGAATGGACGAAAGAGCTCTATTTAATGAATGAGGGGGAGGATGTGAAGCATATTTTCCCTGGATAATCCTTGGGAAAGCAAGGACTAAACAATGGCATAGATAGTTAATTGAGGGCTTGGGGCTCTTGGTTGTCTTGACTAAAAGGTTGATTGGGTGGAGAGTCGCCCCCCACACTTGGTTGTGGTTAGTTGAACTAAAGATTGGAGTGCAATGGTTCATGTCCACAACATTGTAAGTGAATTGATTTCTTCAACTCTTAAGTGAGATTCTCACCACCTACTTCCCTTGTGGATTATGAAATTAGTAGTGTAAATTTATTTAAATTTCATTAGTCAAGGGTTATAAATTTTACTCAATAATTTATGTATGACTATTGGGAGGTTAGATCCATTACATCATATCCATCATTGATTGTGCTTGAAGTCTAGGCCATTACATTAAACCCATATGGAAAAATAATGACAATTTATACGATGATAACTTCCATGACATTAAAAAAATTCATGATTCTCTTGAAATTCATGTTGGCTAGAACTACTCTATTATGGCCAATCTGGTGGAGGTGGAAGGATCTCACATTGTTAAAAAATAATACGATTCTCTTCATGTTCATGTTGGAAATCTTACTATGTGTTAGTCATTATAGATCAAACACCCTAACACTATTACAAGTCTTATTATTTATACCATTGTTATTTTCCACTATATAATTTCCCAAAAGAAAAGTTTGTGAACCAATTCCAAAGGGTTCAACCAAAATTGATTAGTCTTTAAATTAGGTTAAATCCATCGTGTTTTGTTCTTAGCCTACTTAATTAGGTTAAATCCATTGTGTTTTGTTCTTAGCCTACTTACTTTGGGTTTACCGTGTGTGATCAATTAGTGATAACTGATATTTCATATACGTTTATAAAGTTGAGATATGACATCTTACAATCAAAGTGATAATTTATCCAACAAAACCTCATCTAAATAGACACACAAGCCTTCATTTCTAATGATCTTGGTTTTGGTCTTCATGTTTCTTTCATGAAATTCCACTATGAAGAAGAATTTATCCAAATTCTTGTTTAGTTTGAGTCAATAAAAATTACAAATGAAACATTAAAAATAGGCATATATGCCTCCATTTCTAGTCATCTTGGTTTTGGTTTTCAGGACTCTTTGTCCAAATTTTGAAATCAATGTCAAATCTTCACTTTTCTCGCTTTTATTACATATATTTTATTGTTCATTAAAATATTGTATTTCTTATATTATAATGATGATATGTGTTTGTGAATATGGTCATTATATTCTCTTAATGTACTAAATAACTAGAGACAAAACCATCATTTGTAGTTATGTGTCATGATGGAGCGTGGTGCATGGTTTTTAAGCCATATGAAATATTTGCATTCTTAAGGTTGCATATTCGTAATGTGTATCATTTATAAAATAGTATTTACCTAAAATTGTGTCACGTGTTATACACAATTTCAAAAATCATATCAATCTTGCAATATCAAAAATCATATCAATCTTGCAATAGACATGCCAGTCCATGTTTTTCATCATGTAATTGTTTGTAGGACCTACGTACCATTAATAGATTCTATACATGTGGATGCATGTTATATTTTAAATGTTTCAACATAAATACAATAACCAAATACAACTATAAATTTTACATGGATGTTGAATTTGCATCAATTTGATTATTTGCACAGTCTATGTACCATTAATGGCCTCTTTGCACGTGAACATCCATAGTCTAGTTCTAGTGTTTTGTGAAGTATATGCAAGGTCCAATATGTTATTCTTCCTCAATTTGATACTAATATAGGCAATATATTCTTTTCACATCCTCATAGGAAGGGAATAAAATACAATTACATTTAGCTACTCACAACTGAAAAGTTAGGCCTTCCAAATATATATTCCTCAAACTTGATTATGAAGTGGAGAATTTCCAATCAGCGAAAAATTCCTAGGCACCCATATGATCACTATAAAAAAATTATTGTTACCTTCCCAATAGGTACATTTACAACATTTTTCATTGATAGAAATATTCTTGAATTAATAAACTTACCATAAAATACCACTCCAATGCTCTTTCCCAAGCCTCTAACAAAGCCTCCACGTTCCATTCAATAACTCTCCTTGAAGCCTCTCTAAATTGGGTGCAAGGAAAAGTGATGAGAATTGAGAACCAATAGAAAAATTAGAGATGCATAGAATGAGATAAAATGGATTTCATCTCTTTGTTACCCCTCTAAATTCCCCCATCATCTTATAAGTAGGATGAAATCGTATCCCCTAAACTTGCCAACTCAACCATCACCAAGAATCAAGGAAAGGAACATGAAATCTTGATCTTAAAGTGGAGAGAGGGAATCTATATTTTATAGCATAAATTTCACATTTTCATGCATTCCCAAGCATCAACTGAACCAACATAAGTTTCATTTCTTTTTCAAGAATGCTCAAGTGTCAATTTCACCAAGTTTTTATTTTCTCTTATTTCCATAAATACTGTGACATTTTAGTCCATTACAGTCTGTTTTCTAAAAGTTCTTACCCTAATTCCACTTTTCCGACTCCTCCATAAACTTCGAATTGTCATCTTGCTCCTCTAGAAAACTCCATCACCCTAGGGTAATTGTATTTCTCTTTAGAATATTGGTTCAAATGAAAAATAATATGACATAGAATTTGTTTCCAACATAAGAGTAATTCAAGCATTCAAATTAATAAAGTATTTATTATGTTACAATAACTTTCATAAGTTTTTTAGTACAAATCATAAGTTAAAATAGGTGGAATGGATGACCTTCATTACCCAATGACTGCAGGCCATTCAGGGAATAGTCTTTTCCCATCATTGGGATAAAGGTTGTCCATTTTTCCTTTTTCATTCTTTCTTTTTAAATAAATATAATAAAAACTATTTTTTAAAACAATTGAAAGCAACATAAAACTGAAACTTTCTTTATTTATTTCTTTATTAAAAAAAATCATAGTTTAAAAAAAAAAAAATTGTTTCCAAAACATTTTTTTTTAACCATTTTTTTAAAATAATTGTTGTGGCATTTTCATTTATCTTAAAAGGGAAAGAAACAGTAGTGCCACAATACCAACATATTTTCAAATATTTTGATAGTTTTAACCATCAAAAGTACAACATTTGTGACACCACTACGGCTTGGGGATTGATCTTAAGCATCTTTTAACAAAATAAAGTGTTCTTAAGGCTAAACTTTGATGTAAAAGTTATTATCATTAGTTATACATAAGCACAACACAACATTTTTGAATCATTCATTCTTTCATTTCCATGCTTTTTGATCTTTCTAAACATATCCTAAAAATGCCTCAAGTGCCTTTGCAAAGCCAACCCTTGATGGGTAGTCATGCTTCCAATACAACTACCTATACACATGATTTCTTAAAATTAGATTTTAGGAACATCAAAATGCAAGCAACAATTCTATGCACATTGTTTCCTCCTATTCTGACGCAGGGTTACCCCTGCCTTACCCACAATATGCATGAATGCTTATGCATAAATCATTTTCCTAGGAATTAATATGACCTACCAGGTCATATCTTCACTAATGGTGATGGTTAAGTCCCTTTTCTCTCTAATCTAATGTGGAAATATATTAATAGACTAACTAAAGTCTAAACCCTCATTTCAGGACTCTAATCGCCCCTTAAACTTTATCCCATTTAATATTGGCCTCATACAATCCCTCTAAGCTGCATATATAATTAAACTTTAATTATAAGTGGACTTACACATAAAGTCCCTCTATCGGCGCTTAAATCCATTGTAATTCCCTTATAAGGGAATACATGCAAAAACAGGCACAGCATACCTTTCTCCACTGACTCTCCTCCTTTGGCACAGTCACTGAGGATTGCTTTTACCGCAATCGACCATTGCAACTCCACAGTTGCATTACCTATGTACCATAACCCCTCCGACTCTGATGTTTGACTATTGGAAACATTAGTATATGTTTTATGCCTTCCACGACTTGGCAACGCTTTAACTCAAATACAAAGGAATTACACTAAATTCCGCTTGAAACATATTCACGGACCTCAAATAATATGTACCCACAACTATAATTTCATCGGGTCCGGTTCCTTGAGCCTTTCCGCTACAATTTCCACAACGATCGACCTCCGATCGGTGATTATTGCTATCGGCAATTGCTATTGCACCATCGCAATTGACCCTTTCCACTTAAGCTTTGATCCAACATACATTACGGACCCGATAGGCTTATAGGTTACATCTGATAAGGTTTCGGGTGCGGAAATAGATCTCATGTGGAAATCGCTTCCTCCCTTTGGGATATGTGATGCGGTCCCGATTAATCCACTCTGCCGATTTAATCCTGGTCGTCGATCATCTCGATTCGACAACTACTGTGCATGGATATTTCACTTCTCTGCTAATCCAGTTAAAATGTATTTGCATTATTTATTCAACGTCTCTGTGGATTCCGATTTTCTTCAAAGTTCTGGTCTCTCAATGTTTTTTTTGCTGCGCACTTCCTCCTAAGCTTGAATTTGATCTTTCTAATGGTTTCACCCGTCCATTGTGGTTCTCCTCTTTGTGTCTTTCTCTGTGTACTCCATCTCGACTTTGCCTCCTTGTGTTTACTGCACTTGCTTGCATAAATATATATGTACACTTTTCAAATACATTCGATTCATCCTTCGACACTCAATCACGCGCTTATATGTGATTTTAATTAATCTTTGTATCTATATAATTACAACAATGAATTACAGACTGAGATCTCTATCTCTCTGGCCTGATCTTCAATATCAGTGGCCTCTATTTCCTAATCTGCCCGTAGGCTTACAAACACTCCAATCTGCTATCTATTTTCTTATTCAACCTCTCTAACCCCTGTTCATGCCTTTTAGGCTTACATTTATACCAAGGGATTCTAAAACCAATTTCTAGTTTAGATCCATGAACTCCTCAACCAAATTCCTAAAATCTCTTTCTCATCCCTAAGGATTCTCTCAAATCCACAAAATCATGAACTGATTCCTAATCTGAGGTTTACAATCAATTCTTAATCCTCTCATCACTCAAATATCCTAAATCTCTCATGCTCTCCTATATTCAAGAACATTTACAATAAAGCCTCGCAATATTCAATTAATCCCTATACTCATTAAAACCACTCAAAACATTAAAGAATTATATTAACTCAATACTTAGGAAACCAACTCCCTTGAAACATAAGACCCCCTATGTTTACTAGAATACGTTGATAATGTTGAGTTGGATGCTCCTGCATCAGACTCCCCATGTAAGAAAATTTATGACCACCTGGTCATAAGTCTGGATAATTGTTTCCTCCTGGATCCTAGACTTTATTTTGTAATATGCCCTTGCTTGTCAATCTTTCTATTGTTGCTGTTATTTGCTACTATTCTCCAGGTCTCCATACCTTATGTTGCAATGCTCCACTTGCTCTGCTTTCATTGTCTACCATTGTCTTCCTATTGTTATCACTAGTCTCCTTCCTTGCTTTTATCTTCTTATGAGACACTTTCATCATTAACCTTCTTATCAACTCAATTTCTCTATCCAGTATATCCTCTGTCTGCTGACTGTTTTCATCCCTTGATTGCTGAATTCTCATTCTTGCTTGTTCTTTACTTATTCAGATTGCTTCCTTTTCATCCTTACTCTCTTCTTTACTGTTGTTTTGCACCTTTTCAGCTGCTGCTATATTTCCTTTTAGAAAAAATTCCTGCTTCTATTTTCTACACCTGTCAACTTCTTCTTGGTTATTATTTATGACAACTATTTTGTCATCCTTCTTCAGCAATTTATCCTAAAAATTTATCCTATGCTCTTCTAACTTCCTCCTTTGAAAGTCCAATTCCCTATATAACTCAATGATTTTACTTGGAGTGAAGTTTGGAAATTTACACAATCTCCCATAATTTGCTTCATTTGCTATTGACCCATCATCACATGGTCTTTCTTCCTTTGCTAAATCTTTCTTGACATCCTTCAATAGATGTTCTTCCTCTTCTTCTTTCATTTGGTTGTCCACCTGTGCCAAATATGTTCCAGTTTCTGCAACAAAATCGTCAATTACAAGACAATCATTATAATAAAAAATATAAGGTCTTTGTACCTCTTCTTCCTTTGGCAACACTTCTGTATGTTGCTCTGGTCTCTCTTCTTATGTCAGCATACCAGTATGTTGATTCAAACTCAAAGAACTCTTGAGGCTGTCAGCTAGTCTCTTCTTTACATCATCTGTTTCAATGATGTCTTTCAATACTTGTCCACTATAGTGAACTGATCCTTTTCCAGTCTCCTTGTCATATTCTGCTTCAAAATTTTCATCTTCTGGAGGGTATTCTTTCACATCTTTGACAGCTTTAAAAGACTATCTATCTTCTTCCAAACCTATAATCATACACAAATCATTAGTTTTAAAAATACAAGACCTTCTGGTCTCACTTGATGCTTTAGTCATCAAGTCTCCTGGCTGCTTCGAATCATTCATATGATTCAACTCCTCTAGCTCTTCATCACATTCAAAAAGTAATGGTCCACTTTCTGGTTCACATATCGAAACTTCAAAATATTCTTCAACATCTCCCTTTTGTTGTAGCTCAAATCTTTCGAGCTTCTATATCTCTAATTTGGCATCTAAAATTTGTTCAAGTTCCCTTAGCTCCTTTATTATGTGCATGTTCACTTGTTGATTCCTCTTCTCTTGTAGCCTCTGCCACTTCACGTTCTTTCTCATGACATAACCATGCTTCTGGTTTTATTCATTTCTTTGCAACATCTCCATTAACACTTCAAGATGAACTGATATCTCAACATTCCCCCTCTCATATTCTTCATCACTCATTCTCATGCCATTTTCCTTGGCATCCTTCTCCTTTTGTCCTCTGTTATGAACTCTTTCAGAACCTCTGCTATGAGCGTCACTAGTCATCATCATCTCCATCTCTATGAGTTCCTCACTCACTTCACTATGAGTTGCACTAAAGCCTCTTCCACAACAAGTCCTGTCCTATTGCCACTTAACTCACCAAGCTCTCCTCACTCAGTCTTTTGGCAAGCAATTGGTTCTCTATCTCTAGAACCTCCTTTGAGCAATTCTCTTTGCTCCTTCTAGGCTTCAACACATCTATACTTTCCAAGAACACCATTGTCCTCTTTATCCAATCTCTGTTGGAATTCCTCAAGGTTCTACCACATTTCTGCTTCCACTTAGAAACTCTTACCAGCTTCCTTTATCTCTTAGCAATTCTACCCACATCCTTTGTGGAATTTCCTTTTGGGAGTTGCAACAATACTCTTGCTTCAATGC
Source organism: Pinus tabuliformis (assembly GCA_031772625.1). Lineage (NCBI taxonomy): Eukaryota > Viridiplantae > Streptophyta > Pinopsida > Pinales > Pinaceae > Pinus > Pinus tabuliformis. The sequence goes on along the minus strand of CM062804.1, from coordinate 1,522,358,960 downwards.
AAAGACTACAACCTTCTAATCTTCAATCCAATTAGAATAAAACCATATCATCTTACCTTCAAAACCTTTGTCTGATCTTGTCCTCCCATTCACCTGCACTTTTGAATGGACTGTCCTTTCCACTAGCTTTCAGTTGTATCTTCAAACTTTGTTACTTCAAAAACTTACAAACATCCCTCTTATAGTTTAACTACTGTAATCCTGCTCTAAAATTTCACTCATTCAATATCTGCTAATCATTAGACAAATTTCATTCCTTCACCTACCTTTAGGATCTCACCATTTCTGCAAATCTGTTTCAACAGATCTTTATGATTCCATTGCACAAATCCTCAATATTCAGCTACTGTCAATCAGATTTAGAATCTGATTCTTTCTTCCAATCCTTCGGATTTATCTTGGTGAAGCTTAGCTATTAGCAACAATTCATTTTTTGTTGAGTTTCTTTTCCACTTAGAAATCCTTAACAGTTTCCTTCCATTACTACTTCTTAAGGCTTGACCTCCTTTTGCTGAGGTACTTCATTAGCTGCAACCATCAATCTTCAATCTATTTCTTTGTCAGAAAACTCAAATCAAAATTAAATAAAACAATACCTGCATGATTTCATAAGCAGTTTCCATTCACCCTTCACATTCGAGTGAATCTTTGTTCTCCAAACATCGTTGTAGATTCTTCCTGTCTCTGCAATCTCTCCTTAATTCTTGCTCACCTGCCTCTAAAAACTTAACTGTTCTTCTCCATTCTCCCAGTTCTACTCTGGTTTCTTCGCTGTCATATTAGAATCTGATCTCCCTTGCATGCATACAGATCTTTCCAAATATCTTTGTTATGAACTCTTTCAAAGAAACTCTCATACAAAATTGCTTTGTTTTGCCTTATACCAAATGGTTCATTTATAATTAAACTCTGATACCAAAATGACACAGGGTTACCCTTGCCTTACCCACAGTATGCATGAACGATTATGCATAAATAGTTTTCCCAGGAATTAATATGACCTACCAGGTCATATCTTCACTAATGGTGATGGTTAAGGTCCTTTTCCCTCTAATCTAATGTGGAAATATATTAATAGACTCACTAAAGTCTAAACCCCCATTTTAGGACTTTAATCACCCCTTATCCTTTATCCCCTTTAATATTTGCCTCATACAATTCCTGTACGCCGCATATATAATTAAACCTCCATTTAAATGTGGAATTACACATAAAGTCCCTCTATCGGCGCTTAAATCCATTGTAATTTCCTTATAAGGGAATACACGCAAAAACAGGCACAACATACCTTTCTCCACTGACTCTCGGCCTTTGGCATAGTTACCGAGGATTTCTTTTACCGTAATTAGCCATCACAACTCCACGGTTGCATTACCTATGTACCATTACCCCTCCGAATACGATGTTTGACTATCAGAAACATTAATATATGTTTTACACCTTCCATGACTCGGCAACGCTTTAACTCAAATACAAAGGAATTACACTAAATTTCGCTTGAAACACATCTGCGGAACTCAAATAATATGTACCCACAACTATAACTTCATCGGGTCTGGTTCCTTGAGCCTTTCTGCTACAATTTCCACAACAACCGACCTCTGATCAGCGATTATCGATATCGGCAATCGCTATCGCACCATCGCAATTGACCCTTTCCACTTAAGCTCTGATCTGACATACATTATGAACCCAATAGGCTTATAGGTTACATCTGATAAGGTTTCGGGTCCGGCTATAGATCGCATGTCGCAATCGCTTCCTCCCTTTGGGATATGTGATGTGGTCCCAATTAATCCACTCTGCCGATTTAATCCTAGTCGTCGATCATCCCGATCCGACAGCTACTATGCATGGATATTTCACTTCTCTGCTAATCCAATTAAAATGTATTTGTTATTTATTCAGCGTCTCTGTGGATTCTGGCTTTCTTCAAAGTTCTGGTCTCTCAGTGTTTTTTTTGCTGCGCACTTCCTCCTGAGCTTGAATTTGATCTTTCTAATGGTTTCACCCATCCATTGTGGTTCTCCTCTTCGTGTCTTTCTCTGTGTACTCCACCTCGACTCTGCCTCCTTGTGTTTACTGCACTTGCCTGCATAAATATATATGTACACTTTTCAAATACATTCGATTCATCCTTCAACACTCAATCACGTGCTTATACAGGATTTTAATTAATCTCTGTATCTATATAATTACAACAATGAATTACAGACTGAAATATCTATCTCTCTGGCCTAATCTTCAATATCAGTGGCCTCTATTTCCTAATCTGCCCGTAGGCTTACAAACACTCCAATCTGCTATCTATTTTCCTATTCAACCTCTCTAACCCCTGATCATGCCTTCTAGGCTTACATTTATACCAAGGGATTATAAAACCAATTTCTGGTTTAGATACGTGAACTCAACCAAATTCCTAAAATCTCTTTCTCATCCCTAAGGATTCTCTCAAATCCAAAAAATCATGAACTGATTCTTAATATGAGGTTTACAATCAATTCTCAATCCTCTCATCACTCAAATACCCTAAATCTCTCATGTTCTCCTATATTCGAGAACATTTACAATAAAGCCTCACAATATTCAATTAATCCCTATACTCATTAAAATCACTCAAAACATTAAAGAATTACATTAACTCAATACTTAGGAAACCAACTTCCTTGAAACACAAGACCCCCTATGTTTAATAGAATACATTGATAATGTTGATCTGGATGCTTCTGCATCATATTCACTTGAGCACATCATGACTCCTTGTTCTAATGGATTTTTCGCATTCCTTGTGCTTGCAAGTCACTAATGGTATTAAATCATGTTGTAATGTTAAAATTATTTCTCAATTGTTTGTTCTTGATAGTTAGGCTAGTTGTTTTCCATTTTGTGGATACAAAATAGGTATCCATTTTCCCCTCAGAGGAGGAATTCATTTTCCCATTGCAACTAGAACTTCAAGGAATAATGATTCCTTACCACATTTTTTATAAGACATGTGCAATTAATTTTGCTAGTTTCAATTTCTCTTCTTCACCTATGTATTCAAGCTCATGAGAAATTGGTCATTAGGACTAGAGTCTGTGGAAGGCTAGTCCTTAATGGCCTAATACAATTCAGTTAAATCTGAAATTGAAACATTGCACTAAGAAATCCCCACACATGCTTAAATAAAGAGCAGGGAGTTCTAAATAAATATTCATAAGGAACATACTTGCTAAGGTCGTGTAAATGGGGTAGCAAGCTAAGTGTCCCTGGCTATAGGGTGAAACTTTATAGCTATGCACACTTGCACCAAAAAATTCCATGGATGGATAACCTTTATAGGAAGTTATGATAGCCAGTGCAACTTCTAGAGGTGATGATTGATGTTGTGTGATTCATTTACATTGTCTCAATCCACTCCACTGTTGTGAACATTCGTAGATGCAATGGGTGCAAAGTGGATGATTTAAGTTCATTAATGCTTATGAGAGAGAAATCAAGTTGAATGACTTGTATCATCTACAGAAACTTGGAAAATGAATTGTCGACATATGAAATCCCACAAATGTTTCCTCTTAAAAGTCATGAATTACATTCATGCTCATACCCTCAATCTCTTCTACAACTCTCATTCAAATCGCAAAGCCTTCTCAAGCCATGTTGTATTAAATTTTATTCCAAATTAATAATGTTACTTTGTAATGTTTTATATCCTTGAGCTTTTTATCATAATATCTAATACCAAGATTGATCTACACCCTAATTGTGATTATGACTCCTAGGTATTGTTATTTGATTCTCAAGGCACCATTTTAATTAATCTTTATTTGGGTGCAAGACATGTCATTCACAACAATGATTCAAGAAACAATCAGAAATGAAGAAAAACATTGCATTCCATAATACTGGATAAGAATCTCATGACCTCACTTCTTTCTCTTACTTACCTTCGGGTCATTTAAGGTAATGATATGTTTCAAGCATAAAGACATATTTTTGCTTCCCAAAATTTCCTAGAGCTTCACTCTTCCTTAGGTAAAATACTTGCTTATATAACAACAATTCAAATACTATTATAAACGTCAATAGGCTACCTAAACACGACATTGGCTGAAATTATTTAATAAACGATATTGGTTCAACAAATGGTCACCGTTGACATGTACTCCCGGCATAAATTAAACTAGCATAACCCCGAAGTAGGGGAAAGGGAATGTTGAAGAGTGGCTATTTTATTCAAAGATAAGGGAAATTTGTTTTTGGATGGAAAATGAGTATTTCAAAATGTTTTTTAGTAAAGTTAAATTTGAATGGATTTATGGTGGGAGGATGTGATGTAAGAGATCCTAAAATACTTAATCATCTAATCTTTTATGGACTATTGGAATATGAGGAAATGAAAGGTTGATGTTATGTATTAAGACATTTTCATAGATCATTGGTACAATTCAATTACAAGTTTGAAACCACTAGTTTATATGAGATCAATAGTCCAAGTCCATGTGAGAGTCATTGACTCAATAATTTATAGTAGTAAAGACTCATTAAATCCTAATGGAAATATCTCAAGAATGGACTTCCATCCACACTGCATATAGAATCTTCCCATCGAAGGATGAGGAAAAACCTTCTAGTTGATATGACCATTGATGCACCAAACCTCCTCAGTAACTATGTATGATTTCTCTTTGCAGTTAATCTATGTCAATAGTTTCATTTAGAACATTCAAGCCTAGTTGATATGACCATTGAAGCACTAAACCTCCTTAGTAATCTATGTATGATTTCTCAATGTAATCAAATCTATACAAATAGTTTCATTTAGAATATTCAAGAGAAACAATTGAATGGTTTTCTTCCTCTTCTATTTGGGTTATAGTAGTACTATCAATATAGCATGAGAAGAATGTTCTGAACAATTAATTTTTTTGTCTTCGAGTCAATATATCCTTCCTGATTTTCATATTCTTTGTGGGTTTTCAATGCAATGATTTGGAATTTTTATTGATGGTAAAATTCAAAAGGTAACACATTGCATGAATAAAGTATATGAGTATGGGAAGTGCTTAAAAGTGTATTTAATAATAGGAACAAATAAAGAAAATTTAATATATTCAATAGTATTCTCCATCAATTATTTTCCATTAGCTCCTATTAGTGTGTGCTTGTTTGCATGTTACAAGTGTGAGAAATTCTAGACAAGGGAAACTGGAGATGAAGTAGGCTACCACCTATCAAGCAAAATTATTTTAGGATGGGAAAGTCTTACATATAAGGTGGAACACAAGAACATTTAGACAACAAAATTTCAAGATATGGTAGGGTTAAATATGCAACGAAAGGAGAGAAAACACACCCCCAAAGTGGGGGAAAGTAAATTCCAAAATGAAAGGTTGTACATCCTTAAAAGAAGTGTTTTGGATGGTTCATGAATAACTAATAAAATATATTTGAATAAGTTTCATGAACAATTAATTAACATATGTTTTTATTAGGCTAAGTGTCAATGGATATACTATGGGAGGCTGTGATGGAGGAACTCATGAGATATCTATCAATCATCAATCGTGTTGGGAAAAATATTGAGAGGGGGGGTGAATCAGTATTTTAAAAACTCATAAATTTTATTTTATGAAATGTATACGTGACTTGATTGAACCCAACTAGCATATATACACGATTGTTGTAAAAGAAGCTAGCGTATGCTTAGTAAACTTGTAAAACAACTAATTCTTTATCTATTAAACCTGAACCAGAATGTAAGAGATTTATCAAGCATTTGATAAGCAGTAAATAGGTGCAGTAAGAACAGAATAAAGTATCTCACATAAGTAACACACATGAACACCAAGATTTATGGTGGAAACCCAATGTGGGAGAAAACCACTGATGTTGTCATCTCAATCTTCAAAACTTATTAATATCAAAAACTTCTTATATTCTTGCATTGGTGCAGACTCATACTAGTACACAGGAACCCACCTGTTCAAGGCTACAACTTTCACTCATTATCCAGCTCCTACTTGAAGGGAGCTCCACCCCCCTCATCTAATCACCAACTACTACTTGCAGGAACATTCGAATTCCTCACTGAAGTCTCCAACCCTCAGCAACATCCATGGACCACATTTCATAATTTTTCACACTGGATCCAATATCAACACTTAAGCTCAACAATCATCAATTTCTGACACAATTGAATCAATCAATCAGTGAAACCCAATCGACTGACACTTAATCAAAACTCAACTAATCAACTGCAACAGTTAGATCATTGTAACCAGTACATAGAACTGAACTCAGAATATTTTATAGACACGCAAAATCAACTGCAACCCTGATCATTCATTTGCCAAAATGTATACGCTACTTCACTTAAGCAACTGTTGAGCTATGGAAGAGGTATGCATTTTCCATTTATTTCCTTATCTTTTCCTTTTATCATAACTCCTTTTATTCCTAAGATGATAATATATCAAAGAATTATAGTGAAAGCTAGGGAGTTATTGATTATTGCGAATTAGTTAATTATTGTCTTTTTCCATTCAGGAAATAGAAGAATTGGAAAATTACCATTTTGAAGGAAAATAGAAAATAGAGTAACTATTGTTCCTTCAATAAGAAGCTGTATCCAGACAAGCAAATCAGGATCAGAGCGCACAGTTAAGGATAAGGATGGAAATTCGCAGCATCAGCGCAAGAAGACAAAGGGATTGACTGGAGTTAGAAGATGGATCTTGAGGGATCGTTGTTTTACAGTCTATCTGTTATTCCTTGTTATATCGACTTGTCCATTATAAAAGGGACAACACTCGTAAAGATTAGGGGATGGATTATCAATTATCATTATTCTGAACTCACTGTTGTATTTCTACTTTGATTATCGACTCGCATTGATTAAAACAGAGTACGATTGCCTGTAACATTTTCATATGATTAATACATAAGTCGGTTGTTGTTCCATTCGTTTATACTGAAGTAGTTTGGCGGTGCTTCACTAGCAGCTAAGGGCCCGACCCTGGTGGATCCACTTGCTATATGTACCATTACTTTCAATCACAGTCGTGTGATGGTTTGGTTTGGTTTTCATTCATTTAAATCGCATTACTTTACTGCTTTTCATTTCCAGAGCTTATGAATTGTCTTATTGTAACTGAGTTGCGTTGTCGTTCCTTTTCATCAGAATAAGATTATTATCTTGAGAAACTATATCATTATGCTATTCATGTCAATTATAAAGCTTCGTTGTTCATTCCAGTAAACTGACTTTGATGTTCGTTACAGATTGTCATTCGTTTTTATTAAATAAGATTGTCGTTCATTTCTACTAGATAACATTGTTGTTCATTTCTTTTCTGCAAGTATTTGGTTTTGCCTTGTAGCATCATCACAGTTAGCACATTTCTTCCATTTTCGATTAGCAGCATTGTTGATTTGATTCCTTGTCATTCCTCATTAATCGCTTTAGTGTGGAGTGTGAGATCAACAACTGTAAAGAACATTGGCTACTATTTTTAGAGTTCTCAGATTGTGGATCTTGTTTATGTTTGATTTCATTTTCATCAGTTGACAAAGGAAAGAGTTATTGCTACTGCATCCTTGACTGATAATTGTTGTTAATTTCCTGAGTGAATGATTTGGTTTTAGAACATTGAGTTCCTTTTAATTGTAAATAGGTTTTATTTCAAGCATCTATTTACTCTTGTATTTGAAGAACTGTACTGCAAATTGGAAAACATTACTCTTGGATTAAATTGCTGCCTCGGAATGAGTACACTCTTGAAATAGAAAATCATTCCTGGATTGATAATTAATGTCGGATAAATGGGAGTTAAAAAGACACCTTTTATACCTCAACATTTTGGCGTTGTTGTTAGGGATAGTGTAGCCATTTTTTTTCTTTTCAGAGAGTAGTGTGAATCTGATGAGTGTCTGCTAGGAAAGAATTGGGTATTGAAAACGAAAGGTAAGACCCTGCGTACAGAGCATGTAATAGCCCTGCTCCCCACCTGATTTCCAGCAGATTTATTAATTTTTTTGGGTAGAAATAAATATTTGAGTTGTGTGTATGACTAAGAAGAAAAAACTTGAAAATACTCCAAAACCGCTACCCAAACTTGACAAAGCCAAGGGACCGGTGACCCTTGGTCAATCAACCTTCATAGACGATATCATTAAGCAAGCCGAATTTCTTCTAGACAACCTACTAGCTCCCTTCGGGCCACAGGTTCACCATCTGTAGCCTTTGCTGAGATGCACAATGAAACAGAAGAGACTGAGTAAGATTTTCAAGAAATTGAGAATTCTTGCCCACTTTCTTTTCAAGAAGGGAACTCTAGTAATCTTTGTGAAGGTGGAGGAGAAACAGGGGAAATAGAAGAGCCAAAATCCCCTCTCAAAATACTTCAAACACTTAGCAGCCCAAATAAGGGGAGTGTTGTTAAGATCATCCAAAACAAAGCAGAAGAACCTGAAGAGCCAAGATCCCCCCAGATAATAGTTCAACAAGGACCACACATTATCCCAGACCAAGGATGTGCTATCAAGGCCATTCCTACTCGTTCTAGTTAGCCTAGGAATAACTCCCTAGAAATCCCAGAAGGATATTGGCACATATTTTATCAAATGGCCCAGAACTAGCAACCACCTCAAACCTCCACACTGCAATATCCCATTGTGGACACTGTAGTTAATGCACCTATGAAGGCCATTCCTCTCCAGCATATTCCTACATTCCATGGCCTAACATCGGAAGATCTAGATGAATTTTTGTTTGAATTCGATGTATTATGCCGGGGGTATGACTATACCACCGACCCCCAAAAACTAAAACTATTTCCCTCCACATTAAAAGGAGTAGCTTTATGATGGTTTATGGGGTTAGGTGGAGGTGTTATAAATGACTGGGATTAGATGAAAGGTGTTTTTCTAAAGAAATATCAGGATTATTGTAGGTCCAGAGAATTAAAATATGAAATATTTCAAATGACAACAAGATCTAATGAAACACTGGAGGAATATCTAGAACACTTTCAATACAATCTTCAGAGATCTCCTTATGCATCTTTACCCTTGCCTCACAATGTGTTAAAAACCACATTAATTAAAGGGATGAAAGAACAATGGGTTGAAACATTAAACATTATGGGAAAAGGTGACATATATCAGGAAAATTTTGTTGACATCATTAATTTATGTATCAAGAGTTCGAGAGGCAGCACAAGACTAAAGCCGACAGAACGTGACATGATCACAAGGGATAGTAAGGTCCCCGGTGGAGGAATAACCTGTGCAGAAATTGGCAATTTGCTAGAAGATTTCAAAACTGATATTCTAGGGACTCTGACAACATAGCTCGACATCATGCAAGCTAAACAAAAGCAAGCAGAAGCAGAGCAAAATTTGGCAATATTCTGCCCCAGATGCAAAAAGAAACACAACCACAAAGAGTTCCCACTAGATACAATCCAAGTTTGTGCCATCTGCACAAAATATCACTCCACAAAAAGTTGCCCCTCACTCGTAGGATTGAAATTAGTTTACAAGGAAGCAGAAGAAGAAACAGAATCGGTTTACCTACTCAATCAGCGTGGCCAGTGGAAGCCACGACAAACAGGTATGCCCATTGATCCATCCTCTTCTTTTCAACCTCCTCAATATAATTCTCAACAATATAATGGAACATGGCAAAATCAGCCTCCTTTCCCTAATTGGTCACAACAACCATTTCCCATATCATCATGGCCAAATCAAACAAATCAAACCAATTGGCCGAAATTTCCTTACTGTCCACCATTTTGGCAAAATAATGCATATCCAACACAATGGTCACCCTCCACCTCCAAGAGTCAAATCTGGAAATCGAACTAGAAAAGACCAGTGAATCAGCCAACTAGAACGTTTCCTCTCCCTCAACCTACACTGCCAGCACCTTATACATTGCAACAAAATCCCCAAACCAACTTAAGACCGCAACTCCCAGCCCAACCCAACCCGAACCCCAACAATAGACCGGTTCAATCTGTTCAAATAATCAAAGGACCAGAACTAGAAACCGAGTTAAGGGAGTGCAACAACATTCAATTAAGATCTGGGCGCATAATAGAAACAGAGGGAGACAAAAATGCTCAAGTTGAAAATTCGTTACCTTTAGAACAAACACCACAAGAAGAGAATTTGGTTAGACAACAAACTCATGAACAAGAAACCACCTCTTCTCCTCCATTCACAGAATGATTAATCATATTGTGCCCAATAGAACATCCTGATTTTGATCTTCTAGGAGAACTAAAAAAATTGTGTATAAAAATACCACTCCTAAAAGTTATCCAAGATATCCTAATTTACGCAAAAACCATCAAAGAATTATGTATAAAAAATCCAAAGATGAGAATAACAACTAACCCAACTGTCCAAGTAGTCGGCACCCTATCTGACTTACTATCAGGAAGAGAAGCACCTGTAAAATATGAGGACCTCAGGAATCCTATAGTTACAGTGCAAATCAATGGATGCTCCTTCCCAAATGTCTTAGTGGATTTAGGAGTTGCAATCAATATTTTAACAACCACCACTTGTCAAAAGCTTGCATCACATTATTAGACCCAACCAAAACATTATTGGAGTTGGCTGACCGATCGGTAGTTAGACCAGAAGGTACACTACATGATGTAATGGTATCCGTAGATTCCTGGGAATACCCTGCAGAGTTTCTAAATATTAATCCCAAAAACTAAATAGATGGACACCCTTTAATTTTAGGTAGACCTTGGCTGGCAACTACTGATGCTTACATTGGTTGTCGACAAGGCAACATGACTATAGCAAGAGGGAGTAATGTCAAGAATTTAGCCTTATACCCTCCAGCCTAGCCAAGCCTCACAATAATTAAAACAAAGAAACAACTTGTATCATACCTAACAGAAAACATTATATCACCATTAACTATTGAAGATGCCCTCGAATTTAAAGAACAAACCAAGGACGACATCATTAAGAACTTCATTAACCAACTAGAAACCAGATCCCATTTACAATGTCACATGATTGAAGCAACATTTGATAATGATGTAGAAGAAGATCCCTTGAAAGACACTCATGATCAATCAATACCTACCACCTCTGTTTACAACAGCAAAACTATAGAAATTGAACCAGGAAAAACATTGAACATTAATAAAAATCTGACTGCTGAACAAGAAGGAAAGCTGGTCCAACTACTGAGAAAATATAAGGAAGCTTTTGCATGGGATTACCCAGACATGAAGGGAATTGATCCCCAATTGTGTACGCACCACATTTATACAGAAAAGGACGTTAGACTCGTTCGCCAACCCCAATAGAGGTTAAACCCTCATCTTAAGGATATTGGGAAAGCTGAATTACAAAAACTTTTGGATGTAAACTTTATTTACCCAATATTTGACAGCAAGTGGGTCTCTCCACAAGTAATGGTGCCAAAGAAGAATGGAAAGTGGCACATATGTGTAGATTATAGAGAATTGAACAAAGCAACCCAAAAATACCACTTTCCCCTTCCATTCATTGATCAGGTATTAGACACATTAGCAGGAAAGAAATTATTTTCTTTCCTAGATGGCTTTAGTGGATACAATCAGATGCAGATTGCCCCTGAAGATCATGATAAAATGACTTTTACCTGTCCTTGGGGAACATTTTCTTATAGAGTCTTACCCTTTGGGTTATGCAATGCTCCTGCCACATTTCATAGGGCCATCCTCAGCATTTTTCAGATCTAACAAATGAAGGGCTCGAAGTATATATGGATGATTTCACACCTTATGGAGATGATTTTGAGCCAGCATTACAAACACTGGAAAATGTGTTGCAAAGCTGTATTGCCACCACGCTCTGCTTGAGCCATGAAAAGTGTCATATGATGATGACTGAAGGATTAATCTTAGGTCATCATATCTCAGTAGCTGGAATACAGGTAGATCCGGCTAAAATTCAGATAATTTTGTTAATACCTACTCCTACCACACAAACAGAGGTACACAGTTTTCTGGGATTTTTTGGTTACTACAGAAGATTTATAAAGCATTTTTCTCAAATTGATGCACCTTTATATGCACTAACAGGGAATGTTGATTTCATCTGGACAAAAAAGTGTGATTGTGCTCTTGAGGATCTGAAAAAGCTTGTATCGGCAGCCCCAGTGCTTAGGGGCCCAAATTGGGATTTTCCATTCCAAATTTCATCTGACGCTTCGGACACAATGATTGGAGCAGTTCTTGGGCAGGAAGAAGATAAAAAGCCATATGCAATTTATTATATTAGCAAGAATCTATCTCCTGCTGAATTAAACTATACTGTGACTGAAAAATAATTTTTAGCTATAATACATGCTGTAAAAAAGTTTAGACATTATATAACTGGGTATCCTGTAGTTTTATATAGAGATCACTTTGCCATAAAATATTTAGCAAATAAATCAGTTACAAATGGAAGAGTAACAATATGGTTGATTCTCTTGTAGGATTTTGACATCACAATTAAGGATCGACCTGGAAAAGAGAATCCTATAGCTGATTTCTCTCACAAATGCCAAAGCCAGCGGATGCAACAACAGTCGAAGATCAATTTCCGGATGAACATTTGTTTGTTGTTACTGTCAAAACACCATGGTATGCTGATGTTTCAAATTACTTAGCAGTAGGTAAATTCCCTAAGCATTTAATGCCTAATGAACGAAAATAGATAGTGCAGCACAGTACCCGATTCTCTTGGATTAGGGGTTACTCATTTCATACAGGGGCAAATATGCACATCAGAAGATGCGTCTGAGAAGATGAAATATTTGAAATTCTAAAAGCATTCCACGAAGGGCCGTGTGGTGGACATTTTGCAAACCACGGTACCGGTCACAACGTTTTACAAACAGGCTATTACTTGCCCACTATTTTTAAAGATGTTAAAAAGTTTGTTCAAGCCTGTGATAGTTGCGAGAGGGTGGGACGCCTTGGACAATATGATGAAATGCCTCTAAACCCACAGTTAGTAATCAAGCCATTTGAGCGATGGGCGCTCGATTTTATTGGTCCTATTAACCCATCATCAAATTAGAAAACACACATACTAGTTACAACATAGTATGTTACCAAATGGGTTGAAGCAGAGGCACTGCCAAGATCTACAGAGGATTCTGTAATACATTTTATTTTTCAATTATTTGTGCGATATGGCCTCCCGAGGGAGATAATTACAGATGGGGGACCGCAATTTGTAGGTATAAACTCACTATGACATTAAAAAATTACCATATTCGGCACAAAATTACAACCCCATACCACCCATAGGCAAATGGCCAAGTAGAAAGCACTAATAAGGTAAATGTCGCAATATTGACTAAAACAGTTGCATCACATAGACGTGGCTGGGCTGTAAGATTGTCGGAAGCCTTGTGGGCATAACGAACAACGTGGAGAAACACCACCGGGTATTCACCATATCAATTAGTATTTGGAAAAGAACCCATCTTTCCAATCGAATCCAAAATTCAAACATTAAGAACAGTGCAGGAGGTGGGTTTGAATTTAAATGAGGCCTAGACTAATATATTACATCAAATCAATGAGTTAGATGAAATCAAGCTCTCAGCTCTTCAACATACTGCATTAATTCAACAACAGAGAGCAAAATGACATGACGCCCTTATTAAAAATAAGATCTTCCATGAAGTAGATTGGGCACTCCTATACGATTCCAGGTTTCAGGATTTTCTTGGAAAACTCCAGACACGATGGCTTGGACCTTATGAGATACAGAAAGTGCATGACAATGGCACCATTAAATTGACTGCCATTGACAGATTTTGACATTCTTTCAAAGCAAACGGTCATCGAGTGCGACTTTATCACAAACCGCTTACTCGGGAATCCTTTTACCAGCAATTACAAGAAGTTTCCACTATGCAGATTCTTGCCGAGGAAGATAACCCCTCCTCAACATTAATTCACTGAACAATTCCATTGTTCCTAAATTTTGTACATAAACTTTTCTTGTTAAATTTCACTTGTATAAACTGGTTTTTTGTACAGATTTTTATTGTTGTTCCATTTAAGGAACAGCTGTTGTTCCTCTTAAGGAACAGCTGCCGCTCCATTTAAGGAGCAGCAGATGATTTCTTTATTTTATTTTTCATGCTGTTCTTCTTAAGGAACAGTTGTTGTTCCTCCCGAGGAACAACAGCCGTTCCTCATAAGGAACAACACTTCTGCGTGTTTACATTTTTGTTGTTCCTCCTAAGGAACAACACTTCTGCGTGTTTACATTTTTGTTCCTCCTAAGGAATAGCAACCGTTCCTCTTAATGAAAAACACTTCTGCGTGTGTACATTTTTTGTTGTTCCTCTTAAGGAACAGTTGTTGTTCCTCCTAAGGAACGACAGTCATTCCTCTTAAGGAACAGGACTTCCGCATGATTGTATTTTCGTTGTTCCTCTTAAGGAACAACAAGGAACAACACTTCCACATGATTGTATTTTCGTTATTCCTCTTAAGGAATAGCTGCTATCCCTCCTAAGGAACAACAATCGTTCCTCTTAAGGAACAACACTTCCGCATGATTGTATTTTCGTTGTTCCTCTTAAGGAACAACAGCCGTCCCTCTTAAGGAACAACATTTCACGTGCATTTTTTTAGCTTTTCCATTTAAGGAATAGTTATTATACCTCTTAAGGAACAGTTGTTGTTCCTCTTAAGGAACAACAACCATTCCTTCTAAGGAACAGCAACCCGCGTGCATTTTTTTTAGTTGTTCCATTAAAGGAATAGTTGTTGTTCCTCTTAAGGAATAGCAGCCGTTCCACTTAGCTATTGTTCCTTTTAAAGGAACAATAGTTTCGCTATTGTTTACTTTCCGCCGTTTCTTCTAAGGAACAACAGTTTCGATTTGGAGTGTTTTTTAGCCGTTTCACCGAAGGATCAACACTTTATTTTGCACTTGCTTTACTTGTTGTTCTGCTTAAGGAACAGTTGTTGTTCCTCTTAAGGAACAGTTGTTGTTCCTCTTAAGGAACAGATGTTGTTCCTCTTAAGGAACAACAGTTTCGCATGTAAATTTTTTTCCTTTTTTTGTCGTTCCTCTTAAAGGAATCACAGTTTTGTGTGCATATATTATTTTCGTTGTTCCTCTTAAGGAACAACAATTGTTCCATCTAAGGAACAACACTTTTTGAGTGCATTTTTCGTTGTTTCTCTTAAAGAACAACATTTTTTTGAGAGTCTTTGTGAATAATGTTTCACTCTTCATGATCCTTTCAAGGCAAAGATACAAATACATGCAAGGACACAAAAATTAAAGGACTGAAATAAGCAAATCAAAGAAAAATTGTCATCTTTCAAGTGATTGCTTCGTATTGATAAGAAAAAGGAAAGGACACAACTATTTATATCATTTTTCTTTCTTTATCTTCACTTAAACTTAAATTGATTGGTTATTGTTATCATGTTGGTTCTTCCCTAATTCTCATAATTTCTTTGATTATTATTATTGAATAAGAATAAGGGCATATTTTTTCCTATTGAGATGTTCAGGCTTCTTCCACCATCACTACTCTTAAGGAGTGTCAAGCCATCCTCTACATATAAATAGGAAGTGCTATATAAAAGAAAAGAAAAAGAAAGAAAAAATATATATCTATATGATTACTAACAATTCCATGATTTGTCAGATGGAGGATAGGGGGTCTCATCAAGAGCCATCCTACCATGATCATAAGGAAGCAGTGAAGTGGCATTCCCACTATGGCCACCACACCAAGGATATGATCCAATGGGCACAACAGAAAAAATAAAAGTCCTTAGAACAGGAGGTCTCATCATGAGCCGGCCTGCCCACTTTTCACTCCTTCCTGGTGAATGGCATTGTGATCCAACTGGTTACCAAGCCATCACAATGGCCTCCATTCTGACATCACAAAGCACTTTCCTACGCATATATAAAGGATTATGGTTCCAAGGGTGAAAAAACAACTTTGTCAAGGTTATAAACACCTATGGGCAACAGAGCTCTGCTGATGGTATTGGAGTCATATTTTCCAACACCAGTAGTAATTATAAACCCTTTTCTTATTTCTTTATATTTATTTCAAAAGAGGTTATGTTCCCAATTTCCTTTTTGAACCTTTTATGCATGAATATTGTTTAAAAAAATCAATCATAACGGTTTAAGTGGGATGAGGACTGCGTAAGCATTTTTACCTATGTCAGTTGTCCTTTTCCATTTTTCGCATCACTCCATAGCATCTCCATATCTATTCACGATTTTCATAATAAGCCTCGATTTCAGCAACTCGATACTTTTTTTTATCTTCTCATGGATATGTACACCTTTCCTTTTTTTATATTGTACGATTGTCATCCAGTGCACTGCTCCTCCATTTAAAGCAGTCGAGGACGACCTATCATACTTCAGGGGGGTGTGGGTGACTTCCAAAATACTCCTGCATACGTGTCAGTTTCCTATTTGGAGGTACTAGACCGCACTAGATCCATTAATAGCAAGATTTAACGGTATTGATGTTAAAAAAGGGATATTATCCGATATGCACAGTTGCTATTGCATTGTTATCTCTGTGTATTACTGTGTAAAATTAATAGTGTGCAGAACTTAGACAAAATGGGAGGTCGATCAGTACGCAGCGAGCCACAAGTACTAACAATTTCTGACGCTGCACAAGAAATTTTGGTAAGAGCAAGATGGATCACTTATTTTACACAGTTACAACAGCCCCATGAAACTATGGCTATCGAATTTCTGCAGAATTTGCAAGATGATCATTCCATAGTAAGAGGAAGGCGAATAAGGTAATTGCAGAAGTATCTGGACTACCAGCAATTGGTCCCATATGGACACATAAGAAAGTGAGACTTCAAGATGCCATGGCCACCTTTCGGGATGAGGGACAGAACCTGATCGTTAAAGGAAAAGGAGTCCAGCCTTCATCTCTGGGGAAAGCATGGACGAAACTAGCTAGAGTAGTGCAGAGCTACATTACATGTGATGGGAGAAAGGATGTGGTAAGACCATACCACCTCAAATTATTATCAGTATTAAATAGAAATGTGCTGTAAATCTGCCTGCATATCTAAATTTTTTGCTGCATGATGCTGTTGAAAGCATACATAAATCCCGTCATATAGGTACTGTAGTGAGCCACCATTGCTTAATTCGATTAATAGTAAGTTATAGACTTGCTCAACAACAGACCAGTTGGGAAGAATTGGTGTTTTCCATAGATGGGGGACTAGCCTTACCAGCCCCAAAAAGAAAAAGAATTGCCAACACAGCAAGCAGGCCTCTGAAATGTAGACACTCCTCTAGATTAAGAATAGGCAGGGGAATGTTTGAGAACCTTCAAGGCAGTAGCAGCCAACCCTTAGAATTACTCAGTTCTGAAAACGAGCAACATTCACAACCCGAAAGAATAGATAAACAAGAGTCAGAATTGGAGGAAGAAACTAAACGCACTAGTGAAGAAGAGAGGGAGGGAACCGAACTTCCTTTAAACCCTAGCGCAAGTCCACCGCAAAACCCATTGCAGGAGGAAGAATTGGCCCAAATTTTGGCCAATATGAGTGAGTATATTCAGCCCCAAAGTCCACTCAGCCTTAATATTGAGGCAGAGCAATCACAGGAACACTCTACCCACACCAAGAATTCATCAGAAGAAATAAATAATGATGAAGAAGGAGCAGAAGCCACTCAGGAAGTGGCAGAACAAAATAGGGTTACCCCTCCAAAGGAACCTAGTCCGGAGAATGTAAACACTAAAGAGACACTCCAAACAGAGGATATGGAAACCAGCCAGGGCAAAGGCACAGCCCTTGAAGAGAAAAATCCAACTGAACAGTTGAGCCCAAAAAAAATAGAGATAGTTAGGGAAATAGTTGTTCCTCCTGAGAAAAAGAAGAAAAGTGAAATTAAGAGGCTGCAAAAGGAACAACAAAAACTGAAAAATTTAGTAAAACAACTCAGACGGAAGATAAGGGCACTAAAAAGGGAGAAAATCTCAAGAAGAGCCCCCAAAACAGGATGCAGCCATACAAATTGAACCCCATGATACAAAGGTCGCGGAGACTCAAACCAAGCCCATACGCATTCAAGATGATAAGGAACAGCATGCAGTTGTTATAAACGTAGCTGCCCAAATAGAAAATGCATGTCTACGATAAATATGCTCAAATAGAGGCACTATCCTCCAACAATACAGCCACACAGACATTCCGTGATAAAGAGACACAAACTATGGGCACTCGGCATTTTGATAAGAGTACCCAGATAAATCTTCAACCCAAATATGTTTTGATAAACAACTACCCTAGTATAACAAAACTCCAAGAGGATCTGGCACAAGCTCAACGGACTATAGAAAAGCTTGAGGAAGAGACTGTTCCTTAGAAGAAATACCAAAAATTATAGCAACAATTAAGGAACATCAATGCATCAGAGAACGAGGCCTTCGATAAATATTGAAGGGAAGAAGAAAAAGTTGAAGAGGTAAAGAACAGTCTGAAAACAGTCAGGATTCAAATGGATACTCTCTGTTCTTTATATACAAATGTTCTAGCATGTAGGTCACCTGCCAAAAACTATGCTTTATTTTTGTTAGAAAGATATTTACAGTTAAAAATTAAAGCTGTTAAGGCAGGGAAATCTATAGAATTAAAAACTGTTGATGATTTTATAAATTGTTGTAAACACCATGGAGTAAAAGTTCAATGATTACTCTGTGAGTTTTATTTACATAATTTTGTATTGGAAGAGGAAATGGAGAAAAACCCCAGTCCTTTTGTGGGTGATGTACAGTTTCAAGAATTTATTTCATTTGCTGTTAACCAGTTAAAATGGCTCAAGGCCCATAATACTTTTCAGAGACAAGAAAATGGGCTAGACCTTTGGGTTAGGGGTGAACCGAAAAACCCATTATAGCTGCTGGCTAAACATAAAAGCTTAATGAAAAGGGAAGGAGTGATTGAAACCCTAGGTCCTATCCACAAGGAAATTGTCCAGCAAGGGGTAGAATATTTCCTCTCTATTAAAGACAATTCCTTGGCAGTAGCTAAATTTAGATGGAAGACTTCCAATCAGAATATACAAGACAGAGAGCCATTCAATTACAAGAACTTCAAGTTAGCTGCAGATCGCCTGGTTACCTATAGTAACCTCATTTTGAGGGAAGGCCCGTATTGGCTTGGTTGTAGGTTTCAAAGCCCTATTATTTGGTATCTTGCAGAAGGGTACAAGTCCATATATGAGTTTCTTGAAGGATAGACAAGGCCCATCTTTGAAGTGTTAGCTACAAATCATGGTTTTAGACCACTGCATGACAATCCCTCTCCAGCCTATTCTTTGACTGCTTTGCACACAAATTACATGGTTTTCATGAGGCCATGAAAAAGGGTAAGCAGGGGGGTGTGTTGAGCTATGGAAAAGGTATGAATTTGCAATTTATTTCCTTATCTTTTCCTTTTATCATAACTCCTTTTATTCCTAAGATGATAATATATCAAAGAATTATAGCGAAAGCTAGGGAGTTATTGATTATTGCGAATTAGCTAATTATTGTCTTTTTCTATGCAAAAAATAGAAGAATTGGAAAATTACCATTTTGAAGGAAAAGACAAAACAGAGTAACTTTTGTTCCTTCACCAGGAAGCCATATCCAGACAAGCAGATCAGGATCAGAGCACACAGTTCAGGATAAGGATGGAAATTTGCAACATCAATGCAAGAAGACAAAGGGATTGACTGGAGTTAGAAGATGGAGCGTATACCTCAGGATCTCTTGATCCTGAGGGATTGTTGTTTTACAGTCTATCTGTTATTCCTTGTTATATCCACTTGTCCATTATAAAAGGGACAATGCTTGTAAATATTAGGGGATGGATTATCAATTATCGTTATTCTAAACTCACTATTGTATTTCTACTTTGATTATCGACACTCGTTGATTAAAACAGAGTATGATTGCCTGTAACATTTTCATATGATTAATACATAAGTCGATTGTTGTTCCATTCATTTATACTGAAGTAGTTCGGCGGTGCTTCACTAGCAGCTAAGGGCACGGCCTTGGTGGATCCACTTGCTATCTGTGCCATTACTTTAATTCACAGTAGTGTGATGGTTTGGTTTGCCTTGGTTTTCATTCATTTAAATTGCATTACTTTACTGCTTTTCGTTTCTAGAGCTTATGAATTGTCTTACTATAACTGAATCACGTTGTTGTTCCTTTTCATCAGAATAAGATTATTATCTTGGGAAACTATATTGTTATGCTATTCATGTCAGTTATAAAACGTCGTTGTTAATTCCAATAAACTAACTTTGCTGTTCATTACAGAGTGTCGTTCATTTTTATTAAATAAGATTTCCGTTCATTTCTACTAGATAACATTGATGTTCATTTCTTTTCTGCAATTATTTGGTTTTGCCTTGTAGCATCATCAAAGTTAGCACATTTCTTCCATTTTCGATTAGCAACATTGTTGATTTGATTCCTTGTCATTTCTCATTAGTCGCTTTAGTGTGGAGTGTGAGATCAACAACTGTAAAGAACATTGGCTACTATTGTCAGAGTTCTCAAATTGTGGATCTTGTTTATGTTTGATTTCTTTTTCATCAGTTGAAAATGGAAATAGTTATTGCTACTGCATCCTTGACTGATAATTGTTGTTAATTTCCTGAGTGAATGATTTAGTTTTAGAACATTGAGTTCCTTTTAATTGTAAATAGGTTTTATTTCAAGCATCCGTTTACTCTTGTATTTGAAGGACTGTACAACAAATTGGAAAACATTACTCTTGGATTAAATTGCCGCCTCAGATTGAGTACACTCTTGAAATAGAAAATCGTTCCTGGATTGATAATTAATGTAGGATAAATAGGAGTTTAAAAGACACCTTTTATACCTCAACAACAACCTGCGTGTATACATGCTTTTCTGTAGAGAAACCCGCGTACAGATCTTAATGTACTGAAAATTTGTAATTCTGAATCAGACACAGAGTTGACCGGAGATATTTTGAAATATTCTATTAGCTTACAGAACCCTCATACAATCAACAACATCA